>VSWD01000013.1:3387708-4775425 GCA_033119305.1 Pinctada imbricata | reverse complement strand
AAAAAAAGGCATTATTTTAGAGAAATTTGATGTTTATCATGCTTCTGTAGCTTTTTAAGTCAAAATTTGATAAATGAAATGAACCTTGAGGTTATTATATCAATATAATCGGCAAAATCCGCAATCCGGAAACTTGAAAACTGTTTTATATCGTACTTATCAGCCACATATGTAGCTTTCAGGCGCGAAATACGCATAGTGTAGAAATAGACAACTTTCTTGTTTATTTCCTTCCTAGCGGTTAAATATTTGATCAGAACATATTCTGAATAGATTGTTCTATGATATTAAAAGGAAAAGAAGGCAATTTTAATCTATTTAACCGCTCTAAGGACTGATTCTAAAATAGTCATCCATCCCCCCTTTTTTCGTTTTTCGCCCGTGGGACATTGTTCCCCCCCTCGGTTCAGAACCCCACTTGGCCATAAAATTTCTTTTATTGATATACACATTTGGTGAAAGTGGCATTCTGAACCGATGGGGGGAACAATGTTGTAGAAAACTTTTCCGTTTTCCTTTGATTTTTTAAGGGAAAAACGCTTATTTTGACCCAAAAATCGGTCTTATTTTGAATAATTTATCCAACCTGATAGAAAATTCATATCTGTACCAAGTAACTTCTTATTTTTACCGAAAACTTTTCTCAATTTTTGCATTTTGAAATTTTGACTTTTCAGGGCAGATTTTACGCCTTATCTTAACAGCTCCTTAAATTCTAGCAAAAGCAATTATTGAATTGGCCTCCAAGTTTTGAGATTTTCGAAGAAATGTACAAAAATTACGGCGAAATATGGTCACTTGCTCTATACTCCTCCCAGGTCAGGGAAACGGCAAATCTAGCTATTAAAGCTAAATCTAGCTTTAAAGCTTGTTCTAGCTTTAAAATGGACCAAATTGAGCAGTATTATTTAGAATGTATGAAAATAAAGACGTTCTGCACTTGCGCCTCTACGGATATCGTAATGTTTACGTACGAAAACGAACATTGGATCTTAAAATCAGAAACTCAGCGCTACATTTACGAGTGCAGCTGCACATGTGCATTCAAGGAAAAGGTAAATATTCACTTGTTTACACCTTAAATGACTTACCTTTGTAGATTTAATGTCCTACTTATTTAGAAGAATACGTTTGACTTGCAAATCCACCATTTTTAATTTACCGATCACAGTGGATTCACTATTTGCAAGAGAAAAGATCAACTATCAGACGGATGTGCAGTAGAGCGTTGTAGACAATTATCGGCACCTTTACGTTTTACCTTGCCTAGTGGCCGGTGCGTCTTGTTTATTATTTTATCGACTATACCATGTGTAGGGGGATTTTTTTATCGATCTTGACCACCACCTCTATATAGCACAAATGCAGCCCACCTGTTGATAAAATGGTTCTTGCAAGTCAACTTTTGTTCAGTGTTATCGGCATATGTCCAGTATTATCGGCACCCTCAACAAGAGAGATGAGCATTTCTTTTAAAATCGCCGTTGTGCGATGGCTTAAGTGTAATGTTACAATGTTATGACTATACCACGTGATTGGTATTCCCCAAGACGTCCGCAACTAAACTTTTATTTTAGTTCATTGTGACCCTGGAAGGTAAAAAACGCTTCCAAATAAAGTTACCCATGAAGTTATATTTTCTGCGTGTTCCACATTATCGGCACCTTCCCTGACCAGTTTGAAAAACGTTGGTTAACACAAAAATTGGGTCGGAATACCACTGAATATTTTTTCATATTAAAGGACAATAAAATAATTTACAAATTCCGATATTTGTCTTCTGAAAAACGGAAATGAAATTTTCCAAAAGCGGGAGCATGACTAGGTGCATAGGTAAGTATTCAGATATGCCGATAATTATAGACGGGTCATGAAAATGGGATATAAATTGGAAAGAGTAAAAGGTAGGCAAGTTCTTCATAAAAATAATCGAAAAATATGAAATAAGAAAGAGGAATCCACTATGCAATTGTGAATCTGAAAAGAATTACAAAAACCAAATTCAACTTCTATAAAACACTGACTCAAAAAAGGAAGTTTTTTATTTGTTATGATAAAGACGGTGTTTTCCCTACTATTGTTTTCATCCTTTTTAAAAGACAGTGGTAGGCACCATATTTATTAGGTATATGATGGACTGAAGTTCATTAATTCGTTTCTAATATACTGTTGCTTCTACCTGTATAACAAAAGAACAACAAACACGTCAATATTCTAGCTTATTAAAGGCGATAAATAAAGGTGCCGATAATTGTACCCTGCCGATAATAGTCAACAGCGCTCTATTCTGGTATGAAAGTAGGATGTCAGTCCCGTTTGCATTTTAATTAAATCTTTTTAAAAATTGAATTTTTTCATTTTATTTTCATGTTTTGAACAATTATATATACATTTAAGTTACGTATAATGAAAACAAAATAAGGATTGAAAATTGAAATTATCAAATCTTTAAAAGAATTTGTATCAGGTGAAATATGTCTTCCTTGATCCTACTTTTATACCGGAATAATGCACATCCGTCTGCTAGTTGATCTTTTCTCTTGCAAACAGTGAATCAACTGTGATCGGTAAATTAAAAATGGCGGATTTGCAAGTCAAATGTATTCTTTTAAATAAATAGGACATTAAATCTACAAAGGTAAGTCATTTAATGTGTAATCAAGTGAAGTTGAAGTTGGTTTCTTCTTCTTCTTCCATGAAGTGCTGGGCTGCATAAGCGGCATATTCGCACTAGGATTTTTGTAATTCTTTTCAGATTCACAATTGCATAGTGGATTCCTCTCTCTTATTTCATATTTTTCGATTATTTTTATGAAGAACTTGCCTACCTTTTACTCCTTTCAATTTATATCCCATTTTCATGACCCGTCTTTAATTATCGGCATATCTGAATACTTACCTTATGCACCTAGTCATGCTCCCGCTTTTGGAAAATTTCATTTCCGTTTTTCAGTAGACAAATATTGCAATTTGTAAATTATCTTATTGTCTTTTAATATAAAATCATGGGTAATCACAGATTACGAAGCTCACCCCTTGGCAGCAAAATTCAATTCAGACATATTTCTTAGTACATGTATATTGGCTTTTAAAGGCAAAATTATTCAAGTGGAAAAAGTAGGTCAAGGTCATTTTATGAAAGTCTAATCAAAGATACATCCAATATGCAAGTTCCGTACATGTAGCACTTATACTTTGCTCAATATTGGCTTTTAAAGGCAAAATCACTCAAGCAGAAAAAGTAGGTCAAGGTCATTTTATGAAAGTCTGATCAAAGATGCATCCAATATACAAGTTTGGTACATGTAGCACTTATATTCTGCTCAATATTGGCTTTAAAAAGCAAAATCACTCAAGCAGAAAAAGTAGGTCAAGGTCATTTTATGAAAATTTGATCAAAGACACATCCATTATGCAAGCTTGGTACATGTAGCACTTATACTTTGCTCAATATTGGCTTTTAAAGGCAAAATCACTCAAGCGGGAAAAGTAGGTCAAGGTCATTTCATGAAAGTATGATCAAAGATACATCTAATATGCAAGTTTGGTACATGTAGCACTTATACTTTGCTCAATATTGGCTTTTAAAAGCAAAATCACTCAAGTGGAAAATGTAGGTCAGATGCTGCATGGGTCCATCTTGGCATCCAAAGATGAATTACTTGTGCAAGTTTGGTTACTGTAGCATCAGTACTTTGTCAGATACTGAGCTACCCCAAACTTCTTAATCAAGTCACTCTGAGCTACCCATAACTTCTTAACCAGGTCACTCAAGCGGAAAATGTAGGTCAGATGCAGCATCCGATGCATGGGTTCATCTCGGCATTCAAAGATGAATCACTTGTGCAAGTTTGGTTACTGTAGCATCAGTACAAAAATGTACTTTGTCAGATACTGAGCTACCCCAAACTTCTTAACCAAGCCACTCTGAGCTACCCCAAACTTCTTAACCAAGTCACTCAAGCGGAAAATGTAGGTCAGATGCAGCATCTGATGCATGGGTTCACTTAAGCATCAAAAGATGAATCACTTGTGCAAGTTTGTTTACTGTAGCATCAGTACTTTGCCAAATACTGAGCTACCCCAATTTTTTACTTCTTAACCAGACGTGGACGCGGACAGGGACGCGGACAGGGACGCGGACACGCGGGGGTATAGCATAAGCTCACTCAACTTCGTCGAGGTGAGCTAAAAATATTCAGTGGTAATCCGACCCAGTTTCATGCAGTGTTAACCAACGTTTTTCAAACTGGTCAGGGAATGTGCCGATAACGTGGAATACGCAGAAAATATAACTTCATGGGTAACTTTATTCGGAAGCGTTGTTGACCTTCCAGGGTCACGATGAACTAAAATAAAAGATTAGCTGCGGACGTCTTGGGGAACACCAATCACGTGGTATAAGTCATAACATTGTAACATTACACTTAAGCCATCACACAACGGCGATTTTAAAAGAAATGCTCATCTCTCTTGTTGAGGGTGCCGATAATACTGGACATATATATGCCGATAACACTGAACAAAAGTTGACTTGTAAGAACCATTTTATCAAGAGGTGGGCTATACATTTGTGCTATATTATACTAAGAGATGGTGGTCAAGATCGATAAAAAAAATCCACCTACACATGGTATAGTCGATAAGATAATAAAAAAGACGCATCGGCCACTAGGCAAGGTAAAACGTAAAGGTGCCGATAATTGTCTACAACGCTCTACTGCTCAAAAGCTAGAACAAGCTTTTAAAGCTAAATTTAGCTTTAATAGCTAGATTTGCCGTTTCCCCGACCTGACTCCTGGAGCAGATTTCATCTGTTCATTGCACAGGGGTGAGGTATCATCGCTTGGTCACAAACCCTTTCCTCAATACAAACCCTTTCTTCTACATCTCAATATAGACATATAGAAGAAAGGGTTTGTATTGAGGAAAGGATTTGTGATAAAGCGACGATACCTCACCCATGCGGTTCAATTGCCGAAAAAAATCCAGTAAATAAATCTTTGTTCTGAACATGCTGAAAAGTAAAATTGAGCACAGAAGATGAGATGTAAGATACCATAGACGTCTATGAAGGATACCAACCACTTTAATATGCCAGGATCTATTTCTTGGAACTACCTGTCTACCTGTCATGGCTTCCCTCAGTTTCAGAAATTGGTTGGAAATCCCCAAGTTTATTTTTACCAGCAGTCGATCCGACCACAGAGTAGTTCAAACATTTCAGGTTCGCTCGAATCTCAACTCAAAACAATATTGGTCTGTTGGGGGGGGGGGGGGGGGTTCCTATGATGAAAAAAAAACAAAACAAAGGGGTTTTTTTCAGCAGCATGTTTACAGGGCTTCCTGAACCTGTCGTTTTAAGAGCAATTCTCTGTAAGAACCAAAAAAATTCAATGACACATTGGCACGGCATGTCTAGATAGCGATTTTCGGTTTGGAAGTTCAATATGGAGTGCTAAGTTGAAAATTATCTTTCATATGTAGAAAAAGGATGCAATTGCCATGGTAACCATCTCTAAAGCTTGTGTAAAGTGAAGTATATGCGAGCGATCATATAATCCGGGGTTCGCCTCTGATTTACACAGAGATATACCATTAGTTTTCCTTAGACTGTCTGTCTAAATACAAGTAAAGGTTGGTACACGATTTTCAAGTACCCCGAGATATGGTCTCGAGCGAAGCGAGGGAGCATGTCGAGGGGACGAGAAAAGAGTGTACCAACCGACTTAGTGCATGGTTCGATCGGGCAGATATAAGGATTTTCTGATACAGCCCCTAAATCTATCAAAATTGTATTTCTCTATGGAAAATGAAAACAAGTTGAGTTGATGTTTAAATTAATCATTGACCATTTATCAGTTAATCGGAATTATTTGCCTATCAAAAGTAAAAAAAGGACTTGAAACTTGGAAAAAGGGAGTTTTCAAAAATTGTTAAAGGACTCATGATGTGATTATCTTCCAAAATTTCGAAAGGACAGTAATAATTCGTGATGCATGTGTTGATATTCTAGAATGTACAAGAAGGGATGTTAGGCAGTTTAGGACCGATCCTGCAAAACAGAAAAGAAATTCTTAATTTATCCCGTTTTTACGATTTATTTAAAAACCTTATGCTGAACCCCCCCCCCCCCCCCTGATTTTTTGTTTGGTACCACCCACGAGTAAACATATCTTTAAAATAATCTCGAAAAATAACAGAAATTTCGAAGTACTTTTTTTGTTCGTTCGTAAACTAGCTTATCAAAAAAGTAGACCCTTCTCTCGTTAAGACAATTTCTAACACACGCGACTGGTCTCGTGATTTCCGATTTTTTTTTCTTACTAGAATTTACAACTTTTAAAGTCAGCTATTAAACTGACGGCCAGTTTTTTGTAAAAGATAATACTTGTATAAAAAGTATACTCAGTAATTTTTAGGGAGCGACCACTTTTATGTTGGGGGGGGGGGGGGACCCCATATTCAATCAAATGGCTGTTGCTTGATCTTTATTTTTTCCAGCTGCGTGGAGCCTTGGATAAGAAATTCTAATTAAACTTCCAGTTGTAGTGTTTTTTTCTTTTTCAAGTTCTTCCTACCTTCTCCCTTTGAAAGAAAATTCAAACTTTGTCGTTTTTTAACCATATGCTGTACCCCCCCCCCCCCCCCCCGATGACTCGAGCAATGTTTCAGTAAAACATTACACATAGTAATGGCGGAAAGGGGGTGTTTGCTGTTATGGAATACTGTTCCGTGTGCTGGAATGACGGATGTATAAAAAAATCAAAATTGGATTTGAAGACGTTTAACAGTGATATGTATTCGAAATTGGGAAATATGAAAAAAGAGATATATTTACACGTATATGGCACAATATCAAAAAAAGTGCATATTTTTGTCCTTTTGAGCCTGTTTCATATATAAATGAAAAAATACAGAAATAAGTACTGGTAATGCTTTGCCTCATCCTATTTTACCTATATCCATGATGAAAAAGTATGAAATTCGACACAAATATGTAATTATGAGAGGTTGATATGTCCATCATCTGTCAAAATCGGATGTCCTGACTATGGGTACTTTAGTTTTACATTGGTATAACTTTTATTCTATTGGAATTTAAACTTGATTTTTTTCATGGAATTTGTTTATTATATGAAAGAGATTCTGTAAACATCCTATATATCCTATGTATATTCAGGATGAGCAATTTTTTATGATTGATATCACTGTCACTGATTATTTTGTCAGTTGTGTTACCTTTGCATAAAGGAGAGAAATCACACAAATAATTCAAATATATTAATTAGGTTCACATGTTAAAATGTTTTATAAAGATTTATCAATTTATATATTTAATAAATTTTAATATTCCGCCAGCTTCAACTTAGATGTTTAAAAGACCTTGGTTAGCACTGAAAGGTTACCTTTTTCACATGTCCATTATGTTACCATTATTGTATGATAAATTGAGGCATTTTCTGTCTTTTCCTTTTGCTTTTGAAATGAAATTGTTGAACCTTGTTTAAGAGGGCAAGAATTTTGAACAGTTTTGCTTCTCAGATTCTACAATGTGTCTATTTGTACGAAAAATTCAGTTGTGTTACCGTCATTTGTGTTACCTTTTTAAAAGTAACACAACTGAAATAATTAGTAACATAACTGATACTTAATTGGAAACACAATGGACATTTGACTATCTAAGTTGAAACCCTCATCAAAGGAATATTAAGATTCCAAAATTTTATTGATCTTTTGCTCATATTATTTCTTACACATCTTTTAATGTTTCAATTTTCGCTGTGAGAAGAAAATGAATGAGGTTTAATTAAGCGTTTCTTCACTTGATAACACAACTGACATTTAATGGTAACACAATGTACATTTCATGTTTTATATGGTAACATAAGTTTAATTAAGTGATTGTGCATCAACTTGACAATATTTTTGTGTGATTTGTTTAAAAGAGTGCCTATTGGAGAAGCATAATTCTTTAATTGACTAAAAGTGAACAATTATCATATCATTTCATAAAATGATAACACAACTGACATTAAGTGGTAACACCAATGACATCACTTTATGCCAACTTCTGAATCTAGTGTGGTAGAAAGGTTTCATTTTGTTAACAGTACGCTCAAGGTGACATACCACTTCAGCATAGGGTCCCTTTCAAACACATGAAAGAAACCTACAAGTAAGACTGTACAAAACGCAGATTCCTGAATGAACATTGTGGGCAATGACAAAGAGTTAATCATAACATAATGGACATTTGATAAAGTCAAATCAGATAACTTATTTTCTGTAACATAAAGAAGTGACAAGATTGAATGGTATACAACTGATCTTCTCAAAAGTGTTTTATTCTTCTCGCAATTTGTGCTTTTCATTTTCAATTTATTGATCGATTATCACTAGTTAATGATTGGTAACACAACTGACATGATATGATGATTCACAATATTTTTAATGCAGACTATGTTAACCTTATAGTATAACATAAGAAAAAAATGAAGACAAGTTAGCTTCCAAAATTTGTAGATACACTATTTTCTTTGTTTTTCTGATAAAATCAGTCACATTGATACTAGTCAATATCCATTTCAGTTCAATATCATATGCACCAATATCAACAAATGCTCACATAATGAACAGTAAAGTAAAATGGAGTCTATATCATTTGTACACTCTAATAACGTTTATGAAACTAGCTTTTCGGTATCACAGAATATTCTTTTTCATTATTTGCTGATTTGCATGCATAAGTTCAATGATAGAGACTTGAAACAATCGCTTTTTGATGGAATATCTAAAGCAAACATAAAGCTATATGACAAAACAGGCTAATTCCATGAATGTATTACTCAAAACATCTATAAGTAAAAAAAAAAGTCAGAAAATGAGTGTTAAGCTGGGCTAAATAACAAAAAAATAACAAAAAAACCCCCAGAATTTTAATTAGAATTACAAATACAATATCATGATTGATATGGATCTATAAGACTGCTTATTTTGAAATAATTCAAGCGTGCATTGTCTGTGTTACAGGTTTTTGGTACACTTTAATGTTCATGAATTTTGTTTCCAAAAAATTAGAGCAGTCTTATTAACAATCTTATTGCCTAGTTATTCTTAAATATTCTTATCTATTTTGAAGAAAATCTGAAAATATAGAAGTAATTCTGATTACATAAAGTGATATTTAGATTGTAAAAAAAATACATGTATATATTCAGTTGAAAATTGCTAACGTTTTCTTCAGCTTCTTATCACCTTATGGTACTATTTTCCTATTACTTTTGTCTTTGTTCTGTTGAGATGATAAGTACATTCTTAATTTCTTCCGTTTTGTATAATCTAAACATCATTTTATGGGGATAATCTAAGATAATATCAACTGAAGTTGTGAACAGTATGTTGCATATCATCATAAAATGTCATTTGTGTTACAGTCTGTCAATTGCGTTACCATGAATCATCACTACTATGCTTAAAATGCTGATCAAGAGTTCCTAACAGATTAAACAGTTTTACAATAATGTCAGATTTAGATAACCAGCATTTAATTTCCCTTTCATCTTAAAATAAACTCCATTTTGCTTATATAAATCTGTATGTGTCATTTGTGTTACCATTTTGTCAATCGTGTTACTGCTTAGTCATTTGTGTTACCTTCAATATTTTTGAGGGGAAATTAATGAAGTAGTGCATATATCCTTTTAAGATTGCGTTTAGTTATTTTGTTTTCTCGCAAATAATTAAGTACATGAAAGAAGTTAGGAATTTCATATTTATATTATCTTAAATGATGATTTCCAATTATCCAAAAATTAAATTTTCGTAAACTATGCTATATGTTACCATTTATCTTGAAAAAACTGCATCATATCATAAATTTTCCTCAAGAGGCTGTTAAAATCTATACATTTTTTAGAGAAAAAAACATAGAATAAATTCTAAAAATAATTATTGTAATTTTTATGACAATTGTTTGTTTGGTAACACAATGGACATTTCAAATCAATGCCAAGTATGTAATGACCTCCATCTCAATATCAAAACAAGTTTAAGCTCTCATATTCTAGAATTTGTCCCTTTGGATGTTTACAAATTGATATTAGAAAGAAAATTCATTGAAATCAAAAATCAATTTCTCAGATTTATGGTTTGCAAAATATGCACTTTTTTTGATATTGTGCCATATATTGATTCATTTACCTATTCTATCCTGTATCTATTTCTTTTTCTTTTTTTTTTTTTTTTTTCTTTTTTTTTTTTTTTTTTTTTGATTGTTTTGTTTTGTTTGTTTGGGTTTTTTCTGCCATTCATTCGTTGACGTATTATGGTAAACATTTCAGGATGTTGGATTTCACGTAGAGCCTAAAGTTACCGGATTTTTTTAATGATTGAACCTTCGCTGCTGCGGGAGAAATCATTTTATTTAATTTGGGCGGGGACGCATCCCGAACTCACTTTTTGTTCGTCCTTATTCAGTCATATGGCGACTGCGTGATAATCTTTCTTTTTCGGTTGTTTTGGTAAAATTTATATTTAAGAAAGGTCCATCCGGAGTTTTTTTTTTTTCCAAGTTTTTTCTTCCCTCTCCCTTAGAAATAAAATGAGAGCTCCCTTTACTATCAAAATATCGTATTGAAGCAATGAAGCATTGAGATCTTACTTGGTACGCACCAAGTCATTTCTGACCAGCAATTATCTATTGTGTAAAGGTGCGAACCATGCACTAAGTGATTGGAGTAAAACAAAACGAATCAAATATATGTACATCAAATGATTGGAGTATTAACAATGAAAACAACAAATGAACTTTAATGTGACCAACTTCGACCTATTGTTTATATTACAGCGCGTACTGTCAACAGCGCTCAGCCAAGCTACCTTGCACGTCAAGTGACGAGTGACGCGCACCGCTCCCCAGTGCTATGCACTGTATACTGACAGATGACTGCCACGAGCCTTGGCTCTCCTCCTGTCCCCACCGAGTGATAGACACTCGATCAGTGAGCACAAGTCGTGTCCCAGACAAATGGTTGTCCAACCAGCCAGTCACTCTATATGTAGTACGGCTCTATTCGGGCCTTTAGCCTTATTCAGGCTCACTACAAGTAAGAGTATTAAGCTATGCTTACACAGGTGGAGGCTTTAAGATGCGATCGAGACGTTCACACCAAGCGAAGTAAATGGATAATGAAAGAATCAGGCTTTATATACTGTTAGGAAAGTCTATTATGCTCAACAAAAAGGGTACATCAGGATATGGACGATTCCAACATATCTTAGTCAATGAAACGTTTAAAAGATAGAGCGACTATTTACATAAAGCGTCTTTGTGAGTAATGTTTATGTTACACTTGAAGCATTAGGAAATTTCATAAGACTTAACGTGTTTGTGACCTTTGTTGCCGTGGAAACGGGTACATTTATCAATTGCAATAAACACGATTTTTTTCTTTCAATCCTCTTTGTTATGAATATCCGAACTGGTTTTCAACCTTCATCGCTTTGCCTCTTGTATAAGGGGTCCAAAAGAGTGCTTAAATAAGGTCTTATTTACCCTTCATTTTGTGGCTCAAAAGAGTCCTTATTTTGCTTGTTTTTGTGCATTTTTACGATGCAAAATTTCATAAAAGCAGAAGTTTTTGGAGTTATTCTTCTATATATTCAATATTCAATATGTATTGTACTTTAACTTCAAGAAAATGTAAAAAGTTGGCTGGGACCTTGTATCTTCTTTGCTGGAAACTGCATTTAAGATGGTAACCATGGCAACATTTAAGACAACGTTTTACTATAATGGATATCTTAAGGCCCGGTCACACTGCGCTTTACGGCTTGATCACGGCCAAAACACGTCAAAAAAGGTCTCCCTTGAAGCAGACGTTGTTGTTCGCTTCTTAGACGCGCTACAGACGATTTGGAGACGTGATAGGACGCGGTAAAAAATCTGAACGGCGTTGGACGCGGAAAGAAGTTTTGAACTGTTCAAAATTTAATTCCGCGGACAACCACGGACGGTGTAAGTGGTAAAGACGTGCAACGCACGCGAAACACACGTGATAATCCGTGTTCCGGCAGTGATTAAGACTTGGGGAAGACGCGGTAAGACGCGAAAACTTGAGCGGTCTTTCATGGCCAGACCACGGTCATTCGACGGGTGTTCCGCGTTGGTATCACGGGTAATAGCGTGTGTATAGCGTCTTATCACGAACGCTTTTAGCCTTAGATGTGTTCGGACGTGGTTGGTCGTGCTTAGGCAGTGTTTCAGCAGTGAAACAGCCGCCGGCGGTCATATCCCGTACAAAGCACAAATATGGCAAAAATTACCACGTACGACCACGTCCAGCGGATATTTGAACGTGATTTGGACGTGGAGTGCAGTGTGACCGGGGCTTTATGAGTTTATTTTGAACTGTCCATTTATGATATAAAAACAAGATCCCCTTCATATATCTACTGGAGACAAATCAATGTAGAGATGATCCTGATGTTTGTTCAAGGTCATCCGTTGTATTTTCAAGGTCATCGAATTGTAATTGAGCAGATTTTACCAAAATTGTGATTGTTCGGTAGAAAAAAAGGATCAATTCTAGAATAAGCCTTTTGAGACAAATAAAACGGCTATATGCAACAAAATAATGGGTATTATAATTACTTCTTAGGATAACTTCAAGAGTTCAATCAGCTCTTTGACCTCCTGAAATTGAGGTGTGGATATCAAAAATAGAGGGCATGAAATTTAAAATTCTTAGTTTTTTCACCTTAACAAAAATATAATACTTGAATATAAAAAGTCAATAAAATCAGGGAAATTCTTTTCAAGTCCAACATTTTTCAAAATATTTATAAGTTATTGGATAATTTAAAAAAAAAAATTCTAGAAATTTTTGACAAAAATTTGAAAAATCACATAAATATCGATTTTTTTTTACTCTAAGTTAGAAATGACCTTGAACTTCAAGTCAATGACCTTGGAAATTTTCAATGATTTAAAATCAAATGAAAGAGTCTTATCAGTTCATTTTTATATTTTCATGGTCATAAGTAGTATTTATTAGGAGTAAAATCAATTTTAAAGGTATAAGCCTTAACGCCTAAAGTTGCCATAGCAACGGTTTTTGACGTCAAAATTGTGACGAAGAGCTCAAAGATCCCAACTTCGATTTTCTTTCATTATATTCTTAAGGGACATTACTTTTCAAAATAACCCATCATAGGTCTCGAAAAGGTCTGCATTTAGTGATAATTGACAATAAAAACGGTAAAAATCACATAAAAATGACCCCTAAGTTTACCTTCATTTTTGACTTGAATTTTCCTTATTTTGGCTGGGCACAGTAAGCGTCCTGTAATATCTATCATAAAACTGAATGCATTTTGCAAGAAAGGAGGTAATGATGCCCAAAAGGTACGAAGATGAAATATCTGCTTCAATGGTATCCATGGCAACGAAGTATCTAAAAGTAGGTTACTTCACAGTCTTTAAAGTAGCACAAAAAGACTTATCTCGTTGCCATAGCAACCGGAACTCATATTGACCGGAAACATTAATTTTTGCAATGAAGACATCATACATACCCAATTTGCAGAAAATCATGGAAATCCATGACATGCCGTGGCGCCAGAATTTTGGTGGTGACAGAGGATTGGTCTTAATTTAAAGAAAACTAATTATTGTTTAATAATATTTCAAAGAATTGCTATGATGTATACTAAAATATATAGCACCCTCGGTGTGTTATGACCTTAAACCAAAGTCATGTGTCGAAGGTCATTCTCAAGGTCATTATGGATATCACCTTCTTCGTGACATACCTCCGTTCCCACAGTGGCGGATTCAGCCGGTAGTGCCCAAAGGGAGAGCACTTATGACATGTTTTTCAGTTTTGGAAGCATTTCAAACTACTATTTTCGTAATAAATCTATGAAATTAGTCAGACATAGCCCCAAAACACCCCCAAAAACCACCAATTTGAATATATTTTCCAAAATTTTCTACCGTAGGCAAAGTCAGGAAGGATGCATTGCATCTGTACGTGGACGTTCACGTTTCGGAAACAACCTACATCGTCAATTTGAAACATGTTCATACCGGATTTTCTTTATCTGAGGAATGAATCGGGAATAACAGTCCTATGCAAGGCATTAAGCACACATACTTCTTTACCAAATCTTCGATATAACCCTCTATAAAATTGACATTTTTTCTTTACTTTTAATGCCTAGGTCACACATTCACGGATGAGCATCCCGGTCCAGCACGGAGTAAGAATGTTTAAAAAAATCAATCAAAAAAAATCTAACAATAGAGGTTTTAAAGATTATAAGTTGTTAATACCAATTAATACCTCCCCCTCCTACGCCAACAACAACGCCAAATACACAAAGAATGAATTTTTAAACGTCCCTCTTTCGTTCTCGGAATCAAAACGAATTATTGGACTAATTTGTATATATATTTCTAATATGACTTGATTCTTTTTCCCTATTAAGACAACAGACGCGAGCCGGGCTATATGATAGGCCCTATAGCGATAAGCCACGCCTACCCATTTTCTGAAAGAAGATAAACCGGCAGGAACTGGTTTTTACCAAGAATCGATTTTGTCGTCTGTGTTTCATTGATCTAAATTTGGTCATCAATAGAATAGAAATAAAAAATGACAAGCCGGGCTCTATTTAGAAATAAAATATGACAAGCCGGGCTATATTGTCTCATAATGCCCGAGCGTCCTCAGCCGATCACATTTATGACCGAGCCGCGTCAGCGGCGAGGTGATAAATGTGATTGGCTGAGGACGCGAGGGCATTATGAGACAATATAGCCCGGCTTGTCATTTTTTTATTTCTATTCTAATGATGACTAAACTTAGATTAATGAAACACAGACGACAAAATCGATTCTTGGTAAAAACCAGTTCCTGCCGGTTTATCTTCTTTCAGAAAATGGGTAGGCGTGGCTTATCGCTATAGGGCCTATCATATAGCCCGGCTCGCGTCTGTTGTCTTAATAGGGAAAAAGAATCAAGTCATATTAGAAATATATATACAAATCCCCCCTCTACAGCTTCCCAAAAGTTTATAGCGTTTCTATTTTTAAAGATTATTTCTTCAGCTTAAATTTAGAGATTCCCTGGTAAACGTTTCAGCATTTACAAAATATTTACATGGTGCAGTTAAATAATGGCATTTCTGGAATGGCAACATTAGCATTTCTTGCATTTCTCCTTTTTCAATACAAGATGAATTGAAAGTGATCTTCACAGTGTGACCATTCTGTTCCAGTATAGCGATCCAGTTATCACTGACTGAACATGTTGACCACACTGTGAAAGATTTCTGATCAAGTCATTTATCTATTTAGCATTCTGATAATATAGATCTATAGTTAATGTTGCCATTCCAATAATTATATAGGATAATGATATAAATAAAATAATAATAACATAGCATTTCACAATTCATCTTATATATAGTAGTCATCCACGAAAATATTGTGACATTACATCTTTGTAAGGGTACATATCATTACACGTTTGAAGACCATTAAATATGATATTGATATTATTCTAAGCACAATAGTTTTTGGGTAACAAACAATGTATTGGTCTTGCACAGATGTATAATATTCTCATCAGTTATTTTTCGAGTGTCAATCATCATAATTAATTAGATAGCTACATAAGAAATTCATACTTGTCCCATTGATTTCGGAATATTTCTAATGTGTCATTTTTTTCGTGAATATGCTTCAAAACTTTTATTTCGGATAGAATTTTAAACTTAAGAGAGTCAAAGTTTGGAATTTCAGATTTAAGTTTGAATTCATAAACATATGCTTTTGTGAAAAGGTAAATCATATTGAGTGCATATTGGTCATGAGATCCTAAAATATATTCTGCCTTATTTAGTACAATATTGTCATTAGCATTGGTGTTAAGCCAATCGATTAATTTTTCGAGCATCTCTTTTATGTGTCTGCATTCATATAATAAGTGTACTATAGATTCATTATCTTGGTTACAGAAAGAACATAAAGGTGTAGATTTTATTTTCATAGCATGTAAAATTTTGTTTGTTCCCAGAGTTCTGTGAGTAATTCTATACTGGAACCATTGGAAATATTTATTTCCGGTTCCGGTGAATATATTTAGATTTTGTTTTTCCAATTAATGTCGGAAGTATTTAATTCTCCTTCCCATTTCTGTTGATAATTTGTAAAATATTTTATACTTTCTATTAACATGTCATATATGGAACGAGAACCTTTATTATCTTGATACAATACCTTAATGTAAGTCGGTATGCAGGGTAAAGTGTATTTTAAGGCCCCATCTTTTAGGGTTGGCCATGTTTTGTATAGCGAATTGCGAATGCCTATATAATGAATAAAGGAAATATCTATGTTAAATTTTGTTTTGAAATTATCAAAGGTCAATATATTCCCGTCTTGATCTAACAAGTCATAAACAAAGAGAATATTGTTGTCGACGAAAATTTTGTAATGTAAAGGTTTTTTGTCTATAAGCAAGTGTGAGTTAAATAATAAGTTTTTATTGAATGAAGAGGGATTCTTATTTTCTACAATTCTGATAAATTCATATAATATGGTGAGCATTTCTGTCCAAAATGGATTAGACGTCTTCTTAGCACATATTTTTGGGTATTCATCACCAAATTTGACAAGTTTTTCCACATCACATTGACATATCGTTGAAAATAGAGATTCCCAGTCGCATTCACCTTTGATAAGACGTCTGTACAATGTTAATTTTATTGCTTTGATATATGAATGAATATCAATCATCCTGCATCCACCCTCGCTATAGTCCTTTATCATCTGATTTCTACTAACTTTATCTCTTTTATTGTTCCATATGAATTTGAAAAACGTATCATTTATTTCTTTGAGAAACGATTCATTAGGCGTTGGAATAGAGAATATCAAGTGTGTGAATTTAGGTAGGAGTAACGACTTTACGACTGTGATTTTTCCTAAAGTTGTCAAGTGCCTTTTTGACCACTGTGTGATTTCATTTTTTACTTCACTAAATTTTTTGATGAAATTAACATTTTCAATGTTGTGTATATCGGCTGAAAAGATTATTCCTAAAGCGGTAAAAGAGGACTCGTTCCACGTCAATTGAAATTCCGTGCATAGTCGTTTCTTACTGCCTATATATTTTCCTATCCAAATTGCCTGTGTTTTTTCAATGTTAGGCTTTAGTCCTGAAAATTTTGCAAACTGAAAAAGCAGATCAAGTGCACTCTTTAAGCTTGTTTCACTTCCATCAAGAAATAAACAGGTATCATCTGCGTACTGTAGCAGTCGATGTTCTTTATTTCCGATTACAATTCCTTTTATAGATTTGTTTTCTCTTATCAAAATTCCTAAAATTTCAACACATAGATTAAACAGATGTGACGATATTGGGTCTCCTTGTCTACAACCCCTTCCAATTTTGAAGAATTCCGAGAAAATACCATTTTGTATCACACATAGGTTTGTGTCTTTGTAAAGTATTTTTATCCAGTTTGTGAAGGAGTCACTAAAGCCGAAGAAAGATAAGCATTTAAACATAAACGTCCATGATATGGAGTCGAAAGCCTTTTCGAAGTCTACAAGAAGTAATAGTCCTGGAGTTTTCTTTTCTTTTGTAAATTGAAGTACGTCGTAAATTGTCCTAGTGTTGTCTCCTATAAATCTACCTGACATAAAACCTTTCTGGTCTGAGTGAATTAAAAAAGGAAGTACTAATTTCAATCTGGCTGCTAGTATCCCTGACAGAATTTTGTATGAGACGTTAAGTAATGATATTGGGCGCCAATTCTTTAAAAACTCGCGAGGTTTATTACCTTTTGGTAAAATCGTTATTATACCTTGTCTCTGAGTTTGAGATAGTTCATTTGTGTCAAATGCTGATTTCCAAGATCGTAATAAGAAAGAACCTAAATCTTTCCAAAAGAATTTATAGAATTCTGTAGTAAATCCATCTGGTCCTGGTGTTTTGTTATTTTTCATTTCTTTCAATATCTTTCCTGCTTCTGCTAAAGTTATCTCTAAATTCAAATTGTTCAACTGATTGTTATTTAGTTTAGGTATATCATTCGAAGATAAAAGATTATTTAAGTCAATGTTTGCAAGGACTTCATCTCTTGATGAGTAAAGAGTATTATAAAATGTCTTTATCGCATCAAGAATTTCACATTGTTCTGTTATGACCTTGTTACTTTCATCTATAATTTTGTTGACCGTTTTGTTGATATAATTTCTTCTTTCTAAACTACAGAAATATTTTGAAGGTTTCTCGCCTTCTTCAATCCATCGGACTCTTGTCCTGACAATTACTCCTTTCATTTTTTCTTTTCTGTATCCTTCATGTTCGGTTTTTAATTTTGTGAGTTGTTCCTGCGAGTTGGCATCTAGATTGCTTAATTTTTCTAAGTAGTTTATTTCTTTTTCAAGTTCTTGTTCGCGTTTATTTCTTAGTTTTTTCTTGTGAGTAGAATAAGAGATACTAATCCCTCGAATATTCATCATAAGGGTGTCTAAAAACAGTTTGTCATCGATTTCGAAACTTATGTCATTACTGTCCATGTTAGTACCTGAGGATGAGTCTACATTGGTAGCATATTGTAAGACAGTTCTACTTATCTCCTTTTTAACCGATTCAACGTATTCTTTATCTCTAAGGAGGGAGTTATTAAACCTCCAAAACCCTCTACCTTTCTCTTGATTTCCAAATTTAAATTCAACATCAATCATAGAGTGGTCACTTCTATATCCATGTAAGATATCACTACTTTTCACCGTAGATAGGAGCTCTTGTGAAATGAGGAAAAAGTCCAGTCTTGCTCTCTTGCAGGGATTTTTTGAAGACCATGAATATTGTTTTAGGTCATTATGTTGGACGCGCCATACATCAATTAAGTTGAATTCTTCCATAAGTTTAATTACTTCTCTTCTTGCATTAGGGTTGTTAACATGTCTATAATTATAGTAGTCTTTTTCGGGGTCGAGAACTAGATTGAAGTCTCCTGATATTACAATAAAATCAGTATTAAAATCATTAATAAGATCACGGAGTTTTTTATAGAAATTTGGATTGTCATTATTTGGTCCATATATGTTGATAATAGAGAATGTATACCTATCATTGACTGTTATTTCTGCTGCAATCAGATTTCCATTTTCATCATTTTCTGAGCGTGTAAGCTTGTATTCAAAATTGTTGTTAAATAAAATGAGTGTCCCTCTAGAATTGGATCTCCCTGGACTCATTAGAATTTCATATCCCCAAATAGCCCTGACTTTCTTCATTTGCTCGGCTGTCAAATGTGTATCTTGAAGGAGATATATTGAATAACGCTTTTCCCGCAGATAATGTAATACGTCTTTTAATTTGTGGAAGTCCCCTAAGCCTCTACAGTTGAGGGAACATATTTTGAAATCACTTTGCATTGAAATCGTTTATATTATTATAGAATAATATGATTCGTACAAGTATGATTGTTGTTTTCGTACAAAATATCAAACATCTGTGCATGCTTCCATTCAATCAAACCAAATAACAATAACAATTTAAAATGATGAAAAAAAAAAACAAACAAACAAACAAAACAAAACCAAAAAAAACAAAAAAAACAAAAAAACAAAAAAAAAAAAAAAAAAAAAAAAAAAAAAAAAAAAAAAAAAAAAAACAAAAAAAAAACAAAAAAAAAAAAAAACAAAAAAAAATCAGACAATTACAGGGAAAAAATCGGTAGTTCCTCTATGAACGAAAAGGAAAAGTGAAAAGAAAAACGAAAGGTGTTCTTAGGGTTGTCACGTACCTCGGTCCGCTGTCTGGTTATTCATGACAAACCTGCTCTTCTCACTGCTGCTGCAATTGCACGTAATTTTTCACTGTTATTTCCTATGTCAAATATGTGGCGGTTACCGGTGAGATCAAGCGCATGAACATGACAGTTGAAATACCATACGGAGTGAAAGTTGCCATTCTCCCTCAAACTATTCATAAGTTCTAAGTTTCTCTCTGTGATATGGTCGATCATGGTGAACGTTTTCATAACGTCTTTGCGCTTCTTAATAACGCTTAACCTAATGTCACTCCGAATGAATTTCACTATTACCGGTCGTGGAGCCCCGGCCTTCTTTGTTGGTACTCTGTGCATGGCCAGTATGTCGCCCTCTTGGACAGTGACGCCCACTTTTTTCAACTCTGAAATGAAATCTGATTTCAAACTATCATTGTTCTCTCCATTTTTCTCCCTCCAATTCAAAATCTTAATGTTGTTTTTCTGGGAGTATTGTTGGTTTCTGTTGGCAAGTCTTAGTGAATCGTTGGCAGTTTTATTAGTGTCTCTGTTTGAATCCTGAATTTCACGAAGTTGCTTTGCCTGTTTTGCGTTGTTTTCTTTCATGTTGTTGATTTCTAAGTCTACCCCGTCTGCTCTGTCTACTAAAGATCCCATTCTCTTTTTTATGTCGGAATCTATAGCTTTCATTTCTTTTTTTAGCTCATTTTGTATTTCCTTTCGTACTTCTTTTTTTAATTCTTCCTTCATTTCTTTTATTCCTCTTTTAACTTCCGTTTGTACTTCTTTCTTTATTTCCGGTCTTAACTGTTTGATAATTAGTTGTACAGACGATTCTATCATGTCTTTGAAATCTTTAAATTCATTTCTGGTAACCAGGCCATTTAAGCGTTCATTGATATTTTTCAATTCTCTATTTATTTCGTTAAGTTCACATCCACTCTGATCGTTATCACTAAAGCGCTTTTTCCTTTTTCTTGACGGTGATTTGCCAGCATATAGGCTTAGTTGTTTCCATTTTTTTCTGCTACTGTCTCTTTTTTTGTTTTCTGTTTGTTTTTCGCAATCTGCCCATTCATTATCATCGTCGCCGTGTATTGAATCAGTAACCGTTAGATGATCTTCTTGACACTCGCTATCATGATCACCTTGATTATCACCTTGATTGTCTTGAGTACTTTGATTGCTCAGATCTGCTTCACTGGTCACACCGCTGGCCATACCGCTATACTTCTTTATACACCTGGATGATTACCTGAGCGATAACCTGAGAGTACCTGAGAGTACAAATTTAATTACTCTGTTCTGATCTAACGACAGTTCACTAAGTAAATATTTACATTCCTTTGCCTTTCAAAAGTAGAATAAAACAGCAAAATCTAAATCCACAATTTTCTAAATATTGTCACAAATGCATCTTCTTTCTCTGTGCCAAATTTCATAATTCCAAAATCATTATTTTGCATAATATCGCACAAAACAGCGGAGCGATCATTTATCCGTCTACTCCATTACTGTGACACGTGACCCCTCCTCGCGTCTGTTGTCTTAATAGGGAAAAAGAATCAAGTCATATTAGAAATATATATACAAATTAGTCCAATAATTCGTTTTGATTCCGAGAACGAAAGAGGGACGTTTAAAAATTCATTCTTTGTGTATTTGGCGTTGTTGTTGGTGTAGGAGGGGGAGGGAGAGCAAGAAAGGAAGGATAAAAAAAAAAACCCGACGATGCAGATTTTTTAAAAATTGGTAATAACCTTTTGAGTGATCATAAATAATTTTATATTTCGGTATATTCACAAATAGTTGTTAGAAATATTTCATAAGGAATATATATAGCATATGTAGATGTTAGACAAAAATTAAAATCGGAGGAGAAAGAAAGAGAGGAGTATGAATGAGACAATTTATTTACATGTTAGAATAAACGTATCGCAGTTAATAGGATTAACTGGTGTTTTAAATTGAGGTAAAAAGAATTAGACATTCAGAGGTTTCACCTGAAGTTTCCAAGACCCACTCGACAGACTTTCTCCTAAAATAGCGAGAAAAGATACCTACTACAGAAAAACAGATCCTCACTACGTGAAAATCCGTACAATTCCGTAAAGATAACCGTTCTTCTCCGTACTTTATCGTAGCAACGCCGTGTTAGTACGTAGCGAACCGTGCAAATCCGTTCTTTTCCCTGATCGTTTAAATACCTTCTCCGTAAAGGAACCTTACCAAACCTTAGTGGACCGTACCAATGCCGTAGTGACGCACGAATGGCAGAAAATTGGACGCCATCCGCAGCATTTTTGTCCGTACTGCATCCGGGACTGTCATCCGTGAATGTGTGACCCTAGCATAAAGATCGTTGTAAAGAGGCCATGCTCAATCTTTTTAAAATGAACAATTAAAATTATTTTGGCCAGATTTGGACCGGCTACCTCCACGAATTTTGCAAAGAGGTAAAAAATGTTTTTCTTTATTTTTAGAATATCGAATTTCCAATAAATTATTAAATCTTTCTTTCTGGACGATGCAGGGAATGGGGCACCCGTGATCTCTTGCTTGTCAAAGAAAATCATTTACATGTACTTATTTTCTCATCGTCGGAAACCCACGTTCTACTACGTAAGATAATCGTAGGGCAATAAATAGGCTGTGGGTTTCCGACGATGTTATTTTCATTACTTTACAAAAATAACAAGCGCGGATCTAGAGTAATTGTTAGGGGGATAAGATCCTACCTGGAATTCGCACAAAATGCTGATTCTTTCCTTTAAAGCTGGACTACCCCTCCCCCATGGGCGGCCTTCCCTGCCCTTTCAAAACTTTTCTCGATCCGCTCATTTCCTTGGGAAATCAAGTACATGCTTTCTTTTTAAAAATTGGAGACTGGTCTTGGAGATGATTTCATAGAAGAAAAAAAAAAGTAAATAAATAAAAATAAAAAACAAACAAGAAAAATGTGCTGTTAGATGAACTTTTGTTGTAAAATTTTACCGGCCTTAAGTAATTTTTTTAAGGAGAGGGTGTTACCCTCTTTATGAATACTCAGATGATTAGTGATTAGATCCGACCCACAATATATTATGTTCAATGTATATAGTAGTGTATCATAATCTACTAAATTCTATATTAAGTAATAAATCGTAACTTTACTATCCGTACTTGTAAATATATTCAAGGAACGAGGAAATTTTCGTGGTGTTTCTTATCCCCCAGGGTACATTTATCTTTAAGTTTCATTGGTTGATAATTAAACATGAGAAATATCGTCATTATTATTTGTAATTAATCACTTAGCTCCAATAAATACGTAGACGTATAAATTATAATAAATAAATCTGAAATCGGTAAGAAAACGAAAATAATCTACCATATTGAAATACTTAATATGGATTTCAAAGTAGCAGTGATAGTGCTTTCAGTTTTTATTTTGTGGGGTGTTTTCAACACACAATACCTTTAATCACGGAACATTTAACCCGAGCGTTCGTGGACCAACATACCAAGGGTCATTTTCAGCCCCACCCTTTAACCCGTCTTTCCAGGGGCTGCCGCCGTCACAAGGCGCGTACCCCGGGTCTAACATCAGGAGCACGGGCGTCCAGAACGTGGATTACAGCCTACAGGGCCGATACCAAGCCCAGGTACAGACGGACCAGTATGTAACAACACATAATTTTCCTAACTACCACCAGCCCGGGCTCCCATGGCACGCCCGACAAGAGATGCCCGTCACCCAACACGTAGTACACCATCACGTGGCGTCGCCACCTCCTCAGTACGCTCCTGGGCCGATGCCCGTATACCCCGGGCCTCCAGTCGTTGCCCATCCCATACAGCCCGTAGCCCAGTTCAGTGTGGGTGTACCTATGGTGAACCAGTATCCCGGACCTGTCGTTCCAGTATATCAACAACCGGACCTCCTTACAAGGGCGGTAACTCATCCTGTAGGAAGGGTGCTGACAACAGGTCAGGTTTTTTTTAATACGGAGTGTTTCATGTTGCAAACTCGTTAATTCTATATTCAGTTTCTTTCCCTCCCGATTTAAGGGGGGGGGGGGGGGGTGATGAAAAGCGAATTGAAGTGTCCCAGTTCCGCTGACAGAATGCGCATTCTTCTTGATGAAAAATAACTCCTATCTACAGATGGTACTTATTTTTTAGGGACCTGGATGATATTCTCACTATTGACAATCCTGTTTTTAAAAAATACAAAATGTAATTTATCCACAAGAATTTACATTGAATAGGACAAACGTCACAAACACAGAAACACCATTTCTAGACCTAAATATCAAAATTGCAAATGGAGATACAATGAATTCATACGAATGTGTATGGCTAAAGAGATGATTTTGGATTCAACATAGTTTTCCTCTGGCTTGACGGTAATGCTCATAGATTACCGATCGGGCCCATTTAAGAAACAGAGTATAGTTTATTACTATGAGTATTTTATGGTGACATAATAAACAAAATTAAGAGGATCAAAGGTAGACAGAATAACAAAATGCGTCAGAATCATCAAACGTCTTTTATGTTTTATACCGTCGATATGATCCAAATATCACTCGGCTTTTTGGTACTTGACCTAATCTACCGTCTTGTACCTGCGCATTTCCGAGATTTGTTCTCTGACTAACTTCGACGACGGGACTCCAGGACGCGTCCTAGAGACGACAGGGTCCCGACCACCTGTCCTCTCTGAATGTTGGCCGGACTCCTTGGGTGATAACATATGCATGAGTTCGCTACAACGGACAGAGCACGGACTGTATTTCGTATGCCCTCTATTTTTATATCCATTTACATATCCATCTGTGTGTTGCTCGGGTCCCTGCGTGGTCATCTTTCAGTGAGGAGGTTATTTTACACCACTATTGAGCGTTCTTCGAGACCTATTGGTAACCGGAAAAGTGTGAGGGTTGTGCGCAGGTAATCCGGATAATTACACCATTTGCTAATGACGTAGCAGATTACTGTCCTAAGTCGGCATCAGTTGCCAATTGGTCTCGTTGGTTTATCTGTGGTACTTTGTGTTTGATGTTTCTGTGGTTTTGTTTTCGGTGTTCATTGTCTCTTTTTCATCTCTTGTTGTGCATGTCAACTATGTGTTTTGCATGGGTTGTTTTGGTGTTTTGCTGTGGGTGCTGCAACCGAGTATTGTTGGAGATCTCCTCCATTCTTTCCCATCTACAGAATCGAAAGAAACCGCAATCAGCATTAATGGAGGTGAAGTTAATTAACAGTAAGACGAACAGAGTGACAGACAAAATGATAGGCTACTGCTTTTATCAGTGAACAAATATTTGACGTCACAGTGAAATTACAAAGATCATATATAGACGAGTAACCGTTACGTATACGTGAATGACCCTATTTGTAAATGGTGATTTTAATCAAATGATTTTGTTAATTTCTATTGCAGCTGGATTAGCAGCATTATTTTATAAAGCCATCGATTAATATTGTGAAAGGTGAGTGTTCTTTTTACATTCTGAAAGATATTGCATGTATGAACAGAATTATCTTAAGTTTCTCGACATTTTTCGCAATTCAATTATTATTATTATCATATACTCTTATTTACGTAACCGTTTACAAGCTTTCCCATTGGCCAAAACGCGGTCACGTGCAATTGTTAAACGTCTTTAAATTCAATAGCATCATTTAAAACCTGATAAATTGACAGCATGGACCAGACATGCACGTTTCGGGTACTAAACCCTCGTCAGTGATCCTCAGTCTAAACAATGTAATATGGCCAAAAAGTATGAAAATTATTATGTCCAAAAATATACCAAAAGACGTAGCAGAATGGGTGGGATATGATGCTACAGGACCCAATGCGATAATCAATTGTATAATGATAAGAATTTAGAAAATGGAAACAAATTAAGAACATTTAGGGAATTCAAATCTTTCTTGAGTACAAGCCCTTATGTAAAACTGGTAAATAGTCGTTTATATAGAAAAATTTATGCAAACTTTAGAAGTGGCTCACTTCCATTAGCAATTGAAACATGTAGATATGTCAAGCCTATTATCCCGTTAGATCAAAGATTATGTAAATTTTGTGATAAAAATGAAGTTGAGGATGAAAAACACTTTTTGCTTCAATGTGATCTTTATTCAGATATTAGATTTGAATTGTATTCTAAAGCTATTAATATATATGAAAGTTTTGAACACTTATCAGATAAAGATAAATTATGTTTTTTGATGAATCATATCAGTTTACAACATGATGTTGCAAAGACACTATATCTTATGTTTAATCGTAGAAAGATATTTTTGGGTTAATGCTAAATATACTGCTTAAATAATAAGTTGTCATTTGTATTTTGAATACATGTATTTGAAAGAAATGTAAATTATTGTGTGTGGCGTAATGCAAACTTAACATAAAACAACAGAAAGTCAAGGTCATTTGCTCATTTATGTTATACATTTAAAATAATTCTCTATAGATTTTGAAAGTCACTGGTCAAAATAGGAAAAATACAGTATTACATGATAAATTTTAAGAGTGTTCAGAATGATTTTTGTATATCACTTACCACAAATTTTAATGACCTTTTAAATTGTTATTTATGATTTTATTGTATATAATGACAAGTGTCTCATAAGTCTTATAGGCTGGATGTTATAAATATTTTATTTGAATTTTATACTTGTAATCATAACAATGTTTTTATAACATGTGACACTATAATAAATTATTTGAACTTGAACTTGAACTGATTAATCGTCGTATTGAATCAAATTGACGTGTTTCCGGTTTTTGTATTTAAATGGTTATCGGCAGCAAACTGTGTGTTTCTGACATGACTGAGCATATTTGGCAGTAATTTTAAATGAAAAAAAAAAATGAATAAATAAAATAAAATAAAATAAAATAAATGAAAGGTAAACAATTTAACTAGAATACAAGATGTTTATCTGAAAAAAAAGAAAAAGAAATGAGAAAGCGAACAGTGCTTTAGGGAAGCAGAACATTATAATTATCATTTTCTTTTCCAGTCTTCATGTATATGATAAAACAGTTATATCACAGATGATTCGTTCGATATGATGATTTATGGAGTGATAAAACCAATATCAACATCGGCCTTCGGCCTCGGTCGATATTAGTTTTATCACTCCATATATCATCATATCGACCTCATCACTGTGCAATAATTAGGTCTTCCGACTTCCGTCGGAAGACCTATTGTTTTCGTAACCGTGGAAAATTGGATCAGCGATTTCTCAAGAACCCTGTAAGCTAGGACAATGAAAGTTCTCCGACGTTACGTTTGGAGTAAAAGCTAGATTGGTCTTTTTTATTTTTGGTCTCTGTTATTTTTTTATCATGTTTTTTAGTAGATTCAAATATTTGACGGGAGCGTCGAATTACTCAAAAGGACCGAAAATTTCATGTTTTGCTATTTGTAAGCTTAAATATCTCGTATTTTGCTATCTACAATTTCCATTCTTTTTGAAAGTCGACAGCCATGCAAGATATGAAATGCTAGATGCACACTGTAACGATTTATTACGATGACGTCCTTCACCGTCCTTCATATTTCCAAATTCAGAAGTTCATAGGAGGAAGACACTTTTTTGCTTATAATAGTAAACAAAAATTAAGCTTATGAAGTTTCCTAAAAATTTCAATATTATTATTTTTTATCCATATATCTGTCTTATTTAGTCTTTCTGATTTTTCCTATCTCTTACTGTTGAAAAGATATGAGCATCGAAATTTTGAGTTGGGTATTTCGATACACCTTTACGCCAACAGATCGGGCGCACACTAAAATTGGTAGTCCGAGTCCGACTCGAGAAAAGCAGTGTTGAGATTTTCAAATTCCGATATCACGGCAATGATGAATATGCATTTCATAAATACATTTCGATATACACAATTTGATTTTAAAACAGTTGATTAATTTAGAAGAGATCAGCTACAAACCAGAATTTACACACAAAAAGTGGTAGTTTGATTCCGATTTCTAACCTACAAACCTGTTTCTAAACTTCAATAACTATATTTTGAACATCAAGTTTAATTTCTAATTCTAGCAAACGTTCGAACATAATTTTCGGTTGGTTTATTTACAAATTGATGAACAATTTCTCCAACATTCTTCCCTCTCCTCGTTTTTCGAAAACAGTTCTGTTTATATTGAACGATGTCGCCATCATGGAAATTCAAAATAAACTTTGAAAAAAGGGAAGGGGGGGGGGGTCCAAATTTGAACCTGCACAGCGAGAACCTCATGGTATTTATATATATATATTGAACGTAACTTGTTATTACCATTTCTCTTCTCAAGAAAATTGGTTCTACAGCTACGAGCTCGCCTTTTTTATGGGGGAAGGGGGCAGGAAGAATTTGCAAAAAAAAAAATCCCGGCTCTGAAAAATGCTGAAAAAAATATTCCGGCCCAAAGGGCCGGCAATTTTTTTTTCCGGACCATGCAAAAGTAAGGATACATTGCATGATATGGAAATTTTTGCTGGCCCTTTGTGCCAGACAATTTAAAGTCAAAAAATTGATTAATATAAATACAAACTGTTGACATAGCTGTATCTACCAGAGACCTAATACGCATAGGCACAAAAATCTAGATAAGGTTCTATTTAAACATCATACAATCTGTCTGAAATTCGCTAATTGCAAAGAGACATCTGAAGGAACGGTTATTAACTCATACTCTGTAACAGCGGGGAGTTTAACTTACACAGACATTCACAACATTTGACAATTTGTTTAAATCCGGCCCGAAGAACCGGCGAAAATTTTTCTCCGACTCTGGTAATGGCTGAAAAAAATGGCCTGCTCAGAAAATTGCTGAAAAAATTTTACCGGCTGGCAATAGAATTCCTAACCCCCCCCCCCCCCCAAAATCAAATGGTTGCTCACCAACAATTATCGGTTTGAAAATTTAATGTTACTGCTATTTGAAAACTTAAATATATAATATAAATACATGTAATGTGACGTCCTTCATATTTCCAAACCAAAAATTGTATAGGAGGAAGACACTCTTGTTGCAACCGCAACAAGAAACCTTTCTAGTTGTATATTATTTTGGTGAGTACAGTTTTTCGCGATTTGACCTGTGGTTGTCCGAAAGCACAATGTTCAGATAATCTATTACCATTATAAATTAACCGAAATGGATTATCATTTAGATCAAGAATAGCTATTGATTGAAACAAAGGAACAATGACCTTGACCTTTGGAATTACACTCTGAAAGACTTATATAACCTTGACATTTGCACGTATAGTTTGATGTTTCCGTTACCAATATTGTACGCATTTTCAGTTCACATTTTTTGTATATTTCAGACAACTATACGCCAACTACATGTATGACGTCATCGATGATCAACTGATCCAGCAGGATGGAAAACCGTAGACATTGTTTATTTTAAAAGTAAATTCGATCATATTTTCCGTATAAATTGTGCTCACAAGTTTTAATATTTTTGTTTCATTTTGTACCCATGCGCGAATCAATAGTGAGGAAGGATTGGTTGGAAAATAGCTAAATTATATTGTCATTTCTCCGTTACAATAAAGTTTTGTTTTGTCCATAGTGCATTGCCTCATGTTGACTTTTCTACAGACAATGACATCATGTTACATATTTTGGTCTGCAGAGGGATATTACGAATGAAATAAAATTGGTAGTAAAATTACTTCATGAGATAAAATGTTAAGCCCAAATACACAAACAAGGACAACACACACACACATACACCAACACAAAAAGAAACAACAGTCAACACAAAGCCTAAAGGACCAACAGGCCATAAACGTAAACGGTACCATTCAAAACAAAGCCTAAAGGACCAACAGGCCATAAACGGTATCAGTTAACAGACGATAAATGTAACACAAAGTCTAAAGGACCAACAGGCCATAAACGTAAATGGTATCAGTCAACACAAAGCCTAAAGGACCAACAGACCATAAACGTAAACGGAATCAGTCAACACATAGCCTAAAGGACCAACAGGCCATAATTGTAAACGGTACCAGTCAACACAAAGCCTAAAGGACCGACAGGCCATAAACGGTATTAGTCAACAGACTATAAATGTAAACACTACCAGGTCAACACAAAGCCTAAAGGACAAACAGGCCATAAACGTAAACGGTACCAGTCAACACAAAGCCTAAAGGACCAACAGGCCATAAACATAAACGGTACCAGTCAACACAAAGCCTAAAGGACCAACAGGCCATAAACGGTATCAGTCAACAGATGATAAACGTAAACGGTACCAGTCAACACAAAGCCTAAAGGACCGACAGGCCATAAACGGTATTAGTCAACAGACTATAAATGTAAACACTACCAGGTCAACACAAAACCTAAAGGACCAACAGGCCATAAACGTAAACGGAATCAGTCAACACATAGCCTAAAGGACCAACAGGCCATAAACGTAAACGGTACCAGTCAACACATAGCCTAAAGGACCAACAGGCCATAAACGTAAACGGTACCAGTCAACACAAAGCCTAAAGGACCAACAGGCCATAAACGTAAACGGAATCAGTCAACACATAGCCTAAAGGACCAACAGGCCATAAACGTAAACGGTACCAGTCAACACAAAGCCTAAAGGACCAACAGGCCATAAACGTAAACGGTACCAGTCAACACAAAGCCTAAAGGACCAACAGGCCATAAATGTAAACAGTACCAGTCAACACAAACATAAATGGTATCAGTCAACACAAAGCCTAAAGGACCAACAGGCCATAAATATAAATGCTAGCAGTCAACACAAAGTCCAAAGGAACAAGAGGTCATAAATGTAAATGCTACCAGTCAACACAAAGCCTAAAGGACCAACAGGCCATAAATGTAAACGCTAGCAGTCAACACAAAGTCCAAAGGAACAAGAGGTCATAAATGTAAATGCTACCAGATAACACAAAGCCTAATCTGGCTAAAGGACCAACAGGCTACAAGCCTAAAGGACCAACAGGCCATAAATGTAAACGGTACCAGTCAACACAAAGCCTAAAGGACCAACAGGCCATAAACGTAAACGGTACAAGTCAACACAAAGCCTAAAGGACCAACAGGCCATAAATGTAAACGGTACCAGTCAACACAAACATAAATGGTATCAGTCAACACAAAGCCTAAAGGACCAACAGGCCATAAATGTAAACGCTACCAGTCAACACAAAACCTAAAGGACCAACAGGCCATAAACGTAAACGCTACGATATTGAAATGTTCTGTAATGGTGCGGTCATCTTAACTTCTAGTACATGCTCCCTTGCTTACGTATGTTTATGTCGGTAGTGTTTGTATATTTGTTGGTGTAGTTACATTGTGGTCTTGTTGGAGATACTAGTATCCCTATTGTTGCCCAGGAGCCAAGGATGTGTCATGATCGCTTAGCTTTCCCATGAGGAAATCTACCCGAATGCAGGGGCAATAAGATATTGCCAATACAGTTTTTGCTCCTTTCATCGTTGGAATTGTGACCTTGGTTCAAGGTCATGGCACATCCTTAGGTCCTGAGCTAAATTATTTGAAATATTATTCCACTCAATTGAGGAGTTGAAAAAGATGTGGCCCATACAGGATTTAACAATTCCATTCCACAATTACCTTATTAGTATAACCTAGTATTATCTGGGACTTATAATTGGCTGAAAACAGACCTGTCCCGTTTTACTTAACTATGATGCAGCATCTGTACCATGTAATGTAGTAAGCATCCATAGATGCATCATAAAGTAAGTTTGGTTGATGTGGGACTTAGAATAGGTTGGAAATGGACCTGCATGCGCAGACATAGAGTTACCAACATCATTTTGTGCATAATCTGTCTGAAGTCAGCTTTTCACTTCACTGGCTGCAGATGCTACTTCCTGAAGTCAAACATACAGGTAGTGTACAAAGGGGTCAAGGTCAATCACAATCAGATAAAACACTGAATTTCAAGGTCACAATGTTTTACATTATAAGAGTAAAACTTTGCACTAAAGGCAATATTGCATGTCAAGGTCACAAATAGTGTAGAGTAAGGTCAAATTTGAATGAGTTGAAGTTTAAATGTCAATAGTTTTTTTGTTGTTGTTGTTGAAATTTGTTGACATCTATTGAAATAATTGTCCTTATGAGATGAAATGACTCCATGACCTTGACCTAAACTTTAACCTTCATGGAATGTATATCTGTGACAAATTCTCAAAATCTCATACCCAAGGTGGTCAAATCATTGTAACAAAGCAAACTTTTAGTCTGAAAATAATTTAATTTTTCAAATCACATACTGTATGACTATTCTCATACAAAACATAACAAATGTCCCAATCAGACGTCTTCCAGGTCTAATAGAACAATATATATAATACCATCAGTGTCAGCACGTTATATATCGTACATCTTGATATGAAACAATACAATATTATATATATCATACAATATTATATATGATACACTGATAGAAGTTCTGATGAAATGACAGGCATGGAATATCATAGGAAAATCCTTCCTCATTTCAATTAATTACAGGTGAACAGAATATATTAATTAATACTAATTACACATCTGAAACAATTAACAGGTAGCATGAGCAACACTTCTTTGTAGCAGAGGTATAAATTATACCTATCGGAATAATTCACCAAATACAGATGAATTTCGAAAAATCTTTTTAAGATTATATTTTAAAATCTGATATATCAAGGAAAATGTACTTATAGGTAAGAAATGTTCAGCAGTACATTAAGACTGTAGTAGATAATAGCATGTATATAAAACTAAATATAATATAGCTCTAATTGTGTTCTAATTAAGGTGATCATGAAAGAATAAATTAAGGTCTTATCCAGGTATACTGAATCACTTTACATTAAGTTTTTCAATTCCATCTTTTTAGCGGATTAGTCTTAAATTAAACAATGGTAGCAAAAACCTTTGTATGGAATATATTTCTAGACTAAATAGTCAGTAAGACTAGAATTGAACAATTCCACAATGTTAGAATTAATTAATTGGAGGGTACAGGTATACTGTACAACAGTACATTACAAATGATCAACTTAATTTGAATTAATATCAGCAATTAGTTACTGGCAAGAATCTATATGACATAAGACCACTTCTGGCTGTGAATGACTAACATTAAAAGTGTGACGTGCAGAATTACCAGTCAATATATTCTTTCTTTGCTACATAATACGGATATTCCACAAGTTACTTCTTCAAAAATTTCTCGAATATTTGATGCAATATTCTGCGATCACATGGAGTATGTTTATTAATAAACAGGACAAATGAGGCACAAATGGGTTACACACAATCACAATAGCTTTTTAGCACCCGAAACAAATCTATTTATAAATCCATGATACGTCACAACGTTTAAGGATGTGATATAACTAATACACGACAGAAATCATGTTCGCATCTTACATTATGTGTTTTGTAATTCATATACTCTACACATGTATAGATTTGGCCCATTATAAATCAGCTGAATACATGCGTTAAACATCCAAAAATTTAAAGGAACTTGGAGTTTCTGCCAAGACAAGGTTTTGACTCCCAAATAGTTGCAGTGATAAAAGAATTCTAAAACAGAATGACTGAGCAAATAAAATTCATAGTTCACAGTCTGAATATTCAAGTCTGCTAATTGGAATCTCTATAAATAAATAAATAAATATTCAAAGTGGAATGTTTCAAATATGGAATGGGTCATATAATATCCTAGAAATGTGAGAAAATAGAACAAATATAATTAAAGCTCAAATTCTATTATAAATCTTAAACAAAATAGTAAGATGGATAATATCAAAGTCACAACCTTGAGATTCCTCATTATCACATTGAGGGAGGAGGGATGGGTTGGGGCAAAAAAAAAAAAAAATTAAGGGGAGATATAATATTCTAATTTAGCCTATCATATTGATGGTATAAAAACAGACAAATCTTTTTGCTTTTTTTTCAATTAATATCACTAAATATCCATTAACAATTTGTTCAAATGCAACAGAAAATTCATATTGATGCAATTTATATCGGAAAGATGCACATAGTATATATAAGTATACACACTGTGTATTCAGGGAATTCTAATATTCAGTAAAGATTGATTAAGCCTCCGACATCAAACAGTGTAGATTGCCTTACATTTAATTGTTAGGAATGATGAATCAAAGTCATCAAAATATCATCTCGATCTTTTTAAACAGTGTCAACAATTTTCTATTTGCATTTGAAACCATAAAAATGTTTTATGCAAAATAGGATTTATTTTTGTTCAGAGCTCTTTTACTGAATCCCTAGATCTGATATATTAGATCTACTTATCATTTTTTTTTTCGTAATACATAAAATGCTCATGTTCAGTGTTTACCCTTGATAATATTAATGAAGAACAATTGTACAACTTGATGCATTCTTACAGTGAGAAGTGCACACATTGTCAGTTGCGATTCCGATTTTGGTAAAAAATGCCATTTTCTTCACAGTACAACAACTACTTGTGGTAAGACTGATGATAATGTAATAATCTATCTCGGAGTGATGTATCAGTTATCCCTCTCAAATACTAACAAAAAATGCTGTCAGTTGAAAAATTAACAACCATACAAAAATAACTTAAATATAAAGATGTAATATACAACGCAAAGTTTCTTTGAGACAGGATTGTTGCGTTGGCATGGCAACATACAAGTACGACATCATCTGGTCAGCTTCTTGAAGATGCTTTTCCCTTTGGACAGAATGCTGGATCCTTTCTTCTTTTGTTTGCCGTCCTCCGGCGACACAGATCTGGATCGTGTCGGCGTTTGACTTTGACTAGAATTGCTTAAGCCATCTTGTTGAGATTGGGGTTCCATTTCGGGGCCAGGTCCCACTTTCTTCGTCTGTAACCATGACATTCATATTTTACCAAAACTATTTAATTTTTTTCAATAACATTATGTGTACTAGAAATAGAATTCATAATTCAAGATTAAGCTTGATGAATGATCTTGATTTAAACAAAAATGAATATGAAGGTTTGAGAGAAACATTAATTTCTAAAGAAGAAATGTATACTAGATACTTTCCTTAAATAATAAGAAAAATATAATTCTTCATCCCAACCATGACCTCGACCTTTGTTGCATGACCTTAAGTTAGTGTGACAATTGACCATGAGAGTGAAAATATAAGGATTTGAGAGAATACATTTTGCAGATACATTTTCATCATTGATCTATAAGGTGACCTTGAACTTGGGTTGAATTGATTTCTAGAACAAAGAGACCTTGAAAATGGGTCAATGTGATTAGAACCGTTGGTTTATGGCCAATTACATGTACATACATCAAGAAGATGGAATGAACAATATGAAATACAAGAGGTATGTGATTTGAAGCTTGATTTTTATTATTGAAGTACAAAGTGACATTGACCTTGGTAACATGACCTTGGTTGAGTGATTAAGGGTCAAGGTCATGCAAATTGAATGTTAAAGGAATGGCCCAGACATGATAATGTGAGATGGACTGACAGAGGAACAATGTTGGCATCATCAAATCTTCTTGGAATAAAGCATATTCCAGTGTAAGTTGTGAAGAAAAATTGATAGACTATTTCGCATCCTCTGCGGTACCAAATTTGAAGCTCAATTTTAGGGGAATTAAACAACAAAGTGTGAATACACCAGTGAGGCTATTTGATTTTTATAAGACATTTTCAGTGGCAAGAACTACAAGAACTAGTAAACAAAATTCTGTCAAAACTGTCTTGTAACAATCAAATGATGTAATTGGTGCATGCGCAAAGTGTTATTTTTCCTCCAAAATCAGACTTAAAATTTTAAGCGCCGCAGATCATAGGAAAAGATCTACAAATAGGATATTAAACACAACATATATGTTTAAAAGGAATCATGTCTGAACTTTTTTAAAATAGTAATAAAATATTCTAATGATGAGAAAATACAGAGTAATAATTGTTCACATAAACTGATATTTGCTTTCATATGCTCCTCTTCTGTATGAGAGAATATGTGAAATAATTTATTGGGTAATCCGATATTTGAGAAGAAATGAGAATGTGAATTTAAAGAATGTCCAATTCAATTCAACCACTTTCAAAATGGTGTAAACAATAAAACTGTTGTGTGTTAATTATCAAATTGAACAGACTGAATACACTTCAAGAAAAGTGAACTTTATGGCTAATTGTGATCTCATCGTAAATTTCAAATGAGTGAATGTTATTCCAAACAATTTTCATTCAAACTGCAAAATAAATATTAAGTAAAAATGAAAATATTAAGACTGATAGAACTTTTCATTGTTTAATTTGAGGAACTGAATCCTCATTGCCCTAAAAACCTTCAAGGATTTGTGATCTGAATATCATTACTGACAGAAACAATGAAAAGATCTATCAAACAACGTGCATTAGCTCAATTAATAACAGTAAATATGAAATGAACATGAATTAATTTAAAGTGAAAATGTATTTAAATTTCTGTGCCTCTTATTTACCAAGAAGTATTGATCGGATTTTCATCCTGGCTTGTTTGATGAACTATATAAAAGAACAACCAATCAGAACCTCAGAATTCATATTTCAACCAATCAAATTGGATCATGTTGAAATCATGCACAATATACATTTAACTAGAAGCTGCAGTAAGAAAACAGATATTTGACACCTGTTTTCAACAGATACATCCATATCCGTCGTAATGTTCATACAAAATTGACGATTTAAACGGACAACTAAAGCAAACTTTACTTTGCTACGTTTACCACTTCCCAGGAACAATAGGATGGTAAAGGTATGACATAATGCAAATAAAGTCAGCGATTCCTGTACGTTAGGTAATTGTGCAGATCTGGTAAGGTTACAGTGACAACAATTGTGGATATTAACCAATCAGGTGATGGATAATTGACGTGCAGTCAGCTAATTTCTGCAAAAGTGAATACCTAAACATAATACTCATAATGTGGGAATGGACCATCTATGAACTGAAAAAGCAAACAAAAGATAGGCAATCAGAAGTTTTTTAATATTTTCATTGCATATAGCTATTTATGTATTGAATTTGAATCATAATTGACACATTAAAGACATTTGAAAAAAATTCGAACAAAAATGACTTTTTGGGGTGATTTTTGTTCATCAAATAAACTAAAGCCTTTTAAAATAATTTACAAAAGTACAAAGGGATAGTCCAAATATGAAATTCTAATTTAACCAGAAGTCTCTGACGAGACTGTAGCTCTCCTGGTTGTTTTTTCTAAAACATCAATTTCCTTTCTTTTTTTTTTAAACCAAGACCATAGGGAGCAGGCGCTCTAACAAATTATAAGTAGCATGACAAAACTACATATCCATTATACTGCAACTATAATAGCACTCATATAATTCATAATATCCGAGATAAAGTATTTCTAAAAAGAATGTCACACCCATTTTCCAAGATCCTAGGGGCCAAGGACTGCTAGCTCAAATGAACTACCAATGACACATCAAGACTTGGATAAAGAATTAACTCCCCATCATAAATAGCTTTAAACGAGAAGAGAGCACAACTATATAGGAAAAATTACCACACCCATTTTCAAAGACCCTAGGGGTATAAGGCTAAAACAAAATATCAGGTGCACATCTATGCCACAGACCAATCATTGCAAAAAGAATTAATTCTACATCATTTATAGTGTCAGAGGGGTTGCAAGCACAAGATTACATTTACTTATATAGGAAAAATGACCACACCCATTTCTGAGACCCTAAGGGTCAGGGGCTAAAACATAAAAACAGGTGCACAACTAGACCAGAGACCCATAATATTGCAATAAGAATTTAGTCAGAGGAGTTGTGAGCACAAGATTACATAGTTATATAGGAGAAAATGACCACACCCATTTCTATGACCCTGGGGGTCAGGGGCTCAAACAAAATATCAGCACAACCAGACCACAGACCCATCACATTGCAGAAAGAATTAAGTCTCCATTATTTATAGTGTCAGAGGAGTTGCGAGCACAAGATTACATAGAGTTGTATAGGAGAAAATGACCACACCCATTTCTAAGACCCTGGGGGTCAGGGGCTCAAACAAAATATCATCAGCACAACAAGATCACAGACCCATCATACTGCAAAAAGAATTAAGTCTTCATCATTTATATTGTCAGAGGAGTTGCGAGCACAGATTATATAGAGTTATATAGGAGAAAATGACCACACCCATTTCTAAGACCCTGGGGGTCAGGGGCTCAAACAAAATATCAGGTGCACAATGAGACTACAGACCCATCATATTGCAAAAAGAATTAAGTCTCCATCATTTATAAAGTCAGAGGAGTTGCGAACACAAGATTACATAGAGTTATATAGGAGAAAATGACCCCACCCATTTCTAAGACCCTGGGGGTCAGGGAGCTCAAACAAAATATCAGGTGCACAACAAGACCACAGACCCATCATATTGCAAAAAGAATTAAGTCTCCATCATTTATAGTGTCAGAGGAGTTGCGAACACAAGGTTACATAGAGTTATATAGGAGAAAATGACCACACCCATTTCTAAGACCCTGGGGGTCAGGGGCTCAAAAAAAATATCAGGTGCACAATGAGACTACAAACCCATCATATTGCAAAAAGAATTAAGTCTCCATCATTTATAGTGTCAGAGGAGTTGCGAGCACAAGATTACATAGTTATATAGGAGAAAATGACCACACCCATTTCTAAGACCCTGGGGGTCAGGGGCTCAAACAAAATATCAGGTGCACATCAAGACCACAGACCCATCATATTGCAAAAAAAATTAAGTCTCCATCATTTATAGTGTCAGAGGAGTTGTCCGGACAAGATTACATAGAATTTAATGACCACGCCCATTTTCTAAGACCCTGGGGGTCAGGGACTGAAACTAAATGTCAGGTGCACAACTAGACCATGGACCAAGTAAAATGCAAAAAGAATTAACTTTCTATCTCTAACAGTTTCAGAGGAGTTGTCCGGACAAGATTACATAGAATTTAATGACCACGCCCATTTTCTAAGACCCTGGGGGTCAGGGAGTGAAACTAAATGTCAGGTGCACAACTAGACCATGGTCCAAGTAAAATGCAAAAAGAATTAACTTTCTATCTCTTACAGTTTCAGAGGAGTTGTCCGGACAAGAATTGTTTACGGACAGACGGACAGACAGACAGACGGACAGACGTACAGACGTACAGACGGACAGACGGACGGACGCCGGACAAAGGGTGATCGCATAAGCTCGACTGGTCTGAGACCAGTAGAGCTAAAAACCAATGATCATTCAGAAATATATATTCATCATAATTCAGCTATATGCAATGAGTGATTTGAAACTAAATAAGAGATTGATTTCTTCACCATTGTATAATGACACCCATTTACATACACAGATTCAAGGACAACTTAAAACAAAATGAATGGGTTTCATACAAAGTGGAGAAATTATCTGGGATTAAGTTAGCAAAATTAAAATCAAAATCAAACACAAGCTAAGAGACTGAGTATTCTATCCATTGACCAAGCTTGAGAACATAGGAATTTTTTTTCCACAGTTAAAATTTTAGCTATTCTTAAGGGAAAAAAAATCAAAGAAAAAGAAATTGAACCATCAGATTTTTGCCAATAGACATAACTGAGGAGATTATAATAAGCTTGGTAGTCTGGGTAGCAGTCTGCATGCAGGTGAACAGATATAGCTGGTAAGTATTATAACATTCTGTTTCCATGGCAACATATTTTATTAAAAGGTGGAGAAACCCATTTTTATGCATCATAATGCACATTAATTTCAATGATTAGAGTGTTCATTTAATTTTTTTTGTGAATTTCAAACTCGTGTCAGGTTAATTTGGTTAAGGAATCACACAGAATTACAGAATTCAAATATTGTCAATGTGAAGTTATAATGTCAAAGTGAAAGTACCAGGTTCAAGTCATGCACAACTGAAACTATAAGCTTTGGTATCATTTCTGTACGGAGAGCAGCTATATATAGATCACACAATATCAAGAACAGTTCAAGTTTGGTCAGATATTGTCCAATTTAAATAAAATCTGCAATTTACAATTTTAATGAAATTCTTAAGAAAATTTAACCCTAGCTGTTGCTGCAATGTTTTCACTGGGAATTGAAAAACTAATTTTGTCAAACTTGAAAAATCATTAAAGAATAGGATTTTTGTTAAATCTTAGTTCATTTTCAAAGCTTCATTGTATCTGGTTAGACAGCTATAAAAAGCAAAATATAAACCAAAAAATAAAACTTTCTTCCATCAATAAAATCAAGTATTTCAAACAAAAAATAACGATATAATTTTTACTTCAGATCTGACCTTTGATTGGACTGCTCTGGAGTGACATGCAAACTAATCTCAGTCACTTACTTTGTCGACACCCAGATCTGAGGTCCGGGACCCCGTCAAGTTGTTTATACTTTCCCCTGACCTTGAAGGTGAGATTATGCTGGCACTTTCTATGTTTTCTTCGTCACTTAACGGTGCGTCCTGTAGGAAGTTAGAAGGCACCAGTCCTCTCTGACCGTTCAGCTCTCCGAGGTAAAACCCATCATCGTCCATATCACCGTAAATTACAATGTTATCTCCGCTCTTAAACGACAGCTCAAGCTGCAACATGTAGGAATATCATACAATTTACATAAAACGTATGTAGTCCAACTTAGATCTAGATTGCTTGATTAAATATGTTATACTATTTACATAAAACGTATGTAGTCCAACTTCGATTTTTGAGAAGTCAGTCTAAGATTACTTGATTAAATATGTTATAGCACCAAAGTTCATGTTGTGGGTGACCTAAGGTGAATTAAGTTTATGTTTTCTTATCTGTATAATTGGGCTGAGATTTTGCTTCAAGAAGAAAATAAATCAAATCAAGTTGTTGTCATTAAAAAAAACTCCGAATTCTTCCTTTTAATTCAGCAAAATTTCTGAGCTAGGAGTCGGAATTGTACCTCTGCATCAACATTTGGTGAGAGCTCTTGTGGATCATAATCGTATAATGCCACCATTTTCCTTCGCTGTGTACTAGCCGTTACCGTGGTAACACGATTTGGACTGCTCCTCATGTCCTCCGTGTTGACATCTAATGGCTTCATGTAGTTATCACCCTCTGTGTGTATATCAACAGATTGTTACAAAAGGACTGAATAGTTAAACAATATTTCATTCACATCTTAATAATATCAAATGTTTTCAATTGCTTTTTTTGTGGAAAAACAAAATATAATTCTGCACAAAATGCAGATAAAGTGAAAGGGTCTGTAGGTTTATACATAATAAATACATATATATGTATACATATATAATCTACCTGAAATATGAGTATTGAGATTGAAAGCAGCCTGGCTTTCTTTGAGTAATTGTTCTGCCAGATCAGGGTCGTCCACCTGGACCTCAGACACCATATTACAGGGGACGAAACCCACTCTACCATTACACTCCCCCCTGTAGAACCCATCGGCATCCTTGTCACCATATATCTGTAAGTATGAAAGAACAAATTATAAAACATGCTACAAAGTGATGTTATTGATCTTTATAAATAATATGTTTTTAAAATAAACACATGTATATCAAATCGACATCAAAATTACAATAACATGAAATATTGAAAATCTTGTTGTGAAATTTTAAAGTCATATATATTTTAGAAACTTTTAGACATTACTCTGTATGGCATCCCTTTCCTACACTTTCTACATGAGGATTTTTCTTGAAAATGTTTAGGTTTGAGTATATGGTTTGTTAAGTGTATATATAGAGCATTCTTCCACTGTATAAAAACACTTTTCGTCCATTGACCTTGACCTTTGCTTATTAATATACCTTTATTAATATTTCACAAAATTTTTAAGACTTAGAAAAAAATCCTACTATAAAAAATTCTTTGATGCCATAATCAAGAAATTTAAAATCTTACATCACATCAAAAACTTATAGAGTGCGTAATTTTCTAAATCTATCAATATATTAAAATCTAAAACTCCTTATATCTAAGTGAATATATTGATAAATCTGTGAAATTGAATGAATGATGCCTACTCTATAAGCAGTAAAGTTTAACTATGACTCGCTAACGCGTCTTTTGATCCTACTATCTTTTTTTCAATCTTTTAAACGTTTAACTATTTCACTTGATTTTCATACAACCTGAAAAAAAATTAAGATATAGTATGAACGTTTACATCAATATTGTGAAAATATCAAAGGATTTTGATTATATCAATTGCTTTATAATAATTCCTCAGTATGCTTTTGTCCAATACCAATTTCACAAAAACGTTAAATAATACCGATGGCAAGAGATGTCATACCTTGATTATCTGCCCCTCTTTGAATGGTAACTCCTCCTCTAGAGATTCAACATTGGGCGACATACTCTCTGGGTCATAATCGAACAATGCCACAAATAAACGCACACGATTATCCTCTATAGGTGGATTTATTTCCCCGCTTATCGAGTCAACGTCACAACTATCGTCCACTTCATAATCTGTCAGATCTAACTGAGGTATGCGAGTGCTCTCCGCGTCGTGAGAGAGATAACTATCTGAAATATGAGCATTATCACGCACCGTGTAAGGACTGTTTGAAATCTTGTTGGCATTGGGGTCGTTATGTATTTTATTGACCCCTCGATGTGGACTATTTGACACTCGACCGTCTATTTTTGCACCATGTTTAGGGCTGGCAGATTGAGGCACCTTTGGACTATTCCTATGTGTAGAAGTACTATCAATTTCACAATGGACATCTTTTTCACTAATAACTGACCCGTGTTTTGGAGTCCTCTTAGGACTTTCAGTATTAGGTCCTGTCCTAATATTCACTTCATTTTTATGCACCAAATCACTAACAACAGAACTTTTATCTGGCTTCTTGGAAAAACTTCCACTAGATTTTACAATAGAAACATCTTCCCCATGACCGTTCAGATTTTCTACATTGCCTTCTTTTGTTGTTCCTGTTTGTTTTTCTTTTTCATGCTTTAAATCCTGTGAACGTTTGCTGCTAGGAGAATCTCTCCTTTCACCGTGTCCACGCTTGTTTGACAACGAAACTCTGCGACCACCGTCCATATCATCATCTGAAACGTCAAATGAATTCCCTCGCTCACTGCTGCTATCACGAGTTATCTCTGAAAAAAACATTTTAAAACGATGAATAAAGAAATGCTTATATATTACCAAACTCTGCATACATCATTAGACTAAGGAACTTTTTTATGTTCTTTCTTCATTTAAAGAAAAATAGTTGCCAGAGTCACCTAATGCTTGACTGCATAGCATAATATCTCTCATGACAGCCAATTTATTTAAACTCCCTTTCTCAGGCAACAACATATGATGGAGTCAAGACTCTACTTTGCTCAATATTGCCAATTTAAAGCAAAATCATTGAAGCAGAAAAAGTAGGTCAAGGTCAGATTTCAATAGTCTAACCCAAGATGCATCCAATATGCAAGTCTGGTGCATGTACCACTTATAGTTTGCTCAATATTGGCAATTTAAAGCAAAATCACTGAAGCAGAAAAAGTAGGTCAAGGTCAGATTTCAATAGTCAAACCCAAGATGCATCCAATATGCAAGTCTGGTGCATGTAGCACTTATACTCTTCTCAATATTGGCTTTTAAAGGTAAAATAATTCAAGCGGAAAAAGTAGGTCAAGGTCATTTTATGAAAGTTTGATCAAAGATACATCCAATATGCAAGTTTGGTACATGTAGCACTTATACTTTGCTCAATATTGGCTTTTAAAGGCAAAATCATTCAAGCGGAAAAAAGTAGGTCAAGGTCATTTTTTGAAAGTTTGATCAAAGATACATCAAATATGTAAGTTTGGTACATGTAGCACTTATACTTTGCTCAATATTGGCTTTTAAAGGCAAAATCATTCAAGCGGAAAAAAGTAGGTCAAGGTCATTTTTTGAAAGTTTGATCAAAGATACATCAAATATGTAAGTTTGGTACATGTAGCACTTATACTTTGCTCAATATTGGCTTTTAAAGACTTTATTGCTATCTTAACATTTACCTTATCATCTCAACATTTGCCTTATCATTTGAAATAATTTTAAAAATCCCAACCCCAGGGGCTATATCCTCATCTGGATATATTAAATGATGTATAATTAAACATTTGCAACAAAAAAAACCCAACAGAATATGAATATAGGGAAGGTAAATGTGTAATCTTAACATTTACCTTATCATCTAGTTCGGACGACGCCGACGCGGACGCCGACGCGGACGCCGGGGGTATTGCAATAGCTCTTTTGCACTAAAGTGCAGTCGAGCTAAAAATGGAAATAATACAACATGTACAAACAGCTTCTTTTGAAATATTTCTTTTCCAGTACATTGTTAGAAAATAAAGGAAATAGATTTTTTGTCAATTTAATTATTTATGATCTTTTCCATAAAATCTATTTATAGATCCCTACCTATAGCGGGCACTACCCTGGACACAGCTGGACTTCCCTTTGACTGGGGATCTATAGGAGATAACTTCTTGTTTGGTGAAGACCTCGGAGTTGACTTCCCTGATTTACCCTGAAAAATAAAAATAACATTAAATTTCCGTCATCTTACTTTTGCATCGTTTACGACTACAAAATTTAATCCTCAACCATTCGTTCATAGTAAGTACACAGTTAGCACCAAATATTTCCTTGATTTAAATATACCGTTAATTATCATTAAATTGCTTACGACCACTCGTAATAATTTTACTCCAATAATACGACACTGATGACGTGTATAAGTTGAGTACATGATATAGACACAGACATAGATGAAATATACACACAGCCACATTCAATATCAGTGCTATATATATTTGAGTGTGTACATATATTCTTGCAGTCAACATTTATACATAGAGTTTTGATGAAAGATTATGCAAGATATACATGTAATTGTGTCGATGACTAAATCATTCATAAACAGGAGAATGCCATGAGAAATCATATCATAAAGATATTAATAAATGTACATGTCAGTATTGTTTATAGAAATAATTAATCTACCCTTTTCCCAAAATTACAAAGTCTGAAACTCAACCACAAAATATGATTTTATTTTCAAAGAATAGAACTAAGAAAGTTCAACAACAGGTTATGATGTTGCCTACCATATGTTTGACTCTAGATACCTAACTTTGACCTTGAATGTGATCCTGCTACGTCTTTCGGTACGCTTTTTCGACATAGTAACTTTCATACTTTTTTGGCATATTACATTGTTTAGATTAGAGGATCACTAAGGAGGGTTAAGTATCCAAAACGTGCATGTCTGGTCCATGTTGCCAATTTATCTGTTCTTAAATGATGCTATTCAATTTGAAGACGTTAAACATTTGACCTTGAATGTGACCTTGACAACCATAAGGTGTTAGTAGACAAACAGACAGACAGACAGATGGACGCCAGATACAGTGATCCCAGTAGATGCAGGTGACATAAAAACAAAACTGAAAAATAATCTTGATTATATTTATGAGACACTGCACTCCTTAATGGAAATTTACATTTAAAAAATAAAACAATCTTATACATTGCTCTTGGAAAGCATTCCAAATGTTAGGTATGTATATCAAAGCAAGGGGCTTTAATAAATTTTTGAAATTAAAAAAAAATATTTGAATAGATGGAACAAAACCAATACTCTATCAATCTGTGGGTACATCATTCAGAATACCTTATATTGACTTCCCAGCAGACATTTCAACGTTGCTTCAACATTGAAATAACGTCAGTACAAAACGTTGAAATGACGTCGAGTTTTGATTGGATTTGAAAGTTGAAACAACGTTGAGTCTACAACGTTACATCAACGTTGATCAGTTGACGTTGATACAACGTTACACCGTGTCGTTGAAATAACGTTAAATTTTCGACGTTGAAAGCAACGTTGAATATGGATTGTGTGTGAATGTTTATACAACGTTTAATGACAACGTTGATTTAAAGTAAACGGCCTTGACTTGCATCACACTGTCTGGAAGCTAAGAGATTAATTACGTGAAAATGAGGTATAAACTTCCCCAAAACTGACGTTGAAACGGAGCACTGATAAAACATAAAATTTAATAAATATAGATAAATACGGTAAATCAATTTAACATTCCTAATTTTGACACGTTCAGTAAAGTTCCACATTTAGAGGCAAGAATCAAAGTCCATCAGAAAACGAAATAAATGATATCCGTGAATAACGCTGTTTAAAATCTCAAATTTCCTCCATTAATTATCTTAATAATTCCAGTTTCATCCTTGTCCCTGTCTGCTTCTGAAAACAGGGAAAATGAAATCAGTATAAATAAAAGAAAAAAAAACTTTTACCGAATTGTTATCGTAATTCACCGGTAAAAAACTGATCAGATTAAAAGATGTTCAAAATGGTTCATGAAATTTCAAGAAAATAAGTACCTTATACTTACGTTCTGTTGTAAATTCTGTTAGAAACAAATGCCAAATTATTCTGAACGTGTCTTCTTGTAGGAGCAGCACACTTGTGTACTGATTTTGAATGTAGAGTGACGCGGAAATGGTAATTTATTAATTCAAATGGGAAGGTCAGCACGGAATCTGGCCAGATTCTCAGCAGGCGAGAACTGACCTACATTATTTAGTAGATTTTATCTCGCTACATGTAACTTGAACGTGTTATTATAAGCTCGACGGCTTAAATTCCGCAGATGTGCATAATAAGTTTACCTAATTTTGTACATGTACTTTAGCAAGAAAATAATCTGGGATTTATGTGTAACAATGTTAGAATATAAAATTAAAGTATAATATTTGACTTTTCGAAAACCCTCCTAATCTTCCTCTTTTTTTCTGAGTTCTGTTTTCTTTTTTTCTTTATCTTTGATCATTTCTCAATTCGAACAGAAATATACAGAATTAATATCTGTTGGCTTTAATCAATCATATTTTAATTAGATACTTTATTTCATAAATGATTATGTAAAATGCAACGTGCGCATTTGAATCAAGTTGATTTACCGACGTTGAAATACCGTTAAAACACGACGTCGGCACAACGTCGATATTTGGTCGAAATTTAGACTTTAAAGCAAGTTTAACAACAATGAATAGGATTAATTAAAACAAAATGAGCAAAGAACATGGTAGTATATACTTCCTTCAATATTCGTCCTTAAAACGCATGGTGTCCGTAAATGTAAAATTTTACGACTTCTTATATTTGACATTATTGTATATGTAACATTCATAATTAGTTCTCGGCTATTTCATATCATACAAAAGAAGTCACGTTGAAAAATTGTTAAATTTGAACGCAAATATAACGTTGAATAATAGTAATGAAAAATCCGACCATATTTCAACATAAAATCAACGTTTCGTTAACGTTAAAAAGAAACGTCTAAACAACGTCTATGTTTCAACGTCGAAGAAACGTCGATATATGGTTGTTCAACGTCACGACTAAGATTCAACCAGAATTCAACGTTGCAACAACGTCGCATGCCCACTGGGTTCAGTTATAGAAAAGTCAATTATTTAGCAAGGTCATGTAAATATTTAGCAAGGTCATGTACTATTATAACTACTATAAAAAACAATTCCAAAGAATCTTTTAAGAAAATTAAGTCTTGGGGTTACTCGATTGATAAGTTGTGAAAATTATTTGAAGGAATACCTCGGTTCTCTAATACAAAGAATGATAATAATTAGAGTAAGAGACTTCTACTTATGGTATAATTAAGTTTATCTTCAGTAAGTATACTAAAGTCATTCAAATAAAATGACCCAATACCTAGAATACATTAGCAAAAATGGCACCCATTACCCATCAGGCAAGCCATTCTCTATAATTATGTGAATAACACACTTGTGTACAGTTAAGATGGATGTGATCATACAAGGATATTAAAGTGTTTTTATTGGTTGATTAGGAGGACCAATCACTCTTGCTGACCTTAGAAGGTGAGATGTGCCCATTAACCAATGAGGGGCTGAGTTTTCCTGAAGGAGAGATTCGATTGGTCAGTTGATCATCATTCTCTTCCTCCACTTCCTCTGGGATATCGGACAGTTCAGAACTGCTACTCGTCTCGACGAAATCCTCCTCATACTCTATATTGTCTATCATAGGGCTCTGTTAATTCAATGAATGAATGTTTTGCTCTAAAGAAAATCTCCGTCATGAATGCCCAGCTTTATCTGTTGAAAATAACTCATTCCAAGCAAATTGCATTTTTGAGTATTTTTACAATTTTCAGATTTTTTGGTCAAAATTTAAGATATTCTTAAGATTTAATGGAACCAGCCAAAGAAAAAATGTACATCTAATATGACTGCCACAGCCTGAAATATTGAAAATATTCATACTTTTTTTTAAGATTTCAAATTTCGAAAAAATTACTTGGAGCGAGTTGTTTTAGTTATGATAACACACTATATATGATCATAACACAACAGCAAAATGTTAGGATGATATGCTTGTTATCTGATATATATGAAATGTTTGGATAATTGTATACACACAAATAGTATATAATATATAATAATTTGAAACAATTTGAAGCGAAGCAGCTTTAAGTTGAGCTAAAATCAATCTTTATGTCATTGTCTTTTCTGCTGCATGTATGGGGATGCCCAAATAATTACATGTATTTGAAAATTTTCAAGATATGAATCTTATAATTTGTTTTAAAGTTATGCTAATAAAATTTAAGGTTCTAAATAATACTTAAGCAAACAGAAAAGTTAGCCTTTTTTGCAAAGAACTAAAATCTGCAACTGAAAAGATCTTGGAAAAAGAAACTACTTTCTGAAACTGAAAATTAAATAACATATTGTTTGAATCCAAATAAAATGTAAAATAAAGCATCGAAAAATAAAATAAAAGTTAATCCTAAGACTTAAAATATTTAAACTCATGCTGGCATTTGTAAAGTGACAAACACAGTCGATACAACACATAGGAAATACTATACTTATAAGTCATATTATCTAACTGCAAGCAAAACTGGAAATGATAAAGTGCAATGTGCAAATGGTAATACTATAGTAATGATTATTGGTTGCTATAGTTACCAGGTCACGCTCTGGGCCCTCCGTTACGACTCCATCAGTAATGCCCTTGTACGACCCATCAGTAACATTCCCATCTTGACCTTTGACCTTGATTTGTGGAATGGCAGATTTCTGAAAAATTTTAATGTCTGTGAATTAAAGAAAATTAAAAATAAATATGTTTGACGTAAAGCTTAGATTGGCGTTCATAAGAAGTGCATCATTAGATTTAAGAATACATGTTATAAGAGCAAAACTTAAGTAGAATCAGATTACAAAATAATTCATGATGTAAATGACAAACAAACAAAATGAAAAATTGGTAAAGCTAAACTTGAGCAATCAAATTCAACAATGCCCAGCATTACATATTTCACAATTGTCTAGTAATTATACAGGTAACTTAATTTTTAATTTTTGATAGTGAGAAACAATTCTTGATAAAATTAGATCAATTTTCAAAATTAATTTAATAATATCTATATATGTATAAACTGATTTCCCTAGTTAACCAATCAACTTACATGTGTTCCTTTATTTGACCTCTCCTTGGTGATGACCTTTGCAGCGCCCTCTGTGATCTCATTGATCAGAGCCTGCGGTAGTTTGACGATTTCCGAGTCCGCTGATTCCGTGTTGTCTGTTGTAACGGTTCTCAACATTAGCTGCCGAGGAATAAATCCTCTAAAATCCTCCGAACCCAGAATAATGTGATCATCTACGGAGAAAAAAATATCAAATGTCTAAAACGTGTAAATTATATAAATATTGTTTCATTTTACATTCCATCTTTCATTCAGAAATCAAGACTTTGGTAAGTCATAATAGAAGGTGAAACAATAAAGTTACTCTCCAATTCCCCAGGTCTATCACATAATACTTTATATATGTATACTGTCAATTCCTAATGTGTGGATTGCTGGTCACTAGATATTGTTTATCAATCAAGATAAAGTCAAAATTAAAAAAATATTCTCATTCAAAATGATATTCTACTTTCACTTCAAAAGTCAAATTATAACTCATCTAGATGGCTATGTAAGTATAAATATTACCAAAGTTATTCTTTCAAATCTGAAAGTGAACAATTGTCAAACAATTTCTAACCCTTCTCAACAATAAGAACTAAATTGAGAACTTTGACCTCCTGCACACCATAAAAAGGTAAAACTTTTCATATGAGACACGAGATGACGTTATTGATTTTTTTGTTTTTTTCTTATAAATATGTCTGTGGATTCCTAGTCCTTATCAAACTTACTTGTTGGTCCTGATGCAAACTTTGTTTTCTGACCATCAGCGTACACGACATAACCAGACACGATGGCACCGTTCGAAAGTCCTGACATTTCTATGGTAACCGGTAACCATGTCAACAGCAATGTTCCCTCTCGAGGTCCAGCCTCAACTTGAACATTTATAGGTGGATCAGGTGATCCTGAAAAAGTATACGAAAGTTAAAACAATCATGGAATCTTAAAAACTGTCTTGAATACCAATTTAAGCATTCATATCTAATTTTCAGAGTATTTATGAATAAATATACAAATATATTCCAAAAATTATTTTCCAACAGCTCATACAGAAATTGATAAAACTGACCTCCTGCCAATGTCTTAAACTCTACAAAAGCTGACAGTCTGTCTCCATGGCGATCTGCTGTTAAACTTTTACCTACGACCTTGACCTTATGTACACTACTCGGGACCAGCCCTGAAAGATAAAAAGAAGTTAGTGTCAAAATTGGCTGATCATAGTCATGGAAAAAACTTTACCTCCTTAAACTTAAATTTTGAACATTAAGATTAGATTTTAGAATTATTTGAAGAATGTCCAAGTAAACTTCTATTGACAAGTTTTTCATGTCATTGTATATAAAACATTTTTATCAAGAAATTGCTTGGAAAACATCGCAAAGTGTTATATCATTTGCACAATTACTTATTTACATTAAAACTGAAAAAAATATGTACAATGAGTGAATCTTTATCATACATATTCATTTGGTTTACAAAGGCAAATCCGGCTAAAAGACAAGTAGAATGAAATAAATTTTGCGAATCATTACAGACACTAGATCACTTGACCATTGTTGACGTACAATATGGTAAAATGTACCTGTTAGTGTATGACTAGTGACTCCAGGTTTACAAGTGCAGATGTCCTGATCGTTAACGATGATGGAATGCTGATAATTACTGTTGCCAGGCAACCAAGAAATGTGGGCGGAGTTAGCTGTGATGTCACTAGCTTTGAGTTCACTAGGTGCAGGAACTGCGTCTAAATTTATGAAGGTAGGAAAGCTAGAGGCTAGACAGGAAAATCTGTGCTAATAATCAGAAGCATGGCTGGGGTGGATCCAAAATGTGATCATGTGTTTACATATCATAAAAACATATTTGAAATTGAAAAATATGATTTAATTTCTAGGTTTTTTCCTTAGACAACTAAGTAATTAAGATTTGTTTTGAAAATTTTTTAGCTAAAATAATCTCCTATTTTCAGCTCAGTCTCACTGATGTACTTTGGGAAGGTTTAAGACCTTTAGAAAATATCTCTAACATATGCACTGAATCTAACTCACTAAAACAAACATCTGTCAAAATCACCTAACTCTATGTACAATCAGTGATGTGTACACACATAACTGTGGTTAGGTAGTGCAGCAATGAAAAGGAAATATATTAGTTTCCAAACATGATGTAAAAATGATTTTTTATGATAGTAAACCTTTACTCTAAATTCAGTTTATTCTTTTGAGTAAAGTATATGCACTTAGGTCATCATAGCATTACCAACCCAAATCTTGTGATTTTTTATGTTTGGGTGCAAAATATATATATTACATTTTGAATATTATAAGTCTTTCTTGCGTTATTTGAACCCGTCATATTTCTGATTATAACGCATAGACCTGCAGATATATATATATATTCTTTAACCATTTTATTTAAGCTTTATAAATATGTACATTTGAAGCAGAATTATATATATACATATTATATTCTGAACAGAAATTCATATTGATTAGCAAGTAAATACAGATTATATAATAGGTAAACTGTGTGATATATTGAATTTGAATATATATATTACATTAGTACATTATTTGAGGGATATGAAGCTATGGTAACTTACTCTTTCTTAAGAATTTGTGGCAAATACTTTTCGAGACATTTTAACATATTAAATTTAAAATAGGATTATTTTACGAAAATTGATTTCTTGTATTGTCTAAAAAGTATTTTCATCCTTGAATGATTGACTGAGCCCATATGAATATACGCCATTTATAATTGTACTCATAATTAAGTGGGAAATAACGATCCAATAAATGATAAAAATCAAATCAGCTAAATTTGTAGCATTTCAAAGTGAGCTGCTTTATGTCAGAAATAAATCTCAGATCTGTTTATGACAATCTAGAACTAGACCTTCACGTCTGCATTGTTTAAATTAAACATAGATTTTTTTAAAAGCTTCACTGTTATTGGTTAGAATTATATACTGGCATTAAACATCAGTGTAAGCTGCAGGGTTTAATATACTGACTGTAAGAGGAGTAACTAACTTATATAGATATACATTTAGTATGTTACAGCTATGGTTATAACTTATTTAGATATACATTTAGTATGTTACAGCTATGGTTAAGGTTACTTTATAAGTGCTACGGTTTCTGATATTGTAAATATGTCAGCTAAGGGAGATCATGCTTAAGGACCTCCCATTGTACTTACTATGACACATCCATAACTTACCTTTACCAATCAGCAATGTACACTGTCTGTCTACAGACTGACCCTGGCTCGAAACACATCGCACACTCACTCGGTGATTCTGTTGACAAAAGTTTGTGTTAAATAGAGAAATGTCTTGTAATACTGTCCTTATAACTTTGATTCTACGTATGAAAATATGAAGAGATGCGCATCATAATTTACATAAAATTTTTGTGCATCTATTGTTGTTTAATAAATTAAACATTATTTGTCATTGTCATGAATCAATGCATATACCTGTCTGAACATCCCTACCTGAGTTGTATCTAAGTTTTCTATTAAAGCCTTTGTCCGTTCGTTCCCCCTGATGACCATTTTGACCTCGCTGTCCACTACCACATGGTATGACTTGACCGCTATAATTTTACCCGTTTGTTCAGGAGGCTTCCAGCTTATAACTATACTGTTTGTGAGTTGTCGATCAAGAGTTATCTCTCTTGGACAAGGAATTCCTATAAAGAATTAAGTATAGAATTATATATTTACTAAGAAAGAATTTTTACTTCCAGATAAAAAGTGATCTTACACAAGATTTATAAGCAGTTTTTAGAAGTTACTTAAAAACGACTGTTAATTTCATGTTATGTTTTTCATGTCCACATATGTCAACTCCTCTTTCATGCAAAATGTCAATAATTTTGCAGAAATTAATTAACAGTTGTATTAAGTTGTCATTAAGCTTCAAAGAAATTCAATCAAAATTTGAAAAGTTCGACAAATCAGTTAAAGTAATCAAGATAACAATCTGATGCGAACCATGATAAACAAATTATCAGATGTTCCCTCCGGCAAGAAGAAATGATCAATGTTCAGGTTTTTGGCTTCATACGAAATCTTTCATCAAAGATGAAATGGCAATTTATTGATTTTATAAGAACAAAAAAATTATAATGATGCAATTCTGACTCAATACTTCAAACAGTAAATTCATTTTGAGATTGTTTTGACAGCAGAGGAGAGTATTTTGTTTTTCAGTTTGCTTGTACCTTAATAAATGGTTTTTTGAAATTGCAGATGCTATTATTTTGTAATATTCTTTAGTTCTTTTTTAAGTCATAACAATTATTTATTGCATCATAGGCAATGTTTTAACAAATAAACAATATTAGTGACTGCATACTCCATTCAATGTACTTAATTTTGTAAAAACTAAAAGAAAAAACTCAATTACAACAAATTTGTGACTTCCTATTTTTTATCAAGTGGAACTTCATGCTTCCACTTGAAAAAGACCAGGAAGCCAACAATTTTAGGTAGATTATGTAATTCTAGTTATTAACGGATATAACTTTCCTATGGTGAACTTATGTTGATTCCTTAACGATCAGATCATTGTTTAAACATAAGAAGGTTAAGGAGATAATAGTTTTTATCATAAACACATTGTTTGTACTCTCATTAAGGTTATCTTACCAGATCCCGACTGCGCTACATCCCTGACGGTAGAATCGGGTATTTTTATCCCAGAAGTGGCATTTAAAATGTCTAAATCTGGAATTCCACTTCCTGAAAGCTCTCCCGATCTGTTACCATGGCAACCTGCTGCAGTCTGAATATCCTGTGTTTTACTAGAATCCACTTTAGGCAAATAAGCTGAATCATCTGTTCTTTTGATTTCTGAAAACAAAAAATTATGACAGGATATTGAGTTTTATATGCAGTTCTACTCCAGGGTGAAGTGAACATGCATTTCAATTACCAGGGAGAGAGACAAAAAACTCTCAAATGCTTAAGATTTGCAGCAAATGAGATCTGCCCTGATTTCTATGTCAATTAAAGGCTAAAAATGTGACATTAAAATGCTTTTAGCTTACTGTATAATTCCTTACTTGGATGACGAGCGATTGTTCTTATGACCGTAATCTACTTGTTATTTCCCTAAGACAATCACCCGTCAATAACCGACTGATGTTACAGGAAGCATGAGTAATCTTACTTAAATAGTCTATTGTGAAATGAAAAGTTTATTGATTTTGAATTATTTGCAAATTCTACAAGATTTTATACTTTTTATACATGGTTTTATACTTTATTCCTTTTTTTTCATTTCAATCAGTGAAAAGGTTAACTTGGTAGATTAGGCTTCCTGTTTTTTTTTTTTCAAAATACTTTTTCATTACTTAATAAGCTACATTCTGATATAATAATATTTTAAATGTCTAAATTGTATCATCATTCAAAGTTTGACCCAGAATATCATTATACTCCTACAGCTAGACTGAGTGTCTCATTAAAACGCTTACTGTAACCTTGACCCCTGACTTTAGATTGAGTCGTTCAGGGTTGCCATAGAAATCAAGCTGTCAGTGGATACAGATTTCAAAAGAAGACTTTATTTTAATGAGATTTCTGCTGACTGATCTATACTATAATCACTTTGTATTTCAAACATACACATACTTTCTTAAACACTTCTTTAAATAAAAAAATCAATCCAAGGAAAGCATGTGTCGCCTGCGAAACATAGCTACACTCAGGAATCACTTTTATAGGGTGTGACATCCAAGTGACAGACAGACGGACAACGGACAGAGTGATCCCTAAGTGTCGCTGTGCTTCACAGGCGACACAAAAAGTGGCATTATGGCTTCATCATCATCTCATGGCGATTGCCGTTGGGGAGCTGCAGATGACATGTCAATCAGTCCCCTTCATGCCTCCCTGTAAAGCACGTTAAAAGTGCGAAGGAATATGGCTCATGATATTACTAACCTTGTTTTGTATTAGATATAGGTTTTTCATCAACTTCTTCACTGCTATCAAAGTCAAGGTCGTTTCCAACGCTGTTGCCAGTGACACTGTCGTCGTCATGGTGATTGGTGCCAGCCATAGCAGCATGGAATTCTGACAGGTCCTCATCTGAATCAGTAAGTTGTTTTTATCATGAGAAGTTTTGTACATACACACTATTGTAGTATCTCTAGATTAAGGCAGATTTAATGAACAATAGTCTGGACATATCAATGTAATGATAATATTACCATAAATTGTCAAAATGATGTAAAATAAGGCAGCAGAAATGCGGAACAGAACCTTTTTAACGATTTTTTAGTGACCTTGACCTTTACAGTTATTCAAAAATCTATTTCTCCTTTTCCAAATCAGTACATAAACAGATCTACTTTATAAAGACTCATATTATCACTTATTTTTTAAATATTAAAGCTTGAAAAATATGACATCAAAGTATAATTAGAAATAACTATAGAATACAAAATCATCGTCAGCAAAGCCAATTGTAGTACATGAATGTGTATTTACCTGCCACTCTTTCGATAAAATTGGACGGAACAAGTCCTTTTCTCCCATCAATAAGTTCACCATCGAAGAATCCATCCTGAAATAATTTACAACCATATCTATAGCACTGTCAAATTAGTGAAATTTCTTATTTTTTTATCATTTTTTCATTTTCATTATGGTTCAGACACATTTTTATAAAACATATGCCTCTGCTATAACAATTTGACTCTAACCATAATAATCATCAGTGAAAGGAAGAAGTGACCTTGACATAGTGACCCTTAATAAATGTCTATATGTAACCCTTCTCAAGAATGGACTGTTCCGCTTACCTCATCCATTTCTCCATAAACAAGGACATAGTCACCAGCGTCCAGGGGGAGTTCAGCATCAGGATTATCGTTAGGAGAATGTTGGAAAGGATCGTAGGAATACTTGGCGATATATACTTGTATGGGACCTTTTCTCCCAGGGACGGAAAGTTTGTCTTCTAATGCTTTGGACTTCATCTTGAAGATTGAAGAGATGTATTTTAGGATCTCACAACATCCAAGACAGAAATTCAACATAAATTTTCTCAGCTTTGAATATTTAAGAAATAACTTGGGATATATCATCTTTAATGGCATTGTATTTGTGATCCTTAGAATTTTCACAATGTTCAATGTTACAACCTTCCAGATCGAAATTAAACATAAACATAAAATTCTCTCAGCTTTGAACATATTAGAAATTCAAATATTGGGACATATCTCCATTGCTGAAGTGGTATCTGTGATTCTTAAAATTTCCACTACTAAAATAACAAAAAGAAGCTTACTTCTTGCCTTTTAAAACTAATACAAAAATTTGTCATACCTAAGCAAAATGATTCCTTTTTTTTTGTCAAATCAAAGGAAAAAGAAAAATTCTTGTGATTCTAATGGATAAAATAGCTTTTTTTCTCTATACTCACTTTTTGTTCTTTTTGACTCTCCATGCCAGAGTCTTCTCCCTTGTCTAAAATGGAACAACAGAGAGAACGCCATAAAAATCTGGGCAAGAATTCCATATTCAAAAAGGATCATTGATAAATAGCAAGCAATATAAAAGGCATTAACATTGACTATACAGAGCTCTAGTTTGCATTGAGAGGTATCATTATGTTTTAGGCATTAGCAGGCCTACTGCCATGAAGCAAAATTAACTATACTATGTAATTACACATACTTAGGGGCATCAATTGAAAAACAATCAGTGGCACATCATACCAAATAATCTATGCATCATGCCATTTATACAATGCAAAACAACCATGAAAGCTCTGGGTCAGATAGCGCAATCATAAAAATTACAAGCCTGGATTCCTTAAAGCATATTCTACAATTAGTGTGTGATGTAACAGAATGCTGACGTTAGCTTTAATTCTTTCAAATTGGTATTACTTATTTGCGTTTGAGAAATGCTCTTTGACAAAAATATCCTTGAAACGAATTTGATTGCTATCCTTCCAAAATTAAAGACAGAAAACCAACTCAATTCAAACAAGAATAAAAACACAGCTCCCCACCCCCTCCTTTGAGTTCTCTAACCAATGAGAGATGAAAAAGAAATCTAATTAAGCACAAGATTTCGACAGACCTTTGTAGTTCTTGTCAAATATATTGATTAGATGTGACAGTAAAAGTGAAAAGATAGAGGCTTGAGGATAATTTGCAGGGAAAAAAACCAGCTTAGAAGTTAAAATATGACAATAACTGGAAATCAAATAATAAGCTGACATACATATTTCCATCTTGGTGATATTCTTATAGAATATAAGTCTCAAGGTCAAAGTTCACTTACTCAGTGAGGTCAAAGGTCAAGGTAACATGATGGAACTATAGAAATTTGCAAATTTACAATTCTTAATCTGTTTCTCTACTCATACTTATTGCCTAGTTTGAATATTTTATGTTTGGATACTCCTGTAACTTAATTCAACATTTAGATCCAATATTCACTGTGCAAAAGAATCCGTAATATTCAATATATGCCATGTTTAAAGTCTTACAATTGACTTTATTTAATAAATGTAAGAAGTAAATATCTAAAACCCTCAAAAAGACAAAAAAGCATTAAGTTAATTCATCACAAATGTAAATAAAAGATGTGAAATTTCCACATGTAAGTACAAATATAACTTGAATGTACAGTCTAATATACAAGTAGATTGACAAATCCTATACATGGTACCTATGGCAAATGACCTTTACAAGGGTAGAGTGTAAAGTCCTACATAAAGACAAAATGATAGTGTAAAGTGAATAATTATATTGCATGTAAGACGTAAAGTTAAAAGACGGAGTCTATATATAAACAGGAAGACAAAGTGTAAAAAAATTCTACAAATGGTACTGGTACTGATTGAGTGTACAATCCTACAGAAAGCAGAAAGATAGAGTGAAAAGGTCTTATAAGCAGATAGAGAATAACAACTTGTATATAGATAGGGTGAAAGATACATACAGCTTTAGTCAGACAAGCATTTTAAAAGTCCTATATAAAGGTTAGGTAAAGTATGGAATTTCATAAATAAAGATAGACACAGACAAAAAATAATGAAAATTGATGAAGGAGAATTATAAAAATGCTAGTGTACCATCAAATGTGAAGATTTTCTACTTTCATTCAACGTGAAAAACAATGTGATGTAGAGACATAATAGGTCTTTCCTTGCTCTATTGTTTCTATAATGATCAATCCTGAATGCTTTACATTTTTGTGTCATTATCATTACATTTCCCTATTTATATGTGTACTGTGTATATCCATAGTCATTAAGAGGCTGACTAAAGCTAGGTTTTTATGTCAGTAAATTGTGTGGGGCAATCATTATACTTTCCAGCACTGCACAGCCACATTAGTGAGAAGCATGTTAACTCAATAAATCAACCTTATTTTGTAAATCTAAATTGCACAAATATTCACATGTACCACATTTACAAAATTATATTTATTGAAATGTTCGAAAAGTTTCCTATCATAATCATCCTTGTGTAAGTTACTCTAACCATGTAGATATGTGATGGAAAAATTCAAATGTAGATCATTAAATTTACTAAATCATCTAGATATGTATTTAAAAAATTGAAATTCCAATACATGTATTTGATTGGTAGATTCAAATTTGAAAAGACCTATAACATCCAATAAGAAGTGTCCATTTCCTACACACACTACATTCTAACCAATCTAAGAACACACAAACTTCTATATATATCCTTCACCTTCTCCAGTTAGGAGTTCTTCCTCAGAATCAGATGCTTCTAACTCTTTCAATTTTTTGGAAATTTCATTTAATTCGGGATCTTCAAAATCCCCGTGTGATTTGCCGTGATCAGGGGAGGGGATGTGAGAGTTGTCTAACTCTGTTTCATCATCATCTGCAAAACCTATGTAGTAATATGCTTAATTAGATCAAAATCATCTACAATGAATATCGTCATTCAATTTTAGTCTAGAAAAAAAAAAAAAAATTGTGCATCAAACGTTTCTGGTATTTACCTAAAGTTAATGATTTTTGTAGCCTGATCCAATTAATTTTCTTTTTTAATTATTTAAAATAAAAATTGTTGGAGTTACATATTATTTTTCTGTCCTTACTTTAACCATCCGTAAAAATGTTAAACGTTTTCAAATTCATTAGCATCATCTAAAACGTATTTGTACAGACAGGAATTTTAATTTCTCTCATAAAATGCAAACAAAAAGTGATCTTTACTAATAATGCATGATAATAAGACACACAAGGCAATAGTAAATTTTAGAGAAAGGAATGGAAAAAGAATGACATTTAAGCATAGTGATTCAATGATCGTTATAAGAGGAATTTTCAAAAGCGTTCAATTAGTACTTGCAAGGGATAGACAAGAGGACTTGTAAGAATAAAATATATTCCTGTGATCATGGAAAAGAAAAATCCAATATTTTTAGGGAAAAAGTGTACCTCATAGAGTAGCCAATTTATAAATATTGTCATCATATTTATGATGTTATCCAGGTCAACATAAAATTGACCTGAGATCTAACCACTTGTATTAGCATTTGTAATTATTACAGATAATAGAATGAGTGAACAATCATACAGACTAAAACAAAATGCATATTTACAAAATACAATTCACGAAACTTGTGTGAAAATTAACAAAAAAGACGGTGACCTTACACCTGCATGATGAGTACTTTCTCATTCAATACCTGTGTTCAATGTTAAATCAACTTGTAGATGACATGAAATCTAATTTGAATAGATGATTCAGCTGTTTCACACTAAGTTACCCATCAGACAATTCGCATGACGTATAAGCAGTACATTGTATTAAAACTGAGACTTTTCCAAAACAGGAATGCGTCTAAATGCCAGGAATGTCACCTTTGGCATATTTGACCTTAAATATGTGACCTTGACCTTGATGGTGACCTTGGCCTTTGTTGAATTTTGAGTCTCATCAAGTAAGACCATCCCTACAAGTTTGATGGTGTATATCAAGTAAGTTATAGCTTCTTGTAGGAAAGTGTTTCTACATGTACAATATAGGCAGGTAGACATAATCATTATGCTAATGTCATCCATATATATACTGCCCCTGGATTTCAGGTGACATGATAATGAAACAATATCTAAAATGCTCCTATTGAAACAAAATCTAAAACATGCAATTTTTTTTTCCACAGCAGACCCTCATGCTTCCAACCTAATGCACTATCACTATATGTTTTATTTAAAATTTATAATAATGATCAATAATTTCTAGCTCCCTTTACCCAGCTGGCTTATATAGCGTGTACGAGTTTACAGAAATGGTACAAAATAATGTCAGAAATGTGTGGTTTTACTTGGGGTATAATCATATGTTTGAGCTTGTACTGTAAAGTTGTATAAGATTTTCAATATTGAATGTATTTTTAACACTAACCTGTGTCATGTGACTTTGTAGATTCAACTTGATGGTTATGCTCATTACCATTGGTTAACCCTTGTGCCTCTTGTAAGGAAGCATTTGATTGGTGCAAATGTTCTGAAGAAAAAAATATCAAAATATACTCATTATTAGATACAATATGATAGAGAGAATCTTATTGAATAATTCAAAAATTCTATTAGGGATAGATCCATTCCTTCAAGTTTTTAGCTTCTTGAAACTCTAAAAAAAAATAAACATACTATGGTCATATGTTTTCCTATCCAAAAAATTATCTAACTATTGTATTATTCATTTCTGAAAGATTTAATGGTAATAGACCTTATATTAATCATACAATTTATAACAAAAATGTTACAATTCTATACTGATTACTAATGAACTAATAATATATTTACACTATAATGAATAATGAATGACACTAACACAAGACATATCCCTTACCTTGGACTGGATGCTGAGATTTTGATGACGATGACGATGATAATACTGATGACGGATGATTAGACGACGATGATGACTTGTTTGATGACTGATGTTGTGATGGGGACGGTGATTGTTTGAAGTTATTTTTAGATGCGGCAGCCTGGAGTGTGTGCAGTTCTTGTGTGAGTTGTTTATGCCGGTCCTCCTGGGTCTGACAGTTGAGTTGTAGCTCCGTTACTCGACTCTGGAGAGAATGCAGGGCTTCCTCATATTCTCTCTTGGCAGTGTCTTGTACCTGCAGCAGGAATACAAAATTTGGCATCAATTTTTTTATTGTTTGATCCTTTCATTAATATTTGTTCTTGCCAAAATCTATCATACTAATTAGGAACCTCTATATAGAAAGGAAAGTACAATAATATTAAAATCATTCCAAGGAATGCATGTGTCGCCTGCGAAACATAGCAACACTCAGGAATCACTTTTATAGGGTGTGACATCCAAGTGTGACAGACAGACAGAAGGACAGACAGATGGACGGGGACAGACGGACAACGGACAAAGTGATCCCTAAGTGTCGCTATGCTTCGCAGGCGACACAAAAATATCCCAGTCACACTGATCTTTGTTGTGTTCTGCAGAAATTTAAATAAGGGACTTAGTGAACTGGTGTATGTCGCTTATAAGAAATTTCTTCCCATGACCTTGACCTTGAATATGACTTTAACTAACATTGAGACTTACTGTGGAGTAGTATCATTCAGTCTGCCAGATCTTGGCTGTTTGTAACAAAAGTAGGTCAAACTCCAAGGGCAAGGTTACAAAGTAAGACATTGTGGTCAATGGAAAGGACTTGTTACAAAAAAATACAAATGTGAGATATGAAAGCCCTATCCCATAACATTCAAAGGTTATGGCCGGGGTGAAGGTTTTCTTTTAATTGCAGACATACAGATGAAATAGATTTAATGTCCCCTAATTGGTTTCACTGAAGTGGGGGTCAATAAAGTTAAGATATATCAACATATGTGAAAATGTGACTATCACACAGATGAACGAACGGACAGTCAGACACCAGACATAGTGGTACCTGTTGTAGATGTTGTATTTCGTTCTGTTTTTGTCGTATTTTGATATGAGTATATTTAGTACCTGTTGTAGATGTTGTACTTTATTCTGTTTTTGTCGTAGCTGTTATATAGAATTTTGATATGTGTATATTTAGTACCTGTTGTAGATGTTGTATTTCTTTCTGTTTTTGTCGTAGCTGTTGTATAGCATATTGATATGAGTATATTTAGTACCAGTTGTATATGTTGTATTTCATTCTGTTTTTGTCGTAGCTGTTGTATAGTATTTTGATATGAGTATATTTAGTACCTGTTGTAGATGTTGTATTTCATTCTGTTTTTGTTGTAGCTGTTGTATAGTATTTTGATATGAGTATATTTAGTACCTGTTGTAGAATTGTTGTATTTCATTCTGTTTTTGTTGTAGCTGTTGTATAGTATTTTGATACGAGTATATTTAGTACCTGTTGTATTTCATTCTGTTTTTGTTGTAGCTGTTGTATAGTATTTTGATATGAGTATATTTAGTACCTGTTGTAGATGCTGTATTTCATTCTGTTTTTGTTGTAGCTGTTGTGTATATCATTCTGTTTTTGTCGTAGCTGTTGTATAGTATTTTGATACGAGTATATTTAGTACCTGTTGTAGATGTTGTATTTCATTCTGTTTTTGTTGTAGCTGTTGTATAGTATTTTGATATGAGTATATTTAGTACCTGTTGTAGATGTTGTATATCATTCTGTTTTTGTTGTAGCTGTTGTGTATATCATTCTGTTTTTGTCGTAGCTGTTGTATAGTATTTTGATATGAGTATATTTAGTACTTGTTGTAGATGTTGTATATCATTCTGTTTTTGTCGTAGCTGTTGTATAGTATTTTGACATGAGTATATTTAGTACCTGTTGTAGATGTTGTATTTCATTCTGTTTTTGTCGTAGCTGTTGTATAGTATTTTGATGCTCATCTTCTAACTGCTGTAATTTCTCTGCCGATTCTTTCAAACCCTGCAATGATATCAAAAGAGGCACATGAAACTTGTATTGCACAGAACATATTTAATAATTCTATACAATAGCTAATGACTTTGTCATAAAAAAAAACATAAAAATTTTTGGGCTAGCTCAAACCTTATGACCATAAAACCTGGACATAAAATCTCATGAATTGATTAAATCATCATTCAGTAGAACTGATTAATCCTGACCTTTCTACACGAAGCTTAATTATTGCAAAACCCAGAAACCTGAATAGGCATTAGAACATAAACGATACTGCTTTGAAAATATTTTCGTAACTTTGGAAATGAATCAGCTGGACCATAAAGAAGCAAATGCATGTAAACCTTGTGATTGGCTAGTCCATGTAGTGTAGAATTTCTAGTATCTTATTGACCAACAATGACCCACTAAATAGGAATGCATTCATGAATTCATGCTCTTATGAAAGAGGTCTCTCAACCTGAATTCATGACAATGGCATGACCTTGACCATGACCTTTAAACTATTACGTAGTAAAATAATTTCCTAAAATTTAATAATTCATAGCTTCTGGAAATGAGAATACGTACAGTCCATCATACTTCAGACAACAGATTATAATAGTAATATATCTGCAATAATGTCAGTATCTTTTATTTGTACCAGCTGACTCTGAAGTGAAGGCTTAAATTATCAGGCCACAAAACTGAAATAATCTCATTTAAACAACCACAAGAGCATAGACAATTGACAAAATCATACGGCATTTTCATAGAATTCAATATTACAGTTAATAAGTTCATTTGTAAAAAATTTTTTAAAAAGATGAAAAAAGAAAGTACTGTTATATAAATGTTGCGGATGGTCACATGATCCTAAGAATCTAATAACCTGAATAGACAATAAATCTCGCCACAAAGCCCTGAAAGTCTGATGGATCTTATATTACATCATGGTGAACACTAATCCTTACTGAATGAATGAAAAAGTCAGCAAAAATCATCTGATTGGTCTGGCTGTATATATATAGACTATGCCAATAGATATCATAATATGACAGGAGAAATTCTGATTGTAGAGGTGATGTTCCAAAGAGAGACTGATTAATATTTGACATATAGACGCAGTAAATCACATCTGACTGACTTGTCTTATATTTATCTACGATGCTCACCGACAAAATAAGCCACATTCTATCACGTTTTAATCTTGGCTATATACGAGTAGATACACGGAGATTAATATTACTATGACACTCTAGCCTTGAAATACAGTCATACATGTACGAGGGCTGATTGATATGTTGTGAGCCTCGGTTTTCTGGGATGCAGAAGGTATTCTGATGATAGATTATCTCCAAAAAGGACAAACAATAAATGGCACATACCATGCTTAACTTCTGACACAGTTACAGGAAAATATTTAACATAAGCACTGCGGAAAGCTCACTAATCAAAGGTGTGTTGTTCCATCAGGACAATGCTCCTGTTCACAAGTCACTGCTATGGCTGCCATTCACTGTTGTGCCTTTAATTTGATTGAGCACCTTATCTTGCTCCATCATACTTTCATCTATTCCCAAAACTGAAAGAAGCTATTTCTGGCTCCCACTTTCAGTCAAATGATGACGTCATACTTGCAGTGGATGGCTTTCTGACCAGTCAAGATAAGGAGTTCTTTAAAAGTGGTAATGCGGCCCTTACAAACACCAGTGGCAAAAGTGTATAGATACTAAAGGGGATTATGTAGAAATATAATGCAAAATGTATGATAAAACTTAAACTCTTCAATACGAGGCTCACAACATATCAATCAGCCCTCGTAAAAAGGATATGACAAACAATACGTTTTTCAGATCGAAAAATAACTGTCCGCATTGCAGAGCAGATACCTATACTAGCTCTTTACATTTTACGTTTTTCAGCTACACTTTTCCACAATAATCTAAACAAATATATGCCCACCTGGTTTCCTTAACGCAAATCTGTAAAAACCTGCCGAAAACTTATTTTTTATGAAGTCCCGTAACTCGTTGAAAAATAGGTGGATACCCACTAAACTACAAGTGGCTGTGTTGTTGTTAAAAAAATATCATTATTGTCAATTAATGTCACTATATTTTGATGATTTATTAAAAAAAAAGTTCAAAGTAGGCATTCAACCACTGGTAATAAAGATGTATGAAAACTTCATCTCCATAAAATATCTCAATGTTTAATGAAAACCGAAGTCTAATATTAATTATGAAATCTAGCCTGTGCAGACAAATTTTAACTCAATCTATAGTTAATTGATGCAATAAATGTTTGCTTCAGGTCTGCAGTCTTTATCTCAAAGCATGCCTGAAAAAAGGTTGGGTTGGGACAAATGTAAGTTATCATAACAAATACAAACAGAACCGAGAAATACCAATATCATATCACCTGAGCTTTCCAATTTACTTTTGAAATACCTATAGATCTATAACAATTCAATGGTTACCTTGACTGTAGCCTCTAGATGGTCAACTTTGGACTGTAGGACATTACGCTCTCCTTTGGCTAAGTCACACTCATTCTGGGCTTCTGTCAAATTCACTCTTAACACTTTACATTCCTCGTTCACCTGTAATTAAAACAAATCATTTTAAGACACATAAAATACACAATAGTATTCCATAGTATTTGTAAAATAGAGCTCCTGGAATACGTCACCCAAAGCATTTCTTATCTGCTGCATCATCAAGAATAAATAACTTAAGGAATGCAGGAAATAAAGGGCGTCTGGATGGTTTTCTAGACATACCTTCTATTTCAGTTCACTTACATTTGACACAATTTCTAAATTTCTAAGTTTTACGAAAGGGTAACAAAAGATGTTGCAACATACACCATTTCAATCTATTCTATATCTACTTACTAGTATATATGTGAATGAATAAATGAATGAATGAACGAGTGCTCTTGTCTCGTATATGTTGTATCTCGTCCACAAGAACGTCAAAACATCAAACCATGTACATGTATCACAACTAAATACCCATCTTCATAAATCGCGGGTCCGATACGTCCGTCGTCATACTCGAGAGTAGAACGACGGACGTATCGAACCCGCGATTTATGAAGATGCTAAATACCTAGAATCGTTTATAAAAAGGCCCGAAACTTAAATGGACAAACGTACAGACAGACGGACAGAGAGGATTCTGACAGTCCTCTTTTAACAATGCCCATTTTGGGGACTGATGAATAGAAGAAAAAAGAATGATGTAAACTATAAGGACAGCTCGATGCCAACGATCCACAAGAATATCCGCCCCTACTTTCCTTTGACTAAAGAGAGATTGGAAGGGGCGGGTGTCATTGAGGGTTGTTGGCATCGAACTCCTGTGAATATGACGTACGATGTAAGCCTCTAGATGGACATACAAACAGACAGACAGACAGACAGAACTACAGGATAATGATAGTACTCTTTTGGCAATGCCGTAGATCCGAAGATGACAGACGAAAATAATAGGGTCAGATTTGAGGACTATTTGACGAGGTAAGCGACAAAAGAAAGGCAGAAGACACCGCGGGCAGATGACAGGTTTAATCAAAATGTGTAATCAAGTGTAAGACAAAGGAAAGCTGAAGGCATCATTTCTACACCAGATGTCTCTGACACAAGCTTTATTCACGATGAAAATGTACTATATAAGTTTACAAATTGTACCGGTGTGTAGGAAACTGAGAATAAAATTATTGTAAAAATTGTCATGGAAATCAAAGGTCTTTGAACCAAAAAATCGATGTACGTCATTACACCAATAATTATGGACAAATAGGCCGGCCAGATCAATAAATACCTAACTTGTTTCTACTTAGCTGGGTGATTTTTGTTTATTATATTACGAAAACCATATATCGATAATAACGATGTATAAATAAACTTCCATACTAGTTATTAGCCTAGGTCAATTATATAACATCATAACAATTGGTCATGTCACCAGATGAACAACTCTGGTCTTACATGACCTCTTCATGACAACTTGAAAGTACACATTGGCGTTGCTGTTTCAGAATTAATGTAAACTTACTTGTCATTTTTGTATCTTACAATATGATAATCCATATTTTACACTTCAGTCATATCACTCTTCATTATTTTTTTTTGATAATTCTGTTATACTTTATATTCTTCTCCATGTAATAATGTATTTTGAATATGTGAATTAATATTTTCGATGGAATTTATGTTCCAAGAATAATTAAACTGAACTGAAAAAAAAACCCAACAACATCAGTTTGGCAACCAAGAGTGTCTTTTGCTCACGTTAAACAAATACGTATACTGATTCTTACGATTTTAATGTTTACAGGCCTTTAGTAGAAGACCGAAGAAACGTCTCTTTTTTTCCCCCCCCCCCCCCCCCCCCTCTTCGGAATTGGTGTGAAAGGGTTGTACGGCATACGACAATTTCCAACGCATCATTTTGTTACCTTCAGATATGCAGCATGATACAGATATAACTTTACGTTCCCTTAAGAATGGGGGCTGCCACCCTTGACTATATTCATCGCCTGCGGGGATTTTATTCCCTGGTCCCCCATGATGAACAACTCTAGTCGTACATGATCTTTTCATGACAACTGGAAAGTATTTTCAATTTTGGGGCAGTTACAGTCTGACTATATTTACGTCAAGACGATGGACACCGGTTATACATATATATGGAAGAAATGAATGAAATATATCTATGAAAGTAATTGTTAGCTATTACATGTAACCGCCATCAATCCCACTACTTCGACGTTTAATGACAAGCTAACCGATTTTCCAAATTCTGGGAAACATTTTACATCCATAATCAAGTAGAATTTCTCTTTTTATGATATCGAATTCTCATGAAGGATTGGGCCATCACTTCGCTCCTTTACACCTCTGCGTGAAGACACCTAGCTGAATATTTATAACGATTACTCAGATGGTTCAAACGAAACGAAGGATGAATTATTGATATATCCGGGTTGACAGATTTCACAAATTGATTATACGGCGCCATTGGCTAGCTGAAGGGGGAACTATTTTAATTGTAATGATATCTGAATCATATATCTGCATCAACTTTCCTTTCAATCATCGCAGGGAATCCTGAATTTACCCTGTTTGCAAGTTTTTATCGTTATTTTTCACGTTTTAATATTTACATAATCTCAATATTTAATGTTAATTTCACGGGTAAATATCTTGAAAATTGACGTGCCTTACTTTTTTTCTTATAAATATTTTATGTAAATCGGAAATAAATATTTTACAAAGTATATTGTAACCTCTTGGAATGTATTTATTAAAAGCAGTAAGCAAACAAAGTCCAATTGCTCTACAGCGCGTCGAACTGCTGTTCTGGCTGACCTACTTTTTACAACATTTACCTCCCTTTTTTAATATTAAAGTAGCATATTACGCCGATAGGGGACATATATCTCTATGACAGCGAGAGAAACAGTTCTATCATTCGGATGCATTAAAATTACATACATCTGGGAGAATTATCTATAAATGAATCGCTTGAAAATGCTAAAAATAGTTGCCAGAGTCACCTAATGCTCGACTGCATAGCATAATATCTCTCATGACAGCCAATTTATTTAAACTCCCTTTCTCAGGCAACAACATATATCTCATCATAAATCACTGAAGCAGAAAAAGTAGGTCAAGGTCAGATTTCAATAGTCAAACCCAAGATGCATCCAATATGCAAGTCTGGTGCATGTAGCACTTATAGTTAGCTCAATATTGCCAATTTAAAGCAAAATCACTGAAGCGGAAAAAGTAGGTCAAGGTCATATTTCAATAGTCTAACCCAAGATGCATCCAATATGCAAGTCTGGTGCATGTAGCACTTATACTTTTCTCAATATTGGCTTTTAAAGGTAAAATAATTCAAGCGGAAAAAGTAGGTCAAGGTCATTTTATGAAAGTTTGATCAGAGATACATCCAATATGCAAGTTTGGTACATGTAGCACTTATACTTTGCTCAATATTGGCTTTGAAAGGCAAAATCATTCAAGCGGAAAAAAGTAGGTCAAGGTCATTTTTTGAAAGTTTGATCAAAGATACATCAAATATGTAAGTTTGGTTCATGTAGCACTTATACTTTGCTCAATATTGGCTTTTAAAGGCAAAATCATTCAAGCGGAAAAAAGTAGGTCAAGGTCATTTTATGAAAGTTTGATCAAAGATACATCCAATATGCAAGTTTGGTACATGTAGCACTTATACTTTGCTCAATATTGGCTTTTAAAGGCAAAATCATTCAAGCGGAAAAAAGTAGGTCAAGGTCATTTTTTGAAAGTTTGATCAAAGATACATCAAATATGTAAGTTTGGTTCATGTAGCACTTATACTTTGCTCAATATTGGCTTTTAAAGGCAAAATCATTCAAGCGGAAAAAAGTAGGTCAAGGTCATTTTATGAAAGTTTGATCAAAGATACATCCAATATGCAAGTTTGGTACATGTAGCACTTATACTTTGCTCAATATTGGCTTTTAAAGGCAAAATCATTCAAGCGGAAAAAAGTAGGTCAAGGTCATTTTTTGAAAGTTTGATCAAAGATACATCAAATATGTAAGTTTGGTACATGTAGCACTTATACTTTGCTCAATATTGGCTTTTAAAGACTTTATTGCTATCTTAACATTTACCTTATCATCTCAACATTTGCCTTATCATTTGAAATAATTTTAAAAATCCCAACCCCAGGGGCTATATCCTCATCTGGATATATTAAATGATGTATAATTAAACATTTGCAACAAAAAAAACCAACAGAATATGAATATAGGAAAGGTAAATGTGTAATCTTAACATTTACCTTATCATCTAGTTCGGACGACGCCGACGCCGACGCGGACGCCGACGCCGACGCGGACGCCGACGCCGGGGGTATTGCAATAGCTCTTTTGCACTAAAGTGCAGTCGAGCTAAAAAACGGGAGGTAGGGATTCCGATGCACATTGTTCATGTTAGAATACTTTAACGATTTTTACTCTGGTATATTATTTTCTCGATAGAGTGCAATAAGATAAGTCAAACTTTTGGTAAAAATCTAATGATAAGGACAGGAGGGTAGGGGGTTCGTATTTTCATGTTCGTCGTATCAGACAGTTCAACATTCTCTGCTTTCCGCATTGAATTTAAATCAGTCATATTCCGCGACTTATGAAAGCGCGAATCTAGTAAAGGGGGAAGGGGATTCTGCCAAAATACTGATTTTTCTTAAGTTTTTGCGGCTTTTTTGTTTCAAAATCATAATTAATATGAATCCTAATAGTCTGAACCCCCAGAAAATGTATCTAGATTCACCCAAATTATCATGTCTGAACCACTTACATTCGCCTCTGAAATACAAGGTCGTTGGTAACATTCATCTGTGACACTCCTTCTTTTTCCCGTCGAAGTACAGGAACACTTCTGGCCCATATTTATACTTCTAACGTCAATTAAATTTCTGAAGCAAACAAAGAGCCTCCAGATATTTTTTTCTTTTTCTCTAATTATCACAATTCAGGCCGGCATCGATGCTTCTATCAGGTCTTGCCTTCCGTTTTTCGCCATGCCCGCCACTTCACGTGATCTTGAAGAACATCACAAAGCTATTTCCGTCGGGTTTGCGCTCTTACCAACAGTGATTAAAAGTGAAGAATCGTTCTTTTCATATCAGAAAAAATATTGGTGGAAGGAAACGAAATCATCTTCGAACACTCCCTTCTACGATTACGTCAGCGAAAATTTTTGCTGAAGGCAGATGACAAGTCTAGAATGAACTTCTGTAATTTACCTCTTTATTTTAGATTTCAATGACTGTACTTGTATGCATTATAATGCTTAACTTTCCCTCTTCTCCCAACTAATAAAAAGGTTCACATTTCACCAGAAGTAAGCTAATCCCTTCTCTCACAGCGATAAAGTACAGATTGCACTTTCTATGAATATCGACACTCAGCAGACAAAATCTCTCCATGTGATACGATTGTGTTAGAAGCACAAATAGAAATAAGCACTACTTTTGGCATAAATCAAGCTTACAAACCAGTCGTTCTCACTTTGTCACGACGAGAAAGCTCTAGTTTAAGTTGGGGGCAAATTATTTTGTAAACTGCATCAATTTCACCAATTTTGTCTATTGTATGTCTGTATATTGCTTATAACTACAACACGTCAGACTTTCAGTATGTCACTGTCTGTACGCGACGGCAAACACTTTATAAATCATGATAAACCATAATAACGAGTTGAAATGTGGTATCTGCTTGACGTCCTTACAACATAGATCACAGTTCAACTGGTGGTCTTAGAAAGCAATTAATGAAATGAAATCAAAGCAAAGTCACAGGGAGTTCAAACATCTTCTTTGGCTTTCACGTTAGCATGAATCCTCTATCCTTAATTGTCAAGAATATCAAATATTCAAGAAAATTCTATAAAAAATTCTCGTCCATAAATTCCTTTTTCACAGGAGTAAGAAATTTAACTGGACGCCATGACGTCATATCCGTATTGCTTCGGAAAGAGAGAGAGAGAGAGTAAGATGACCCCATATATTCAATATACCAATACAGAAAAATATACCCCTTCGTTTCCGTTGTATAATTTTGGACATAACTTTATCGTGTTCCGTCAGTCTTTTATGACATCCATTTATCAATGTTCACTTAAATCTTCTGGGAATTAAAGTTTGTTTTTCAGCATCCATGCAAAATAGAAATTAATATTCTCCGGTGTCACTGTCATAATCCAATCCCAATTTTCATATGCGAGACGAATTTCAAATCCGACTAAAACAGAAATATCTCAATTTCATAACTGAGCCTTCAATTAGTCAACTATAGATCAATTCAGAGACTGAAAACCCCCACAAGAAGTCTCTTTGTCTTTGTTGCTCCACAGTAAAATGATACTTTAACAGTTTCCTAGACAATTCGCCCATGATATCCTTGGTTACAATATGTGATACTACTCAGATACGCTAAATATATAAAGTGTTAATTTTCATCGTGCTATAATATCAAACTTAAAAGTGAATGCTTCAGTTTCAATATCCATCGTCTTCTATGACAAAAGGCAAGACAAACAACAGAAATTGACAACAGGTGCGCGTTAACGAGCAATCAACAATGATTGTTTATTGGAAACTAGATAGAACAATAGGTCAAGTTAACAACACCATCACTGGTCAATTAGAACACCCACTGAGACAGGATTTCAATGACAATCCATGTAAAAACACAATTAATAGAAAAATGTTTCTATCAAAGCAAACCTCCTATTACACTAGAAACCATGTCTGATGGCAATCATCCACAGAACAAGTTAAAGGGATTCAAGAATCAATGGGTAAAACATATTTGAACTATTTGTTTTTACACATTGGTAAGTGGGGGTTGTAGAGATCAATCGATTCCCAAGGCGTGATATAGTATAAATGTATTTATTGACAGCTATAGATCGCGTGTCATAATTCTGTATTCCAGGTGTTAAAACACACTAATTTTACGAGAATTGTTCATTAAGATACAAAATACAATTGCCCTGTTTATCGTATTTTCAGTGTTTTTTTCCTAGGAAGAATCAGCCTTATTGATATAACAGTGACGCTGGAATGCTACCTCCCTAGCATACTGTCCCCTTTACAGTTTAGCTGTCCTCTTTCCAAAACTCTTTTTTCAGAAGTCGGAACCGGATCCGCGTTAAAGTGGAGCCGTCTATCTACTAGCAGAAGGCGATTTTCATCGTACACATTGTGGTATCATTTTCGTTATTTTTTTCTCAGACGGAAGACATTCAAATCTGTTTTATCACTGCAATTAAATCAAATCTGAATTAAATATATCTTCTGTATATTTATGTGTCTCTTAAAAACCAGAGGGCAATTAATAGGAAAGGGACGCATTTCTTTGTTTTGAAATCTATATTCCATTTAAACAATGCTGCCTAAACGTCTCAAGTGTACCTTCTCCTTATAATAAGGAGAGTTTAGAAGAAAAAGTCCTTATGTGCCACGTGGCACGAAGGAGATATGTAAAAGGGTCTCGGCGAACACATCAAAATGGATATACAGTAGTTCGACGAAGATTCTATTTCAGAAAGCATTTATGAAACTCGAGCCTTAACCAAATTAAACATAAAAGAAGTACCTATCAGTCTCAAAGTCGAGGTGACGAGGCAAAATCATTAGCATTTCCATTGGAAAGGTTGCGAACCTCAGTTTGAATAACATTCCGAATTGGGACCAGGTGCCTGGGAATACACGGTAATATAATGTATATGAAAATTTAAACTACATTTTGTGTAGGTCTTAAAATTGTGACGTATTGCTGAATTTTGAGCTTTTGGTATACCACAAACTCATTCAAATAATGGGATATCATTCTCTTTTCAAAGGTTCTGTGTATTCTAATTTTGGAACTTTTATCCCAATACATTAAAATTAAAAAATATCAAAATTTGGACAGGATTATTTGAAGAAGAAGCATCGGTCTTACGGACATATGTATCATAAGAAAAATTCCATGACGTTATATTACCGAAAAAAGCAGATCTTTTTTTTTCTAATTTCTATTTTTTACCTTAATTTTAAAATCCTGAAAGCGGCACCATACCACATTGATAATCTTGAGCATTTCCACGTGTAAATGAAGAACAAATAAATGGCGTCCCACGTCCATGGAACTGACGTCAGAGATACTTGTGCTCATGTCCGTACTCGTCAGGTACCGTCATTGTACACAAGTGAACACAATTTGTTGACGTCAGATATAATTGGGCTCATATCCATACTCGTCAGTTACCGTCATTGTACACAAGTGAACAGAATTTACATTCACATGTTAATATCAAGTGAGACAGACTGTAAGTATACGATTTCGAGTATTTCCCAAGAGGATACATTATTATTCCACAATTTCAATACTAAAATGTTACAAATCTCGAGTTGCTAACGTCAGCGAAAACTTCTATCGCCCGACGGATTCCGATAAATTCAAAACAAGCACTTTCGGCATCAGTGAAATCTACTTTTCTCCAAGGAAAAAAAAACCTATCAGATTTTTGTTTCCCTTTTAAAATCTTATTGATGGCCTTGGCGTAACAAGAAAGTGAGCTGTCATGTCATAACACTATAGTAATTTCAGAGACGATGTTTGTGCCTTGATTGACTGTGACCAAATCGTACGTCGTAAAATGGTCTGGTGACAAAAACATGACATTTTCGTTCAGACAAATAGTAATAAGCCTCTACAGGGAGCCAGATTATTTTTCCGTCGTGTGTCATAACATCGAGAGGCAATCTGCAGTTCCAGCATATTTACACGGCGCTGATTCCTTCTTGCTAATGCGGACACGTCCTACCCACCAAGTATTCCCTTTCTCGTTAAAACCCTACAATACGTGTACATGTAGTCTAACCAAAATTTAATAGGTCTCCTTTAGTCGCATATGCTTCTTGGGAACACTTTTTTCACATATGCTGCGAGCTTTAAATCTTAAGTATCACCTTCTTCAACTATGAATACATTTTCTTTTGTCTTAGAATCATAGAGAACTATCTTAAGATATCTTCCTCTGTAGAAGAAAGGACGTATGGATTAAGATATGACACACAGAAGGATATAAATCTCCTTAATAAAGCGGCATGAAATGTCTTTAATCATTACTGCTAACAAAGGTCTATGGTTTCTGAAGTATAGCTCCATTGAGAATTTCCCGTTGCACCTTGATCTAGACCGCGGAGAGAAGCCAATATGTGTTTTCTCTTTAATCAAAGAGTCAAATCAATGCAAATTTCCTCATTGTAACGTTGTATAACACCTACATCTCTTTCATATTTTAAGTCCGCCGATCAAGCATGAAACAAGAAGCGTCTCTCTTCATTATTTTGCACTGCATGACGGTATCTCTTTGGTTGAATGATGTAGTTTTCAGTAGAGATATAAAAGGAAACAATAGAGGAATAGAAAGAAACATATGAGGAGCGGAAGAAAATAGATAAAAGCACGACTCTTAAAAAAAATCAAACTACACTTCTGATTTTGTTTTCGATATTAGAAGATGGCAATTTATGTTTAAATATATTTCACTTCTTCACTATTCCGTTCGGGCTTTCACGCGCACCTCACTCATTCCCATGAATTGTGTCTAGAAGATGTTACATTCGTCTCAGTCGATAATACTTCCTTCCTTCTATTATTAATACTTTATCAATTCAGTGTCTTCAATTGTACATTTATATCCATCTCATCCAAGAACTTTACCATCTTTATACACCTTAATAAGTATCACATTAAAACTGTATCAAAGTATCCAATCAATGTCTACCTCAGCGAGATTGGAGTAGATATTAAAAGTCAATCAGTTATTTACGGATTAAGTCGTTAATTTCAAAAGGCTATCACTTCCAAAAAATGTATGCCGACGGTAATTAACAGGAGCATAAAGAAGACAATATTAAGTCAGTGTCATTAGAAGCTATGTATGTTCTTGTATTGGACCTACGCTGGTGTCTGTAACCAAGCCGATCGTCTGACACTGTAAACTACTCGATACCAGCCACGAGGTTCTACTGCCAGATCAATGTATTGGGTTCGTCCCCTGACACTATATGAAACTTTGATGCATTATGATAATTACATAATAACATCGGCATCCTCTTATCATTGGTATACAAATGGTGATTAAAGTCGTATGTACCCTTAGATGGAAGAGGGCTGGTTCACCTCAAGGAATTTGTCTAAAATGCTTGGTTTTTTTTTTTGGACGTTTAATTTTTCCGTTTTAACCTATGCTATTCATAACCCCTCCAATCCTATCCCATCCTCGACGGGTGGAACAACTTCAGGTTAATATTACTAGCTCTGTGTATGCAACTATCCAATTCTTTGCAGGATACAACTTTTGGTCTTTGAGAATCAACATACGATATGGAATGAGGTTTAGGGAAGGGGGAGATTTTTCAATCTCAATTTAAGATAGCTCAGATTTGTTGTGAAAGAAATGGAGAAACCATGAAATAAGAATAGATAAATGAATACGAATATTTGGAGTACATAAACTGTCCTTCTTATCGTTATTTCAAGAAAGTGAAACAACGCACAAAAAGTTAGCAAGACAGTTTCAAATCAACAAACAATCAAATATAAATAGAAAATTAAATAAAGAGAGAAAGAAAACAGAATTCATGAACAGAAATAAAACATTCATCTATCCCTCAAATCTCACTTAAAGGGGAATTAAAAGAAATCTATTTTAATTAGACAAATATTTAAATGACAGAACTCTGAAAACTGTTGCGTCCTGTTACCGGACTCGATCCTTCCTGACGCGGCTGTCTGTGACAAGATAAACTTTAGATGGTTATTCATTGAATTGGTTCCATTTTTCATTGCCGTAATCAGCATACAAAAGAGCTCTGATCTAATTCCCTTCAACTAGCTTCCCTCTCCATTGATCTATGATCGCCGGATAGGGCTGATTGTTGACTTAGGGCTTAATGTAAATTTATTGTTGTTGACAAACTTTTGGAATGGTATTCCGTTTTTTCCGTCATCGGTTTTTTGCCTTCGTCGATGTCTTAATCTTAAATGTTTCATTTAACATTTGTTAAACGAAACGATACAACTGTTTCGATGGGAATTCTCACGATTTTGCCTTGCCTTCTCGACTTTGAGACCGAATAACTGTTAGGCACTTCTTTGACGTCTTCAAATTCATTAGCATAACTTAAAAGCACATAAATTAACAGCATGGACCAGACATGCACGTTTCGAATATTTAAACCATTGTATCAAAACAATGAAATATGGCCAAAATCTGTGAAAATTATGTCCAAAATATACCTATAAAACGTAGCAGAAACGACCAACCGAAATTGATCGAACTTCGGCTCTATGTGCCCTCGGGGACCCCTGGTCCATCAGTAATGACACTCTTCAAGTGGTACAAATGTTAAACGTCTTCAATTTCATTAGCATCATTTAAAACAGATAAATTAACAGCATGGACAAGAAATGCACGTTTCGGGTACTTACCCTCGTCAAAGATCCTTAATCCAAACAATGAAATATGGCCCAAATCTGTGAAATAAACATCAAAGAAGTACCTAACAGTTATTCAGTCTCAAAGTCGAGAAGGCAAGGCCAAATCGCGAGAATTCCCATCGGAACGGTTGCGAACCCTGGAATGAACAGCATTCCGAAGTGAGACCAGGTGCCCAGGGAGAGTCAGCGTCTCCTGATTGCATGCAACACCCGTCGCAACAGCTCCATGGAAACCTGTCAATTCGATGATTAATGATTGTCTCGATGTACATTTGATGTACAGATCAGGTAAGTATATCTTGTTGTAAGTATCAGGTAAGTATGTCAGGTAAGTATGTCTTGTTGGTGATGATGACAGTCATTCAATCACAATGCAGAATACCACTGATCATTCTGGAAAGGGGGTGTATTGTATCCACGTAGCGACCAAAGAACTTCCTCAATGATGATTTCAACCGTTGTGTAATATAGCCATGAACAAATAGCTTACTTGCAAGCCGACTGGCTCTAAAGATGAAATCTTCATATTTGGAACATGCCCTGGCGTACCGTATCAGCTGATAAACAAAAAACGCCATCCATAAGTAGGGGACGACAAAATGTTGCTACTCATGCCCTCGGGGACTCCTAGTCCACCAGAGACACTCACCAAGTGGTACAAATGATAATCACATAATTATCATACAGCACATATATATTTCATGAGAATATTATCACATTTTCCCCACTTTTGTATGATGTTTCTCTTTTTGCAGTTGGCCTCATGATATCATATTCAGCTGAATGTACGTATGGAATCATCTCAAAGATGAACCAAAGAAAGACATCGCAAAAAGCTAAAACCACAGATAACCATCAGAATATCCCCAAAACCACAGCAAAACAAATTCCAAAATTGAAAACCATCAAGACATCTAAATCCAATTCAAAAGAAGAACTAAAAGCAACTGACTGATAACGCAATAACCTTACCATCGAATGTACAAAAGCAACAATATGTTCTGTTAGACTAAGGCAAAACACGAGGATATCCATATCAAACATGTCACGTGTGTAAGATCCCAAACTACAGATCACAACAAACCCCAAAATATCCACAAGATGTCAACCCAAAACCACATAGACGCTAAACCCAATGCCAAAATGAGTAGGGAAGGGCGGGGGGGGGGGGGGGGGTTAAACTTTTCCGATTTCAATATTTTACCCGCCTCAGACAAAAGGATTGACCATCTGGCATTTAGTTCAGTCTTCTGTCTATATAAAGTATAAATATTGAGATTATAAATAAACGTTAAAATGAAGACTTTTGAGACTCAATTTCATTAACCTTTCATTCCCATGTTCATGATCAACACAACTTTGATGTAAATCATATCCAGCTCAGGTAACACCTCCAATACAGTTCAAGTAAATTACATCTATTCTCATTACATCCGAGTGTTCGCTACGCAAACAAATTTTACGGCCCAAAGGATACGAGAAAATATTGATAATTTAGCTTCGTTCTCCAAGAAAAATACAATCAATCATGTTTTTCCAAAAGATTTCAAACTCCAGAATAACATATCTTTTTTATCAATTAGTGATGAAATCTATCAGCCAGTCGCTTAAAAACAGACAAAAGAGTCAAGAATCAGAACTATAACAGGAAAGTGTATATACAAGTACTTGATACAATTTCACTTACTGATCCTAGCACACGGCTTCGTAGCCCTTAAATGATGCAGAAAACGACAGAATTCATTTTGCTCGATCAGAACCTCTTCAGCAAGAACACGGGCACCTGATCAGTCTTCGTTCGTACATTTTTACAAAACTTCGTAAATGTTTTACCTGACTCCTTGCCGACATTTTTCTTTACTCGTACGAAGCTGAATTCATTCGATCTTTGGTCTCTGAAGGGAAAAGATACTTAGCTTCTGACTTTAACTTCAATTACAGATATATAGACGATGTGCTGTCTATCAACAATCCAAAATTCGCGGATTGCTAACAGAATCTATCCGTCGGAGCTTGACGTCAAAGAAACTACAGGGACTAATAATTCAGCATCCTATTTGGACATGAAGGTAATGCTGTCCTATGACACTGATGGTCACATGAACACCTCACTCTATGACAAACGTGACGACTTCAGTTTCAGCATCACAAACTTTCCTTTTCTGAGCAGCAACATCCCTTCATCGCCTGCTTACGGTGTGTTCATATCTCAACTGATACGCTATACCAGAGCAAGTAGCAAATATACAGATTTTGTTCTTAGAGCTAGGCGTCTTTCAGATAAGCTTCTCAGTCAGGGATGTTTGTGACCGTCTAACATCGTCACTGAGGAAGTTCTACGGTCGATATGGGGAACTCGTCATACACTATGATGTCCCACTCTCCAGAATGGTGGATGATATTCTGTCTTAGACCATTTGAACCATCCAACCACAGACTATACTTGTATATCCCGAAATGGAAGTAACCGGATGTGATATTTCTGCCGAATTGAAGCGACGGGTGTTGCATGTTAGCAGGAGATGCTGACTCTTCCTGGGCACCTGGTCTCACTCCCATATTGGTAGTTCGCTTCTTTTGATGAGGTGGAGGTTTTTTGTTTGTTAGCCTTAGTTTCTGTTTTGACGTGAATTTGTATGCCTTCGGTTTATGATTTTCCGAATTATCGATTTTGTACTGTACATTCGGATATGGTCATTGTCCATATTTGTCATTGTCACCATAGCACTTTCTATATAGACATAATCTCAGTGTTGTAGATATTTTTTTCATTTTCGTGCAAGAACACCGACGGCGGGTGCGGTTAGCCAAACTGTGGATGCCTTCTCCTCCCGGACACCTAATCCCCGTCGTTGCTCAATTTGATGCTCCATTATGAGTATTGTTGAGGTTGTCGTCACGATCTTATTTATCTCTCTTCTATGTACCGTACAAATAGTATGAGGATAATTCCAATGCTGATTATATTCGTCGGATCGGAGGATGAACAATGTAAGATTTGTTCAGCACAATCACTGAAACTTTTGATAAAGACAAAACAATGAGGGCTAAACTATCTAAAGAAACTGATTTTTGCTTTTTGGATGCTAGGCAAATAAAGATATTTTGCTCATTCCCGCCCATGGACTTGTCCAAAAACGAATGTGTTTTTTTGGTGATGAATCCCTATACCGACGACCCAATGAGAAGTTTTTTTTCGTAGAAATTTGATACCAGCGATTCTCAGTTTTTTTCAAAAGCAGGAAATATCATGCATGGATGAGCGTACAGGAAAATTGTGCTCGCATGTGCAATCCTATCCTTTGATCAGTTTATCCTCGGAGCAAGGTGCAATGCATACTCTAATTGACAAAAACCTACTACAAGAAAATCAAAGAAGACTGGGAACATACGTCGATACTCACGAGAAAAGAATCGCAGAGCTAAGGTGCACATATATGCATTGTTCCCGGCGATCTGAAGTTCAACTTGATTACCCTTGCTTTCCATAAGGCATTATCCAATATCGCGCGACTTCAAAGCCAGGAAGCGGGGTCTACGGGGAATGAACTGTATCCCTCCGTAATCACTCGGGGATGAAATAGCCGATCGTGATGCCTTAGGCTTACGTAAGATATTCTGGTATCCTTAAATGGGCGGAATTTCGGCCGAGAGAATCGACGGAAAAAGCGTCCAAATTTGACTTCTTAATCTATTTTCATCTTAAGGATCGGAAAGGGGTAGGAAAACGGGAAGGATCCCACCCAAAATCACGCAGGCTTCTAAGACACGTATATATCAAAATGGCATTATGTAAACCAAGGACTTTACTGACAAAAAATCAATCAAAAATAACATAAAACAATATGTGTCTCATAGGTTTATATATATTCGTGTCATACTCGTGCAAACAAACATAATATCTGTTGCGGACATAAATCTGAATCGATCTACGGATACAGATATCAAAATGTACTTTATTTTCAGCGACAAGTGTGAATGACGACAGATGAGGTATAAACAGGCCCTCTTTCTGTTAGGTCGGTCAATTTGACAAGTTTAATCGTCATCTTAGCCATCCTTGGGGAGACATTTCTGTATGGGACAATCGTATTATAGGAACTTCGTCGCTATTCCGCGAAAAGCTATCCGTAATAAAAGTCACCTCTAACCCGGAATGGAATCCGTTGTTTATGACCTCTCTCTCTCAGACGCTCTGGATCATCTGAATGGTTTGGAGACAATTAGCAATGAATCCAGCCCCATAAATGGCTGCTGTAAAATACTTTAGTAGTGTCGTAACTTAATTATTTCGACAATTAATGCGTTTAGGAGAGCTATTCCAATATAACTAAATCACTACTTGTGTCTCGCAATCGACCTAATTCAGACAAGGACGCCGCAATTGGTTTATCCGTGCTGATCTGACAGAAGTAAGATTGCGAGGTCATGATCAATCTCACAGAATGCGGTGAAAAAAAAGAAGAAAATATAATCTAATCAGAGATTTTTTCTATATAATATCAAGCAAAGAAAAGTGAAAACCAAATGCGAAAGGTCATTGTTAGCAGAATGTTAACAGGCTTTTTATTACACTGAAACTGAATGGTTTCGTAACGTAAGCAATATGAAGTTTCCAATTCTAACGGCATGGAACGTGATATATGACGTAATATACTGTACTATAAGACACACTCTCTGTATCTTTTTACTGAATAATATCGAATTCAGACTCCGTCGTTTGACCACAAATCATGATATTAATTCATTCTTCATAAATAAAACTCATCGCCTTTCATCATGGCGAGTAGCCAGACATTGCTTGTATCAAATTTCTCCGAGTTTTTAATCAGTTTTCATATTTGATTCAGGATTTCGTTGGCTAAGGATACCTCTATAATTTTCACTCCACAACTCAGTGAGTACAAGTTTCGGACGTTTGAACAATGTCGAAGGGCTCCAACTCTATACCTTCTTGAAGAAAATTCCAAACCAAATGTCGTGTACCAGACACGTGTTTCGAATATTAAATTCTCATCAGTGATGCTTCTTGCGGAGCCACCAAAAATCATTTCAGTAGCGCCCTCTTTAATTTTTTGAATTTAGATTTATACATTTACATTACAGAGAGTGCGCGACTCCAAATTTCCTGTAGGGTCGATTCAGTAGAATATCAAAATAAAATCTATGTTCAAAATAGCATTGAAGGGATGGTGCTAAGATGTTAAACTCCTTTAATTTCGATGATACAAATGTATATATTTAACGTTGAAATGGCTAGTTTCCGAAATGACAAAAAAGATATATATGATGTCACATTGATAAAGGGCCAAAACAAAGCCAGAATGTTTGGCCAAAATCCAAGGGTCAACGTTACAAGATTAAAATTAATAGAAAGCTTTCACCACAAGGAATACATATGCGAAATATGAAAGTCATATCACTTACCATTCAAAAGTTACGGGCATTGATTTTTTCCGAAATGGGTCAAACTCCAATTTGTAAGGTCAAACGTTGGTTCCATTAAAAAGGTTTGGCACAAGGAATACACAATCTTAATCAAAGACCTCTATCACTTTACATGGACCAAGGTGGACAAACAGAGAAACATACAGAGGTAGAGACAGACAAACAGGCCAAACGTACAAGTCCATAATATTTCTGATTATTTTGTTTTACAAATAAAAAATCACGCGCTGGTCCGATTTCCTTAAAAGCAAAAACCAAAAAAAAAAAAAAAAAAAAAAGGGGGGGGGGGGGGCAGAGCTTTTCTTTAATGAATTAGCAGAGTTTTTTTTATTATTGCAGTTTTTGTTCTGGATAAAGCAAAGAGGTTTGTCCTGTTCACTTCTCAATCATCATCCGTCATAGCTGGAATTTTTTTTATTTCAAACTTTGGTCCCCAAGTTCCGACCGGAAAAATTGAATCCACAGATTCTGCCAGCAGTGACGGTAGGGGAAAATTGTTTTCAATTATCTTACAATTACGATTTTCTCCTGACAATTTTACAGAAGAACAATTATCCACGAGCTCTAGAACTGGTTGTCTCGCATATCCCGCTTATTTCCGGTTGGCCACTCAATATTCCGACCTAGTTAGGTCAGGCCTTTTTGCACTGTTTAATTTCCCTCGATAATTATAGATTATCGCAAACAGAGGTATGGGGACTTCGAGTTTCCTGAAGGTGGTAGTATTTCTAATTTTGTTAAACATTTTTAAAAATGTTTTCTCTTTCTACTGTACGAACCTCCCGTTTATAATTGCGATATGCAATATCCGAGATAAGAATATACGAATAAAATAGGGAATCTGATCGACCATTTGTTTGAGACAGACAGAAGTTAGATGTTATCATCCGGATCGCAGGATATCGACACTTTTTCCCCTTTTCGTCAACATTTTAATCAATTTTTTGCTTCCAGAGATTAAAAAGGTAAGGAAATGAGCAGAAAAGACTGCCTTAATTATCCATGTTCAGTTGTTTTCCAACTTTGAATGTCAAATGAATCTACAATAATGCGATCTCTGTTTTCAGCTAACCATTATTAGGTTCTTTGCGAAATAAAGCAAAGAAATAACCCTAATTTCCACGTAAAAGTGCAAACAACTTGATTAACGCTGATCCAACCTAATTTATTCTCTCATTTATATTCATCAATGACATTTTATGAGCTATCAAGGAACTTTCCCACTTCAATATCAGATTGTTTCTTTGTGTCTGGCATCAAGGGTGTTTGATTGAATAAGATTTAACTGGCATCAATTTCAAACAAATCTAGAGTGCTTTTACGTGATCTGAAAGCGCTCGCAGACCTTACCAAACGAACACTCTCAGACTGTAGCGAACACTCGGAGAGAATAATGTGAGTTTTGGTAACTTTACCAGATTCTACATCATTAGGTTTGTCAAACTTGGGTTCAATATAAATTCCATCACTGCCCACAATTCAATTAATAAAGATTACGAAAGTAAAATCCACGCGATACGAGCTGCCAAGTCCCCTTGACTTACAAGCAGTCGATTTCCACAAACTGGAAATTAAATATGGCCAAAATGTCAAAGAGACGAATGTTAAATTGATTGCTGCCTATTAAGCAGTAGGAGAAATCTTTCGAATCTGGTGATGTTTATGCACGCATGACAAGCCCTCCTGAGAAGGCACTGCGATATAGTTCCATCAAATACATTGATAAAATATCGACGACGTTGGTACGACTAACTGAGCGTGACATAAAGTAAATTGGTCGTATACTTCATTAGAAATCGCCATTACCTCAAAAATCAAATACTTTTCAAAAGCATAATTTTTCAAGGATGCATGAACGCTTGTAGACGTCTAAAAGATAACGGTCGCATTCCAAAGATAGTCCAAGACTTTATTAGACAACATTCAGCTTTTATGTAAGCCTTCTTTGACGATAAGAGAACACTCTGTTCTAATCACAGCCGTAATATATTGTATAATTGCTCATAAATGTACCGTTTTTACTGCTGGAGCAGGTCTCAAGTGAAGACATTGTTCCGATAATGGCGTTTTCAATACTAGATTCGATATATAAATAACAAGACCTAATCTCCAATAGAATTGAGTGTGTGTCAAGCCCGGCAAATAGGTACAGCATAAGCATATGATTTTGAAATGTGTAAAAGTGAAAAATCAGCATTTAAGTTTCAGAGGGGGAGGAGGAGGGGGTCTTGACCCCTCTTAGTGACTCTTTTGTGGATAATGGCATGCTAATGTTTTGAAATCAAATCTCTAGGCTAATGATGTGTTTTCCTTGCCCCCCCCCCCCCCCCCCCAATTGAAACAAAGTAAGCTTTCTCAGATACATTTGCTCTGTATCGGTAGAAGCTTCAATATCAATATCAAACATTTGCTCAATGCCCTTTCTGAGTAGTTAATTTTTCCTCAACAAGCAATCGTGTCGGGGCAGACTATTTGTTCACACAGAGATAAGCAGTAGGCCCGCTATCTTTATCTCACACGGTCCAATGTCGTCTTACACCAGCCACGTCAGGAAGAAGCATTGCATGTTACACAAGCATAATGACTCCGGGCTGAAGGGGACTTAACAAGCAAACCATATTTGTTCTCATTAAACAAAAATCGTTATGTTTAAGGTAAACTTGGTCTCGTCCGCAGAGATAAGCGACCTTGTACCGCGCACCTGTTGTCTTATCGAACACTCGTTTTATCAAACATGCAATTATCTAACATGCCGTTAATTATCTCATGATCTAACATGGAAAACATTGTTGACATGGAGAAAATCATTAGTTGCCTGAGCATTGTCGATAGCACAACTTTAATTATGTAATAGTCAGTCACGTGATACAAAGACGTCTAGATGAGGGTTGAGTAAAATGACTAATACAGAAATTAACTGATCTGATCAAATAGGAAAATACATTTATGCATTTTAAGAGATTGTAACAAATGAAATGTCTACACTTTTCATTAGGAAATTGCATTACGAAATGCACAATTCTCAGATGCATGAGATATAGAGTGATTTTAATAATAACCTACATCGATGTATCAACGTTGACTTCTGTTCACAGGAATCTGATTCCTTAAGGTACAGTCAGACATACTATCTCCTCTGATAAATTATGGAGTAAAGGTCGAACATATATAAAGTAAATGTCAATTAGTTGATAATACAAGACAAAAGGGCGTATATTACAGTGTGGTAATTACAGAGTAATAATGACGTGTGGAAGAGATCACACATTGTCCATTATGAATGTCGCTTGCTCTTGGAAATACCTTAAAAGTACATTAATTAAAAATGATAAAATGTATGTTGTTCAATGAGAAAAGTTGAAAAAAAGAAGAATAAAATAATAGATATATTAGACTGAGATAAATTTTCAAGATTTGTAGGGAGGTAACTGTGGAAAGGCTAGGAAAGCACTTGTTGTTTTTAAGTCCCTCGGCTAGGTAAATTGAATTTGTATTTTCCAGCTTTAAAGGCAATTTTAAAATATTTGATTTCAATTTAAATTTTCTATCATTCCTTGCTTATCATCACTTTTTGATGACCAATAGGTTAAGGGTTTGTGATACTGTTAGGCCCTCTCATTCTGATTTCATCAATATTACAGAATCAAAGTTGCCATTCGCAAACAAGGCCATAGGCGACACAGACTTGCAATATGAGCACAGAGTAGAGCAAAGAGGAACTTTTAAATCAGAGACTTGTGTGTCAGAGATTGTTAAACTTGCTATTCTCTACCTAAATTCAACAAGAGGTTTCACCACTGTGACAACTAGCAAAGTGTCATTTGTATATCATAACTAGATTCATCATAGCAGCACGTTTATAATAGATTTGTCTTTATCAGATTTCAGTAGCTTTGTTGGTTTTTTTTCTGTATTCATTATCTTGGTAAAGTCAAACTTTTTTCTTTGCATTGCTTCACATTCTGAGAATTTCATGGTCATCTTTGTTGCTCTTAATGAACAATATTGAAACAATTTTTATCAAGATCCATGATGGAGATACTTTTAACAATTCTAAATTATTTGACTTTTATTTCCTCCAAAGTCCACAGAAATTCATTATCAAATCATGCAGTGTCAACTTCAATGATCTCCACTTGGATTCAACATTGCTGCACTATCAATTTGTGCCATCCATTTAAAAATGTTTTTTTTTTAGTTTCACAAGTTGAATTAATGTTCCATTGTCAAAAGTTTGGTCTCTAAGGACCTTGATCACATTTACTTACTTAATAAATGGACCTGCATGTATGTTGAAAAGTACTTATTACACCTTTAATGTTCATTTCTGTTACCATATAAGCATAAATTTTCACGAGATACTAATTTTCCCTATAGTCACGAGTGATTTGGAATTGCAAAAAATTATTCTTGAACTTAAATTCACATCTCAGCTACATTTTCTCATATAATTCTTATTGTACATGTGTCAGTCTTCACTTTTCCCGATGAAGCGTTAAGAGAAGTGAATTGAATGTATTCTTATGAAAGAACTAACTAAAAGCTCAACTATAAAAGGTACAAAACAGTAACATCATATTTATGTATTTGTTTGCAATTCAGGAATCGCGAAAAATTGTACTCGTGAAAATAAAGACACCCATTTTTATCACAAAATCGCGAAATTTGATACTCACAAAAAGTTCTGGTTAAATAATATCATAACTTTGAATGCAGTGTTCAATTATTGTCACTCAAAGCATAACTGCAAACTTCAGATATTGGCTTTCGTTAACTTCACATACTTAATATCTGTTACATAAGAATCCCCTATGCTATAAAACATTGTATAGTTATTTACATTGAACATACCACATTTTGCTATAATGAATTTTTTTCTATCTGACTCTAGTGTCTCTTAATTCAATAACATGTAACAAATTCCTGTTGCCATTTTATGCCACATTCATCTCTTTCCTCCGTAAATTCTAATGAGAATTCCACGCAGAAGCCCTGTTCCCATAAACCTACAGATTTTTTATGCAATAAACTGCCATTGTATTCATAAATAAAACATAGGAAATATCAAGTAAATGATAAATGTAACCAGAAACAGAAATCGGGTTTAACGAAATTGTGTCAAGTGCTGAGACAGCCATACTATCCTCATGGGATAAAGGACAAAGTTAGGACAACTCTTACATCATCGTCATTATTACACTTGGGTAAATGTATTATAAAAAAAACTTGACTAAATCTTTTTGAAAGATTTGTCCACTTTGGTGATAAAAGATTTATGGGTGAGTTGAGATGTTTATTTCTTTATTTTTTCAGAAATAGTTAAAAGGCAATCTGATTCAATTAATATATGATCATCAAATGGAACAAACTCTTTCTATTTGATGATTTTACACCACTTCCCGAAGGAAGATTACTTTGGACATTTGTCAATTAATGTATACTACAGGTTCTTTAATATAGACTTTTTATAGACTACATGTTAAGTAACTGATAATTTGTTTCCTATTATACAGGGCAGATACAGCCTGAGGATTTTATGGTGTTGAAAAGGGAGTGAATCTATCCAAATGGTGAGGTGTTTGGAATCCCAGAGACTGGAGCCCTCTTCTCCGTTTGGGGTTTACTAGCTAGAAACCTTTCGGAAAATTGCTATTTGTGCATAATTATCTGCTAGAAAAGGAATTTTTAGGATATTTAAGCAAGCAAGAAAACATATTAAGTAAACAGTGCCTTAACTTTGATAATTTTCAATGGGGGCCAGTTACCCTGTATGCCAAAATAAATCCCTTAAATGATACATAGAATAAATTTTAAAGGTAAATGTTCAACGTCTTCAAATTCAATAGCATCATATTAGAACAGATAAATTTCCAGCATGGACCAGACATGCACATTTCTGGTACTTAACCCTCCTCAGTGATCCTCAATCTAAACAATGTAATATGGCCAAAGAGTGTGAAAGTTATTATGTTCAAAAATGTTATTCATGAATCTAACTAAAGAGTTTGACCAGTCCCAACCCCTTCCAACCTGATCTATCAAGATGTGATTAACATGTATATTCTCCTAAAAAATGATGAAGCAATGCAAACTAATTTATAATAAACACAGTTTTTATGATGAAATTAATTTCAATGTATATATTCAGGTTATATCTTTCATATTGTAAGTAGATCTCAAATCAAAGATTTCTCTAACCAATCAATGATGTTTGCGACTAAATGTCTCTAAGTCAATTAGAGTTATCCTCCTTATATTGACGGCTTGCACTTCCAGTATTCAAGGCAGTATATATGGCGGTTCATTTCTACAGAAAAAGGAGACATAACCAAATCTTATCACTTTAAAGGCCTGGTCACACTGTGCTTTATGGCTTGATCACGGCCAAAACACGTCCAAAAAAGGTCTCCTGTGAAGCAGACATTGTTGTTGGTTTTTAAAACGCGCTACATATAATTTGTGGACGTGGCAGGACGCGAGGAAAAATCTGAACGGCGCTGGATGCGGTAAGAAGTTTTTAACTGCTCAAAATTTTATTCCGCAGACAACCATGGAAGGTGCACGTGGTAAAGACGTGCAACGAATGCGAAACACACGTGATACAATGTAATCCGTGTGCCAGCAGTGATTAAAACATGTCAAGTCTGTCCTTCACCTTCTACCTTTGACCCCAAAATTAGAAAAGACACCTAAGGATTACTTGAGATATGATGTGGAAAAAATTATCAATGGTGATCCTCCTTTCCGCATGAATATCCTATGCATGAAGTTACATCACTTTTGGGCAGAATTAAACAAATAACTGCGCATAGATTAAATCTGTGATCTTGGGCAGACAGAAAGTGTATATCTCCAATTTCTTTGGCTGGGATAATATATGTTATTACGATTCCAGACAGGTAATACGGTCTGATATACCTTGTCTGGAATTTATATTTCCCGAGCTGAAGTCGAGGGGAATATGAGTTCCAGACAAGGTATATCAGACCATATTACCTGTTTGGAACCGTAATAACATTTTTGTCATACTGCAAATCACTTATAAATTTCAAAATGGCGTCAACAGTAAAATTTCTAACTTTTTTATTTCTTGATGGATTGTAAAATTTCCTTCACCAATAAAAAGATCGTACCCGTAAAAAGTTTATTCAAAATGAATCAATCACAAATTAGATTCATTTTAGCAGAAAAATAAGATTAAAGGATCTGAACGTGAGGAAAATTCAAAATGTTTGAATGTTTTTACGGGCAATGCTTGCTATGACATCAAGAAACAATAAGGTACCCGTGACATCACAAAGTTCGGCTGCAGATGGGTAACATAGTCTCATAAAATCGCTTAACAACCAATGAAATTCCTAGAAATTTATTCTCATTCCTACGAAAATCATAATATCATTTGCAAATGAGGAGTCACTCAGTTTGCCACTATGCTAGAGTTATCTTTCTTTATACAATATATTAGAAGAAAGAAAATGGCGATGGAGAGCGGACATTTCAGGAGAAAGTTTGAACAAAATGAATACATGAAAGCATGGAAAATGAAGTTTGTATCTGGTTATAACACATACCTTATCAAAGTCGTGTAGCCTGTGTTGTAGGTCAGACACCTGTATTGTAAGTTGAGTATTCCTTGCTGCTGTGTCCTGTAACTCACTCTCCTATATAACACACAAATATTTAACAGATTAGAAATATTATCTTAAAAATCTAACATAAATGTCACTGTATGGCATATAAAAGCAATGTGAGAAGCAGGTGGGAGCCAAATTACCCCCCCCCCCCCCACATTGTTTCTTACTTATGTAGCTTGTATCTCTTGTCTAATGAATTAGCTTATATTCTCCCTATGATATCACTTTTTTGGAATTTTGGAATTTTTATTTTACCTTTTATATTTTCAAATAGACCCTAAATTGTAGGTATATCTTTATCATCTTTAAATTCATAATCCCAACTTAAACATAAAACCCTATAAAAACTGTGATAGAGCCATCAGAGATGACAGCACTCACCTTGACAGCAAAATTGTCACATGACCAGCATCTGTACCTATATTGCACAAAGTATTATCAAATGCATCACCCACACAAGTTTGGTTGATAAAGAAATTAAAGAAGGCTGGAAATAAACATTCTAATTTTACCTTACGTGGTCAATCAAGTGTGAAATATAGGTCAGATGCAGCACCTGTAAAATGTATTGCAGTAAGCATCCTAAGATGCATTACCCACACAAGTTTTTTTTATTGATCTATGACTTAAAATAGGCCAGAAATGGACTTGTCCCATTTTACTTCACCTGACTGCTCAAGCGTGAAATGCTGGTCAGATGCAGCTTCCCTACAATGCAATGTGGTCAGCATCTTCAGATGCACCATCCATGCAAATTTGATTGATGTAGGACTTATAGTAAGGCGGGAATGGACATGTCCCATTTTACCTAATCTATTCACTCAAGCGTGAAATATAGGTCAGATGCAACATCCATACAATGCATTGTAGTGAGCATCCTTAAATGCATCATCCATGCAAGTTTGGTTGATGTAGGACTTATTGTTTGGCAGGAATAGACCTGTCCCATTTTGCTTAACATATAGTGTGGACGCTGACGCTGACGCGAAAGCATAAGTCCCCTCTACTAAGTCAAAGTGAGCTGAAAATCCAAAAATTCACATTTTTTTTATACATGGTACTAGAAACCTGTATCAGCTTTACCCAATGTGCAATAATATGAAAAAAAATAAAATAGGTGTTTGTGAAACATGAATGCCCCCGTTGGCATCTTTGATAGTATAACAGCTGAAAAGTAGTTTCACATTATGAGGTCAAGGTCACAAGGTCAAATTTGGTATCCATGGAAAAGTCTTGCCACATGGAATTCATATGTGAAATATGAAAGCCCTAAAGCCTAGATTTTCAAAATTAGGACAAACTCCAAGGCCATTAAGAGATAAATAATTTTGGTATCCGTTGAAAGGTCTTGTCACAAGGAATGCACATGTGACATATGAAAGCCCTATCACTTACCATTCAAAAGATATGGCCAAGGTTAAAGTTTTTCAAAAGAATGTCAAAGTCCAAGGTCAAGGTCTCAAGTTAAAAAATTTTGGTATGAATGGAAAGGTCAATGTCACAAGGTTTACACATGTGAAATATGAAAGCCCTATCACTTACCATTAAAAAGTTATGGCCAAGGTTAAAGTTTTTGCAGACAAACAGACAGACGGACAGACCAAAAACTCTATAATCTGAATCTCTGATTACTAGGGGCATAAAAATATGAGGTTTCCATGCATAATTTTCTATAGCAAAGTACCTTTTTGACCAGACGTACAATCTACCTTAAATGGATTCATTTATGACATAGTATTCAATTGTTCACATTGATTTCTACATTCAAGTTCAAATGCTTTGGAATGAAAAACCAATCACATATTCTAAGAGAAAAAATTACTTTTATAACTTCTGAACCGAAATATTGTAAGGTCAGAGTTCAAGATCAAGGTCAATAGGTCAAATGACTTGGTCTCAAACTGTAGTACTTTTTTGTGGTGAATGGGTGTATGAAATATGAAAGTCCTATATATACCCCCGAAACTTCGTTTGCAGAATGTTTGGTAATAGACAAACAGACGGACATATGGACAGATGAATATGTTAATAAAAGGATTTACCAGCTGCTGGTTCCGTTCTTTCTGTTTACTAACTTCCTCTGACAAAGACTCGCACTCTATTTTCTTCTGAGTAAGCTCCACCTCCTGAAAAATCAATCAATCAATCAATCAATCAATCAATCAATCAATCAATCCATTAATAAGTAAAGGATTTTATCAAATGAATGCAGATTTTTTTTTTTATAAATGTAGTTTAATATTTATTATTTTTGTAAACGAACCTTCCTGTATTGTATGCTCAGCTAAAATGGACTTACATGACGTTCATACTTTACGAGATAATATACAAGTGAAACAAGGCTCGATGTAAAGAGGTCCCTGTCGACTTAAAAGTAGGTGACAGTCTCTATCCGTAATCAGAACATCAGAGGATTTACATAATTCTACAAATACATATAGTGACATCTCAGTAAGCCGCCTTCATTGATGTAAATCCTGATAAACGAGCTGAATGGCCTAAGCATTTTGTCTTAAACATCAATGAAGGGAAAATAATGGGCATCTGAATGCATTATCCGTGACATGTTTACCAAGTCGATCATTTTCCCAGTTTTATAAATGTCAGTCGCAAAAAAATGCTAGAAATAGAGGGACACACAGCCCGTACGTAGACAAGCAAAGAAGGGAGCGAGGCTACACGTGCTAAATATACACTTGTTCGCAATCAAGTATATCGTACTGTCAGAGAAAACGACAGACAGACATACAGACCGACGAACTGTTCTTAGCATAAGACGACAGAGGGCAGCATGATTTGTAATGGTTTATTACAAAGTTGATTAGATTTACACTAATTAGTACGGAAGAGTTTCAGTAATGACGGCCCACAGACAGACAGACAGACAGACAGACAGACAGACAGACCCCTCTTGTTGTAATGAATTACAAAGTTGATTAGATTTACACTATCACGGACTTATTAGTACGGAAGAGGTTCAGTAATGACGGACCACTTTATTTCCGTTTATCCTCTCCAAGCAAATTTATTTTTTATTCTAGTTTCAGCATCTAAATCGATGGGACTGGAGGTTGTAATCGAGTCATTTGCTGTCATTTCCCGCGCTCTGATATGACTGAAGAAAGTCATAAATCAATACGCGACAACATGGAAGGAGACAGAAAATTGTCTTGATCTACTTCTTACAAGGAAACTCACAAATCTTGGATTAAATCCACTAATTTTTATGAATAAACTACATGACCACCACAATTTTTTTTGTTTATTGATGGTTAATTTCATTTTAATGCAATCTCCGCTGAAAATAGCTCATCTACTATTCCAATTCAAAGTAACAAAGTCGAGATTAACTATCTTCTAACCACAGTCTCTGTGTTACGTAATAAATGTATTTTATCTATCGAAAAAAAAACACCTTATTGTGTCTCCCCCCCCCCCTTTTTTTTTGATAGATAAAATGCATTTTTCACGTAACGCAGAGCCTGTGTTCTAACCCATAGCGATAAATCCTTAAGAATCACGAAGTGTCCGACCTCACAACTTGGAACTGAATACTCAAGCAGAAACTACATGTACATGTATGGTTGAATTTGATTTCCAAAGAATTTGCTGGTAAAACTATGAAAAATAAAGAAACAATGACAAACTGACACACGAACGCGATTAAGAATGCGAATGCCATCGGCTGTGCCAACAGGGGGCTAATTAAGATCAATGAAGACGCAGAACTCTTCAACAAAGACCATCAAGCAAAGAGGCGATGATGAAGAACTCCTAAATTTATCTTCATTTGCTTCAAGAAGTGAAGCTGTCGCCAACCTTCTATTGAAATTAAGAAAAATCAAGATAATGGTACAGGACAAGGATGTTTCCATTTATTACCACACTGTATTCTAGATGCCTAATCAACAAACAAGTGAGTAACAGTCATGGCCTTAGAGTACAGATAAATGATGTATCTTAAAGAAAAGACAATGATCTGACATACCGACAGACGGACGGATCTTCATATTATATGACTTTTCCGCTTCCGCCTCTATGCATGCTTCGTGGGCGCTCTAGAAAGGGCAGTTTTTAATGATCATTTACCCACTCGCAATACATTAACTTGCCGTTGTGGCTTAGCGCAGCGCCGTGCACTTTACCAATCAATCAGAGCGATGCCTGATGAATAAGGTCTTTCAACAGACACAAAAGCGATGTGTTACAGACGCATCTTCTGGGACGATTTAATGTAATTAGTGCAAGCAATCGGAGGTTGATCGAACCTTAAATGGCTTCTTATATGTCGTCGGGACCTTAAATATCCGAATTAAGTCAGAATCAGCCATTTGAAACCAAATCTATGAAATCGGTGTTTGCTTTATTTATTTAGATGAGGTTAGACTCTGAGTCTGAGATTTATTTAGAAGCATTAAATACTTTAGTGAATATAAAGGTGTCCGAGAAAGGAAAATAACGTTGTCATGTACGAGCCAAATGTGTCATAATTTTGATATTTGATTCTGTTGTATTTTGTATTGAAACAAGAAATGTTTTTGAAATACTACGCAGGAGTTCAATTTTTATGCAAGTTATAATTATCTTTGTACCAAAAGAATGGGCTTACCACATGGAAAATGCACAAGAAATACATATACTACACTGAATGTCAATCTGGTTTTACAAACAAGGTTTTATTTTCGGACGCAGACAGACAATCACACAGACAGACATGACAAAACTAGAACCCGCCAATTCACGATAGAGGGGCTTAAAAATATTGTTGTACAATTATACAGCAACAACTGAAATATTACTTCCTGAGGACATGGCGAGTACATTAATCAGTGCATAAATCATCAAACATCAATTTCTGTGTATACAGTATCGATACCAGAATGCAATTAGCATAAACATAAATTCATGATTTAGACTACTCACCAATCGTTCTGTGTCCTCTTTGGCCTTCTCGAGTTTGGACAATTCCTTCTGGAGCGTTTCGTTCGTGGTCTCTAAATCTTTAAGTTTCTTGGCATCTATCTGTAGAGCCTGAAAGCAAAGAAGATACCAAGATGAAACAGGATGTCGGTCGAATCTAATTGTTATACATGCTGGCCAGATAATCAGACCAAGGCTATGTTTTCTGCATAAAGAAGGATCGCCAAATCGTCCATATTCATGGACGTATGATTTGTGGCTAAGCTATACTGATTAAATAGACAAGCCAAGGACTTAGATGTCTCTAAAAGACAACGACAGCTCGACTTGATTTGATCACCTTCGTAATACAACATCAAACTTACAACAAACTGTCAAAAACACAAATCCTTTTTTCATATCCTACGTAAAACCAAATCAACAACTTACGCTCTGTCAGTTTCAATTTTCAGCACTCTTAGAAAATCAAATTTCCTCAATATCCTTCTATTCGATTGATACTCAAGTATGGTAATTACGCGAGCAATTGCACAGTCAAAATCGGAAAGTGCAATTGCAGAAGTTCAAATTACGTGACGAATGCAGAGAGAATAGGATTTTAAAAACGACTTTAATTTCAAGTATTGACAGCTCAAGACGATTCTTTTACGAAGACATAATTGCTTTAATGAAAACGTCCATAAGTATTACGTATGCAGCCTCAGGAGCAATGAATTTACTGTATAAAAGTTTACAGATATTCGACAAATTCCTACGCGTTTTCAACTAACCCCATGCCTCTGCTTCTTCTGATTCTATCACTTTCAGGTTTGACTTGAAGCCATTTATCGGATGAATTTATTTTTCCTTACATGAATACAAGTTCTCAATTCCTACGCTTTCTATTCTCGTTTATTTCCAGTAAAATCAGTATATTCAAGACTTACAAAATTCCATCCAAAATCTTCGGTGTTTGTCCGCAATTAGAGAGGCTATGTTCTCAGCCAGATAGGATATTAACCCGAGGCTGGGCTAAATCAGACTACCGACTTTTCCCCCAATAAAAGCCTCGGATCTTACGAATAATCCCAAATGTACAGACTTCAAGTACTTTTTTCCTGTCCCCGAATCTATTTCAATAAGTTCATCACAGACTGATTCTGTAATGATTTACAGAGGCCACAGTGCATGGTGATCACATGACAGAGGCCCTGGTGTAATTCTTTCTATGAAATTGATATAAATGATCTATTACAATGTAGCTACACATCGTAATTTACGTTGATTTAGTAAATTGGGCTGAGGGAGCCAAGAAAAAAAGAATAAAAAAAATTAAGGCGATCTGACCATAGAGTACAAACGTGCTGCAAGTAATTTGATATTACACCACGAAAAGACGACATACATTGGCCGGTCAACACGATCGAACGACAAACCATCACCTTGGTATTCAAGTATATCATTGATACAGCTATAGTTATAGGCTAGGATCAATCACATTTGGGTGTTATAGCTTGGAGCCGGTAGCGCACAATTTGACAATTTCAGGAATTATTTACGAGAGAAACTGTATAGGAAATAGACACTCTTAAGTTGTACGTCACTTAATGGTTCTTTATTGGCATTCCGTGGTACGTAAGTGCCAAACGTTAATCCTATACAATATTTGCCCATTCAAATTTCCCGAATCATGACATGTATCAAGTTCCCTCATATGACAGCAAAATAAAACTAGATATATTTGTGAAAAACCAATGACCCCGTCAGCATCTTTGTCGGTATACAGGTTGTTTTCTGTACATTAGGTCAACCTCCAAGGTCAAAGCTTACAAGGTTAAAAACATGGGTGTTGTCTCAAGGTTTACACGTGTGAAATATGAAAGCCCTAAATATTTAACCGTTCATAAGTCAAGGTCGTATTTACACTTTTTCAAAGAAGGTCAAACTCCACGTCAAGGTCACAACGTCAAAAAGTATCCATTGCATACATGTACCTGTACGTATAAAAGCAATGTCATTATAATCAGTAAGTTAGGCCATTGTTCAAGTTTTTGTAGACAGACAGACAGACGGACGGACGGACGGACGGATAGACACAGACAGACGGAGACAGACAGACCGACAGACAGACGGAGACAGACAGACAGACTCCATGTATTATCTCCTAAAATTGTTTTATTTTTTTCTATACTGCCATGATGTGACCTTGACCGCTGACCTTGACACCAATGGTATCTCGCGTTTTATTGTAATTTGTGACTTCTTGAGTCTCTAAATAGTATAAGGTTGTCTTATACTAGCTGTTCCATTGGAGAATTATTCAGAATTCCCCTGAATGTGTTAAAATATCGGAGCATCGACTTGGGAGGAGCTACGATTTTCCTAGTACGGTCTTAATTCCATGATCAATAAGCAATTTAGATCAAGTGGATTGGTGTTAATGAAGCTACAACTTTAAAGCTGCCACTTTCACTCTTGCCATTTTTCTTATTTACATGTGAAAGATCTCACTTATGTCAAATTATACCTGCTTACCTATTTTAACAAATATAATTTTTTCACTATTTCTTTACTACGTTCTTATAATTTTTTTTCAACCTTCTTTTCAGGTGTATCACTTACAAGACGATAAGCCTATTTGTATTGTGTAAAGCGTATAGTCGTAACTTTTTTATCTGCTCGATTACAACTGCATGCATGATAGTACATGTATCAAAACACATTATACCTCATGAAACACCGAATCATCAACTTGTGTTGTGAGAGTGAGTGGGGGTGTTATTGGGGTTTTGTATGACTTTCGCCGTGTCTTTCGGCGTTTTTACTGGCATCCTAAAGGCTAAATGAAAAGGGGACCGAGGGCAAGTTAAAGTGTACAGATTAATAATTCAATTATTACAGGTTTCTTTCATAGAAACATGAATTGAAATCATAAAGTATAGTACACATGTAATGTAGATGATATTCAAATCTGGCGATCATAAAAAGGCTCGTTATTATTAAAAAAAAACGACATAATTAAGATTAATGAAAGTCTGGCCATGTGCGATAATATACTGTGTATAAAGAATTCAGACAGAGAAAGCGAGAGTTTTATGATGAAAAAAGTGTTCGAATGGCTGAATTAACTTTATAAGGGGAATATCGATTTTCTGTCTTTATATCGTTTCAGAATTCGAATACATTACATGTGTAAGAAAATGTCCAACAGAGATTTCCCATATAGACTGGTCCTACACTGAGAAAATCCAACAAAATGACAGAAAATGATAAATAAAAAAAGTCAACTGAGTAAAATTACGATAGATGAACAAGTCTACTAGTGCTTGAAAAAGTCCTAGAGAGACTGATTCGATGCCGAGACGAGATACGTCAGAAACCGAATAAATCAAATTAAATAGGACAAAATACAATTCACGACGAAGGAATACGATGCGTGAAAAAAGTTTTCATTGACTGATGAAATCATGAAATCAACTTTGAGAATGGCGTAAAAATCGTCGTCAAATAATATCCCCATTACTTGTGATGTAAGAACAAATTTAATGCCGATAGAAATGTGGCTATGTTTATGACAAGCAGACAGACAGACAGACAAACAATAACATAGCAAGAAAGGAGGGGATCTCCAACAACACCTAGTTGCAGCATCAACAGCAACCTCCCGAAAATAGCAAGGAGACGCTGATTCTGAAGACAAGTCATTTTACGTTCAAAATCAATGACGAACCGATGGAATGACAGACTGACAATAGCAATAAAATTCAATATCGTTTGATTGTAAGAGACTGAGAGGGTACACAAGGTGTGTATGAAATAAAGGAATTTCAGAGTAAATTTAACATAGCTTCAAACCAAGATTCAAAGAAGGAATTTTTAATCTAGGCTAATTTCACGATTCCTTGGAAGACATCTCTGGAGGATCTCTTAATCCACTATCATAATATAATTCTGCCTTCTATTGACCTTGAATTAGGAACATTAAGATAAAAGTGTGGCTGGAATCTTATCAATCAATACCGAGCTTACTTTAATACAAATTACATTCTGCAGGTACAGTGTATTCAGACATCTTGTTTTGTGGCAGAATAATAGTAAGCCGGTAACAAGCTTCTCGCCTACAGCTTTAGTTGACAAGCAGACACCAGGAACGTTTTGTAAGGGAAACACCTTTAACAAGTTTTAGTTTTTACAATAGTGACAGTATTTCTCTCAAAATGTTGTCGCGATTCGAAGCCTATTTTTCTTTAGAAAATACAGATAGGCGGGAGAACAAATTTCTAATAAGAAAATAAGAAAAATAACAAATAAGAAAAACTGTTAGTACATATTCTAAGAAACATTTAGTATCAATACTATACTATGGATGATTCAAGATAAACAGAGGATTGGTGGAACTGGAGAAATATTCTCTCAGGAATTGTATAGCTCTATCATAATCTGAACTGAAAGAATGAAAGCACATACAGAAAAGAAAGGAGGGGATCTCCAACAACACTCGCTTGCAGCATCTACATCAACATTTCCAAAACACCTACTGCAAATACACATAGCAGACACTCACAGAAAGAGACGCGAAAGGGACAAGGAACACCACCTGACGCCATAGCAACATGTAACACAAAGGACCACACATAAACCAATGAGACCCATGGGCAACCGGTGCCGACTTAGGACGGTCATCTGTAACGCAAGGAGCGGACGGAGTTGTTAGTGAAAACAACGTGTTCAAATCTCATTAAGACAGATCTGATAAAATCAGAAATTGGGAACCACAGAGGGAACGATACAGCCCAATCACATATAACATTACAACGATCCAATCAGGAATAAGAATGACATCCTCCAATCACAATCATGTATGAAACCATCCCATCATATGTAGTATTTCATAGAACCAATCGGAAACAAAATAAAGATCATGGATGGATTGACATGGCCCATCAAGATTGAATCTAAACTATCTACAAACAGAAACGATATGACCGCAGCACAAAGAGAAAATAGCATGGGTCACTGGATACTAGTAGTTCCTACAATCTGGATAATTGGAAATAAATTGCTATTCTGTTCAAGAACAGGTATGACATATGCTGAATGTTTGACTTTATACATTCGACCTTGACCTTGACCCACATTGGGTGTCAAGTATAATCATGCTTGATCCATCCCTGCAAGAAACAAACAAAAAGTCACAGCACAAATCTCAAAGAGACCATTGGGCGACTGAAGCCGACCATACTAAGCCACACTATATATAGGATCGTTAAATGGTGTAGTTGTCCAGATAACCTACACAGAAGCCTCCAATTGACAGCAAAGCAGGAGGTCTCAACGTAAATATACGGCAATGAAAGTACTCTAAAAAAGATGACAACACAAGGCAGGCATGAACCTAAAACAAATAGATACTGAAAACGTGGACAATTTCGTTTGGGGGTAATTTTCGCGTTTTTTTTTGCGAATCAAGGGACTTCGCGAAAAAAAATCCCCGCTGTATTCTTACAATGGGAAAGACATCTTTATCGCGAACATTTCCCCCACGGGTAACGTTTGGATGTTATAATCGCGAAATTTTCCCCCCAGCGAAAATAACCAAGTTTACAGTAAACGGACGTACATACCGACGAACAATATATGTTACCCACATATTAATGATGGCGAATGAAAAAGGGGGAGTGAGAGTGAAGCATTCAACATAACGAAGAGTTCAAAATCTTGATTGCTTTAAAAGGAGACATAATTTTCTTTCTCTGAAAATGAGATATTGTAAGGGGAACAAATTCCGACACAGTTACATTAATATCAATATTGTTGGAATAATTACCATGCTTGGCCTCTCATTATCCGGTACAGTACGTCCACGGAACTAATGGTCATTATACAGAGCGACTGGTCAGTGGTCAATATCACTTACAGTACCTCCATCCGCACGGAATAAACTATAGCTAGGGAGCTATGAAATTATCCTTACATGCATTATCAGGTATATTGATTCATTATAGCACCGTAAAATTACATCCAGGGGTGACAATGAAATGGAGATAGTATAAGATACACCGGGTAGATAGATACCAACGATAATTAGCTCATATATGAAAAAAAAAATTCTCCATTCGTTTTGATGAGGTAAAAAAATAATGATTCCAAATCATACGTCACGATAGCCTTACTTGCGTCAAGAACAGGTAAAATGATATCTCTTTGATATATGAAAACTTCCGGAATCAAACCGCTAATGCTTACAAACAAACGCATCCCCCCATTAAGCTTATTACTTTTAGTTGGCATTAATTCCTGATTTCTCCTCACGATTCGAAAATCTACAAAAGGTTAGACTGCAACATGGAAATTCAAATTCAGGTCCCCCGCTTTGTGCGTATGTCACAATGGGAGTATACGTCACATACCGAAGTCATAACATCATGTGTTTGTAAAACACTATGCCCCCGTTGGTACCTATCTTTAGTCTGTAGGCTTGGTCAACTTACAGCAAGATCAAATGTCAAAAGGTCAAATCCTAAGTACCGACAGACAGTCCTTAGTTCTGAGTTGTAGGTGTGAATACCCACGCGGTTTTAGTTTTGGACAGACATTCAAACAAACAAGTCCAAAACGATAAACATAAGGATGTTCTAAACAAGGGCAAAAAGTTCTTCAAGTCAAGGTCAAAAGCCATTAAAATTAGCATCTAACTGACGTGTGTACTATAGAACAAATGGACTAATGGGAGCTTATGTTTCAGCGCCTCTGTACAAGAGAGGGGATGAAGCAACACTTACAGCTCGCGATCGTGGAAACATCAGTTTTAACAAGTTAGAAGCTTTCTTCCTTTTGCTTATTAGTTTGAAATCTCTTCTAAGTTCTAATTCAAAAGTTCCGCCAGTGTATTATGAGACCTAAATTCATCATTGCTTTTCGAACTAACCCCCCCCCCCTTTCCCAATACCCTAAATTAAGCAATGTCATCCTAAAACAAGATTCTAAGATAATGTATACAGATCTAGACTTACCTGATACTTAGCATTCGACAAGTTTATTAAGTCAAGAAATCAAAGGATTTGCTAAGAACCTTCAGTAGCCAGGCGCTAGTATTCAGGCAAGGACGCGTTAACGGAGGAACATTGATGTCAATAACATTTATATTAAGGCCTGGTACTGAGGAATAACTCGGTGTCGCGAAAAGAGATTTTGTTCGCCTAAGCAATCAATAGGGCTATAGGAGAACCTAACTGTTGAATGTATATAGTGGTTGACACATACAGAGGTGGTAAAAAGGGGGTTGGGTTGAGTGTAGGTGGGGGAACAATATTCTCAAAGGGAAGGAATAAGAATGGATGAATTCGAACACTCTAGAGAATATGAATGCATAATATCGAACACTCTGGAGACTATCAGAAAATTCTTTTCATATGTAGACATGACTGAAAGCAATAATGAAAGAAAAAGAAGGCTAGAGTTTAATTGTAAGTTTAAACACTAAGAAGATCTAAAGAATCCATGATGGAGTTTTACTAGTTGGAAACAAGAGATTGAAAACGGGTATGGGGAATATTGATAATCCCTCTAAATAATAATGGACTATGTCGTTATAAGAGTTTTCCTTATCGAAGACATTTTCCAAAAACAAAATTTTGTTTGTGAAACAACTTGCCCTATTTGCAGTTTTGAAGGACAGGTAAATACAACTCCAAGGTCAAAGTCACGCCACTTGAATTAAGGATAGATTGAGCATGTGAAATATGAACACCTTATACTGAAAGACAATATACGCCCCTGACTTTCGATACGGAGGCTAAAATCTACAACTCAAGATAAATATATATATATATTTCAGACTGTTTGAATTATACAAACAGTATGGGGGTACCATCGTTCTGTAAATAGAAACGATCAATGATCTACATAATTTTGGTCATCTTGGAAAATGTTTTTCAAATGGGAAACAAAAATACGTCATTAAGAGCTTTTCACTCAAAAATGTTCTGCATCATGTTCATGCTAAGTCAACAAGAATGACAGACAGACAGACAGATATATAACGGAAAGTGACTGTTTGATCGGCATCGGGCAGTATAGTACGTGTAATGTACCAAAGAGGAAAACTACGTATTAACATTACCTGAACAAATTAACATTACCTGTATGAACATATTAACATGAACATATTAACATTACTTGCATGAACATATTAACATTACCTGAACATATTAGCATTACCTGTATGAACATATTAACATTACCTGTATGAACTTCCGAATAATGTGTAAATTTCATAAAGCACGAATGCTACGAAGCACGAATACCACATGAATAGCACGAAAAGTCTCTGAGAACTAATGCAACAAAACACGAACCCCCTAGCTTCCAAGAAGCTGCACTTAGCTGCGCTGCGGACAAAGCAGAAAACTAAATATTTGCACGGCTCGCGGGTACCTGCCTCTTTTTACCTGTCTGAAATATCTAACTGGTAGTTAATGTTTACTGTTAATTGATTATGCTGCCACTTCGATATCGAGAGAAGAAAGTTTATGAAATTGATTAGCGATATAACTCATTAGCTCTGTACATTACTGTCTACGATGGATCCATTATTTCAATATTCCCATTGTGCCAAATATGCGGATCCAACATCAATTAATCTTTACATCATTGTGTTTCAATGACATCACATACGAGGAAAAAAAATGAAAATATATTTTTTATCATTAACTAATTGTCAAATTAATCCATATACATGTAGTGAAAAAATTTAAAGACAAATGGTAAATTACATGAGCAAAATTCATAAAACCAAAAACCAAGTATTTCAATTGATTAGATTAGCTTAACAATTCGTCCTATTTAAAATCGATTCATGTATTCATGTATGCAAAATAAATCCAATATCAAATATGACTTTTGAAAAAGAAATCGACTGATACATTAACCATGTAGGTTTCCTCTTTGAAAATCTATTCATAATGACATAATTCCTTAATCAATGACATAAACGATACTAAATACTGGGGGTGTTTTTAACCTTCCGGGGTTTTTTTTTTGTTTTGTTTTTGTTTTTGTTTTTTTTTTTTTTGTGTGTGTGTTTTTTTTTTTGCTTAATATCTTATCTAGTTCTAATTTAAAAACACTGTGAAATAAAATTGTTCAAGAACAAGTTTGTCGCTTGTGGAATGACTTTAAATCTTTCATGTGACCTTGACCCTCCTCATCATACTTGACAATCACTACATGTTTGGTGGTGGTATAATGTATTAATCAAGTTATCGCCATTCATTTGAAAATGTAACGACCAGACAGACGAGCGGACAGATGCCGGACACAGTGATCCCTATATGTATGCAACATAAAAATTAAGGAGACACAATACACAAGCTACATAGTACGCAATGAAGCTGAGAATGTCCCCTACCTTCCTGTTAACCGTGCCACTCCGTGTCTATATACAGAGAAATGCGTGAAACAGAAAATACAGAATGTTAAAAGACAAATGTCTTGGTGAATTGGTGTAGATCTTATTGACGCTAGAGACACTCCAAATACAGTCAATCTGGTTTGTTAGGAGAGACACTGACATCAAAATATGGGATGCTGGTGTACTTAAATTAAGAGAGAGAGAAAGACGAAACATTGCCCCCTTAAACCAATTATAAAAATACTTAAAAAAACATGAAATGACTGAAAGTTTTAATCTACATCAAATTTTAAAATATACACGAATTTCTTGTAAATATCTTCATTTGGCATTTATGCTCCAACATATTTCGTTAAAAGACGTGCATAGAAACAGGACATCTTAGAAAGATAAAGTTCCATGAGAAAATAAAAAGAAAACTGGTAAAGGGTAACAGTGTAAGGGCTAACAAATGACAGTAAAACGAAAACGGAACGAAATATAATACGTATTTCTTGAATAGGAAGGTATAAGAAGAAAAGTGGTGACAGCAGCACTTTAGTGAAGAGATTATATATCAAAACATACAACACGTATCTTACCGCTGAAAAACGACGCTGTAAAACGATACAGTAACTTCTATTCTCAATAAATCATTGGAAAATACAAAAAAAATAAAGCCTGTGTTTGTGAAACACGAATGCCCCCGGTGGCATCTTTGTTAGTATGAACACTATTTTCTGTTAAGTACATGTATGTGAGGTCACTGGGTTAAAAGGTCAAAGGTCAAGGTCACGAGGTCAGAAATTTTGGTATCAATGGAAAGGTCTTGTCACAAGGAATACTCATGTGAAATATGAAAGCCCTATCACTTCCCATTCAAAAGTTATGCCCAATGTTAAAGTTTTTGAAAAGTAGGTTTGAAAAGTAGGTCAAAGGTCAAGGTCACGAGGTCAGAAATTTTGGTATCAATGGAAAGGTCTTGTCACAAGGAATACACATGTGAAATATGAAAGCCCTATCACTTCCCATTCAAAAGTCATGCCCAATGTTAAAGTTTTTGAAAAGTAGGTCAAAGGTCAAGGTCAAGGTCACGAGGTCAAAAATTTTGGTATCAATGGAAAGGTCTTGTCACAAGGAATACACATGTGAAATATGAAAGCCCTATCACTTCCCATTCAAAAGTTATGTCCAATGTTAAAGTTTTTCGGAGAAACAGACAGACAAACAGACAAACAGATAAACAGATAAACAGACAAACAGACGGACAGGCCAAAAACTATATGCCCCCGAATCTTTGATTCCGGGGGCATAAAAATTACTAGACTTTTAGACTTGAAGATATTACAAATGTAGATTGCTTTGACCTTGACATTCATTGACCTTGACCTTAAACATCAATGTGGCTCCCCCTCTTGTCATGGTATATCAGGTAACTGTAAGGTGATCTTAGGCTGAATGATTGGTATTTTACTCATTCAAGTGAACATGCCCTTGACTACGACAGCGTAAACCCTTCTTTGAGCGAAGACCCTATATGTACATTCTGTGAATATTGGGACAAACAGAATACTAGACGAACGAACATGAATAATAAATATTTGAGGGTTTTAATTGTTATAAGTTGATAAGCTACCAGTATCTTGAAAAAAATAAAAATCAATGCTTCCATGCAAGCTTTCACAGATTATCAAAAAGTCATAACTCAGCTCAAATACTATTGGGAAGCTTATCTAGGATATGACAATGTAGGTCACGTGATTCTCCAAGGAGTGTTATTTTGCAAAAGATAAAATGTAAATCCATATAGTATTTGTAGTTGCCATGGCAACATTTTAAATGATGATTACAAGCTGAAACCGAAACTCCTTTTCATCTTCCTAGAACCTACTTCCTGCTTTTTTTTTGTACATTTTCATTATATTGTGATAGAATAGAGAGAAATGCGTGTTTTTTTATATGGAAAATAATGGTGTTTCCAGATAAAAAGATGTACTTTTTCACTAGACATCTGAACTGATGAGTTGACAGATTATTTCTGCAGTATTTCCATTTTATATTGAACTCTTCACGTCCTATTCATTATACCTGCATGATTACAACACTTACTCGTATCGATCATAGCGGCTAAAGATCAACAATTCATTGACATAAAATATAACGTCATTATATATTTATTATCTCAAGAAGATGTACTTGTAATGCCAATTGCTTTTTGATGCAATATAATAAACATTAATATTGAGTTTGTTTGTTTACTAGTACAGTACTAGCTTATAAAGAAGTTTCATGTTTTGTCAAAAAAAAAAGGTCAGGCTTGGGAAAATAATTCTTTTTTTTTTTTTGAATGATTATGACTTTTCTGCTTGAGAATATGTTTACTCATTTACGAATCACATTAATAATATGTACTTTTACTTTATGAAACAGAGACTATCTTTTTTAATATCACATGTACAGCAAGTATTTTCTATTTTTTAATATCACATGTAGAGCAAGTATTTTCTATGAAAAAAGAAACTATAAACAGATCAATGTAGATAAATGTACAGAGTTTAAAATTTACCTGAAAGCGTACGAAACCTTGTACATTCATTTTGTCCTTCACCTCACATTCACTTTGTTAAACATTAGATTTTGTATAAGATTTTTTTTCTCAACTTGCTGATAGAAACCTCCAACAAACATGACAAAGTTTCTAATGTCAAATGAAAATATTGATAAATCTAGCATCCTTTCCTATGGATTATTTATACATTTTCACAAAATGATGTATAGTATAGATGTACACGTTATAAACATAACGGATAGACCTCTTCCCTTTCCTACGTAACAGGGAAGTAAAAAAAAATATTTGTAAACATTTTTTGTCGACCAGGAAACTATACTCAGTATCAGGTCAAATTTCCCTTATGTTTTAAAATAGTAAAAAGCAGAAAAATCAATATCAGAAAGGAAGAAATTTGAAATCTAAAATCAATTATAAAGGAAATGATTTTATAAAATGGAAGACCTTGACTGTGCTTTTATCATAATCAAACCATCGAGCAAAACTGATCTAGTCTTTGAAAAAGTTCCTAGGCCTTCCATGACTGAAGGATATGATGTCCATTTATATATACATATGCACAACCAATGTAATTTCATGAGATGAAACTACTGAAAGGAACATGTTGTAATAATGCATGAACCGATCGTTATGTCACAATGCATAAACTCCACAGAAACATGCTGCAACGGCTGTTCTAACCTGCAAAGTTACCTAAAGTTAATCGTAACACTTTTTCCTTGAAAAAGTGATTTCAGAAAACAAAAATGGAACTGACAATTGTGGTGCATACATATAGAATAAATGTCATAATTTGTGTTTTGTTACGGGTATGCATTGCACACAGCAAGTGCATTTATCGTATAAAATTTGCTAACTCGCATTACACATACGTTAAATGCACTTGCTGTGTGTTGCATACCCGTAACAAAACACAAAATTAAAACACTAATTCTCTACATCCTGCAATGCTAAGTGCGACATGTATCTGACTGAGTTTGATTTGAGTTAACATAATTGCTCCACTATCTGACCAAGTTTGTTTGAGTTTACTGAATTGCTCCCAGTTTTCCTGGAGCAATCAGCTATCTTACCAGGTTCCTCTTTAGGTAAGATAATTGCTCTGCTCTGAACAAGTTTGGGCTTGATATGATTTCTTGACTGTATCTTACCAGGTTTTGAGTTTGGCTACTTGCTCTGTTATATCTTACCAGGTTTTGAGTTTGGCTACTTGCTCTGTTATATCTTACCAGGTTTGGTTTTAGTGTAGCTACTTGATTTACTATCTTACTAGGTTTGGTTTGAATTTGGCTGATTGTTATGCTATTTTACCACAATAGGTTTGAGCTGAGATAATTGCTTTGCTATCTTACCGACTTTGATTCAAGTTTTCCCAATTGCTGTATCTTAAGGGGTTTTGTTTGAGTTTAGATAATTGCTTTGCTATCTTACTGACTTTGATTCGAGTTTTGCTAATTGCTATATCTTATGGGGTTTTGAGATTAGATAATTGCTATATCTTATGGGGTTTTGTTTGAGTTTAGATAATTGCTATTCTATCTTACCGGGTTTGGTTTGAGTTTGGCTAATTGTTTCTCCATCTGTAGTCTCTCCTTGGCAGCCTGTTTAATTATGCTGACTAATTCCTCCTTCTCTTCATACATCTGTACATTCTGTCACAATAAATCCAAAAAGGAATACTTCATTTGAATATAGAAAACTTCAAATTCAAAAGCATAGAATAATTATCTTAAAGCATAGAATAATTATCTTAAAGCATAGAATAATTATCTTAAAGCATAGAATAATTATCTTAAAGCATGGAATAATTATCTTAAAGCATAGAATAATTATCTTAAAGCATAGAATAATTATCTTAAAGTATTGAATAATTATCTTAAAGCATAGAATAATTATCTTAAAGCATAGAATAATTATCTTAAAGCATAGAATAATTATCTTAAAGCATAGAATAATTATCCTAAAGCATAGAATAATTATCTTTAAATTTAGAAAAAAATCCTTGGAGCACATTACACATAAAACAATACATTTATTGATATGCCTTTGATAAAAGAAGAATTTCCCAAATGTGAAGGTATAAAAGATTTGTCAGATTTCTGATTTGATTTATTCATGAAATCGATGAAATTTCACATGATTTGATTTGATTTTTCATAGCTACATTCATCAGCAATTACATGGGCATAGAGAAACAAGAACATTACATATTCAATTTCTATATATCTGTACAATATAATTTGACTTCATATGAGATAATGAGGTGACTAATAAGAGTTATGTATACTTTGGGTCTAAAAGAAAGGTCTTTCACACAGATGTGTTTCTGCATTAAAAAAGGAAAATCTATATCCCTCTAAGATTCAAAACAAAATTAATAGACTATAAAGGTACAAAGAAAAGTCTCATTCAATTTTTTTTTTTTTTTTTTTTATTCACAAGCAGTTTTTTTAAATTAAAAAGACAGCAAATTGATAAATAAATTAAACCATTTTCTTTTAAATTTTAACAATTTGTATCTTGGAGTATCACAAATAAATCAATAATTCAACAAATGAGTAAAAGTCAATGAATGTTTTTGCCCTTGAATAACCATTTTCTCTCATCTATTCAGTTCATCAGCTGCCCCATTTAAATGCTGACTGAACCACTGAGCTACAAACTGACTTTGTAAATATTACTTTATAATTTAAATTGACATGGATTTACCTTCAAATCAATATTAATATCTGTTACTCTGGCTGAATTTGATTAGTTTTGAATACCTTGCATGTATGCTTTGAAATAAATAGTTTCTGTCAATATTTTGATTAGATTTTCCATGAGATATCATATTTCAAAATGAAATAGACAAGCACTGCACTGCCATTTATGTTATATACCTCGTGAAGAAGTTTGTTTCAGCGTAATCTATTTATCATTTGATTGATATCGAAATAGATTAACACATTTACAGATTTAAAGCATTTTAAAGAGTTATATTAGCGTTACAAGTGAATCTACCTTTTTAAACATAACCTGAATGTTTCACTTCATTCACAATCAGCATAAAGATTCTTTGAGTTGCAAGATTGATAAATTGGTGATTTTCTGTGTCACATACAAATTGATGATGTTCACATTGGGATAATTTTGTTCTGTTTTTATGCTCCATAATCACAGACTTGGGGGTATATAGTTTTTGGACTGTCCCTTTGTCTGACTGCCTGTCTGTTAGTCTGCAAAAACTTTAACATTGGACATAACTTTTGAATGGTTAAGTGATAGGGCTTGAATATTTCATAGTGTATTCCTTATGACAAGACCTTTTCATGGTTACCAAATATTTGACGTTGTGACCTTGACCTTCGTTTGACCTTACCTTAGTCGTAACTTTTAGGGTTTTCATATTTCACAAGTGCATTCCTTGTGGCAAGACCTTCCCATCAGTACCATATTTTTTTACCAAATGACCTTGACCTCGGAGTATGACCTGTTTTTTACATTACAGCTATTTTGCTGACAAAGTTGCCAACAGTGGCATTTGTGTTTCAGAAACACATTTTTTATTTTCTAATTCTTTGAAGTCTCTGACACATATATAAATTATCATTCTTTAGTATAAAGTTCAAGTTTTCAACTGAAGAGCCCGAATGGCGAAAACGTTTTGGGAAATAAAGTATGAATCATTTCTGAATCTTTCTATATATCATTCTTTATATACAGAATGAATTTTTTAACTGGTGTGTCTCCTTGGAAATGTATTGAGATTGAATACCATATATGTCCATAAAATGCTGGTTATACATGTAAGTAAACATACGCCTGCATATGACATACTAACATATGACGCTTACCTCTGGTCCTAGAAACTCCGCGTTACTGAGTGTATCGGCCAGTTCCTGACATTTCTTGCGTAGATCCTCTATTTCTCGGTCCTTTGACAGCATGGCTTTGGCGTGCTCGGCTAGATCTTTCGGCACGTTGTCGAGCAAACATCTTCTTCATCTGATCTGACTCAGGTTGGCTGACCTCATCTTTAGATTTCTAGGAAAAATATCGATAATTCATGAAAATTTATACGGAAATTAATTGTTTTGTTGGTATAAACCACAGCAACTCAGACAGAATTCTGGCTGTTTATCTTTGATGAGAAAATTGGACGTTTTTAGCCATTTTCTACTGAGAGAATCTGTCAAAATCAAGAACTTAATCTATGAGAAAATTGTAAAAAATCATGAGAGATTTCTCTCAATCATGCAGCCCAAAGTTATTCCTTTAACTTACCTAAATACCACTAACTTGACCAACTACCTGTATCAGTGGCATTCTCATTAACGTATTAATTTCATCGGATATTAACTAGTACTACCATATTGTGAAAACAACACCAAAATCCATCATTTACATGATAATTCTCATTAATTCCTCTATTCTGAATTCCTGAGAGTTTTTTTGTTGTTGAATAGCATGGTAAAACAGACTATGTTTTAAAGGCCTGTACAATATGTAGATAACTTGTTTATATACAGTATAACATGTGCTGCCTGTATTGGATGATGGATATAAAACTGATACATCACCAACTCATTAATTAAAGTGAGTGCAGGAGAAAATGTCAAAATAAAGAGGGATAACTCTGACACATTGACATTACAATATGATGGTGTACCAAATTTTATAGGCTTATGTTCCTTTTGTGATGGTATCTGAGGTAAAAATATTATGACCTCAATAAATTCCTTTCATCCCCAATACATATCACAATACGTTTTTTTTTTTTTCAAAATACTGGTTCAGATTGATAACAAATGATTTTAAAAAGCCAGGTTTTTCTGATATCCAAGTCATTTTAACTAAAAATTTTATTAAACAGCAATTGGTCTTTGCAATCATTGTAGTGAGGAGGTTAAATACTCTGGTAGCCCAAAACACATCTCGCATGTGACAACATCACAGAAATATTTTTGTCAGTTCTTACTAAGACATAAAGCAAAATTTTGTCTTTGAATTTTATCTTATTCGTAAAATATCAAATTCTAAGGAATTGCAATAAATCGTGATTCAAATTTAGCATATTGCAATATATCGCAATATGGTTTTCAGCTGTGATACCCCAGCACAACTATACATGCATCAACATAAAATTTAGTAGTCCTAGTATACTTTACATCATGTTCTCAATACATTTTTATTCAGACAAAACAAATGGAAAATAGGAATTGTTTAGAAAACCCTTACTGGCATCTTTGTCAGATCTTATGAGTAGGATATTAAAAAGTTATGGCCTGGTGGTTAGTAAGTTTATGGAGACAAACTGACAAACTTTAACCTTGACAATAACTTCAGAATGGTAAGCGATAAGGCTTTGATATTTCATGCTGACATTTTTTACCTGGACCATTGGGTTTGACCTACATTTCATATAAGGGACAAAGTTTCCTGTTATGATAACATAAGACACTTAATTATATTATTCGTATTCATTGTATCTTAAGTTTCCTACAAAAGTAAACAGAAGATATACTTATTTTACCAGCACTATATATCACAATACTGCTGAACCTTAAAGTGCTGTTGTATACGTTGTACCTTAATGTTCTCCTGTTGTAGAAATAACATTAGATGTACATATTTTACCACAGGGTATTATTTACCAACTGTAAGACACATTACTGCTGTTGTACCTTAATATTCTCCTGTTGTAGATGCTTCGCCTTCTCCTCCAGTCGTCGAGCGATTGCCGCCAGCTCAGCATTACGCTTTTTAAGTGTTTTTATTTTCTCCTCTAACGGTCTTTGATCATCCTTCTGTCTCTTCTGAAAAGAATATAATATCATCTTCATACATTTGTACTGACAAAAACATATATACATATCAATACATTATAATATTTTTCACTTTTCACTCTTTCTTACTATACTCATTATCCAAACTTCTGAAGATTTAATCATTAAACTGCTGAGAAATACACAAAACAAAGAAGGAAAACTGTTTCCTATGCATTAATTGGTTGACGCCTTCTATTTTCCTGTTAGATATATGAGCAGGATGAGATTTCCGTTGCCCTTTGTATGGACTGTAATGTAATCTTAGAAGAATCTGCTTCTTGAAGCAACTCCTTTAATATTGAAAAGTTTAGATTTTTATTTTTGGTAATGTTACAGCACAAACAACAACGAAACATGATACTTTGTTACTCCTGCTTATTATGTGTTTTAGTTACTTATAGTGCAATTAATCACACCACACAATATGCTGAAACGCACTTCACTCAGGCCCAGAAAATCGAGAACATCTCTCTTTTCATCTCTTGACAACATGAGAGAGAGAGAGAGATAGTTCAAAAGCTCAGTAAGTGAATGGGATTAATGTTCTTTTAAGATCGTGACCAAACAACGTCATTATGGTTTAATATTGCATTAATTAATACACTCCATGAGTTAAATTATCTTCAAATAGATTAGTCTCCAGCATCTTCCTGATTAAAACCCACGTCATTTGATGATGTTCATCAGATTTCTTGGAAGCAAGCACAATACCTATTAATTTACCTTTAGATTCTCAGCTTTCTGTAATATGACCGTATTCATTTTACTTATAATCATGATCATTATCCTGGCTTATTCAGCTCGTCAGTGTATGTATGGGTATTGGATGTTACATCTCTGAATACATGTTAGTAACAGTAACTCCTCTAATATTACACTTATAACCCCAAATAACCCTTCAGTTTGAAAATAACTCTGAACCTTGCAGATCACTCAGTTCACTCAAATTTTCTTCTTTAATGCATGGATAGAGAGAACATTAAGACAGTATAGGAAGAATGAAGATGGGCATCCTGTCTTCCTCTTTATTGATTGTCTGTATTTTGTTTGTATTCATTATGGTAAGATGGTATTAAACTGAACAAAATTACTTCAGTAACAAAAGACAAGGAAACAACAATTTGATTTAAGTCTCTAATTATCGAAAGTTTTACCTAGTAAAAAATCAATTTCTATACAAGGAAGTTCAAATACAAGTGAAACTAATTCGGAATTATACATCATTGCAGGGAAAAGGGGGAGGGGCAGTCAAAACCATGCATTTTATACTGGAAAGACTTGGCAAATTATTATTTATCAGGAGGGGGTGGGTACCATGCCATGAAAATACTTTCTTTTCACAAGAAAAATGGAAAATTCTTTCAACAAGAAAAACTAAAAAGGCTTGGTATTGGAAAACATATGAATAAACTTGGTTTTTTTCATCATTGTTACTATGTTATACTTACCAGTGAGTCGTTCTCGGCTTTTAGGATCCCTATCTTCCTCTCCAGTCTCTGGGTCTGCGTCTGGAGGTCAGATATCCTCTTCTGTAGGTGACGATCTTTCTCCTCCACTGACCGACGGTTCTGTAATCAAAATATGATAGTCATTAAGTGCTGAAATATGATGTTTGACCACTGACCGGCGTTTCACGATACTAGTATTCGTTATGCAATTCTATTGCTGTTTCCTGAAACCGAGAGCTGGTTTAAGTTTTTCGTTTCGTTGTTTTTTTTTTTTGTTGGATGTGAAGTGTGGGGATGGGAGATGTGGGGACGTGAGGTTTGTTTAGTCTTTGTTGTCAAAATACAGCAAGTGTAGACGGCAGTATTTGATTGATGTCTGCAGTTGATGTCTTCATACATTGCTCAAAAGCATTTTGATGAGTAAAACTTGACTATTGGCAATGGTACATCTTAAGACTTATTAGGAAAATCTACTAACGTATCCCAAAACTGTGATTCATGGCTATTGTAAGCTTGCAAATAATGTCCAACATGTATTCACACTTGTCGTCTTTTAACAGTAAAAAGCATCCTGTTCTGCTTATTTTTTGTGTGATATTCAAATTGCTTCTTAAACTTTCTGTTAAAACTTTTTTCAAGGGGTTACACAGAACAGAGCGGACTAAACATATCATGAATTTTCTTAAAACGTAAGTGACCATCAGTAATTCAAGCAGGCCACCACATTACATACTGTATCCTGTGTAGATGTCAAGTCATTAAATATTTTTAATACAGATTTCCTCTTAAACAAAGAACAAACATTGTTGAACCTTACTACAAACTTGATCCAACGTTGTTTGGAACACAAATATGAATAACAAAATATTGACCATGTTACTTTAATGAGATAGGCATCGTATAACTAATATTATGTTTGGTAGTAAGGTTGATTATGATTGGAAGGAGGAAGTATGGGAACAAGATTATAATATCGATAACAGTTAGAAAAAACAAATATTAGACTCTAATATTTACATGTTTTGTACAATTTATTTGTAAGGGAATTATAAATACCCACTGCACTATTGTTTTCTAGAAGACTGGAAAATGATGACACAAAAGTGATCGAAAGCATAGATTTCGTTTTCCAATTTTAAACATCGAGAATGTGTACTTTTACCATTTTAAACCAATTCCTTTATACGAGGGTAATGTCAGAAGGCCCGTGCAGAATTGCTATAGACACAGACATGTGGACAGCAACTACTAGTATAATTCTGATTTTTGATAATTAAAACAGTACGTTTTATGCCGAGACTAAAACTGTCATGTTATTTCATCTGTCTTGAGAGAGAGAGAGAGGGGGGGGGGGGGGGTGTTATTAGCTGAAGCAATAGCTTTCTTGAAATCGTCGGTGAAGAAGCTAAATAATTTTGTTTGGCTGAATCAACAAATGCCAAGATCCAGTCAATCTAACGCTATGTGTACACTACATCATGTATCATGCTTCTTGTGATTGATTTGCTTTGAAGAAATCTATCGAGGTTTGAGTTTAAGATATATTTACTTGTATTGGGTCATCCTTATTAACCCTACATGAAAACTGGCGAACATATTTCCCTTGCATCTCAGTTGGAGCTGAATGTAACACTTGTGACAGAATACACATAGAATTACATTACTTCACGTGTAAAGGATTCATGCTGACAAACTAATGCCTTAGATTGGAAGATTTTTTTTTTCAGAGGGAAATGTATTGCTTGAAGAAATGCACAAGGTCACTTAGGTGTAACGACGATTTCAAGCTAGCTTGATCCGTAGGATTACGTAAGATATATACCAATTCATTCGAACAAGTAGGTGTAAGAAGTGATATTTGGATCCCTGTAACATTGTTGGTCAGTTATGGGACCAAATATGATAAAGTCTTTTGGGGTAAAATGACAAGGTTATGTCAAACTAGGGACTAAACTGTTCAAGAACAGGTATACCACCTGTCGCATGTTAAAATATGTTACCTTGACCTAGCTTAAAGACGACCTTTGCCCTCAGTAGATGTTTAACAATCCCTGCAAGTTTGATGGCAATGTAATATATATCAGGTAAGTAGGCTTGAATGTAAAATTGGGACGAACATGCAGACAGACCAAGCTCCAAGTGATCCATAAAAGACGCCTTTCCATTGCAGGTGACGTAATAAAATGATACAACTCGTCATAAATGTGTACCCTGAGATTAAGTAGCGGGGGATATACAAAATCCACACGAGCAAGTTTGAGTTTACCAATCATTAGTACCAAGACATCGTTTTACGTTTACTCACAAAGAATTGTTTGGGGTTACAGTCTCCCAGATACATGATCTGTATTGGCTTCCGACCGGTACCGGAAGTGACCGTGGTACCGCCTTTCTTGGAGGCTCCGGCGTCTATGACGACGTTATGGCCAGACTTGGTAGCAGACGACACTTTTTTAGTCTTAATTAACTCACGTTCATTCATTATACCGATTTAATGGCGGTCTGGACTTCTTCCAACTCACAAAAATACCGAAAATTCTTTAGGTGAAGAATCCTTCCATAGATATCAAATTGCATTACGACTAAATCCCCTTCCACATACGACATTCAAAAGAGACATAAAATCCAAGTTGTGTCAAATATCTAAAAACTACATAGTTCCTCGAATTTTGGAAAACAATGAAACTGTTGAACGAAAAAGTTGGATGTAACAATCCAAAAACTCCAAGTATTCAATGTCTGCGAAAATCTAAAATACACAAAAGTCTAGAAGAATTCAGTTCACGCATTTTTTCCACATTGTCATTCCGTCCCCCTTTATTCATTGTACATTTGCCGTGCACTTAGCACCTAATAAGCTTGAATTGGGGGAGACCCTTAAGAGCAGTGGATATTGTCTCAGCACAAAACCCGAGATAAACACTGGGTTTTAAACGGGGCATTATTGACAGACAATGAACTTATTAAATGATCTTCCCCTGGCAAACAAGTACGTAGATCTTAATGTGCAAATATTCCAACATATCAAACTTGTAGATTGGTGATAACAGGGGTGCATGCACAGGAACCCGGGTCTGACAGCCCATTCTATTGACTGATGTCTTGTTTGCTAGAAAATTCTTACTTTAAAAGGGTTTAATGACAGAGTGATCCATTCTGAATTGACGAATTGGAAAAGACCTCCGTTATCTTTGGATAATGAAATCTAATCAACAATATGAAAACGACGGAATATTCCGAGCGGCATAGAGTATCACCAACTCTGACTATACATTTTGTATATATATAGACATCATAGATGTAACACAGTTATCAATGTAGTTGAGTTGCACCAAGACTGCAAGACATTGTGGCCACAAGATCGAACCTTCTCTTTAATACTGATTACAGTGCTACACGCGTCTGTCCACATGTCCTAATATCCGTCTGTCTTCAGATTCGTCGGTCGTCTGATCTGTAAGCATGTCAAAAGATCTACCATCTAAGGAAATGTTTGTGTTATAGCAAATGGGGTAGAGTTTGACTCCAACGACCCGCAATGAAACCCTCCCAATCTAACGTCTTGTTTTTTTTTCAAAGGTGAGTTGTTGGTATTTACTCCTGTGAACTGGATATGTTTCAGATTGAGACGAATGCAGTTACAGAGGAATTTAATTTTTTTTTCAAAAAAAAAAAAAAAAAAAAAAATAAGACTGAAAGCTATTATTAATCAAACCGGAACCCAGAAATTCGAACACTCGGCGCAAAATTATACTTTATAACGTAACTTACCGCCATAGTCAATTTAAGTACATGTACCCAATTTCAAACTACACTCACATAAGGCCGTACCTCATGGTCACAAAAACCAAATGAAACAATTTAACTTGGTATTATATATTTCTGCCTTGGAGTAACATAACTGTTTGCCATAGCTGATAACCTCTACATGATAAATGTTATAAAGATGGACCTGTTTTACCCTGGCTTTGATGTACAGTGATTACTTGTGTGTTCCCCTTACAATTTCCGTCAACAAACATTCGTCCACATCTTCATTAAGGTAAATGGACCTTTATTGCCCAATATCGCTTGTCTAATTTACTTTGTGTAATTTGTTTTGAGACAAACAGGTGTCGTTAGATTAGGCCCATATAGAAAATAGATCTAAAGAGTTTGTTGAATCTAGACAAATATGCATTTATACTTATTATACTTGCATGTTTGCAAATTATGAGTAAATTTAAAATCTATATATCAATACATGTATTTCTTTCATTTTTTTATGAACGGTTAAGAGCAAGCTTTCAACTACTACAATGCATTTGTAAAGAAACGACAAGCTTTGAAATATGGGTCTAAGGGCACAAAACCACTCATATCCTACACTTTATCCAATGGTTGTTGAAGCTGAGGGGACATACTCTCATGGGACAGACAGACGGACGAACGGACAACATGTCCAACTAACAATGAATACTAAGGAACTATGTAAAACTTAGTAGAATATTGCAAGGTCATTCTGTGAACGCTATCTATTCTCAAACTCTTTTAATTGAAAATAATTCTCAAGGTGAAATGTTTAATATCTTGCACAAATAAGAATGGGAAATTTACTAAAATTTTATTCCACTTAAAGTCTTTATGTGCAGTCCTTCTCAGTACTGTCAGAAATCCATGCACGATTCAATCATTCACTGACAAGAGTCAATAAGTGTAACATGTTTTGCAATTACTTAAAGGAAAAGTATTGGTGATAAAATATCATTCGTCAAGTATAAAGACATGATTTTTGCATAATTAGCTAAAGATATTTCAAATCAAGTGCGGTACAAGACATTTCTTGCATAGGGTGCGAACTTGATGCCAAAAGGTAGGCCATTAGACTAGGGAAGCCCTGTTGACCTCCTACACGTGTAAAGAATTACCATTAAAAAAATTCTCCACTCACCATCTTGAATTCTGAATAGCTTCCACTTTACATTTTTAATATTTTCGAAGAAAAAAAATTAAAAGTTTGTGGTCTGGATTCTCAACACCTTTACTAGTGCAGGTAGATCCTCTAGATTTATCTTCCTCCACAGACATAAAAATCCGAGAATGACGGAAGAGCAATGATGAACACCGTGCAAAAATCAACAACAGCTGTTTGTAAGGTGGAAATGTTCACAGATCGATATAACATGTTGTCCATTTCAAACCCAATATATAATTCCAGGCAGAGAAGCTGGGGCGACAGGTAAAATAAATAAGGTAAACCTTAAGGCAAACCGTGAACTGATTAATTTACACTGATTACGGAAATAAATATGTATGCATGTACAGTATATCACTTTGATATTGTTTTTTTTTTCATTTTATCAATGAGTTATGGTTTATCTGCTCTTAACATTTGAAAACTGATGCGTTCATTGACATGAAGGTGTTTGTTCTGCTATTGCATATATATAGAGTATAGCTGAAATAAATGTAAGTGATCTGAAACGAAATGACCTTGACTGACCTTTTTCCAACATTCTACGTACCAGAAAAAAAATGTAATTGTACGAGGAGTGATTGAATTCTTCAACAGTTTAGGAGATAAAAGCACTTTTTAGTTTTAGTAGCATAATTCCTATATATCGAATGCTAGTATCTGACCATGACCTCCCAGTAATGACCTTGAATGATCTTTGTCTGAAATACATTTACCATATTTGAAGTATGGCCAAATTCTGAGGAACACCTTCAGGTTATAAGTCATTTGGATATTAAATTCATAATTACCTTTAAGAAGCAACCTTGAACTTTGTTCTGAAATCAGAATCCTGATAAATGTTTGTGTTACGGATGAACGTTAGATGATGTGATGTCTGATGGACGGACGGACAGACAGACAAACGAACGTGACAGCATGCTACATATGTACAATAACTATTTGACTGTATGTCCCTGAAACTGCATAGGGGAGTAAAATTTAAATCTATTTAATACTATATATTGTCGGGAATAGTTGTAAACAACATGAATTTTGTTTCGTCAACTTTAATTCTTTGTTCAAAGATAAAGATGTGGAGATAATGGTATTTGTCATCGACAAAAAGGCATTAAGTTTGACATAAATAAATGTTAAATCCCGCCTTACGAACGAACCGTGCAGAAATCTTATCTCTGTGAGGGCAAAGGAAGTTCTTAATGAAATTCTAAAGTCAACATACAACGACCTACATTCTTTTTTGTAAGATTTTTGTGTGCGGGGTTTGTAAACAAATTGATAATTTTTGGTTGTAGACCTACAATTCGAGTGATCGCCTTTGAAATTATTTTCCTTGATGTCTTGATTTCATGTTAATATCACACATAATATGAAATACAATAGAATGTGAAAAAAAGCCTCCTATATGAATTTCAAAATACTTCACACTATCTCGTATGTTATGCAGTAGGTCTTTTATCTTCTCAGGGATTCAATTACACGAAACAACATTGAATTTGGTTATAGGACGAAATTGAGCATAGGAGGAGATTTCATCTTGCATTGAATAAGAAATCTCGTATACATTACAAACACCCCTAATTAACTACGATTTAAATCAAATTATTTTAAATTTAAATCCTATAATTCGGCAAGGAAATGAAGTCAGTCCGGATTAGTATTAAGGGATTAGGTCGTATTAAAAGGGAAATAAGTCGTATTACTCATTGGTCACGATTTTGACATGTGTACTGATTTTTGAATATGAATTCTTTCATTAGCAGGAGAATGTGTCAAAGACGAATATCTATTGTATAAAAGCAGATACACGAAGTATATTATTTTTTATTTTAAAAGTCCAACTACGTTTTAGAAAGGTGATGCTGCAACGTCTTTGTCGAGAAAAATACAGCAATGAGGAGCCAGGGTTACACTTGAAGCCCAACCCCCCTTTCCTTTCTCCACAGATTAAAGACCCTTCAGATAGCAATAAAGCCGAGAAGCATGCATGTTCTGTGTGTTTTAAGTAACGTTCCCGTTTACTACCTCAAATATTTAAGAAAAATCAAACGTACTATGGCATGCTTCCAAACAAAGAAAAAAAAATCATTTCTCACATCAATTTACCTATGATGATATATATTGAATGAATTCGCTTAATAGTATGCTAGGCAGGTTTTACTTAATTAACTTGATGCAAATACACACATGTAAATGAGCACAAGGCACGCTGTCTTGCCGTAAATAAAGACCCGAGCCAAGGTACATTAACATGGTGAATAAGGCCAGGTAAAAGACCTTTGTTATTATTATGTTTGGTATTTGCATCTTTTATCTTTAAAATATTTCAGCACAATGACCCGACATCTCCTGCTGTTATAATGACAAAACATGTACATATGTACGTGAATACATGTAAAACATAGAGATTTGCTAAAAAGGCAAAATGGCAACACAATAGCAAACGTGCAAACCCCCTCCTTGAAATTTCGATCATTAGGTGGTAAGCTGTAGTCGTGTATTATTACTTTATACAAGTATAGTCCCTGAATTGCTTCGTGAATTCAATCCCAGACCTTTTTAATAAAATAAATTTTAAGCCTATTTGATCCGCCATACTTGTATGGAATGTAAGACTTGAAGTAGCCTCGTGTAGGCACAAATCCCTGTTTCTGGATAAATCACGGACCTGTACATTGAATAATATTGGCACACTTGCATGATTTTAAAACCTCTTGTATTTTGGTGAGAAAATATTGAAAAATAAATGTTTAAAGAAGAGTTTAACTTGAAATCCAAAATGTTATTAAAAGTCCATGCCTGTTGGGTCTGTGCTCTAAAGAATAACACCTATACACCCTAACAGGGTTTGCAATGCATCAAAAGAACCTGGACTTTTTAAGTTGAAGATATTCTATATACGGCGTGTCCAATGTCGGATTGTCCTCTAAACATTTAATTGAAAATAATTTTCAAGGTGAAATTTCAAATTTCTTGCACAAATAAGAATGAGAAATCTTATACGTGTATCTATGTATAGGAAGAGATTTTAGCTGTTACATTCTGTTACCCGTTATTAGAAAAATCCAAAACTTATATCATTCCAGGCATTGTAAAGGATTGGAGAGAAGGGGATATTGGATGGGGAAGGGAAGGGATAATGGGTGGAGGGGAAAGGAACAGTGGGGGAAAGGGGGGGGGTTGACACGTAAGTTCATGTTTATTGGACTAAAATGAACATTTTTAAGAGAAAAAGGCTATCCAACGAGGAAGAATGTTACAGGTCGAGTGATCTCTGTCCCCATCAATAAGAGAAATGTACTTTATTTTGACTGATAGCTTCATCAACTCCCACCACTCTATCTGACGGTATGTCGTACACATGTCAAACTTGCAATAAGACGCTCTGACTACCATGATGGACTGACCATAAACATGACAAAGTCTGACAACTCACAAATAAAAGTCTCAATACTGAAGTTATGTCCCCTTATGATTCTGGACTAAGGTTATTCAAGGAATAAAAGATATCTAATCTTTTTATTACCTAACATCACATGACGTCCTTTTTTTTTCTTCATGTTATCAGTGTATTACTCATATAAGGAATATTTACGGTTAACGACCATAGACGCATAGTAAATATAATATATGTTTTGTACACAATTTGCCCTTGTTGACCATGTTGACCCCTTTGTGATCAATTTTTGCATGAAATTTGCCCGAAATCAAATTCTCAACAACAGATTAGAATTAACCCTCCCACCAATTTATGACAGTCTTCTTGAAAGGGGGTTACGACCAAAGATATGAAAGATGTAAAGAATTTCTTCAAGATAGAGAATGCTACCAATATTGTCGTACCTGTGTTATAGTATAGGAGTGGCCGTAAGCCGGAGGGGGTCGTTCCTCCTCGTATGTCCTCTGGGGTCTTCTCTCCAGCATACATTCCATACTGATGCTATTCCGAAAAGTATCCTTACAAAATCAGGGTACCACCATGAACAAATTGTATTACTAATATCTCCCCAATATTTCTCACAAAATTGTCGTGTTATCAGGAAAATTTCACGCGGTGGCTACATCAATGCCACTAACATCTAGGTAACAAACACATGTAAATCACGATAGAACAAGGAACAACAGTGGTGACAGTCATAACGCTGAGAAAATTCATAACTTCTCCACTGCCAAAAAAAAAAACTATAACCCGGTCTGGCCGGCAGGTTTTAATCCGTTTGTAAATGGTACACAACAAAATCCCCCCAATAATTAATCCAAATAACGAAGTTTTCTTCTTTAAATCTCAGTATGCACCGATTCAAATCTTTTTACGATACAACCCAGATTTGGTCGCTCAACCATACAAAACGTCTGTTTATTTTTAGGCGGTAATGTGAAGAGATAAAAAAATTCCCCAGGTAGGACACGAGTATGACATTAATTTCTTCCGCACGTCAGGTAAAGTTGAGTAAGGGGACAAACAAGGCAACACTTTTCTCACAGATACAGTAGATCTTTGTACAATCCACGTTATATTACGAGGATACAGCTAATATTCCCCCAAAATTCCCAATTATGATCCCTTTTGATCGGTGTATGCAATACCACGTTCACTATTACATCAACGATGATGCATCACCTATTTTCACGTACATAAAGTTTGTACTAATCATCGTTTATCTTGTCACCTTATTCCAATCTTGATTGAAATCACGTAATCATGTATATTTTGACAGATTTCTGCACCCTCGGGCCATTTTTAAACAAGAAAACGCCAAAAACATGTTCGGCGCCGATCTTAGTCCAAAAGCCAAACAATAAAAGTAAACAAACCGAATTTGATTACCCATTATTGTGTCATCTTTAGAAAGCGAGGGATATTGGACAAAAGCTTTGAAATAAGCAGAAACCTTTCTTCTCCGTTACACAAATATTTATTCGGTTAGATTTATTATGAAGGAATCTCATACTTACTAATTTTATGGATCTGTTGACCCAGTACTAACTGCCTATATATGCTATACACTGATTTTATCGACTTCTTTATCTTCAATCCGGGTATTGAATTGATGACTTTTTAAGTACAATCAGTCGACGTATCATAATATCTTATAGCTTTCGATGATGGACAATGTTATCTGACCATGGAAAACTCAACGCCTAATGGTAAAGGTGTAAAGGCACAAGCAAAAGATGGGGTTGGGTTGACGTGTTGAGGTCGGGTTGGAGACTGCTTACACCTTGTTGGCTTAACTGTTTGTATTCACAATGTTGTTTAATTAAATGGACATTGCAAAGAAACAACAGAATACAGCAATTATCGCAGGCAAAGACACATGAAGCTTTTTTATTTAATTTTTTGGTTGACACATAAATATCGTGATACAAATTAGAAGGTTGCATCTTAAAATGCTTTATCTAAGCTCAGAAACTGGACAGTTCATGTTGTTCGTAAATGAGGAATCTTTGAACGACCATGCCTGTCTTTACATGTTGTAACTATAATTGCATATTTTGGTGTAGTTTGACGTATGCCTGATCCATTCCCGCTACGCTATGAAAGGGACTAATTTTTGTGAACCAAAGAATTCGAACGCCGTTTTCGTAACGCCTTTGATTTTGTTTGGAACAACATAAGAAATAAATAACTCTTAATAAATGTATTTTTTTCTCTGGATGTTGTTTTTAATTTTCACAATAGGCAACTTAGCGCAAGTTAAATGAAATTATAGCCGCTGAGGTGAAATTTGTCCAGAAATGTAAGGTATCAAGAGTTGTCTTCCGTGGTCGGGACGAGCAAGTAGTCACAGAAAATGACGGGGAATGGTAGTCAATTGGAAATTAAAGTTTGATTGTATTAGTGAGTTTGACTGGAATGGCGAGAATCAGAATAACATTAATCATGTGTTGTAGTGGATGGAGAGTCTGACTGTAACGGGAAGTTAGACGATAATGCTTTGATTCTAATTTTGTCATTTGACAGGAATGGTCTGTTACTGCAATAGTGAGTTTAACTGTAATATAATGTTTATTAAACAAAATGTTTTTCATAAAAAAACAGATGTCTCCCCCCTTCCTCTAAGTTACTTTGACCTTAGGCCAGGAATGATGGTGATGTGAAACCTTTGAGTCATAAGCAACAACATACTAAAATATGAAAGTTATCGGGCAAACGGTTCAAGGGATAAAGCACTGACTGGAATGTATGTACAGTTTCATTAAAAATGCACTAAGTGACCTTGACCATGGTCACATGACCTTGGGTAAAGGTGATGTGAAACCTACGGGTCATAAGCAACAACATACTAAAATATGAAAGTGATCCAGCAAATGGTTCAAGAGATATAGCCCGGACAGGAATGTATGCATAATTTCATTAAAAATGCACTAAGTGACCTTGACCTTGGTCACATGACCCTGGGTAAAGGTGATGTGAAACCTTCGGGTCATAAGCAACAACATACTAAAATATGAAAGTGATCGGGCAAACGGTTCAAGAGATCTAGCCCGGACAGGAATGTTTGCATAATTTCATTAAAAATGCACTAAGTGACCTTGACCTTGGTCACATGACCTTGGGTCAAGGTGATGTGAAATCTTTGGGTCATAAGCAACAACATACTAAAATATAAAAGTGATCTGGCAAATGGTTCAAGAGATATAGCCCGGACAGGAATGTATTCATAATTTCTTAAAAAATGCACTAAGTGACCTTGACCTTGGTCACATGACCCTGGTTCAAGGTGATGTGAAACCTTCAGGTCATGAGCAACAACATACTAAAATATGAAAGTGATCGGGCAAACAGTTCAAGAGATCTAGCCCGGACAGGAATGTATGCATAATTTCATTAAAAATGCACTAAGTGACCTTGACCTTGGTCACATGACCTTGGGTCAAGGTGATGTGAAACCTTCGGGTCATAAGCAACAACATACTAAAATATGAAAGTGATCGGGCAAACGGTTCAGGAGATATAGCCCGGACACGATGTGTGACAGATGTGTGACAGACGGACAGACAGACAGACAGACAGACGGACGACGAAGGCAAAACCAATATGTCTCCTCCCCGTTGGGGGGGGAGACATAATTAGCCAGGGGCAATAACGTACAGACAACAACGATATGTTGACTATATTAGTCAGTTTGACAATAACAGTATGTTTGACTGTTATAATTATAATTTAAGTGAAATTGTAAGATTGGATTGCAATAGTGTGTTAAGCTGTTATAGTGAGTTTGACTTTATAGTATGTTTGACTGTAAAAGTGAGTTTGACTGTAAAAGTGAGTTTGGATTTATGGATGAGTTTGAATGTAATTGTAAGTTTGACTTTAATAGTGAGTTTGACTTCAATTATATATGTGAATTCGAATGTAATCGTGAGTGTAACTTTAGAGGTGAGTTTGACTGTTATAGTGAGTTTGACGGTAAAATAGTGAGTTTGACTGTGATAGTGAATTTGACTTTAATTATTGTGAGTTTGACTTTAATGGTGAGTTTGAAGTGAGTTTGACTGTAATAGTGAGTTTGACTGCAATGGTGAGTTTGACTGTAATGGTGAGTTTGACTGTAATGGTGAGTTTGACTGCTATAGTGAGTTTGACTGCTATAGTGAGTTTGACTTTAATGGTGAGTTTGACTGTAATAGTATGTTTGACTGCTATAGTGAGTTTGACTGTAATAATAGTGAGTTTGACTGTAATGGTGAGTTTCACTGCTATATAGTGAGTTTGACTGTAATGGTGAGTTTCACTGCTATAGTGAGTTTGACTGCTATAGTGAGTTTGATTGTAATGGTGAGTTTGACTGTAATGGTGAGTTTCACTGCTATAGTGAGTTTGACTGCTATAGTGAGTTTGACTGTAATGGTGAGTTTGACTGTAATAGTGAGTTTCACTGCTATAGTGAGTTTGACTGCTATAGTGAGTTTGACTGTAATGGGGAGTTTGACTGTAATGGTGAGTTTAACCGCAAACGAGAGTCTGACTGTAATGGTGGGTTAGAAGTGAGTTTGACTTTAATTATAGTGAGTTTGACTGTAATTATAGTCAGTTTAACTGTAATTATAGTGAGTTTGACTGTAATAGTGAGTTTGACTTTAATGGTGAGATTGACTTTAATTATAGTGAGTTTGACTGTAATTATAGTCAGTTTAACTGTAATTATAGTGAGTTTGACTGAAATAGTGAGTTTGACTTTAATAGTGAGATTGACTTTAATTAAAGTGAGTTTGACTGTAATGGTGAGTTTAACTGTAATGATGAGTTTGACTGTAATACTGAGTTTGACTGTAATACTGAGTTTGACTGTAATACTGAGTTTGACTTTAATGGTGAGTTTGACTGCTATAGTGAGTTTGACTGTAATGAGTTTGACTTTTATTGTATACTAGTATGTGAGTCTAGCTGTTATAGTGAGTTTTACTTTTATTATACATGTATATGTGAGATTGACTGTTATAGTGAGTTTGACCGACAAAATATTGAGTTCTACTGCAATAGTGAGTGTGACTTTAGAGGTGAGTTTGACTGTAATGGTGAGATTGACTGTAAAAGTGAGTTTGACTGTAATAGTGAGTTTGTAATAGTGAGTTTGTAATAGTGAGTTTGACTGTAATAGCGAGTTTGACTGTAATAGTGAGTTTGCAATAGTGAGTTTGACTGTTATGGTGAGATTAACTGTAAAAGTGAGTTTGACTGTAATAATGAGTTTGTAATAGTGAGTTTGACTGTAATAGTGAGTTTGTAAAAGTGAGTTTGACTGTAATAGTGAGTTTGTAATAGTGAGTTTGACTGTAATAGTGAGTTTGTAATAGTGAGTTTGTAATAGTGAGTTTGTAAAAGTGAGTTTGACTGTAATAGTGAGTTTGTAATAGTGAGTTTGACTGTAATAGTGAGTTTGACTGTAATAGTGAGTTTGACTATAATTATAGTGAGATCTACTGCAATAGTGAGTGTGACTTTAGAGTTGAGTTTGACTGTAATAGTTAGTTTGACTATGATGGTGTGATTGACTTGAATAGTAAGTTTGATTGTAAAGTGAGTTTGCCTGGTAATAGTGAGTTTGACTGTAATGTTGAATTTAACTGTAATGGTAAAAGTGAGTTTGAGTGTAATTATAGTGAGTTTGACTTTAATGGTGAGTTTGACTTTAATGGTGAGTTTGACTGTAATGGTGAGTTTGACTGTAATGGTGAGTTTGACTGTAATGGTGAGTTTGACTGAAATGGTGTGTTTGACTGTAATGGTGAGTTTATCTGTAATGGTGAGTTTGACTGTAATGGTGAGTTTGACTGTAATGGTGAGTTTGACTTTAATGGTGAGTTTGACTTTAATGGTGAGTTTGACTTTAATGGTGAGTTTGACTTTAATGGTTAAGTCAGACCGGCGGTGGATAACATGTATGCGTTACACAGGGCAGACATTACTTGGACGTGTGTATTTTAAACCATGGACTGACAATGTTAAAGACAAACTGACAGACAAACTTCACGTTTCTGTCTGTTCAAGCTGAATGGAATAACGAACTTTAGTTTCGATCTATTAAAAATAGCAATCCAAGGAATGCTTGTGTCGCCTGCGAAGCGGCTTATTCTAGGAGGTGGATCACATGGTTCAAAATTACTGATATCACTATAAAAGTCTAATGAAAGTCATATGTGAAATATCAGACCTCTTACTTACCAACTGAAAGATATGGTCAATCTCAAATTTTCAGAAAATAGTGTCAATCAACTAGGTCAAGGTCACTGCGTAAATATTTTGGTAACAAAACAAAGGTCACATCATATGAAATGTATGCGTGAAATATTAAAGCCCTATCACTTAGCAATCAAAAAATATACGCAATTCTAAGAAAGAAGGTTAAATATCTAGGTCAAGGTCACTAGATCAAAATTTATGGTATGTTTAGAAAGGTCTTGTCACAAAGAATACACATGATAAATATCAAAGCCCCATCACTAACCTATCAAAAGATATAGCGAATCCCAACTTTTTTGAAAAGTAGGTCAAATATCTATGTCAAGGTCACAAGGTCAAAAATTTTTGTATGTGCAGGAAGGTCTTGTTACAAGGAATACACAAGTGAAATTTCAAAGCCCTATCACTTACCAATGAAAAGATATATACAATATTAATTTTTTTCTAAAGTAGGTCAAATATGTAGGTCAAGGTCAGTAGGTCAAAAATTATGGTATGTGTAGAAAGGTCTTGTTACAACCAATACACAAGTGAAATTTCAAAGTCCTATCACTAACCATTCAAAAGATAATGCAAATTTTAACTTTTTTGAAAAGTAGGTCAAATATCTAGGTCAATGTCACAAGGTCAAAAATTATGGTATGTGTACAAAGGTCTTGTCACAAGAAATACATGTGTGAAATATCAAAGCCCTATCCCTTACCAATCAAAAGATATAAGCATTCTTATTTTTTTCGAAAAGTAGGTCAAATATGTAGGTCAAGGTCACTAGGTCAAAAATTTTGGTATGTGTAGAAAGGTCTTGTCACAAGGAATACACATGTGAAATATCAAAGCCCTATCACTTACCATTCAAAAGTTATGGGCTGTGACACCCAAAGTGTGACAGACAGACAGACGGACTGACTGACGGACGGACGGACAGACGGACGGACAGACGGACAACGGACAAAGTGATCCCTAAGTGTCGCTATGCTTCGCAGGCGACACAAAAATGTTGATCAGTAATATTTATTGCGTGCGCAGCACTTCTAATTAAAATTCGCTAAAACAAATATCAATGAAAAATGTACTTCTTGAAGCACACAAACACACAAAAATATAAAGCAAATGGACATTGAAACGAAAATAACCATACACTATTAAAAGTCACTTGATTTACGACATCTAGCAAAATTAAAACACGCCACACGGTAGCACACAACCTTTACCATCCATTCCATTACTTACGGTGATGATTACTTTGTCTTTATTTGGCACAGATAAAGTCTGGTGATATACCTAATATGTAAAATTTTATTATTACATTTATCATATATAAATACCAACATTTTTCAAAGTTTAAACACTAGACCCCCACAAGAAAATAAGACGGTACACGGACGATAACTCGTACGTCTTTGCGAATTGGATTTTTTAAAGTTTCAAGGAGCATTTCGGGGCTTTGACCATCTTCGTCATAGTCGTGTTTTTTTGTACACTATTAGTTTTTCCCAGAAAATCACGGAATTAATCACCGATTGGATTGAACAAAATATGAATTCGACAAAATATGATATGAATTCGATCGACTACATTCGACTGTACTACTGAGTCATTCATTACATAGTCAATAAACAATGAATGAAGAAAATATGCCACACCACAAAAATAAAACTTGGGTGCGCCGAGTAAATAATAACTAAATATGATGAATAATACCGTAGGTATAGAGTACAGATGACCACACAGATATAGTCAAAATTTAAATCTCCTTCCATAGAATGGGATCTTAATCTACAAGATAGCTCAGCCAGATGGCATGTCCAAATATTTTCCTTCTTTGCGCTATCATAGGTTGAGTCAATAGACACTTCAACCCCAATCAAACTTGGTGTCTGATATTTAAAAGACCACACCATTTGAAAATGTCGATATTTTGCCGTAAATACTGTATGTAAGGTTGTGTACATATTTGCGGAAGAATTGTGCGAAACAGCAAAACATCTCTGGTTGATGGCAGCTTTAGGATCATAAATCAGATGGAAGTTTTTTTTAAGTTCTAACCCCCTCCTTTTTACCTTAATAGATCTAATATAAATTCTTAATGTAAAACAGATTACAGATTTATTAAGGTGAAGAATAAATGATGAGTCTTTAAATAATTTATAATCATATTTTCCACATTTCCAAACCTCTCAAAGTCTAGTTAGTAGTACAGCGGCCAGACAGGAGCAAAAGTTGCTTGACGCAAAGGTATGACCTTAAAGCATGGAGTTTTCAAAACTAGAAAACATGGATGTAATTTCATGTTATAGATTTTCCCATAATGTGTAGTGTGACGGACGGAAAGAAACTGTAAATGTCACGCTAATCCTTTTTTAAAAGGCTGCATAAAATACTCAGACCTAAAAAAAACTCGAACAAAGTACTTTTGAAATACTTAATAGAGATATTTGAATTATATTTAGATGTATCTTTTATTCAATGTTTCCGTTTATACAAATTTTAAATCTTTTTTATCTTTTCTTTCAATTGTTCCAGTTTTGAGCATGAAATGTCATAAGAAAAATGGATTTCTATCAAATGAAAATGAGTTCAAGACGTATACTCCACAAGTCCTTACAATACATTCGTAACTTAGTTTCGTGGACATGAAAATTGAAGTGTTTTTAATCTAAGCATTACAAAGGACCCTCGACGTTGCACATTCTTGATTACAGATCATTTAACACCTTACAGCACAAAATCTCATAATGTTATTTATATAATAACTGTCTTTTGGAATGTGATTATACTGTGATAACCTACAATGGATCCAGGAATTATGTTCCATAATGCGCGTTAGCGCATTATGAGAAACATAATTCCTGGATCCATTGTAGGTTATCACAGTATAATCACATTCCAAAAGACAGTTATTATATATATTTACATTCAAGTTTTTCACGCTTTAATGACGTTAAAATACGTTTACAACTACGTTGCTAAGGCTCTGTTACTACGTACCGTCGAAGTTCAAATCAAGCCAACTTACTATGACGTCATAGTTCAAATCACGCCACTGCGGTTATACTCCTATAATCACAGTGTAAATTCTATACAAATGAATGGGCATATGTAAATATATTCATATAATATTGAACAAGGATCCATTAATTTACAAAAGTGAAAATCAATTCAAAACGCAAACTTTCATTGCACGAATGATAGAAACATTTGAAGATACGATATGTCACCGACCAGGGTGGTATATATTGATAGGAAATATCTGGTGCATACTATAAGGAGAAAGCCGTATCCCGTGGACACATTCTTGGCACCGGATAACGTATCCTGCCAATGGGCAGTGTGACAAGAGTGGGTTGAAATCTACAGTTAGATACTATATATAGTGAAATCTTTCTGAAAAAAAATCTCTGCCAAGTTCTACTTTTGTCTTGAGATGTTCATACGGCAAATGTTCCTATCCAGCCTTAGAGACTTTAGATTGTTTCTTCTTTTTATAAGATTACAGAAATACATTGTTGTTTTGAAGAATGATTACATTTTATAATAAAGTAAGAATAAATCTCTCTAATATAATTATAATCCCCTTTTTCTGAATATCCTAGGGATATTTAGAGCAAACAAAGACCAACCATTATTTAAAGACCTTTTTGAGACTTACAGTAAATACAGAAGATCATGGATATACTTGACCAATGGGCCAACAACCCTACATGTTATGAACATAAATCTTATCAAAATATGTCAATTAAATGAAACAAGAAGTAATTCAAAAGTTCTGCAAATATTAGTAACTCCAGACTATATCCAGGTGTGTGTGTGTAGGGGGGGGGGGGGGGGGGGGGGGCTATCCAGCCAGTCAAAGGAAGAGAGTTTATGATTTGATAAAAACAAATCGTAAAATCAGGAACTTTATTTACAAATCCAGGGGGGGGGGACTGATACCCTAATACCTCTTCTAAATCCGCCCTTGTTGCTACAGGAATACATCAGTCAGATTTTCAGTTTACTGTCAACTCCAAGACACAAGGTTTTAGTCCTCTAGAGACTGATTATCTCCATTAATTAAGACTACTTATCCCCACTTAATCGATTAGATGACATCATGTCTACATCATACTTACCATCAGCTTGTACTTTTATTTTATCCCATTCATAGTCACTTAGAGGTCTGATGTCGAAAACGATTTTAAAAGTTACTGTAGGTCAGTTACTTTGACACAATTTTGACAAAATCTTGCGACAAAACCCACGGACCAATATAACAGCTACAGGGAGACAAACAGGTCATCACCGAAAAAGGAACTATAGAATAGGGAGAAAGTTGTAAGCAGAGGAACCAGAGACAAGAGGGACGGAGACCATACTGACCATCTTCATTTTCATGTCCGTCATGAAGAACTCCTCAGAAACTTAATGGCGTCCATAAAAAACAAGGTATTACGGTCTGTCCTCAGTAAAAACAGCCATCAATCGCTTTATGTTGAATTTTCCTAAAATATTCCTGAAGGTATAAGTGAGCCTATGTACTATGTCAAAGCTAAAGGATCTATATGCCTCTCAGGTTATGATACATATAGTGACTTCACCATGTCGTGAATCAACCGTGGAGACTGGTGGATAGATCATGGAGCTATAATCGATGCTTCCATTCATCCATAGTAAAATCGAAGTTTTTCAGGCCTCAGTCATTATACATGTACAATGCAGTGTATCTATTCCATCAATATTGACAACGTTTGTATAGATTTCACAAATAAAATTTTAAACTTTTATTTCAAATATGCCAATAGTATTAGGCCCATTTCCTCATCTATATAAAAGACAACAAAAGATCTTCGCTTAAATTTCAAGGAGACATGAAAAGACTTCATTGTATAATAATGTTTTATAAACTAACTTTTAGATATTTTATAGGTTGTCTGTACTCTAAGACTAAGGCTTACCTCGCTGATTTGCATTACAACATCTTACTTTGATTAATCATACTTCTTTAGTCATACAGAATCAGAAGCAGGTAAGATGGACCAAATCAAGTAACAGATGTAAACGTGGTCGAAGAGAGGAAATTGATCAATGTTATCAACTGTGTATACATACGTATGTACATGTACGCTTTCAAAGTGTAATAACGAAAATAAACATAGGTAATCACAGATTACGAAGCTCACCTCGTGGCAGCACTTTTCAATTCAAACATATTTCTTAGTAAATGTATATTGGCTTTTAAAGGCAAAACCACTCAAGCAGAAAAAGTAAGTCAAGGTCATTTTATGAAAGTTTGATCAAAGATACATCCAATATGCAAGTTTGGTACATGTAGCAGTTATACTTTGCTCAATATTGGCTTTATAGAGCAAAATCACTCAAGCGGAAAAAGTAGGTCAAGGTCATTTATGAAAGATTGATCAAAGATACATCTAATATGCAAGTTTGGTACATGTAGCAGTTATACTTTGCTCAATATTGGCTTTATAGAGCAAAATCACTCAAGCGGAAAAAGTAGGTCAAGGTCATTTTATGAAAGATTGATCAAAGATACATCCAATATGCAAGTTTGGTACATGTATCACTTATACTTTGCTCAATATTGGCTTTTAAAGGCAAAATCACTCAAGCGGAAAAAGTAGGTCGAGGTCATTTTATGAAAGTTTGATCAAAGATACATCTAATATGCAAGTTTGGAACATCTAGCACTTATACTTTGCTCAATATTGGCTTTTAAAGGCAAAATCACTCAAGCGGAAAAAGTAGGTTTGGGTCATTTTATGAAAGATTGATCAAAGATACATCCAATATGCAAGTTTGGTACATGTATCACTTATACTTTGCTCAATATTGGCTTTTAAAGGCAAAATCACTCAAGCGGAAAAAGTAGGTCGAGGTCATTTTATGAAAGTTTGATCAAAGATACATCCAATATGCAAGTTTGGTACATGTAGCACTTATACTTTGCTCAATATTGGCTTTTAAAAGCGAAATCACTCAAGTGGAAAAAGTAGGTCAGATGCTGCATCCGATGCATGGGTCCATCTCGGCATCCAAAGATGAATCACTTGTGCAAGTTTGGTTACTGTAGCATTAGTACTTTGTCAGATACTGAGCTACCCCAAACTTCTTATCCAAATCACTCAAGCGGAAAATGTAGGTCAGATGCTGCATCCGATGCATGGGTTCACCTCAGCATCCAAAGATGAATCACTTGTGCAGGTTTGGTTACTGAAGCATCAGTACTTTGTCAAATACTTAGCTACCCCAAACTTCTTAACCAAGTCACTCAAGCGGAAAATGTAGGTCAGATGCTGCATCCGATGCATGGGTTCACCTCAGCATCCAAAGATGAATCACTTGTGCAAGTTTGGTTACTGTAGCATCAGTACTTTGTCAGATACTGAGCTACCCCAAACTTCTTAACCAAGTCACTCAAGCGGAAAATGTAGGTCAGATGCTGCATACGATGCATGGATTCACCTCAGCATCCAAAGATGAATCACTTGTGCCAGTTTGCTTACTGTAGCATTAGTACTTTGTCAGATACTGAGCTACCCCAAACTTCTTAACCAAGTCACTCAAGCGGAAAATGTAGGTCAGATGCTGCATCCGATGCATGGGTTCACCTCAGCATCCAAAGATGAATCACTTGTGCAAGTTTGGTTACTGTAGCATTAGTACTTTGTCAGATACTGAGCTACCCCAAACTTCTTAACCGGACACGGACGCGGACACGGACGCGGACGCGGACGCGGACGCGTGGGGTTATAGCATAAGCTCACTCAACTTCGTCGAGGTGAGCTAAAAATGCTTTTCAAGAACTCTTTTGATTTGTTGTCAATATTGTAAAAGAACAACAAGGATTACAAGAGAAAATGTAGCCGGGTCGGGAATCGAACACGAGACCCTCTGATCTGAAAGCATCAAGCATGGTTAAGCTGAGGACTGCCTGAATCCTTATTGGCTGTCTGTGATTTCAACAAGAATAATGATAAAATTTGTCGCCATCTGAGTTGTAAAGCCGGGCTTCCACTGTCGCGAATGTAGAGGAGAATGAGCTACGATCAGAGGCGAATGGACAATCGTGTCACATTCTTGTCTGTTCTCATGAAGTATTTCTTGGCACGATAGGCACACGATAGCGCCGCGAATGCAACAAGAATATGCTACGCGTCCGCCACGATAGTGAGGCGAGAGTGATAAGAATAGAGAAGAATGCGACACGAATGTGCCACGATAAAAAGACACCGAGGCGAATGAGAGGCGAATGCAGGAGATTGAGACACGACTTTAACCCGATAGCGCTGCGATGCAGGAGATTGAGACACGACTTTAACCCGATAGCGCTGCGATCATGACAAGAATGTGACATGAGAAAAATCAAAATCATTTGACATACTCAGTAGCATCAATACCCTTTGTTGACTTTGACCTCTTTCCAGGTTTTTTTCTCTTGAAAGACATTGTCAAAGTTTTCAAAATATTGATCCGCACACTTTTACATCAACTCTGAGATAATTATTATTGTCATTGTCGTGTGTGTATGTAGTACTATCGTGGCAATATCGTGTCAAGATCGTGGCTGATTCGCGTTGATTTTTTTATTCGCGTCATATTCTCGGCGCATTCGCATCACTATCGTGTCAGATTCTTTCTTGTCGGGGCTCTATCGGGGCTCTATCGTGGCTCATTCTCCTCCACCTTGGGAACAAGAATGCACGCGAATGTGAGGAGAACGCGCTGCGAATGGAGATGAATGCAAGGCGAATGCGTTGCGCATGTGCCGCGAGTGTGAGGCGAATAAGAATTCAGACGCGAATGTTTTAAACAGTTTGAAGCATTCGCGTCGGTGCCGCGAACATAGGAGAATGCAGGAGAACATGACACGATAGTGACACGATGAGACGAGAATGCCCGCGATTGAGAGGAGAATGCGCTACGATTAAACAAAATCACCTAATCGTAGCTCTATCGCCTCTGCATTCGCGACAGTGGAAGCCCAGCTTAAGTAAAGCACTGTGCCAATTTTGTGAATGGTGTTGCCTATGACTGATTATTAACCCCCCCCCCCCCCCCCCCGAAAAATAAGAAGTAAACAAGATTTACAGCAAGAGAAACAAAATTTGATAACCCTTTCGTCCTCTGAATTTGACTTCTACATTCCTGGGAGACAGGGACCCCGTTTTGTGTTGGTCATTTCGTATGAAACTCACGACCTGGCGTCAGCAGCCTACAAGGGGGTCAATTATTAAAATAATACACAAAGAATGTGTGTATCGCGTTCCCCTTGTAGTTGAGCCTTTACAATACGATGTACATGGTATTTTAAATGTCTTGTGCCAGTTCCGCGGGACCAGCTTATATTTCTAATTCATAACACTTTGTTATTAAGTTAAATGATCCGGAAAACAGCATCAATCATTTCCGTATATAATTTATCTACATATACATGTACCATTATACCCCGTATTAACTTGAAATCACGGGGAGTGTGACCCTTCTTGTCGTAAATAATACCAGTAGTTAGAAGAAAATTTCTATTAAATTTTCATCCCTGTGCCCGAGGGGGGAGGGGGCTTGTTTCAATCAGACTCAATTTTCTTTGGACGGTCTAGAGATGTCCAATCTGATATGAAAGAAAACTACTTCTTCTCTCTGTTTGAAAACCAGATACTTAGTCAGACGTAGGCTTCTGCTCAGTCAGACCTATGTTTTTGATATACTCCTTCAGAATCCTTCTTCCTCTTTTTTTTTATTTGATATCCAGCGATTAGAGTTTGAAGAATTACATGATGACTGTTGTCAGTGTTGAATGTAAATTACATTAAATTTGGAATTATTTCCGGAGAACAAATGAGCTTAAAAACTAGAGAAATAAATAGAAGTTCCGAATTTGCACCAATGGACAAAAGAGTACACAACATACATGTTGCCGACTTTCGGTCGTTGATCTTTTATAGCCAAGTACATGGTTTTTTTGTATACCCCAATATAAGGTGGACTCCTCCAAATTTTAGAAGAATAGAAATTTATAGAATTCAATCGCAAGTTCGCATCCTCTTTGAACATAATTTCTCTGTGTGTATATTTTGCCAACTATTTTGAGTTCTTATGAATTTTGCTGGCAATGTTTCCCACTAATCGTTCACCGTTAAGAAATAATACAAGCGGGGTGTTTCTCCAGATAAAGTATTTAAAAGCTGTTCTAGTGGTTTACCTAAGCAGTAAAATAAATATTCCTTTTATCTTATTTTAAAAGTCAAGAATAAACCGTCTAAATTCCACAAACAATGCTGCACATTGTATATCGGCGTACGAAAATAGACTGAAATAATTTAAACATTAAACATTATATATATGAATCGTTGCCCCTCTCGTACCAGTAAACATGCTTAAAGCAATCCAACAGTCGCCCAGATCCGTTCAAAAACAACAAAATACTTATGTGCAATTTTGAATCATTATTCTTTATATTGATCATACAATGCATAAAATACTGCAAACGTAACCGACATCATGTTCAGGTCTGCGACCTTGACCTTTGACCTTGATAATCAAAATGACTTCTCTTCCAATGACGAAACTTTGTGGAAAGAATGTCAAAAGATCTCAAATCAAAACAGTTTATTATATAGTCCACATGGTTTTACCATGTAACAATGTGGACTGGATGTATTGAGTCTTTTGACCTTGACCATGTTGACCTTTGATATAGTAAATATAATTCTTTCTCTTGCAATGGCGATCTTTTACAGAAAGTATGAATATCCTGCTCTTGACATTTACCCGCCGTACGTCCTCTTTACTTGCAAAAACGTAGTGTTGGCAAACTTTGGGAATCCGCACGGTGTCACACTGTGACAGCCTCCGTACGTATTTACGACGTAGTAGTTTTAGTGCATGCAGACCTTCTGAGTGCGGTCTACGGATTCCCTAATTCAAGAATAGCACAGAAGACATAAAGAATCGTGAATTGACGACTGACAGAAAGACGAACAGACAGTGAATCACCCTACCTGCTTTTGCCGTTATGGTTTGAATACAAATCTGCAACTTATAACGTATAAATTCTGCCAAAAAGTAAAATGCAGGTGAACAGTTTACACAATCACGGGCCGGCCATGTAAACACAGGAAAAGTGCGTGTTGGGCAGAAATTATAGTGGACTAATGGAATGAAAACACGACATAAATGGGAGTTTCGGACATTTGTTGGTTGGTCAAACGATAACGAATATATTCGGTTTGCTCTCGTGGTATTACATACGGCAATACGATTGCTCTCTTAATTAAACTAAGTGAAACAGGGTATGGGAAGGGGGCTCAACAAGCTATTATCATTATCAAGTTTGTCTTTTCATATAATTCTTACCTCTTTGGTCGTGGTGCTGGGTTCGCTGCCAGCTATACTGGGCGTGTTACAGACGCTATCCGGGGCTTGTATTACACTTAAGGGCGATTTCCCATCTATCGTGAAGGTCCTGCCTAACATTGCCGCGGGGTTGGGGGAGGGTGTGGCCGAGGCTAGGTACTTTTCTATCTCTAGTTCTTCTAGTTTGAATTCATCCATCCGCGTTATAAGCGGGCGACTTGGTGCCCGACTAGAAATCTCCGAAAAAGGTGTAATCCGTAAAGATTCCGTGATAGACATAGCTTCATCCTCTGATATCACACCCTCATTCAGTTGTTTTTCAGCCAGTTTTAACTTTTCTAAATTACCCATAGCTAGCTTGCGGTGCTCGCCTAATATCTTTCTCAGTTCCACATCGTAACCTTCTTTAATCTGCGAAAATTCTGCTTCTTTCTTTTTCTCTTCTTCACACTTCCGTTTATAATCCTGCTCATATTTGTCCTTCTCTTCTTTCAATCTATGCATTTGTTCCTCCATCGTTCGTGCATTCTCCTCAAACTGTCTTTTCTCTGACTCTAACACGGCTTCTTTAATTTTTTCCTTTTCTTGTTCGAATTTTTTCCTTAGCCTTAGTACTTCACCTTCCTTGTACCTTAAACAATACAAAAAGATACACCTGTAAAATCCTATTCAGACTCATACCTTACGTGTGTACCTCATCATTTGTTCTTTTAAGTTTTATAATGTTTGTTATGAGTACAATAGTAAAGATGGGTAAAGATCCATGTAAACGAAATCTTAAACGACACAACATAATAATTGTATGAATGGACAATAAGTATGTTACAGTATATACCCATTCAATGGACCATAACAAGCGCAGATCTAGGAGAGGTTGGGGTGGTCAGCCTCTTCCTATCTTTGGAATTTATGACAAATTACAATATTTTTTTTACTTACGATGAAGTACATTTTCCGAAAAAAAAACATAGACTGTAACCCCCTCCTCCTCTTCCCTTTGCACGAAATGGACCCCTAAAAACAAACTTCTACATCCGCGCGTGTATAAGCAGGTGAAACCCATACCGCCGTGTCATATTTGGGCAATTCAGATCTAGGTGTACGATAGGCCGGTATGTCATTGTACCTAGGTAGAGATCAAACGATGAACAGTCTGTATGCACCCCAGGGAAAGATGTATGGGACAAACTACATGCACTGATTAATGTAAATGCACTATTTCGTGTATTTCGTAATTAAAGTATGTAGAAACTTACACTGTATCTACAAACAAATTCCTCTCAAGATTACATGTATTAGCTGAAAATATTGTTTGATTTGTAGTATTTGAGGAATGGGTTAGGGAGTGCAATAACCATGCACTTTAAATCTGAGACTTAAGATTCCACATATCACCATTAACCGATCACTCTGAATAACTTGTCAGAGTACTTTCTAAACGTTAAAGAAAGCATATGATCCCGAAGATTCAAAGCTTTCTGCCATCCTAGTATCTCTTTTCATAAGCAGCAATATATTAATAGATGCCAGAGCAAACGAAGAAATTAGGCAGTGGATGAACGGATTGATGGTCTCATAGATGTAAATAATAAATGATTAATGTAAATGATTGATGAGTAGACAGATGTTTGAATATGAAGGAATGGACAATTTTGTAGACTGAATGAGAAACAGATGGTTTGAAAGAGACTGAAGAATTGATGCGTTACTTGTAACTAGGACTGAAAGATGGAGGAATAGATGTCTTTGCAGAAGGATGGAGGAATGGATGGCATGATATATTGAGGAATGAATGGCATGATATATGGATTGAGGAATGAATGGCATGATATATGGATTGAGGAATGAATGGCATGATATATGAATTGAGGAATGAATGGCATGATATATGGATTGAGGAATGTATGGCATGATATATGGATTGAGGAATGAATGGCATGATATATGGATTGAGGAATGAATGGCTTGATATATGGATTGAGGAATGGATGGCATGATATATGGATTGAGGAATGAATGGCATGATATATGAATTGAGGAATGAATGGCATGATATATGGATTGAGGAATGAATGGCATGATATATGAATTGAGGAATGGATGGAATGATATATGGATTGAGGAATGGATGGCAAGATATATGGATTGAGGAATCGATGACATGATATATGGATTGAGGAATGGATGGCAAGATATATGGATTGAGGAATGGATGGCATGATAAATGGATTGAGGAATGAATGGCATGATATATGGATTGAGGAATGAATGGCATGATATATGGATTGAGGAATGGATGGCATGATATATGGATATATGGTTTGAGGAATGGATGATATGATATATGGATTGAGGAATGGATGGCTTGATGTATTGATTGAGGAAATGGTGGCATGACATATTGATCGGGAAATGGATGACAAAATATATTGATTTAGGAATGGATGAAATGATATATTGATTGTGGAGTGGATGACATGGTAAATGGATTGAGGAATGGATTGGTTGATATATAGAGGAAAGGTTGTCAGACCGATGGAGAAATTAATGGCTTGACAGATGGAGGAATTGATGGCTTGACAGATGGAGGAATTGATGGCTTGACAGATGGAGGATTGAATGGCTTGACAGATGGAAGAATGGATGGCTTGACATATGGAAAAATTGATGGCTTGACAGATAGAGAAATTGATGGCTTTAAAGATGGAGGAATGGATGGCTTGACATATGGAGAAATTGATGGCTTGACAGATTGAGGAATAGATGGCTTGACAGATGGAGGAATATATGGCTTGAGAGATGGAGGAATTGATGGCTTGACAGATTGAGGAATGGATGGCTTGACAGATGGAGAAATTGATGGCTTGACAGATGGAGGAATTGATGGCTTGAAAGATTAAGGAATTTATGGCTTGACAGATGGAGGAATTGATGGCTTGAACGATGGAGGAATTGATGGCTTGACAGGTGGAGGAATGAATGACTTGACAGATGGGGGAATTGATGGCTGGAAAGATGGAGGAATTGATGGCTTGAAAGATTGAGGAATGAATGACTTGACAGATGGAGGAATGAATTTCTTGACAGATGGAGAAATTTATGGCTTGACAGATGGAAGAATTGATGTCTTGACATATGGAGGAATTGATGGCTTGACAGATGGAGGAATGGATGGCTTGACAGATGGAGGAATGAATTACTTGACATATGGGGGAATCAATGGCTTGACAGAAGGAGTAATGATTGGCTTGAAAGATGTCTCCAGGAATGATTGGCTTGACAAATGGAAGAATCATTGACTTGACAGATGGAGAATTATTGGCTTGACAAATGAAGGAATGGATGGCTTGACAGATGGAGGAATGGATGGCTTGACAGATTGAAGAATTGATGGCTTGACAGATAAAGGAATGGATGACTTGACAGATAAAGGAATGGATGACTTGACAGATAAAGGAAAAGATGACTTGGCAGATAAAGGAATGGATGACTTGACAGATAAAGGAATGGATGACTTGACAGATAAAGGAATGGATGACTTGACAGATAAAGGAATGGATGACTTGACAGAAGGAGGAGTTGATGGCTTGAACGATGGAAGAATGAATGGCTTGTTGAATGTTTGCAAGATATACTTATGTGCATACCTGAGGACCTGCTGCAGCTCTTTGTCTTTATTCTTCATTATAGTTTCTTGTAGAAGCTCTATCTCCCTCTTCTTGGCCTCGGTTAGTTTCACCTCGATACTTTCTATCTCCTTTTTTTTGTCTTTTTCATATGCTTCCCTGAGCATTTTTATTTCTGACGATTTCTCTCTGTGCATTTGCTTTGTGCGAGCCTTCTCTGACTCCAGTTCACTTTTTAGTCTCGCTATTTTCCGTTTGTAATCCTCGATTGAATGACTTCTATGATGATGTGACCTTTCACTGCGGCGTCGGTGACCTTCAGACTTCGAGCTCATGGTGCTTGTTGGTGTTGAAGCTCTGCTGATATCATTTATATCAAATTCAAAGTCATCTTTGAGATTTAAGCGCTGAAATGCACTGTGATATCGTCTCTGTGTTTCCATGTTCATTGTTATTGTCATCAATGGCTTAAGCTACATATGAATTGCATCTGAAAATTAAGAAAACAAAATTAGTAAAGCATATGAAGTATAGACACAAATGTATGTTGTAAGACAGTGAAATCATAGGGATTTATAGCACTTTCTATTCCAATAGTGAATACATAACCAATGACCTAAATTATCATCAAGCAACATTCATATACATTTTTGTATATATTTTTACATCATCAAAAGTATTGTGAATAGTCTAGCTACCGTAAGTAACAGCTTTGACCTTCTGAAGTTTGACTGAATATCATATTACCCTACAACTAAAGTGTGATGATAGATAAGACTATATATAAGTCCAAGGTACTAGTATGACCTTGACCTTTTACTTCTTGACCTAAAATATTGTAGGTACATGTATCATCCTCAAATTACAGAAACCTTGTACAAACAAAATAAAATAAAATGTACGAGCTATATATCATTGAAACTATTCAAGTTATTGTGTTACAACAAAAGACTTTGCAAAGCTGTTAAGATTACTCAGTAATGAGGGCCAAACAGTTACCAGTTTACTGTCGACCATATTCTCTTTCAACCGCAGTCATTTTGTCAATTTGACCTTTTGAACTTTCAACCAGAGACCACTCGAAAAGGTAAAAAAAAAAAAAAATTTGACAGGACAAACTCTAAAAAGGTAAAAAGTTTTAAAGGTTGAAAAGACTGCGGTCCAAAGCGAATACGGTCCAAAGTACTGGCAACCGGGCAAAACAGTATTCGCTGTTTATGAAAACTAGAGTTACTTCCCATTTGAGATGGTATGTGACGTAGACTGATTATGACGTCATCAAATTCTATGGAAACAGTCCTAAAAGTCTGGGAAATGACGGTATAAAATCGACGTTTCCATACCATTTTCTTGACGTCAAAATGGTTTTACGTCAGATACTGTCTGTAATGGGAAAAACTCTGTATTCCGCAAAGACTCAATATAAAGGAAGAAGGAAAGTGCAGGCAGTCAGACAGAAGGACGAACAGATGGAAAAGGTGATTCTCCCACTTGAGACTGAGAACTCTCAAATTTCCCTGGGGTGAGATAAATCGATCTCATCCTCTGACGTCATCGATCTCACCCTCTGACGTCATTACTACCAAAGCAACGTTATGGAAGTAAGGCAAACTAGTGATTAAAACAGACACTCTAGATAATCGATAACGTGGGAGAAAAACAATCAAACACCACCATGAGGGAGGGATGGCTAATTCTCAACCCTTGTGTAAAAATTTTGCTTGTCCATGACTCGGCAAGCCTCATCATGGACTTGCAAAATTGTACACTCGGGTTGAGAAATCGCCATCCCTCCCTAATGGTGGTGTAAGATTACATTATTCCTGTAGGGATCCTGCATTACAATATGATGGGCTCATGTTAATTGAAAATCATCTTTAAACCTACTTTGTTTGAAGTACAAATGTATCTTAAAGTTGCAGTTAACAGTTTTAAAATTGCAAATGCTTTATCTATACTTTAAGTACGAATTATCTTACCAAAAGCCTGGTTTACCCCAAACAATACAAATAATAATCAAAGGCATCACTTTTGGTAAGATGCTTTGTGGGGCGCATAGCTCAGTCAGTTGAGCACCGGATTTTCAATCTGAAGATCCCAGGTTCGAATCCCGTTGTGGGCGGACTTGCTCAGAGGTGATTTATCATCTTGCCCCCACCTGTTCTCTGACTCGGAGGAAACTAAAAGGGTCTGAGCAGCCCCTTGGCAACTGTGGCTGAGGAAATTGCCTCGTGTGATGGCACGTTAAAGGTCCGTTGGAAATACAGACCATCCACTGTAGTACATAAATCACACCTTCCCCGCATACGCTGCATACACTTGCATACATAGTGGAAGGTACCTTGTACAGAGCATGGTAAACAAGTGGTGAGTTGTGAGTGTAGGGGAGTAAGAGAGGACTTTGAAATATTGTCTTGATATATAATGTCATGTTTAATAATATGTGATCCCCTCTGGGGAGTGCTCCGATAAGCGGAGGGTCATACAAGGAAGAAGAAGAAGTTTCTGACTAATTGCACTTTTTGGAGACTCTGTTTTAGAAGGGATAAACTGTCATTATACATACAGTGTATTAAATTTAAAGATTGAAATTGTAAACAAGTGCAAGTTACCTGTTGTTTTACAGGTTTGATTTCAAATGTATCAAACATAGATCTACACGGTCACAACGAAAATACTTCATTGTAATTAATGAGCTCAACACACTAATCGATCAGGGCCGCAATCCAAAGCGACAAACCCTTATCAAACATGTCATCAAATATATAAAGCAGGTGCCCGATTCAGCAGTGGAACTCTTCAGTCATCGTAGCGTACCTAACAACAAACATTTTCAAGACCCCATTCAGAAGAATAAAATATGATTTTTACTTGTGACAAAGAAATCTAATTTGAATTCTAATCATTTAAATGAAAACTAATGCCTATATTCTACTGAAATAAAATGCAAACAGAATGAAAACATTGCATTCACCTGAGCTACGATTCGTCATAATCCCAAATGCAAGCACCGGCAAGCATCCGATTCGCCCTTCTCCGACATCGATGCCTCGCGTTCACATCACCTGTAAATAAACATTTCACATAGTTCTTGGCTGTATTATGAATGTAATGAATGTCTGTAATTTGAAATGCCGATTTACATGGATTTACACCTACCAGCCCTGTATTAATCCCCACAATACACTAAACTTCACAAAGGTTTAATTTGGTCATCCGCCAAATACTTAAACAAAGGTCACGTGATCTAAACAGTACGCTGTCAACAAATGCGAGATAACTCTTTACAAATCAAGAAGACGGAATATCACTGAAATCTCCACGGCTCATAACAAATAGATCTATATTTTAAAATGATTTAATTTTAAATAAAAAATACTTGAAAAGAAAAAAAAAAAAAAAAAAAGAACTTGAAAAATCCTGGGTCTGCTCAGAGAATTATTTTAAAAATCCTTGTCTGCACGCTCTCTGCGGCTGGCCGAAGCGAGCTCATGCTCAATGAGACACCCGAAAAGTCCCACAAACTTACATACTTACATACAAACTTACAAAGTAATTAGTCATGGTTATATATGGATTACATTTTTAAAATGGAGTCCCTTCAGCATAAACATTTCGTACATGTATGAAAAGCTGGAAGGAAAAGTTTGCTGATACAAAACATTTGAATGACCCGGTAAATTATGCACATATAGTACTTTTGGCGATTTCAGGATAGTTTCACATGTACAATTTAGGTGACTGCTCGTTTTTGGTTTTTGTTTTTACAATATCGAGTGAAATTCTATACCTCTGATCATTCTTTTTCGCGGATTGTTAATTTAAATAAACGTAATTTTATAAACAGAAACTACCAATGAGAGATACTCTGATGCTACAATTTTCTCAAAATCTCCATAGAATGCAGAGTGATTATAATTAATGTAAACTAAAAGAACGATTTCTAAGAAACTATTATAATGAAATCCTTGGCCTACAAGTTGATACATTGTACACTTGTTTCTACGAAAATCAGAAACACTGGCGCATGTTATGATGTGCCTGATGAGATGAGAAATGAAAACACCATATGATGGTAGTCTGAGGCTATTACCATCAATCCATAGAAAGTCTAACTCGTCGAGGCATTAATATAAAATCTTTTTTTTTTTATCTAAACTTGTCTTAATTTCTCTCAAATTCTCTAGATGTTTGAACGAATCCCGTTCCAAAATAAAATCCCCTAGAAAGTGAAGGTCAAAGATTTCGTCATATATATCAGTTGCTCGTCTACGCTAATCGATTATCATCCCTTTTATGTGTCAGTGTTGTCTCTGCCTGGTTTGTTTCTGTGTTGGTCCATTTGTTGTTATCATTCTCGTTTGTCTCTGATTGTTTGTTGGTTCCTTGACAGATGTCCGTTATTTATTGTTATCATTCTCGTTGTCTCCGGTTGTTTGTTGGTTCCTTGCCAGAAGTCCGTTATTTGTTGTTATCATTCTCGTTGTCTCCGGTTGTTTGTTGGTTCCTTGCCAGATGTCCGTTATTTGTTGTTATCATTCTCGTTGTCTCCGGTTGTTTGTTGGTTCCTTGCCAGATGTCCGTTATTTGTTGTTATCATTCTCGTTTGTCTCTGATTGTTTGTTGGTTCCTTGCCAGATGTCCGTTATTTGTTATTATCATTCTCGTTGTCTCCGGTTGTTTGTTTGTCCCTTGCCAGAAGTCCGTTATTTGTTGTTATCATTCTCGTTGTCTCCGGTTGTTTGTTGGTTCCTTGGCAGATGCATATGTCCGTTATTTGTTATTATCATTCTCGTTGTCTCCGGTTGTTTGTTGGTTCCTTGCCAGATGTCCGTTATTTGTTGTTATCATTCTCGTTGTCTCCGGTTGTTTGTTGGTTCCTTGCCAGATGTCCGTTATTTGTTGTTATCATTCTCGTTGTCTCCGGTTGTTTGTTGGTTCCTTGCCAGATGTCCGTTATTTGTTATTATCATTCTCGTTGTCTCCGGTTGTTTGTTTGTCCCTTGCCAGAAGTCCGTTATTTGTTGTTATCATTCTCGTTTGTCTCTGATTGTTTAATTATTCCTTGACAGATGTCCGTTATTTGTTATTATCATTCTCGTTGTCTCCGGTTGTTTGTTTGTCCCTTGCCAGAAGTCCGTTATTTGTTGTTATCATTCTCGTTTGTCTCTGATTGTTTGATTATTCCTTGACAGATGTCCGTTATTTGTTATTATCATTCTCGTTGTCTCCGGTTGTTTGTTTGTCCCTTGCCAGAAGTCCGTTATTTGTTGTTATCATTCTCGTTGTCTCCGGCTGTTTGTTGGTTCCTTGCCAGATGTCCGTTATTTGTTGTTATCATTCTCGTTTGTCTCTGATTGTTTGTTGGTTCCTTGCCAGATGTCCGTTATTTGTTATTATCATTCTCGTTGTCTCCGGTTGTTTGTAGGTCCCTTGCCAGAAGTCCATTATTTGTTGTTATCATTCTCGTTGTCTCCGGTTGTTTGTTTGTCCCTTGCCAGATGTCCGTTATTTGTTGTTATCATTCTCGTTGTCTCCGGTTGATTGTTGGTTCATTGCAAGATGTCCGTTATTTGTTGTTATCATTCTCGTTGTCTCCGGTTGTTTATTGGTTCCTTGCAAGATGTCCGTTATTTGTGGTTATCATTCTCGTTGTCTCCGGTTGTTTGTTGGTTCCTTGCAAGATGTCCGTTATTTGTTGTTATCATTCTCGTTGTCTCCGGTTGTTTATTGGTTCCTTGCCAGATGTCCGTTGTTTGTTGTTATCATTCTCGTTGTCTCCGGTTGTTTATTGGTTCCTTGCCAGATGTCCGTTCTATGTTGTTATCATTCTCGTTGTTTATTGGTTCCTTGCCAGATGTCCGTTATTTGTTGTTATCATTCTCGTTGTCTCCGGTTGTTTATTGGTTCCTTGCCAGATGTCCGTTATTTGTTTTTATCACTCTCGTTGTCTCCGGTTGTTTGTTTGTCCCTTGCCAGATGTCCGTTATTTGTTGTTATCATTCTCGTTGTCTCCGGTTGTTTGTAGGTCCCTTGCCAGAAGTCCATTATTTGCTGTTATCATTTTCGTTGTCTCCGGTTGTTTGTTTGTCCCTTGCCAGATGTCTGTTATTTGTTGTTATCATTCTCGTTGTCTCCGGTTGTTTGTTGGTTCCTTGCAAGATGTCCGTTATTTCTTGTTATCATTCTCGTTGTCTCCGGTTGTTTATTGGTTCCTTGCCAGATGTCCGTAATTTGTTGTTATCATTCTCGTTGTCTCCGGTTGTTTGTTGGTTCCTTGCAAGATGTCCATTATTTGTTGTTGTCATTCTCGTTGTCTCCGGTTGTTTATTGGTTCCTTGCCAGATATCCGTTGTTTGTTGTTATCATTCTCGTTGTCTCCGGTTGTTTATTGGTTCCTTGCCAGATGTCCGTTCTATGTTGTTATCATTCTCGTTGTTTATTGGTTCCTTGCCAGATGTCCGTTATTTGTTGTTATCATTCTCGTTGTCTCCGGTTGTTTATTGGTTCCTTGCCAGATGTCCGTTATTTGTTGTTATCATTCTCGTTGTCTCCGGTTGTTTGTTGGTCCCTTGCCAGATGTCCGTTATTAGTCCCCTACCGGCAACGCCGAAGGGGACTCTTAGTTTCCTCTCGGTCTGTCCGTCTGTCCGTCTGTCAGTCCGTCTGTCACACTTTCAGTTTTCCGGACTTTTTGTCGCTGTTGTTGCATATATTGAACTAATTTTTGGTATGTGGATATATCTCATTGCTATACAGATCAAGTTTGAGTTTGGTTTTGATTTACCTATTTTTACAAGAGTTATGACCCTTGGACTTAGCAAATTTTATGAAAATTTCAGTTTTCCGGACTTTTCTTTGGTTCTGTTGCAGATAATGAAATGATGTTTGGAATATGAATACATCTTAGTGTGATACAGACAAAGTTTGACTTTGTTCTCCATTGACCTATTTTTACAAGAGTTATGACCCTTGGACTTAGCAAATGTTATGAAAATTTCAGTTTTTCGGACTTTTCTTCGGTTCTGTTGCAAATAATGAATTGATATTTGGTATATGGATACATCTTAGTGTGATACAGACCGAGTTCGAGTTTGGTCTCCATTGACCAATTTTTACAAGAGTTATGGCCCTTGGACTTAGGAAATTTTATGAAAATTTCAGTTTTCTTGGCTGTTGCAGATAAAAAAAAAACTCATGAAAAGAGATTTAGGACATAAATTTACGCCGCCGGTAGGGGACTTTTATCGCTCAGCGATCATTACATTTTTTGTTGTTATAATTCTCGTTGTCTCCGGTTGTTTGTTGGTTCCTTGCCAGATGTACGTTATTTGTTGTAATCATTCTCGTTGTCTCCGGTTGTTTGTTGGTTCCTTGCCAGGTGTCCGTTATTTGCTGTTATCATTCTCGTTGTCTCCGGTTGTTTGTTGGTCCCTTGTCAGATGTCCGTTATTTGTTGTTATCATTCTCTTTGTCTTCGGTTGTTTGTTGGCCCCTTGCCAGATGTCCGTTATTTGTTGCGATCTTGCGAGTGTGTGTTCCGCTATGATATGTTTACATCATAATCTAGATGGAGATCTTGTCCTGAGGGTTTTGCTTGATTTCAGATCAAAATCAATACACAGTTGTTTGTTAGTTGGTGATGACGTTTTCATGATCAAAGTAGTTTTTTCCATGAAGAATGATTTTGGCAACATCACCTTCAGCAGCTGCTGACACGGGCACCTGATGCAGGTTTGAGCATTACAATGATGGATGCTCTTACCATATACTTGACTTAATTCCTTCTCTCCTCCTGGAGAATAGAGCTTCGAACACACATCCTCCAGGTGGTCCTGTCTTGTGAATCTCTTGCTGTTTCAGTTCAGCTTGCAAACCCTATAGTTGCGTTCATTCTAGATCTCTTTCGACTATTCTCCTCCATATTTCCCTAGGTCCAACTCTTTCCCTTCTCCTTCGGGTGTCCATGTTGACCAGTGCTATTCTACAGTTTTATCAAAATATGCCCAATCCAAGCCGACCTTCTTACTTTTACTAATGCACTGATCTTATCCATCTCTGCTCTTTTCAGCAAGTTGATGCTGGTAATCCTCTCCGGCCAATATACTTTGAATATCCTTCTCAGGCATAAATTAATTCATACGCCCAAACTTTTCTCGTCTCCCTTCATTACTTTCCATGTTTCCGCCCAATATACAGGACTGACACCACGTTTGATCTATGTATTTCTTCTGGTGTGACTGTCTTTCGAGATTCTGTTTAGTTTATTAATTATGTAGTCTTTTATGTTAAGTGTTCTGATGTTGACGTCTCTTTCTGTGAGTTATCCACTCTGTGTTTTCGTATTTTGGTATTTCTATGTTTTACTGTGGCTTGTGCAGCCAAATTCAAGTCCTGCTGGAGATCCCCTCCTTAGTTTTCTTTCTGATTCGATTCTACACACAGATACATTGATGATGTACGCTCAATTAATAATATGAATTTATAGATAATTTAGCACAATTTATCCATGTGACCCAGAACGTGACCACTGAAAACAATAGCGCCGTTTCATATTCACATCTCTTATCTTTGACAACAATCAGCGAGGAGAAAGTTTTCTATACAGAGGACCCTCCCCCGGAATGCTTTCTATACAGAGGACCCTCCCTCGGAATGCTATGTAGATAATCTTCCCCTAGAAAGGTTTTCTATATATGGGGAGTTAACACCAATGGTGAGGTTTTACCTGTAGATACAAAGATGACGTGTCATCCATCTTGAAGAATAGTCTATATGAAATCTATCCTCGTGAACTAGAGATCAAGGAAACAAGCGTTATGTCCGGTTCGTACTTGATTATATTTCTATCTTTTGACGCAAACGGTCATTTGAACACCTCACTGTACATTTTTTGTATGACAAACGTGACGATTTCTCCTTCCACAAAACATGGGCAGCAACATTCCGTCTTCTCTTGTTTATAAATGTGTTTTTGTTTCTACGTCAGGACAATTTCAAATATGACAATATTTCATTGCCAGACTGCAAGAAAGCTTCTCGTTGAGGGTTATATTATACAATGGCTGAAATCATCATTGAGGAAGTTTTCGGTTGCTGCGATTATCTTATAAAAGCATAGGAAATCCCTCTTTCCAGAATGATCAGTGACATTCTAGACTGCGATTGAATGTCAATATCACCAAACAAGACATCTTTGTCTGATATGTACATCAATATGTATACAAAAATGTACATCAAGACAATCACCGAATTTGACGAGTTTTCATAGAGCTGTTGCGATGGGTGTTGCATGCAATCAGGAGACGCTGACTCTCCCAGGACACGTTCGGTCCGGGGTCCGCAACTGTTTTAATGGGAATTCTCATTATGTAGCCTTGCCTTCTCGACTTTGGGACTGAATAACTTTTTCAATGTTTATTTGTTACGGGAGTGTTTCTGTGTAGTCTTTTTTTGTTTAATGTTTCTAAGTCAGATTTTGTGTTCCTTATCACTTTTACGTCTCTTTCTGTGCTTGTCTACTCTATGTTTTCGCATAGGGTGTTGTGGGTACTGAAACCGAGTCTGGTTGGAGATCACTTCTTTTCTTTCTTTTGTTCAAAACATATATTTTATGCAAAGACTAGTTGGTAATGTGATTTGTTCTGTGTGTTTGTCTGTCGAAATGTCAACCTTGTGAGTGTGCGGTCATTTTCCACGTATTTTCTTTCTTTTGTTCAAAACATATATTTTATGCAAAGACTAGTTGGTAATGTGATTTGTTCTGTGTGTTTGTCTGTCGAAATGTCAACCTTGTGAGTGTGCGGTCATTTTCCACGTATTTTTTTTCTTTTGTTCAAAACATATATTTTATGCAAAGACTAGTAGACAATGTGATGTGTTCTGTGTGTTTGTCTGTCGAAATGTCAACCTTGTGAGAGTGCGGTCATTTTCCACGTATTTTCTTTCTTTTGTTCAAAACATATATTTTATGCAAAGACTAGTAGACAATGTGATGTGTTCTGTGTGTTTGTCTGTCGAAATGTCAACCTTGTGAGTGTGCGGTCATTTTCCACGTATTTTTTTTCTTTTGTTCAAAACATATATTTTATGCAAAGACTAGTAGACAATGTGATGTGTTCTGTGTGTTTGTCTGTCGAAATGTCAACCTTGTGAGTGTGCGGTCATTTTCCACGTATTTTCTTTCTTTTGTTCAAAACATATATTTTATGCAAAGACTAGTAGACAATGTGATGTGTTCTGTGTGTTTGTCTGTCGAAATGTCAACCTTGTGAGAGTGCGGTCATTTTCCACGTGTATATTACTTGTCTTAACAGGTACTGTCGACCACGGGGGAGGGGTAGTGCTCTCAAACACATGTTGTTGTTTTTTTTTAAGAAAACTACAGAAGATATGATCTTTTTGTAATTGTTTATTTTGAAAGTAGTATAACAATATGAAATTATTGGGGAAAAAATCGAAAATGGACACCGTTCTCCGTATCTGTCTCGTTGCGAATCCTACAAGGTAGAGAAATAATACCATTATTTGCGAAAAGTATGAATTGATTTTTTCCCAGAAGTATTTTAACGAATCAAAAAAGTAGGACAACTGTTAAATACATGTATAAACGTTACATCACAATAACGAAAATGGATGGATAAAGCGCCTTACCTGTCACATACATTCTTTATCATTGCATTGTTATCCCCATAAAATCCTTTTTTCTGTCTCCAATTATTCAAATTTTCTCTGTTTTTCTGTCATTTTGAAGTATCGATTACGCTGTAAAAATTGAAATATACATCAAAATGTGGAATAATACTATGAGATAAATGTGCTGATTTCAGACAGTCAAAACAAGTAATTTTTATGTATACCTGCCACTATACATCATTCACACCTGGTAATCACGTTTGAATTTCACGGAGAGACGCTTTGTAGCACATAAAATATTCTAATTATAATGCATTGAACGTTTAACGACTCTTATTTTGTAACAGAAATTGTATGTCATTCGGTGCATCCTTATGTTCATGTGCATTATTTCATAATACATATATATATTTTATATGTTATTTTAAAAAATGATACCAACCTTTTAAGCGAATCCACGATCGGTGATTAACTCTATATTCTTCTTTGTCTCACCAAGTCTGACCAAAGAGCTGGGATACATGGTCCCGGGTCAACACAATATCTACAAGCCAAATATTAAACAAGCTCTGGAAAGAAAGGATTAAGATTTGCAACACCGCAACACTGACAGACATACACATGGACGTACAGACAAAGTTCAACAAGACACATTCATACTATACCCATGGCTTTTTCCCATTGTTCGCTGATACTCGGCGTCATAGAGCGTCCTCTGAACTCTACTTCTGAAAAAATAGAGAAGGCATCTGTACGTTAGAAAGAGGTATTGTCAATAGGATCTAGAGTGGGTATCTAGAGTTCTTAGTAAGGACCCCTCTGAATTTGTTTTAAAGTATCATTTTCACCGTTTTTACGTATATTTTTTGTTCAAAACCAAAGATTAGAATATACCCCCCCCCCTCTTCTCGCCTAAGGTTGGATCCCTGAAAAATCTAGATACGCCAATGCGATTTGAACCTAGATGTATGGCAAACATAATTTTTTAAAACATTTTAACGACGTTTCAGAACAAAGAGCAACTGATCGAAACATGATTTGAATATTTGTGGCAATGTCTTTATTTTATGTTTTACGAAATCATTTAATGATCGCTAAGATCTATAATATATTTTGAATTAAAAGTTAGTTGAATAAGATGGAAAAATATCCATACCTCTGTTTGTCGGTAGACGGTGTGTACGCATGTCTGTAACTGAAACAGTATAACACATATATAGACTAAATAAGACTATAAACGCTCTATAGCGAAGCGCTTCAAAGCGGTATAAAACAGCCCGAAAAAAGCACGAGATATCCCGAGAGAAACGGAAACGCAAAATTTGGATATACGGAAGAAAATTGGGATATAGACAAAAACGTTTTTCGGGGAGTACAACGTCGACGGAGACGCACCGAACGAATAGTACTTTATAACGTTGACGCATGTGACAAAATTGAACATGTCACGGCCGCTATCGATGAATATGCAGCAGATAAAGGAGTTAAGGTATCGTCAACATGGCTGCTCAAAGAATTTAAATTCCGACGTAATTCAGTCTACATGATAAGCTTAAACATCGACTCTCGAGACTTTTATTTGATAGAAGAAGATGATTACTTTTGGCCCACTGGTATAACTTGGAGGAAATGGATACCGAAAAGTAAACGAGATGGCCGTAATTACTACGATGATGTCGATGATTAATAGTCGTGATCTTAACTACACAAATAAACACTCAAAACCTAGTAAAATAATGAAACAAGTTTTGGGAACGTACATCTTAAATTTACTCTATATTATGTGTTCAATAAATTTGATGTCATGGAATGTACGCGGTGTCATGCATGGAACAACCGCTCTCTGTAATTACATGGAAACACTCGATATCATAGGAATATCAGAGCACTGGTTACGCACGCAGAATGTAAACTTTTTACAGTCACTAGATTCACAGTTTGAATCGGTTGTTCGAATTCAAGATTCAAAATGTACGAGAGGTATGGGAGGAGTCGCTATACTCTACCGGAAGTCATTAACTAGCTGTGCGCGTATCTTCGACACGGAATGCGATTATGTCGCTGCAATAACTCTAAAGATTTCTGGATTTAGCGAGATAGCAATTATTTGTACAATGCTTCCTTCGAGTAACGTATCTACGGATGAATATATACTCAATTGTAATCATCTTTTCGACATTTATGACGCATTGAATTCGTCATCATACGTTATTCTTATGGGAGATTTGAACGCTGATATTAACCAGCATCATACGAATACTCGAGCTAAAATTCTACGGGATAAAATGAGTGAAAGAGGGATTATCGATATTATGCGAATGCAGAATCACATAGGTCCAAAATATACCTATAGAAATAAATCAGAAACTTCCACGTCATTAATCGATTATATAATGATTCCAAAGTACGTGACAAATTTTGTACGGAAACCAACAACGCATAATATTTCATTTGAAATATCTGATCACCTTCCTATATCATGTGAATTTCATATGGATTTACTCAAAGAAATTAAATCCCATAATCTCGTAAAACTGAAATGGGATAAAGCTGATAGAATACAAAAACTTCTTTATTCTACAGAGATAGCATCTGTTCTCAATGAAGATATCGTAATTGAACCGTCACAAAAAAGTATTGACGATACCTACCATCTTCTTGTGAACACGTTACATTCTAGTGCATACAAAGCTATACCAAGCGGACAATATAGACCGTATCTTAAACCTTTCTGGAAAACTGACGGTCTCGGTGATCTCCATTATAAAATGCGAGCGTCAAGACGTATCTGGAAACAAAATGGTCGCCCTCGTAATTCAGATTCATCTATTCGAGAGCAATATAAAGAGGCGAAAAAGGAGTTTAGGAAAAACTTTAGATCATCTTCACAATCCTGGGAATCAAAAGCCTACGATGATCTTATGCGATATGCAGAGACGGATATAGGTACATTTTTCAGAGCTGTTAAATCCAAACGGAAAAAGAAAGAAAATGATTCGGAGATAGAGTATAACGGAATCAGAGGAATAACGCCAAAAGAAAAATGATAAAGATCTACTGTCCGAAAATATTTCTGCCGAATTTGATGAAGAATTTAAAGAAGAAGTTGATTATGAAATATCAGAAATTGAAAGAAACTCATATGTTGAAGATGATCACTTTCTCAAGGAGAAGATAACTCGCTCAGAAATCACTGACGTAATCAAAAATCTGAAACTTTCAAAATCACCTGGTCCAGATCTAGTTACGAATGAGCATCTTATATATGCCGGGCTGCCTGTTGCGTCATTCCTTGCCCGATTATTTAATGTCATCGTAGATTCAGAGTGCATACCGTCACTTTTCAAGAGTGGTGTAATTATACCGATCTATAAAGGAAAGAACAAAGATAAAACTATGCCGTCAAACTACCGTGGTATAACATTAACCTCAGCTATTGGGAAGTTGTTTGAGAAAGTCATAATGAATAGAATTCAAAACTCGTCTATACTAGGACCAAATGTATTTCCCCATGCCCAACAGTTTGGATTTTCGAAGGGCAGGGGTGCTTCAACAGCAGCGTACACTCTTCAGGAATGCATAGATTTATATCAAACACGAAACTCTCCGATATTTGTCTGCTTTCTGGATAACGAAAAAGCCTTCGATAATATATGGCAAAATGGGCTTTTTCATAAACTGCACAGCATCGGCATTTTAGGAAAGACATGGAGAATAATTCGTAACACGTATACGAACTCAACTAATTACATCTCGCAATCCGGTGAGCAGAGTGACGTCATACCGGTCAATAAAGGCGTAGGACAAGGTCGAGTGATGTCTGCGTGGATGTTCCTTGTCTTCATTGATGACCTTCTATATCAACTTAACGACTCCGGCTGTGGGATTGAGGCTTTCTCTCACTTCATTTCATCTATAATTTTAGCCGATGACACAACGCTTATTGCTTCGGCGCCAAAGTCGCTACAAAAACTTCTGGATATTGCGTATGAATATGCACGGAAATGGCGTTTATCATACAATGCTTCAAAAAGTACCATTCTTGCGTATGGTTCATCAAACTGCATTACATGTCCTTTAAAGCTTGGTCAGCAAGCAGTACCTATTGGAACGCAAACAACATTTGCAGGATCACTTTTCTCTATTTCTTCAGTTAAAACTCTTCGGATCGAGAAAGCTTCCGCAAAAGCAAAACAACTTTTTCATTCCCTGTATGATATGGGGCTTAGAAAAGATGGAATGAACCCTTTATGTTCCATGAAAATATGGGAAAGAATTATTTTACCATCTGCGATGTATAGTGTCGAAATTTGGGGAAATATGCAAGCACCGGAAATGGAAATTTTGGAACGAACCCAAAGATACTTTGTGAAACGTATTCTTGGTCTGACGAAGACCACTCCTAAAGAAGCCACTTGTAGTTTATTAGGTGCTGTATCATTAGAATCTTATATTGATAAACTTAAACTCATGTTTGTAGGCAGACTTTGTAATGCAGATATAGGGCTACTTCATAAAGACATATTTCTCTGCCAACTTATAGAATATATGCTTGGTTTCTCCAATATTTGTGATACAACTAAGTCACTGATTAGTACAATATGCAAATATGATCTGTCTGAATATATACTGAATTATGTCAGTAATGGTATGTTCCCTGTTGCTAAAATGTGGAAATTAATCGTTAAAAATAAAGTACTACAAAAAGAGGAGGATAAATGGTCCCAAAATGTCTGTTCACGCTCAGAACTGTTAAGATTTTTCTTTATACAACGAGAACTAAAACCAAATAAGGTTGTTTTGTTAAGTTACATTTTCCCAGAGTGTTCTAAAACACTTCTTTATATGTTGAAATTAATATCACTGCCAAAATGCTCAGCTATGTGCGAAAAGTGTGATTGTATAGTATCAGACTACATTCTTCATGTTTTAATACAATGTCAATCATATGTTTCAGAACGAGATAAACTTTTTGACATAGTTGTGAATGTTCTGCCTGTACAAAAATCAATATTATTTTTTGATCAAAATGATGAAGAGATTGTCCAGAATCTTCTGGGAGGTTTAACAGATGTAATGATAGATATAGATGATGAAACGTATACTGAATTCATTTTAAATGTTAGTAGTTTTTTGGAAAAATGGAACTTTAAATTGCCAATACCTTACATCACAACATCAACGTGAAAATGACTATGATGATGCATGATGATATAATGAACAGTACGACAAAAATGTCTATGTATATTGTACATATATTTTTCTTCTAATTTTGTTTCTTTGAATCAATTTAATTCAATTGAATCGCCTTATGATATGTATTTAATCACTTAATTTTATGTTTGTTCATGCTCTTCAATTATGGAGGAAATAAAGAACATTCATTCATTCATTCAAACCCAGCAATGTATATGAAAAAGTTGATAAATAAATGCCTCTGTGTATAGTACATATTCATTGCCAGTTAACTTGTGGTCGCTGTTTTTGTGTCGCCTGCAAAACATAGCGACACTTAGGGATAATTTTTTCCGTTGTTCGTCTGGTCTGTCTGTCCGTCTGTCATACTTGGATGTCACACCCTATATAAAAGTGATTCTCAAGTGTCGCTATGTTTCGCAGGCGACACATGTATTCCTTGGAATGATTTTATAAATAAAGGTGTGAATATAGAATTTTATTGTGACACTCCCGAACCTGAAGTCAAAAGTCTTTAATTAAGATAAAATCTTTCAATATTGTCAAAATATATTTAATCAAATTAAGGAAATAAAGAGAAGAAATTTAACCATACCACGTGATTGACGGTCACAACATCTTGGAAACATGGGAAAATGTGAATCAAGTTGTTCGTTTTCTCCGCAGGGAGATATCGGTCTACAACTACCTGCAATAAAAAATGACATAACTTTATACATGTAAAGTCTTGATAAATATTATAAAAATATCATCTTGACCTTTCATTGTAAACACAATGCTTAAAAATTCCTCACTGAATTTCATATTAAAACATAGTCACCAATTCAATGTAAACTTCATATTCTTACAATCTGAAAAAAAACCTCTCCAGGATAACTACACCGTAAGCTACATGTATGTATAGTGGATTGTAGGTACAGTGGATTTATAAAGTAAATGACATACGAAAAAAAAAAAAAAGACCATAACCCTAAGGAAAAAGTACTATATATAGTTTGCTACATTACTACATGTGCAGTGTAGTTATGTTTCGTGCAGTATAGTGTAGTATGGTAAAGTTTCGTCGTGTAGTATAGTGTAGTATGGTAAAGTTTCGTCGTGTAGTATAGTGTAATATGGTAAAGTTTCACGTAGTAAAGAATCATGTAGTAAAGTATCATTTAGTTAAGTATAGAAAAGTATCATTTAGTATTTTGAAGTATTTCAAGTGAAAATTTCAAAGTGGTACTATCTCATGATGAAAAGTCCATGAAACTAAGATAATTATACATATACATTTGTTTTTCTGTCTCTGACAACAATAGTTTGGTATTTATTAACTAGACCATATTGGTGATATCACGATCACATAACAGGAGGATGCACAATGGCCTTCCTCCATTGTTTGTATTGTGGTTCATAATTAAAGCATTGTGGGTAATGTTGTCCCTCGTTGTTTCGTCTTATATTAAATGTATCATGTGGTTGCTTACCGATATTGTCAATGCAGGGAAGTCTAGCTTGAAATATCTACCACTTATGAACTAATAAAACTGATGCAGAAAATACCGAGAAGGAAAGGTAAGCTCTTACCATGTATTCTATCTTCACAACACATTCTATCCTCTAAGTACAATCTTTCGTAAGGATAACAGGGCGAGGTCATTCGTCTGCATATACCCTCTGTACAAGCATGAAAAGAAGACATTTCAGATACGTGTATTTGATATGGAAAGGCACTATGCCATTAATTTTGAGGTCAATATTGCTTATAGACACATTTCGTTCAACTAATGTCAGTGCCTAACGTTATGGGCACCAATCTGAAATCAATTATATATAGTGAAAAAAGCAACTTTTGTACTAGAGATGAACGTTTGCAACAAAAAACACGACACAAACACACAAAAAAAGAGAAATAAATAAAACATGAATAAATAGAAAAAAAAATCAGGGATATTCGGGATATTCAATTCTTACGAGAAAGATTATCTGCACCAAATCGGATACAAACAACTTGAATACTTGAACAAAAAAATGCCGATTTTAGTGCAATTCAATGGCATTAAAAATTAACGATTGCAACTTGTATCATTAGGGTGAATGTACATTTCGGATCAATTAAAACTGAGCCTTTACAACATTTATTCATTGAACTTTACTTCTTGTTGACTTGCAAAATAATGTGATTCATTAAACATCGCACAATATGTGAATGTGATACATGAAAATTGAGAATCTTTCGATATTATCTTTATCTTATATTATTATTTTGATGAAATAACTATTTTTCTTTTTTTAAAGAAGGACGCATATAAAACCCGACGTTATCGGACTCTGCCACCAGAGAGCAGACAAAAGTAGTAAAATACAGTGCATTGAACAAAATGTAATTAAAGAAAAATCAAAATAAGTAAAAGAAGATCCTACCTGTCATAGAAAGAACACTGTTGAAAATAATGAAACATAAAAGCCAACGATACCGCTCCGAAAGTATTAAAGAAACCATTTCTACTCTGTTCATTCGTGCAAGCAGGAATCTCGGATCTTTGTGACAAGGAGACGGAATAAGGAATAAAGGTGATTATACAAACACCTCTGATATATAGAGGCTACATGATTGATCACTTCAATTACATTGTTAACACTGTCATCAATTATAACTTCATTTATCTATATCCTGATTTAGTATTATTTATAACATTACTTTGTTAAAGGTAGTTCATTTAGGTTTATTAAAAATGCAACAGGAAAAGAGGGAGAGAGAGAAAAAAAATACGGAAATAGGGAAATTATTAGACTACGTAATGTTGTTCTAAACGGATATGTGAATTAAAATTGTAAATGTAAAGTAGGGTTGACAACTTGTCAAGTTCAATCTTTAGTACTTACCACGTATTCTGTATTGACAGTACATTCAGTAAAAATGCAGAAAGACGAAAAGGCAGGAGGGCAGGCAGGCAGACAGACGAACGAACAAACAACTGATATTTTGCCGCTTTTTCTATTTTCAACTTTCCGACCTGTTCTTTTGTTTATGTCATTAATAATATTTGTTATTATATGATGTAATAACACAAATTATTAATGACATAAACAAACCCCCCCCAGATTTATACTTAACTGTCTGTTCACAATATGAAGAGAAAGCAATTAAAAAGGACAAAAATCATCACAAGGCATCAAACTAGACATCAGTGTACTTGGTTAGGTTGACGGGTTTCCGGCATGGATCACCATTTGCTTATAAGAAAATGACCTGTAAGTCATCTTTCATCGTAACATCATCTTACAATGAGTCAGCCCTCGGTACATACAATGAGTCAGCCCTCGGTACATACAGCGAGGCAGTACTCGGTACATACAATGAGTCCGCCCTCAGTACATACAATGAGTCAGCCTTCGGTACATACAATGAGTCAGCCCTCGGTACATACAATGAGTCAGCCTTCGGTACATACAATGAGTCAGCCCTCGGTACATACAATGAGTCAGCCCTCGGTACATACAATGGGTCAGCCCTTAGTACATACAATGAGTCAGCCTTTGGTACATACAATGGGTCAGCCCTCGGTACATACAATGAGTCAGCCTTCGGTACATACAATGAGTCCGCCCTCGGTACATACAATGAGTCAGCCTTCGGTACATACAATGGGTCAGCCCTCGGTACATACAATGAGTCAGCCTTCGTTACATACAATGAGTCAGCCCTCGGTACATACAATGAGTCAGCCCTCGGTACATACTATGAGTCAGGCCTCGGTACATATAATGAGTCAGCATTCGGTACATACAATGAGTCAGCATTCGGTACATACAATGAGTCAACCCTCGGTACATACAATGAGTCAGCCTTCGGTACATACAATAAGTCAGCCTTCGGTACATACAATAAGTCAGCCTTCGGTTCATACAATGGGTCAGCCCTCGGTACATACGATGAGTCAGCCCCGGTACATACAATGGGTAAGCCCTCGGTACATATAATTAGTCAGCCCTCGGTACATACAATGAGTCAGCCTTCGGTACATACAATGAGTCAGCCCTCGGTACATACAATGAGTCAGCCTTCGGTACATACAATGAGTCAGCCTTCGGTACATACAATGAGTCAGCCCTCGGTACATACAATTAGTCAGCCTTCAGTACATACAATGATTCAGCCCTCGGTACATACAATGGGTCAGCCCTCGGTACATATAGTGAGTCATCCTTAGGTACATACAATGAGTCAGCCTTCGGTACATAAAATGAGTCAGCCTTCGGTACATACAATGAGTCAGCCCTTGTACATACAATGAGTCAGCCTTCGGTACATACAATGAGTCAGTCTTCGGTACATACAATGAGTCAGCCTTCGGTACATACAATGAATGAGCCTTCGGTACATACAATAAGTCAGCATTCGGTACATACAATGATTCAGCTCTCGGTACATACAATGAGTCAGCCTTCGGTACATACAATAAGTCAGCCCTCGATACATACAATGAGTCAGCCTTCGGTACATAAAATGGGTCAGCCTTCGGTACATACAAAGAGTCAGCCCTCGGTACATACAGTGGGTCAGCCCTCGGTACATACAATGAGTCAGCCTTCGGAACATAAAATGAGTCAGCCTTCGGTTCATACAATGAGTCAGCCCTCGGTACATGCAGTGGGTCAGCCCTCGGTACATACAATGAGTCAGCCCTCGGTACATTTTTTGTGTTTTTTTCTCCCTATGTTTTAATCTATTTTTGTTGTCCTTGTATGAAATGTAATGTTTTGTGAATGTGTAATACTGTAACATTGTAATATGACTTAAAACTGAAGACACTACCGCAGATGGAGAGAAATTGTGTGCACCAACTCACTTGGTCAGATTACAATGACCGATATTTATGGTTTAGAATATCTTCGCCATTATTAATGAACAAAAATAAAAAAGAAAACTATTCGCTTACAAATCAGTCGCCTTTGTTTCCATTTGTCAGCCGGCTGTTAAGTCTTCTTCATATTCGCACAAAGTAGTACTATCTACCTTTAAAGAAATTGCATGAATCGTCAATGATCTTACATTTCATTAGAATATCGCATACAAAGTATTATAATGGACATTTTATCAAATGGACTTTTTGTGGCCGTCAAATCTGACAAACCTGTTGGCAGTGGGGGTTGTCCCATCCTTAAAATCAAATTTGCAAATACAGGGATCGATCATCTGCGTTTAAGTGACATTCTAAGTGGCAGTTCTGTCAGGGATAAAATCCCTCATTATTTCAATTACCTGGAGTTGCCTCGTATTTCCTACACATACATTCAATCAGATGCTTCCGAAATATTTAATTATAAACATAATTTGAAATGTCTAGATGTACACCACCTTTCACAAGAAAGGAGGAGATCTCAAACAACACTCGGTTGCAGCACCAACAGAAAAACCCCATAAACACCCACTGCAAAAACACAAAGCAGACACGCAAAGAATGAGACTCAAATGGCACAATGAACGCCAATCACACAGAATCATAATACATAAATGACTACACATAATCCAACGAGACCGATGGGCAACCGGTGCCGACTTAGGACGGCCACCTGCCACTTCAGTAGCAGACGTTGTAGTTATCCTGGATTACGTGCGCACAACCCTCCCACTGTTCCGAGTACACAGAGGTCTCGAAGAACGTAAAAGTGTGGTGTAAACAATCGCCTCACTGTTACATCACCACACACAGACAAGACCGCAAAACTCAGGGACCCAAGCAACACAGATGAATATAAAAATGGATATCAAAAGAGGGCGTGCGTAATACAGTCCGTGCTCTGTCAGCTGTAACGAGCTCATGTATGTTTCACCCGAGGAGTCTGACTGACATTCAGAGAGGATAGGTGGTCAGGGCTCTGTCTTCACTAAAGAGGTTTGGACAGGGCCCGTCATGGAGTCCCGTCGTCACATTCAGTCAGAGTGCAAGTCTTGAGTATGCGTTGATACAAGACTGTAGATTGGTCAAGAAAGGAGGGGATCTCCAACAAGACTCGGTTGCAGCACCAACAGCAACACACCAAATGTCCCAAGTGAAAACACAGAGAAGACACACACAGCAAGAGACAAGTACCAAGCCTAGTGTGCGTCTGGTAACATTAGGATCATACCCACGGTATAAAAGAAGCTGACAATAATTTTTGTAAAAATTCCAGAAAGTCGTTTCTATTTTGTGAAAGCGATAACCTTGACCTAAAAGTTTCTTCGTAATTTGTAAATTTCTACTATGAAAATCCAAAACATCAGGCGATGTTCTAGCACAACGGATGAGTTGTGAAATGTATATACCATATGACGGTAATCTAGGAACATTACCGTCAAGCCAGGGAAAATTTATTATGTTGGATCTTAAATCATCTCTTCTGTCATACATCTTTGTATGAATCTCTCCATTAACAATTTTGATATTTAGGTCCAAAACGGTGTTCCTGTGTTTGAAACGTTTGCCTTGTATAGGGTCAATTCTTGTGGATAAATAACATTTTTATACTTTTCAAAAACAGGATTGTTGATAGTAAGAATACCATCCAGGTACCTAGAAGTACTAATGAAACATTTCATATCATCATGTTTTCTTTGTTTTTGAAGCTTTTGGATAAAATCTTTTTGATACGTGTATAGAAATAGATCTGCAACAAGAGGTGCACAATCGGTACCCATACCCGTTGGGATCCCTACAATTTGCATGTAGAGATTCTCATCAAATTTTACATAAATGTTGTCCAAAAGGAAGGACAGGCAATACACAGGTCACTATATATCCATGATTTGTATGATCTGTAGCGGAAAAGAAACCTTTTGATTATGATGTACAAATGTAAATTTCCCCTCTCGATTAAGGTGCCATTTTGATGAGTTTGGAAATTGATAATTAATTTTGTGTTGAGGAAGCGTGGTGTACATATTTTAAAAGTCGTATGAAGAAATCGTATTGGCTTGAAAATTTCTAGATTTCATTTTTCAATCACATTTCCTGAATTTTGAATAGACCAAATCAAATTTACATAATTCCTGTTTAGAACAGTTTCACAATATTTTGCTATTTTTTCCTTTATCGCCGTAAGTGTTAACGCCAGATTTCTAGACAAAATTGTAGTTGAGCAGTTGCTAGAATAGCAATGTATCGAAATTTGTAAGGACACTTGTTCAGTTTTGGTATGCAGTATATTGTAGGAAGATGCAATATAGAAATAGGGATGTTGAATGAAGAAATTTCACTGTTATGTTTGCTCAAAATGTCGGGAACACTTTCATTGCTTTGATATAAGTATTGATATAAGTATTTGTACACGAAAGTTCCGAAACTAAAGTTGATGTATAGTAACGTTTTGCAAATGGTTACTGTGATGTTGGCTGCTTTGTCTGCAGGAACGAAGACCAGTTTTTCATGTAAATTACGTAATTTGGATTTGAAATATCTTTTCAATTTTACTTTCTTTTGTAATTCATAACATTTCAAATGCTAGAGAGAGAAACGTGGGTAACATTCAGCACCTAGCTGGAAATCCAACATACACACTTACAAATTTATCTGTATCTGAAAACCACAAATCCGTTCTTGAGTTCTTCGGTATTCATACTGATAACTCTGATCTTGAACTACCTTATATCTACTGGATTCCCCAAAATGCAATAGAAGAAATCCTTACAAACACCGGTTCATTGCCGGTTCGTCCAGGTGCTCCATAAAACCTCTATCCATTTTGCTTACGAAAATATTAACTCGCATCAAGCAAGGTCTTTAAACACACTGCGAGACAAAATATTCCAGAAATGGAATCAATCAAATGTGGATCCCAAAGAATTCTACGGAACTCAAAAACAGAATGTTATTCGCAACACCTTTCTTTCAAAATATGGGAACAGGAGATACAAATTCCTTGTCATAGGGCGGGAGGATACTTATTTCGTTAAGGAACACTAATTCAAGTAAAAAGTATAACGAAGAAAGACAAATATGGATAATGACCATATCCCTGTATACAGCACAAAATCGACAACTCAGAAAATCAGAAACCGAAGGCATACAAAATCAGAACAAAACAGAGACCAAAGCAAGCAAACAAAAACCTCCACCACATGAAAAGAAGCGGACTACCGACATGAGAGTGATATAATCCGGGTGCTTGAGTTTATGATTGACAACATATTTGTGATGTTTAGAGGAACTGTTTTCAAGCACATAGTTGGTATCCCCATGATAACCAATTGTTCCCCATTACTTATTGACTAATTTTTTTATTCATACGAAGCTGACTTCACCCAGACCTTCCTCTTGCTTTCTCACTGCAAGATAAACAAATCAGCCAAACAGTCCAATGAAAATTAGTCATTTTGAAAGAAAAATACACACTAGAATCATGAGCGCATGTGGAAATGACTTCAGTTTTATTATAAAACTGCAGTAAAAGATCATATTTGACTCCCTTGTTCACTCCATCGTTTTTTGGTAATTTATTCACCAAACAAGACATACTTCAAATATACATATATGTACATCAAAATGTATATCGAGGCAATCACCGACTTTGACAGGTCTCCATGGAGCTAGTTGCGACGGGTGTTGCATGCAATCAGGAGACGCTGACTCTCCCCAGGCACCTGGTCTCACTTCGGAATTTCATTCATTGTGTCATTCCGAGGTTCGCAACCATTCCTGTGGAAAATATAATGATTTTGCCTTGCCTTCTCGACTATGAGACTGAGTAACTGATGGGTACTTCTGTAATGTTTATCAAATATATAGAATAAAATTATCAATCGACCGACTTAAAATGATCTCAGATTACGAAGAACGAGAAATTATTTTGGTATGAATTTAAGCGCTATTATCAGAAATCAACAAACATATTGATTAGGGAATGCTTTATTTACATCATATTAGTAAGCAACGAAAATTAATGTATTCTAGGAAAATAGACGCATTATATGAAACATTGAGGAATATTCATGAGCGTGGAATTGCTCTGAGCTTGAAAGGTAAAGGCGATCTTGTCTCTCCTATGTGACACTCAGATAAAGAAGGAAGCCGGCCTTCTTCTTGGGGAAGAAACTGAAATCTTTGTACCAAGGCTGTTGCAAACAGGAATAACTCCATCCTCGCCAGAGACTCTCCCATACAAATTCTACGACCTGGAAAAGAGAATTATGGAAATTATTCAAATGATCCATTCACGAGGGTTGTCCGGAAAGTTCGGTCCGATACTCACTTCAGGAGTAAGAAAATTTTGAATTCAGATATACTACGTTTAATAGATGCAAAAAGAAACATCAAAGAAGTACCCAAGCGTCATTCAGTCCGAAAGTCGAGAAGGCAAGGCAAAATCGTGAGAATTCCCACCGAAACGGTTGCGAACCCCAGAATGAACAACATTCTGAATGACGAAAATCATATTTATTTCATATGAGGAAGAGGGTATAAGTCTTACAAAGGTTAGGTTGCCAGGAAATAATTGAAAATGACACAAAAGTATATTTATATGCCACTTGCTTACCTAACAAGAGATCCTTTTCCTAAGATATTGACGTCTTACCATTGTTTGCTTTAAACGGATATTTAGTAGGCTCCCATTGCATGTTATGATGCTTAACCAAAAAGAAACTGAGGTGGATGTACTATCCGAAACACATGTCTGGTGCATGAAAATTGTTTTGAAATTTCTTCCAAGAAGGTAAAGCGTTGGAACACTTCCGTATTATGATAATAAACACTTATTTCCTTTTGCTGTGTAGAGCAATTAACTCATTCCTCATGAATGGATGTTAATAGCGTAAAAACAACTTTTTCAGCATTTTCGTCTGAAAAAAATCTTTGTTTTGGTCCTCCATTAATTTGACGTCGTATATCATTTTGCTTTTTCGGATACATATCATTTCATCCTAAATATCATCCAAATTAAAGGAGAAAGCACCACATAGCACCTAGCCATAAAGCCGTAGCACCATCCCATAAATGCTATTTTGGACATTGGTTTGATTAAACTACGCTACCGAATAGTCCCTACAGGAAATTTTAAGCCGCGCAATCTTTGCAAATTCAAATTCAAAAATAAAATTGGAGGACATTGTTGCTGCAATATTTTCGGCATATTTATAAATAAGTTAAAGAAGATCGTGACGGTAATCTCAACATCACTCACAAAAGAGCACCAAACTGAGCATCGACGAACCCCTAGCAAACCAGAGGTGGGACCAGGTGCCCGGGAGGAGCAAGCATCCCCCGTTGGCCGGCCGCACCCGCCATCGATGTTTACGCACGAAAAATGAAAACAATATCTAAAATACATGTATTGTCTGAAGTTATGTCTATATAGAGAATGATATGGCGACAATGTCAGGGAAAAATATTTAAGGGGTAACGAGTGGCTGGTAAGCGAGCTAACTCGCATAGTCAATTTCTTCGTTTCAATCCGTGTTTAACCGTTTTCCTGTTATTAAAGTTCGAGTAAAATTTTACAATTATCGGAACTCTTTCTATTATTGATGGAAAGGTGTATCATACTTCAAATTTCAGTAAACTGTAAAAATTCTATTCAGATTTTTTATTTCTTCTGTCATTTATACGAGCAGACACTCGTTACCCCTTAAAACACTTACTGTCAAACCCCTCGCGGGGAACTTTTTTAATAGTGATGTTTACTAACATAAACACGTGCCCGGTGCATTAAAACTGGTTTGAAATTTTCTTCAAGAAGGAATAGAGTTTGAGCAATTACGTATCATAACAAAGCAGACGCGATTGATATTCCTATTTTTCTAAAATTATTTTAAATCACTCACCTACTCCAAAAGCTTGAACTTTATCAGTACCAGTTAGACGACCATCATCTGTTAAAAATCTTGTTGGTATGAAATCCTCGGGGTTTTCAAATAAAGTGGAATCATTCATTATTGAATCCAAGTTCGGGAATAGCATTGCATCTTTTGGAATTATATATCCACGATAATATAAATCTTCACTTAATCCGTTAGGAAGTGAAAGTGGTGCAATATTACCAATTCTCAACACTTCATGCAGCACTGACTCACAATACACCAATTTACTGCGATGGGAAGAAGATGGAGATCCGTCATTTCCAACTACGTCTTCAATTTCAGTATGTATGCGTTCCTGAATTTCCGGTTTGTGAAGTAGTACAAGAAGGAACCATCGCAGAGCTGTACCAGTAGTGTCTGTCCCTGTTACAAACAAATCTGTCAAACACCGGAGCAGTTGCGCATCTAAATTTTGAAGAATTGAAAAGAAAATGGGTTAAAATTTTTGTAGGACAGATGGTTGAAATGTGGCATTGAATTTTCCTTAAGAGACAGTGACCGCAAAGCTTCATAAAAATCTTAGATCATGATCAGTAACCTTGAAATGAAATAAATTATGACGGCGATTGCGTTACCTGTAAACGTTGAATCCTGCCCGATTTCTTTCTTTTGTTGTTTTAGAAACGCATCTAAGTAGTTATTAGTATCATTGTTATCTAGTGACGTCTTATGTTCATTAATTTCATCTTGCAAAAACGAGGATAGCTTTGCCTCTTTCTTCATAACTTCACCATACCTGAGTGGATCACCGGGAATGTACTTCAAGAAAGGAAGAAAAGTAAGTATCCCGACGATTTCACTGCTGCCAAGAATGTCTGACACACATTTGGTAAGTTCCTTGAATTGTACGTTTTCGTGTCCAAATCTCTTCCCTGAAAAGCCACGGAGCATATGATATTAGACATGCTGGTCAGTAACAAAGGTGAAATGTCGAATGGCTGTCCATTAGTGAGCAGAAGTTGCTCTACCAAACTCTGGACACTCTCAAGAATTTTTGTCTCCATTTTTCTATTTCCAAAGCCAATATCTCTTAACGTAGAGAGAGCGAAGGTACGATGTTCTTTCCATAGGCGACCAGAACTTCCGGCAATCCCTTTCAAATGAAAAGAATATCACATATTTCAAGGTATTTTGCATTAATGAACGCATATTGAAAACATACGTATTTTCTCAACTTTTTCCATACTAATATCTATAATCTATATACATTAAATGTATATGAAAGCCTGAATAGTTTAACATATGCTGAACACTGTTCACTGAATACTTAATCCAGGATAACCATACCTTCTGCTATTTCCGTGGCAGATGGCCGTCCTAAGTCGGCACCGGTTGCCCATTGGTCTCGTTGGTTTATGTGTAGTCCTATGTGTTTAATGTTTCTGTGTTGTGCGTTGACGTTCCTTGTCCCTCATGCGTCTCTTTCTGTGCTTGTCTGCTTTGTGTTTTTGCATTGGGTGTTTTGGGGGTTTCGCTGTGGGTGCTACAACCTGGTGTTGTTGGAGATCCCCTCCTTTGTTGTGAATCAGGACATTCTTGAGAGATACACTCGCTTGCAGTACCCACAGCAAAACCCCAAAACACCCAATGCAAAAACAACTTGCAACAAGGTCATAGGCGGCATAGGCTTGCGATATAACCTTGCCGTCATCGCTATTTTCCTACGCCATTTCACGCAATGATAAAACCCGAGAGGCATCGCAGGTACGGCATGTCGTCACAGTGACGTCATTCGGACTTCTGACGTAAACAGTGCAAAAGATGGAAAGGCAGATGCACATAATTGAGTGTTTAGGGGCGAGTAAATGGGCAATGAAGGAAACGATTCTTATCTTGATGTAGGACAATATACAAGACTCACGTCTAAAGACGGTAGGTTTCGATTTATAGCTAGAATTTGTTTTTTTACTGGAGACTTATCGCTCAGTTGATCGTGCTGGCAACGTACGAATGAAGAAAGAATCCCCGATACTGCATCGTATTGCATCGAAAGAAAGGCATTGCATATACTGTGCACTGTATACCTCATAAATATAGTCAAACCTGACGGTATATACTTGTAATACTTTATTTACAAATGTGAAGCCCCAGTTCCAGTCTGCAAGAATCTTGCAGACAAACAATAGGCGATGACGGCAGAGGTAGATTTCAAAGTGAAGAAAAGCGGAACTGAAATCGGACGCATGCGTAGGAGATTGGCAAAAATACAGACTAGACACGCACAGAAAGAAACACAAAAGGAACAAAGAACAACAACTCACACAATAAAAACATCGAACGCAGAAGACCACACGTATATCACTGGGACCAATGGGCGACCGGTGCCGACTTAGGATGGCCATCTTCCACGCAAGCAGAAGAAGATGTGGTTATCCGGATTACGTGCGCACATCCCTTGCTCTTTTCCAATTACCAAGGAGTCTCGAATGACCTCCTCATTTAAGATGAACATACCAACAGACAGCATGACACAGAGGCCAAAGAAACACACAGATGAATATGTAAATTGATATAAAATAGAAGGCGTACGAAATACAGTCCATGTTCTGCCGGTGGTAGCGAGCTCCTGCATGTGATCACCCGAGGAATCCGACCGACATTTAGGGAGGATGGGTGTCGGGGCCCACCATTGAGTCCTGTCGTCACAGTTAATCAGAGTGCAATTCTTAAGAATGCGCTTGTACAAGGATGTAGTTTGTTCCAGTGCCAAACCAAGCGTCCGTCTGATGACACATCTGGGTAATTGGAAAAGAGGGAGAGTTGTGCGGACATAATCTCACCGTCTGCTACTTGCGTGGCAGGTTGCCGTTCGAAGTCGGCACCGATTGCCCATTGGTCTCGTTGGTTTATGTGTAGTCATTTGTGTTTGATGTTTTTATGATATGATTTCGTGGTCCTTGTCCCCTTTGCGTCTCTTTCTGTGCGTATCTGCTCTGTGTTTTTGCAATTGGTGTTTTTGGGTTTTGCTGATGGTGCTGCAACCGAGTGTTGTTGGAGATCATCTTTCTTTTATCTGAAATATGATACTTATATAGATATTGCGGCTAGCCAAACAGGGGATGCTTATTCCTTACGGGCATCTGGTCGCAACTCTAGCTTGCAAGGGGTCCGTCAATACTTAATTCGGTGTTCCAACTCTATACCTACTTGAAGAAAATTTCAAACCAATTTTCATGCACCAGACACGTGTTCCGAATATCAAATTATCATCAGTGATGCTTCCAGCCGAAGTGTTTTTTTATAAGCAACCCAAATTCATTTCACTAGCTTCCTCTCCTTTATTTTTTGAATTTTAATTTCTGCATTTACTTTACTGTAGGTCAATTCAGTAGCATATCCCCCCCCCCCAAAAAAAAAAATCAAAAAAGCATTGAAGGGATGGTGCTAAGATCTTATCCTCCATTAATAGATAAAAAACATTGAATACTTTGTGGTGCCAATAAAGCAGTACTAGTAATCATCTCTTTTGAATGCAGATGATTACACATTTTTAAACTTTTATAAGCAATCTCTGGTACATGCACATGCCAAGAATAAATAAACTATCGATTGAAAAAGAGAACAAAAACTAAGCAAACAAAAGAAAACAAATAAAATGACTTAGTTCAATTGACTGTTTTTATCAAAAACCACAGACATGTACCACACATACCAGAACATTTTTGTTTGCATATAACAAATAATTTTAAGAAAAGTGGCGGATTCAAGAGGGGCGTAGGGAGCGTACGCCCCCCTAAGACTTGGAAATCATAGGTAAAACTATCATTTTCCATACAAAAAAGAGTAAATTTTAGTGAATATTAACAACCTTTTAGTTAATATAATTGTCAAATGCATTAATCAATTTCAGTCATGAAAATGGGTCCGAAAAGGCGTTAGCTTTCGGGGGCTTCGTCCCCCTTGTCCCCCTACCAGGGATCTGTCCTGGACCCGCTGTGGACCTAGGCGGTCCCCAGACCCCTCGCCATTTTGTACGCCCCCTCTAACTCAAAAGCTGGATCCACCACTGAAGAAGAACATGTCGGCTGACCCACGATCATAGTGGACTAGATCTTGCGACCGCACGAGCACTGGTGCGACACCCTAACCACTGGACTTAATTGTCTTTTTTAATATACAACACAGAGATTTATAACAATACATAGACAAGGACATATTTGTTTTGTATATAACGCATTATATTGAGGAATATATATATATGCTGATCCGAAGGCCAAGTGAGCCTAGAAATAGCTACCTATCGGTCACTTGCCCCACAGCCTATATAACAACTAGACCACGTAACCAACATAAATCTAAATTATCTTACCTATATATTTACATATATCTGACATGACTATGTTTTCAGCTCTACAGCTAGTGATATCCCCTCGCTTTATGAATATTTCCCTCATAGTCTCGTGCCCATTTATCACTACGACGGTCTGTGATCCAAGCACCAAACTGAAAACATCACCGTACTGCCTACGGAGCCGTCGGAATTCCTGGAGCAGAACCTTCGAGATAAGATTCAAATTTCCAACAAACGGCAGGGTAGGGGGTCCTGGAGGCCAGTTTGATCTTCTTCTGCTCTTCAAATAAAGTAAAAGAATAAGGATGGTCAAAATCCCAAGAACAATCGATAACCCTATCCCCATAGTTTATGTATGTCGTGTAAGGTAAGAACGCTGTTTGTAAATCAAGTTAAATGTCACAAAACTAATGCTATCTGACTCCATCTTTTAAGTTGCACTGGGGTGTAAAAAAATGTATGCCCTATCTACAAAAAATGTGTATGATTTCCTGTTCTTTGTATGCATTGACTTTATATTTGAAATAAATAGAACTCCGATGAATATAGAATTTCATAAGTATAGGCACTTCAAAGCTACGTAACTTGATTTTTAAAAAGAAAATAAAGTTCTTTGTTCTTATACGGCATTTACATATCACAGCTCATCCGGTACGCTAGAGCATGTACTGATATTTTGGATTTTCACAGTAGAAATTTACAAATTACAAAAAACTTTTAGGTCAAGGTTTCCGCTTTCATAAACTAGTTAAGACTTTCTGGAAATTTTACAAAAATTACAGTCAACTTCTTTTAAAATTCGGATCTATACATGCAACAGAGTACACTACTATGGGTATTACACGACCTGTCTTTTATGGTGATATGATAAACAAAATAAAAAGGATCGAAGGTAGGCAGCATAACCATCGAAAATGCGTCAGAATCATCAAACGCCTTTTATACCGTGGGTATGATCCTAATGTCACCAGACGGACACTAGGCTTGGTACTTGACCAATCTACAGTCTTGTACAAGCGCATCCTTGGGACTTGCACTCTGACTGACTGTGACGACGGGACTCCATGACGGGCCTTGTCCAAACCTCTTTAGAGAAGACAGGGCCCCGACCACCTGTCCTCTCTGAATGTCAGTCGGACTCCTCGGGTGATTACATACATGAGCTCGCTACAGCCGGCAGAGCACGGACTGTATTACGCATGCCCTCTTTTTATATCCATTTACATATTCATCTGTGTCTATGGGGCCTCTGCGTTTCGCGGTCTTGTTTGTGTGATGTCATCTTACAGTGAGGAGGTTGTTTTTCACCACAATTGTACGTTCTTCGAGACCTCTGGGTAATTGGAGAATTGAGAGGGTTGTGCGCACGTAATCCAGGATAACCACACCATTTGCTACTTACGTGACAAATGCCCGTCCAAAGTCGGCACCGGTTACCCATTGGTCTCGTCGGTTTATGTGTAGTCTTTTGTGTTTGATGTTTACATGTCGTGTGTCTCTTTTCCGTCTCGTGCTGTACTCGTCTTTTGTGTTTTTGCATCGGGTGTTTTGGTGTTTTACTGTTGATGCTGCAACGGGGTCTTGTTGGAGATCTCCTCCCTTCTTTTTACTAGGATATGATAGTAATGTAACGTTTAGCATGAAAGAAAGGAGGGGGTTTCCAACGACACTCGGTTGCAGCACCCACAGCAAAACCCCCAAAACACTCAATGTTAAACGTCTTCAAATTCAATAGCATCATTTAAGACCTGATAAATTTACAGCATGGACCAATGCATTACAGAGATGACATACATAACAAGAGGCACAAAGAACACACAAAAAAGCACAGAAACATGAATAACAAAAGACCACATATAAACCAATGAGAATAATTGGCACCCGGGCAGTCTTAGGGCGACAATCTACTACTCCAATAGCAAATTGTTTTGTGGTTATCCGAATTACCTGCGCATAACCCTCACACCTTTTCGGTTTACCAGGAGGTCTCGAAGAACGCACAATATTGGTGTAACATAATCTCCTAACTGTAAAATGACCATACAAACATGACAGCATGACACAGGGACCCGAGCAACACACAGATGGATTTATAAGTGGACATATAAATATAGGGAAACGAAGTACAGACTGTACTCTGCCGACTGTAGCGAGCATGATATCAATAGGAGTTCGATCGGCATTCAGAGAGGACAAGTAGTCGAGCTCTGTCTTCCCTAAAGAGGTAAGGACAGTACCCGTCATGGAGTCCTGTCGTCACAGTCAGTCAGAGTGCAATTCTTATGAATGCGCTTATACAAGAGTGTGGATTGTCAAGTACGAACCCAAGTGTCCGTCTGGTGATATCAGGATCATATCGACGATATAAAGGCGTAAAGACGCAATTTCGATGGTTATTCTGTTTGCCATTGACCATCCTTATTTTGTTTACAATGTCACAATAACAGGCAGGTTGTGAAATACCCAAAGTACATAATTATATACTCTGTTGCTCGTATGGACCTGAATTTAAACAGAAGCTGACAAAAATTATTGCATGACCTTGTCCTAAAGGTTTCTTGGTAATTTGTAAAATTTCTATCTGGAAAATCCAAAATATTGTTACATTTGTACGTGTTCTATCGTACCGGATGAGTTATGAAATGTAAATACCGTATGACGGTAATCTAGGAACATCATCGTGAAGTCAGGGGAAATGCCTATTGAATAAAGTTGAATCCAACATCATCTGTTTTGTAATACACACTTGTATGAATCTCTCTATTAACAGTTTTGATATTTAGTTCCAAAAATGGTGTGTATATAAAAATCAAAGAAGTACCTAACCATTATTAAGTCACAAAGTTCAGAAGGCAAGACAAAATTGTGAGAATTCCCATGTCTAACGTTTGCCCTATGCACTATGAATAGTCTTCTGATTGTAGCTGATAGTGAGTCTTCTGGATAATTAAAAAAAAAAAAAGATTGTCGCTGATAGTGAGTATATCATTCAGGTACCAAGAAGTACCATGGAAACATTTCAAATTATTATGCTTTCTTTACTTTTGAAGATTTTAGATAGACTAAGATTCTATTTCATAAGTGTATATAAATAAGTTAGAACAAGAGGCGCACAGTTAGTACCCATAGCGAGATGAAGGACACGGCATTACATAGGTCACTACAAGTCCTTGATTTGTATGATTTGTAATCTTTTGCGGAAAAGAAACCCTCTAATTAAGATGAAAGATAGAAGTTTTCCCCTCTCGATCAAAGCACCATTTAGTGAGTTTAGACAATCGATCATAATTTGATCATGAGGAAATGTGGTTTCATATAGGAAAAGTCGTATGAAGAAATCGTATTGGCTTGAAAATTTCTGAATTTTTAAATAGACGAAAAGAAGCTCAAACCATTCCTGTTTAGAATAATTTCACAATATCTTGCCATATGTTCCTTTATCGCCGTGAGTTTCAAATGATTATGGTATTGTAACTGCTTTTTATGCGGATGCGAAGACATATTGTTCATGTAAATTTCTTAGATTTGAAATATCTTTCATATTTGGAACGTTGATTTTCAAAAAGACTCACCATCAAAACTGTGCGAATATCAGTTACATCCAGAATGAGGTTTTCTAGTACTTTTAAGAGCTTCGATTCGAATCCTTCTGATTTACACTATCATTTGGTATAGTGATCTAAAGCTTTTTTTTAGCACATCACGACATCTTATAAAATCTATCTTCCTTTAACATTATGACCACCTTGTTTAAGTTTCACATTCTTTTAAAAGAAGCTGGATACGACTCAAGTATTTTAGGATCTGATGTAACTTATTGAATTTGAACGTTTAACATTTGAACTACTTGTGTGAATGTTACTGCTGGTGGACCAAGAGTCCCCGAGGGCACATGTAATCAAGTTCGATCAATTTCAAGTGATCGTCTGTCTCTTTAACGCATTTGAAATTTTCTGTTACAAAATGGCTTGGAATTTCTAAAACGTTGGTCCTGTAGCGTCATATCCCACCCATTCTGCTACGTCTTTTGGTACATTTTTGGACATAATAATTTTCACACTTTTTGGTACATTTTTGGACATAATTATTTTCACACTTTTTGGCCATATTACATTATATTGAGGATCACTGACGAGGGTTTCCTACTTGGTGAGTGTCAATGCTGGTGGACCAAGAGTCCCCGAGGGCACATGTAGCCAAGTTCGATCAACTTCGGTTGATCGTCTGTCTCTTCAACGCATTTGAAATTTTCTGTTACAAAATGGCTTGAAATTTCTAAAACGTTGGTCCTGTAGCATCATATCCCACCCATTCTGCTACATCTTTTGGTACATTTTTGGACATAATAATTTTCACACTTTTTGGCCATATTACATTGTTTAGATTGAGGATCGCTGACGAGGGTTTAGTACTCGAAACGTGCATGTTTGGTCTATGCTGTTGATTTATCTGTTATTAAATGATGCTATTGAATTTGAAGACGTTTAACATTTATTAAATTAAAAACGAGAATGTGTATTTACTCTAATTACTAATGCATGTAATTCATAGTCTATCTATCCTATAATTTAATTGACGTCTCCTTCGCTTGATTGAATTAGCTCCGCAAGGTAACTTTGCAACACCAGACATGTCTCAGAAAATGAAACTCTATCAGGTGAAATCGTGCAAGCAGGAAATGCTTACTCTTCCTGGGCACCAGGTCTCACTCCCATTTCGGGAGTTCGCTTCTTTTCATATGTTTTTTTGTTTGCTTTGGTTCCTGTTTTATCCTGATTTTGCATGCATTCGGTTTCTTATTTTCTGAATTATCGATTTTGTGCTGTTTACAGGGATATGGTCATTGTCCATATTTGTCATCATCTAATATAGCTGAATCTCCCTTTCATTTTTGTCGACATGAGCAAAAACTGGCACGAAAAATGGTAACGTAACATATGTTTTTTTTTTTGTTCATATTTCGTGTGGAAAAAACTTCGAACATGGTATGAGTTGACTCTGCCTAATTGTTTATTATTTTCAAATACCAGACGTTCTAAAGCTAGTTTTTCTCTCCTTATGCTTCGTTGTCATCAAGCCTTTTATTACATGTGTAACGTGAAGTGTCGGGGGAGCCCGAAGAAAGGGTCTGAAGTCAAGCGCACTGGACCGCATTCCCGATAAACCTAGCTTGCCGGGGAAGCAGTTAAAAAAAAAACAAAGGAGAGGATCACCAAGTGGCTTATATTCCTATGCTCATTATTAGTTACACTTCCCCCTTATCGGGGAAGCTTCGTCCTCATAGCTTACTTATTTGCGTGAGTTCTCTTTTGGATATCCATGGCTTTCCTTTGTCACAGCATGTTTCAGCTGCAACTTCTGCTGGCGGTATCCTTTCAACTCAACATAGACGACAGTCCACCAGTCCGTATTGACTGAGCAGAAGTACCTTCGGGCACTATAGTCCGAAATTTGGCCACATGGACCATCGAGTCACGAATGACTCACCCAGAGGGCCTGCGACCCCAAAGTCACTTCGTGTTCACTAGTGAGCTTAGGAATATAAGCCACTTGAACTGCCTCCCCGGCAGGCTAGTTTTATCGGGAATGCGGTCAAGTGCGCTTGACTTCAGACCCCTTGTTCGAGCTCCCCCGTCGCTTCAGGTTACATATTTTGATGGCTAGCGGTGACTCTTGATTATTTAAATTTGCAATATACCATTTGTTAACTTTAAGCTTTGTTAATTATTTTGATGATAGATAGTGTTGCTGATTTGACGGACGAGATTTCTCGCCTAGAAAGTGACATAGCAGCCATAAGTCGCATCTAATGAGGCATTCCACCCCTATAAGTTTGTCTTCTAGAGGGAGACGCAGTGCACTACATGCCCCATTGATAGTCATGTACGCCTCGCACCCCATCACAAGACAGGAGGGTGAGATTCCAGAATGCAGCTCGAAGCAATGATAATACTCGTCCTGTCAGTAACATGCAAAATAACAATGCAGTGAGCGACCCAGGGCATAATACTGGAGCTAGTAATACGAGAGCTACAGCACGGCGCTCTATTATTACATTATTAAACAGAAGTAGGGCAGATCAGAGTAGGATACCGGAAGAGCATTGTAAAGCCTGCAACATACGACGGCAAGTCTTCCTGGATAGACTTTAAGTCCCACTTCGACACAGTGCGGACTTGAATGAATGGACGGATGATGAAAAAGGAATGTACCTTGCAGTTGCATTACGCGATGGTATTAGATAACTTTTCTGCCGCATCACGTAAAAGTTTTACTGAGCTCTGCAAAGCATTAAAAGACAGATATGCCCCCGCCAACCAGATGGACATGTACAGGGCTCAACTTAGGGAAGGAAACAAAAGGCTTCGGGGTCTGTCCCCGAGTTAGGGCAAGATGTTCGGAGGTTGACAAACTAAGCGTATGCTAGGGCACCCTCTGATGTACGCGAAACTCTTGCCATTGAATACTTTATAATTGCATTACACAGCTCCGACATGCGTCTCAGAATTAATGCTTGATTTGATTCTGTGGGAACTTTCAAATTCTCATAACATAAAGGGAGGAACCATATTGAAGTAGGTTCTGCAAAACAATTAAATATTCAAATGTGAAAAGAAAGAATAAACATGCACAAAAAGAGACACAAATTGGAACAAGGATGACCTTAAAATTACATCATAGACATCAAAACATTCTTTTCATATGGTGGAGTTTTTTCTTTTCCATTTGAACCATCCAACCAAAGATTGTACTCTATGTCTTCCGAAATGGAAGTAACCGGATGTGACAGTTCTACCAAATTGAAGCGGCGGGTGTTGCAAGCAAGCAGGAAATGCTTACTCTTCCTGGGCACCTGGGTTCACTCCCATATCGGGAGTTCGCTTCTTTTCATGTGGTGGAAGTTTTTGTTTGTTTGCTTCGGTTCGTATTATATCCTGGTTTATGATTTTCTGAATTATCGATTTTGTACTATGTATTGGGATATGGTCATTATCCATATTTGTCACGTAAGACTACACACAAAACACAAACAAGACCAATGGGCAATTGGTGCCAGCTTAATAGGACCATCTGCCAATTTACTAGAAAATTGTGTGGTTTTCTGTATTATGCATGTACAACCCTCCGATTTGTCCAATTACCCAGTGATCCCGAAGACCGCAAACAAGTTGTGCATAATAGCTTTGTCATCTCCAGGTAACGACACAAACAAGTCAGCCAAACAGCCGATTGTAAATCAGTCAATTTTTAAGAAAAATTCACACGAGAATCATTAGCGCCTGCGGAAATGACTTCAGTTTTACTTTAAAACTGCGGTAAAGAAGATCATATTAGACATTTTTCATGTTCGCGGACTTCGGACACCGCACTTGGAAGGGAGTATGTCAAAAGCGAAATTTGTAATTGTTATCCCATTTAACCTAAATTAAATTTTGTTAAAATTCATTATTTCAATGCGTGAATATACATGTACATATTCAATGCATTCTACGGTCATTTCGTCTATTGCGTGCTCAGATTTTACTTTCTATGTTGATTTATGCGTAGTCTTTTCTGTTTGATATTTATATGCCGTATGTCTCTTTTTCGTCTCTTAGTAAGTATGCTCGTCTTTGTGTTTCCACATCGGGTATTGGTGTTTTGGTGTTTGCTGCGACGTTGTCTGGTTGGAGATCTCCTCCCTTCTTCTAATTGCACCTGATTTCTTTAATATGACCCCTTAATTGCGAAGTCCGGAGCCCGAAGTCCGAAGTACATGTACGTCAGTTTGAAACATGTCCATTTGGCTCCCTTGTTCACTCCATTGCTTTGGTATTTTATTCAAATATCTAGAATTATATCTTCAATCGACCGACTAAAAAATTGATTTCAGATTACGAAGAACAAGAATTATTTTGGTATGAACTTTAGTGCTATTATCAGAGATCAAATCACATATTGATAAGAAAATGCTTTATTTACATCATTAATAATAAGCAACAAAAATTAATGTATTCTAGGAAAATAAGACGCATTATATGAAACGTTTAGAAATATTCATGAGCGTGGAATTGCTCTTAGCTTGAAAGGTAAAGGCGATCTTGTCTCTCCTATGTGACACTCAGATAAAGAAGGAAGCCGGCCTTCTTCTGGGGGAAGAAACTTAAATCTTTGTACCAAGGCTGTTGCAAACAGGAATAACTCCATCCTAGCTAGGGACTCCCCAATACAAATTCGACGACCTGGTAATGAGAATTTTGAAAATTATTAAAATGATCCATTCAATTTTTTTATGATATAAGCATGAACAAGAGCATATTTTGGAAAGACAAAAATCGGTAAGGATCTTATTATTAGGATGGAAAAGCTTTAAACGTGAAGGGTTCGGTGATCTTGTTTCTTCCATGTGACACGCAGATTATTACGGAAGACTGTAACATTCTGCAAAAAAAGCACAACATCGAGTGTAGTTGGAAATCAGCTCCTTTCTCTTCCCCATAATGGAGAAAGGACCAGTTGACCGGGAAAAGTGAGCGTCCTCTGACTGCATGCTCCGCCGCAAATGTCAAATAGAAAACGTGTCAAATACCGTAATGTCAAAATAGGTAAATGCCGGTTAATTGGAAGAATTCAAGAATGTCAATAGAACTTCTCCGTGTCATCATAAGCCGTTTATTATCCAAAACAGGTGTCTTGTTTGAAATTTATTTAAAGGTAAAGATTTGGATTACTTCATTATTATTATCATTAACGCTTATTTCCTTTTCCAATGAGGAGCAGTTAGACTTGTTCCCCGTGATTGGGTGTTTAAATTGTATAAATTACTTCTTTCCAGCTCGATTTTTTTAAGGAAGCTTTGTTTTGGCGCTTTATAAGTTTGTTATCATATTAATAGTATTTTGCTATTTCGAAAACTTGTCATTTCATCCAAAAACATCATCGAAATAATAGGAGGTTAAGACCCTAGCTCCATCCCTCCAATGCTATTTTGACAAATATTTTATTCAACAATGCTAATGAATGGACTCTCCAGGAGCCGAATACTCTTTGCAAAATGCATAAATTGAAATTCAAAAAATAAAACTAGAGGGCGCTACGAAAATACATTTCGATGTGTGTGAAAATCACTTCGATAATTAATGCAGTACCACTGATGAGGATTAACGAAGCACGTGTCTGGTGAATTACAATTGAGTTTGAAATTTTCTTCAAGAAGAAGGTAAGCACTTCCTCATATATGCAAAGAACACGCTTTTTGTATTCCTCTCTTTCTGAAAATACTTTAAATAACTCACCTACTCCAAAAGCTTGAACTTTATCTGTACCAGTCAGATGTCCATCATCTGTTAAAAACCTGGATGGTATGAAGTCTTCGGGGTTTTCAAATAAAGCAGGATCATTCATTATTGAATCCAAGTTCGGGAATAACATTGCATCTTTTGGGATGATATATCCACGATAACATAAATCTTCAGTTAATCCGTGAGGAACTGCTAGTGGTGCAATATTACCAAATCTCAACACTTCATGCAGCACTGACTCACAATACACCAATTTACTGCGATGGGAAGAAGATGGAGATCCGTCATTTCCAACTACGTCTTTAATTTCAGTATGCATGCGATCCTGAATTTCCGGTTTGTGAAGAAGTGCAAGAAGGAACCATCGAAGAGCTGTGGCTGTAGAATCTGTCCCTGCTACAAATAAATCTGTCAAACTCCGGAGCAGTTGTGCATCTGAATTGTGAAGAAAATGTAAAGAAAATGGGTAAAATAGTTTTGCAGAACAGATGGTTAAAATGGGCATTAAATTTTCACAAATGAAAACAGAAGATCCTGACGACAGCACTTACAAAAGATCACCAAAATGAACCAAGAAGTGGGACCATGTGCCGGGGGCGTAAGCATCCTCTGCTTGACTTGCTGCACATTATCATCGATTTTCACGCACGAAAATGAAAAGGACATCTATGAAACATGCACTGTAAGAGATTATGTCTATATAGAAAGTGCTATGGTGAACATGTCAGGGAAAACATTTAAAACACTTACTTACAAACCCTTCGCGAGGATCTTTTTTAACGAGCTCCACACGGCAAAGAGTATTGTGACACAAAAGAAGATCCTGACGACAATCTGTTTAAACAGCATCTCACGATGTAGCACCAAATTGAGCATCGACGGACCCTAGCAAGCTAGAGGTGGGATCAGGTGTCCGGTAGTAGTAAGCATCACCTGTTCGGCTAGCCGCACCCGCCGCCGATGTTCACGCACGAAAATGAAAACACGAACTACAAAACATGCACTGTAAGAGGTTACATTTGTATGTCTGTATAGAAAGTGCAACTGGCAACTATGTCAGGGAAAAGACAATGATCGTTAAGCTTTATAAAAATCTTAAATTATGGCCAGAAAATCAATCATACATGTAACCTTTCTATGAAATAATCATTAATGAAGATTACTTTACCTGTAAAAGTTGAATTCTGGCCGATTTCTTTCTTTTGCTGTTTTAGAAACGCATCTAAGTAGTTATTAGTATCATTGTCTTTAAGTGACTTCTTATGTTCATTTATTTCATCTTGCAAAAAGGAGGATAATTTTGCCTCGTTCTGCATAACTTTACCATATTTAAGTGGGTCACCCGGAATGTACTTTAAGAAAGGAAGAAATGTAAGTATTCCGACGATTTCACTGCTGCCAAGAGTGTCTGAGACACATTTAGTGAGTTCCTTGAATTGTTCATTTTCGTGTTCGAATCTCTTCCCGAAAGCCACCGAGCATATAACATTAGACACAGTGGTCAGTAACAAAGGTGAAATGTCGAAAGGCTGTCCATTAGTGAGCAGAAGTTGTTCTACCAAAGTGTTGACACTCTTCAGAATTTTTTCCTCCATTTTTCTATTTCCAAGACCAATATCTCTTAGAGTAGAAAGTGCGAAGGTGCGCTGTTCTTTCCATAAGCGACCAGAACTTCCAGCAATACCTTTAAAATGTAAAGAACATGTTATAACAATTCGTTTTATTACTGATTTTGATAATCAATAGTAAATGTGTATGAGATGCTGAATAGTTTGACAGATGCTGGACACAGTGTTCACATAATACTCGTGACTTAAACTCATTAACATGGCAGTAAACCATGGACATCCAACAACTACAAAAACGATGATCGAAACGTATGGTGTTGTGTTTCCGAACATAGTTTCTTAGTATTTTTCCGCAAATTTTCTACAAAATTGATGAGCAGTTGCAGTAGGGCAACACCTAATAAGTCAATCCATATCGTCCAGGTATATGAGTTTTTGTAAACGCTTCAATAGTTTGTCGACGACAGACCATTATTCCTTCTGTGAACTCTTGAAGTGTTTGCAAAAACTATAGACTTTTCAGATATATTAACGATATTGACTTGCTTATTGGGCATCGCCCTCCTACAATGTCTAATCAATTCTGTGTAGTATCAATTCAATTTGAAGACGTTTACATTACTTAAATCATGATAAAACATAAAAAAATATCCGTATGGAATCATAACATTATACGTTCGATCCCAAGCGGTGAGCTCGAACTAGTGACCTATCGATAATTTGTTCGTCGCCCTAATTAACGAGATATCACACGCGTTTCAGTAGCCTCCCTTAGACGAGAATTTTTAAAGAAATATCCACGCTGAAGATTTCCGATTTTCGTAACTGTATGAAAATTTTGTTAAGACTTTTTACCTACATACATATGTCGTATCTATTCACAAATAAGTCAGGTGTCACTAAAGTGTTTGAATGTAGAGAAACTTATAATATAGTTACCCATATGGTACATATGGTAATATCATTACACATGTTCATAAACTGTCGTGTTATCACACAAAATATGTATTCGGCTCTATTCATTTACATAGTGACATCTTTGTGAGTGAAGGAACACTGCTGTGATATTTCAAAAAGATGATTATATAAATTCGGATGCTTTTGTCTTTGGTCACATAGTAAAGAAAGATAACTCGAATTATACTTTAAATTTTTTACATGATAATTTACACATTCAGTCAGATTTTGCAACATATGACGTGGTCATTGAATGATTTCTTTCTATAAGAATTTGCACAATATGTTGAGGGAATCATATGTGAAGTTTCCTTTGAAAATCTTGGGCTGAAAAAATAATATAGCTAAAAAATGAGCATTTCCATTACAATCAATGGATGGCTAAAAAGTCTGATCAATTTCAAAATCTAAAAATTTTGGATGGTGACCTCCTAGTATTGTCCCTTACATTTGAATTAAATTAGGAAATCAGAATTATGCTTTTTTTCTGAAAATAAGTGTTGTATAACACGAAACGTGTGATACCACATTAAAAGACAACAGTGCCGACATGATTTTAAATTGTCTTACCTATATATTTACATATATCCGACATTACTATGCTTTCAGCTCTACAGCTAGTGATATTTCCTGGCTTACCTGTATATTTACATATATCTGACATGACTATGTTTTCAGCTCTACAGCTATATTTACATATACACTGCCATCCATAAATTAATATACACTATTTCTGCTCATGTAACTGTTAGAAAATGAACAGTTTCAAATCCATTGCTGTATAATTCTGATAATGAACCTTGTAGAAATCATTTGTAACGAACTTGACCCAAATACTTTCAGTTTTTGAATTTTTATTCTTTTTTATATTAAAATGACAATTGAAAATGAATTGTGCTGTTGAAAAAAGTTCATTTATGCATTTTCGTTGTCACCATTCATAATTTTAAATTATGTGAAACTAATTATTTCGAATATCTCAAGTTCAGAGTAGAAAAAATACTATTAGGATAAAATGATAAAGAATTTAGAATGAATTACTTGTTTGTATAGTTATTTATGGATGGCAGTGTATCTGACATGACTATGCTTTCAGCTCTACAGCTGGTAACATCCCCTGTCTTACCTATATATTTACATATATCCGACATTTCTATGCTTTCAGCTCTACAGCTAGTGACATCCCCTGTCTTACCTATATATTTACATATATCCGACATTTCTATGCTTTCAGCTCTACAGCTAGTGATATCCCCTATCTTACCTATATATTTACATATATCCGCCATTACTATGCTTTCAGCTCTACAGCTAGTGAGATTTCCTGTCTTACCTATATATCTACATATATCCGACATTACTATGCTTTTAGCTCTACAGCTAGTGATATCCCCTCGCTGTATGAATATTTCCCTCATTGTCTCCAGTCCATTTATCACTACGACGGTTTGGGATCCCAACACTAAACTATAGACATCCCCGTACTGTCTACGGAGTTGTCGGAATTCCTTGAGAAGATCCTTAGAGAGGAGATTTAAATTCCCAACAAATGGTAGGGTAGGAGGTCCTGGTGGCCAATTTCGATCTTCTTCTGCTCTTCATGTAAAGCATTAGAAGGAGGATGGTCAAAATCCCTAGGACAATCGATAGTCCAAGCGCCATAGTTTATGTACATGTAGGTCGTGTAAGGTAATGGGCACTGTAGGGTTAATCAAGGTAACAGCTTCAGGTGAAATGTCACATATCTAATGTTTATCTGAATCTACCTTTAAACACAATACGCGTTAACATTGTAACAGGTACTGTAGTGTAAACATGATATGTTCCTCCTTTCAAAACCAATGAATATAGAATTTTATAGATAATGGAGAATCTTCAAATCTTACCATCCGATACATTTACCAAGATTTTTGTATATAAAAAAGCCCAGCTATTGATATTTTATTTTATTCTTTACTAGGATACAAAAAAATGTATAATAATCATGCACTGTTCAGAATAAGTACTATAAAGTAGTTTGTAGATTGTTAAACGTCTATAAATTCAATAGCATCATTTAAGAACAATTGAATTTGCAGCATGGACCAGACATGCACATTTCGGGTACTTTACCCTCGTCAGTGATCCTCAATCTAAACAATGTAATATGGCCAAAAAGTGTTAAAATTATGATGTCCGAAAAATGTACCGAAAGACGTAGCAGAATGGGTGGTATATGATGCCACAGGACCCACGTTTTAGAAATATCTACACATATATTTATGAAATAAGGCTATTTGAACTATTGAATCAATAAAGACATATTTCAAACCAATTTTAATACACTAGTACATGATAGTAAATCCTCATCAGTGGTTCTTATATATGCCCAAATGATTGTCAGACACAGCCTAATGTATTCTAGTAGAGACTCCTAATTTGAGTTTTTGAATTTAAATTTGAGTATTCAAATTGTAAAGAGTGAGAGCGTACGGTCGATTTAGTAGCATAGAAAAATAAGATATGTGACCAAAATAACACTGGATGGTTGGTACTAGAATGCTTACCTTCTGTAATTTCGACGATATTTTTGAATTGACAATTTTATCACAGTTGATAAGGATGGCTTAAAGCGCTTTAAACTTTTTGAATTAACTTAAAGACGACTGCATTTTTGCCAAATGTTACATTCTCCTATCAAACTGTGCTACATAATTCCATATCATATACCATATAATGTCTACTTCACATTTATTCGAAACTCATAATCAGAATTCACTTATCACACGAATAAGAGAATGATTCTTTTTCATCGTTTATAATATGAGCAATAACATGTGCATTTTTGGAAAGGAAAATATAGGAAATAGCACAAATATTGGAATTGCTTTGGGCTTGAAGGGTACAGGTGTTCTTGTCTCTTCATTGTGACCCTCCGATAAAAGAGGAAATCAACTATCCGATAAATGTTGGTAGCTAACAGAAGATGCTTACTTTCTCCAGGCACCTGATCTCATTTCTATTTGGGATTCAGTTGTACACTTTACAGGATGTTTAAGTGGATAGTATTATTTAAACCTCCATAGAAGTTTTGGTAGAATCGATGTTTATTATAAGTGGTGCTGCAGAAACCAATTTGTGGGGCGCCGCACACATGTTAGTTGCTGTTTTATTTAACTCCTCTGGTTAGTCTTATTTTTAATTCTTTAAAATTTTGTATCAGTGTTTGAAGAGATGGAATGTTAGAGTTGATAATTGTTTTATTTTTAGTTGTGTTTACTGTTTTGTTATGGCAGATTCAACAAAAAATTATCATGTTTGGCTGGCTTTGGGATCAATGGAATCGCATTGATCAATTTTAGTGAACATCTCATGCTATGAATTTGAACATGCACTTTTATTTTCAACTTCCGTCGATTTTTTTTATGTTTCTCTGTATTTTAATTTCAAAGGAAAAAAATCCAGCAGACATTACCTCTTGTCTTATTTTATGCATGTTTTGTGGCTCGTTTATTACCAAAAATGTATTTGGAGACGATCCCTATTTGTACACTGTCAGTACAGGTTATTCTTCCTCTTATACAATCTGAAGGACTGAGTTCGTCGTTTCTAGGTTGACATTCCTTGAGTAATAAGCGATAGCCCTCGCCCTACTTTCTATCATACAAATCTTGCTGAACCAGTTATACAATCAAGGTCATCTATAGGCATGTTTGTGAATGTTGCGTATCATGAAACAATGAAAAATGCTCTCTGATAGCATGTTTGTACGTTTTTCCCTTGTAATCATCGAAATCTATTGGTCTCTCAAAAAGCTGGGAGGGTCATGTACTCATACTCCAGATATGAACGCCTATGTTGGTTGTTTCTTCAAATGCATTTCAAAATTTCTGTTTACAAATTTTTCTCAAATTTCTAAAGCCTGGGTCCTGTAGCATCATATCCCAGCCATCTTGCCACGTCTTTTGCTATATTTAGTACATACTTTTCACAGATTTTGGTCATATCACATTGTTTAGATTGAGGATCACTGACGAGGCTTAAATACCCGAAACGTGCATGTCTGGTCCATGCTGTAAATTTATCTGCTCTAAGATGATGCTTTTGAATTTAAAGACATTAAACATTCCAAATGACCGAATCTATGCAGGATCTGGTAGTGCTCCAACTACTACGGAACACACCGACACTATATAGGTAACAAACAATGAAAATCAGATAAAATATTTCAACAAACAATAGGGGCCAACGAGACACACAGCGGCATCAATATAGAAGTCCTACAGACAATCAACAGGGGGTTTCATCAGTACGCTTTTTGGTGTACGCTGCAAAAAAAAAACCAACATGATGTTAACTTCCGCTTGAGGTACGTGTGTTTGAGTTTATAATGAAGATTTTGTAGATCCTAGGCATGTAGAAAGATTGTCTCTTAACTGTTCGGTAGCGACTGACGTCACTTAAACATCATTGCTATCACTGTGCTTGTTAAAGTGAAACGTGCCGAAATATGAGGAGACGAGCTACTGTTACGTGACAATCAGCCATCTTCTCGAGACAAATGTACATAATATCTTACTCTCCCTTGTCGGATGTCAAACTGGAAATTAAAAATTTTCTACGATATATTCGATTTTTGTACAAAATCATGTACCTAAGATGACAAATATGGATAATGACCATATCCCTGTCTACAGAACAAAATCGATAATTCAGAAAATTAGAAACCGAAGGCATACAAAATCAGGATAAAACCGGAACCAAAGCAAACAAACAAAAACCTCCACTATATGAAAAGAAGCGAGCTCCCGATGTGGGAGTGAGACCAGTTGTCCAGGAAGAGTAAGCATCTCCTGCTTGCATGCAACACCCGCCGCTTCAATTCGGTAGAACTTTCACATCCGGTTACTTCCATTTCGGGAGACAGAGTACAGTCTTTGGTTGGATGGTTCAAATGGTCTATGACAGAATATCATCAACCATTCTGGAGAGTGGGACATCATAGTGTAAGACGAGTTCCCCATATCGAACGCAGAACTTCTTCCTCAGTGACAATGTTAGTCGGTCAAAAACATATCCCTGACTGAGAAGCTTATCTGAAATACGCCTAGCTCTAAGAATAAAATCCGTATATTTGGTCCTTGCTCTGGCACATCGTCAATGTATCTGTATGTGAAGTTGAAGTTCTATCAAACATTAGAAACGTATCGCTTAAATTATACGCATGTTCCTTTTATTAATTCGGACCGGTACATTCGTAAGATTTCCATAGACCCCGCCTTACTGTTTTCAAATGACAAATATGGACAATGACCATATCCCTGCACGCAGCACAAAATCGACAATTCAGAAAATCAGAAACCGAAATCATACAAAATCAGGACAAAACAGGAACAAAAGCAAACAAACAAAAACCTCCACCACATGAAAAGAAGCGAACCCCCGATATGGGAGTGAGACCAGGTGCCCAGGAAGAGTAAGCATCTCCTGCTTACAAACCTTCGCTTCATATCTTAATCAGAACACCTCAGGTCAATTTTCAATAGTCCAATGTACCTCAAACTGGATCCAATGAAAATGGCGAATTAATAGTGGCGAGATATACGTTTGACATCCGACAAGGGGGAGAAAAATATTACGTATACTTGTCTCAAAAAGTTGCCTTCAGTAGGATAAAAGTCATTTTATTCCATAATTGCATGGTCTATTTGGCAGGTTGTATCTTTACATATGCATTCTCTACAACAAAGAAAAGCTAATTATGTGTTTTGAACCTGTCTTAAACTAAAATTTCATGAAAGGTTTTAGGACAAGCCTATTTTTGTATGCATCACAGCGGAATATGCCCGTTTTTGTATATTGAATCTCGATGATCAAACTTCTGGTAAATCGTTTGTGCTGTTCTCTTTCAAAATAGGTATGTCTTATCTTAAGATCAATGTAATTACGTCATAGGTAATCCCAAACATGGTAATAGCGGGACACGCGCGAGAAAATCAGTGAAACTGTTGTATACAACATGTACAATTCACTTCATTTTACTACTGAATTGCCCATAATCTGTAAGTCTAATTTTTAAATTAATAATCTTGACCTTTAACTCTTGTATGACATTGGATACTTTTGTCTGAAAGCAAACATCCTGCCAAACAATTTATAAAGTAAGAACAAAATATTCAATTAAAGTTATGATGAAATGCGAACCCAAGATTCATGTGCTCGCAGTATAGGACGCTAACCACTGCTTCACCGGTGCACTAAAATGTATGGATAATTGTATTCCGTAAGCACATCCCCCATCCCGATAAAGAGAATTTCCCCAAGATGCACAGCTGTTGTGTAAGCTTTTTTTTTTTTTACTGAAATTAACAGCACAAACGCGGGGACCGAAAGAACGCTGTCAAAAAAAACCAAAAAACAAAAGGGAACAGTCCATACTTTGCTATCTAAAGCGATCAATCACGCTCCTGGAACTCCTACCGACTTTAAGATTGAACAAAAGATCGAGATCCAGTCATCTCCAAGAAACGAAAACTTTGTTACAAATGAATACATAGGTAGAATACAATGATCCCAACTTAAACGATGACAGACGATGACCTATATGTAAATTCAATGACAATAGCTATTTTGTTCATTTAGAATAACTGTATTATGCGCATCTGAACATTGATAACCAATTTAATGATTTCCTAGAAAAAGTAAGTCAAACTCAAACGTCAAAGTTTACAAATTAATAAGGTGAAGATCACTGGCTCAAAGGTAATGGTATAAAGTATTTTAAAGTCATTGTCACATCACACTCAATGAACATGTGATGTGAAATATCAAAACTTTATCTACCTGGGTTAAAAAGCTTTGTCCAAATTTTGTTTTTTAAAGAAATCTTTTAAATATCTTAAAGGAGGTCAGTCGATAAGTAAATTCAAGGTCACAACACCAAAAGTCATAATATCATTCGAATCGTCTAGTTATAAGAAATACCCCTGTGAGCATCCCGAATGGAGGCTGACCAATTATTATATGACATTGTCTTGTCTGCACTTTTGCTATGCGCGTGATGCAGTTTTAAATGATGCCATTGAATTTGAAGACGTTTAACATTTGTACAACTTGGTGAGTGTCACTGCTGGTGGACCAGGAGTCCCCGAGGGCACATGTAGCTAAGTTCGATCAATTTCGGCTGATCGTCTGTCTTTTCAACGTATTTGAAATTTTCTCTTACAAAATTTCTTGAAATTTCTAAAACGTGGGTCCTGTAGCATCATATCCCATCCACTCTGCTACGTCTTTAAATACATTTTTGGACAAAATAATTTTCACACTTTTTGGCCATATTACATTGTTTAGATTGAGGATCACTGACGACGGTTATGTACCCGAAATGTACATGCCTGGTCCATGCTGGAAATTTATCTGCTCTCAAATGATACTATTGAATTTGAAAACGTTTAACATTTCTGTCCAATTTTTTGGGAGATACCTGCATCAAAAAGAAAAAAAAGGACATTCATTTCTTAAATATATTTGATATAATGTAGAATAAAGTAACACAATGCATATCCTCTGGAGTGGATAAGCGCTAGCTATGCAGCCTTCACAATTAGACCGATTAATCGACAGAATCAATCAAAAACATATGAATCAAGAGGTCGAAAGGATAGGGAACAATTTCGGTATTATTACGAATATTTAAGAGTTTTATTTGCAAAAATGAGAAGCTTTTGTCCTACAGCCTGATTATACCCCCTGATCAAAGCAGACAAACCAGAAAATGAAATATCGACATTTTGCAATTCATGTTAGTCAAAAAATGGAACAAAATTATGACACGATCCCTTGTTTGTAAATTGTCGATTGAAGGTAAATAGATATGATATAACCTTTCGCATACATAATCATAAACCCAGGGATGGAGTACACGGTCACTGGTATTTTGGCGATTTTGGTCAGTTTGCTTTTTTGGCTCTATGCAAAAAATAAAAGAGCATCAAACTGGCCACCAGGACCCCCTACCCTACCATTTATCGGAAACTTAAATCTAATCACGGTTGACATGGTAACGGAATTTCGGAAACTTCGTAAACAGTATGGAGATGTGTTTAGTTTGGTGATTGGAGTTCACACTGTTGTCGTTATAAATGGACTGGAGACATTGAGGGATATGTTCATAAAGCATGGAGACATAACAAGTTCTAGAGGAAAGAATCTTATGATATCAGATGTCTGCAAATATATAGGTAGGACTTCTCGAGGTTGATGATCCAAATGTAGCGTATCCTTAAATGCGTAGTAATTTTTTTGGTAGCGTGTCTATCTTAGACAAATCTTTGGTAGCGTGTCTTTCTTAGACAAATCTTTGGTAGCGTAAATTCCGGGGATGTGATTGACAAGATAAAATCTAGAAATTTTCAAGCCAATACGATTGCTTCATACGATTTTTCAAATATGTACACCACGCTTCCTCACGACAAGATCAATGATCAATTGTCCAAACTCATTAAATGGTGCTATAATCGAGAGGGGAAACTTTATATTTGTACATCTGAATCAAAGGGTTTCTTTTCCGCTACAGAATACAAATCATACAAATCATGGACATGCAGCGACCTGTGTAGTGCCTTGTCCTTCCTCTTGGACAACATTTATGTAAGATTTGGTGAGAATCTCTACAAGCAGGTTGTAGGGATTCCTATGGGTACAAATTGTGCGCCTCTTGTTGCAGATTTATTTTTATACACATATGAAAAGGAATTTATTCAAAATCTTCAAAAGCAAAGAAAACATGATGATGTGAAATGCTTCATTAGTACTTCTAGGTACCTGGATGATATTCTTACTATCGATAATCCTGTTTTTGAAAAGTATAAAGATGTTATTTATCCACAAGAATTGACTCTAAACAAGGCAAACTTTACAGACACTGAAACACCATTTTTGGACCTAAATATCAAAATTGTCAATGGAGAAATTCATACAAGTGTATATGACAAACGAGATGATTTTGGATTCAACATAGTAAATTTCCCCTGGCTTGACGGTGATGTCCCTAGATTACCGTCATACGGTATCTATATTTCACAGCTCATCCGATATGCTAGAGCATGTACTGATGTTTTGGATTTTCATAATAGAAATCTGCAAATTACAAAGAAACTTTTAGGTCAAGGTTTTCGCTTTCACAAACTAGTAAAGACTTTCTGGAAATTTTACAAAAATTATGATCAACTTCTTTTGAAATTCGGACCCATAAAAGCAACGGAGTATATTACTTTAAGTATTTCACAACCTGCATTTTATGGTGACATAATTAACAAAATAAGAAGGATCAAAGGTAGACAGCATATGTATCGAAAATGCGTCAGAGTCATCAAACGCCTTTTATACCGTGGATATGATCCTAATGTCACCAGACGGACACTAAGCTTGGTACTTGACCAATATACAGTCTTGTACGAGCGCATTCTTAAGACTTGCACTCTGACTGACTGTGACGACGGGACTCCATGACGGGCCCTGTCCAAACCTCTTTAGAGAAGACAGGGCCCCGACCACCTGTCCTCTCTGAATGTCAGTCGGACTCCTCGGGTGATTACATACATGAGCTCGCTACAGCCTGCAGAGCACGGACTGTATTACGCATGCCCTCTTTTTATACCCATTTACATATTCATCTGTGTCTCTGGGGCCTCTGCGTTTCGCGGTCTTGTTTGTGTGACGTCATCTTACAGTGAGGAGGTTGTTTTACACCACATTTGTACGTTCTTCGAGACCTCTAGGTAACTGGAGAAGTGAGAGGGTTGTGCGCACGTAATCCAGGATAACCACACCGTCTGCTATTTACTTGGCAGATGGCCGTCCTAAGTCGGCACCGGTTGCCCATTGGTCTCGTTGGTTTATGTGTAGTCTTTTATGTTTCTATGTTGTGAGTTGGTGTTCCTTGTCCCTTTTGCGTCTCTTTCTGTGGGTATCTGTTCTGTGTTTTTTGCATGGGTGTTTTGGGATTTTGCTGTGGGTGCTGCAACCTAGTGTTGTTGGAGATCCCCTCCTTTCTTTCTTAGACAAATCTGCAATCTTGTCGTCCCAGACGACTAAGTCACTGGTAAAGTATTGATACCACTCGTCCCAGACGAGAATTCCAGCCATCCCAGACGACAAAGTATTAATCCAAGCTCGTCCCAGACGAGAATTATCCAAGTGCTGTTGGAGTGAGACAAAGTAATAAAGTTGACATTTTATTTACACTATGTACAAAATCCAGTATAAGAAAAGAAATCACATCACAACGTGGCCCTTGGCATTCCAAAACTTATCTATTAATATGCAGAATCGGGGGTCCTATTTATACTTTCAGGCAGGGATCGACCCGATGTAAACAAAGGTCGTGGCCTCTGATTGGTCAGTTGGAATGATCGGCCAATACATACATAATTAATTAGGGATCGACATTTCTATGAATACTAATTAGGTTATGAAACAACGATGTAATTAAACTGATAAATAAAGCTATTAAAAGTACAAATACGGCAATTATTACGATCAAATATGAAAGTTATGATGTTAAAGATAATTAATACAAACAAAGGTAAACAAATAATTATGTACCAACAACGTATAAAAGAGATCGGCCGCTGTATCTCGCCTGTAAACAAACATGTAAACAAATGCATTTCAATACTTTTCTACAACTGCCCCCCGCTTAAGTTTGACCCCTGGCAAACAAAAGTACAAAACATCATTAGAAAAGTATGAAAAATATACAATCAAAATACAAATGCAATGTCAAAATATCATAAATGTCAATAGTGCATCAAATCATATATTTGAAAAGTTCAAAGTTCGTAAAATGTTTATAGTCTATAAAATATCATCATTCGTCATCTATAGGCATCTTCTCGGTTTGTACGTCCATCTTCTTTATCACGGGGATTCCTCGTTACGTCCGTGATAATATCCTTCTCGTCAACTCATCAGTTTCTTCTGTATCACGGGAATTCCTCGACACGTCCGTGATACTGTCCTTACGTTCGTCTATCTTCTTTATCACGGGGATTCCTCGATACGTCCGTGATAGAATCCTTTGCCAAAAACATCTTAAACACTTCCCGACTACGGGAAAGTATGAATGCATCCGTAGTCATCTCAATTTTCACATCATTATCGAATATTCTTTATCACGGGGATTCCTGAATACGTCCGTGATAATATCCTCCTTTTTTATAACACATCATTTTCATGGTCCATGTTGCCAATTCATCTGTTCTTAAATGATGCTATTCAATTTGAAGACGTTTACATTTATACCACTTGGTGAGTGTCACTGCTGGTGGACCAGGAGTCCCCGAGGGCACATGTAGCCAAGTTCGATCAATTACAGTTGATCGTTTCTTCAACGCATTCTAAATTTCTGTTATCAAAATTCCTTGAAATTTCCAAATCGTGGGTCCTGTAGCATCATATCCCATCCATCCTGCTACGTCTTTCGGTACGCTTTTTCGACAAAGTAACTTTCATACTTTTTGGCATATTACATTGTTATGATTTGAGGATCACTGACGAGGGTTAAGTACCCGAAACGTGCATGTCTGGTCCATGTTGCCAATTCATCTGTTCTTAAATGATGCTATTCAATTTGAAGACGTTTACATTTATACCACTTGGTGAGTGTCACTGCTGGTGGACCAGGAGTCCCCGAGGGCACATGTAGCCAAGTTCGATCAATTACGGTTGATCGTTTCTTCAACGCATTCTAAATTTCTGTTATCAAAATTCCTTGAAATTTCCAAATCGTGGGTCCTGTAGCATCATATCCCATCCATCCTGCTACGTCTTTCGGTACGCTTTTTCGACAAAGTAACTTTCATACTTTTTGGCATATTACATTGTTATGATTTGAGGATCACTGACGAGGGTTAAGTACCCGAAACGTGCATGTCTGGTCCATGTTGCCAATTCATCTGTTCTTAAATGATGCTATTCAATTTGAAGACGTTTACATTTATACCACTTGGTGAGTGTCACTGCTGGTGGACCAGGAGTCCCCGAGGGCACATGTAGCCAAGTTCGATCAATTACGGTTGATCGTTTCTTCAACGCATTCTAAATTTCTGTTATCAAAATTCCTTGAAATTTCCAAATCGTGGGTCCTGTAGCATCATATCCCATCCATCCTGCTACGTCTTTCGGTACGCTTTTTCGACAAAGTAACTTTCATACTTTTTGGCATATTACATTGTTATGATTTGAGGATCACTGACGAGGGTTAAGTACCCGAAACGTGCATGTCTGGTCCATGTTGCCAATTCATCTGTTCTTAAATGATGCTATTCAATTTGAAGACGTTTACATTTATACCACTTGGTGAGTGTCACTGCTGGTGGACCAGGAGTCCCCGAGGGCACATGTAGCCAAGTTCGATCAATTACGGTTGATCGTTTCTTCAACGCATTCTAAATTTCTGTTATCAAAATTCCTTGAAATTTCCAAATCGTGGGTCCTGTAGCATCATATCCCATCCATCCTGCTACGTCTTTCGGTACGCTTTTTCGACAAAGTAACTTTCATACTTTTTGGCATATTACATTGTTATGATTTGAGGATCACTGACGAGGGTTAAGTACCCGAAACGTGCATGTCTGGTCCATGTTGCCAATTCATCTGTTCTTAAATGATGCTATTCAATTTGAAGACGTTTACATTTATACCACTTGGTGAGTGTCACTGCTGGTGGACCAGGAGTCCCCGAGGGCACATGTAGCCAAGTTCGATCAATTACGGTTGATCGTTTCTTCAACGCATTCTAAATTTCTGTTATCAAAATTCCTTGAAATTTCCAAATCGTGGGTCCTGTAGCATCATATCCCATCCATCCTGCTACGTCTTTCGGTACGCTTTTTCGACAAAGTAACTTTCATACTTTTTGGCATATTACATTGTTATGATTTGAGGATCACTGACGAGGGTTAAGTACCCGAAACGTGCATGTCTGGTCCATGTTGCCAATTCATCTGTTCTTAAATGATGCTATTCAATTTGAAGACGTTTACATTTCTTCTGTATCACGGGGATTCCTCGATACGTCCGTGACACTATCCTACATCCAGACATCGGTATCTTCTTTATCACGGGGATTCCTGGATACGTCCGTGATAACATCCTACATCCGTTCTTCGTCTTGGTATGTAAATCCGGCGGTTCTGTTTTGTAATTCATGTTGTCATCTAAGGTCCCTGCTAACTTTGTTGTTGGTTGAATCGGTTATACTCGATCACTCTTATCACAATTTTTCGATTTCCGCTCACAATTTAATTCCGTTTCGAATCTCACAGAATCACACATCTTCCTTGATGATGTATCACGTTTTCGCACAAAACTTGACGGTATTATTTCCTCGCGTCTTTTGATTCCAAAAGCTGGATTTACGCAACTTCTCATTTCCCTTGGAATATTTCTCCTTTCTTCACATTTTTCACACGCGCACACGTATTTATGCACATGTCTTCTTAAATGTGGCCAATAATACTGGCTAGCACTCACTTTGGCGTACATTCTTCTGACTCCTACGTGATCTGTCGTAGATGAATTATACATATGCCACAATACACAACGCATTCCACCTTGAATAATAAAACTTGTACTCAAATCCATTTGCGTATAATGATTCACACGGCTGTCTATCACTTCCATTCTCAATAATACGTAGAAAATCACACAAATAGTTGTCACTTTGTTGATGTTCACGTATATTCTCAAACGACAACACTTCCGATAGTTGCTTAATTCGCTTGGCCTTCACTTGTCTTCTTCTTCTTCGTTTCGTGTTTTTGTTAGATCGCAAATTAGAGTCGATTTGATATGTCACTTTTGAACTACACAACTTCGAATCGTCTCCTGAATTTTCTGCTACTCTGGGATTCGGATGATCTTCCGTAACATTTTTCGAATTAAAACGTCTGTAGTCTACACATAATTTCCATCTTTTATCTATCGTTTGCACCAACACAAGTGGCGCTGACCACGGGCTTAACGATTCTTCGATCACCCTCTGCTTCATCTCAGTGTCCAATCCATCTTTCTTGAAAATAGGAACTCTCCGGACTTGTTCCTTAAAATTCGCTCGCTCTGGCGGTTGATCTGGATAAGCGAACACGCGTTTTCGCTCGTGTAGAATTTTGCACTTTCGAAACTTTTCAGCTTCATCCGTTGAAAGATTTCTACATCCGTAATACACACCGCATAAAAACTCTGGCAATTCTTCCGAATTCTCACTCTCCTGAATACGACACACGGACTCCTGTTCCAATGGATCACTGATAAAATTAACTGGTGCCAATATCGCTATTTCTGTATTCCCCTTGATGCATACTTCTCGGTCACCAGGGTTAAAAACGCGCACATACAACACATTGTTTTTCGCGTTCACAAGCACATGTGCTACCACTAATCCATATGAATAAACCTTTTCAAAGGCACTAATATTCCTTCACTGATATCAGATTCACAATTTAGTTTCGAACTCAATACACATTCATGTTTCGGCGGTACCACACTATCTTCAATAATCACAACATTACAACCACGCCCTTCCTCGGCAAATGGCATTTCACAAAATACTAAAGAATCACTGCGATATTCCCACTGGCACTTATACTTCTTCATTTAATCTTGTCCTAGTAGATTACTCTTCACGCCTCCTACATATACTCGAAAATAAATATTCACATCACCAAATGTTAGTAGCATCCTTGCAGTTCCTAACAGCTTTAATTCACTTCCGTCCGCTGTTTCGAATTTTCGTATTGCCCTCTCTAGTACAGGTCTGTGCTCTGGGATGATACTATAATAAACATCCTCGGTAATAAATGTATTTTCTGCACCGGTATCTATTTTCCATTCTAATGGTGTTCCTTCTACTAATCCATTTACTCTGATTCCACGTTTTCCTTTCACTTTAATTTCACTCAAGTTTGAATGCATAAGCTCCGTTTTACGTTGAAAATCACTGGTTAAATGGCTGTTCGTATGTGTCTCCTTACATAAAACACTTGATTTCACATCTGTACTAGGCCATTTTAGTGCACTGACCGACGCACGGCCTACTGCCTCGGTCCGTTCATGTTTAAAGGTCTCTGTCTGTACGTGTTACGTCCATTTCTGTTCTCTGTCAAACGAATACACTCTTCCTGCATAGATGCCGTTATTGCATCCTGTAATGTTTTCGGCCTCGTACGTTTCACTGCGAGTCTAAAATCCTCGTCAACACTACAATTATCCATGAAAGTTTTCATACTACTTTCTTGCACATATTCTCTATTGTTAGGGTACGCTCGACGGTATAAATCCTCTATAGCCTGACCAAAATCACGGAATGACTCAGAATCTCGTTTTCTACGCAGTTTAGCTTCGGCCACATAACTTTCTTTCATTGCACGGTGTCCAAATCGTTCGTCTAAAGCACTTTTCAAACTATCATAATCACTACGTTGAAAATCCGACAATCCGTACGCATATGTTTCGGCCTGACCACGCAACACAGTAAATAACACTTTACGTTTTCTCTCGTCACTCCACAGATTTAATTCCGCTATATTCTCAAAATAACGGATAAATTCGCTCCAAATGTCATCGCCGTCGCCCTTGAACGTTCTCTTCACACTTATTTGGGTGACTGTACGTTTGTCATCACGAGTAACGTCCCTTGGTTGATACTGATCGCTTGTAAAAGTATCAGGTGAGCGAAACGTCACATTTCTTCTCGGTTCACGTTTAGGAGTCGATCTCCTGATATTTAAATTGTTCGGAGTCTGTTTAGTGTTTCTGGACACTAGCTTCACAATTATGCTTACGAGAATAATGCACAAAATACACAAACCACCAGAAATCAAAATTTCCTTCGTCAGACACAGTAGCATATATCCAGGAAAATACTGATATAACGCAAACAGTACCCCAATTCCAAGGAAAATTGTCACAATCCACAAAGCGACAAATTTACACCAACCGGATTCTGTTGTGTATTCGTACGTTAATTGATCACTAAAATGACCAGGTAAAGGTGTGCTCGTATAATTGGGCTCATTCCCTACACCTTTTACACATGTCAAGTCTTCATCGGCGTTTTCAAACTCTTTTAGTAAATTCCGTCGCACTGTTGACGGCGTTTCTCTGATTGGACGTTCCGGCGTCCTGGGCGTGTCACAAATTATTTGATCTGACACTCCCTCTGTCGTGTCCATGTCGCGAGGGGTATAGGAGGTTATATCCCCAGTAAACATGATATCGATAATTACAAAAGAGTGAACAATTAACGCAAACACTACAAACAACTCCACAATTGGTTGTTTTTCTTTTCACGACGGGCACTAAAAATTCTATACACTAAGATAACAAAAATTCGCACAGAAAATATGAAATGAAATATAAACACGATTTTCTACAGAAAATATTTACACACTGAAAAATGCTCGAATTTGCACGTCACACCGAACTAAAAAATTCACGTACATTTCCGCCACACACTTCACATTTCTTTGTACGGTCACTGTACAAGCTGTTCGGGAAAACTCAAAACAATTTTTACACTCCACTCTGGTATTTGCACGCACTGTTCTCACAAAATGCCAGAACCCTTTGTCAGTAATTTCGTACACTCGCACTAGAACTTTTTCACTCTCCATTTTTTTTTTCACAAATCGTCGAGTAACACAGATATAAATCACGTAAATCACGCACTATAAATTGAACACAACACTCGGAAAATATATGAAATACACGACACTGATCACAACACAAAATAAGTCGCGCACAAATAAACACTGAATATTCGCAAATTAACACAGAAAATAAATCGCGCACTTCTTACATAAAATTTTCACTTCACACGTAAGTCACAAATTTAACACACGGAATATACACAAAACGCGCACTGCACACGGTATAAATTCCAAAATGAATCGCGCACTAATACACACTGTAAATCCCAAGGTAAAAACCTGAAATTTGAAAATACTGCAAAAGAAAATTCAGCGTTAGCAAATAATGAAATAATGCAAGCACTATACTTTACCGTTTGAGAATTCAATACTTTACCTTCAAAATCCACAAAAAAAATTTTCACACACAGAAAAATAAATGCACAATAAAATCCAGTGAATTCTATCCCACCGCTGTCACCACTTGTAGCGTAGCCCTGAATGCGTAGTAATTTTTTTGGTAGCGTGTCTATCTTAGACAAATCTTTGGTAGCGTGTCTTTCTTAGACAAATCTTTGGTAGCGTGTCTTTCTTAGACAAATCTGCAATCTTGTCGTCCCAGACGACTAAGTCACTGGTAAAGTATTGATACCACTCGTCCCAGACGAGAATTCCAGCCATCCCAGACGACAAAGTATTAATCCAAGCTCGTCCCAGACGAGAATTATCCAAGTGTTGTTGGAGTGAGACAAAGTAATAAAGTTGACATTTTATTTACACTATGTACAAAATCCAGTATAAGAAAAGAAATCACATCACAACGTGGCCCTTGGCATTCCAAAACTTATCTATTAATATGCAGAATCGGGGGTCCTATTTATACTTTCAGGCAGGGATCGACCCGATGTAAACAAAGGTCGTGGCCTCTGATTGGTCAGTTGGAATGATCGGCCAATACATACATAATTAATTAGGGATCGACATTTCTATGAATACTAATTAGGTTATGAAACAACGATGTAATTAAACTGATAAATAAAGCTATTAAAAGTACAAATACGGCAATTATTACGATCAAATATGAAAGTTATGATGTTAAAGATAATTAATACAAACAAAGGTAAACAAATAATTATGTACCAACAACGTATAAAAGAGATCGGCCGCTGTATCTCGCCTGTAAACAAACATGTAAACAAATGCATTTCAATACTTTTCTACACAAATAAGAATTAGGAGAAATTATTCAACAAGTCAACGTTGTAATGAAAACAACGATATGTCGATAGAAACCATATATCAAAACATTAAATGGCTTTTATTTCAAGAACATGAAGTCATGCCACTTTATTTTAAATTAAACTGTTGTTTGAATTTAGTTACATTTGTTCTTTGAATTAAATTGCTCTTTACACACTTTATATAAAACAAAATGATTGAATTCATGATGTGCAATCTAAAACAGCATCCTGGACAACCGTATGTAAAAAGGCGGGTAAGATCGCGTTACCTTTTGTAAATAAGATTTTACGTCAGAACAAGTCCGCGAACAGGTACATTTGTAATCAGCGATGTGGTAGGGTTGTGGTTTGTTGTTAAGAACTACCCGTATTATGCTTTAAAAAAACAATGTCTGCTTTCCTGTTTTTGATGACATATATCTGCGGGTATCTGTCACCTTTTCATTTTATTTGATCTGCTTTCTATGGTACACCCCTGTTGGCTTATAATGTGCAACAATTTCAATGGAAATGCGTACATAATGCATTTTATCTGGAAGCAGTAATACGAAAATTCAGTCTTTCTAACGGCCTATGCCATTTTTGCAAGATAGAAGTTGAAACAATGACTCACTTATTTTTTCAATGCAATGAAATAATAAAAAACACGATAATAGTTTTGGAGAGAAAATTAAAATTTTTAGTATCAGAACATCAGAGCAAGATCCATTTAAACGAAAAAATAGTACGTTTTGGTTTCACAAACGAAATAATTTTTAAAGAATTCTTAAATTCTTGCATATTAACATTAAAATGGTTGATCTGTAAAGAAAGAAACGAAATTAAATTCAATAATAAATCTCTCTTCTCAGAACCTTTTAGTAAATAGAATAAATTCTTATATTTCTAAAGAAATACAAACGAATATAATTACAACGAAAAATGAAGATAAAAGAATATTTCTAAAAAGCTTATATTCACGATGGAAGATATGTAACTTACCATTTTCCAAAGGGATCATTAACATGCACTCCAAAGATTAACAAAAAGATACACTTTTATAGTATTACTAATATTGTATCTATGTCCATTTAACTGTTCTATATGTATTGATTTGATAAAACAATTTGAGAGAGAGAAAAAAAAAAAAAAAAAAAGAAAAGTGCAATGATGATAGATTTTGCCAAATGAAATATACACACATATAACTCATGATTTGCACAAAGCACTTGCACGAAATCACTAAATGATACGTAGGGACTGAGCACACAAAAAAAAAAAAAAAAAAAAAAATCATATCTCCAAAAGAGAAGTATTGAAATTTCGCTTAAGTTCGCGTTTTTATTCATAAAACATAAAGAGGTTTAACATTTTAAAAATTTAAGACAAAATAAAATAGGTAGTTTTGTTTTCATGAACAAGAAAAATAGTTCAACTAGGCAAAAGCTATTCATAAAAAAGACTGATATATATATATATGGTGTTCTCTTTTATAAGGAATAGCTGGAAGTTCAGGCAATTTGTGGAAAGAACACAGGAACTTCGCTATTTCTACCTTCCGTGAAATCGGTTTCGGAAAGAGGAAAATGGAGATAAAGATAATTGAAGAGGCAGAAAAACTTATGGACCATATAGAAAACACGAATGGACAGTCGATCGACATCGCTCCTATGCTTCGAGCATGCATTGCTAACATTTTATGCTCTGTTACTTTTGGAAAAACTTTCGACTATGGTGATGCACTCATCAATGAATTGACAAGCTGCGTAGCTGATACCCAAAGCACAGAGGAAATTGTAGGTATCCTGACATATCTTCCCTTTCTGAAGAACATTCCTGGCGACCCATTTAGATACAAAAAAGTTATGCAAAACGAGGCTCGGATTTACTCTTTCTTGCAGACTATGATTGACGAACACAAACTGTCACCTCACCATGGAGATGTTGATAATTATTTAGATGCATATCTCACACAACAGAAGAAAGAAACGGAATCAACCTTCACAGGTAACCAAACGTAAATCATATGTAAAAAAGTTAGAAATTGAGTGCGTACACAAAATTGTTACGACAGCCATTTCAAGACTAGAACCCGGTACCATAAGCTAGAAATAGACACCAGTCAAATTTATGGTGCTGGGCTTAGAACTCTGTCCCAGAAATATCTAATCACCTTAACTAATGATTGGATGTAAACGACAATATATATAACACAAAGGAAAATCATGAAATTCACATCACGTCTTCGTAAGCCAAATAGCGAAAGCAAACACTTACTTTCTAAATGAGACTGATCAATATTCAAACATTATCTGGTTTTATTTTCATGATATCGTCTTTCCTTTTCCTATTCTCTATTCTTAAAAATCGTACTAGTAATAATCATAAAAAGAAGATAAAAGTAAAAAGAATTATCGTTGAAGCGCGTTCCTTGTTCTTTCACTATATTATGTCGAAACCATATATTTGTCCCAAAAGTTTAGAGCTCATTTTATTCATAAAGGTTTATAGTCACTTCGTACCATGGTCACTTCGTACCCAAAATTTGCCAAGTCTTACCATAACCATTTCGTACCATGACCTACTTGTACCAAAATTAAAAGTCAATTTGTACCAATTTGGAATACATTGGAACAACTCGTACCCATTTTGGGCCAACTCGTACCCGATTTTTACCAACTCGTACCCAAGCTTTTGCCTTTTCGCAGATTACTGGTAAAACTGAATTCTTGTACTGCGCATAAATTCGTGCAATAATAAATCCTTTAGCCTTCCATACAGTAAACATTTTCAGAATATGAAACAAATATCAAATCCCAGCCACGCTTTTCGGTACATTTTTGGACATTATAACATTCTCACTCTTTGGCCATATTACAAGTTTTAGATTGAGGATCACTGACGAGGGTTTAGTAACCGAAACGTGTATGTCTGGTCCATGCTGTAAATCTATCTTCTCTAAAATGATGCTAATGAAAACTCCCTATTTAAAAATATTTTCTTTCACTGTGAGCGTAATATTGGTCGTACAGACATATATCATACACCGTTAGTTATGAGAGTTCGAGATATATCCCCCGATATAGATTTTAATCTCATCTCAAAAATTGCCGATAAAGTAGAAGAAAACTTCTATTTTTCGATTTCTGAAGTGAGCTGCGCAGACGGTGGGTGTTTTAAAGTATTTTGCGAGCATTGCTCTAGAGCAAGTGACCATATTTTACCGTATTTTTCGTACATTTTTAAGAAAAATTCAATACTTGGAGGCCAAATCAATAATTGCTTTTGCTATAATTTAATTCAACTCCAGTCTTGATTGAAATTCTACAATTTTATTTTATTTTACTAATTTAATCGTTTCCTGCTTTCGTAAACGTCAAAATATTTCTTTTCTATGTTAAACGTCTTTTAATTCGATAGCATCATTTAAGACCAGATGAATTTGCAGCATGGACCAGACATGCACGTTTCAGTACTTAACCCTCGTCAGTGATCCTCAGCCTAAACAACGTGATATGGCCAAAAAGTGTGAAAAATATTAAGTCCAAAAATGTACCGAAAGACGTAGCAGAATGGGTGGGATATGATGATACAGGACCCACGTTTTAGAAATTTCAAGAACATTTGTAACAGAAAATTTCAAATGCGCTGATCACCACTACTTTTAAGAAAAGATGCCAAATAAAATGTTTTCTGTTTTTGGTTTTTGTCAAAATTTTGGATGTTTACGTCTTAAATTTGTGTTTTCAGTGAATTTTCCACATTTTTTGGGTATATTTTGTAGAAATTAAGAGCAGGAGATGTCAGAATTTATCAAAATTTGACGGCTATGGTATTATTTGATAGGATATAGAAAAATAAATTTGACAAATATTTTCGATAACCAATTCATTTTCTATTATATTTTAACCAGATGTCCAGTTACTCCGATGTTTGACTGATCTCTTTGTTGCTGGTACTGATACTTCTGGTATAGCCTTAAGGTGGTTCCTGCTAGTCCTTCTCCACAAACCGGAAATCCAGGAAAGCATGTACGCAGAAATTCAAAATGAAGTCAGTGAATCTAAATTTCCATCAATGGCTGACCGCAACAAATTACCGTATTGCGACTCCGTCCTGCACGAGGTTTTGAGGTTTGGAAATATTGTTCCCTTATCAGTTCCCCATGGATTAACAAAGGACTTTGAATTTAAAGGATATCTAATACCACAACATGCAATGTTAATACCAAACCTGGATTCCGTAATGAATGACCCTGATTTATTTGAGAACCCCTTCGAATTTATACCAACCCGCTTTCTTTCTAAGGACGGTACCCTGACTGGAGTGGAGAAAATTCCGGCTTTTGGTATCGGTAAGTGATACTTGAGATATTTATGGACATCGTACATGGGACTTTTAAAATATAAGGAAGATATTTCCCCAACAAAGAGTTGACGACATTGAAGTGATAACTGAAATCACATGAACTTCATGTAATGCACTAGACATGCTTATTAGTCCCCTATTTCAGATAATGAATCTCCATAAGGTACGAAAAGAATGTAACGTTCAATTAAATCTTTGTCAAAATTAGCATATATAAGAATATCACATTAATAAACACTTTCCAATATTGATATAAAAATAATATCTTATGCATTCACCAGGTCGTCGAATTTGTATTGGGGAGTCCCTAGCTAGGATGGAGTTATTCATCTTTGCCACAGCCTTGGTACAAAGATTCAAGTTTCTTCCCCCAGAAGAATGTTGTCTTCCTTGTTTATTGGAATCGCAAATGGGAGAAGCCAGATCACCTTTACCTTTTAAACTGCGCGCTCTTCGTCGTCAATAGGACTTTAAAAATTGTACCAGCAGTGGTCCATCAACAGTATACCATATATTTCAAGTGCGAAATAAACAGTTTACAAGCTTTATGGAAGATATCATATGAACAGAAACTATGTTTTATTGCGATTCTCTCATTATAAAAAACAGTCACCTTTACCGTAAAAAAATATCGCGATCACAATAGAAAAACATTTGTACCACTTGGTGAGAGTCACTTCTGGAGGACCAAGATTCCCCGAGGGCACATGTAGCCAAGTTCGATCTAGTTCGGTTGATCGTTTCTTCAACGCATTCGAAAATTTCTGTTACTAAATTTCTTGAAATTTCTAAAACGTCGGTCCTGTAACATCTTTCGCTTCATTTTTCACACTCTTTGGTCATATAAAATTGTTTAGATTGAGGATCAGTTCCCAAAACGTGAATGTCATGTCCATGCTGCACATTTATCTGTTCTTAAATGATGCTATTGAATTTGAAGACTTTTAACATAAGGTATACACTGTGTAGCATCACGTGTCTTAAGTTTATGAAACCACGAACACAAAATGGAGACATACCGCTCGTTTGAAGGAAAGAAAACAGGTACTGTGATGATTGCGTTGATTCATTTTTATCATTTCATAGTCGATGTCCTTGTAAAAGACGATGTTTTGATGATTCTTTGTTTGTCAATCAAGAAACCATTGTAGTTTTTACAAACATTCTGACAAAAGGAACGTCGTGGTCGAAATATGTTAAACACAATCAATGTTGTGGTGGTTTCCACGAAAATATCTACATCTTTTGTCACAATGTTTGTAAAAACAACGGCGTTTTACGTATGAACGATTCTATGATAGCAAAAAATACCATTGTAGACAAAGATATAGGCTATGAAAAGATAAAATTTAAAGAAAGCAACTATTACAGTTCCTGTTTTCTTTCTTCTAATGGAGCTGTTCATTCATTCGTGGTTTCACCAAGTCACGTGATGCTACACAGTGTATACCCGATACATGTATGTGAGTATGCTCTCAATATTTTCTGAAGCTTAGAAGGTCGAAGTTTTCAAAGGACCGTTGTCAAAGTGGAATGTTTGTACGATTTGAAAGGCACTTACAACTATTCTCTTTTTAAACGGTGTCTACTGTATATAATGTTAAACGTCTTTAAATTCAATAGTATCATTTAAGACCAGATAAATTTACAGCATGGACCAGACATGCACGTTTCGGGTACCTAACCCTCGTCAATGATCCTAAGTCTAAATAATGTAATATGGCCAAAAAGTGTGAAATTATTATGTAAAAAAATGTCCGAAAGATGTAGCAGAAGGGGTGGGATATGATGCTACAGGACCCACGTTTTAGGAATTTTGTAATAGAAAACCGAAGTTGATCGAACTTGGCTTCATGTGCCCTCGGGGACTCTTGGTCCACCAGCAGTGACGATCACCAAGTAATTCAAATATTAAACGTCTTTAAATTCAATAAATCAGACATGTTTGGTGCTAAGTTATCTTTTTTTAATATTGAGGTTCATGACCAAACACGAATATATTCACTGTTTTAAACTCTGTAATTGAAATATTAGGGTATGTCCTCGGAATCAAATATTCATAGTCTAAGTTTTAGACTTGACCGACTGTCTGTACGTTCGTCTGTCTTAACGATTGTGCAACTGAAAAAACTTTAACTATGCGGGGGCTTTAATAATTAATGTGTCGCCGCACAACTCAAAAATGAACAAAATAACTTAATTCTACATTTATAGTCAAAGTATCAAAAGTCGGATTATAACACTATCAAAACACTTTAATTCTAATATACTACCGTGCATGAATATATTCCTCGTATAAAAAGAAAACATTCTGTCGAGAAGTAGACTTTTTCAGCTCGTGTCCTTGAAATTGGACTTCATAATGGAATACGACATTTGAATTCCAAGCGTTAGGGCTGTCATTTCACCCCCCCCCCACACACACAAAACGCGGAGGTATTGTCTGTACATACGTGTGCCCCATATGCCGTTTCCTGATATTTAAAGGTCCCTTAATAATATCGGCGCACGATCGGAAGCGACTAAATATTCATGAAGAAGTACCAAAGCTTTATACTACAATAATTTGGATCGCATTCGGTCTCATCTGAATATTGTGCATGTCCACTGTTTTGACGTGACCACTGAAGCAGATGCAACAATTGTGAGGGATCGCGCAACGTATGCCATAGGTCGCGAGAAGCTAAATATTTCTCGAGATCGCAAAGTGTCTAGTTCACATTTGTAGTCAATGTGACGAAACGTTTTTGTTGATTTCAAATCACCGAGCAGATAATAAAAAAGCTTCGCAGCACATTTAAGGCCTTCCATGACGTCATTAACAAAATTTGATGTCAGTTTTGATAGCTATTTTCAAGGAATTATTAAATTGTCCAAATAAGATGAAATGAAATAGTTTATGTATCAGTATAGGTGATATATCATAATTAATCTGTTAATTATTGATACATGCTCCCCGAACGTCGGGTTGTCACGTGACACGTATATTTTCGTAGATCAACACTGGTCATACAAAATCAGATGGCGCAAGGTGAAACCATATCATTCAAAGAAAATATTGATACCATACTACAAAGGGGGGTTTTATTTACCTACTTCTTGCTGGGGAAATCTTTGATAAAGAACGACTACTTGAAAAATCGAGAAAAATGTACCCATTTCATAAAAAATTACCGACACTGGCACGAGTGGCAGAGAATTTAAAAGAAACAATAGAATGTAAACGATTCCCCCAGTTGAATTATTGAAGAACACCTATCCCTTAAAATGTGTGCAAAATTTCACTTTAATTTATGTACAGTAACATCTTGCGCCAATGCAGTTTTTCTGACAGATGCTAATCGGTAGTTCGTCCGTTTACCAAATAAACGTTCTGTGGAATCAGATTTATTCAAGGGACGTAATCGCGTTAATTGCTCTCTGTAAATTCCGTTTTAATTTTTTAAATGATAATTTGAATAAACTTTTCATTTCATCATATGAAAAAAAATCAAGCATTATTTATTCAAGTCTGTTAAATTTCATTTCACTTTTTGTATATTGAGGGGTGAATCGCGGGAAAAAAAAAGGAGGGGAGGGGGGGGGGGGGGGGAGAGGGCGCCACGCCGGGTGTCGGTCGTGCCAGTTACCGTACTAACCCATGAACCCAATATACATGTTAACATGATGCTGCATAATATCGGACATGCATTAGAATTGCATGGATTGATTATATTATTTCGTAATATTTATTTACATACATTATACGTCCCTTTAATAATCATTACAGAAAAAAAACTTGTTCAACTTATGACGCCTTTGACCGCAATAGGATCGATAACATACATATTTATCCCAAAATTTATGTTATGGATTCTTTGCTAAATCTTATTTAAAGAAAGGAGACCTTATCTACTATATACTAGTATAGTCCTATGCTCCAACAGGTAATTCTACATCCAATATTATTTTTTCTAGACATCGGGAAAAAATAAGGGTAAAAAAATAATAAAAAAACTGATGTGTTTCCCAGCAAAAAAAAAAAAAAAAAAAAAAAAAAAAAAAAAAATGGCGAGCGATAGCGAGCCAGCGAATTTTTTTTTCCAAGAATTGGAATAAAATCCACTATTTGTGTCTTTTCAGTTTCTTTTCGTTTCCTTAGTGCCCTTGTTTATTGACCTAGGAGTAATGTATAGGAAGGCGCAGATGCATCATTAAAAAATAACGTACATGTATGAATCAAATTCTGGCGAGCGGAAGCGAGCCAGAGAAAATTTTTGAAATACTGACGGCAAAATATTATCAAAATGAAAGATTTCTAATACAAATTCATGATATATTTTTTAAATATTATGACAACAAAAGGGGAATTGGGACTTAATCTTATGAAATATGTATATTAATAACAAAAATTTAGCAATGTTTCGAAAATTCCAGGGGGGGGGGTTCCGGACCCCCCCCTCTGGATCCGCGCTTGCTGATTTAAAATTCAATTTCAATGTGTCAGAAGACGCATAGGCACTGTTTCTTTTTTTTAATATTTGTCAGTGTATGTTTTCTATAACAAAAATAAATAATAATAATAATAATAAAAAAAAAAAAGAAAAAAAAAAAACCAAGCCATGTAAAAGCTTAGCTGACATTGACATTGAAAAGCACTTATAATTGACAATTTGCAATTGCATGCAAAAGTTGATGAAAATTGAAAGTAAAGCGTGACTTCGAGTTTCTATTCATCCCCCACGCTGCACTGACATTGGAAATCTTCTGCTCGATTTTATTTAATTAAATTTCATAATTATGTTTTATTTGAATTCCATGTCCCCTGAAAGTGAATTAACACTTATAGATTCTTCATGAGATCGACGATATACATGGTAGTGCGTTTGACAGAAATTTAAAGAGCGGTCATTGATGTATGGGGCCGGGAAAGGGGGTGGGTCGGGCAAGAGGACTTTTCAGTGTATGTATAACGGCTTTGTTTTGGGTGGGTTTTTTTTTCTTCTCTCCTTTTGTTTGCATTTTCAGATCATGAATTTATTTGATAGTCGTCCAGACAGGATTATTATTTACAGCAGATGCAAAATTCAGAGAATTTTGGGGTCAAATCTATAGCCGGATTTCATGCAGCAATCATGTTTCCCTTCGCCTTTCAAAATATTCGAAAGGTTACTCCTTTATTATGATATCGGATCCTTGTCGTAACAAACATTTGTATGTACAAGATCAATAAATGTGCCTCGGAATGGTCGAGCAGCAATCCTACCTTGTTTCATTACTCCCGATAATTTCGTGACAACGTAATGGGAGGGGGGGGGGACAACAGACAAAGTGATCCAACAAAATTTAGATAAACTTAAGCAAATTTGTTGAATATTTTCAGTATTTCAATTTTGTTATTTGACCGATGACCCAATCTTATTTTTTATTTTTTTGCATTGTAGATATCAAATAAGATACACGTAATTGTAAAGCTGGAACAAATTAATGGTGCGTGAATAACTCTTCCCAGGAGCTTGAGATTATTTGTCATTTTTTTTCCTAACACCATAAGAGTGACCGACATTTTAATAACTGGTATTGTGGGACCTTTCCTTAACAGCCACCTTGTACGAGATATTCTGCAAGCACAGCAATATATAATTTATCTACGTGTCTTTGTTACATACCATGCAGGTGTCAGTAGCTACATGTATCTTTTGAAAGCAAAGTCAAGCTTAAATTTCAAATCTTCGTATCTGCTCTTGCCATGCACATAGGAATTTGTGTACATGTTGACCTTGAAAGCCCTCTAATGCTTCAGGCAGACAAACTATCAAAACAAAAGCAATTTAACCCCCCCCTACCCGCTCTTGGAGATTTGAGCATGAAGTCTAGTACAGATCAATTTTAGGAGACATGAATTTTCTTTATTATATATTCAAAGTAACATTTCTTCATCTGTAATGTGTGTGGTTGTTCAAAGTTATTATTCAAGCATTCACTCTTCAAGACAAGGATCTGAAATAGAAAAAAAATATTGACTATATAAATCTAGCTTTCAAAATCCAAACTGTATGGTACAGCTTGGACACAAAATTCATAATTTTACAAGTTAGTTATATATAACATACATGTATGTCCTAGCGACATAAATTACAAAGAATTCGCAGTGATATATTATCATTTCATGAATAGCTAAATAAGCTTGCTATCATGGCTATAGTTTTAGATTATTCACTATAGATAGTAAATGCATTTATTTTATTTGACTTCTTTTTTAAATCATTATAATATTCCTAAATAGGCAAAACAAATGTTACTCTACACATAAATTTAAAAATTCTGTACCTGCAAAAATATCCAAAATGAACAGTACTGTGTCTATATGATACATGCATGTGTTTCTGAAACTTTCACTGTGTGTGACAATATTTCTTTTCATGCAGCTGCTGGTGTGAAATCCATTCTAAGTTAATATTCTGAAGAGAAAAAAAACAATTTGAATATTTCAATATTTCGGTGCACATACTACTGCAAGTATAACTTAGTTACTGTACAAGTGTACTCAGATGCAAACATTTTTACAGGTACATGTTATGAAAACAACATATACATGGGCATGGGCACATTAGTATCACATTCGCCCTTCTTTCCTCTTCATTCAACTTTCGTACGAACTGATATCATAATCTACAAGTGTCTAAACTATTCACATAAAGTTTAGCTACTATTCAGCTTTGCAGTAACAGTGTAAAAGTAAAACGCGTTGAAATTCTGTCAATTACACATACATTTCACACATGTCTCTTGGTAATCCAACGAGTTTCCTTTTATTTCTATGAATAAATTGATTCCATGATGTAATTGTACTAATTCTAAGATATTTCCTTCATACAGCACCAATTATTGAAGTTTGATATCGCTTATACTTACCAAAATCTGCCTTTTTTCGTTTTACCCGCTCTGTTAACTGTTGATTCGCACCTGTTCATCACCTCAAGCTTCTATGTAACGCAGATCGCATTCTTCGGTGTACGGGGTCACAGAGTACAGATATAGATTAGGGGTCTTCTCAAAAGTTTATTGACTCGGCGATGTGTTAGTGATGAAGTAATATGTTTTGTTTTTTGTATAAATGCAATTTTATCTAGTAAATAAAGGAATCAACGATAACGAAAGCTAATAAATGTGTTGCTACCTAACCTGACGACACGGGGTCCATGACGTCATATGACGTTACGTTATTTGGCGGAAAAATTTCTACGTCATTTCTATGGAAGGCCTTAAATGTGCTGCGTTACTAGTGTCTTTACATATTTTGAAAATATACAAATGTAATAATATGCGCTTTATAAATATGGATCGGTCAATTTGAAATATAAAACGATAAATAACATGTTCTTTTTTAACACTCTTTTTTTTTGCAAATAATCTATGATACTTTCGAAAGGGGGTTGATAAAGGAACATGTTTTCTTCAATATATAAATGTGAAAATTCACTTTGGCTTTATTTAAACTGTGACATGAAGTACTACTGACGAAGATTAAAATATCCGAAACACGTGTCTAGTACAAAAAAATTGGTACCATAGAACATATATTTCACTGTTGACAATTGTATTTTCGTATACAATTTTCAGATTCAATAGGTAAATGGACTTTGAGGTTCATTTGTCAAGTTGCTTTTTACTTCCAAACATAATAAATTCCGTTTTTACCGTGTTCATTTTAAGTTTGTTTGCATTCATCAAGTTATGTATGACAACTGCACACGACTCTAGTTCACGGATAGCTTTCATTTCATGATCGGGAGACGACGGCCCGAAGCAGGTATTTGCCGCATGAGCGTCCGCAAATCCATACACCGATATTGCACGAGGTATGACGTCAAACAACGTGCCTGCATACGTTAAGTATAGCCAAGGACCAAAACAGCTATCTTTGGGCACGCTACACGGTAAATTCCGAGGAGCAAATAAGGCTGATTCTTTGCTTACTTGACATCTACGAGGACGCAGATACAAATCTGCCCATTCCAAAGCTGAGCCGGAAACGCCGTATTGCTTTCGAAGAACATCGATTATAATTAGTATACAGTGATATAAAGTGAAAAATCGTTTCTTTTGGAATAGCTGACAAAATGTCAATGTATTAACATTTCTTCTATAGTATAGATCCAAATATTTTATTCTTTCTGGTCTTAAAGAAGGACATTTGAAGCTGCGATTATTTTTACGTTAACTAGACATTTGTTCTACAGGCGATATATGATAAATTGAAACTAAAACAGTAATTCTCATTAGCAAGACAATCTAAGATAATCAAAGGAAATGTTCCTCTGACAAGTCCCTATGCAATTAAATAAGTACAAGACATATTTCAGATAAGTGTTATACTTTATGAACTCTGGGTCAAAGTAAGCACAAAATGATTTCTTAATTATAAAAATATTATTTTATTAATTTACCAGGTCATCGAATTTGTATTTAGGAGTCCCTAGCTAGGATGGAGGTATTCCTCTTTGCCACAGCTTTGATACAAAGATTTAAGTTTCTTCCTCCAGAAAATTGTTGTCTCCCATCCTTATTGGAGTCGCACATTGGGAAAACCAGATCACCTTCACCTTTTAAACTGAGAGCTATTATTCGTCGATAGTATGGTGGCATACTTCTGCCTCCTAACTGCGAGATATTTTTCTTTAGAATAGGTCGACATGCGACTTACTTATGTTAAAATGCGACTGAATTATGTCTACATGCAACTTAATTATGTCAACATGCAGCTTATTCATGTCAACGTGCACTTTTTTTATGTCAACATGCAACTTATTATGTCAACATGCGATATAATTATCTTGCATGTCAACACAATCATCTTGCTTGTCGACATAATTATCTTGCATGTCAACATACTTATCGTGCATGTCTACATATCTATCTTGCATGTTGACATAAATAAGTCGCATGCCGACATAATCTATAGAAAATATTTCGCATGTAGGAGGCAGAAGTATGCCACCATAATAGTATTTTATGTAAACTTGAAAAAATACATGAACAAACGCACTTCAACAAACTCGTATATAAGTGTTGGTATTTACACAGTGAAAAAACTCTTAAAATCAAATTTATGAAATTTTAATTATACATGTAGATACATTTTGCTTTCACTTAAAATTTCATGTGATCATATCAAACTCCTGATAGCTTGTTCAATGATAACTTCAATTAATTTATGATACGGCATAGCAGCTGTCGTGTAAATAAATATGTTGCATTCAAAATAACTACATGTAATGCACTATTTTTTTGTAATGCACTCTTTAAGAAATCATTTGAATGGTCACACGAATATGAATCATATGAACAATATATAAATGAAAATAAATTTAAGCATCCAAACACTTTATGAATGAATAATTGACCATATTTCTACAAGAAAATATAAAGAAAAGTCTTGTATACTTTTTTTATTATCTTATATATTTACGTTCATATAATCTTTTTTACCGAATAGAATTGCTGCAATTTAAATCCAATACTATATCATGAAACAATGTTTCATTAATTCACCAAGCGTGATGATTTCAGCTTCTACATATTTAAATTCCCTTTCACGAGTAGCAACATTCCGTCTTCCCCTGCTTACGGCGTTTTTGTTTCCCAGCTCATACGCTACGCCAGGGCATGTTCTAAATGGACATTTTTCATGCTGGCGGACTTCGGATTTCGGACATCGAATTTCGAAGGGACTTTGTTACAAACGCAAAATATAAATTCTACTCCAATGAACTGAGAGTACTCTGCGCGAAGAATCTATTTGTTTTCATTTGAATAAATACATATTTAAAGTTGACCATTGTCATTTCGTCCATGTGTGTTCTGATCTAACGTTTCTAATCGCGCCTGATTTCTTTTATATGACCCCTAAATTGCGAAATCCGGAGTTCGAAGTCCGTAGTACGTTAACTTGAAACTGTCCATTATGAAGATTTCATCGTTAGAGCATGACGACTTGCAAGTAAGCTACTCGTTCAAGGCTAAATTGCACAACGGCTAAAAGCATCTTTGAGGAAGTTCTTCGGTCGCTACGGGGATATAATAAAAGCATATCAGATCCCCTTTCCAAAATGATCCGTGACATTCTGGATTGTCATTGAATGGTTGACATAAACCGCCAAAAAAGACTTACCTGATGTGTACACCAATATGTACATCGAGACAATCACCGAATTTGACAAGTTTCCATGGAGATGTTGCGACGGGTGTTGCATGCAATCAGGAGACGCTGACTCTCCTCGGCACCTGGTCTCACTTCGGAATTTATTCATTCCGAGGTTCGCAACCGTTCATATGGAAAATCTTATGATTTTGCCTTGCCTTCTCGACTTTGAGACAGAATAACTGATCGGTACTTAAATAATGTTTACCAAGTTAAAGAAGCGAACAGTGCATGTTGAAACTTCGATAAATCTTAACACCTCACACACCATGATAAAGTCTGGATGGCACATTTCTCTTTTGTTATTAATCTTTGGTATAGTAGTATCAAATTTAGTTTATAAGTCTGAAAACCCTTTAGTGTATTTTGTCTCTATGCTTAAAAAAATCAAAGTATCTTAAGGAGTTGCATCGTAACATGAGCATTAGATATCGTTGTTCTCCTATTACCATTTCATAATGAATAAATTCACATATCACTTCTTGTGTTGTTTTTCTTTGAGATTAAATATTGTTTAATCTATCTTGGATATGACCCTGCTGCCAGTTTCATAAAAATATTCACAATTTCAAGAATTTTCGTAACTTTCGATCGCTTCGTTCATCTTTTAAAATAAAAAGATCGATAATTTGTTTCTTATTTTAGATTTAGTATGTAAATATGATATTAGAATACATAATATAATCTAAACGGAAAATCTTTTGAACGTTTTATTTAATGTCGAAAGTTACGACAATTCTTGATTTTTTTTTCGTAAGAACTTTCGTAAAACTTGTGTCATTAGAAATACATTCTGCATGGAGCTTGACCAATCTACAACCTTATCTGCGCATCCCTAAGACTAACATACTGACTGTGACTATAGGTCTTCATGACGGATCCTGCACAAACCTCGACAGAGAAGACAAGACCCAGGATCCCCACCACTAAGTCTTGTATTCACTAATAGCTGGTCTTGCACCTTTGGTGATTACATATATGAGCTCGCTCCAGGCAGCAGACCACGGACCGTATTTCGTAGGCCTTTATGCTTTTGAAATCCATTACCATATTCATCAGTTTGTATCTTATGTCCCTGTAATTTTCTGTTATGTTAGGTGCTGCAACCGAATCTTGTGGGAGATACTATCCTCTCTCGTTATAGTAGTTATCTTACAAAGAGGACGCTATCATATAAATGTACAACAATTGAGCCTTATTCGAGGTTACTGGGTAATCTTACGAATGGGACAGTTGTGTGGACGTAATTCGAGTTACCACACTGTTTTCTTCAAAAGTGATCTCGTATGTGCCGTCCTTAGTCGGCAACGATTGTACATTGTTCTCCTTGGTTTATGTGTACATGTAGTTGTTTGCATTTAGTGCTTTGATGTCGTCTTTGGTATTTGGTCTTCCTTGTCCCCTTTTGTGTCGCGTGTCGACTCTGTGTTTTTGCATTTGGATATTTCGGTGTCTTGCTTTGGATATAACAACCAAGTCTTGTCGGAAATCCCATCCCTTTTGGTAAGTAATATGGAAAAGGCATCGAACTGATCCGTAACGTATACAAGTGTCTCTTGCTGTACTTGTTTCCTAAGTGTTTATTGGTGTTCCTGTGATTCGCTGGGGTGCTGCAACCGATTGCCGTTGGAGGTCATCTCCTTTCTTTTTCAATGAAGGGATATAACATTTCACATAACTCTCAGTTAGTCGAAGTACACATAAGCAGTAACATTCGATCATAATCTAATCAAATTCGATATCCTAAAATTGTAAATTAAAACTTAAATTTTGAAATGATAGAAACATCAGACAAAAATAAATGCAGGGAAAAATAATACTGAAATGCAGAATACTCTCTTACCAGGTCAAATCACCCAAATAATGATAGGCAAATGGAAGTGTCTAAGTAAACCTTCCTCCACACCTATGAATTATAACAATGGATGACTTTGATAGGTATATAAAATGAAAAAAAAAATTCTGATACAAAATACATTATCTTGTAATTTTTTATCCATAAAATTAATGGTCACACTTACCACCTTTCAGGATTAATACTTCGTATTATAAGATAGAGGAAGAGAGAGAGAGAGAGAAAAAACTCCACTACCCTCCTAACGAAAGAATGAAGACACGAATTGATATGTTAGAAATACTTTGGAATGTTCACTATCTTTCTTGCTTTGCAACTGCTTTCAGACGCAAAGAAATCAGATACATATGGCCATCCTAAGGCAGAAGAATGCAAATATCAAGCCTTTGCATGGCATCTCATTCAAAAAGTTTTATTAAGATCTATAGTATTTCAAAACATTCAAGTCAATAGAGATCTAGATGGAAGACAACAGGGACGGGTAGGTGGACATTAAGAAATACCAATTACATGTATCTGAAACTAGCTATATTTCTTGCATAATAATTCATCGGTATACTAAATTCCTGTACAGTTCATTTTTCATCTCTAGACTTATGTTGTCGTTGATAACGTTGACGTATACGTAATATTTGAGCAATCACAATAAGGTTGTAAAGTCGTTGACGTCATGTTGGCAAGCGATGAATTTGTAGAAATTGAATGGTTGGTGAATACGTAAGGTAAAGTATGAAAGTTGAAGATTGCAGTACCCCATGTTTCCGTGGCAAGAACCAAAACAAATACTCCTAGGATGTTTAAGATAAAACCAGCTATCACCTACAATGTAATAATAAAATTCATTAAAGCCGATTGCCATGTTGTCTTACTTAAATTTTTTTCTTTTTTCTTTCCGCAAGATTTTAGTAAACAAATCTCTTTTCGAATCTGTATCTGTACAGATCAGTTGAATTCTTCGAATACAGACTATTACAAGTAAATTCAAATTAATGACACTGAAAATTAAAAAAAAAGAAATAATGGAGTAACCGTCTTACCATGTCTATGACCTTGACATAACCATATGAGAATACAACAGCGTTAGGAGGCGTTGCTACAGGCAACATAAATGCAAAGGACGTTGCAATTGCGGTAGGGAACATATAGTAAAGAGGGTTCACCTTGAGCTTGAATGCCTGTCAAAGAATATAAACAGAATCATGAGTGCTATTTAAAAAAAGGAGAAAACAAATACTTTGAGCTTTGTGTTTGAAAGCTCCAACTCCATTATAAAAATACATCTTCTATAGAAAATATTTTGAAAAATGCGTAAGAAATTCGATATGCAATAATTTACTGCAAAATGCATTGCACACATAGGATATCTAACTCCTGTTGTTGTTTTCTTAGCGGAAATATCATAGCATGTACATAAGCTAAAACCACCGACGGGTGTTGCATGCAATCAGGAGATGCTGGACTCTATCCGGTCTTACTTCGGAATATTATTCATTATGATGTTCGCAACCGTTCCAATGGAAATTCTAATGATTTTGCCTTGCTTTTTTCCCGACTTTGAGACTAAATAACTGATACTGGTACTTCTTTGATGATAAACAGCATATAAGTCTGACCTTAGATATGTGATATTTGAATTTGATACTTCAACTGTTTTATCCGTTCATAATTGAAAATCCTTGTAAGTCTGATACACGATACATAATGTATAATGTAATTAAAGATGCTGTATACATTTCTTGATACTCTATGATTTCTCATCAACAATGTAACGTCATCTATGAAGAATTGCTTGAATGGCAAATTCGCTCTTTGCAATGAGTATGTGCAGTGTGAAGCGCAGTTCATGATAACATAGAAATCGTCAACCAACACAATATTTTTGTTTTACAGATGGAGAATTTATTCTTATAAAAATAAGTACATGTACTTGCAATATCTCTTTGACTTTATACGATATACTCATACGAAGACCGTACACTAATTACGGTGCATTGCTTAATCTCACAAACTTGTATTTTACAAAATTTATTTTTGAACTTACCAATTGCGCCATTATGGGCATAATAAGGGTACATATTGCTGTGTTACTGGTGACCTCTGTGGCCGCCGCCACGATAAAACATAGGACCATGTTCATTACCCAGGGCTCAAAGTCACTGAAAACAGCTAGCTCATCTCCTAACCATGAAGATAAACCAGATTTCTGAAAGAAGTTATTAATATCATTCATTATGTTTAATTTGTAGTCATTTTCTCACTTTGCATAAATGTTTGCCACTGCCACTATCAAAATGTTGCTCTCTTGTCGTTAAATGAAACCTCTATCTTTATGAAATATTCATGCTTATGGTGGACATCTTTGGAATCAGGGAGAAACTTGTAAATTAGGACATGTGGGACCTTTCCTATTGGCCTATTGACCGTCTTTTACCTATTTAAACATTATTTAATTTGACACGTTTCTATTTGAAGGTTGTTAAATGCAATCAAAGGATGCTCACCCCTCCCGGGCACCTGTTGCTGCCTCTATCCGGGGTTCCCGGTTGTCTTGTTAATGGAGACTTACACAGTTATGTCACTGAACTACGATTGGTGCGTCTTCTCCGGTATAATTTTAATGAATAGTACAAGAAAACCAAATCCTTATCAATATACCTCGCTGCCCTTAGCTAGAGCATATCCCCCACCAAGCAGCAATATAACTCCCCATGGGACGGTCTTCTCTGCTACTTTCCATGGTAACAGCGGCACGTACTTCTTTTCCTCTTCTTGAAATTGTAAACGTTCAAAACAAACTCATAATGCGATAGCCAATCTCATACTTTCTAATGTCGATTATTGAGGAAAGAAAATGAAAATAATATCATAAATGATATAATAACATAATTTTACTCGGCGAGTTCTTTTTGAAAGAAAGAATAAAACAACCCAGATACAAGATGTTACCCGATCTACAGCAGAATACCCTTGGGATAGCTGAGGGGAAGAGGAATAGACTGGCTGAAATCAGTATGGAAGGAGTAGAGTCTGTAACAGTCCTACAAGGGGATTGAAATAAATCAAAACTAAATGGCCCACGGTGAATGGAATGTCACGATGACAGTTTTTTTAATGAAGTTTATGTCATCGCATAATCGAAAAGTAGAACATGCTTCTATCAAGGTACATTTGCAACTTGATAATGGAATAGTCTTTACCACTTAGAATTTACCCGACAGTTATATTATTCATTTGAAGATTGTTACTTTAGAAGGAAAATTAGTTTACTTTGGCGGGAAGATTCTGCCCCATCCTCCTACACCTCCTAGGTCTCTAGTGATCCAAAGAACCGCCAACAAGACAAAGTGTACCATCACTGCGCCCTCTGCGAATCTGAAGTTAATAAATACATTGTATCATCATGGAGCTCATGAATTGGAAAGTAACTTACACATGTTACAGCGTCAAGGACAAAGAAACCAAAATGAATAAAAATATGTGTTTGTGAAACACCAATGCCCCGTCTGCATATTCGTCAATAATAGAGTTGTAATGTAAATAGATAATTATCCAAGGTCAAGGTGAAAATGTAGATATTTGTACTAAGGATTAAGTCTTGTGTAATATGAAAGCCCCATAATCTACCATGTAAAAGTTATGTTCAAGGTTAAAGTTTTTGCAAAGAAGGTCAAACTCAAAAGTCAAAGGTCTTGTATTGTAACAAGGAATACATGTGCAATATGAAAGCCCCATAATTTACCATTCAAACATTATGACCAAGGTCTAAGTTTTTACAATAGTAAAGGTCAAGGCCAGTAGGTCAATATTTTATATCTTAGAAAGGCCTTGTAACAAGAAATACACATGTAAAATTCGAAAGCCCTATCACTTACCATTCAAAAGTTATGACCAAGGTAAAAGTTTTTTTTTAAAGTAGGTTAAACTCCAAAGTCAAAGTCCAAAGGTCAAACATTTTGGTATTCATGAAAAGGTATTGTCACAAGGAATACACATGTGAAATATGAAAGCCCTTTCATTTACCATTCAAACGTTACGGCCAAGATTAAAATTTTCCCAAAATAGGTCAAACTCGAATGTCAAAAATCAAAAGTTTTGGTATCTTAGGAGACGTCAAGGTCACAAGGTCAAACAATTTTGTATGGAAAGAAACGCCTTGTCACAAGGAATACAGAGCCACAGACTAAGAGACAGAACAAAAGATGCATGCCGAACTTTCGATTACGGGGACATAAAAAGGTCTCTCTTAAAACTTGAAAATGGCAAAGAATGAAGGGACAGAAAGGCCATAATTTAGATTTACCGCATTGATTCTAAATGCAGAAGTAATAAAAAAATGGACGATAAGCTATGTGCAAGCAAGAAAATAGAAATATAAAACAATTTTGTAAGGTTAGACAGATTATGTAAAATATTTCTAAACTATATAGACATTCGATGTCTATTTCGCTCGGATTACTGCTGTTTACCGGTGCGAGGCACTGGTCTTTATGCTTCTATCGGATACCCGGGAATTTTAAGTGATCACAATGTTCTATATACATGTCAACCAACGATACTACAATAAAGCATACCTTACATTTTATGATGTAATGGACAACTATTTCTGTAATTTGTCCCAAATATAAGTCAAACGGATTACATAATAATCTACAAATGGGATACCCTCTATCTTTCATCGTTCGTTAACGTTCGTCATTGACTACAGACATCCTTAAAGGTGTCAAGGGTATTGCATAATGAAATATCCGGTCCATAGCACATAACATTTACTAAACAAGTTATCATTCTGACCTATATACAAATGCTCCAAATTTTATACTTAAAGATATTATTCACTGGTTCTATTTTTCGTTCTGTTATTAAGATTTCAAGAAGTATGTGGAAAACTTAAATTTCAAGAAATATACGGAGTACAATTTATGAAATTGAACATTTTTACTTGATTGGCCCCAGTTTCCTATATTCTTGGCGCAGAACCTCTTTAACTTTTCTTGCCTGAGCAGGATCCTTGGAAAAGAATGATCTGTAAACATAGATTAGGTGTCATGTCTTACATTAAATATAATAAAACATGAATCTTCAACTAAACTTATCCAACGGAATCTTTCTTCCATAGGAAACATAAGTTCTACAAGATTTGAGGTGCTTTGAAGAGCGGTTACATAGGCAGACTACAATATCAACATGTATCTTTCTAAATTGTAGGAGGACTACATGTACATTTTATACCTTATATTGAAGGACAACTTATCCAAAGATTATCTCTTTCTCTCTCACTCTCTCTCCCTTAGATAGAGTTTTATATAAGTGTGAACTTATTGTCATTTCAGTCTATTGTATGGAGAGGCCATTGGTAATGTTGGAATACCTAATGTCCAATTCTATTTTACTTCTTTTGAAATACATGTATAATATGATTAAACTAATGTTTAAAAATGTTTAAATATGTTTAAACTAAAAATGTTTTAACCAAAAATGAGGACGAATCACCAAACACCTTACCGACATCTAAGAAAGTAGATCTGAAACCATATCCATACGATCAGTGTTACGATAGCTGATATAGGCACACAGAACTGCATCCATGAGCTAAAAGTTACAGGTGATGTAGCATTTCTATCTTCATATAATCTGAAAAAATACCTTACATATTTAAAAAGAGAAGGTAAACAATGAATTAATAGTAAATTATCTATGTTTAAAAAGAAAGGAGTATGGACCAAGCTTTGTATCAAATGTCCTTCAATGTTTACGTCTATTTAAAAATGTACGGCAAAATGACATTTGACGGGTGGACAAACATACCACAGGCATGTTATTAGATTAAACATATTCTATTGATAGTAATATCAAAGGGATTGAAAACCTGTAGAATTATTTCTACCATTATCAATTTGCAATGTGATAGTTCCATTAAAATTAGTAGATAGCTATATTAAAGCATAACATAAAGTTTCTGTCGAATCACCATAATAAAACATTACCAATAAATGAGTAAATATGAATAAGTTTATGTAAACACAACAATATTGTGAAAGAATTAAGATAAATTAAAGAGATATTTGCTATACATGTCTGATTGTCCCTTCATGATAACGTTGGGATTTGTTCCCGTGATACTACCGATTCCACCACAGTTGGAGGAGTAAGCAATGGCAAGTGATAAAGCTTTCCCAAGTCTCTGGAAGTCATTTTCACTGATAGCGCTCCTAGAGGATTGAAGATAGAAATGAAATTAATCCTTCGTTCCCTTAGATGTTCTGTATCAAGAACATGTATACCCTGCTTCTACTAAGACGCCATAAGCTGTTGGCTTTATAATTTAAATGTTGCAGAAAAATGAACATGGCAGTAAATTGGGATAGTCTTGCTAACTCAAATATGGATGATAAGGATTTTTACGAACAATGTCAAAATTTTCTCTGATATAGCATTACGCTTTTTTCAATACTTACCCTTCGTCTTCACCCTTTTCTTTTCTTTTAATGTATCTTGATCTATCTCGACATATTTTGGAGGTTTTTCTTCCATTTTCACTTCGTCAATATGGACTCCATTTTCTACGACAAGTAAATGCTTAATGTACATTTTCTTTTGCTATAGAACAAGAAGTCTTCACGTGTGCATTTGCGTGTTTGTTTTCTTTTTTTTCAAATAAATAATGCTAAATCAGGTATACGAAAACAAATGATTCACGCATTTAAAAAACTGTCTGAAGTTCCTACTTCCCACCTGGACATTTTAATCCGTTTGCATACACAATCAGTGTAATGCGTTTTAGCAGTTTTTATACCATCAGTTACCAATTGTACCAGATGTCACAAATACATGTACGCTTTTTACGCTTGCAATAATGGTTAGCAAAATGCTGTTAAAGCGAAAAGACTAGATTAAATTGATAATATGCAATGTTAACGTAAAGTTCTGATAGAGGTGTCCGGAACCTCGAGAGTAAAAATGATAGTTGGGGACAAAAATGAGTAGCAATTGAGTTGGATAACCGCTCTGGCCTGCTGCAAATGTACTTGACGTCATTTAGCTTGACCAGATTCTTGAAATAGATCAAGGGGTTATATTACAAATATAGGACGATATGCATACTGAAATGCATGAAAGTAAAATAAGCCGAAATATGCTGACAAATACTGAAAGATGAATACCGAATGTTTCGGGCTCTGAACTATCATTGTTCTTTGATCGAGCTTCCTTCAGTTGTAGAAGAACCGCATTTGCTATAGGAATCATCATAGCGGTGGTTGCTGTGTTACTGATCCACATGGACAGGAACCACGTGGGGATCATCAGACCAAGCATCAACCTATAAATAGACATGATGAAATATTTAGTAGTAGACAATCATTGCAGGTAGGAAATTATCAGATACTGCAGCCTTTAGCAAGGGTGAAGTCACATGGAGATAACAGAATATGCATCCACGAATGAGTGAAAAAGATACACAAAATGCAATCAGAGTTTAAAAAATCACAATCTATAGGCCAAAACCAGGAAAATCAATACCAAATACGAAATACAAAACAAAACAAAAGAGCCAATATAGTATTTATTTTTATATTTAGGCATGGTCCATTTGATATTCAGGGGGGGGGGGGGGGGCTTGGGTTTTTTGTCGGAGCAAGATTATTTTTTTCGCCCCGGATCAGAGCAAAATTATTTTTTTCTTGCAAAGTTGGAGCAAGGAAATTTTTTTTCACAAAGTGCTGCCCATATTAAGAATGGTTGTGTTTTATCAATAGAAATTATTTATATTTTTACTCAAAACTCTAAATATTAATATATTAGTTTATTTTTATCCAAGTTTTCAATTTACTTTTAAACAGAGATAAAAGATTTTTACAATACAATTCTCAATATTTAACATAAGGTACATCATGTATATAACATGTATAAGAGGGTCTGAGGGGAAGGTCTCCTAGACAGATTTTTAAATGTTACTAAGAATTGTAAATTGGTGAATAACTGAAGTTCTCATAAAATTAGACTCTATACTTACTATACATAATGGGATACATGCAACATGTACTATCAGCAATACATAAATATTGATAAAATATTTAAGCTTTTAAGGAAACCCTTTTTCCTTCACATACGTGTATACTCAACTTTTGATATCTTCAAATATATGAACTAAATGTTTTGATAGAAATTAAACTTTGGCGAGCGAAGCGAGCCAAAATTTTTTTTATACAGTTTGAAAACTGCGGCAAGCGAAGCGAGCCGGAAATTTTTCAAGAATTTTAGCAAAATTTTATGGTAATTCTTCAAATTCAGATTACTTGTAAGAGCAAGATTATTTTTTTCTGGACACACCATAAGCAAATTAATTTTTTTCATTAAAATTGAGAGCAAAATTAATTTTTCGAAAAAAACCCAAGCCCCCCCCCCCCCAGAATATCAAATGGACCGTGCCTTACCATCTAGGCTCACTGCCCACAAGTAGAAGGATTCTTAGCGCCATTCTTTTATGAATGTTCCAATGTTCTATTGCTGCAGCGACTATCAATCCACCAAGGAAGAGCATCGATGTGTCCTATACAAAAAAAAAAAAAAGGAAGATGGTCGCTTTGCGAAATGACTCAATTTATCAATCTCATCACAAATTACAATTTCAGATAGTCATGTATGTATCTATTATATAAAATTTCGCCTAAAATGTAGAATATACAAGACGAATACTTTGTCTTTTCAGATGTTCTAAAATTGTCTACAATTTAAATAGCATCATTTTAGAACAGATAAGAATTTCAGCATAGGACCAGACATGCACGTTTCCGGTACTTAACCCTCGTCAGTGATCCTCAATCTAAACAATGTAATATGGCCAAAGAGTGTGAAAATTATTATGTCCAAAACTTTACCGAATGATGTAGCATATCAATCATAGACATTTCAATCAACTTACATTGAGGTACACGGAAGACACTTCCTTTGCATGCAGTAGACCGACCATTGGAAAGAGGACTATAGGTAACAATGCCGTCATCGCTATAGGGAAGCGACTCTGTTATCCAATATATTGCCATTACTATCACCACAAAAGCACATCGTGGTTCCTGGAAGAGTCAATACCAAAATTAAACCTTATCATTTTTGTAATATTAACACGTGAATTCAATCAGTGGAGTCAGTTATATTATGTAATCCCTCAAATAATATTTTCGAAAAATCACGAACAATGTGTTTGAAAAAAAAAACCAAAACAAATAAAAGTTTTGAAGATATCATCGATGTTGATGATGCATTTGAAAAGTCCAGATACCTCATGTCTCCTTTGAAGACATTCGGCGAGTTCGCAACAATTAAAAATGCAAATTGTAGTGATCGACCCGAAATTTGTCACCAAACATATTTTCGATTGTTTCTTTATACAGTATAAATAACTATTCGGATATATTCTTCGAATATCTATTTCACAAATTGATATCAGTTTTCGTCGACGAAGTCGCTCCTATGAGATATTTCCTTTCGTTAGATTTAACAGAAAGTAAGTCGAACACAATAAATATATTTCAGTACTTTGAATGCTGAATATATTATTCAGATGTCAGTTACAAGAAGATGTATGAAATGCCGAATTGAAGCGGCGGGTGTTGCATGCAAGCAGGAGATGCTTACTCTTCCTGGGCACCTGGTCTCACTCCCATATCGGGAGTTCGCTTCTTTTCATGTGGTGGAGGTTTTTGTTTGTTTGCTTTGGTTCTAGTTTTGTCCTGATTTTGTATGCCTTCGGTTTCTGATTTTCTGAATTATCGATTTTGTGCTGTGTACAGGGATGGGATCATTATCCATATTTGTCATGCTTTACTTTCTGATAGAGAGCATACATGTAACGGATAAGGTGCGGACAGCCCTCCCATTTTTCCTGTTACCCAAAGGTATCAAAGAACGCACAATAGTAGCATAGAACAACCCTCTCATTGTAATAATACGGAAGTGTGTAAGATGACCACACAAACAAGACAGCAAAACGTAGGAGTCCAAGCAAAACAGATTAATATGTAAATGGATAGAAAAGAAGGAGTATGAAATATAGTCCGTGATCTGTCGGCTGTAGCGAGCTCAGTGCTTGTTATTACCCGAGGAGTCCGACTGACATTCAGAGAGGACAGGTGGTCGGGGCCATGTCTTCTCAAATAGGTTTGGACAGGGCCCGTCATGGAGTCCTCGTCGTCATAATCTGTCAGAGTTTAAGTCTTAAGAAAGCGCTGGTACAAGGCTGTAGATTTGTCATTTACCATGCTGAGTGTCCATCTGGTGACATTAAGATCATATCCTCTGTATATAAGGCGTCTGATTATTCTAAAGCATATTCGATGGTTATGCTGTCTACCTTCAAATGATCCTTATAATTTCCTGTTTTTCCTGATTTTGTATGCCTTTTGTTTATGAATTTCTGAATTGTCGAATTTGTACTGTGTTTTGAGATATGGTCATTTTCCATATTTGTCATTATAATTGTTTAGTATAAGAACCATCCAAAAACACAAAATTCATCAAATTATCCGGATATTTCTTCGTTCTGCGCGGCCGATGTGACGAGTGTTGTTAGCATACAGGAGATCCTTGCTTTTACCGAGCGCCTGATTTCCTCTCTTTTGGGAATTCAATTTTTGCTTCTTTGTAGAATTTTGAAGTTGATTGTATTATTTGTTGTTGGAATATTTTCTCTGTTTCTTACTCTTTGTGATTGTGGAGATTTTCATTGTTCGTCGTGTTATATAGTTTAACAGTAAGTTACTTGTAAATAGTTCGTAACGTATAACGTAGTGAGATTATAAACACTATCTGATCTTCCATTACTCTTCTCTGGTCAGAGATGTTTCTGTTTAACAACACAACTATTTTCAAAACTGTAAATAAGCGAACGTGTAGGTGTGCTAAAACAACATTAAAGGATATAATTTAGAGTACGTCGAAACAAATGTGCACGTTTGATCTAATTTTCATACAAAGAGGGTAAATAGATTTTCTTTTTGCACTTTCGGGTCTGGGTGAAGGTAAATCAATGTTTATTTAAGATTGTTTTATCAGCCACCTTTGAAGACATTCAATTGATAAGAATATACGAGCTTACACGAAGGGTTGAAAAATAGCACATTTGAACCTGACATCATACATTCAATTCGATGAATATTCCCCACGAATAGTAAACATTACGAGCATTTAGGTAGAAAAGTGTTCTACGTTTTACGTATTGCTAACATAACTGTCATACAGGAGAGCAGCACATGTAAAATATAGATGATATAGTTTATAAATATAATTTACTTCATGAATTCATATAACTTATATTAGTATTGTCATGATTATTTGACATATGAAACAGTTAATTTTATTCCTAAGCTATCTCATCAAAATTCAAGACATAACATTGGCCATCAGAAATTTAAAGACCTGTAAGAGAATATGTATGGTACAAAATCTGAACCATATTAAATTCTTTAAAAAAATCTTAAAATATCATGCCTTGCAATTCCGTGAAGAAATATAAGTGTGATTTAATCTTATTTCTACCTTTCACGACAAAATCTTTTTCGTTGTCTTACGCATGTCCACTGATACTGATTTTTGGATTCTGAACGTTTTGGTTTTTTGTGTTACTTTCACTCATTGTTAATGGTCGACATAGGTCTCAGATGACTGCTTGTCTCCGTGTTATGCTTATGGTTCAATTCTTATTAATTTCATGTTCATAGAGTTATAGAAGGGTAAAAAATCACACAGTTTTCGTAAACCTTGAAAAATAAGGAAAATTGACGATTGTGCGATATTTTACCTTTTTATCTTAAGTTTTGGCCATGGACATTCGCAAGATAAGGAGAGCAGTATGACGTCATTGGATTGTGCAAAAAGAAAATAGATGTTGCTTGAAAAGAAAAAGTATGCCATGAAACAAAACTTGTAAAGAACAAATATTAACATTCACATAACAACTGTCTAACTTATCTTATTCAGATGACCACACGTTTTACTTAGAATCTTATGTTTAGACATAGACCAATTGACTCTTATTAGGAATGGTCAAATATTTGTTATACACAAATAGACTAAATTTCGATCAACAGATTCAGAAAACATTTTAGGGTTGTTTGATAAAGAATGAAAAATATCAAATATCACTACTTTGCAATACAAGTTCGGTCGAGTGATCTGACTCTTATCCAAACCGTTCTGTATTTACTTCGGGTTCGAACTATAAGATAATTCGATGAAAACGTGTTTTGTTATTATGAAAGTTACATAAACAATTCAAATTTAGGCGTTGCAAAATAACATTCGAAAATATATTGCTTACATACATGTAGTTTATATAATTGTAAGAGTCAAATCAAAGAATAGGATTGTAATTTACCTTTCCTCCATCACTCGCATTGACTATTTCGGTGTGTTGTTGTGGGTACAGTGCAAGTTTTGAGAGTTCCCGTTTCAAAATATGAAGAACTAAAATGATTCTTATCCCTTGATTGAGCTGTCGAGAGCTCGAGTGATGTTTTTTTTTCAACTTTTAGGTCAAGGTTTTCGCTTTCATAAACTAATAAAGAATTTCTGGAAATTTTACAAAAAATATTGTCAACTATTTTTGAAATTCGTACCTATATAAGCAACAGAGTATATTACTTTGGGTATTTCACAACCTGCATTTTATGATGACATACATGTATTTAACAAAATAAGAAGGATCAAAGGTAGACAGACGGACACTTGGCTTGGTACTGGACCAATTTACAGGCGCATTCTTAAAAATTCCAATCTGACTGGCTGTGACGACCTGACTCCATGACAGGCCCTGACCAAACCTCTTTAGAGCATGAACTCGCTACAGTCGGTAGAGCATGGACTGTATTGCGCACGCCCTGTATATTTTATATCCATTTACATGTCCATCTGTGTTTTCTTGAGCCCGCGTCATGCTGTCTGTTTGAATGGTCATCTTACAGTGAGGAGGTTATGTTACATGACAATGCTACGTTCTTCGAGACCTCTAGGTAATCGGAAAAGTGGGAGGGTTGTGCGCACGTAATCCGGATAACAACACAGTGTGTATGAATGTCCTAAGTCGGCATCCATTGGTCTCGTTGGTTTATGTGTAGTCATTTGTGTTTGATCTTTCTATGTGATTTGGTGTTCCTTGTCCCTTTCGCGTCTCTTTTTGTGCTTGTCTGCTCTGTGTTTTTGCATTCATTTTTGGGTGTTTTGGGGTTTTGTTGTGGATGATGCAACCTTGTGTTGTTAGAGATCCCCTCCTTTATCAACAATATTGTGTTGTTAGAGATCCCCTCCTTTATCAACAATATTGTGTTGTTAGAGATCCCCTCCTTTATCAACAATATTGTCATCAGTGAGGGAAGCCAAACATTAAACAAATAATACGACCTGAAAACTTACAAATAATGGGTATAAAAACTCCAAATAATAAGACCTGAAAACTTACAAATAATGGGTATAAAAACTCCAAATAATACGACCTGAAAACTTACAAATAATGGGTATAAAAACTCAACCTGAAAACTTACAAATAATGGGTATAAAAACTCCAAATAATACGACCTGAAAACTTACAAATAATGGGTATAAAAACTCCAAATAATAAGACCTGAAAACTTACAAATAATGGGTATAAAAACTCCAAATAATACGACCTGAAAACTTACAAATAATGGGTATAAAAACTCAACCTGAAAACTTACAAATAATGGGTATAAAAACTCCAAATAATACGACCTGAAAACTTACAAATAATGGGTATAAAAACTCCAAATAATAAGACCTGAAAACTTACAAATAATGGGTATAAAAACTCCAAATAATACGACCTGAAAACTTACAAATAATGGGTATAAAAACTCCAAATAATACGACCTGAAAACTTACAAATAATGGGTATAAAAACTCCAAATAATAAGACCTGAAAACTTACAAATAATGGGTATAAAAACTCCAAATAATACGACCTGAAAACTTACAAATAATGGGTATAAAAACTCCAAATAATAAGACCTGAAAACTTACAAATAATGGGTATAAAAACTCCAAATAATACGACCTGAAAACTTACAAATAATGGGTATAAAAACTCCAAATAATACGACCTGAAAACTTACAAATAATGGGTATAAAAACTCCAAATAATACGACCTGAAAACTTACAAATAATGGGTATAAAAACTCCAAATAATACGACCTGAAAACTTACAAATAATGGGTATAAAAACTCCAAATAATACGACCTGAAAACTTACAAATAATGGGTATAAAAACTCCAAATAATACGACCTGAAAACTTACAAATAATGGCTATAAAAACTCAACCTGAAAACTTACAAATAATGGGTATAAAAACTCCAAATAATACGACCTGAAAACTTACAAATAATGGGTATAAAAACTCATACAAAGAATTTAACTTTATATTCTGCAAAAGAGAAAAAGTGAATCTCTAATAAGAGATGAGATAAGATGTCCGACGAGAGGAAACATCTCCTGATTGTTGGTGACACCCGTCACTTTGAGTCTCATGATCAATATTGCGAACAACGAACTGTTGAGGTTATTTTAAATTTCCATTGTGTCATCCCAAAACAATTTGCAGTCGCAAAGTCAGACGCTCGTGTTGGGTGTTACTACAAAAATGTAGCTCTCGAAACGAAATTAAGGAATTCTGGAAGAGCTTATCAATTTAACATGAGCAACCATCGACAGGGGACGAAGGAATATTATTACACAAGACATTTGTTATTTTGATGTTGAAGTTACTTTTGTCATATATGTTTTGTGATGGTGTAATTAAATTTTCAATCGCTGATGAACGTGCTGCATTTCTAGCTGAGAAAATGATTGATACACTTAATTTCAATGACTTTCAAGCATTTTATTTTGTATTTTTTTTACATTTAATTAGCTTTTTTCTTTACTCAGTATTTGTGAATTAACGTCAAGAAAGTAAAGGTACTGTCCTAAAAAAGGGACATTTTACTAAGCGACACTGCAGTTTAGTTACATGTAGATAAGACAAATTTTTTACAAAACAAGAGTGCGTGGAAACTTTTTGTACATTGGGTTCTTTCCCTAGACAAGTCCATGTACAACGTGTTAAGCACTTTATTAACTAGGTGAATCCACGTGCAGGTCATGTCAACTTGAGATTTTGTAACAATGCACATGGACACATCATGCTTATAGCACTCAGTCTGATAAACGCTACCTCTGATGCATTATCTTGGCTATCGATTTCTCATTATTTTCTTTAAAAATCATCCATGACATGGATATGGCAAGACATTTCAAACAACTTCTAAAGATAAACAAACATCTGAGAAGAAACAAATATACTGCATTATCCAATCAATGCTCTGCAACAGAAAGACATATGTGAAACTCGAAAGTCATACAAAAGTTTATACCATTCATGAGTTATGGCCAATGTTAAAAAAAACCTCGATAACTTGGGCATGTCTGCATATTTCATAAATGGGTCATTCAAATTTAAACGACTTCATCAAAACCCATCTTTATTGAGTGTGTAGCTATTTCCTCTCGTTAGTCACACAGATGTTCCTGATTTAATTTCGCAATACAAATGCCTTTTAATGACCCAAAATGATAGCTCATCATTCATGCAATATTCTATTTTTAGAGTTCAGTAGCTATTGAAGGGAAGGGGGGGGGGGGGTTGTTTCAAATAAACTATTCTCAGAAAATAATATATGAAAAGGGAAATATTTTTGGCAAATTCTAGGGGAGGTTCTGAACCTCTCCACCCTTCTAGGTCTGCGTATGTCAATGGCTACATAGACTACACAAGGACTTGTATATGTGGGATAAATGTAACATTTTCAATTAAGCACTACTTTATTTTTTAGGGTATTTAAAAATATTGAGATGCCGCTTGTGCAGTGCAAAGCTTTACGCTGTGTTTTCAGCTTCTAATGACGTAATTTCCAAAAGACAAGACGAAAGCCTAGGGGACCCGTTTAACGTGCGTGCAATGGTGCTACCGCGCCCACCGTTTTCAGTATACTAGTATTGCTTGCGATTGAAGACACCCCTCCCAGAAATAATAAAAAAAAATCCGAAAAAAAAGAAAGAAAGAAAGAAAGAAGAAGAAAAAAAAATGAAATTCATACTCAATTTAATATGCGAAATGATTTTAATTGTGACAATTTGAATTTATACTGAAAAACTTTAGATATACTCAGACTCATTGAATACTTCCTACACTTAATATTTAATAATATATGTAAGATCATGAACGAGGGTAAATTATAAATGATACATAAATTATGTTGAAACCATCACCAGTTAAGTACTAGTATTATGTTTTCAGTACTTACGTCTCCGGAGGTAGCCAGCAGCAGTGGGAGAAAAATGATTGGAGTCAGAACCACGATGATTAGCTTCCTAATATTCCACAGATCGTTAAGAATGCCCATGACTATATCTTCCTAGACCCAGAGCACCGTACACCATATAACGAATTCAAAACTCTCTAAGGAAGTTTAATTCCCCGGTCAACTCTCTGTCGTACATGTATGTATATTAAACTTCGTATTCATCACTTATTTACTCCGCGTAATGTACCATGATTCTTCTACATGTATCTCCGAATCAGTTTTTCCAATGTTAAAGCGAGGACCATGAGAGTCAAATTTCTCAAATACAAGTATTTATACGAATACGACATGAATTCCCGACGAGGTAATTGAAGAGACTTGCGCGTCCTCGATGTTTGATAGCAAAGTAAAGTTTACTTACGATAATATTAAGACACTTATTTATTTTTCCATTAAGTTTGCCAAATTAAGGTGATCTTGGCAATTTTCAAATTCACAAATCAATCATATTTATAAGAGGATTTATTGATAATTAGGATTACCGTAATTCTAAAGGGCCTATTTGATCTTTATATGACGTCATGGGCGGATCTAGATTTTTTTCGAGGGGGTTGTCCCAAGCAGTCAGGGGAGGGAGATTCAAACATCCAACATAAGGTTTTGAAAAAAAAAAACGGAAAAAAAAGAAAAAAAATCTGTAAATTGCAAGGGGGGGGGGGTGGGGCTGACCTCATAATCCTTCTTTAGATCCGCGCTTGTATGGTTTACATATAGGTATGTTGTGGATGTCTCAGGGATGATTGCTATTCTTATCCTAACTTCCTTGTTGTGCGATATTTTCTCCCGGACATGGAGTTTTTATCATTTAAAGGCGTTCGTGAAAATACGCAGTTTATAAATTAAGGTTCGTCATTGTAAATGAACTCATTACGGAATCCTACTGAATACATTATCATACAACTATATATACATTCCGATCTGTTACCACCGCCATCAGCCATTATACATGATGACATCAGCCAAAACATGATGACATGCACAACGGACCATTCCTAGTGTCAATAGAAAATGACATGTATATTTAAGGTATCCGATGTACAATAGGGCATTTTTCCATGCCTGGTAAGGTACTATAAACTATATATTTTCTGAAAGGTTATAAAGCCCACTTCTCAGAAATAATAATTTTGGGGCCAGAAAAACAAAGGGGAATAACTTATGGAGCATTGAAATTGTCTATTTTCTCTATATAACATATGCAAAATAACAAAGTTGTACAAGAGTTTTTCCCCTTTGATTTTTAAGACCTGGGAGTCTTATATCTGAACTCAGGGCATCATTACCTTTCAGAAAATGTAAAGTTTATAGTACCTTACCAGGCATAAAATTTACCATACTTTACAATGGAGATGATTAAATGTTACGTAAAATGACTCTATTGTACAACGGATACCTTAAATTGTATCGGAATATTGATGAAATCTATATGTTCAGTCGATGCGGCTCCAAATCACCCTAAAATCTGCATCATATAAAACTATTTTTATTTTAACATTTTTGTTAAGATTTCATACCTTACACATGAATAGCATAGCAATGTTCAAATACAGAAAAGAAGACAGGTTTCATGTTTAATCAACCATTGTATATCTGCCGTATTCTTACATAATATCTTAAATAAATAATGTATTCTTCAGTCTCTTCAACGCATTCGATAATTTCTGTTATCAAAATTTCTTGAAATTTCTAAAACGTGGGTCCTGTAGCATCATATCCCACCCATCCTGCTACGTCTTTCGGTACGCTTTTTGACAAAATAACTTTCACCCCTTTTGGCCATATTACATTGTTTAGATTGAGGATCACTGACGAGGGTTAAGTACCCGAAACGTGCATGTCAGGTCCATGCTGCAAATTTATCTGTTCTTAAATGAAGCTACTGAATAACATTTTCATCTGTACATTGCACATAACAACGCCGGGTCTCCATATCGTCAGTGAAGACTCTGTCCTATTTGATTGGTCGTCCTTTTCTGGTGATTGATCATGACCTCTTTTCAAGCAGCAAAACACAAACTCCACACTCCACTTTCCACATGCCCTCTGTCTTTGTTTGTAATTGACAGCTTTGAGACAGCTTTCTTTTTCGTCGTGATTTTGTACTTTACGGATTTTGTTCAACCTGCGATTAATTACGGCGATTATCCTCCCCCATGTATGATAATTTGGTGCGTAACGTGGGATGGTGAGGGACATCGGACGATCAAGCTGTGCTATCAGTAAAATTATGTTAATTTAAACAGGAGATGACCAGTCAACATTACGACATAGGGCAACAGAGGCGGTCCCGTATTAGGCTGCACTTTAAAGCCCCCGTTCCACTGAAATTCCGCTGTACCCACGTTCAATCCCGACCTCGAAAATTGTCAGGTCGGGAGAGAACGGCTCTTAGTCGTATCTTGGTCTGGTACAACGTATGTTGGTCCAAAATAGATCGGTATTAGAGCGGGCACGCTTTAGAGGTCGGAAAAAGTTTCCCGTATTCTTTCATCCGGTTGAAAAAAATACGGGAAACTTTCCCGCTCTCTTTGTGGTCGTGATATAGTCGGCGCTTGGTCGGGATAGTCGGGGGTACAGCCTAGGTTAAGCGTGTCCTGGTCGGGAAAGAGCGTGGTCTGATCGGCATTTAACTAAACCCCGCTCTCTTCACGCATAAGATACGCTTTAATTACGCCCTGTTCCCGATCTTTTCCCGTCTATTCTACGCTCTTACTGCGATCTATCCTCTACAGATTCAATGTTTGCTGATCTTACCTAGACCTTTTCATGACCGTCTTGCGACCTATTCATGCTCTTTACGACCAAGTTACGACCAAACGTCGATTCAAATAGGATCTATGCATAGTTCATTCATTTTCTTGTACTGATATTGATTTGTTCAAAATACTTATTATCAAAATGTCGCGGCGACGGTTCATGGCCATCCAATGCCACTTTTTAAGTAAGGATTTTTAAAAAAATTTTGATCGCGACACTTGGCTTGGTCAAAACGAGAAATATAGGCTTCTTCTTGGCCGATACTATCATTGGAAGACAAATGAGATCAGCTTAAGTCAGAAATTATGTTTTGAGCTGGAGTACGTCAGGAACAGTCGGTAATAGATCGGGATTGCATCGAGAATAGATCGGGTTTTGGTCGGGAATAGATCGGAGTTTGATCGAATAGAACGGGACTTGGTCGGCAATTTGATCGTGAGTAGAGCGAGTCAAGCGTGAGTAAGTACGCGATAAAACGTGAATCGGTCATAAATTGATCGGGAATCGGTCGGGAATAGAGCGTGATGTCAAGAAAAAATGAAAAGGTCGGGAAAGTTTTACCCGCTCTTGTGAAAATTTCGGTCGAGAATGGTCGTAGGTACAGCGGGATTGCAGTGGAAGGGTGGCTTAAGTTTCCTACGTTGTTTAGTCACATTGCTTAAAAAAGAAGTGCGCTTATCTGCCCTTTCTTTCCGATAAAAAAAAAAAAAAAAAAAAAAAAAAAATTATTACTTAGGGCACTTTTTGATATAAAACTTCCGACTAACGATCAGGCATATAATAAGCCGAGTCAGGTATATTCTTATTTACCATGTTAACTTAATGAATGTTACAGAAATGTTTCATTGTTTCACTGCCTTCGGTTTGAGAGAATTCTATTCTTCGTCACAAAATTTAACGAAATTCTTTAATTAAGGGTTATCGCTCTGTTCTTAGCAGGTTCTTTGGCAGAAAGTTGAAACTTTTGCTCTTCATCATTTCACATTATTTGGATTATCTCTTTTTCGGCCTTGAGCAACACTGATGAGACATAACTTTGAAATGCGCATATAAAGTTTATAATAGAACATATATTTCAGTATTGACAATAACAACCACTTTACATATAATATGTTGTACTTGTATACGTGTAAACAATGTCATGTTGTCATTAATAAGCATGTTCAAAATTCACAACAAACACGTTGTCTTTTCGAGGAGTATCAATGTCACCGTTCATTGTATAAGAGAAGGGAGGGGATCTCCAACAAGACCTTGTTGCAGCACCAACAGCAAACATCCGATGCAAAAACACAAAAGACGAGTAAAGTATGAGACGGAAAAGAGACATACGACATATAAACATCAAACAAAGACTACACATAAACTGACGAGACCAATGGGCAATCGGCGCCGACTTTGGACGGCCATCTGCTACGCAAGTACTAAATGGTGTGGTTATCCTGGATTACGTGCGCATAGCACTCTCACTTCTCCAATTACCCAGAGGTCTCGAAGAATGTACAATTGTAGTGTAAAACAATCTCCTCACTGTAGCAAATGATGTGGTTATCCTGGATTACGTGCGCATAACCCTTTCACTTCTCCAATTACCCAGAGGTCTCGTAGAACGTACAATTGTGGTGTAAAACAACCTCCTCACTGTAGCAAATGATGTGGTTATCCTGGATTACGTGCGCACGACCCTGTCACTTCTCCAATTACCCAGAGGTCTCGTAGAACGTACAATTGTGGCGTAAAACAACCTCCTCACTGTTAGAACAAATACAAAAAATGATAATAATGGTCAAACTGTGCGACCAGATGGCTTAATAGCAATTATACTGCAATTTACTGCTCCAAATTCTCCTCATTTAAAATAACTCAGGTATACTTTATTCAAAATCTCACCAGAGAAGACTATAATCCTTGAATCTCCGTGTTCTACATGCATATGAAAGTTGTACGGAGTTCTGGGGTGAATGAAAATGAGCCGGACCAGGTACATGTACCAGACGGCAGAACACGCACTTCTGCCTTACAACCTATAGTTTTCACATTTACTTTTCAAACACAGTGTTGTAAAGCCAAAGGCTCATGCGACTTTAATGATGTATACTTACGACAGCTATTCGTCACGAGAGACGGTTTTGTTCACGTAATCCGGATAACTACAGCATTTGATATTTATAAAGAAGATGACCGTCCAAAAGAGGTTGAACACTGGTATCAATCCTCGCGTAGTTCCTTTTTAATGCAATGCTTACTTAGTTTACTTCTTGATCCTCTTTGCGTGAGTGTTCTCGTATGTTACTAAATGTTTGTGTGGTTGTTTTGTGGAGTATGTCATGTGAGTGTTCTCATATGTTACTAAATGTTTGTGTGGTTGTTTTGTGGAGTATGTCATGTGTGTTCCATAGAGGTCATTATTACATTGTTTCTTTGGAGATTATCTCGTTATTCTTTCTCTTGTCAAATATTAGTAGACTCAACTTTACGGGAATATCATCTCATTTTTCAAAAAAAGCTAATTAGGGGTGCATATATACATCAGGATTTTGTCAAGTCATAAAAAGTATTTCCAACCTTAAGAAAAACACATAAATACCAACATCCGTATTTGATTAAACAACGAAAAAAGAAATCTAAACATAGAAAAGAGATAACCAAGATAATATAATCTAAGTCTTTTATTCAAAATTTAACATTTGTCAAATATCATTGAAATTAGAAAGAGAAAATGTTATGTATCAAGATGTATAATAAAGTTTTTGAGCAAAATGTTCTTTGGTAGATATAGATGTTGTTATAAATCGTGATAAAAAGCTGTGATCAATTTTGAAATGAGTTGATTTTGTGATGGGTATCAGTATTATCTATGAGAATGAATTATAAAAATGTTTTTTAATCTTTCAGAAACTCCAATGCTTTTTTAACAACACGAATAAGGGAGGGGAATTTTCATCTTAACTGATCTTGGCTTCTTTTGAAAAGGCTGGTCATTGATATCAATATTTTTGATGATGTATCAATTTCATTGTATTGATGAATAAATTATTAAAATTCAAATATTTATATTGACAAAACAAATGTAGTTAAGTTTGAAAATTGATATCTTCTTAATGTTTTAGAAACTTTTAAAATAAAGTACCCTTAAAGACCTGCTGTAATTCATTGATAAGATATCGGATCTTGACCTGTAATTGCAATGGATACTTATTCCTCCGGATAGTACATTTGATAACCTTATTTTTGGAAAGTTTAACAATTACAAACAAATACTTCCTGAGTTTCATGGCTTAGCTTTTCGCCAATTCGCCGAAACAGAACAATAAATCAAAATATACTAGTACTTTTTCATAAAATGCATCATGAAATATGACGGAAGGACGGAATGAAAAAGGTCGAAATGACAAAGTCGAGGTTCCTTCAAGCAAGAAGTGATTCAAAAATGATTTATGGCAGATGTAAACAAATACTCGTTAAAGTATCAAAATGAGTCATACTATTGATAAAATAATATTTCCACGCGATGTGTAATTCCCGTGCTTTGCAGATGTTAGGTAAGAATCATATGTGAGCCCCACTTTTATCCTTAAGTTTAGATGTACCGATCAGGCTCGGGGGATTCAGAGCTTTCCTTGTATGCGGGTGGATACTCGGTTGATCCCTCTGAACTCGTGGACACCACATAATTAACGTGGAGTTGATGTTCCGTGTTTTCCCTCTGAGTTGAAATTGGTGTTATATATGGATCGTCGAGTTCTTTTGGTTTAGCTCGCCTGATGAGGCACACTACTAAGATCACTATGATAGCCACTAGTATGACTATACCGGCAGAGATACCAGCTATGAGAGGGACATTATCTCCTGTAGATGGCGCTACTGTGGCAGTTCCAGGCACTTCATGTGAACAGTGGCGTAAAACTGAAAGTAAGTATAAAATTCATTATTCATATATTCTCCTCTTTTTTCATGCCATTGTTTTCATTATTATCGCCCATTAAACGAACGAATGCGTATGCCCATTGAGAAAGGTAGCCACAAGTATTTGAAACTTTCTGCTGGTACAAGTACTTATGTGTCTAACCCCCTTTTTAATTAGCTATTCATCAGTGAATAAAAGTAAAAAACAAAACCCTAAATCAGATCCCAAAACTCTCTATCAAAAGGCTTACAAATTCTAGAAAAAATATAAAAGACAACCATCTCATGGGAGAAAAAAACATCAGACAAATAGACAGATATATAGCAAATGTGAATCCACAATGGAGGTGAGGAGAGTATCCTGTTTGCTTGCAACCCAATAGTAAAAATTAAACTTATAATTACAAGACTATTCACCAGTTTATTTACAATTAACTTGCATCGGAGCGATAGAAATTTAAAAAGAAAATCTGATAAGAATAAATGAATTATAATTAAGATTCATCTTTTCAGAAAGAAGATAATTTACCCTTTCCCTCTACTTGCTTGCCAAACGGACACACTTCATGTATATTACAGCATGCTTGGTCTTCACCCAGGATGTTACCCATGTAATTCTGCTCACACCAACCACAACCCGCCACATCGTAACATGAACTAAAACAATAATTATCTTAAGCACAAAAATTGAACAGAAACAAAATTAAAATACAAAAGCACTTGAATGCAATGTTCAAGGGAGCCCATGGACATAATAGCATAAAACATACTTGAAGGATGAACAGAAATAATGTTTGTGCAAATAGAAGACGGTGTCAATTTATTTATTTGTTAATGTATCTGTTAATTTTAGAGTTTTGAAAAAAGTCCTTCATTGTAATACATGAAAAAGTATGTGTAATTCCTTTCAATGTTTACTCAGGTTTAAATTGAGAACAGTTCATGAATTGCTATATTACCTTATATTTTGGCGATTTTGACATGCTACATCATAGCATACCGGGAGCCCTTTAATCCTGTTTGTATCATTAGGGCTTGGTGTATTGGAGTCAGGTACACGTGCACTACATGTCGGATTCACCTCCCTACAAATGCATATGGTTCGTTAAAGCTTGCTTACACAATGGATTTAGAAAAATGTTAAAGGAAAGGAGGGGATCTCAAACAACATGCGGCTACAGCACTTACAGCAAAAATCCCAACACACCCAATGCAAAAACACAGAGCAGACACTCACAGAAATTCTTTGAACAGATAAGCAAACATAATTCCATTGCGCAAAATTAAAGAGGGGATCTCCAACAAGACCCGGTAGCAGCAAAATCATCACAATGAAGAATACCATTTGGAAATGAAGTTTGGTGTAAAATTACCGGATTTCATCTTGAGTACATTTATTGAAAATGAACTTTAGGGTTCGGAAACTGAATCAGAATACAACACAATTGAACAATATACAAGTTCAGAAAATATCCACCTTGCCAGTAACAAATACCAAACATGTTTAATGGTGAAATTAAACGATGGTGCACATTGTGTAAAATGTGAAGCTTTAGACAGACAAAAGGATAAAAAAAACACAACAGAAACAAAGATGAAATTAGACCAGAACTCTCTGACGAGACTGTAGCTCTCCTGGTTGTTTGGTTTTATTCACTCATTTACAAGTGAATAAGATACATATACATAAATAACAATTTCCATTTTATTTTTAACCAAAGACCATAGCGAGCAGGCGCTCTAACAAATTATAAGTAGTACAACGAAATAAATCCATTAGACTGCAACAAGAATATCACTCATATAATTTCTTTAAATATTCGAGATGAGGGATTTCAGAAAATAATGCCATACCCATTTTCCAAGATCCTAGGGGTCAGGGGCTGCTAGCTCAAATGAACTATCAATGACACAATAAGACTACAGATCCATCATATTGCATAAACAACTAAGTTTCCATCATTTATAGCTTTAGAGGATTTAAGAGCTCAACTATGTACTGGAAAATGACCACATCCGTTTTCTAAGACCCTGGGGGTTAGGGACTCAATCAAAATCTCAGGTGCACAACTAGACCACAGACCCATCACATTGCAAAAAGAATTCAGTCTCCATCATTTATAGTGTCAGAGGAGTTGCGAACACAAGATTACAGAGAGTTATATAGGAGAAAATGACCACATCCTTAGTCTAAGACCCTGGGGGTCAAGAGCTCAAACAAAATATCAGGTGCACAACTAGACCACAGACCCATAATATTTCAAAAAGAATTAAGTCTCCATCATTTATAGTGTCAGAGGAGTTGCCAGCACAAGATAACATAGAGTTATATCGGTGAAAATGACCACACCAATTTTCTAAGACCCTGGGGGACTCAAACAAAATATCAGGTGCACAACGAGATCACAGACCTATCATATTGTAAAAAGAATTAAGTCTCCATCATTTATAGTGTCAAAGGAGTTGCGAGCACAAGATTACATAGAGTTATCTAGGTGAAAATAACCACACCCAATTTTCTAAGACCCTTGGGGTCAGGGGCTCAAACAAAATATCAGTTGCACAACTAGACCATAGACCAATCATATTGCATAAATGATTAAGTATCCATCATTTATAGTGTCAGAAGAGTTGTGAGCACAAGGTTACATAGAATTATATAGGAGGAAATGACCACACCCATTTTCTATGACCCTGGGGGTCAGGGACTCAAACAAATATCAGGTGCACAACTAGACTACAGACCCATCATATTACAAAAAGAATTTAGTCTCCATCACTTATAGTATCAGAGAAGTTGCGAGCACAAGATTACATAGAGTTATATAGGAGAAAATGACCACACCCAATTTTCTAAGACCCTTGGGGTCAGGGGCTCAAACAAAATATCAGTTGCACAACTACACCACAGACCAATCATATTGCATAAATGATTAAGTCTCCATCACTTATAGTGTCAGAAGAGTTGTGAGCACAAGGTTACATAGAATTATACAGGAGAAAATGACCACACCAATTTTCTATGACCCTGGGGGTCAGGGACTCAAACAAATTATCAGGTGCACAACAAGACCACAGACCCATCATATTGCAAAAAGAATAAAGTCTCAATCATTTATAGTGCCAGAGGAGTTGCGAGCACAAGATTACATGGAGTTATATATAGGAGAAAATGATCACACCCATTTTCTAAGACCCTGGGGGTTAGGGGCTCAAACAAAAATATCAGGTACACATCTAGACCACACATCCATCATATTGCAAAAAGAATTAAGTCTCCACCATTTATAGTGTCAGAGGAGTTGCGAGCACAAGATTACATAGAGTTATATAGGAGAAAATGACCACGCCCATTTTCTTGGACCCTGGGGGTCAGGGGCTCAAACAAAATGTCAGGTGCACAACTAGACCACAGACCAAGTGTAATGCAAAAAGAGTTACATTTCTATCTCTTAAAAGTTTCAGAGTAGTTGCGAGCACAAGAAGTGTTTACGGACGGACGGACGGACGCCGGACGAATGGTGATGACATAAGCTCGACTGGTCAGAGACCAGTAGAGTTAAAAAACAGATATTCTCGTTCCTTGTCAACAAAGTACAAAGTTATTTTTGTTATTGCTATTAGAAGAAAATGACTCACATAAAGTTCCTGCTATTCTTACAGACATCATAACTGGCTGTTGTGTAACACAGACAACAATCTTGAGAAGCACACGTGTATGCATCAGGGCTTATCTTGCTGTCCTGAAATTTATAATAAAGGTTTATGATTAGCTTGATTTTTATTTGCGACAAGATGAAAAAAAGATGCGTAGAACTAACTCTCTCTCTCTCTCTCTCTCTCTCTCTCTCTCTCTCTCTCTCTCTCATTACACGGTACTAGCTCTAAACTTTATGACTCATTTGCAAAATGGATAAGAATTCTAGAAAAAGTATTTATAATGTATTACCGAACAGCAAGCTGGTGAGGATGACGTTGCACTCTTGATTATAATAAAGATGTTACTGTCTCTGACTTTGACAATCTTGAAGTTTTTCCCGTCAGGAAATCTGTCAACCTCTTCTGTATTTTGCAGAGATAGCTTCAAAGAATATCAATAAACATTGAAGAAGTACCCATCAGTTCTTCAGTCTTAAAGTCGAGAAGTCAAGACAAAACCATTAGAATCTCCATTGAAACGGTTGCGGTTACTTATCATCCAGTAAGTATGTTTGCAAACTTTAATCGTTTTTTTGTGCGCACGTTATCCAGTTAACCACACCGTCTGATACTGACCTGACAGAAGGCCATCCTAAGTCAGCACCGATTGCCCGTTGGTCTCGTTGGATTATGTGTAGTCATTTATGTTTGATGTTTATATCTAAATGGCGTTCCTTGTACAAGTTGCGTCTCTTTCTGTGCGTGTCTGCTTTGTGTTTTTTGCAGTGGTTGTTTTGTGGTTTTGCTGTATGTTATACAACCTGGTGTTGTTGGAGAACCCCTCCATCCTTTGTAAAAGGGTTTCCCTTTCTTAGTGTTAATTAGAGAAACGGAAAATATCGTGACTTCTTTTTAATACTGTAGTCAAAGGTTAAATATTTTTGTTATATTAATACTACCTTGTCAAATAGAAATCGAATTGCCATTAAAGTTATAGCATTTATACCGTAAGACAAAGACGCAACTTGAAAAGTATAATACAATAATTACATAGTAAGTGTACTGGTTCTTGTTGGTTTCAAAGTTTGTACAAATGGACTCTGTCATATATCCTTCCGCAATTAGATCGTTCATTATAGCTCCTTCCTGTTTGATACAAGATATAATTTGAAAAGCAAAACATAGTGAAATTTCAAATATGTTCCAATCAAAATATTGTTTCCCCTGACAAAAAGAAGAAAAAAATCAAGCTTACAAAATATACAGCAAATCTCACCATTTTTATCTTTTTTTGGCTTATTTATTTTTTAAGCTTAGAGTTTTTGAATTCTAATCCAAAAATTCAGCTTACATTCAAGTTTGCTTGTACAATTACGTATGATAATTCTTTTATGTAATCCTTAATAACATTACCACAGCTTCGATGATAATTAATTATTGATGGCATAGCTAATTCATTAAAGCTTGATATAAAGAAAGGAAGTGCTTAACATACTTTTGCACCAAGATGTATTCTTTCAATATCCGGATCGTTGGTTATCAAACTAAAATCCGGATGTACAACAAGGAACCCGTTAATATCCACGATTATACAGCTGTAATAAAGTAATGTGATTACATATTTTGTTTAAAAGTTATTTCTTATAACCCTTTATCCAGTTTATCGACGAAATTTCTTTTAAATGTCATCGTATTAGTGACAATCCATTAACATTTTCTTAGATGCAAGTCAAAGAGGTTTTGTCAAGGAAACATAATCTTTAATATTTTCAGCTTACTTGTACTCCTTTCGAGAACAGTCAGGATATTTGGAAATGAACATTCTACTAAAGTAGGAGTAAGGGAAATCTATACATATTGACGCCGTAGCTTTGTCTGTCTCAGCATGGTTACCATTGGTTCTGTGGAATAAAAGAGACATAACCACTCTTCAGATGTTATTTGTTCTGTCGTTTATTTTTACATTGTTTTTATTTCAGTTTGATTTTGATAGTGTAATTTTTTTCAACCGCTTTTAAAATGCTTAATCTTTTTAACGAAGCCATTTTTGAAGAGGTCGCTTCCTTAAAAGCTCTGACACACATTTCTTACTGGAAATAAACACAGGAAGCACAGGCATTTTATTTGGCCCTCATAGAAACAGAAAAAGAAGTTGACTTACTTCCCTTCGTACAGTGCCTTACACATTGTGACTACCATTCCAGCTCCCCACAAGTCTATATATGGCGCTATAACAACATTCTGTCCCTTCAGACCCATCGTCCTCTTCCACCTTTGATAGCAAATTTTAAGAGGATCTTTTCTAATACAACGAATTCTGCAAGATTTTCACTAGATTCATGAATCTAAATCGTAGTGCATAATGTGTCTTTGAAGACCATAATTGATGTTGATAACGGCAATAGAAATTCAAATTGGTCTCAAGAGTGAACGTTTCTATTGCATACAAACGAATATGCCCATTTCATGCAACAGCAAAGATAAAAGAAACAAAAGAAAAATTAATAAAAAAAATCTGATTGAAGTAAATTTCTTCTTAGTTCATATGTTATTTTAAAGAAATATATACTATATCGTACCACGCCCTTGTGAAATGGTCGTAATCATGAGTAATCTGTACAGCTGGGAACACACGTAAATGTCCATCTTCAGTTCCCAGGTATCTCCATACAACAAACTTGGCGAAGTCTTCTCTGTTCCTTATCCAAATCTTCTCAGCTTCATATGTAGCTGACACAGAATCACGCACTCCAACCTGTATGTTAAAGATAGACAATTTAAGAAATAATTGTCCATATAGAGCTCATTGCACTGATCCGTAACGTGTATTTGAAGAAAAGTTAAGAGTCATTCTCAAATAGTCGATATAATGAGAAAAAGCATACAAATATTAGTTTATTTAATTTTTCATGTAAGTGATGAACTTGTGTTTGAAGAGGTGAGTTGCTACGAATTCTTCATATTTGTGTTGCATATGGTTGTTGCATGCAATCCGGAGACGCTGACTCTCCCCGGGCACCTGGTCTCACTTCGGAATGTTATTCATCCGACGTTCGCAACCGTTCCTATGACAAATGCTTTTGCCTCATCTTCTCGACTTTAAGACTGAATAACTGATAGGTACTTCTTTGATGTTTATCATACAGTGTAAATTTAATGGAATATAATCCGAACGAAGTATTGAATTAAGAGCATCAAAGGGGATAACGTTATCACTATAAGTTTATCTTTCTGTATAAGTGATGATACTTTTTGTAATTCGATATAAAAAGGAATAAAGACCGTACATTTTGAATTTAAACTCATTTAGTATTTGTAATGATTATAAACATTTACCTTGATTCGATGTCTGTTACTGGTAAGGCGATTCATATAATGATGGTAAACATTTACCTTGATTCCATGTCTGTTACTGGATTGACGATTCATGTAATGATGGTAAACATTTACCTTGATTCCATGTCTGTTACTGGATTGTAATCATTTACCTTGATTCCATGTCTGTTACTGGATTGACGATTCATGTAATGATGGTAAACATTTACCTTGATTCCATGTCTGTTATTGGATTGACGATTCATGTAATGATGGTAAACATTTACCTTGATTCCATGTCTGTTACTGGATTGACGATTCATGTAATGATGGTAAACATTTACCTTGATTCCATGTCTGTTACTGGATTGACGATTCATGTAATGATGGTAAACATTTACCTTGATTCCATGGCTGTTACTGGATTGACGATTCATGTAATGATAGTAAACATTTACCTTGACTCCATGTCTGTTACTGGATTGACGATTCATGTAATGATTGTAAACACTTACCGTGATTCCCTGTCTGTTACTGGATTGACGATTCATGCAATGATCGTAAAAATTTACCTTGATCCCATGTCTGTTACTTGATTGCCGATTCATGTAATGATGGTAAACATTTACCTTTATTCCATGTCTGTTACTGGATTGACGATTAATGTAATGATGATAAACGTTTACCTTGATTCCATGTCTGTTACTGGATTGACGATTCATGTAATGATGGTAAACATTTACCTTGATTCCATGTCTGTTACTGGATTGGCGATTCTTGTAATGATGGTAAACATTTACCTTGATTCCATGTCTGTTACTGGATTGTAAACATTTACCTTGATTCAATGTCTGTTACTGGATTGGCGATTCTTGTAATGATGGTAAACATTTACCGTGATTCCCTGTCTGTTACTGGATTGGCGATTCTTGTAATGATGGTAAACATTTACCTTGATTCCATGTCTGTTACTGGATTGTAAACATTTACCTTGATTCAATGTCTGTTACTGGATTGGCGATTCTTGTAATGATGGTAAACATTTACCGTGATTCCCTGTCTGTTACTGGATTGGCGATTCTTGTAATGATGGTAAACATTTACCTTGATTCCATGTCTGTTACTGGATTGTAAACATTTACCTTGATTCCATGTCTGTTACTGGATTGGCGATTCTTGTAATGATGGTAAACATTTACCTTGATTCCATGTCTGTTACTGGATTGTAAACATTTACCTTGATTCAATGTCTGTTACTGGATTGGCGATTCTTGTAATGATGGTAAACATTTACCGTGATTCCCTGTCTGTTACTGGATTGGCGATTCTTGTAATGATGGTAAACATTTACCTTGATTCCATGTCTGTTACTGGATTGTAAACATTTACCTTGATTCAATGTCTGTTACTGGATTGGCGATTCTTGTAATGATGGTAAACATTTACCGTGATTCCCTGTCTGTTACTGGATTGGCGATTCTTGTAATGATGGTAAACATTTACCTTGATTCCATGTCTGTTACTGGATTGGCGATTCTTGTAATGATGGTAAACATTTACCTTGATTCCATGTTTGTTACTGGATTGTAAACATTTACCGTGATTCCCTGTCTGTTACTGGATTGACGATTCATGTAATGATTGTAAACATTTACCGTGATTCCCTGTCTGTTACTGGATTGACGATTCATGTAATGATGGTAAACATTTACCTTGATTCCATGTCTGTTACTGGATTGGCGATTCTTGTAATGATGGTAAACATTTACCTTGATTCCATGTCTGTTACTGGATTGGCGATTCTTGTAATGATGGTAAACATTTACCTTGATTCCATGTCTGTTACTGGATTGGCGATTCTTGTAATGATGGTAAACATTTACCTTGATTCCATGTCTGTTACTGGATTGTAAACATTTACCGTGATTCCCTGTCTGTTACTGGATTGACGATTCATGTAATGATTGTAAACATTTACCGTGATTCCCTGTCTGTTACTGGATTGACGATTCATGTAATGATGGTAAACATTTACCTTGATTCCATGTCTGTTACTGGATTGACGATTCATGTAATGATGGTAAACATTTACCTTGATTCCATATCTGTTACTTGATTGACGATTCATGTAATCTGTGTAAGCCTTAGCATCACCAGCTGTTTCAGATTTGAATAAGTAAGCAATGGGATCGTCAAAGGCATGAGGTGTCAGCATCACCATAGATTTTTCTAATACAATTGAAAAGAAATCCTCTAAGTGAGGAGCAATCGAATCACCAAATGTGATACATTCATCGGTTTTAACATTTCTACACGGCTAAAGTAACGGGTATTAATAGCAAGGTGGAGATGCTTACACGGGCACCTGATTTTATCTCTATAATTTATAAGTGTTTGCTCCTATGCAGGACGTTTTGGTTGTTTTGTATTTGATTTCGCCTTTATGTTTTTGTCCTTTGACTATGATTATTGAATTCTGATTAGGGTTTTGTGATAATTACTCACTAACTTGATGAAATACAAATAATTATATAAACCTAATAAAAGTGTTTTAATACAACTAAACGGGGTGATTTACCTTTCGTTGCAAAGCGAGAATAGTGTCGACAGTCTGAGAAATCTCTAGGGTATATATCCCGGCGGTGATACAAAAATATTTCCTCATTGCGAACTAGTAATTGTTGGTCTGCTTGAAGTACTTTTTGATCATCATTGTCACCTAGTACGACACAAAGAGAAAAGTTTGTGCCAGCCACCTATCAATTAAAAAGAGGATACTGTTAACGTGGTTATTTTCACTGGGGAAAAAATTCGCGAATATAACATCAATACGTTTCGCGTGAAGGGAAATATTCGCGATAAAAATGTTTTTCCCATTGTAAGAATGCAGCGGGGTTATTTTTCGCGTGGGGGAAATTTTCGCGAAATCCCTCGATAAATAAAGCAAGGACGACGTACATGTAATATAGGCCATTCAATGGTGTATGTCACAATATCATAGATTATACTCAAATTCAACCATATTTTTAAAGCACTCGTATTCTTATTATGAGAAGAATATTAGTCATGACAACTCTTTTACAGATTTTTAAACTCACGTTTAACGTGCGAAATATTTGGAATTCTAGATTTAACAGATTTCCATACTGAATCTAAACATATACATGTATCAAAATAGGCATTCATCTTTTATTATGATAAAATGACCCTTTAACTTTTATATATGTTTAACTTGCAATCTTTCAATCTTCAATCTAAAATCTCGACACATTAATGTAGAAACCAAAGTACTTACATTTGTCCAAAAGTAATGGGACCTGACCAAAGGGGAGACAATTCCCTCGTACAATACGGATCCTCGTGGTATGGTTCTCTTTGACATGAATGTTCTGTTACCCGTACCTCCGCTGACATTGGTCATATGGAAATAAAGAGTATTTAATACCTTTGTATTTCTAATCCTCCAGTGGAAAGCATCTTTTAAGCATTCAGTATGGTGTAAACGTTTAAGGAAAACTCGTTATGTTTTGAATTTTATCTCATAACAGAATCAAACCGTTTAATTCACCTCATCATTGAAGCAACAACCTCAGCAGCATCTGAGCCTCGTTCTAGAGTTCTAACATCTATAGGATCTGGTTCATAGTTGAATGCTTGAGGAAAAGGCTGTAAGTAGTGTAACATGACTCGCCCTTGTCCATCAATGAGAAAAGCGTGTGACAGTTCACCCTCTTTGAAGTATTGTATATCGGACAATAACTCACTCAGCCTGATATCAGAGCACACCACACCCTCTCGGACAGCGTTTGAAATGATTGGCAAACACAAAGACATCACCAAACCTGCAAAGAATTTTGCCTTTTACCTTTTGTGATTTGCAAGAAAATAATTTAAATAAGGTATCAAATCTATATGTTAATTAAAATTGAAATGAATTTTCAAAACCTGTTTTATTTGATTGCGGATCAACAAATGGTACGGAGAATACTGGATCAGATGCACTGTTGCTGATGAATCTGTAATATCGTGCCATGGATTCCTTCAGATTGACAGGATTTTGAACCAATTCATAGTTGTCAGTCTGTCAAAACAGAATGCATACTCATCGTAATTCGTATGGTAGGTATAGCAATTTCATACTAATATAAATGCATATGATCTGAACAGAAATTTTACACGTATGAAGGGTCCATAATTCTTGAGGTAAAAAGTAGCATTTTCCCTCACCTTAACAAATCGAACAGACAAAATTTTCAGGTAAACCTTAAATCTTACATACATAATTCTCATTATGTATGTATGATAAAAAAATGTTACTTTCCTCTGAACTACTGATTTATGTTTGAAGAACTTCCAAGGGATATCATCTTACCATTATTGGGCCTTTTGACACATCGTAACAACTATTTGCCAAATCTTTGAAGCGATTTACATTCGAAAAACCTGTAAAAGCAAAGATTTTCCAATAATTTACTGCAACAACAATACAGAAAAAAGAAAAGCAAAGGCTTATGATTTGTCGAATAAATACAAAGCAGAAATTTCTCACGAAAAGAAAATAAGCCATACAGACAGAGACACATATACACAGAAACACAAAGGACAGCTTATCTAATGTACCATCACCAGTGCAAGTCATTGTAGAATACATTGTAGATGGAGCCGTCAAAATGCGCCTTACTAATATTCTGTATAATATATGCCATATAAATTTAGAGTCAGTTTTGAATGGGCAGAATATTAAAATCTAAATTAAACTAATATATCTAAAATGAAGTAATTACATCATCAAAATTATTTAGACTTCTGGTAATTATCTTATCCTGTGTTCTGGTAAAGGGGTCAATGAACGAAACCCCCCCTTGTTTTTTTTTTAAATAATACGGAGATTAAATTTAAATAAAATTCATGCTTCCTTTTTTCCTCTACTTACTTAGATACTAAAATTGCATAAGATATGTGACATGACTCATGTGATATTTAGATATGTTTAACTGTGCAAATTAACAGCGCCTTCTACAGTGCATTCCGCAATTGCCTTGGACGCTGGAAAATGTTCATGGTCTATGCTGCAAATTTATCCGTTCTTAAATGATGCAAATGAATTTGAAGACGTTTAAAATTTGTAGCACTTGGTGAGTGTTACTGCTGGTGGACCAGGAGTCCCCGAGGGCACATGTAGCCAAGTTCGATCAACTTCGGTTGATCGTATCTTCAACGCATTCGAAAATGTCTGTTATCAAAAATTCTTCTAAAACGTGGGTCCTTCAGCATCATATCCCATCCTTCCTGCTACGTCTTTCGGTACATCTTTAGACATGCTTACTTTCACACTCTTTGGCCATATTACATTGTTTAGATTGAAGATCACTGACGAGGGTTTAGTACCCGAAACGTGCATGTCTGGTCCATGTTTCAAATTCATCTGTTTTTAAATGATGCGATTGGATTTGAAAATGTTTAACTTTAATAGAATCACAAAAAATATCACAAAATGTGATCAGGAAGATCCAACCCGAGGTTCAAGGATAGATTTAGTTGTACCAATTGCCGAGTTGTGGAAAAAGCATACCTTGGACACAAGGGTTGGATTTCCTTGATCACATCTGGTGATTGATTATGTCTCTAATTTTCTCCCACAGCCTAAAATGCTGTAAGTGCTATTAGAACATCTGTGAAAATTGTATATAGCACTAGCTCTTTAAAAATGAATTTCAAAACCGATTTACTTTTGTGTTCAGTAAAAGCTGAAAACTATTTATAATTGAATATTTCTACAGAAAGTTTTAGGGGAAAATATTATCTGATGCATTCTAATAAGACTTTAAAATGTGATTTTATTGATTCTTTTTCATATAATGATCGTCTAACGCAGCAATCATGTATAAGGTCATTGTTGAAGTTACAGTTAAAAGACACGTGAAAATGGTATCACACCCCCTAGGGATAAGACAAGGATATTTTTTCCAAGCGTTTTCATGGATACCCCAGTCCGCAGTTGGAGAATAAGTTGTACTTCGTGTCCTGATGGAGGATTAGTATTGTCTCCTTCCGTTGGTCAGATTTTTCTTTTCTCGTGAGAAGGTTCTGTTTTATTCTTTCAAGAATGTGCAAGCTTTCTGATAGTGATTGTTTGGCCGTTTATCATTGTTTGGGTTGACGATTACTGACGAGGGTCAAATACGTGCACGTCTGGTCCTATCAGATTTATCTACTTTTTAAAAAATAATGCTAATGAATTTGAAGACGTTTAACATTTGGAAAGTGATTTCGGCTATTGAGTTTGACTTTCATTATATCATTATTTATTTTACATGTTATTTTACACTACAGTCGTGCGTTATTTCAGACCTTTGGGTAACCGGAAAGGTGGGAGGGCTGTGCACTCGTAATCTAGATAGATACGCAATTTGTTACTTACATATCAGATTACCGTCCTAAGTTAGCACAGATTGGTCCCGTTGGTTTTTTTGTGTTTGGTGTTTTGATGCCATGTTTAATTCCTTGTTCTTTTTGTTTCTCTTGCTGTGTATGTTTTCTGTGTTTTCGCTCGGGATGTTTTTATGTTTTGCTGTTGGTGCTGCTACAGAGTCTTTTTTGAAATCCCTTCACTCAATCATTCTTCGATATAATCATTTAGACCAATTAAAAATACAGAGAGACATGGATACTGTATGATGAATCAAAACTTTCAACATTCTTTTTGTATGTTTAAGTATTTGAAAAATTACCAGATCCTAGACCGATAAGATGGAGAGCCATGTTGTTACCAATGCTACCACTTCCAGCCCTTATTGCGTCACACGACGTGTCACTCACTGAAGGTTCCCCGTCAGCAACAAAAATGATGCGACGATCTTGAAATAGGGATATACATGTATAAATTTATCACAAATTGTCATAAAAGATGGACATATTTTTCTCGTCGTTGAAGATCAACAGTCCAACAGTTCAAGAGCTTCGTTAACAGAACGAGAGCTTCTGTTTACAAAAAGAAAGCTTCAAATGATGTTATTTTTCATCTGAATAGTTTAGACCCACTATCTTTTTACAACTTAGATACCTGACATTAAGAAATTTTCCAGGGTTACCGAAATTTATTATTTTCAACTTTGAATAATGTTGGCTAAATGTGCAATTGATGAGTATTCGTTATCCAAAACATGCATGTCTTGTGTATATCATTTCAACACTTCTTTCCAGAAGACAGCTTTCTAGCAAAAATTTCGATTTATGTTTGCATGAAGAAAATTTTAATTATTTGTATTTTTAAATGTTTCCATCACTATCAACAATGCAGGAGATTTGAATTACTATTGTCGCAAACAATTTATGCAATGTAGCTATTTTCCTTTCTACCTCTTTCTATACTTTGTTGCGGTGGAGAATCTTTGAAAAACTTTATTGCATCATGAAAAGCCAGTGTAAAATTTGAGTCTCCATTTCTAGTTTGTAGTCTGTTTATAAACTTGGTAATTTCCAGTTTGTTTGTCCGTGTAGCCACAGAGAGTTCCTGAGAATAACAGTCCTTGTCCGAGGAGGTAGACGTAAATTTTGTAACTGTTGAAGTAAAGCCCATGACTGCCACCTAATGACAAAAGGAATAAAATATTTGCTTCATTTTCCTGACAAAGTCCATATTTTCCATAGAAAGATTTTCTATCATACCATACAGCACTGCCTTACAGACAGTCGAGGAGGTCCACACTTAAACAGACAAAAGTAGCGTCTAGCCAGCCATAACAGAACTTCAAGTTCATTTGAAGTGTTTAAAATATTTTTTCTATAAATGTTTGTTGTTTGCCTTCTAATCTTTTTTAATAGAAATTCATAATTTCAAAAAAAGTAAGAAAATATTTGGCGATCCAGTACAGTACCCTATCGTGTGGACTAAGTGTATCCAAGACGGCTATGGCTGCCTGTTTGGCGTATGTGAGTAAAGTCAGTGATGCATACTGCTCATTCATTGACTGGGATAGGTCTAGTACTATCACAACATCCTTGGCTATGGGAGCAGCACCCCTGGCATAAAACGTTCTGAAGAAAAAATTAAGATGTGATTGAAATTGATGGAGTAATAATAACCACAAAATAAATCTGAAAGGAAAATACAGTGGTGCTATTACGTCAATGTATGCCCAATACTTCCGTAAAACAAGAAATCTCTCTCATCCTGTGTGTCGTGTGTGAATTTTGCTACCTTAATTTTTCGGTAAAAAGAGAGTGTTCTGAGTATTTCATACTTTGACTTCATGTTTGAAAATATGAATGGAGAACGAAATATATCATTTTCTTTTTTTCTTCAAACACATTGAAAAAGTTAGCTCAATTATGAAATTTAATGTACTACCGATATCTAGGATCAAATGCATTGCATCCAATTGCAGATTTTCTGGATGGATAGATAACAAAAGTTCCAGTCTCGTCTCCGTAGTACTGCCATAGTAAATCACCGTTGTCTTGGATATTTTTCTTCATTCTTGATATAACAGCATCCGTTGGGAATTTGCTTTGTAAATGTTTGATGGTTTACTGTAGCAAATATTATTCTTGTTAATCTGGAATAGAGAAAGGATGACTTATACTTTTCAATGTAAAGATACGACCATTCAGGGTTTTGCCCTTGCCTTAACACTTTTAAAGTATGTTTTTATTATGATCACAAAATGGACTCCTTATTCTGTCAATGAATAATTTATAACAAACTTTTCAAATTTTGATTCTTTTTCTCAAATGTGAGTTTTTTTTTCAAATATTAAGTTTTTTTTTCAAAAACGGTCTGTTGAACTCCTAAAAATACCAAACACTTATAAATGAACCAGTCAATTTATGAACCCCATGTCTAACAAGAAAGTCACAAGTAAGTGTACTCCACAGTTAGAACTTGCCTCTACTCCAAAATGTGTGTCGTATGACAGCCCTGTTGCTTTACAACATTCCTGTGGGGAGTTTTGTGTTGTAAATCTTGTGATTTCAGTCTCTATCAATGACTTTGTTTCCTCCAATGCTGTTTTGAAGCTTTGGAATTTGTTTGCAAGTCTGCCTGCCATCTACAAGTTTAATTATGTAAGTATCGCCAGATAAGGGTTGAAATTATAAGAAATTTTTCGTATTTTGATAGGCTGAAGCTAAAAGTTGCACGCAACTAATTGCAGCAATAGAACATGTCTATTCTAAAACAAGTTGCACGCCGCCACATCTGAAAGTTGCGTACACATTGTTTTAAGATATGTTAACAATTTAAGTGTTACAATATTATTTGGGCGATTCGGCAATTCTCAATGACGTCGAAAATTAAACAAAAAGAATACAAAGTATTAATATTGAAAGGCAGCCGAAGAACATATTATACCAAATGACCTAACTGTTCATGTTACTTACGTCTTTTACTAGGGTATCCCCTGATGCTACTCCGCCACTCTCATACGTCAGTCTATCATAGAACAGCTTCAAAACAATTAAGTGACATAAGTGAAAAATATGGATAATGACCATATCGCTGTATACAGCACAAAATAGATATTTCAGAATCCGAAGGCATACAAAATCAGGATAAAACAGAAACCATAGCAAACAAACAAAAACCTCCACCAAATGAAGAAAAAGCGAACTCCCGATATGGAAGTGATACCAGGTGCCCAGGAAGAGTAAGTATCTCCTGCTTGCATACAAAACCCGCCGCTTCAACTAGGTAGAACATGTTTTAATTCAACTCGAACATGTTTTAATTAACTCGAACATGTAACTGATTTAATTAAAAAGCATAATCACCTGAAATTATTTAAAGAAACAGAAAATGAACTTTAGAGAAAGATTAAATTTTTCAAATTTCAATAATGAAGAAAAATGAAAGGATTTGATCTCTACCATGATAATCAAGAATTAAGCTTGAAAAAATATTTCAAAAACAAAGACCTTTGATAAGAGGGAACTGTATTTCATTAACGCTTCAATGATTAGTTTGCCGAACTTTCAGACATTAATGATCTCTAGGAAATAAATTTCATAGCAGTATTCTCTCAGTTTATCAGTGATATCTCGTTTTTAGTTCTTCTTTATTCTTTTTACTATTCTCCTAAACTTCAGTGATTTCTGCAGTGAAGAATTATGACAAAAAGACAAATATGATGGAAGATAGAAGCGATCACCTGCAGGTCCTTTATCCCTATGGCGTCATCAGACAGTTCTGTGAGCTCCCTGGAGAATATGTCTCCATCAATGTTCATACCTAAACATGCTGATATGGTGAGTGTCAGGAATATCCATACTTGCTGTCTATCCATTTGTATCATCTGAGAAGTGTATACTCAACATGTGCTGAAATGAAAACAAAATATATAGGATCATCTTGATGAACATCGCCAAAACTCCTTGTATAGCCACTTGCACTATCCGAGAAGTATTTAGTAGAAGTATGAAGCAGGGCGTCGGGCCAGCGACCGAAAGGTTGCTGGTTCCAGTCTCACTAGGACCACGGGTCGGTCGACATATATATTTGTTATACCCTTATCAGTATCTCTATATAAATCTCCATAGGGAAAATGCCTATAAATTGGAATATTTGACCAAGCAGTCAACATTTACATTAATATTGGCCCTAGGGCAATATTTAGAAAAATATTGACCGATAAACGGTAAATCGTTTGTGACGTCACGTCGTTGATGACGCTATTAACTCAACCTATTCCGCGCTTTTTCTCTTGTAGACGAAAATGAACGTAAACATGCCGGGTTACTAAGTTCGTTGCTGCATTATTGATGTAAGGTATAACAAAACAATTATTGACTGGGAATGAGGGCAATATATGATTTGTTGGACCCTCAGACAAAATATAGCCCTCGGCCTTCGGCCTCGGGCAATATTTTATCTTCAGGTCCAACAAATCATATATTGCCCTCATTCCCAGTCAATAATTGTATAATACTGATTTAGGTTTTGTGATTTATACTACAAAATACCCTTGTCTTCGTATTGTTTACATGTCTGTGGTGTTTAAAACAAACATATGTATGACTCGAACTGGAATGAAAAATATACAAACAGAAGAAGGACTATCTGGATAACATTATTTCTACTTGTTTTGTTGAAAGGACAAAAACATCATCTCAGATACCTTAACTCGTTTTTCCTTTAGGGATGTTATCTGATTCTAGCAAGAAATAAAGTGAATAGAAATAAACATCCTTATAGTTTTATATTTGTGGCGTTTGGAGGAAAGTTTTTTTTTCCAGCAAATTGCACGGTTCTAGAAGGAAGATCAGGGCTCTAATTCTTGCTGATACGTCTGTAAACTCATATAAAGTCAACTTTAATATGTATGTATGTTCAGGTCTTCAGATGGACAAGCCTAGGTTACTCAAATCATTTAGAATTCATATATTGATCGCTCACAGGACTTGCTTTAAAGTGACAGTCCGAATTTTGAGGATTATCTAGTGCTTAATATTTGGGTTTAATGTCTTTGTCGACAAAACAATTTTTTGTTCAAAAACATGACGTCAAAATCAACTCAAACTACAACGACGTTCTGAGAGCAAGGCAATTAATTATGATTAATTATGAACCAGGGATATGTATATGTGAGCGCATGTGACTTTGCCACTGCAATCAATTTTAGTCGATGCAATAATATATGATACAATATGAAATCGCTTAGTCGAAAATGTTGATTGATATTCTTAGATAAATAAAACACCAAAGAAGTACCTATCAGTCATTCAGTCTCAAAGTCAAGCAGGCGAGGCAAAATCTTTAGAATTTCCTTTGCAAATTTCAGCCGTTGTGTAACATAATCCAGAACAAGTAGTTTACTTACAAGCCGTCTGGCTCTAACGATGAAATCTTCATATTTGGAACATGCCCTGGCGTACCGTATCAGTTGAGAAACAAAAACGCCATAAGCAGGAGAACACGGAATGTTGCTACTCATGAAAGGGGAGTTAGTTTTGTGGAGGCTGAAATCGTCACGCTTGTCATACGGTGAGGTGTTCAAATGGCCGTTTGCGTCGAAAGATCGAAGTATACATATATATACATAATCATCACTAGACATCGAATATGATAGATTTACTGGTTTCGACCATTTGTGTACGGCATACGATACGAGACTCGTCAGCAAGCAGGAGATTCTTTTTCTTCTATAGTTTTTCCTTCTCATCAACATCTGAGATTAACTTTGTCATTTTTACATATTGTTTTAGTTGTTTTATCAGCTTTAACATTTTTCTTGTACGTACGCCTATTGACAGTGATATAACATTACGATTCCTTCATTACATAAGCTGTCTAATTCAGTTATCTTTTTGTTTTTCTTGTTAGATTTTCTACGCCTTTTTATTGTCATTTTTAGAATCTGATTTGTGGTTTTACATTTGTATGTTTGAATTCCATTCACTGATTTGACATTGGGCACATCTTTTAGTAGGTGATAGAGCTTACATATTTCACATCTGTATTCCTTGTGACAATTAATACCATAGTTTTTTTTCTAGTGGCCTTGACTTTTTGACACGCTTCTATTTGGCATTTGCGACGGATTTTGCATGCCGTCAGAGAACGCTAACTCCTCCCATTTACTTGATCCTGTGTCCATTCTGGAGTTCGCGAATGCCTTGTGAATAGAGACTTACACACTTACTCAATATTTCCCTCAATCTTTGACTCCTGAATTACGATTGGTACTTCTTCTCTTGTATACCTTTGACATACTTTATGACAAAAATCTTACAATGTAAAAAAAAAGGAATTATGAAAAAAGAATACGAGAGAATTGTCTACACTATAATGATCTCTCAGAAACATGATTAGGATTCTTATAATCTAATCTAATAATACGGAAGTGTTCCAACTCTTAACCTTTTTGAAGAAACACAAGACACGTGTTTCGGTTAGTAAATCCTCATCAGTGGTACTTATTAAATACCAAAGTGATTTTCTGACACATCAAAATGATTTTTTGTAGGGCCGTCTGGTTTTCTTTTTTTAATTTAAATTTTTGCATTGAATTATTGAATTTGCAGAGAGTGCGCGTCTCCAAATTTTGTGTAGGGTCAATTCAGCAGCATAGTTAAATCTATGACCAAAATAGCATTGGAGCGATGGTGTTCAAATGTTAACCTCCTTTAATGTCGATGACATATCTTTTGTAATAATAATAAACATCAAAGAAGTACCTTTAGAACCGTTATTCAGTCTCAAAGTCGAGAAGGCAAGGCAAAATCGAAACGGTTGTAAGTAACTTGAAAGAGTCCAAAGTAATCGTGATTTTTTTCTCTTTCAAAATCGTCCTAAGGTCATATTGGGATGAAATAAGTACGACTTAATCGATCTAACTTTGTCCCGCCAAGTCGACAAAGTAGTAAATACAATAAGGAAATATTTTTTGATTCATATAAAAGATTAGTGTCTGTCATAACATCAAAACAGGTTTTAGAGCGACGTTACCAATAAAATTCCGGTTTTTAAAAAATATTTTCCCTTTTAATAAGACATGGCGATTTCTTAAGGCACGGTCCATTTGATATTCTGGGGGGGGGGGGGCTTGGGTTTTTTTCGAAAAAAAAATAATTTTGCTCTGAATTTTGATGAAAAAAAATAAATTTGCTTTTGGTGTGACAGAAAAAAATAATCTTGCTCTTACAAGTAATCTGAATTTGAAGAATAACCATAAAATTCCCTTAAAATTCCTGAAAATTTTTCGGCTCGCTTCGCTCGCCGCAATTTTTACTTTCTATAATAAAATTTTGGCTCTCTTCGCTCGCCATAGTTTTCTTCTTCTGTAATGGCAAGTTCATATTTGGAAATATCAAAAGAATGCATGAGACTGAAACAATTTAAATGCTTAAAAACATTATCAATATAATTTATTACTATTAATAGATACATGTATCACCATAGTGTCTAATTTTATGTTGCCATCTTGATATTTATATGTTGTATATGATAAGGAGAGGGCTTACGTAATGTTGTTATAACTTTTGCCCAATCCTATTTCATTTTATTATGAAATAAGATATGTTTAAACTAAAAATTTTATATACAAGCTTGGAAGAAGAATTTAAATAAGTTTTTCACTAGGTTTCAAACTTGCATCGGGCCCTCTTACATGTTACATGACCTTATAAACATTTTGTTTACTAAAAATTATATATCGCATATTGTATAAATCTTTCATCTCTCTCAGTTTAAAAGTGAATACAAGTTTTACATAAAAAATATGTTGGGAGTAATTTAAGTAAAAAATACATAATTTCTATCGAAAAAACACAAACATTCTTAATATTCACATCAATTGTTATAAAAAAAATTTCCTTGCTCCAACTTTGCAAGAAAAAAATAATTTTGTCCCGGTCCGGGGCGAAAAAAATAATCTTGCTCCGACAAAAAACCCAAGCCCCCCCCCCCCCCCCCCCGAATATCAAATGGACCGTGCCTAATAATTTCCCCCACCTTCCTCCGCATTTACTAATGTTTTTGCAAATCCTTTCTTCAACAAGTCTCGTATTTTACACATACCGATGTATTGCAGTAATTGTCAGATGTTTAGAAAATGGGGAAACCCACAATTTAAGACTTCATTGAGGTATGGTATCTTCTTTCATTGCAAATACGCAAAAAAAAAAAAAACATTTCGTGCAATATTTCTCTGCTTCAGTACATATCAATAAAGCTTGTCCCTCGCCACGCGTGGTTTAAAAGGTCTTATAGTCATAAACCGTTTTTAATCATCTCGGAGTTCTCTAACATTTGTGTATTGAAAACATCCTTCATTCTCTTGTCGGTAAATAACTCTCAAAACAGACATCATTAAATAAAGATTATTTGATTTGATTTGATGTGATATTTACCAGTTTACAATATGTATGGTGCAATTAGTAACGTGTGTTTTAAAGAATCCCTGGTTATTAAACTGAATAAACGGTCATTTGATATAATAAACCGTTTGCTATCAACTTGTAGTTTATTCCATTCCCAAGTCAGGAAAACTTTATTTTTGGTATTACCAGTATTTTTGTATTTGTGTTTAAAATACAAAGATAGGACGGACGACATACCTATTTCTTGACATAAGATTATGTAGTCTTGTTTGAAGTACAAAGGGTTCATGAGTGTAAAATATCATTTCGTTCCGTGGATTGAAAAACTTTTGAAATGTTGAGCATGTTGAGGGAGAAAAGATTGTACCTGAATATTATCTTTTATCAATAGCTTCCCGCACATACTGTCGGTGAGGAACCATCACGATGTGTTAAAATAAAAGAATTTATCTAAACAACAATGTTTATCGGATACCACTAACAATACAAGGAATCTATGGAATGAATATTATTTAAAGTTTTAAAGGTGTTTATTATGCAAGTAAATGTGAAATATAAATAACAAATGAAGTTTTCCAACTTTATACCATCTTGAACAACATGCACCAGACGGTACTTCAAGCCAAAGTGAGTTTCAGACGTAAACAAATCTTTTTGAGTAGCCCACTAATGCAATCAGGCTACGAAACTTTTTAGCAATCTTTTTTTTTTTGGTTACATTGTCAATATTGAATTATATGTTCTGTAGTACCAATTTTATTGCACTAATATTTCCTTCAGTAAATATCTGTAACATTTTGAAAAGTTGAAATCGCAAATATCAGAAGAATTTTCAAGACGTAGAGGAACATAATAACAAATTAAGGAGGAAAAAGATTAAAAAGTAAATATAATCAAGTTTTGATCTTTGAACCAGTTTATGTAAAACGCAATAAAAATGAGTTTCTTTCGAAAGCAATGTATATATAACTTGAAAGGTTTAGAATGCACGGTTGCACTGGAATAAAAAAAAAATCTTTGAAAACAAAATACATAATGAGGTGAAAAATATCATTAAAAATAAATAAATAAAAAATTAAATTAAATAAATAGAAAAAATAGATAAAATATAAATAAATAAATAAAATAAAATAGAAAAAAATAAAGGATGAAAAAAAAATTAATAAAACTACATAAAATAATATAAAAAATTAGAATGAATAAAATAAATGAATAAAAAATAAAATTGAATTAAAAAAAATCATACCATAAAGCCCCGTTTACACTATCAAAGTTTTCTTGTACAAGAAAACTTGGTCAAAGTTTTTGACGCGAACTTTGATGGACTTTGACGGAATAGAACTCCATCCTATTTTTCTTGAAACTTTGACGGACTTTGACGGGAATCGACCAATCAGAGTAGAGATTCAAAATTACACCAGAAGTATTTTAAGTATTTTTGAGAGAAATAGAGGCAATTTAGAACGTTAAAAGTAATGAATATATCAACAAAGACAAAAGATGCGTTGCAGTGAATTCCATCTATATTTTTTTGTTTTATGAATCCTTGAACTCGTGCTTAATTGTTCCATATCATGTAATAAGACCTATGAACAACCACTAACATAAACTATAAAGTTTTCATGAGAAATATTCACAATATTTACATGAACCATCTATGTTTTGGTGCATATTTACCGCGTTTTCTTGTACAAGTCTCTCAAAGAACTTTGATAGTGTAAACAGACAGCTTTGTCCAAGAAAACTTTGACCAAGTTTTCTTTGACGGACTTTGACCAAGAAAACTTTGATAGTGTAAACGCGGCTTAAGTAGATTATGCTTGACAGTGTCCAATTGGGATTGCAACTTCGGTCTTGATCGATCAAATACGATAAAAAAAGATTACAAAGCATGCATTAATTCATTTGTTTCCAAAAAAAAAAAAAAAATAATAATAGGTAAAAATTTGAAAATAAGTTACCTTAGAATTAAAGTCGAAAGAAACGTCCTTTGAATATTTTCTGTTTTACACATAACCCATGTAAGAAGGAATAAATGGATTCCCTGTATATTACTTCCTCCTTCAATATTTCCTTCGGATTAAAATTCTGCCCTCATTGAATTTGAGGATTTGTGAGTACGCTATTCATAAGGACTCATAATATTCTTTTTACGGCTAAGTCGCGCTATTATTATGTTTGTCACTATTATTTAACCCAGTATCTATCAGATGATATCAAATTTCCGATTTGACATAGAGATATGTTTCAGAAATTTGCCCTTTCGCCTTCAGGACCTCAAAAATATGATGATCTATTGTTAGCTTTGTATTTGTCTTTTTTAACATGACTTTTTGTGTGTACTTGTTATATTCTATTGGACTCGGTAATTTGAATACAAAAAAATAAAATAGAACCCAACTTTGTTGTCATATTTGTTATATAGGTAGAGGGTATGCTTCAATCTTGCCACTTAATTTCAACATTGGCATATGCAAACATTTTCATTACATGTACTATTAATTACTTTTGATGTACATCGAGACAATAACCAAATTTGACTTGTTTCCATGGAGCTGTTGCGACGGATGTTACATGCAATCAGGAGACGCTGACTCTCCCCAGGCACCTGGTCTCACTTCGGAACCGTTCCAATTGGAATTCTCACGATTTGATCTTGCCTTCTCGACTTTGAGACTGATTAGCTGTTAGGTACTTCTTTGATGTGTATGTACTACATACGCTCCTTTTTGATTTCTTACGTAAAATTAAAAATCTTTAACCATGGTAAGAGATAATTTATGAATCATCGAGAGGTATTTATAGTAAAACTGATGTTAAATGATCCATTAATAAATGCGTGTCTTCAATGAATAAATTATGCCTGCATATAATTAGGTACACTACTCTGATTGGTTCATTCAGAGACGAAATATCCACGATACGGAAAAAGTAAAATTTCACCACCTACACACAGCGTAGGAAGGTCTTAGCAAGATGCGTAATTAGATATTTTAATTGATTGCTTCAAAAGCATACAGCGCAAGAAATATACTACTGATTTCAGGGTGTAGTCAGCCTCTTATTATAACAGCTATCTTATTTCAATAATTATGAGTTTGGTTAATTGTGTAAAAATGTTAAATATTGTCCTATACGAATGGAACCCAACCTAACTTATCCAAGGAATCGGCCTACATTTTTATCTAATTTGAAAATTCCCTACACTTCTATCCGTTAAACTTAACCTACATATGTTGTATTATAATAATTTTGAATTTGAAGACGTTTAACATTTATTTTACTGCCGGTGACTCAAACTTCATCAACGTACAAAGTAATAAAGTAATTCTTTTTGGCCAATAAAGCAGTTAATGTCATTGTACATTTCAAAAGTCTACAATATGTCTCTTTCAAAACAAGTGCAATCCGCTGTTCGTCTTCATAGCGAACTTCAAGATCAATTTGCTACAGGTATACATGATCTAGTCCAATAAAAAGACGTATTATGTAAGTTCTGTAAATAATATACCTTCGACTCTGTGCATAAAATTCAAACATCTCTAGTGGGTCTCCAAGTAATGGATGGAATGAAAGGAATTATATCATCTACTTTCATTTATTGCTTTTCTTTTCTCATTTTGCAAACTACAGTATTACATTTCCCTTATCCTTTTTATCAGTTATATAGTATATTGAAATAAGATAAACGAAACGCACATAATTCATTGTTAATCTTAAAAATTGTTACCTTGCAAAACGCAGGTAAAAATCCCTTTCCAATTTAGAACTCTATCATTACTAAAAATGTAACCTGAAAAACCAGCAGGTTCTTCTTTGATTTTACTTTAAAATTGAAAATTCCAGCTCAGTTTTCTACGTCTGAATGCAAAAAAAGTATATGTACCCGGCAATATGTATTATCCATATCTATATTTAGACATTTTTTTTTCAGAGAATTCATAACATTCTTGTGTTAAACTGACATTCAATCTAGTTTAAAATACATTAAATCCTCATTATTTTACACCCTATCTACCCGTGTACTATATATCACACTAGCAGATGTGCGAAATTTAACGTGAATTTCGACCGTAACGCATTCAAAAAGATGCAGTTTATACAATAGAGTAATATTAGAGTTATATGGCAATTCATGCATTAAGTTGTTCAAATTTGGTTGTTCTTATTTATATGCGCAAATTCTTGTTGGGTTATTCAAAGACATTGAATTTGAAGACGTTTGAAATTTGAACTACTTGGTGAGTGTCACTGCTGGTGGACCAGGAGTCCCCGAGGGCACATGTAGCCAAGTTCGATCAACTTCGGTTAATCGTCTGTCTCTTCGACGCATTTGAAATTTTCTGTTACAAAATGTCTTGAAATTTCTAAAACGTTGGTCCTGTAGCATCATTTCCCACCCATTCTGCCACGTCTTTCGATACATTTTTGGACATTATAATGTTCACACTTTTTGGCCATATTACATTGTTTAGACAGAGGATCATTGACGAGGGAAAAGTACCCGATAAGTGCCCGAAACGTGTATGTCTGGTCCATGCGGCAAATTTATCAGGTCTTAAATGATGCTATTGAATTTGAAGACGTTTAACAATTGCACTACGTGGTGAGTGTCATTGCTGGTGGACCAGGAGTCCCCGAGGGCACATGTAGCCAAGTTCGATCAACTTTGGTTGATCGTCTGTCTCTTCAACGCATTTGAAATTATTTTTACAAAGTTTCTTGAAATCTAAAACGTGGGTCCTGTAGCATCATATCCCACCCATTCTGCCACGTCTTTAGATACATTTTTGTAGATAATAATTTTTACACTTTTTGGCCATATTACATTGTTTAGACTGAAGACAACTGACGAGGGTTAAGTACCCGAAACGTGCATGTCTGGTCCATGCTGTAAATTTATCAGGTTTTAAATGATGCTATTGAATTTGAAGACGTTTAACATTAAATGAGATTTGTCTTCGACCACGCGGATCATTCGATAGAAAACCATAATAGGACTTTTTTTCATGTTATTCATATTAACTTTAAACAGACTTAATTCTATTAAAAATTAAGTATTATGATGGAATATCTGGTTTACACGGCAAACGGTTTACTTGTTAAACGTCTTCAAATTAAATAGCATCATTTAAGAACAGATAAATTGGCAGAATGGACCAGACATGCACGTTGAATTTGAATTTGAAGTTGAATTTGCGCATATAAATAAGAACAACTCCTACATGACATTATAACCCTTTTTTAACGTATTTATACTTTCACTTCCGGGTAAGTTGTAACGTTGTATTTGTCCTCCTACTTTGACGAATTTTTGGAATTATTGCTTTAAAAATTATTTTCATTGTAACATATTCTGAAAAAAAGGATTGGCAATAGAAAAAAAAATAAAAATTGGCAATTTAGTGCAAATTTAAGTCACTTTTCTTTCGTAAGCATTGAGCTAGCTTCTAAAGAACACTGAGATGTATCTGAGATATAAACATTTACTTAGTGTTGTAGTGTACATAAAATGAAAATGTATTTTAATACCCCGCTGCTAGTCATTGTATCTCATCATAGTTTACCTGCAGAGTAAATTGTTCTTGGATGTGCAAACTTTTCATAATTAAAATGTAAATCAAAAAAAAAAAAAAAAAAAAAAAAAAAAAAAGCAAAAAAGCAGAGGAGTTTTCGTAAAGGTTTTTACAGTTCTATTAATTTCAACGTTATTTTACATTACAAACTTTCCGAAAAACAATACATATTTTGACACGAAAGCGAATGCTTCGGCTACCAGATATTACAGAAAAATGTAGGAATAAATCAATATGAAATAAATAAAAATGAACGTCCTGAATTTTAGAAGAGAAATTATCATTAAAAAAAGATATGAGTAGTCTCTCTTTTGCCAGCTCAGAAAGCTCGTGCAATATGTAAATATGCAATAGTTACACTTGCCAAAACAAATAGTTAATCCGAATAACAATTTTTTTAAATAACTAAAATATTAAGAAAAAGGACGAATAAGTGAATGAAATCCAAATTCATATTCCACTAGTCTTTGACTATGGACATACCTATCTTGAAAAATACAATCCAAAGATAAATAGGTTATACCTTATAGTGAACACAGCGGATGAATTGTTTTAATCAAAGAAATGAAGTTTGACAACGATATCTTTATGGATGATTTTTCTGTATTTTCTTTAAGATAACACCTTTGTGACCACTATTTCCTTGAATTTTTTTATTCAACCTCAATTCGACAAATATCAATCTTCATGTAGGACAATCACATGCCAAAATGTCACTTCCGGTTAAGAGATTAATCCGTCGAATTGTAAAGTATCTCTTTTAATGTCAAAATTAAAAACCGGATGTGCATCTTGTTCGAGCAAATTGCGGAATAATTTGGCTGAAAGTCATCATTAACATCGGTGAACATGGAATATAGAGCAACTATTAGCACCAAATGTCTTTAACGGGAATTATCGGCAATTTATCAACAAGGGCAATTGTAATAGGGAAGTTGGGATAAACCTCAACCGGAAGTCGACCGTAAGAATATAATACAATTTTTTTGAAAGAAAACCGTATAAGATTTGTGAATCTTGAACCTAATCTGGTTTATCTCTTTTTCAAGTATCTGTTAACATAATTTTTCAATACTTCTCTTCAAATGACAAATATAGATAATAACCATATCCCTGTTTACAGAACAAAATCGATAACCCAGAAAATCAGAAACCGAAGGCATACAAAATCAGGATAAAACAGAAACCAAAGCAAACAAACAAAAACATCCACCATATGAAAAGAAGCGAACTCCCGATATGAGAGTGAGACCAGGTGCCCAGGAAGAGTAAGCATCTCCTGCTTGCATGCAACACCCGTCGCTTCAATTCGGTAGAACTGTCACATCCGGTTACTTCCATTTTGGAAGATATAGGGTACAATCTTTAGTTGGATGGTTCAAACGGTCTATTACAGAATATCATCCACCATTCTGGAAAGTGGGACATCATAGTGTATGACGAGTTCCCCATATCGACCGTAGAACTTCCTCAGTGACGATGTTAGTCGGTCACAAACATATCCCTGACTGAGATTTTATTCTACATTATTTTCCATCAAAAATACCTCCTTTTCATTTGAGGCTCTATCCAAGACAAATGTTTCAATTTTGATATTATTTTAGTCTTATATGTAAACAAAAGGTGTAAGGTCATCTACAAAAGAATTGGTAGTTGATTTATTTAACGAAAACTTCCCGGTGCTATCGTTTAAAGTATAAGGACTGCGAAATATCGAGATGTTGCTTAACTTTTGTTTGGGTGTATATTTCTCCTCATCGTATGGAAAATCGTTGGCATATTGTTTTTATGTTGTCGTCGTTGGGTCGGTGTGTATGTATGTGCCAGAATAAGGGTGTGTATGTATATGTGCGTGTCTGTATGTGAGAATGTATGTTTGTCTGTTTGTACTGAGGATCTTAAATCTATCTGTCCACGCATCCAAAAGGGAAGATCTTCATTTTTCTTAAATTTGATTTAGAAAAAAATGATAGCTTCGTTTAATTTTAAGGTACATTATAATCAAGAAATACACACACACAGTAAACACATTTTGTTCATTTTCTACCACGAACCTTTAGTACTGTTGCTGGCTCGATTACACCAGTTTCAGATTTGACACACTAACGTTTACTTGACTTTACTTGACCCTTACTCAGATTGACACACTAACCTTTACTTGACTTTACTTGACCCTTACTCAGATTTGACACACTAACGTTTACTTGACTTTACTTGACCCTTACTCAGATTTGACACACTAACGTTTACTTAAAGTACCTTGATGACGACTTTATATGAATGTTTTGCACCTCAAAATCGTGTGATATTTTCTCACGATTCCAGTTGCACGATTTCAAGGTAAATACCATGGCGTCATTCAGGTGACCTTTGAAGATTAGCACATTTATTTTTCATGTTTTTACTCATTCCTTTTAAACAAATGATAAGAAATGTTTCTTCACACTGTTTTATTGTAGAAGTACATTTCAAGATCACGGTGCTCTTTTAGATTTTCATTATCAAACGTCGGAGAAATATTTTCTTAAACATAAAGAAATGAAGCACACTAAAAGACGCAAAATGAGCAGGAAACACCATACACGAAATCAAATCATATCTCACACATCCTGCTACGTTTTTCGGTACATTTTGGGACAAAATATTTTTCACTCTTTGGCCATATATTCCATTGGTTAGATTGAGGATCACTGACGAGGGTTAAGTATCCGAAACGTGCATGTCTGGTCCATGCTGTAAATGTATCTGTTCTTAAATGGTATTGAATTTGAAGACGTTTAACATCGAATCACCAAACACAAAATATTACACAAATTAAAACGAGACCAATGAGAAATCGATACCGACTAAGGACGGCCATCTGCAACGTTAGTAGCAAATGTTGTGGATATCCGAATTACGTGTGCACAACCCTCTCACATTTTCAATTTCTTAGTTTTCTCGAGGAATAACAATGAAAAATGAAATAAGTCTTTAAAGTTAGTGATGAGGATGTTAACAAAGTTTGATTTTCAAAGATTTGTGCTTTCAAAATGAACATGGAACTTCCATTCGAATCAAACTCTGGAAAAACCGATTACGTACCGAAAGGTTCATTTGCCAGAAGGTGGAAGCAAAACCTTTTGGAAAACTGCCTTTGTCTTGGCATCTTACCCAACTCCTAAGATAAGAATATCACTTTCTGTTGAAACGCAAACGATAAATATTTTCCCCCTAATGTTTGCGGATGACACCGTTGATAATGTTGAATTCTCTACTGACCTATGCTAAAGATTGAAACCTTACGGTAAACACAGATAAGACTTAAATTATGGTGTTTAGAAATGAAAGAAGATTGCGGGATAATGAACAATGGACGTATAATGGTCATATTATAGAAATTGTTGACGAGTTCAAATATCTAGGCATGCTACTTAATTATACTGATAAATTTGCTCGAACACAGAAACATGACAGGAAAGCTTTATTAAAGTGATATTAGAACATCTGTGAAAATAGTATATAGCATTAGCTCTTTAAAAATGAAATTTTTTATGCTGTAACCACAGAAAAAAAAAAATTCCTGGTTTTAGAGGAAATCGACATTTTTGTAAATTTACCAAATAAATTTTCGGGATCGACTGTATTCTTCGTGGGTCTCAGTAAATGACGTCATAAGTTGTACACGACAAAGTGATTGCCTGTTCATGCACATGTGTATACCCATGTGTTTACCGTTTTAAGAAAAAAAATCAATATGTAAAACATAGTATTTTTATTTATTGAGCAAAAAAATAATAAAATGAATAAATAAATGAATAAATAAAATTAAATTTATAAAAATAAATAAAGGGCGCACCATTTCTAAACATGCTCATGGCTGGCGATCACCTGTAGATTCAGGACAGAAGAAGTTTGACATAATCTATATTCTGATTAAGAAAAATAATCGTGCTGGCCAATATTTTTGATAGATTCTGTATCTACATATGGAATTATGGATCTAGCACATGCCGAATATTAGATCGTGGTTTGCGGGGGTACCCCCCCCCCCACACACACATACACATTTGTCCCTTTTGATTCGTTGAGAGAAAGAGAGAGAGAAGCGCGCGAGAGAGAGAACTCATCCAATCTTTTCTATCATCAATTGCCTCTCATGAAAACGTATTTCAAAAATGTTTTCAGATATAAATTTATTGCTTCGTTCTTATTATGTTATTCCATAAAAACCGCTAGCTGTGACCATAACTTAATGATTTAGAAAAAAAAGAATAATATCGAATCGTTTTTCGTTGTTAATCCCTAAAATTGTGATTATATATATTGATAAAATAAAATTTGATCCTTATTTTAATCAAAATAGAATCCGTGACATCGAACTCCTCAGAATAATATTAAAATTTACTGAGTGTTTTAAATACCCACTGAAGAGCTCGTGAAATAAGGTTTACCCTATATCCCTTGCACCAATGCAGGTGAATTTTGAAATAATTATTCATAAAGATGAATTTTTAAAAAATATATGTAAAAATAAATTAACAATGTTTTGTTTTAATTATTTTATCCCTCACCCCCTTTCTACGCTTCTCAGAAAGATTGTTTTCGGTGTTCACTGTGATCTGCCCTCCCTATTTTAGATTCCTGAATCCGTCTATGCCAAAGATGTCTCCATCTGTCATTTGTCATTAAAGTGAATGTATATGACAATATAAATATAAGTAATACTATGTTGTACACTAAGCTCATTAAAAGAATGGGCAGGGGTGCTCCCGGTCTGAATCTCCAGTCGCACGCATTCCAAGTCCCCCCCCCCCTCCCTTCTACGTTTTAAACACGTCGGGCTGTATATTCAACCATTGTTTCAAATCGTGCGTGTTTAGAACAAACAGTAAAATAGAACAGACAGAAAATATGATGTGACATCAATTGTGAAATCGTCCATCCCAAGACCCTTTCCCCCTTCCCCTCCCCCTTTTTTTCTCACGGACAGATGCTCGGTCGCATGCAAATTACTAACACTAACATTTACATATTAATCCTCGACATGATCAAAAAATCATCAAAAGATGTGAAACTGAGCAAATTAAATGCGAATTCAGCTTCAATACCTCAACAGTACATTGCATTGTTTACACTACTTTCGTCTTTCGTGTACAACTTTCTACGTCATCAGTGTCTCCATCATATTTACCGGAAGTGCTCATTTATAGAATCAGGGTTTCTGTAAATGGCTAAAAATAGCAACTTCAAAACTGATTTACGTATGTGTGCGGTAAAAGCTGAAAATTTTTTTTTGGCGTATTAAGGTTTATTTTTTGGGAAAGTTTTAGGTAAAAGTATTATCTCATATGTTCTAATATCACTTTAAGTAATAAAAAGTAAAATAAGGGAATATGAGTTCAATACTGAAACATTATTATCTATTGTCGATAGGTATGTGAATAGCGTCCTTAGTTACACATCCGAGATATGGGGCTTTCATCGCGCTGCAGATGTTGAACAAGTACATATAACATTTTGAAAACAAATTTTAGGGCACGTTAAATCAACATTTAATTGACCATTTTTGCCTACGACATATACCGAGAATATATTACAAAGATTGGGCTATGTTCACATGACTTAAAAATAGAATCCGGTAGATATCATAATTTACTTTGAAAAGAGAGAATATGAAAATTTTGTAACTTAAATGATTTAGAAGACGAGTATCATTTCATCCTTAAATGTCCCGCTTATATTAATCTACGAAATATGTATATAAAAAAGTATTACACTAATAGACCCAGTATGTTTAAACTTATCCAATTGCTGACTACAAATAATGTAAAAGATCTCTGTAAATAAGGTAAATATCTCTACAAACTAAGAGAGGTCAATCAAGTATCGAATAATAATCAATTTCTCACTCATGATTAAATATTTCAAATTAAAATTCGTACTATTTCACATGCAGTTTCATTCAGATCTTATATATTTAAGCATGTTTCTGTCACGTTTATCATACCTTGTCAAAATTATATCTAATAACCTATTATGCCCCAAAAGGATAATGTGTTAATGATTTATTATGTATCGTTATTGTTTTACAAAATGTTACCTTCACTACTACTTACTACATGTATAATTTTATCAATATATTCCTTACATGCATGACTGGCTACTCACTATGACAAATATGGATAATGACCATATCCCTGTATACAGCACATATGATATTGTATTAGCATATTGTATTATATTTATGTCCTAAAAGCTGCAGTTGCTTTTGGAATAAATGAATTAAATTGTGTTCAACAATACCTATATATAGACCTTTTAGTTTAACATGAGTATGCTAAATATTTAATTTATTTTTTATTTTTTAAGCCCTTTGGATTTCTGCATTTGAAAGAACGATTTTTGCTTTAAATGACCCATACCAAAATTACAACATTATTACTGATATATAGTTTTCCGTATTTTGTGTTTAAGCTAAAACCTATGAATTGAAAAAAATATACTATGAATTAATGTTCAACGTCTTCAAATTCATTAGTATCATTTCAGATTTAATCAACTAAGATATTCTTTGTTTCCTTATCCCTTATTTTGCGGGTTAACTCTAAGTCTCCAGTAACAAAAATGAGTAAATATTGGTGTTAATGTTGGGTATTGATACGTCCTTAGAGATACTCTGTTTTTTGCTCATACAATAAACGTCGACAAGCCATGTAAACACCAAACAATAATGTTCTTATATTAAGAAGCACACCCTGTATCTCATCGCCAGCGCCTTGATATCTTTTACGCCATCAGAATTTTCGAAGATGTCTTTTGCTTGTATCAATGTGGGTACCAAAAATGCTTAAAAAAGTAAAACATTTATTGTTTTAAATATTCATTTTGTAACTTTTTTATATGTTTTGGTTGATCCATTCATTTACATTAAACGCTATCCAATTCATACAATGTTAGTAATTTTTTCCGTCGTTTTTATGTGTCTATTATTTTTGTCATACACAAATTGTGCCCTCTTCAAGACTGAATAACCGGAGAAGTGGGAGGGTTGTGAGCACGTAATCCAGTTAACTAAAGCATTTGTTACTAACATGTTAGAAGGCCGTCATTGTGTCTTTTCTGTGTATGTCTACTCTTTGATTCGCATGGGTGCTTCTCCTTTCTCCTCCTTTCTAGAAATGTATTACGTCATCGAAAACTTTAGAGATCTTTTTGTTTCAATTCGGGTACCATACTAGAAAAAAAAAAATTTATTTGTTGAAGTCTGTTTTCGTAAGCTTGTTCGTCTGTTTTGGTGGCTCCATCTGTAATAATGCCATCAAATTCATTAATTTATGAAAATGTGTTTACTATATGTTTGCATCGTTATGTATGGTTTTATGTACACAGCCAATTGTGCCTCATATGAAATTCATGTAAAATTTACATTAACCTTACATGAAAGTTCACATGGAATTTATGTGAAACGAGCACGAACATGAAATTTACATGAAATTTTTCACATGAAATTCATGGGAAGATTTTTACATGGATGTTATGTGAATTCAGTTTCATGTGAAGGTCACTTTGAAAAATTCATGTGAAATTCATGTGAAGGAAATTTATGTGAAATTCATGTGAAATATTTTTCACATAAATCTTATGTGAAATTTATATGAATTTTACGTGAACTTTCACGTGAAATTTACATGATGCTCAATTCATATGAATTTCATGTGAGGCACAATTGGCTGTGTAAGTCGTTGTGCATTTTTTTGTTGTATGATTTTTCAATTGATACAAAACTGTTGAACTTTTGAAATTCGTACTGCTAAGTTTACTTTTCGCCACGTTAACGTATCGACAATTGCGGTCATCCACTTGCTCATTGCTTTCATATTGCGAACCCGATTCATTTGCACATTTTAACATTTGTCTTGAAGATCTCCCACAGAGAAAGATATGACCTTTAATCAAATAAAGACTCGTCCTATCATTTGACTGGAAGCAAAAGGGAATTCCCATCCAAAATTACCCTTTGAGTTATTAATTAATAATTTCGTTCTGTGAAGGAGATATCGTGCATCATCATACAAAGACTAATTACAATGACATAAGTGTACATATATGTGACCTAAGCCTGGAAACTGACGAAGACACTTATTTGTTTTCGCACCTCATCGTCCTTGACAAGTCCTGAAACTTTTTGACGTTTGAGGCATGCCAATAAGATAAAGAAGATCTTGACGACAATCTCAAAAGCACTCACAATAGAGCACCAATTTAGCATCGACGGACCCCCCAGGAAGCCAGTGGTGGGACAAGGTGCCCGGGAGGAGTAAACATCCCCTGTTTGGCTAGCTGCATCCACTGTCGATGTTCATGTATAGATAAAAACAATATGTACAAAACATGCACTGTCTTAGGTTGTCTATATAGAAAGTGCTACTGCGACCAAGTCAGGGAGAATATCTAAAACACTTACTGTCAAACCCATCGCGGTGAACATTTTTACGAGCCCCACATGGCAAAGGGCATAAGTGTGACACAAACAAGATAAAGAAGATTCTACCGACAATTTTAACCGCACTCTCAAAAGAGCACCAATTGAGCATCGACGGACGTACCCCAGGAAGCCAGAGATGGGACCAGGTGTCCGGGAGGAGTAAACATCCCCTGTTTGGCTAGCCGCACCCGCCGTCGAAGTTCACGCACGAAATAAAAACAATATATACAAAACATGCACTGTCTGAGGTTGTCTATATAGAAAGTGCTATGGCGACCATGTCAGGGAGAATTTTTAAAGCACTCACTGTCAAACCCTTCTTTGGGGATTTTTTTTTCAAACGGCAAAGGGCATAAGTATGACACAAATTAAGAAGTGTACATGTACTATAGTAAATTATAGCTATATACACTGCTCAAAAGAATTAAAGGAGCAATTTTTCCATCGTAATATAATGGTACATATCTTGTAAAATCTTTTGGGATAAGCAAAGCTACATCATCAAGTTTTATCATGTGTGTATGGTTAATCTGTTCAATACAGTCATTGGTAATAAAGAAATGACTATGAAATATTTCTTAATACATTTATGTTAATCATATAGGAGATGCAGCTGCAAACGTGTGTGATATGAAAGTAGAAACCTCGCCCCCTTAATTTTTTTGAGCAGTGTATATGTATAATACCCTACAAAACGCTCACAAAATACATGTAAGTTGTATCTAATCCTTAATTACTCTTTTAGCTTCATCAGCAAGAAGTATTAAGCAAAAGTCGAAATTGATATGTTTGTCTTTATATATAAAAGGAGTTTCAGTTTACCTTTTGAATGTGAAATAAACAAATATATATAATATTGTTCAATTTCCTTTGAAGTATTTTTCACTACAAAGATGACTAAGGGATTAGAAAGGATAATAGTTAGACTGAATAAGGTTAGTTATTTTTCACGAAATAGTTAAAGTCGTACAGAAAAACACTGAAAGCAGTGCATAGGGTTTGCATGACATCTTAGTCATATTAGGGCTAAGAAGCTGCCAATGTTGTTTTATTGACACAACTGGTTAGTAGGTGTAGTAGACTGCCATTTAGCCCTATTTCTAGAGACGGTCAGATATTCATCATTATATACATTCATGTAGGTTACATAAAGTCAAATGTATGGTGAATCAAAAAAAGAAAAGATCGGTTTGATTTCAATGCCCTACACTGTAGACTAATAGCTTCAAAATATTAGAATCATTGAAAATATAAATGGGCAAAATGTCGATACAAAATTATGAAATTAAGTAGCGCGCCAGCCCTTGCCCATAATAATTCTGATAAAAATGTGCAATAAAAATTCTGTGGACCAGACCTGGCGTGCACACGAATGTTAAAAATTCGTACGTAGATTACGATGATTTTCCACTGTTTTCCGTTATTCAGTACAAATACTTAAGAACATATAGCCAAGACACATTTTGTTAAAGGTTTCTGCTTTCATAAACTAATATAGACTCTTTGGAAAATTTACAAAAATTACTGTCAACTCTTTTTAAAGTTCGGACCTATACATGCAACAGAGTATGTAACCTTGTGTATTTCACAGCCTGCATTTTATGGTGACATAATTAATAGAATTAGAAGGATCAAAGGCAGACAGCATAACCATCGAAAATGTGTCAGAATCATCAAACGCCTTTTATACCGTGGATATAATTCTAATGTCACCAGACGGACACTCGGCGAGGTACTGGCCAAATATACAGCCTTGTACAAGCGCATTCTTAAGGCTTGCACTCTGACCGACTGTGACTTCGGGACTCCATGACTTGTCCTGTCCAAACCTCTTTAGAGAGGACAGGGCCCCGAGCACCTGTCCTCTCTGAATGTCGGTCGGACTCCTCGGGTGATAAAATGCATGCGCATGAGCTAGCTAGAGCCGACAGAACATGGACTGCATTATATACGCCCCTATCCTTTTCTATATGTATTTACATGTTCATCTGTTTTGGGCCCCTGCGTTGTGCTGTCGTGTTAGTAAGGAGGTTATTTTACACAACAATTGCGCGGTCTTCGAGACCTTGTGGTAACCGGAAAAGTGGGTGGGTTGTGCACACGTAATCCAGGATAACCACATCATATGCTACTAACATCTGCGTCCTTAGTCGGCACCAATTGTTCGTCAGTCACAAAATCTTTAACCTGGTCCATAACTATTGAATGGTACATGATACAGCTTTCATATTTTACATTTGTATTCCTTGTGACAAGACCTTTCCATGGATACTAAAACTTTTGACCTTGTGACTTTGGCCTTGGAGTTTGACCTACTTTTCAAAAACTTTATTCTTGACCATTACTTTTGAATGGTAAGTGAAAGGGCTTTCATATTCCATATGAGTATTCATTGTGACAAGACCTTTCCATGGATACCAAAACTTTTGACCTTGTGACCTTGACATTGGAGTTTGACCTACTTTTCAAAAACTTTAACCTTGACGATTACTTTTGAACAGTAAGTGATAGGGCTTTCATGTTTCACATGTGTATTCATTGTGACAAGGCCTTTCCATGGATTCCAAAAAAATGTGATCTTGTGACCTTGATCTTAGATTTTGACCTACTTTTCAAAACTTTAACATTGACCTTAACTTTTGAATGGTAAGCGATATTGCTTTCATATTGCACGTGTGAATTCATTGTGAAAAGACCTTTCTGTGGATACCAAAAGTTTTGACCTTGACCTAGGAGTTTGACTTACTTTTCATATACTTTAACCTTGACCATAACTTAATGGTTAGTGAATAGGCTTTCATATTTCACATTTGTTTTCCTTGCGACAAGACCTTTCCGTTGGTAACAACATTCTAACCTTGTGACCTCGTCCTTGGAGTTTGACTTACTTCTTAAAAACTTCCACCTCGACGATAACTTTTGGTTGGTCAATGAGGTTGGTATATGATGGACTTTCATTTTTCACTTGTGCATTCCTTTTCACAAGACCTTTCCCTCGGTTACAAAAGTTGTTTACCTTTCTTTGATTTTTAAAATTTCGATAATACATGAGATATATTATGAAAACTGAAGAATAATGGTTGGGGGATTATTTAGCATTTCTTTAAGGACAAACACCCAAAAGCGGGGGACCACAATTCCTTCAATTTGATTTTTTCTTTGACTTCAAGCTCCGAAAGATAGATACTGCTGAGGTAAACCACGAATTTTGAATTATTGATGGACAACACATCATCTATTTATCTGTAAGTGAAGAGAAGTTAAAGTCAGAAGCCAAGTATCTTTTCCCTCCAGAGACCAAAGATTGAATGAATTCAGCTTCGTACGAGTAAAGGAAAATGTCGGCAAGGAGTGGGGTACAACTGGACCCCATTGGAATTAGATCTGGATTCAAATAAGATTATAGTATATTAAATGAACGTTGGTCACATCTTTTTATGTATATGTAAATTCCATCCTGCTATGTCTTTCTATACATTTTTGAACACAGTGATTTTCAAGCTATTTGGTCATTAACATTGTTTAGATAAATGCTCACTGACGAGAGTCAAGAAACGTGTATGTCTGGGCAATTTTATTAACATTGATTTAAGATATATTCATTTTGCAATGTTTAAAAGCAATCCGTGTTGAAAGTGAATTCATTTGATACAAGAAAAATAGAAGCAGTTGTCATACAACTAATTGATTCTACACTTTATTTGCTCAAAATAACCAAACAAAACGTAATTATTGTTTTCGACTTTATTGACGACAAAACATGAAATATGAGTAAAATCATAATATACATGTGGTTTTGTTTTAATTGTAAAATTGTTTGAATAATTCATTATGTACAAATTGATAGCATTCTATTATGATATGCCAATAGAACTAGTAATACTAGTATACTTTCTTCCACTGTATACCGATAAGTCCCCTTCTTTTATCCACTGTTTTTGACATAACATATATGTTTCCATCCCTTGATCGCAATCTTGATCGGAATGTTGTTCCTAGTGGTAACAGCCTAACAGCCTTATCAAACACTCTCTCTGCGTCGTCATGGAACCTGGAGGAACATTCTATGTACACATGATTCCAGCATTTCTCTACAAATGTCTTTGCAGTCTTGTACCTGAGTATTCTCCCGTTCATATGATCACTATGGGTACCTACGACCAGAATCGGCGCATCGCTGCCATGTATAGTCATCACCTGCTGTCGGATTTTTTTCATCTCACAAAATGATTTCTTATCTATCAAAGAGAAAGTCAATATAAATACATCCGATCTCTTGATGACTTTCTTTCTAAATACGTCATACAGAATGCACCCAGATGTGTCCACAATGTCTTGCATCACGTACATGTCCTCTAGTCGCCTTTCTTTCTTGTGCAGATCCTCTATAGTTTCACTGTATTTACTGACAAATCTGTTGTGGACATACTGGTTAATCATAGCTGTCTTTCCACTCTTTGTCGAACCCAGAACTGCTATTTGTACTGTGACATCTTTTGGTGTCCTCAATGTTGCTAAATCTGGTAATTTTCTACCCGCCATTTCAAAATCAATCCTTTTACTCAATTGCCTCTACGAAAGCAAATCTGGAAAAATAAGACCATAGAGTTTTGATTTCTTGAAAATTATTTGCACTCGGTTTATACATTTGCGATTTTGAAAATTAATGTATTTAAAAGAAATTTGTACTTTCTTTAATAGTAAATTTTATCAAATACTTCAAATTTGGTTTATGACAAAAATTGCGATAATAGATATTACCCAAATCGAGTCAATACAACTTGGTATAACTCTTGCAAATAGTAGTCATGCGAACTAATAAAAAAGTATACTTTTTCATTAATTTTTTATATATTAATAAATGTACAGAACCGTGCATTTACCTTTCTTCCTCTTGATTCGGCTTTCGTTTTAGTTCGTGATCGAAGAAAGCATCTTTATTTAAAGGCATTTAATTTCAAACTTACGTATCATTGGTTAACTTATCGACCAATGATATTTTGTTCAGATGTTTTCTTTAAAAGGGCGTAGCTGCATAGATTCACTAATGGAAATTGACAACCTTGACATTTCATGCATTTCCCTTAGTCTTCTCTACAGGAAAGACAATGCAAATGTTTATATGGAATCATTTGTTTCTCTGATTATATGAAATGTCTCGTTCGAGAACAAACGAGGACAAACTAAGACAAAGGAGGGGATATCAAACAACACTAGGTTGCAGCATCCAAAGTAAAACACCTAATGCAAAGACACAGAGCAGACACGCAAAGAACTGGGACACGGAACACTAACTAACACCATACTAACATCAAACACAAAAGACCTAACACAATTTCGTCTGATTATGTCTACCTTTGATCCTTCTTATTTTGCTAATTATGTCACCATAAAATGCAGGTTGTGAAATATCTAATGTAACATACTATGATTGTATGGATCCGAATTCCAAAAGAAGTTGAAAATATTTTTTGCAAACTTTCCAGAATGTCTTAACTAGTTTGTGAAAGCGAAAACCTTGACCTTGTTATTTTAAGTTTCTACCATGAAATCCAAAACATCATAACATGCTCTGGATGAGCTGTGAAATGTAAATACCATATGACGGTAATCATGGAACATTATCGCCAAGACAGGGAAAAGAGGTAGGGTCACGAAGCCTCTAAAATGGCCCTGCAAATCACCTTAAAATTAAACAAAATGATAAATACTTGATACATCGCATAAAATATAGTGAATGTTTCCCGCTTTTATTGAAAGGAACATATCACCAACCGAAGCACCATACGAAGTCTTATGAGTCATCAGATGACGTCATTTTGACGTTATTGACAAAACATGGTAAAAAAATGTTCGAAAATGTGTCTTTGGTGGCAAATTTTGATGTGGCCACATGCGTCGAGAAACATAAAACTTTTATGACAGTAAGATATAGTGATTATCTCTCATTTGCAATTTTTTCATGTTTCTCGATGCATGTAGCCACTGCTAATTCTAAAGAAACATGTAGGTTTTCCAGCAATTTCAAGGGAAATTTGCCGATTTTGGGGTTTTCAAAGGGCTTAAAATTACTGATAAATGCATTATTTACAAAATCTCAGCACATGATTTAAGAAAGAACTTTAAAGTATCAAATCCAAAAAAAAAAAAAAAAGATTCAATCAATCCTAATGTTAAGAAACAGGGCTTATTTAGGGGCTTCGTGGCCCTGCCCCTTTACTTTGTTGAATCCATAGTACTCTCTTTTGTCATGCTCACTTGTATGAATCGCTCCATTAAAACAATTCTGATCTTTAGGTCCAAAAATGGTGTTTCTGTTTTTGTAACTTTTTCCTTTTTAAGAGTCAATTCTTTTGGATAAATAACATTTTTATTCTTTACGTATAGAGGATTATTGATAGTAAAAATATCATCCAGGTACCGAGAAGTAGAAATGAAACATTTCAAATCATCATGTTTATTTTGTTTTTGTATAATTGGATAAATTCTTTTTCATACCTGTATAGAAATAAATCTGCAACAAGAGGTGCACAATAGGTACCCATAGAGATCCCAACAACTACTTGTAGAGTTTCCCACCAAATCTTACATGAATATTGTCCACGATTTGTATGATTTGTATTCTGTAGCGTAAAAGAAATCATTTGATTCAGATGTATAAATATAAAAGAAGGGAGGGGATCTCCAACAAGATCCTGTTGTAGCACCAACAACAAAGGAGAAAAGCTCCTGTGACTTACTTTTGCCTGTAATGGCGCCACCTGTTGCCGGATCCAGAGAACAAACCAAAATACTAGTAGTGGACCATAAAAGAAAGGAGGGGATCTTATGTATGGAGTACATAAGTACTCCATACGTACCAACTCTAATCAAAATTACTTCAGCTGTTCTGAAGAAGACGGAAATGTAAAAAGTTTATGATGGACGGCCGACGGTTGCTAGACGGCATACTATGACAGTAGCTCAATTGAGCTTCGCTTAGGTGGGCTAAAAAATCCCCTAGATGTGTAAAAATTGTCTTCGTCTTTACCGATATATCATTGACTTTCTTGTGAGTGGCCATGTTGGGGATCATTCCCTTTCTTTTACATACACTGCGTTCTGGTATTCTTTCAAGTTCTTGAATGTTAACACCTTTAAATGAGAATTACGTATGTTACTTAAAGTATATATCATTCAGTTGGTCTAATTTGTAGTCAAATAGTTTCATAGTTTAATGACTGCCAACGTGAGTTGCGTTGTCTATTTTTTTTTTCAAACCAAGAAGCGGACTTTTGGAATTCCATCTAGACGTTTCAAACATTGATTTTTAAATTACGTCTAGTTTTGTCGAAAAAGAATTTCATTGCACATCAAAACAGACTCCTACTCATTACTTTTGATATTCAAAACAAAGGAGGGGATCTCCAACAACACCAGGTTGTAGCACCCACAGCAAAACCCCAAAATACCCAATGCAAAAACACAAAGCAGACAGGCACAGAAAGAGACGCGTAAGGGACAAGGAACGTCAACGCACAACACAGAAACATCAAACACAAAGGACACATAAACCAACGAGACCAACGGGTAACCGATGCCGACTTAGGACGGCCATCTGCCATGGAAATAGCAAAAGTTATGGTTATCCTGGATTACGTGAACACAACCCTCCCACTATTCCGATTACCCAGAGGTCTCGAAGAACGTACAATTGTGGTGTAAAACAACTTCCTCACTGTAAGATGACCACACACAAACAAGACCGCAAAACGCAGGGGCCCAAGCAACACAGATGAATATGTAAATGGATATTAAAAGAGGGCGTACGTAATACAATCCGTGCTCTGCCGCCGCGAGCTCATGTATGTTATCACCCGAGGAGTCCGACTGACATTCAGAGAGGACAAGTGGTCGGGGCCCTGTCTTCTCTAAAGAGATTTGGACAGGGCCCGTCATGGAGGCCCGTCGTCACAGTCAGTCAGAGTGCAAGTTTTAAGATTGCGCTTGAACAAGACTGTAGATTGGTCAAGTACCAAGCCTAGTGTCCGTCTGGCGAATTAGGATCACATCCATGGTATAAAAGGCGTTTGATGATTCTGACGCATTTTCGATAGTGATGTTGTCTACCTTTGATCCTTCTTATCTTGTTTGATGTTTCTGTGTTGTGCGTTAACGTTCCTTGTCCCTTACGCGTCTCTTTTTGCTTGTCTGCTTTGTGTTTTTGCATTGGGTGTTTTGGGGTTTTGCTGTGGGTGCTACAACCTGGTGTTGTTGGAGATCCCCTCCTTTGTTAATAATGTCACCATAAAATGCAGGTTGTGAAATACCCAAAGTAATATACTCTGTTGCCTGTATTGGTCCGAATTTCAAAAGAAGTTGACAATAATTTTTGTAAAATTTCCAGAAAGTCTTTACTAGTTTGTGAAAGCGAAAACCTTGTCCTAAAAGTTTCTTGGTAATTTGTAAATTTCTACTATGAAAGGGTTAGTTCAAAATGACAAATATGGATAATGACCATATCCCTGTCTACAGTACAAAATCGATAATTCAGAAAATCAGAAACCGAAGGCATACAAAATCAGGATAAAACAGGAACCAAAGCAAACAAAAACAAAAACCTCCACCATATGAAAAGAAGCGAACTCCCGATATGAGAGTGAGACCAGGTACCCAGGAAGAGTAAGCATCTCCTGCTTGCATGCAACACCCGTCGCTTCAATTCGGTAGAACTGTCACATCCGGTTACTTCCATTTTGGAAGATATAGAGTACAATCTTTGGTTGGATGGTTCAAATGGTTTATGACAGAATATCATCCACCATTCTGGATAGTGGGACATCATAGTGTATGACGAGTTCCCCATATCGACCGTAGAACTTCCTCAGTGACGATGTTAGTCGGTCACAAACATATCCCTGACTGAGAAGCTTATCTGAAAGACGCCTAGCTCTCAGAACAAAATCCGTATATTTGGTACTTGCTCTGGCATAGCGTATCAATTGAGATATGAACACGCCATAAGCAGGCGATGAAGGGATGTTGCTACTCAGAAAAGGAAAGTTCGTAATGCTGAAATTGAAGTCGTCACGTTTGTCATAGAGTGAGGTGTTCATGTGACCATCAGTGTCGTAGGACAACATTATGTCCAAATAGGATGCTGAATTATTTGTCTCTGTAGTTTCTTTGACTTCAAGCTCCGAAGGATAGATACTGCTCAGGTAATCCGCGAATTTTGGATTATTGATGGACAACACATCGTCTATGTATCTGTAAGTGAAGTTGAAGTCAGAAGCTAAGTATCTTTTCCCTTCAGAGACCAAAGTTTGAATGAATTCAGCTTCGTACGAGTAAAGGAAAATGTCGGCAAGGAGTTGGGCACAATTGGTCCCCATTGGAATTCCGACAATTTGCTGGAAGACCTTTCCTCCAAACACCACAAAAATGTTGTCGATCAGAAAGTTTAACATCTGAATAATGTCTGTTTCAGTGTACTTATTTTCAGAATCTGACTTTTCTTTTACAAAGTAGGTTTTGTCATAGTTAACAACAATAAATTTGTATTTGCGATTACCGTTCTTACTTGTAAACGCATTACTTATAATTTTTGCGAGTCTTTCTTTCAATTTAGAATGTGGAATTGTAGTGTAAAGTGTCGAAAAATCAAAGGCTTTGATCGAATGGACTCTACTAAAATGAGTGGATTTCAGATGTTCTAAAAGTTCCTTCGAATTCTTTAAAATCCACATCTGGTTGATACCACTGCGAGAATATACTGTCGAACAATATTTTTGTAGCCCACATTTGATTTCAGATAAAACTTTCGTGAGTTCATTCACATTTTCTGATTTAATGTTTTTTTTCACAAAAGGAGTATGAATGTTAGAATTTAATAGCTATTCTCTGTAAGGATTTGCACTTTTATTAAGAACGCATTGCACAGCATGTCCCAAAAATAAAAGAAAAAATGATAAAAACTTTAAGGTCGCATACGTCATCGATGCACCATGACCTAAACAAAACTGATGAAATATTAGGATATTTCTTGGAGATGTTAGTGATATCATAAATATAATATATTGAATTTTATTTTCTCTAAAAAAGGTTTGTTAAAAGAATATTTCTTCAATTTTGTCAACTTTTGTACTTTGCAGCGAGATGTTATCGAGGTGTTATCGAGGGGTACTTTTTTTTAGATTTTCATTTTGGGTGGGTTGCACAAAAATGTACCTTTCCGGAACAGTTTTAGCTATTTCACTCTTTGAAAGGATATCTATTAGGGATTATTGCAGTAGATTGAAATATTTCTTCCAGAGGGAAGGGATGATAACAAATAACACAAACACTCAAATACACAAATTTTCGGACCTTTGGCGAGGGATCAAGGGGCCTTGCCAAGCGGCCGAAAATTTGGGTAGTTGAGTGTTTGTGTTTTTATTTATAAGGAAATAGACATATTTGATTATATCATGGTAAAAATAATCACAATGAGTTAAAGAAGATCCTAACGATTATCTCAACAGCACTCACAATATAGCACAAGAATGGTTTTAATGTGGAATTATTATCAATATATCATGTATTAATCTATCAAAATTCATTGTTTTGCGACAGATCTCGGAATTGGTTTACACATGTACATTGTATATCTAGAGGACCACTAGTCAATCAAATGAACGATGATATGTAATCTTAATTACAAATATAAATCATCAGATATGAATGTCAAATAAACAGAATAATTTTTTATTGCTTTGACAAAGAATTTTTGGATTATTGAGCCACCTTAAACAATCTCGGCACACATGGTCTCTTATTTTCATGAAATATCACATATAAGTAGGGACCAATGAAAAAAAGATAAATTTGACACAAAATGTTTCTAGGTCATCTGGTTACCATGGCCTATAAAGTTGAAAAATTGGCAAAATTAAGCTTAGTGAAGCGCTATAATTCTACATATGACGGTAGGAAAGATTTGTTACGTATCCTAAAGATTAGAGCCTAACATTTTATTTATTTATTTATTTTAAGATGTATTCCCTGTATCTTCTAGAAAAGAGAGTTTATCATTTAATTGACCCTTCCGAACGCGGGAAAAATTTGAGAAATTTAACGACGTCACAATGCAATTTCGATGTTTGACCGAGGTTCGAAGCTTGTTTGTCCGAGGTCAAACCATTGTGACGTCACTAAATTTTGCATTATTTTCCCGCAATCGGAAGGGTCAATTTCATTTTTTTTGTTTTATTGGGTAAAGAAACCTACAAAAAGTTAACTTTTCAAGGATTTATAAACATAACATGTGTTTTGCCGGCGAATTCACAATGTTTACAATCACAATAATTATAATAAAGTCATGTCGTAAAAGGTGAGCTTTAATTATCTCATAGAGCTTTCTAGTCATCAATCTTGAAAGGTTTGAAAGTTTGTTAACTGCCGACTAAATAATCCGTGAAAATATACCCTTATTTACCCTTAATCAAGTTGAATAATCTATGTCGTTATTATTTTTAAATTTGTAATCATGGTAATGCGCACGCGTAACTTGGGGTTTTCCATTTTCGGTGTAAATATTTTGAGCCAGAAATATTTACAATAAATCATCTTTATATTTTGGTATCTTGAGGAGCTTGGTTGTAGAAATTTTGTAATTTACGGAAAGTTAATAAATTTGGTAATGCTAGAAAAATACAGCTTGTGTTCTACAAGTTAAATTTCATCCAATTTTTGACGATTACAGGGTCTACAACTTTAATATCAATCCACTTGTTGTTATGTAACAAGTTACCTTACCAACGGTAATTATTGTCTATATTATTACTCATTTTGCAACTTCTGGGTCATTTTTAATTTTTTTGCATTACGATGAACACATAATAATTGTTGGAATATATCTTACAGTAAGATATCTTTCAAAAACCGTGAACAATTATAGGGAGAATATGTTACAATGAGATAAAACAATCATTTTAATCCCATGAAGTTCAAATTCGATATCAATAAAGGTCCAGTTAGCCTGTATCAAAATACAAGAACAAACTTTCATATCGATAATGGTTCAGTAACTTCATTTTGTTCCCAAGCAAGAAGCGGTTGAATTTCCGATGATGACATTATAAAAACAATACGTTTGCGGCGGTAGCCATGGTGTCTCACTTACGGTATATTTTTGTGAATATAGATTTAACGAAACATTTGACTTTATATTTATTACACTCAGATTGTAGATGATAATTTTTCTGGTTCCATTGATACCAAAAAAGAAAAAAACAAAATTTGAGGAGTTTGAAGACTGAAACCTCACTCGGTACTATGCGAACCAGTATTGACGCCGGGAATATAATGACGTCAAACGATTATTGAGCTTCCTTATATGGTTACATAGAATAGCTATTAACACGTTCGGTGACGGCTTACTTCGTCCGGTGACGGCTTACTTCGTATGAATCGTTTCAAATTCAGCACTACATATATACTTAATCTGATTGGAATAAAACAATTATATGCATTCTTGCTTTATGTGTAGTCATTTGTGTTTTATGTTTTTCTGTGATTTGACGTTCAATGTACTACTGCGTCTCTTTCTGTGCGTGTCATTTTTGTGTTTTACACTGGGTGTTTTGGGAGGTTGCTGTTGATGCGGCAACTAGGTGTTGTTGGAGATCCCCTCCTTTCTTTGATATCGCAGCATGTGATCTTTGTAAGGATGAAAATTCTATCCTTTATGTCCATTGTCCATTTAAGCTAATTTCTGGCTCATTTTTCTGTTGACACTTTTCTTTAAGTCCGATATGTGTTTTCCACTATATAGTGAGTATAACATAGAAGAAATATCATCCGTTGTTCAGAAGTCAAAAATCCAGGAAAACATGGTATATATTTGTAAGTCTCTATTAACAATGACAAATATGGATAATGACCATATCCCTGTTTACAGCACAAAATCGATAACCCAGAAAATCAGAAACCGAAGGCATACAAAATCAGGATAAAACAGAAACCAAAGCAAACAAACAAAAACCTCCACCGTATGAAAAGAAGCGAACTCCCGATATGAGAGTGAGACCAGGTGCCTAGGAAGAGTAAGCATCTCCTGCTTGCATGCAACACCCGTCGCTTCAATTCGGTAGAACTGTCACATCCGGTTACTTCCATTTTGGAAGATATAGAGTACAATCTTTTGTTGGATGGTTCAAACGGTCTATGACAGAATATTATCCACCATTCTGGAAAGTGGGACATCATAGTGTATGACGAGTTCCCCATATCGACCGTAGAACTTCCTCAGTGACGATGTTAGTCGGTCACAAACATATCCCTGACTGAGAAGCTTATCTGAAAGACGCCTAGCTCTCAGAACAAAATCCGTATATTTGGTACTTGCTCTGGCATAGCGTATCAATTGAGATATGAACACGCCATAAGCAGGCGATGAAGGGATGTTGCTACTCAGAAAGGGAAAGTTTGTAATGCTGAAATCAAGGCAATCGCGAACCCCAATAGAGGCAGAACCAGGTGCCCAAAAGGAGACTGCATTCAATACCAAACGCCCCATACCAAATAGGAACGCGTCAAATCCGGTAATGTCTAAATACTACTAGGTAAAAGACAGTCGAATGGAAATGTTCTTAACCATCCATGATAGGCAATGTCGAAATATGCAATAAGTTCTTTTTAGCGTCCATAAAACTTCCTCAATGACATCTTTAAATCGTTTCTTTAAAAGACATTGAGTAGGAGCTTACTGGCGAGCCTCTTTCCTCTCAGCATAAAGTTTTCGTACCTAGAACTTGCCCTCGCATAACGTATAAATTGTGAAATGAATACGCTTTAGGTAGGCGAAGACGGACCGTTCCTGCAAGTGAGGGGGAAGTTTGTGATGGTGAAATTAAAATCCTCATGTTTGTCATAAACAGAGGTGTTCAAATGAAACTTGTCACTGTACAAGTAGTGTGCCTAGGACAAAAGCGGATTTGTTAAATCTGACTATTGACAATCCTGCTTTTAGATTCGACAATCCTTATTTTAGATTTCATATGAATTAAATCTATCAAAAAGAACTAACACTTAAAAAGGTAAATGTTTCAAACACAGAAACACCTTTTTGGACCTAAATATCAACATTCTAAATGACAAAATGTCATACAAGTGTATATGACAAAAGAGATGATTTTGGATTGTTAGATGATTTTTGTATTAACGATGGTTTTTTATCCATATTTGTCATAGTAAATTTCCCCTGGTTTGACGGTGATATTCCCACACTACTGTTACATGTATACGGTATTTTCATAACACAGCTTATCCGGTACGCTAGAGCATATACTTATTTTTTGGATTTTCACAGTAGAAATTTATAAATTACCAAGATACTTTTAGGTCAAGGATTCTGGAAATCTTACAAGTATTACAATCAGCTTCTTTTAAAATTCGGATCTACACAAGCAACAGAGTATACTACTTTGGGTATTACACAACCTGCATTTTATGGTCATATGATAAACAAAATTACCTGAAGTACATTCAAACTTCAACCACAAATGTAAGAAAAAAATCGGTCGCCTGCTTTACCGAAGATATGATCCCAGCGTCATCAAATGAACACTGGGCATGGTACTGGACCAATCTCAGTTTTGCACCAGTGTCTTTCCCAACGCTGCACACTGGTCAACCTTGACGACGGGACGCCTTGTTTAAATCTCGCCAGAGAAGACTCGGTCCTGATTCTTTGTCCTATCGGAAAGTTGATCAGACTTCTCGGATGATTGATTTTGAGCTCGCTTTAGCCAGCAGATCACAGACTGTTATACACATGGCATAATTTTTCATAGAATTTGTGTTAAAAAGGTCGTTGCGTTTAACTGTCTTGTTTGTGAGAAGTTTTCTGTTTATACAACTATTGTGTTGTTTCTGTACGTCTGTTTCGCCTGTATTGTACTGTATGATGTTCTCGTGACTATTTTCGAGTATTTTTTTGGTTTGGAGTTTGTATGATGTCATTTATTGGTCACTTTCTTATGAGTTTATTTCGCTGGGTGAATGCAGGGTGGTCATGCTGGAGATAATTCCGTTTTCTTTATAACCAAAGAATTTAATCTTTTAAACATCTCATATATTTTCCGAGATCACCAGGTTTAAAGCAAGATACCTCAGTATTTTGAAAATTTAGAATCCCCTACTATATAAAAACAAGTACGAAGTTATATTTCTAATTACAGTAAAGGAGGCAAAGAAGATCTTGACGATAATCTCAACAGCACGAACTCACAATAGAGCACAAAATTGAGCATGGACGGATCCATAGTAAGCTAGAGGTGGGACCAGGTGCAAGTGAGGGGGAAGTTTGTGATGGTGAAATTAAAATCCTCATGTTTGTCATAAACAGAGGTGTTCAAATGAAACTTGTCACTGTACAAGTAGTGTGCCTAGGACAAAAGCGGATTTGTTAAATCTGACTATTGACAATCCTGCTTTTAGATTCGACAATCCTTATTTTAGATTTCATATGAATTAAATCTATCAAAAAGAACTAACACTTAAAAAGGTAAATGTTTCAAACACAGAAACACCTTTTTGGACCTAAATATCAACATTCTAAACGACAAAATTTCATACAAGTGTATATGACAAAAGAGATGATTTTGGATTGTTAGATGATTTTTGTATTAACGATGGTTTTTTATCCATATTTGTCATAGTAAATTTCCCCTGGTTTGACGGTGATATTCCCACACTACCGTTACATGTATACGGTATTTTCATAACACAGCTTATCCGGTACGCTAGAGCATATACTTATTTTTTGGATTTTCACAGTAGAAATTTATAAATTACCAAGATACTTTTAGGTCAAGGATTCTGGAAATCTTACAAGTATTACAATCAGCTTCTTTTAAAATTCGGATCTACACAAGCAACAGAGTATACTACTTTGGGTATTACACAACCTGCATTTTATGGTCATATGATAAACAAAATTACCTGAAGTACATTCAAACTTCAACCACAAATGTAAGAAAAAAATCGGTCGCCTGCTTTACCGAAGATATGATCCCAGCGTCATCAAATGAACACTGGGCATGGTACTGGACCAATCTCAGTTTTGCAGCAGTGCCTTTCCCAACGCTGCACACTGGTCAACCTTGACGACGGGACGCCTTGTTTAAATCTCGCCAGAGAAGACTCGGTCCTGATTCTTTGTCCTATCGGAATGTTGATCAGACTTCTCGGATGATTGATTTTGAGCTCGCTTCAGCCAGCAGATCACAGACTGTTATACGCATGGCATAATTTTTCATAGAATTTGTGTTAAAAAGGTCGTTGCGTTTAACTGTCTTGTTTGTGAGAAGTTTTCTGTTTATACAACTATTGTGTTGTTTCTGTACGTCTGTTTCGCCTGTATTGTACTGTATGATGTTCTCGTGACTATTTTCGAGTATTTTTTGGTTTGGAGTTTGTATGATGTCATTTATTGGTCACTTTCTTATGAGTTTATTTCGCTGGGTGAATGCAGGGTGGTCATGCTGGAGATAATTCCGTTTTCTTTATAACCAAAGAATTTAATCTTTTAAACATCTCATATATTTTCCGAGATCACCAGGTTTAAAGCAAGATACCCCAGTATTTTGAAAATTTAGAATCCCCTACTATATAAAAACAAGTACGAAGTTATATTTCTAATTACAGTAAAGGAGGCAAAGAAGATCTTGACGATAATCTCAACAGCACGAACTCACAATAGAGCAGAAAATTGAGCATGGACGGATCCATAGCAAGCTAGAGGTGGGACCAGGTGCCCGGGAGGAGTAAGCACCTCTGTTGGCTAGCCGCACCCGCCGTCGATGTTCATGCACGAAAATGGAAATATATAAAATGCATGCACTGATTTAGGTTATGTGTACATAGAAATTGTTGTGGCGATCATGCCAGGGAAAATATTCAAAACACTTGGTCAAACCCTTCGCAGGGAACTTTTTTAACGAGCTTCACATGGCAAAGGGCGTAAGTGTGACATAAATGAATCAAATAAGATCTTGACGATAATCTCAACAGCACTCACAATAGAGCACAAAATTGAGCATCGACGGATCCTTAGCAAGCGTGAGGTGGGACCAGGTGCCTGGGAGGAGTAAGCATCCCCTGTTGGCTAGCCGCACCCGCCGTCGATGTTCATATAAAGTCACCTCTGATAACAATGTAGATGATTCATGTCCTACTACATGCAAATGCGCAAGCTCTGCATATCTTTACGAACCAGCTGGTCATATAATTACTGGAGACTTGTCAATAATTCAAGACTCGAGGCTTCGTAGTCTTTAAATGAAAGGGTCAAAGCATTGAATTCCATCCAAGATAGATTTCATTCAATTCCGGAAAATGGAAATGTTAAACTTCTTCAAATTCAATAGCATTATTTAAGAATAGATAAAATTTCAGCATGGACCAGACACCGGGTTCAAAGCAAAATACCCCAGCATTTTGAAAATTTAGAACCCCCTACTATCTGTTATAAATATAACAAAACAGAACGAAGTTTTATTTTTAATAATAATAAAGTCACCTCTGACGTCAATATGAATGATTCATGTCCTACTTCATGCAAAGCAAGATACCTCAGTATGTGGAAAATTTTGAACCTCCTACTATATGTTATAAATACATGTCCTTCTTCACGCGAATGCGCTAAATGAGGCGTTGGAAGTCGAAAATAGTGTAAGTTCGACAGTCTTGTTTAAGAGTTGTGTTTAAATTCGACACCTGGAAATCCAACTTACACCCTCAAGAACCTTTCGAAGATAATAGATAACCGCAAATCAGCTCTTAGAGTTTGATTAATCATACTTATACTGCATACCTAAAATGCATAAGAAATCCGTACAAACAAGGTTCCATAGCTGGTTCACCAAAATGTTCTACCAAATCTGTGTCGATCTTACTCACCAAAATTTAATTTGAAATCAAATCTGGACTTCAAAAATATTGTTCGACAGTATATTCCCGTAGCGGTTTAAACCAGATGTGGATTTTAAAGAATTCGAACTTCAAGGAGCTTTTAGAACATTTGAAATCCATTCATTTTAGTAGAGTCCATTCGATCAAAGTCTTTGATTTTTGACATTTTACACTACATTCCCACATTCTAAATTGAAAGAAAGACTTGCAAAATTATAAGTAATGCGTTTACAAGCAAGAACTGCAATCGCAAATACAAATTTATTGTTGTTAACTATGACAAAAACTACAAAATGAAAAGTCCGATTCAGAAAATAAGTACACTGAAACAGATATTATTCAGACGTTAAACTTCCTGATCGACAACATTTTAGTGGTGTTTGGAGAAAGGTCTTCCAGCAAACTGTCGGAATTCCAATGGGGACCAATTGTGCCCCACTTTTTGCCGATATTTTTCTTTTTTCGTACGAAGCTGAATTCATTGAATCTTTGGTCAGTGAAGGGGAAAGATAATTGGCTTCTGACTTCAACTTCATTTACAGATACATAGACGATGTGTTGAAAATAAATTACCTCAGCAGAATCTAAACTTCGGAGCTCGAATTCAAAGAAAATACAGAGACAAATAATTCAGCATCCTATTTGGACATAATTTTGGTTACGACACTGATGGTCACATGAACACCCCACTCTATGACAGACTTTACGACTTCAATTTCAGCATCACAAACTTACCTTTCTGAGTAGCAACATCCCTTCATCTGCTGCTTATGGCGTGTTTATATCTCACTTGATACGCTATGCTAGAGCAAGTACCAAGTATACGGATTTTACTCTGAGAGCTAGGCGTCTTTCAGATCAGCTTCTCAGTCAGGAACACGTTTGCGACCGACTAACATCGTTACTGAGGAAATTCTACGATTGATATGGGGAACTCGTCATACATTATGATGTCCCACTGTCCAGAATGGTGGATGATATTCTGTCATAGACCATTTGTACCGTCCAACAAAAGATTTACTTTATATCTTCCAAAATAGAAGTTACCGGATGTGACAATTCTGCCGAATTGAAGCGACGGGTGCTGCATGCAAGCAGGAGATGCTGGCTCTTCCTGGGCACCTGGTCGCACTACCATATCAAGAGTTCGCTTCTTTTCGTGTGGTCGAGGTTTTTCTTTGTTCGCGTTGGTTCCTGTTTTATCCTGATTTTGTATGCCTTCGGTTTATGATTTTCTAAATTATCGATTTTAGTGCTGTATATAGGGATATGGTCATTATGCATAATTGTCATAAGAAGGGGTCGAACCTCACTCTCTTAATGACTGGATGACAAATATGGATAATGACCATATCCCTGGCTACAGTACAAAATCGATAATTCAGAAAATCAGAAACCGTAGGCATACAAAATCAGGATAAAACAGGAACCAAAGCAAACAAAAACAAAAACCTCCACCATATGAAAAGAAGCGAACTCCCGATATGAGAGTGAGACCAGGTGCCCAGGAAGAGTAAGCATCTCCTGCTTGCATGCAACACCCGTCGCTTCAATTCGGTAGAACTGTCACATCCGGTTACTTCCATTTTGGAAGATATAGAGTACAATCTTTGGTTGGATAGTTCAAATGGTCTATGACAGAATATCATCCACCATTCTGGATAGTGGGACATCATAGTGTATGACGAGTTCCCCATATCGACCGTAGAACTTCCTCAGTGACGATGTTAGTCGGTCACAAACATATCCTTGACTGAGAAGCTTATCTGAAAGACGCCTAGCTCTCAGAACAAAATCCGTATATTTGGTACTTGCTCTGGCATAGCGTATCAACTGAGATATGAACACGCCATAAGCAGGTGATGAAGGGATGTTGCTACTCAGAAAAGGAAAGTTCGTAATGCTGAAATTGAAGTCGTCACGTTTGTCATAGAGTGAGGTGTTCATGTGACCATCAGTGTCGTAGGACAACATTATGTCCAAATAGGATGCTGAATTATTTGTCTCTGTAGTTTCTTTGACTTCAAGCTCCGAAGGATAGATACTGCTCAGGTAATCCGCGAATTTTGGATTATTGATGGACAACACATCGTCTATGTATCTGTAAGTGAAGTTGAAGTCAGAAGCTAAGTATCTTTTCCCTTCAGAGACCAAAGATTGAATGAATTCAGCTTCGTACGAGTAAAGGAAAATGTCGGCAAGGAGTGGGGCACAATTGGTCCCCATTGGAATTCCGACAATTTGCTGGAAGACCTTTCCTCCAAACACCACAAAAATGTTGTCGATCAGAAAGTTTAACATCTGAATAATGTCTGTTTCAGTGTACTTATTTTCAGAATCTGACTTTTCTGTTACAAAGTAGGTTTTGTCATAGTTAACAACAATAAATTTGTATTTGCGATTACCGTTCTTACTTGTAAACGCATTACTTATAATTTTTGCGAGTCTTTCTTTCAATTTAGAATGTGGAATAGTAGTGTAAAGTGTCGAAAAATCAAAGGCTTTGATCGAATGGACTCTACTAAAATGAGTGGATTTCAGATGTTCTAAAAGTTCCTTCGAATTCTTTAAAATCCACATCTGGTTGATACCACTGCGAGAATATACTGTCGAACAATATTTTTGTAGCCCAGATTTGATTTCAGATAAAACTTTGGTGAGTAAGATCGATACAGATTTGGTAGAACATTTTGAGGAACCAGCGATGAAACGTTGTTTGTACGGATTCTTATGCATTTTAGGTATGCAGTATAAGTATGGTAAATCTAAATCTAAATTGGTAGTGTCGAAGCCAAAGGAAGCAAGAGCTGATTTGTGGTTATCTATTATTTCAGAGGCAGAAAGGTTTGTTGGGGTGTAAGTGGGATTTCCAGGTGTCGAATTTAAACCCAACTCTTTAACTAGACTGTCGAAATAGTATTTTTGCAAGTAAATGTGTAATTATTTGAGGCTTTGTCCGCTGGTGTGATGACATAATGTTCTTGGAGGTAGGTAAGTTCTGTGATAACATCAGGGTCTTTAAATATAGACACGAATCTGGTGTTCACAGTTGATTTTAATCGGTTAATTCTAGATAAAAGTAACCCTCTGATTGATTTTATCCATTCGGAAAGGGTGTCGAGCTGTACATCCTCTTTCTTTGCCCAACGTCTTGCATATTCCTCACAAGAGTCCATAATAATTTTGACATTTTGGTTCCATGTAAAGGACATACTTTCTCTGTATTTGGGACCCTTTTTTAACAATTCTCTCAACTTGTCGTTCTTGACTATACTAAGGTCACCAGTAATAACGTGTCCACAAGGAGAGTAGTTGAAATCCGATGAAGAACATTCGCAGGGAAGTGGATGTAGTGAGGGATTACTTAAATCAATATACTGCAGGAATCGTTTGTAATTGTAAATTTTAGATGCAACTGTTGGTGTGTAGCTATAGGAAATACAAGGAGTTTCTTTTCTTTTGAAATATGGTGGGATTTTTTCTGTGACAGTTTTGTGATTCAAAATTTGACCAAGATTCAAGTTATCAATACCTTTGTTTGCAAATCTTACTTTAATGAAAGGGCGGTTTGTTTTCTCCTCTGATTTATCTGATCTAACTGCTTGAAATAAACGAAAAGTAGAAATGTCCAAGATGACTCCTTGTAGTCTGTATTCTGGGGAACGTGTATCGGTATATGCGAGATCCTTCGTATAATCGTAGATTTCGTGTAACTTCCGTAAAGGAACAGAGTATAATTTGGTACGAATATAATGCAGGCCTAGAGGCTTATTCAAAAATGGAACCAAGTCATCGAAGGAGAAACTAAGTATCTCAGGCCTATTATATTTTCGAATGCCATGACTTCGAGGTCTTCTTTGTGATCTGTTGAATAAGCTAGTCACATTTACCGATTGACAACCGGGACTTGTTAAGTTTCCTATAGTGCTGATGTTATCGTTGCACCCATAGGGCGCTGCAGTGTTAAGATTTTTTATCCAGAACTCTTCTCTGTTGCGACGGAGAGGTGTGCTCAAATTGGGATTGTTTGTGGGGTGATATATTTTCTCCAGGATTCTGACTCTCATCGATAAAACAGAATGATTTTTATATTAACGATGGTTTTTTATCCATATTTGTCATAGTAAATTTCCCCTGGTTTGACGGTGATATTCCCACACTACTGTTACATGTATACGGTATTTTCATAACACAGCTTATCCGGTACGCTAGAGCATATACTTATTTTTTGGATTTTCACAGTAGAAATTTATAAATTACCAAGATACTTTTAGGTCAAGGATTCTGGAAATCTTACAAGTATTACAATCAGCATCTTTTAAAATTCGGATCTACACAAGCAACAGAGTATACTACTTTGGGTATTACACAACCTGCATTTTATGGTCATATGATAAACAAAATTACCTGAAGTACATTCAAACTTCAACCACAAATGTAAGAAAAAAATCGGTCGCCTGCTTTACCGAAGATATGATCCCAGCGTCATCAAATGAACACTGGGCATGGTACTGGACCAATCTCAGTTTTGCAGCAGTGTCTTTCCCAACGCTGCACACTGGTCAACCTTGACAACGGGACGCCTTGTTTAAATCTCGCCAGAGAAGACTCGGTCCTGATTCTTTGTCCTATCGGAAAGTTGATCAGACTTCTCGGATGATTGATTTTGAGCTCGCTTCAGCCAGCAGATCACAGACTGTTATACGCATGGCATAATTTTTCATAGAATTTGTGTTAAAAAGGTCGTTGCGTTTAACTGTCTTGTTTGTGAGAAGTTTTCTGTTTATACAACTATTGTGTTGTTTCTGTACGTCTGTTTCGCCTGTATTGTACTGTATGATGTTCTCGTGACTATTTTCGAGTATTTTTTGGTTTGGAGTTTGTATGATGTCATTTATTGGTCACTTTCTTATGAGTTTATTTCGCTGGGTGAATGCAGGGTGGTCATGCTGGAGATAATTCCGTTTTCTTTATAACCAAAGAATTTAATCTTTTAAAAATCTCATATATTTTCCGAGATCACCAGGTTTAAAGCAAGATACCCCAGTATTTTGAAAATTTAGAATCCCCTACTATATAAAAACAAGTACGAAGTTATATTTCTAATTACAGTAAAGGAGGCAAAGAAGATCTTGACGATAATCTCAACAGCACGAACTCACAATAGAGCACAAAATTGAGCATGGACGGATCCATAGCAAGCTAGAGGTGGGACCAGGTGCCCGGGAGGAGTAAGCATCCCCTGTTGGCTAGCCGCACCCGTCGTCGATGTTCATGCACGAAAATGGAAATGTATAAAATGCATGCACTGATTTAGGTTATGTGTACATAGAAATTGTTGTGGCGATCATGCCAGGGAAAATATTCAAAACACTTAGTCAAACCCTTCGCAGGGAACTTTTTTAACGAGCTTCACATGGCAAAGGGCGTAAGTGTGACATAAATGAATCAAATAAGATCTTGACGATAATCTCAACAGCACTCACAATAGAGCACAAAATTGAGCATCGACGGATCCTTAGCAAGCGTGAGGTGGGACCAGGTGCCTGGGAGGAGTAAGCATCCCCTGTTGGCTAGCCGCATCCGCCGTCGATGTTCATATAAAGTCACCTCTGATAACAATGTAGATGATTCATGTCCTACTACATGCAAATGCGCAAGCTCTGCATATCTTTACGAACCAGCTGGTCATATAATTACTGGAGACTTGTCAATAATTCAAGACTCGAGGCTTCGTAGTCTTTAAATGAAAGGGTCAAAGCATTGAATTCCATCCAAGATAGATTTCATTCAATTCCGGAAAATGGAAATGTTAAACTTCTTCAAATTCAATAGCATTATTTAAGAATAGATAAAATTTCAGCATGGACCAGACACCGGGTTCAAAGCAAAATACCCCAGCATTTTGAAAATTTAGAACCCCCTACTATCTGTTATAAATATAACAAAACAGAACGAAGTTTTATTTTTAATAATAATAAAGTCACCTCTGACGTCAATATGAATGATTCATGTCCTACTTCATGCAAAGCAAGATACCTCAGTATGTGGAAAATTTTGAACCCCCTACTATATGTTATAAATACATGTCCTTCTTCACGCGAATGCGCTAAATGAGGCGTTGGAAGTCGAAAATAGTGTAAGTTCGACAGTCTTGTTTAAGAGTTGTGTTTAAATTCGACACCTGGAAATCCAACTTACACCCTCAAGAACCTTTCGAAGATAATAGATAACCTCAAATCAGCTCTTAGAGTTTGATTAATCATACTTATACTGCATACCTAAAATGCATAAGAAATCCGTACAAACAAGGTTCCATAGCTGGTTCACCAAAATGTTCTACCAAATCTGTGTCGATCTTACTCACCAAAATTTAATTTGAAATCAAATCTGGACTTCAAAAATATTGTTCGACAGTATATTCCCGTAGCGGTATAAACCAGATGTGGATTTTAAAGAATTCGAAGGAGCTTTTAGAACATTTGAAATCCATTCATTTTAGTAGAGTCCATTCGATCAAAGTCTTTGATTTTTGACATTTTACACTACATTCCCACATTCTAAATTGAAAGAAAGACTTGCAAAATTATAAGTAATGCGTTTACAAGCAAGAACTGCAATCGCAAATACAAATTTATTGTTGTTAACTATGACAAAACCTACAAAATGAAAAGTCCGATTCAGAAAATAAGAACACTGAAACAGATATTATTCAGACGTTAAACTTCCTGATCGACAACATTTTAGTGGTGTTTGGAGAAAGGTCTTCCAGCAAACTGTCGGAATTCCAATGGGGACCAATTGTGCCCCACTTTTTGCCGATATTTTTCTTTTTTCGTACGAAGCTGAATTCATTGAATCTTTGGTCAGTGAAGGGGAAAGATAATTGGCTTCTGACTTCAACTTCATTTACAGATACATAGACGATGTGTTGAAAATAAATTACCTCAGCAGAATCTAAACTTCGGAGCTCGAATTCAAAGAAAATACAGAGACAAATAATTCAGCATCCTATTTGGACATAATTTTGGTTACGACACTGATGGTCACATGAACACCTCACTCTATGACAAACTTTACGACTTCAATTTCAGCATCACAAACTTACCTTTCTGAGTAGCAACATCCCTTCAGCTTATGGCGTGTTTATATCTCACTTGATACGCTATGCTAGAGCAAGTACCAAGTATACGGATTTTACTCTGAGAGCTAGGAGTCTTTCAGATCAGCTTCTCAGTCAGGAACACGTTTGCGACCGACTAACATCGTTACTGAGGAAATTCTACGATTGATATGGGGAACTCGTCATACATTATGATGTCCCACTGTCCAGAATGGTGGATGATATTCTGTCATAGACCATTTGTACCGTCCAACAAAAGATTTACTTTATATCTTCCAAAATAGAAGTTACCGGATGTGACAATTCTGCCGAATTGAAGCGACGGGTGCTGCATGCAAGCAGGAGATGCTTCCTGGGCACCTGGTCGCACTACCATATCAAGAGTTCGCTTCTTTTCGTGTGGTCGAGGTATTTCTTTGTTCGCGTTGGTTCCTGTTTTATCCTGATTTTGTATGCCTTCGGTTTATGATTTTCTAAATTATCGATTTTAGTGCTGTATATAGGGATATGGTCATTATGCATAATTGTCATAAGAAGGGGTCGAACCTCACTCTCTTAATGACTGGATGACAAATATGGATAATGACCATATCCCTGTCTACAGTACAAAATCGATAATTCAGAAAATCAGAAACCGTAGGCATACAAAATCAGGATAAAACAGGAACCAAAGCAAACAAAAACAAAAACCTCCACCATATGAAAAGAAGCGAACTCCCGATATGAGAGTGAGACCAGGTGCCCAGGAAGAGTAAGCATCTCCTGCTTGCATGCAACACCCGTCGCTTCAATTCGGTAGAACTGTCACATCCGGTTACTTCCATTTTGGAAGATATAGAGTACAATCTTTGGTTGGATGGTTCAAATGGTCTATGACAGAATATCATCCACCATTCTGGATAGTGGGACATCATAGTGTATGACGAGTTCCCCATATCGACCGTAGAACTTCCTCAGTGACGATGTTAGTCGGTCACAAACATATCCTTGACTGAGAAGCTTATCTGAAAGACGCCTAGCTCTCAGAACAAAATCCGTATATTTGGTACTTGCTCTGGCATAGCGTATCAACTGAGATATGAACACGATATCCGAGTTGACAATTTCCAAAAAAGAAATTCCTCATCTTTATTCGGAAGCACCATCAAGATCGGCTAAATTAGAAAAATCTAAACTTCAGGCTTTGCACAGTAAGTATGTCTCTGCTCCGGCAGACAAGGGGCTAACAACACTATAATTATTTGAAAGCCCTATTACAGAACTTTCTACAACCAATACTTATATAAAAAGCAACAAAACAAACCCTTACATTTTACGAAAGCACCAAGATGAAATTTCTTCATTTCAACTCTCTATGTCGAAAACAGACGTACCAACTATTTACTGTCTGCCCAAACTTCACAAATATCCTTATAAATTTCGATTTACTGCTTACCCGAGCAATTGTACTACTAAAGTGTTATCTAGGAGTTAGACATCAGCGTTAACAGCAATTTAAGTTCATGTATCAAAATATTAAGAAACCGCATTCAATAATAGCAACATCAATTATTTTTGGTCAATAAAGAATTCGGATGATGTGAACAAATTCAAATCATTTAATTCTAAAGCCGAATCTATCTCATCCTACGACTTCTCCAACATTGTCTAACGTTCTTGCGATTGTTCTTCGTCAGATTTCAACTACTCTCCTCGTGGACACGTTATTACTGGTGACCTTAGTATAGTCAAGAACTACAGGTTGAGAGAATTGTTAAAAAAGGATCCTATATACAGAGAAAGTATGTCCTATTACATGGAACCAAAATGTCAAAATTATCATGGGCTCTTGTGAGGAATATGCAAGACGTTGGGCAAAGAAAGAGGATGTACAGCTCGACACTCTTTCCGAATGGATAAAATCCATCAGAGGGTTACTTTTATCTAGAATTTACCGATTAAAATCAACTGTGAACACCAGATTCGAGTCTATATGTAAAGACCCTGATGTTTTCACAGAGCTTACCTACCTCCAAGAACATTATGTCATCACACCAGCGGAAAAGCCTCAAATAATTACACATTTACTTGCAAAAAGTACTATTTCGACAGTCTAGTTAAAGAGTTGGGTTTAAATTCGACACCTGCAAATCCCACTTACACCCCAACAAAACTTTCTGCCTCTGAAATAATAGATAACCACAAATCAGCTCTTGCTTCCTTTGGCTTCGACACTAACAATTTAGATTTAGATTTACCATACTTATACTGCAGACCTAAAATGCATACGAATCCATACAAACAACGTTTCATATCTGGTTCGCCAAAATGTTCTACCAAATCTGTATCGATCTTATTCACCAAAGTTTTATCTGAAATCAAATCTGGACTTCAAAAATATTGTTCGACAGTATATTATCGCGGTGATATCAATCAGATGTGGATTTCAAAGAATTCGAAGGAACTTTCGAAAGATTATCTGAAATCCACTCATTTTAGTAGAGTCCATTCCTTTGATTTTTCTAAATTCTAAATTCACATTCTAAATTGAAAGACAGACTCGCAAAAATCATAAGTAATGCGTTTACACGTAAGAATGGTAATTGAAATACAAATGTATCGTTGTTAACTATGTCAAAATCTACTTAGTAAAAGAAAAGTCCGTTTCTGAACATAGGTACACTGAAACAGATATTATTCAGATGTTAAACTTTCTGATCGACAACATTTTTATGGTGTTTGGAGGAAAGGTCTTCCAGCAAATTGCCCGAATTCTAATGGGGACCAATTGTGCCCCACTCTTTGCCGACATTTTCCTTTACTCGTACGAAGCTGAATTCATCAATCTTTGGTCTCTGAAGGGAAAAGATACTTAGCTTCTGACTTCAACTTCACTTACAGATACATAGACGATGTGTTGTCCATCAATAATCCAAAATTCGCGGATTACATCAGCAGTATCTATCCTTCGGAGCTTGAAGTCAAAGAAACTACAGAGACAAATAATTCAGCATCCTATTTGGACATAATCATAATGTTGTCCTACGACACTGATGGTCACATGAACACCTCACTCTATGACAAACTTTACGACTTCAATTTCAGCATCACAAACTTACCTTTTCTGAGTAGCAACATCCCTTCATCTGCTGCTTATGGCGTGTTTATATCTCACTTGATACGCTATGCTAGAGCAAGTACCAAGTATACAGATTTTATTCTGAGATCTTGGAGTCTTTCAGTTCAGTTTCTCAGTCAGGAATACGTTTTCCTCCCTCATGAGAAGATAAAATATCGCTTATCAAAACTTAATAAATGGTGTTTTGATCGAGAGGGTAAAACATTTATATGTACTTCTGACACAAAGGGAATATATTCCTTAGTAGAATACAAATCATAAAAATTATGGACTCGATCTGAGTTGTGCAGAGCCTTGTCCTTGCTTTGAGAGAATATTTTTGTAAGATTTGGCAACAGTCTATACATGCAAGTTACTTGAATTCCTATGGGTACAAATTGTGCGCCTCTTGTTGCAGATTTAGGGGTTACCATGCGTGTGTTTTACAAAAGCTGACAGGATATCGGCGAATCCCCTTTCAGAAATTGAGTTTTTCCGCGAGGCGTCAGCCGTTTACTTATAACAAAATGATCTTGATTTATCAAAAATTACCTCCGTTTCATTCATAATAAAGTGCGAATACTATAGAGCCAAATTTAACAATAAAAAGTTGTGCATGTTGTACATTTGTACCATATGCAAAACAAAGGAGGGGATCTCCAACAACACCAGGTTGCAGCACCCACAGCAAAACCCAAAAACATCCAATGCAAAAACACAAAGCAGACAAACACAAAAAGAGACGCATAAGGAACAAGGAACGTCAACGCACGACACAGAAACATCAAACACAAAGGACTACACATAAACGAGACCAATGGGCAACCGGTGCCGACTATGGCACATATGTGTACTATATGTAACAACTCATTAAGCAGAAACCTAACTTTTCTCATGAATATGGAATGAACTACCATGACTTTTTGCGAACTTTATTTTTTAATAATAAAAGTCTATTCCTTAATAGTTCTTAGAACAATACACCCCATGTCGTGCTTTTTACTTAAATAGATGGCAATATATGTCAAGGCTGTCACATACTTAGGTTCTAGGGCTATGCCTCCTGGAGGGTTTAATTAAATATTGACATCTTTCAATTACGCATTCCAATAAGTGATGTTTCAGGTCGCAATAGAGGAGTTCTAAATAACAAATATAGAGTATTGCGACCCACTTGTTTGACAATTCTATCCTATTCCATCAACCATAGATGACAATATATGTCAAGGTTGTCACATACTTAGGTTCTAGGGCCATGCCTCCTGGAGGGTTTAATTAAATATTGACATCTTTCAATTGCGCATTCCAATAAGTGATGTTCCAGGTCGCAATAGTGGAGTTCTAAATAACTGCAACCCACTTGTTTGACAATTCTATCCTATTCCATCCACCGTCCTACGTCCACCTCCTATCCACTCTCTCCTATCCTTTCCTATCCCATCCTATCCTATCCACCTCATTCTAATCCGATTCCATTCCACTGATACTGATCACCCACATTTTGACCATTAGAAAAATCAATTCATCCTTTATGACTTCGCAAACAATATACCATACCCTCAATTCACATCAAAATATTTTGCTTCAGCAAGACCGTAAATCACAAAGTTCGCCATTTCTGAAGTGCTGAAATATGGTATTATCAAAATATAAAAGATGAACGTTGTGGCAAATTAGGCCGATTTTGCCGTTCGTGGCTCTGGTCCTTTAATAATAATAACAATATTGAACGAAGCAAACACAAATGATATAGCTACACCATTTTTGGATCTTGATATCAAAATTAATAACATATATAATTATATTAATAAGATATACGACAGGTTTCAACATAATTAATTTTTCTTGTGGAACTCATCATACCCTATGATGACCCATTGTCCAGAATGGTGAATGATATTCTGTCCATTTGAACCATCCTTCTGTCCATTTGAACCATCCAACCACAGACTATACTTGTATCTTCCGAAATGGAAGTAACCGGATGAGATATTTATGCCGAATTGTAGCCATGGGTGTTGTATGCAAGCAGGAGATGCTGACTCTCCCTGGGCACCTGGTCGCACTCCTAATTTAGAGTTCGTTTCTTTTCATGTGGTTGAGATTTTTGTTTGTTTGCTTTGGTTCATGTTTTACCCTGATTTTGTATACCTTCGGTTTGTGATTTCCTGAATTATCGATTTTGTACTGAGTATTGGGATATGGTCATTGTCCATATTTGTAATCGCTACCTTGTTTGATAGAATTCAAAACCAAATTTAATACACCAGACACGGGTTTCTGATAGTAAGTAGTACTTTTAAGCAAAATTGATTTTCAGACACAGCTAAACGTATTCTAGTAGTGCCCTCTAGTTTTGGTTTTTGAAGTCTAAAATCCGTGACCAAAATAGCATTGGAGGAACAGTGCTAGGATTTTACCGTCGTTTAAGTTCGATGATATTTTAGGATGAAATGATAAATTTCCAAAATAAGGTAAGTAATGTACGTATGATGTCAAATTGAAAGAGGATCAATACAAAGCTTCTATCAAGCGATAGGGCTGGAAAGAAAAGACATGTGACCAATAAACATTGATCAGCACATAATTATACAGATACGATTTACTGAAATATTCATTTACGATTTTGTGACAAAGTTAGGCTTAAACGAAGACGGGAATTCTTTTGCGCCATTCTAAGAGCTATCTTCCACATTTCTTATCTCTATCTAGTAAAAGTACTTGATACATAAGCTGTAATTTAGCACCGCCGAGTTCAGCTCGAGCTCCCGATTATCTCACATAAAAATGCTGATTGTAGTTGTTATCGTGATTTTAATATTTTTCAACTGATTTTTCAAAAATTAATGTTAACATAACCATGTAGTTTTTCTCACTTTGAATGCTATTACTAATTGTACACAGTGTAAATCTCCTGAACTTGGTAACATGCCCCATCGTGCTGTTCCTTTGCAAAGTAGGCTCTGTCACCCTGACGCATGCGCAATGCCATGTCATCAGTTCTATTAAATGCCTCTCTGTAGGCTTCCTCTTCCACTCCTACAGAACGAAGTAAAACCCGAGTTTCCTCTGACATTTCATCGTACGACTTCTTTTGAAATCTTATAGATTGAGAGCGAAAAACTAAAACTTCGCCTAGACCAAGCTTCTCGAGTCGTTCGAAAAACTTGATTGCTGCCCACGAGGGATGCGTAGTGCGCGGTGATGACGTACGCTGTACGAGCGGAACTGGCGGGAAAAGTCTGTACTGACATGCGTATGACGAGGTGATAACACTACCGTTTGTGAGCATGCATTTCTTAATTTTCAAAGTACATTGATGTACGAATAGTTCATCGCTGCAAGCGTATATATCATTTTTACAATACCCCTTGGTCTTTCGATAATGCGTTTTGGTGGTACTGATTTGTGTTTATTTTGTAAAACGTGGTTGTTGCGTATCTTTAACAGTGGAGGTGGGTGATCTAGAGACTTCTGTCCTGTGTGGGAGACCATATGTCGATCAGGAAAAATAGGCTGGTTTGAACTGCCTGGCTTTACAATGTCGCGCTTTTCTTGTGATAAATTCCCCTCTGTGTCCTGATGCAATTTGGTGGGAATTTTCTGTTCATCTTTGATGAGTAAAACAGTATCACTAGGGGCTGTTTGATTGGAAAAACTCTGTGTGTAACCCTGCCTCAAAATGTCAACATCAGACGATGATGACTCATTCACATCATGTATAATCAGGTCACTCGGATTCCGTTGTAAGGTTTTTCCATTGGAAAGGATTCGAGCTACTGGTTCATTTCTTTCCCCCATCCTTATCTCTATAACGTCGTCATTAGCAGTCATATCTTGATCCAGTGGGTCTGTGTTATATAAGTTCATTTTAAGGCGATGAATCTCCTTCGAGGTGAGAAGTTCAACAAAGTCCATACAGCCATACGAGTCTCCTATGATAGCAAATTTGTGCCGCAGAAGCTGAAGCACCAATAAGAACGCTCGTTGTATACAATTGCTTCCAATAGTCCTCCAATCATCGCCGTCTTCCTTGTTCTCTCTATTGGACAAAGCCTGTAAGACAGCCGCCGTACAAATTACGTGACCAAAGGTGTGATTTATACATCCCCGTCGTACCTCGTCCTCTGTGTAATGCTGCCTTAACACATGAAGCGATTTCCTCACCCTGAATCAGAGAATAAATGTCAAAGCATGAAGTCTGCACCATTAGACTGAGCTCGGACCTTTTGTAGAGCACTGAACTATTCAAAGTATATGAAAGTATAAAGTATATATATTTGTACCGTAAATTTGAAATTTACTAAAAGTACTGGCTATTTCAAATGTCGTTTATTATAAACTATTTTTTTTTCAATATCATTATAGACTAGCACTTGTAAAGTTACTATTTCAGACCTTTCAAAAGAGAGTTTCGAGCTTATATTGTGTTTGTACGCCTATAGATGAGCCTTTGGTCTTCGGAATGAAATGAATTGAGTAAGTTCTAGAAAAGGAATATTAATTAATTTTCATTCAAATTTTGGTATTGAAAGAATATACATTTCCCGTGTACAAACCTGAAAAATTCCTCCGCCCCATCCATGCTTAGCACATATTCTGCTAATGGCTCGTCGTGAGCCTTCTTAATGCCCTGGAGTATGGAATGTAACTCAACGGTGCTTGACTGTTCGAACTGAATTCTAAAAGCTGAGAGTCGGAAGCACAACAAATGAGAAAGTGTTCCAAGTGACCAATGTTATGTGGATCCTTCAATGCAGCAACCAGATCCGTTGTCCCGGATGCCTGACACATGGCGAAGAAATGACGTACTGATTTTAATTCCTGGTTGTCCAGTGGGAATAGAGACCGTAAATTATGCTGAGATTTAGTGAGATGATACTCTAAATTATCAACTATCGTAATACTACGTTGACTGTCGTGTTGGAGCATTGGTCTGCTACTTTCATTTTTGTCACTGTCTGTCAAATCGTATATCTTAACCGTCTCTTTGTCAAAACTACCTGTTGTTTGTAAGTTATTGGAATCTTCAGACGCTTTATGTCTAATTGCCGCTCTCATTTTGTCACATACGGTGGATTTCTTTTCTCCTTTTCTGGCTACAACGATGCACCACATTTTCAGTTGCTCTAGCCAATCAGAATTAACTTTACAACGACAGTTGCCCATATGTGCAGCCACTATTGTAAGGAACGGAAGTGTAATTGTTTCCATTGCGCACTCAAGTGCGCGGCAGCACGATTCGAGGGCGTCGTATGTGCCGATATTTAGAATCAGTTTCCAGTCCATCGCCAGTGATTGTGCCACAAGGAAATCGCCCAAAGCATTTCCCCTTCTATTATCCTCAATATCTGCCATTCCTACATATGAAATAGAGTTCGACCTAGAGTATAGCTTATCAAGAAGATTGCATAGATTTGAACATAATATAACGCGATAGTGCAAAAAATCAATTGACAAAGTTTTCAGTTTAATTGCACACTGACTGACTTGACGACAGGACCCCATGACGCATTGTACCCCCTTTTGATCTTGACATATCTGTGTGTTACGTGGGCCACAAGCTGAGATAAATAGTCATCTTAGAGTGAGGAGAATAATAAATTAAAGTTTTGCGTTCTTCGAGACCAATCCGTAACTAGACAAGTGAGAGAGTATGTGCACGTAAACCGGTTAACCATACTATTTGCTAATAACATTGTAGATGGCCGTCCTAAGTCGTCACCGATTATCTCATTAATCTTTGTGTAGTCTATTGTGATAAGTGTTTTTTGTCGTCTTTTGTGTAGTGTTTCGGCGCCGGTTGCACATTGATCTCCTTCCTTTTATGTGTTGTCATTAATGTTTGATGTTTCTGCACGTCTGTTAAATCCGACTCAGTTTCGATTGCTTTGTATGATGTTCTAGAGAATATTGTTGTGTCTTTTTGCGATTTGTAGTTTTGTCTGATGTCAAATGATGTCTTGTGGGTTTGTTTCGCTGGGTGAGTGCTGGGTGGTCATGCTGGAGATCCTTCCCTTTTCTTTGTTTTCACACAGGTGTGTTTCCTGCTGGTGCTGCATCCGAGTCTTGTTTGAGATCCCTCCTTTTTATGCTATTTACCAATGTATCATTTAAATCCATTATTAAATCAAGAGCCGATTTATGTCCACAGTTAATGTCTTACTGTACCGTAGCTATGGCAAACTTTAGTGTATGCTTTTCATGATGTAAAGGATCTTGAGAACCTTGGAAGTCACGAACTATGCAGTGGTTAGGACCAATGGAATTTTAACCCTATGAAAAAATGGCCATTACAGAGTTTTGTTGAAATTTTCAAGAAAGAAAAGTTAATTAGTGTCTCTTTTGAAATTTTGGGAAATCAAAAAACAAACTTTTAGCATACATGATACACTATTACGCCAATGTCTATAAATACGGTACCGACCGAAGATTTTCGTCTACTAAAAAATGTAGGTAATAAAAGTCAAATAAAACAGATATAAATGCCGAAATTGAATTGAATTTTCGAAGTGACAAATGAAAAAGGTGTCATACGTTCGTACGTACCATACTAAATTCTACGGTAAGTTAAATTATACCAGCAGAATTATCCAGGACGTTTCTTGCCACCAACAGATTCTTTTACTTTGATATGAACTCTTCGGAAGCAAAAGAAAATAGACGCGGATTTACTTCTCTTATTTATATGTTATGTATTTCATTTTTACTGCTAGATTTATACTTTTCTTACCTGATGACTTTGTCTCCTTCTATTTTTCAAGTTTTTAACAAACCAAACGAGGTGCTAATCTATAAAATAAAAAAAGTGAAATTAAACAGCGATCATGTGATGTTACATATATTTCATCTATTAAAAAGCTATGCTAACATTTACAAAAACTGAGACTTTAGATTACTTGATAAAGCAGTTGTAATCGCCATTGTGATCATAAAATCTTATAGATAATGTAGAACGACAAAAAGATTTCAGTTATGTTGTAATTTAATGTGTGACAACTTCATTGGCGAAATGAAATTTAGCTGTATAGCTAGAACATGTGCTACGCTACACTAAGTACTTCCTTGAGCATCACGAATATCATACATTCTGTAATACATCTATTCACAGACGGACATTTTCATAATGTTAAAACAAGATCTATGTTAACCATTAGATTTTCAAGAAAATACGTGAATGTACTAACTTACTGAATGTGCAGGTAAACTCTATGTGTACGTACGTAGCATGTAGATATAAAATGCCTCAGCCATCGGTATAGAATAAAGATCAGTATTTACCTTAAAGTCCTTGTATCTACGATATTCAGCTATTTAGGGGGTCACGCGCTGTGCTAGTGTAGCCATACATGCTAAATTTAGAAGTAACCTAAATCTTACTATGCGAGTGTAGATATTTGTCGTGTTACCTTTCGATAAGCGGAAAATTAAGTACATTGTCATAGCCCCAGGTAGTCAATGCGACTCTGTGATAGCAAACCTAGCTAGGAGGCATGTATTAGTGTCGCCGGTGTACACAGGTCCGCTCGCTGCGCCCAGGTGCTATCCTATAGTAATATACATGTATATGGCTTTAATCCCTTTTTGAAATATCGATGAAGTTTCTTTGAAATACGGTCCGAATGGATAAATATAAAAGAGGCATGCTAATCCAATAAATAAATAAATAAATAAATAGATAGATAGATAGATAGATAGATAAAATAAATAAATATATAAATAAATAAATAAATAAATAAATAAATAAATAAATAAATAAATAATACTTGTAATAATTTTGTAGAATTTTGTGTTACCGTACATTTTGGAGCTTCGTGTTCGCATGCTCCAATATTCAGTTCATCCAAAGTAGAGTCTATTGATAACTCGAACAGCAACTTGTGTTCCAAGAAGTTAAAACACCCCCTTCTATTTCTTCGAGAGTTGATTTTTTTTCAAGGAGAGAGGGTATTATACTCATTTTCTCATCACATGAATGGGATTCAGGGTTTGAAATAGTTAAAAAAAAAAATTGGAGCTTCGTGTTTTTCAACATGAGAATTCCATCGTATATTCTGTGTACCTTTTTGGAATGTTGGCGGTAAAGACACCGGTTAGCGAGGGGACCAGAAACCCAGGCGAGGTTAATTTTCCATCACAATACAGTTTCTTTCAATTTGTTACATTGATGTAGCAAAAGTTGACATCGATGTAACAAAAGTTGACGACAGTGCGACTAGGGGATTCCCCAAAAAATTGACATCGAAATTTTATGAATTTAATTTTTCGAGAAAACCTCATTAATGTATATATTTTTGAAAAAGTCTTTTCGAGACGGTCATTTTGAAATTTATTTCAATAAAATCGGACTTAAAAAAAAAAAAAAAAAAAAAAAAGCTATTAGCAAAAAGAACTTTGATGACAAAAAAAAAAAAAAAAAAAAAAATTATTATGTATTAATTTAATTCTAAGCATTTAATTGGAGTATTGTAGCCGTGTTTGGTATCAGATGAATTAGAATGAAGCACTAGTTGAAAAATGAAGTACTACAGATGAAAATGTGAAGAGAATGCAAAAAAAAAAAAAAAAAAAAAAAAAAGTTGAAATTAACAATTTGTATCTTAAAGCTGAGTTTGTCGGTACATCAAAGGTTTACCGATCATTGCCGAATATCAGTATACCATTAGCATATCATTATTCATCGACAAAAAGCGTCATTTTGAGTGGAAGTAGGCAGTTATGGGTTCACAGCCTTAAAACGTTTTCTAGAGAAACGTTTAAATTTGATTCTTGTAATATCCGATAATGCACATTGCTCCAATATATTATAATATTAGGTTCATCCAAAGTAGAGTCTATTGATAACTCGAACAGCAACTTGTGTTCAAAGAAGTTAAAACACCCCTTCTATTTCTTCGAGAGTTGATTTTTTCAAGGAGAGAGGGTATTATACTCAGGATTCAGGGTTTGAAATAGTTAGATAAAAATATTTGTCTCTTCAAAATGAAAGGCAAACGCCGAAGGATAGGTATCATAATGCTGCATAGGCCTTGATACAACAGAAACCAGTAATATCCTTCGATCCATTGGAGAAAAACTGAATTCGTCAGATTTGACCAACTTTCAAGAAATATGCCAATAAGTTTGCGCACGATGATGACTTGCTAATTGACCAAAGAAAGGTGTTACTTCGGACTCATCGCAATGTTAATATATATAGCAAATCACAACTCTCGAGAGGGTGTGGAGGTCGACCACAGTGGTATAACCCCCATGAGAGCGGAAAATAAATTAGTTGACATAGTCCTGAGTGACATTTAAACAAACCTAAAAACAAACAAAGAGAAAATCTCTGTCCTGATTGTTTCCATCAAGAGACACTTCACCCATGTCCAAAGACCTAGAGTATAATGTTTTCTTTCTTTCTTTCTTCAAAATCAGGATTATATTTTTTTTATCCGCCCTTCATAAGACTTCCCTCGCACGTATCGACCTTGACCTTCAAGGTATTGAAATGAAACTTGGTATAAGCCTTCAAAATAAATAATTACAGATCCAGTTCAACTCTCGGAACAGTTGACCCTTTTTAGCGGAGTTGTGGCCTTTGAACATAGAAATATTCAACAATTTAACAGTTTTCCGGACTCATTTTTTCGAAGCCTCTGCAGCTATCGAATTGAAACTTCAAAGTAGCTTGGAGGGAGACATGTCTTTCCTGAAAATTTATTTTCTTAATTATGTGTAAAGGTTTAGTCATTTTAGGCCTAAAACTGGCATGATTACATTTTAAAAATTATTAATGAAAAATAAATACAAATTCCCCGACAGGCGTATCTTGCAGCGTTGGCTTTGCTGGGTTTTTTTTATCTTTTCAATAATACTGGAATTTTAGTGCACAAAGATTAAGGCTTGAAAGATAATTACTTTTATCCATAAAACAAAAAACAAAACCCCAAACAGGAAAAAAAATTAGAGCTTTTTGCAGAGGAAATGCTGTTAAACGCTACGGATTAATGTTACCTTCTGTTTAAAATTTCGTACCAATATTGGAAAATGTAAAAAAGATATGGAAAAAAATGACTCATTATAAAGCCTGTGTTTGTGAAACATGAACGCCCCCGGTGGCGTCTTTGTTAGAATAAACACCATTTTCTGTTAAGTATGTGAAAGGTCAAGGTCACTAGGTTAAATGTTTTTGGTATCAATGGAAAAATCTTGTGACAAGGAATACAAATGTGAAATATCAAAGCCCGATCACTTCTATTCAAAATTTATGCCCAATGTCAGATTTTTCGAAAAGTAGATCAAAGGTCAAGGTCAAGAGGTAAAAAATCAATGGAAAGGTCTTGTCACAGGGAATACACATGTGAAATTTGAAAGCTCCATCACCTTCCATTCAAAAGTTATGGCCAATGTTAAAGTTTTTTGGACAAACAGACAGACAGAGAAACAGACGGACAGGCCAAAAACTATATGCCCCCGAATCTTTGATTCCAGGGGCATAATAAACAAGATGATTATGTAGTAACTTACCCTTTGACCAACTGGTTACCAAATGGTGATACTAAGATACATTTTGTAAGCCTCCTAAACGAAGTTAAGATTTTAATTAATATCTCTTGAGAAGATGGAGCGATAAATGCACGTGAATTACTAGTATCCTTCCTTGGAGATATAAAATTTCAAGGAAAAATTTTTTATACAGTGACCAAAATATAAACATCGGCTCTAATATACTTCATTCTTTCTCATCAAAGTATCTAGACATATCTTTCTTCTTTCATTTATATGAAAATTGAATGCTGATAACTTTTATTCTAATATGACTTGATTCTTTTTCCCTATTAAGACAACAGACGCGAGCCGGGCTCTATTCTCCAATATAGGCCCTACAATGTATAGCGATGAGCCACGCCTACCCATTTGTGAAAGCAGATATACTTTCATCAAAAGGTCTAAGTTTGTTCATCATTAGAATAGAAATAATTCGCGGCTCGGTAATAAATGTGATTGGCTGAGGACGCTCGGGCATTATGAGACAATAGAGACCGGCTTGTCATGTTTTATTTCTTAAATATAGTTTCTGTTTAGAACAATAAATATAAAAGTTTGGTTGATAAAGGGTAAAACATATTTCAAGTGATGCGTGGTCTGCCAAAAATAACTATTACTGAAAAAATTGATTTTTTTTCATTCTCATATTATAGTATACATCTTAAAAAAAAGTCCAAAAAAAAAAAATCCAGAAAAATCTGACAAATCTTAATGGAGGTATCATTATTATACTACAGAAATCTTCATTTTCTCAGCCCCGCAAAATTCAATGAGCCCCATCTTTACAATTAATGTTGATTATACATTAGAATTCTACAGGAATCAACAACTTGTTTCTATGGTAGTTTTTCCATTATTTTAAAGCCAGAAGTCTCTGATGAGACTGAAGCTCTACTGGCTGTTTGACATCTTATTTTTTACATCCATTTTGACATCCATTTTCCAACCCTGGGTATAAGGGGCTCATACAAAATATCAGATGCACATCTACACCACAGACATATAATAATGCAAAAAGATTTACTCTCCATAAATTATACTTTCTGAAACCTAGACTTATATTTGGTGAAAATGACCACACCCATTTTCAAAGACAGATCAAAGTCTTTAACAGAATCTCAGGTACACAACTAGACCACATACTCATGCTCATGGTAATGCAAAAAGAAATACCTCTCTACAGTATCAATACTTTCCGAGAACTGATGTACACAAGGTTACATAGACTTATATAGGAGAAAATGACCACACCCATTTTCAAGATCCTGGGGGTCAGAGGCTCAAACAAAATATCAGGCACACAAATACACCAGACTGATTATAATGCAAAAAATATCTCTCTATCAAATTGCACTACATGTATCTGAGAATTGGTGTTCACAAGATATAGGAGAAAATGACCTCGCCCATTTTCAAAGACCCTGGGGGTCAGAGGCTCAAACAAAATATCAGGTACACAACTGGATCAGAGACTGATTATATTGCAAAAAGAATTATTTCTCTATTAATTATACTTTCTGAAAATTGGCGTTCACTAGATTACATAGGAGAAAATGACCACACCCATTTTCAAATACCCTAGGGGTCAGAGGCTCAAACAAAATATCAGGTGCACAAATACACCAGAGACTGATTATAATGCAAGAGAAATTATTTCTCTTTCAATTATACTTTCTGAAAATTGGTGTTCACTAGATTACATAGACTTATATAGGAGAAAATGACCACACCCATTTTCAAATACCCTAGGGGTCAGAGGCTCGAACAAAATACCAGGTGCACAACTGGACCAGAGATTGATTATATTGCAAAAAGAATTATTTCTCTATCAATTATACTTTTTGAGAATTGGTGTTCACTAGATTACATAGACTTATATAGGAGAAAATGACCACACCCATTTTCAAAGACCCTGGGGTCAGAGGCTCAAACAAAATATCAGGTGCACAACTAGACCATAGACCAAACTAAATGCAAAAAGAATAATCTTTCTATCATTTATGGTTTCAGAGGAGTTGTGATCACAAAAAAATTAACAGACAGACAGACAGACAACATGGTATCGCATAAGCTCGACTGTAGGGCTAATTATTACCAAGAAGTCGAACTTCACAGAGGTCTAAGATTTTATAATGCCTTTACGTTAAAAAGCAAAGATGTAGGTTTTCTGACAATGCAAGTGGCCTTGTTGACAATGCAGCTTGAATGTCCTGTATGTATTAGGCAGAATTATGCCATCGTATAATACAGAAGTCATACTTCATTCAGTTTTCATATAATTTAATAGTAAATGAAGCTTTATGTGGAGTAAAACACATAAAAATAAGCCAGAAATAAACAAATGAATGATTTTTATCACATCTGATATATAAATCTAGCAATAGATTCAGTAGTCACTGCAGCTGCATAACTTATATATAGTACAACAGAAATAAAACAAAAAATACTTAAAGTTTGTACAATTTATATAGAATTTAATGGTTTTTCCCCCTATTTTGGTGTTTTCTATCTCAAATTCATACATATCATTTCCACTTTTTACCATCTTCGACAATTTTTTTCTGAATTCATATTATTCTTACGTAGAATGATTTCACAGCACCTCACAAAAGGTCTTGCAGATAAATTTTTGTAATATTTTGTACAGTTTAAAAAAGATTGTATTAAAGTATCATGAACATGTTTTATTTTGTATAGAACATTTCAAACTTTGCTTTTCTTATCAAAATATTCTCCTTAAACATAAATTCTTAAAATAAATAAAAATAAATATAGATTGTAACAGATCTGTAATTATATCTCATCTGAAATCAGAAACCACATTCTGAAGTGGTGTTTGCACATAGCACCTTATACAAATATTATTATGTTTAATATACAAAATCAATGTCATGATTATAGGCTTTCATGGTTTTACATTTGTCTAGAAAATAAATATGCCACTATATACCCTAAGACCTTTGAAAAGAGAGGCATAAGGCAACCCTAAGATGTGTACAGGTACATGTACATCTTCAAATGTTCAGCAAAGTTTTATTTTTCTTTACAAAGGCAAAAAGGGTACTACAGTGAAAGAAATATTAATTGAATAAGTACAATGTACAAACATTTAGAATTTTTTAATTATATAAGCATGTGTTTGTTTTTCTTCGAAATTCTGTTAAAAAAATTGTTATTCATTCAAAAAAGAAGCTATAGATCAGACAGTTGCACCTTGGATCTGTTGTCAGATATTTATGCTTCCACTCTAATGATGTAGAAAATTTCTACCTTCTAAAAGGTACAAATTATTGGATTGCCAAATTAGACATGACGCCAGCTGGCAAAATTTTAATCATGACCTGATAGTCCACTATCCATTAAAAAATGTATAATGATTAAATCAATATTTAAGTCCACCAACAAGTGTGAATTCAAAAATTTTTATTTGGCAATGATCACACAATTCTCCATATGTAAGAAAGACACAAGAAATGTTAAAACACAAATGAAAAATAAAAATGAACATACGGCAACAAAAAATACTTGCATAAGTTTGCATATCAAATTATATTAAATATGTTATTCATATGAAAAATATCGATAAATTTGTTTCCTCTCTTTGTTTTCTACAGAGGATCTGTTCTCATTTGATAATGCACGTATCTGCACTGGCTGAATAAAATCATATAACAATTTAAAGAGGTACAACTTTATAGTTTCGGTTATTTTTGACGAGACTGAGTACTTTAGCACATTTTAGAGTTTTATTTTCAAAAACCAACTTTAACTTAAGTATACAGATCATCACTTTTGTAAATATATTTTTTTCATTTTCCATCAATTATGACAAAATTACAAATCTATTTCTAGCTTTCATAATATATTTTCCGTAGAGGTCATTTAAAGTGAAATAATAAATTGCCTTCTTATTTTATTTTTCTCTTTTAAAGATCAGTTTCATAAGTCTTAAACGATAATAAAGCTTTTTTGTTTAATCTTTATCTTACTCTTTTTCCAACAAAAATATGACATTATTAGAATTTCCTATCTGATAGAAGATTGTCTCAAATGTTTTTTTAGTGATTGCATAAAAAGTTTCTGATTGGTTGCAAAAAAAGCAAATGACAATATCAGAAATAATTTGTCATAATAATCTGTCAGAATTCCGCAAATATCATAATAGATTGTATAGTACAATATTTCTCATCAAGTGAAAACAGATGCTCGTAGTAAATAATCAAAACATAGTACAACATATATCAAGCATACTATATATATAATATCTGCATCCGTAATAAAATATATAACATAAACGTCGTCTAACCAAAGAGCTTCACAAAACATGGATGACAGTAAGGTTTATCGTTCTGCTCTTTGAATGTCCCCTTATTGAGCTGTTTCAAACAGAATGCACAGACGAAATGCTCGGGATGGAACTTTTTGTACATTGCCGTAATACACCGCCCCGTTATTGGTTTCTGACAGCTGGCACACAGGGATCCACGTTTAAGGTGGTAATGGGTTTCACAGTAAGGCTGACCTTCATGATCAAAGAAGCTGCGGCCTCCGAATGGCATATGACACTCCTAAAATAAAAGGTTATAATATGACACTCCTAAAATAAAAGGTCGATATAAAGGTTTATATGTCATTTAAAATAGACATATGACAAAAATAAGGACATCTTTGAGTCATCTATCAATTTAAATAGAATGGTTTTGAAGTGCAAAAGGACTAGGCAGTTTCAATAACCATAATTGTATATTGTAAATTTAAGCTAAATCAAAATGAATGATATATGGTAAATCTAAATGGTGGCTGTTGTTGATACATCAAACATTTCTAAACAAGTTTTCGTCTACAGACAGACGGACAGACATAGTGAATCCAGTATATCCCGCACAAATTTTTTTGCGGGGGGGGGGGGGGGGGGGGGGGGATATAATTACTGATTATTCTATAAATCAGGTCACTGACAGGTATCTGGTAACAATTTATGTCATTCTAGGGATGATAAAACCCTGAGGTCTGGTTTCTACTAATTTTGACGACTGGGTTTAGTATTAGCTTTATACACTGTATGTCTTTCTTTGTCACCATCCTCTTATGAAGAACTGACCTGTACTTGATATGATCTGCCAGTTACCATCGTCTCTTGTCTAATCTCAAATGCATTTATTATCATATAACATACTGTAAATGTGAAAATTTTCGAGTTTTTCTCAAATCAAGGGACTTTATGAAAATTTCCCCCCTCACAAAAATAGTCCTGCTGAATTCATACAAAGGCAGAGATGTTTACATTTCAAATATTTCTTCCAAGCATAACGTCTTGATGTTATAATTATGAAATTTTCTCCCAGTGATAAACCACATTTACAGTAAGTACTTGTTAAGACTTTAATCCAAAGAACTTTTGATACGTAAGAATACATACCCTACACACGAAGCACTCAGGATGCCAGTGTCTGTTCAGAGCAGATATGTAGTTATCTAGTATTGGCTTTCCACAGCCACCACATCTTGGGGCAAACATTTCCAAATAACAAATTCTGCAAATATGAAAAAAATTTAAATTAGATTATGGGCAGACAGACAGATGCCAGATATGTTGACCCTAAGTGTCAACCTTCAGTTGCAGGCAACATGAAAATTATATTTATCCCGCCTATGGCAAATTTCTTGCAATCTGATTGGTCGAGAAGAACCAATTATTAGGTTGTATTATTTTACTAACAGGATATTATTTTATTATCCTGCTTCTACTAAGACGCTTTACGCTTTTGACATCACCAAAATGCTTTAAAATATGTTGACGTAACATACACAAACCAAAAGCCTTTGCCGGGATAAATTCGTTATAGTGTTTTACAGGGGAGAAACAAAAATATATTGGGTCGATGAAGAAAGATGTATTGGGCTCGGCTTTGCCGAGCTATGGATTACTATGGATGTTTGCTATCAGATAGTAAAGAGGAAAGATCAGACCTACCTGCAGTAAGCTTTTCCGTCTTTTTCATGGAATCCATCGTCACCAAACGGATTTCCACACTGAGCACAGAAGAAATGGTCAGGATGCCACGTCATGTCCAGAGCAGTAACACATTTCTGTCAAAGTCAATCATTCTTTAATTTGTTATTCTTACTACAAATCATAAAATTTATACACCATTCAATGTAAGGTTGTATGGACAGTTTTTATATTCATGTAAACCGATTTAAGAATTCTTCTTGACCTAAACTTTTCATTTTCAAGTTCAGAAAATAGTCTGCATTCAGAATTAATAGAAATTAAGGGGTATATTGTTAAGTTCGTCTGTCTATCTTCTGTCTATCAATTTGTCTGCAAAAATTCTTTAACCTTGGCTTTAGCCATTGATTGAAATATGTCAGGGATTTCATACTTCACATGTTACCTTTATTGTAAATAAATATTGAAAAAGATTTTTCTATTGATAATTTATTTTAACCTTGTTACCTTAAAACTAAAACTTGTAAGTGATGGACCATCCATACTCTATAGCTATCGCTTGATACAAGACCTTTTTATCAAAACAAAACTTTGACCTTGCGACCTTCAATTTTGATTTTGAAGTCCTTCCTGGTCACAACTTTTATACTTCCACTTTGTATTTCACGAGCACATCTTTCTCAATTTTATACATTACTGACATTTTCTTTTATTTAACCTTTGATTTGAAAGTTAATGTATGAAAGAATTTCAAGGTCCAAGTGGGTCTATATCACTCATCTGAGAACCGCAGTCACTCCAAGCATATTAAGCTTGATTAAAGGTATTTTGAGGTACTGAACTTGGCCAAAAAAAATCACTCAACCTTGCAGGCGGAATTGCTATGACATGATTCTGACACTATTAGTATTATCTGATTATATTATAATATTTAAGTTCATAGGGCAATTATTTCTGCAAAAATCACTGAGCAGAATTCTCTCCCTTCTAGTACATTCTATAGAATCAGATGCTACTCTATTTCTGCCAGTTTCAGAGAAATTCCATTGAGCCCTGTAGGGGTGTCACAAGATTGTTCTTTTATTTTGTCAATTGACCATCGAGGTCCTGAAAATTTACAAAGCAGAATTCTCTCCATTCATGCACTATCATTTGAAGTGCCTACTACAACTTTCTGCTAGGTTTAGTGAAATTCTGGTGAAAAAACTATGTAAGAAAAAAATCACTAGAGGATTCTGGTGCCATTTGTCAAAACTGATTCTATTCATCAAGTTTATCAAAGGAGGGCATTTTGCCTGTCAATGTGGCATCTGTCGATATAACATGACAGAAACAACAGCAGTTGTAGATGACCATTAGTTCATCAAAAACAAAAAATGTTTCATTTCTTCTGCATAGGAAGTTAAAAATGTGAAAAAAAAATACAGCCGGACGACACTCTATGACAATAGCATACATGGGATTTGTTCAGGTGAGCTAAAAAATACCTATTCACAGTATGCTATGAAACATATGCTGTTCCAACCTTGGAGTCTCTGAATGCTTGTTTAAGTCTCGGCAAGTCTCAGGGTTTTATATGTACATGATCTTGATATCCCTCAGAAGTTTCCTGCATACCTAAACATTATAGACAGATTATTCCTATAACAGAAACCTAGAACAAGAGGCCCACGTTGGCCTATACGGCTCACCTGAGTCACTGTATTGAGTTTGATACAGAAAGCATGCTCTGTAAAACCAAACTTGGTATAGCCACTATTTGATCATTTTGATGAAATTCTTTTGCAGCTGATGACACTGATAAAAATGTTAAAGACAACAAAATCCATTGGTGCCTAACATTGCTTGACTGATCAGATACCGGTAAAAGCAATTTTGGTAGAGAACCAAGTCTTAGAGTACTTATTACATGTTAAGTTTCATCAAATTACTATGAACATTGTTGCTAGGTAAATTTGAAAATACATCAGGCAATCAGCTCTGATCACAATTATCCTACTTCACAGATCACCGAGAACAATGCACCTTTGGTGGACCTTAGGTACTTATTACTATGAGTCTGTGTATTGGTTGAGGAATGAAAGTGTCTAAAAGACCTTAAGGCCATTCAGATCTGTTATAACCATGCTAACTGTTTGAATCTGGTTGAAAATCACAATTTTGGCAAAGGACCTTGAGTACTTAGTATTTTCTTCCTAGATTAACACCACTAATTTTGAGAGCTTATGTTCACATATTATATCCATATGTCCACTTAATAAATAAATCTTATCTATCTTAAGGACAGCACTGATATACACTGACGAAGGATCGCTATGACAATAACTCACTTGAGCTTCACTCCGTTAAGCTAAAAACTCCATCTTTCATATGATGTGATACCTTTCTTTTACATTGCATGACTGAGCATTTTCAACTGTGAATTATATCCTGACATCATTAGTTCAATAAGCAACACAAAGTTAACACGACATAACCATAAATAATTCCCAATGTCAATGTCCTTCTTACCATATTCTTGCATAATACGTGGGACAGTCTAGTACTCAGAAATAACATTTATAATTTAATGGAATAAACTTTTTTCAAGGACAGTTTTCCCTTACATCTCCACAATGTTACAGTCGGATTTGCACACAAGTATGAGAAAAAATATTCATGGTCTGTTATGAAAGATGCATTAGTTCTATCTGTGAGGTGACAGAATTTACTTGATTTTGAGACCCCTGAGAATGGAACCAGTATGTTTTTCATAGCAGACAATGATAGAGGCTTACATATAAAATGTTTTATTATTAATCACAACAGACTCTTGTAATGCATGTATATATGCTCTCTATTTTTGATTCCTTCAAAATTAGTATAATATATACTAAATATATTTTTTAATTAAACACCATGTATAGACACAGCATGGACAAGGATATTGTTTGTATAGAACATGTAACACTAAAGTGTGTATCTGTTGATGGAATTGCAGCACTAGCCAGGCTCGATCCAGCGTGGTTACTGGATCAAAACCTTTACCACTAGACCAACGCACCAACAAAATCAGTATAACATTAGAGACATCCACTTATACTCACGTCAACGATAGGTCCGTTACAGTAGGCACACTTTGGAGCAAATATCCTGTGATAACATTCCTCACAGTATGCTCCACCGTCCCTCTCGTAAAAATTCTTGGTTCCCAGCGGCAAGTTACAATTACCACACACAAAATGTTCAATATGCCAGATCTTTCCTAGAGCTGTTATAACCTATAGAATAAAATTCTATGATTGTACTTAGAACAGCATAAAATTGCTACATTTAGATGACAATAAGTTCTACTTATCTTATGATAAATTCACAAACTACACAGAATAAAACATGGATAGTCCATTATGACATACAGGCAGATATTTAATGCAAGAGCTTAAATGTGGACGGAGACTATGTAAGATATCTTTGTTAAAATTAAACTTCACACTACTTTTCTAATATTTTCACTCAAACTAATACATGCACTATTGTCGTGGCAAACTGACCTGACTGGGCAGGGCTTATTTTCACCTGGTCATCAGAAGAGTTTACTTCTGACCAGGTGATATAAGCTACTAAAATATGAGTTATGAGTATTTACTCTAATTACTACTACATGCAATTCATAGTCTATCTATCCTAAATTTTAATTGACTCGTCTCATTCACTTGATTGAATTTGCTCCGTCCGGTCAGGTAACTTTGCTATGATAATAGTAACGAGTAAGGTAACTTTGCTATGACAATAGTAACGAGTAAGGTAACTTTGCTATGACAATAGTAACGAGTAAGGTAACTTTGCTATGACAATAGTAACGAGTAAGGTAACTTTGCTATGACAATAGTAACGAGTAAGGTAACTTTGCTATGACAAGAGTAACCAGTAAGGTAACTTTGCTATGACAGTAGTAACGAGTAAGGTAACTTTGCTATGACAATAGTAAGGTAACTTTGCTATGACAATAGTACTCCTTGACTGAAAAGATTCAAAGTAATCGTAGTTGCAATATTCCGTCTTTTTGACAAAAAGACTAATTCCCATTTGGGACAGTATCTGACATAAATGCATTACGATGAAATAAAATTCCTATGGAAACATCTTATTGAATTTTCTTGTTTCCACAGTTAGTTTACATCATACATTTTCCCAAATGGGAAGTAACTATGTACATTGAAATTACCAGAAACATGATTGATAAACTCATACACCATTCACTGAAAAGGCTTTACATAATGAAAGTTGCAATACATTATAACTAAAACATACTGAATACCGGGAAAATTTTGCCCCCGTTTTATTTTCACCCTTTTCGCCCTAGGAACCGAGGGCAAATAAAAAACGAGGTGAATACCTTTTATGAAAAGTCCTGTTGTGAGAAATAAAAGCCATTGAATCAAATTGTTTATTGAATTCTTATATGTACATCGAGATCTTAAAATAATCGAAGATTGTTGAAGGATATCTCACAGTCCTTTCAGAATAAGAAAGCAAATCCTAAGGTTCCGGTGTCACTGATCTTAAGGTATCCGTTGTACAAATAAATATCAAGTGTATTATATAGTTAGAGTCATGGCATATTTTTACCTAAATATATGTAATACAACATAAATAATGATTTCTATCATCAAAGGTCAGCATGCCGACCATCGCTCAAGCCACGGAAACTATCGAGACACTGCCGAAGATTACCGAGATGATTTTAACACTGTTTAAAAGGACAAGACGTCCGCGAGATCTTCATTTGTACATTGGATACGTTAAATATCTATACAACCACATTTTGTACAAAGCCTACCTGTAATGTGTACACCTGGAGTATGTGTTTTGATTTTAAATTCTACCTGAACACCGATTTAGGAATCGCATGATTTAATACGAAACTGACCAGGTATACTAGTATAACCTGTATTGAGCTAAATAGACCTCTCAGACGCCTACATGTCGGGACACACTATATAAGGTTTCAATTTATCATTTGATAAGGGTGAAAATATTAGAATGTGGAGACGAGGGGGCGAAATCAAGAAGGGGCGAATCAATTTGAGATCCTCTGAGGGCAAAAAAAGACTGGGCGAATTCAAAGCTGTATACAGTACATATTCACAACCCCTTACCTGTCCCACGACAGGCTGGTTACACGCCCCACACGTGCCCTTGGCCTTCGTTGTCACACCTTGATTCTTCATAATTTCTATAATACACATATTCACAACCCCTTACCTGTCCCACCACAGGCTGGTTACACGCCCCACACGTGCCCTTGGCCTTCGTTGTCACACCTTGATTCTTCATATCCTCCTGTAGATTACCCATCATATTCTCCAGTTCCCCCTGAGGAACAGAGGCATTATGGGAAGGGCTGGACTGTGAGGCGTTCCTACTCTTGACAGGTTTGGCATAGTTTGGTTCATCTGCGGGGGAGGGGGAATTCCCATGCTGCATTGGTATCTGTTGGATACGACCTTGAGGAGCGTTGTTACTGACCTGATGTCAAATGTATCTCTTACATTCATCACAGATCCTTACTTTGTTTTATTCTATTGTTTCATCATTTTGCTTCTTGTCTTAATGTTCTAATAATAAGAAAACCTTTGCTTCTTCTCACTACATTTTCAAAATTTTCTACTTTAAGTATGTTAATCATGGTCATAAATATTACTCCCATTCTTATGTAATATATAATATGTTAGAACACATGTAAACACATGTTTTTTTCTAAAAAACAGATTATTGATTGTCTCCATTCTTATTATTCTAGTATTTTTCTTTGGTTTGTTATATAACTAATGAAACCTTAACCTTGAATCCAGAGAGCGTGGCCATCAGGTCGTCCAATTCCTTGGTGGCCGTAGAAGCGGCCTGAGGCTTGACCATCTCCTGTGTGCCGTTATGCTGTACATGACTGGGTATGTATTGCTGTGTCCCTGAGTGGGGGGCATGGTCATAATGATCAGGGACAGGGGCGCTGTAATATACACAACAATTACAACTCATTGAAAAGTTTCTACACATAGTATTATCTTTATAAAATCATGCATTTTCAATCTAAATATTTGAATTCAGAAAATGAGCAGGTGGTGCTATCCACACCAACATTGCTGGGTAACCATGAAACAAAGCAGGTTTGGAGCCTTAATGAGCAAGATTCATTGTTGGCAAAATGGTCTCTTTATTATGTTTATGCCGCAACATGTGGGCTTGTACATCCAGTGACTGACCTTGAAGAGTAAATCATGATATGACATGATCAGCATTTTAGAGAGAAATGAGCTGGTGGAGTCGTAATGTTGAGCAGTGTTTATTTTAGGGGGGTTCAACACGCAGCAAGTGGATATATCCTGAATACAATAAATGTATTTGCTGTGTCTTGCATACCCGTAACAAAACACAGATTATGAATTTATTCTACATATATGCACCACAATTGTCTGTTTCAGTCTTGATTTCTGAAATCACATCTTTCAAGATAAAAATACCCATACATGTTAAAATTTGGGTTACCACAGATGCAGGTTAGATTATCCTTTGCGTCATGTTTCTATAGAGCTCATGCACTGTGACGTCACAAATGTTTTCATGCAAAATGCAACACGTACCATTTCAAGAGTTTCATCTCAGGGATTTACATTGGATGTGCATATACTCTAAAGACTAAGGTTTATGTTGCTTACCTTGAATAGTGAGTACTCTGTGGGGGGTCAGGCTGGGCCTCCTCTAGCATGTCTAGTAGACCGTCCACAGAGCTTCGTTTTTCCGTTCTCGTTGGTTTTGGAGCTACGGCAGGTGGGCCTTGTTTGTTCCCTCCATTTACCATGTGTGGGGCAGGGGCTGCTGATAGAAACATACATTTATATTATCAATGATTATATTTATGATAAGAACATAGCAACATTATTTTAAACCAGGATTTACAATGGAAGAATTGCCACTTTAACCTTCCCTTCCAAAAAACTCTGATAAAAGCTCTGACAAATTATATCCAACTAATTTACATGTAACTATTGTGACATCACAATAATATTTTTGCTTCATTTGAGAATTTATGCAATGAAACAACCCAACCCAATGGCCAAACAGATCAAACTTTAAAATAATACTACATGTCTGACCAAAGTGATGGACAATGGGTTACACTACAAGATATCTCTATATAATCTGTTCATTTTAAGTTCAGATTATATCAAAATTGTGACTTTGTTACATTTAAGTTTTCCCTTTCACTTTGCTCTCATTAAGGCCCAATGGAAACTATAGATTTACTATTGATTATCAATTCATGGAGGGAATTTCCACCGATGATTGAAAACCAAAAATTGTCAACTATCTACATCACCAGTCCAAGAGAATACTAAAAACAGTAATATTACTAAAACTAATAATATAACTTTAATTGGAGTTATCTTTCTTGGAAATTTATCCCTTTATATTACTGAAAGCAGTAATACTATTTAGATTGTCAGTTCGCTCTTATACCAGAAGATTCGGGGAGAAATGAGGGTGATTAGGAGTTGTATCTCATTCAAATATATACTGAAAAATTGTTTAAAACATCAGGAAAATTTTTTTCCTCAACATCTTTGAAAATAATGTGATATTGGAAAGAAGAAAAAGTGAAAAATAAGTTCCAAATGGACATTATTTTCACTTTTCAGTATAAAAATTTGTTCATATTTAATGAATTTGTTGTTGAATGAAAGAATTGTGTGATAAAAGCTGTGCTTGTAACTTTAAAATGTTGCTTTACCTATATTACAGTTCTAAGTAATATTACTATTTATAGTATTCTCCTGGACTGATCACATCAATATTGTAAACATGGCCACATAATATGCATAAGGCAAAGTAAACAGACAATAACAACAAGAAGTGAGATAAGTACACAAGGAAGGAAACAACAGTATCGTGCCTGTATGTAGTACTTGTAGGCTACTTAAAGTCATGTAAAACTAGTCTGTATGTAGTACTTGAAAAAAGGTTAAGAGGAACATGTATTATAACATGTATTATAGCATGTTAACATGTGAAACTAAGTAAATTTGTAAAGTGGTTTATTCCTCCATTAATGTTGAGCCTGATTAGCTAGTTGATAAGGATTTTTGAATTTTTTGTTTGAAGAATATGAAGAAATCTGTGACATTTGCAATAATACCACTTATATGAGGTCAATACTTGCAATCATAGACCTGGATGACCATATCCACTCCAGACAAAATCTGAGGTCAATACGACTTTCTCTATATATTATACCCTGATAACTTACCAACATTTCTTTTATCGACCTCTGCCATGAACTGTGCTGAATTCAGATCCTGGAGTAGTTGGTCCAACTCGGACAAGTTATTACTAAGAGCAGACATCTGTCTGGGCTGCTGTGAGCCCGGCACTGGGTCGATGTACCCGCCGGGCAGGGGAGATGGCTCTGAGTATCCGGGGCTGTGAGGGGAACGTTCTATAGGGTACCCGCCGGGCACTGCAGACGGTTCCGAGTATCCTGGGCTGTGAGGGACAGGGGACCGCTCTATGGGGTACCCTCCACTGTGGGGCGTAGGGGTGTGGTCCTGATGGTATCTGGTGGAAGACGTGTGGTGCTCGCCCACATAGCTGCTCTCATATGTTGGCTAAAAATAAATATAATCAATACAACTTATTTTTTTTAAAAATTCATTACACATGATGAAGTCATTTTTAATGCACTCTTAGGGATTAGGTTTTCTCATAAACTGTACCCTCATGTACTTAAATCATGAGATATTATGAATGCTAAAGCTGGCATTTAATATGCTCAATAATAAGTACATTTTATCTATTGCATGTATTCAAATGTAATGAATCGTTTAAATTCAACTTTTTAAAAAAAATTCTTTACTTATTTTGTATTAATAGACCTTATTTGTAGTACAAGTGTCATATCACGTTACCTCTATAAATAGAAGACATGTCAAGTCTCTAATGTTACCATTTATTTGACGTTTCAGCTCTATGTCAATGTCATTAACTTCCTGATGTAGAATCAATTATATAGATAGCATCAATATCAGCTATCTCATAAAATTCATTAAATTCTCTCAGTATAATCAAAGCTCTGTATTGGGAAGGATATCAAATTCTCTGTTGCCCCAAAAAAACTTAAAATTGAGAGAGAGAAAAAAAAGATGCGTTTGTGAAACACTAACACCCCAAGCAGCATCTTTGTCAGTATAATAGCTGTTATAAATGGAACGTAGGTCAAACTTTAAAGTCAAGGTCAAGAGGTCAAAACTTCTTGTACCAAATCATAAATGGAAAATGTTTCACCACAAGGAATACACATGCGAGATATTAAAACTTCATCACTTTCTACAATGCAATGTTATATAATAAAGCAAAGGTAAGTGTTGTTTAAAAGAAGCTTATTATCCGAGCTTCAAGCTCACAAGTAAAAAAGATATTGGTATCTATAGAAAGTTCTTGTAGTAAGGACTACATATCTGGAATATACAAGCCCTATAAACTTATCATTCAAAACTTATATGCAAAGTTAAAGTTTTTGTGGACAGACAGACAGACAAGACAATCAAGCACAAACCTATATACAATGTACCCCAGAATATCTGATTGGGGAGGCATAACAATATGTCATCATCAAAAACATCACCTTTATTACCACTTGTAAAATGATTTTGTCAATGGGCCATTTTCCATGATTTTTCAAATTTTCTATTATATAGGACATTATTAAGCTTCAATGGGCCATTTTTCAAAATGGGACAATGTCACATGGCCCCTGTCCTTCCCAATCACTGAGCGTAAGTAAAACTGGCTTGGAGTCTAAAATAGATATAATCATAGTAAATATTACGCATTATGCATCCTACCTTGGTCTATACCCCTTACTCTCTTGTAAAAACAAACTGTAGGAGAAATATGTGTAGTGACTTTAAGGGTAGGACCCCCACTTTCTGACTTTTCATCACAGTAAGGTATTTGTTGACACATCTACTTACACAGGGTCACTGACATCAAGTTATATAAAGCTGGGAGTTTTAAAACAAATATTGGACACCTGAAGTTTGTATGGCATGAAGGGTATTTAATTTCCCCCTTGAATAGCATCTAACACAGGTCCCCTATCGGGGTTCATCACAACAAATTTATTTTTACTGCAATGTTTAATAACAGAAAAGAATAGTCAGGATGATGCAGGGGGGTTTTAACACAAGACCCTGAGGTCAGAGAGTGAACTATGTAAATCATTGTCCATGTATACTATATGTAGCCCAGTTCTTTAATACCTAGACCAAGAATTTACATATTTCTTGATTGAAAATCGACCAAAACATTTTAGCCAATGTAAACACCTTTTATACAGGTCAGAATTCTACTATGTTGTTCAAAACAAAATTAGAAAATACTCTGATGTCAACAGGTACATATTAAAAGGCTAATGCAAAGGGAACAATATTGAGTCTTTTTGTAATTTGGACTTATTTCCCATTTGAGATTTTATCTGACTTAAAAAAAAAACATTATGGCATGAACTATATTGTACAGTAATTTCTCCGACTTTAGGGAAGGCTTCTATAGAATTTGATGACGTCACAATCAGACTACGTCAGCATGATCAGATACCGCCATAAAGGGGAAATAACTCTGGTTATCAACAATTCTGAATATACCCCCTTCAGTATAAAACACCAGATAACTCTTGACAATGACATATTGCAATCAATAGGATTTTTCTTCGTGTCTAATTGCTTTGAGACCATTTTAAGGAAAAAAAAAGGCCATAATCTTCAGTTAATGTTTTCCCAATGCAAATACAGTCTAGATGTGACCTTGGAACATAGCTCTTCTTCTTGAGAAGTCGTCATTGTAGTCCTTTGTGGCCAGTATGAGAATTCTAGGGCACAAGAGTTAGTCTTTATTCTACTTTCAAGATTTAAGCTAGTCCAATATATTGACAGCAACCTTGACCTATGGTCTTTCTATGAAAATCCTTACGCATCTTCCACAGACCACGGCCATGGTAGGGGGAGGCTCACCTGATTTATAGCATATTCCCTGGGTGGTGGTATTCCATCAAGCAGTTCCTGTGGGGGTGGTGGAGGCAGAGGAGGTGGTGTCTCACTTTGTTCCCTGTTGTCATGGTTACTGTAACTATTGGTTACATTGTTCTGTTGCTGAGAAGCCGCCTTGAACATGGTACGAGTTGGCTTGCGAGGTTGTGGACTGCAGATCGGCAAGCAAAGCATCTGTTAAAGAAAAATAAGATGACGATTAAGAATTTATGCACTTTGGGAATACATGTATAATGGTGTAAAAAGAACACCTTTTAGTACAGGTAAAAAGATGCACAATACTAGTATATAAAGTAGATAATTTTCGAAGTCAGAAGAGGGATAAAGTCCGTAACTTCAATACATGTATGTGATTTGAGTCCTATTTGGTGTTAGTCTCATTATACTTGAAAACACATACAGGCAAATAGAAATAGAGATAGACAAATGTGATTCGTACGAATTCTTTTACTTTTGCATGTTTTGCAAAAGACATTGCAAAGTCATCGAAAATGAGATTAATACACCCCTTCCAACAATCCGAATTCAATGTATCTCGCAAAGCAGATCATAATAAAGGTCATATGATATGAATTTCCTGGTGGAAGAGAAAACAGCATTCTATACTTCCTGGAGGTAGATGGTATCTTTGCTTTGAAGTAGCGTGTACTCATGTATTCACTTATCATTATGGAAAATATACCCTGAGCTAAATGTCATCACCACACAGGCAATCTAAGGTAACAGACAGACGGATTGAAGAACATCAAAGTTCTGCAATCCAATCAAATACTGCAAGACTAAATGAAATGTCAATAGCTGAATCGTGAAAGGCAGGAGGGGGGGGGGGGTCATATCTCCCAAATATTATGATGATATTATGATGGTCACAATTTCTCTTCGACCATGTTCTGTCCTTTGACGTCTGAATTACAGGCAATGTTTAAAATGTCCAAAGCGAAAACTACACACCACTCATCCAAAATCCCTTATAATCTTAAATCATAATAATTAAAAATCATACGAAAGTTGGTGTGAATGCTTCCCTTATACATAAATTACCCAGTATCCAATGATAATACAGAAAGGAACGGAGCAACGCTATCAAATCTGAAGAAAAGTAGTTTAAATTGGAATTCAAATACGGCGTTCTGGCCGCGATAAGGGTCGGCGTCCCACCACAGGTATATTAACAACTGACCACATAATTGGGTAGCCCATGTTAGGAAGAATGTCCATAAAAGGCTGAATTAGTCTATATTATCCATACACTGATCTAAAGGGAGTGAGTCGGGGTGATCGACAACCCCCCCCCCCCCTTCCACTCATCAATACATTGTGATTTGCAAAATAATTGCGGATTGTTCTCATTTTAGGTGAACTTTCCTGTAAATCATAGGCTATGAACACCCATCCCTCCTTCCGTATAGGCCTGAATCCCCCTCCAACCCCCCCCCCCCCCCAAATCGATCCACTATTCACTGCCACCAAAATATCTATAAGGACCAATGCTAAAGACCCCCTCCCCCCTTTTTTTAATGAAAATGAAAAAAACAAACGAAAACGACACCCCCCCCCCCCCGCCAATAAGCCCAAGCAATAATCTGTCGAATATTAGTGATAGTTTTCATATATTCTTTAATTTAGATGTCCGATTATAGATTACATTTACTGACACATAGCGCTCCCGACATGTCAATACACTGTACAAACGAATGATCTCATCGGAAGAAATTATGACTAAGCTTGTCAAATAAGAAAACTTCTAAAAACTTAAAGAAACAAAATAATTAGAAAAAATACTTAATTTCTTTCTTGCATAACCTTGGCGACGTTTTCACAAACTTCAGCATATCTGTGAAAGAATATAAAAAATCCAAAAAAACACCAAAATATAAACCGAGTCCTTTTTTGACGGTCCGCTACCAAATCTGGTCCTTACTCGACACACGTGCGCATAGTTGTGGTCTACTTTACAATGTTATGCATAGTTTCATTTTGCTGGTGACTCCACATTGGAATTTAATCCTTCAAAGTGCGTGACGACTTCACACTCAAAATTATCTATTTGCCTTAATTTGGTCCTCTTCATTTTCCGCTATAATCATGATAATGTGCACTTTGAACTCAGGTTTTTCTAATCGTGAATGACTTATATTTAGTGTTTTCCCCAAATGGATTGTAGCGATGTATGCACTCGACAGGGCACGATATAATATACGTAATATGGTCACGTCAAAGGAAAAATATCTATTGTATTACATATATATAAGGTCAATGCATTTTATTTACTAATGAGTTAACACTAGGTGATTTATGATCTACAGGAACAAGGAAAAGAATAAATCGTTATCCATACAGCGTATTTATCCTCTCTTTACGTGTAAGTTGCCATCTACATTCCAGGTGACCCCGCGGGTCAATTATTCGTCTTTATCAAATTCCAATAATCTGTTTGGACTGAAAGTTGTATGCATTTCACACGCCGCGAAATGACATCACTCCGACATGGCTTATCGCTACGAGAGCAGGCTTCCTACAAGTATGTTTTCCGGACTTCCGAATACGTACGAAATACTTGTACTGAGAAGACGACTAAAAACTTTTAAAATCCCCGTCCATTCTCAATCAATGCCCCGAGCACCATCACCCCATCACCCTTACCCTGGTACCGTAACCTGCTTTTTAATTCCCGATAAGCAAAAATAACCTTTTCACTCAGACTTTTCTAAGCGCAACCGTAAGACTAACAATTAACTTCACTAACTTATTTTCATTCTCAAAGTAAAGAAAACTGTTTTTTTTTCTTTTTTATTTCTTTGGCAAGGCCTCGTTTCAGTCTGAAATGAAGGATATCACAAAGCGCATACAAGCATGCATCGGTATGTACATGTATTAAATGTGGAATTGATGTGCATCCAACTGCCTTAAAGAGTTCGCCAATAGTTCATTAATTTTACGTCATTCAGACCTGCATCATAAACTTATAATCAAGGCACGTTCCACTCGCTCTGCTCCGTCTGTCCAATTATTTGAAATAAGACACCGGCATCAATGATGAGAAAAAAAAAACTGAACCAAAAATAGGTGTAGAGGAGGCGTAACGTTGATGTGCTTTACCAAGATAAAATTTGATGAAACAGGTTCTAGTTGCTAAATTCTGTCAAATTGATTTATTCCATACTTCCTCATGTTTATAGTATATATATAAAAACCTCAGATTCTGACAGATGCGCAGGTTCTGTTGATAGGTTTTTGAAAATATGAGAAAAATAAAAATCTTTGCTATACAAGTTACGTGCGACCTATGTTTCCACATTCCTAACTTTTTCTCGTATCAAAAAACCGAAGAAGTTAATTCGGCGTAAAATAAGCACAGCTAAATCTCATCCGTATCTATGTCTTCGACTGACAGCAAAATTAATCAGAAGGGGATATGCATATTTTTTAAATTTCATTTTACTTATGAATATTCACGAGCGGAGTTTTTTTTTATGTGTTAAGGTCATTTCTTATTGTTTCGCGACCTAACTACCAGCCAGCCAGGGAGAAAAAACAAACAAGCATATAAAACGAAGTTGCAATTTCATAAAATCTGACAGAAATTTGTTACATACTGTTAACATTAACAGATTGTAGACAACAAAAAAATGATAAACATGGTAGATAATGCAATGTCATGAATCATTGAAGTACTTTTACATTTTTACGTGAAATATGATAAAACTTTCGCTTTAATTTTTGTAGAAAACACATTTGATTTGCAAAAGATTTTATCATTTTCTTTTGTTTTGTTCTATGGCTATGGGCTCAGAACCTATCAGTACAAGGACACAAAACAGAAAATATTAAAGAATGGCTTAAACAATTAATCATAAAATTGATCACTATAAGTTCCAATGGTAGATTACAAGCTTACAATTTTACAGGGGATAAGAAACCATAAATCCCTCTCCCGTATTCGTGCATCAATGCATTGCACGTTTCTAGTAATCAATGTTGAGGATTCTCAGAGATGACATACCCACAAATACTTTACTACTACTATACTTAACTACTATCTTCATTCATAGTCAGCAGTCAGTGCTAACGTAACAGACAGGTGCTCCGCTCCAGCGGAGGAGGTTACACCAAAATACCATCAGCTGACTCATCCCTATATCTACAGTCAATCATACATATGACTAAGATATAGGCTGGAAATAACATCTAAGTTTATTTTTGCAGTGTTTATTACATCCGTATTGTTTTGACTTCAAAAATGACAGACATTGCACGGCCGTCCTGGTACAAGGTCGAAATAAAATTCCATGTACTAGAGCATTTTTCCTGTACACAAGATTAGAATTTAAATGACATTGTAGGCAATTACAATACACGTAGCTCCAAACTCAACACAATTTACGGTGTTATATAAAGCATGCACAAATTGAACATTTGATTAAAATTGTAGTTCGAAAACGCATTAATTCAAATATACCAAGTTTGACCTTGACCCTTCCCAAACTTGAAGATAGGCCATCCTAAGATGTTGGGCAAACTATGTGATTTTTTTTCTCAAAGAATACCTTTTTGACATTGACCTATTGACCCTTTGACACCAAAATCAATAGGGGCTTTCTGTAGGTCACCACCAATGTGTGGTAGATGATGTACCATCGTTCTTATCTTATTTATTGAAATACTACAAGGCAACTGTCCACATGATGCCAACTTGACACTGATCTTTGCTTACTCGATCTTTAAATAAAACTTTAAAAGGCAGGTTAAGTCAAGAAAAAATAACTGAATTGTGTTGGTGAAAGACTTTTTTGTGATATTTAAAATATAGTGAATGTACCCCCCCCCCCCCCAAAAAAAACATCATGACTTTTTTTATTACTGCAATCACCACAGTATCATGATGTTAACTCACATAATCGAGGTGATGACCTTTTCATACAAACTAAGTACAAGCATTTTGCAACTTCAATCACAAATGTATTTTACCAAGATGCTGTCAATTTTTTCTACTGATTTTGAGGGAACTTTCATACAAATCTTATAACTTGTATTATTTCAAAGAGATACAGAAAAGGTAAGATACATGTATTATTACAGGCCAATAACCATCCATGGCCACCAGAAACCAACTAATACCTGTAGAAAAGAAAATGAATGTAATTTTGAATATATAGAGAACTTACCTATTCCTATCATACTGACTTCCTTGTATCTACATGTACCTCTTCACATCTGAATCATCCATAGACAGATCTGCACATTGCAGGAATATTTCAAGAATTCCTTCTTTTATTTGGGGAACATTTCAAAAGAACACTAAGCACTCTTAAACTCTATGCATCAAGAAAGCTTTAGGAAGTGTTAGAAATTCAACAATGCTTAATAAACAACCAAGATTTTGAAGTAATTCTCCAAATCTAATTGCAAAGAAAACATTGGCTCCTGTACAAAAACAGAATTTGCAGATGGCCCCCAGATCTGAGCATCCTCTTATCATTCAGGTTGTGCAAGCTCCAAATAATGTGAAGATAAGAATAGATCTATTAATAGTGTCTGGCAAAATCAGGAATACATAGTGAATGAATGAGTAATGCATCACTCAGTTATAACCACTGGGCCAGAAAAACAACTGCTATTATAGACTCCTGGTTAATAAGCATAGAGTCAGTCAGCTCAATAAGCTGTTTGCCTCTAACATTGTGTAAAATAATTTCATTGAAGAAGAAAAAGAAGAAGTTATGATGATGATGATGGAGAAGAAGAAGAAGAAGAAGAAGAAGAAGAAGAAGAAGAAGAAGAAGAAGAAGAAGAAGAAGAAGAAGAAGAAGAAGAAGAAGATGATGATGATGATGATGAAGAAGATGAAGAAGAAGAAGAAGATTTTAGCATACATATATTCACCAGAATTTAATTTGATGACATCTGCATGGAGATTGCTCTATCTGTAGCTATCATCCTTATAATAGATCAATTTGTGATGTGTTCCCCTTACTTAAGTTTCATTTACTGAGTCATGACCATGGGAAACAAAACATTCACCAAGTTGTATATGTTTGAATTGTTCATATCTGTAATATCAACACAGCAACTAAACTCTGGTCAGTTTTAAATTCAAATGTGTAATATTACTATAACCCATTTTTATTAGACATATGGAATAGGGAATTTGAAGATTAGACTGTTCAATAACAGGTTGCATGTTTTAACTAAGTGACCTTGACCTTAAAGGTGGCCTTAACTTCCAAGTAGTGAGAAGTCCTAACAAGCTTTGCTATAATTTTCAGTATAATATTTACAGAAAATGTGATATACTTGTATTTTTTGTAAGAATGCCATACCGGTATTTATAAATATACAGAATTGTGTTTGCCAAACACTGATGCCCCTAGACTAGAATAAAGATGTAAAATTGTACAACTTAATTTTTCAAGAGCATCAAACTCCAGGATTAATATTAGCCTTAGAAGGTCGAACACTTTTTTGTATCATTTGAAATGGCTTACATTGGAATGGAAGAACAAGACAACACAAAGTGTAGCATCCTCTTGTAATGCATAGATAGCAATGAATGGCATTCAATCGCACTAGTCTAGGATACCATAAATAACAAAATAATCCCTTGGTAATCCCGGGACGAAAAAGTCCGGAGAGCTAATGCCATACCCTCGGCATTGTCGTTGTCATCGTTCGTAAACAAAACTTTAACCTGGGCTATATCTCTTGAACTATAAGGGGTAGGGCTTTGATATTTCACATGTAGATACCTTGTGACAAGACTTTTCATTTGTGTCCATGACCTTTGACCTAGTGACCTTGACCTTGGACTTTGACCTACTTTTCAAAAACTTTAACCTAGTTTCTGACAAAAACCTGTATAGGCCAGCTATGTAATCTTTGATTACCCTATGTTTATTACCATAAATAACAAAATAATCCCTTGGTAATTTTTGACTTAAGACCTTGAAAATTAGAAGTTCATTATCTGATATAATATCAAATCAAATCTTATGCAATTCTGTAAAAAATCGCATACTAATAAGTGTTTCAAATTTTTTGTTAGATTTGATCCATGACTTTAACATTTCACCCATGACCTGTAAAGTCACCAAGGTTACTTCTTTCATCAGTGTTCATCATCTGAATCAAACATAGGGTAATCAAAGATTTTTCGTCCCGGCGAGCTAAAAATACCAAGTTTCAAGAAGATATGTTGAAAATGTGCCCTAGAGCAGGTAGAATGTATCAGTATATATAAAAATTCTGACCAATTCACATCATTCAGTGACCTTGATCCTTTACAAGGTCAAATCTGAATGGTTCTTACTTACATCAAAAACATAGGATAGATGTATACCAAGGTGAAACAGATGTCCTTGTTTATCAATGAGACTCTATTTTTTTAATTATACAAATCATTTACAGCATCTGTCCTAAACAGTGTATACATGGATTTTGGATTTAGAGTAGGTCCCTTCAGTGACTTTGACCTATGGGGTTCTTCCTTACTTCAAATTATCAAGGAATTTCTGTTGATAAGTATGCCCTTAAGACTAAGAGTGCATAAAATAGGTTTGGTTATGTCTGACCTTTGACTTTGAAAATAGAAAGGATTGACATGATATACATCAAGTAAACCAAGTTTAAGGATATTTTGTTTGAAAATGCACACTCTCGATTGCATACAAGTATATCGCTTTAGTCCCAGTGTGACCTTGACCAATGACCTTAACTTGGCTTAAGAATCAATCATGATCAATAGGGTTCTTCCATACACATGTATAATTTCATTACATACATGTAAGAAGAAGATCTGTTGAACTTGAATAATGAGGCCACTATATTGCAGACAAGGAGTCTTACTTTGTCCTGTCTGTGTCCTTGACCTTATTAGGAGTCTTTGTTTGATCATAAGCAATAAGTCAATGTTAAAAGTAAACTTAAAGGAGTTCCAATGAAAAAGACACCTTATAGGTGTGACTAATCACTGCTACAGCACAGTCACTTGATATAGGTGTGACTAATCACTGCTACAGCACAGTCACTTGATATAGACGTGACTCATCACTGCTACAGCACATTCACTTGATATAGGTGTGACTAATCACTGCTACAGCACATTCACTTGATATAGGTGTGACTAATCACTGCTACAGCACAGTCACTTGATATAGGTGTGACTAATCACTGCTACAGCACATTCACTTGATATAGGTGTGACTAATCACTGCTACAGCACAGTCACTTGATATAGGTGTGACTAATCACTGCTACAGCACAGTCACTTGAGAATTAATGGCGCATTACTAATTACCCCACCCCTAACAAAATAAAGCTTCGAAATCTCAAATAGCAATTGGCTAATTACAGTAATGAAACATGGTATGTCTGCCCAGACTTTTATATGACATCACAATGTTATTTGTCTTGTTGATGGCATACATGTAGCATAGTCTGACAATGACGTCCAAATGCACTATACTTCTTGATCATGGTGATAGATTTTAATCATCATTTTATTGCAATATGTGTAATACTGTAAACTTGGAAATGATTGTGGTGGTTCTACTTTTGCTATGTTTGCAGTTTCTGAATTTTCTGTGAACATAAAACCACCGCAATAGTTATGTACTTCAGACCTTTGCTACATTGCAGCCATTACACATGTTAAGTTGAATCATTTGATATGATACTTTTCATTTAAATTGAAATTATAGTTTGTAAATTTCACTTGATCACTTGAGTAAAGCATACCCTATTTCAAATTACTACTAACCTTTTCACTGATAATTAGTTTCTATCAACTTATCTGCTATCTTTATGTGAAATTATTACTAATCACTAATTATTATTGTCCTTAATAACTGTGAGAAGCACTTACTACTACAACATGAACACTATCATATTTGACTTGCTATTACCTATAATATTCAGCGCGACAAAAGTTACAAGTTTTTCCTATAACACTCCATACTGGAAATTAAAACCATCACAATTGGTTACATTTAGAAAACTGCAAACTTTTGACATTGCAAGATTAAACCGTTTACCATATTTACAGTACTGTTAAGGCCTACTAACAGTGATTGGAAAGGATATTTTGTGAATGGGCCATTTTGCATAATTTCCTACAATTTTGAATGGGACATTTCTTAAAAAAGTACTGACGCTTCAATGGGCCATTTTTCCAATGAATAAGACAGGGTTTCATTGTTTTCTATCCAAGTAAATAGGAGTTATCACTGAAAAACCATCAAACCATCTGGAACTACGATCTTATTAAAACCAGATCTCTACATGCTCCCGATTTTGTTAGTTGTGTAGAGAATCTGGTATAAGCCAGCAGACATCAACGTGAAGGTGACCTTTCTAAATGACCAATCAAAAGACCAGCCTGAGAAAAGTAGACATGAATGGGAGCATACGGATGCATAAGAACTCATCCTAATGTGCTTAGTTCCGAAAATATGACCACTGTGCACAGAAACCAGCTAGCGGTGTGTAAATATTACTGCAGCATTGGTTTACATTAAGACTGCGAGCTTGACCTGGTTGAAGTTCTTGTGGTCACATAGGATGAAAAAAAAATGACAAAATGTAACAGAGAACATGTTATATTGAAAAAATAATTGCAAAGAAGACAGAAATTAATAGTAATTCTCTATTTATCATGTTTACATTTTGAACTAAGGGGTAGGTTCACTAACTACCAAAAGCAGCCCTAAATTTTTGCCACAATTCTTTCGGTGTATTGCACGTAAATTAAGATATTTATTTGGTATTTCAAACAACCATACATTTAACGTCCTTGATACGAAATACAATCGAAATCTAAAACAATAAAATTAGGGCCGATTTTCCATGTTACCGAACCTGCTCCTTTTTCAGAGGAAAGTTGATCATATACAGCGAAGCGAAGCACAAAAGCGGGCCCATAGGTCCTCTTTAATCCAAATTGTTCCCAAATATTTCTGAGCAAGCTGGTAACAAATATATACAAAACAAGTGGAAAAATGAACGAAAATAAGGAAGAAAAGATACATACTGACCAATTCAATTGCCACCATTTTAGTCAGTTTTTATCATGTTTATACGAAAAAAATTCTAGATGAATCCCTATTTTTGTAGCTATATGTTGTAGATTCGGTTTTTACAGGTGTAATATAAAGATAGGATGAAAAGTAGTGAAATGGTTGAAAAGTGTTAGGTTGTATGTCTGCAACAGGACAGTGAAAATTTTTGAATCCTTAGTTTCGTATCCTATATGGAATTTTTTGAATCCTTAGTTTTGTATCCTATATAAACTCCTATACGTTCGACTGCCCATGCGATTTTTGCTGGAATTTTCATGCACCGTCTTCGCTTCGCTTCAAGGGCTTTGCCATAATTCATATTAGAATTATACAGTAGCTTTGACTCCATTGCATGTAAGATTACTGACTTGCATTTGACATGTTTGATAGATATATGAGGATTACTGTCCGCGCAGCTCACTTCGGAAACTGAATAAACGCGATTTTGACTACTTTTTGTTGCAAAAATTTAAATGAAGTTGATATAAGTAACCATTCAAAAGATCTCGCTTAGTCGTAAATTTTGGTATATATTATATGATAGTGAATACACCCAATCAAACTATATAGACAAAAGAAGTTTTAGATGGGCCGTTTCCCATCCTAATTTTCCTGTGATGTCGTGACGCTTTCCATAGGCTCAATGTTAAACTTGGCGACGTCATGCTGAAATTTAACATTGAAAACGCCCTATCTAAAAATTATTTTGTCTGTATAATATGATTGCATAAACCCTCGACCATGTAAAATATACCAAAATTTACGACTAAGCAAGGTCTATTCAATGATATAGATTTTATTTTAATTGTTGCATGAAAAAGTTATCAAAATCTCGTTTATCCAGTTTCCGAAGTGAGCCGTGCGGAGTGTAGTTGAAGATTTTCCCTTGTAACTTTTTTGATTGGACAGAGAAATTTCTTAGCAAAGGTCACCTGCATCAATGTCTGCTGGGTTATACCAGATCCTCTACGCGATATAACAAAATCGACGGTCCATAGAATCACAGAAAACACTGGAAACAACCACATAAACACAGAAAACACTCTACAAATAACAGAAAACACCTTCCAAATTTCAAGAAACACCCATTTTTTGAAAGATATACATACTGCAGACATTTTGTCGAAGTTTCAACAAAATTGGTTAACTTTTAAGTATAATATGATAATTTTTAGTTTTATCTTTGCAGATTGTTTGTAGTGCAGCACGGCGGCCATGTTTGTTTACATTCCCAGTGATTAATATCCGTGTCATTTCACGTGATTAGTCGATTGCATTTTATATTGTATATTATTAAAAAATAAAATTGTTTTTAAAAATGTGTTGTTTAAGTGAATTTCCTTTTTTTTTTTTTGATTTAGGTAAATTAGTTGTTGTTGTAATTTTTTTCACTGACATTATATAGCAGATAATTAAAAAAAAACCCAAATCTTTTACATGTTCGTTTATTTATCAATATATCACGAACGGCTTAGATAATTACATTATGATAATAGCAAGTTAATTTGTTCATTAAAATAAATTAAAGAACAAAGGCATTATTTTCTTTAATCTATGAGGTTCAAAGAGTTGTGTCGTATGTGTTTTCTTTACTAAATATCACAGAGGTTTCAATGACATAATCGACTGGTATGTTATTTGAAATATAATGGTGAGAAGGTTAGAATTCTTTTAAATAATGTCCGAGCAAACTTTGATCATTATTACATTTTTCATCATGAAACTTTGTTTCCTTGTCCGTCGTGCTTCCACGAATGCGGAGACGAGACGATACAATGCTCTTCAACAATTAAAACCAGCTTTTCACTTGTATTAAATTGTATAAATCATAGTAATTTTTCTTCATTTATGTCAGTATATTGCACAATTTTTTTGTAAAGTAACATCCCATTTGACAAATCGTTGTTTTGACAAGTACACGTGTACATGTCAATCAACCGTGCAGGGTACGTGGGTGTCGATTGTACATTCATTACCTGAAAGGTGTGAAACTCATTATAGAGCGTGATATCGGCAAGCGGTGAATGAAGATAGGGGAATAAGAATATCTTTAATAATAAATTTCAGTTTAAAAGACAATGTATAATGTATTATTTATAATTAATTAAATATGACTGATAATATATTGATGAATTCAGAATTTGATTAAAAGAATTTAGCAAAAAAATGAAGTAATTTAAAACTTCACGTAAAAAAATCGGGGTATCCAACAGAATGACTGAAATAAAGGGTTTTTTAAAAGGAAAGAAAGAAAAAAAATCGTGCCTAACGTTAACGGATATAAGGATATGAACTTGGGGGGAAAAAGAATGGAAAATAACAACTTTTTCACTTTTTGGAGGTAGCGGCTTTCAAAACTACAGGAAAACAGTGTCTAGATGTTTATTTTCGAAAAAGGGTAAATGTCTGCAAATTTAAAGATTTATTCCAAAACAAAAATCATATTACCTTAAGAAAGCTTTGCAAATTTATTAATTTTATGAACAAAAAATTATGTCCTCCATAGAATAGAATTTTTATATGTGCATTTCTCATGTATAACTTGTCCACTTGTTCACCATTGTATGTATGTTTTTTGTTCATATCTTCTCTGTACCATTGTCATATTGGTTTATGAGAAATAAATTATCGTAAAAAAATTATCGTAATAACATTTCTAATTAAAACTAATTTGGGGGCTTCGGATCTTAACCGTCCAAATAAATGTCAATGGGCGGGTTTAGGTAAGGTTTTCCTGACTACTTAATTCTAAACACATAATCACGATAATGGTTTACGATTACTTAATAATTACTGATTCATTTAACCAAGTCCTTGATTTAACCATCTCAGAAAATAAATTTTCATCTCCGTTAGAATAAGTGAAAATGTAAGTAGGACCACTTTTACCTCTTAAGATCATAATTGATTCCAACCCCACCCCTTTATCCACCCCATTTCTTTTCTCATATCGTTATCTTCGCCCCTATTATGCAATCACCATGGTATGATATTGCCCGGCTAATAACGGCCAGTTACCTGTATGTTACCTAAAATAAAGAGGACTATTATTTTATTTGTCCATTTAACCCCATTTTATCTTAAATACTAAGAGATTTAGCACGTAAATTACTTTTTTTCTTCTAAACTTGAATTGAAGGTGAAATCTTTATCCATTTGCTGTTCGCCTCCTTTCCTCCCCTTTCCCATCTTCATCTGACTCCAACCATTCTTCTATTGATATTAATTGATCATTACCTATGATATTTTTCGTACTTTTTCCTCCAGACAAAATGTATAACATTCTTGTAATTGCAATACACGAATTATTTACTGGGAAATCGGGCAATATATATAGGCCTCCGGCCTCGGGCAGTCAGTCATTCTCAATTTTTCTGGCCACCTTTTTATGCCCCCGTAATCGAAGATTCGGGGGATATTGTTTTTGATCTGTCCGTCTGTCTGTTTGTTCGCAAAAACTTTTACCTTGGACATAACTTTTGAATGGTAAGTGACACGACTTTCACATTTCACATGTGTATTCACATGTGTATTCCTTGTGACCTTGACCTTGGAGTTTGACCTACTTTAAAAAAACTTTAACCTAGGGCATATTACTTTCGAGGTTAAGCACTACAACTATCCCAAAACCCTATTATTTGATAATATGGCATAATTACCTTCAAAAATAATCTTCTGGACATACAAAATATACGAATATAGTCTTTATCAATTTGTAAAGACAAGCGACATGCTTTTTTTATGAGTTGGCCGTTTAAATGGAGAATGACTGAGTATTTTTCTTCAGGTCCAACAAATCATATATTGACCTCATTCCCAGTCAATAATTGTCTAATATATGTGTCACTGACACCAAAACATCTACGTATGACAATTTCTTTCTTTTTTCTTTCTTTTTTTTTCATAAATTTTGTTTCTTTTCAGACTCCAATTAGCCATAGACAAATGAATGCAATGACAATGATTCATGTACTCATACATTAGACATCACAAACGAATCTTGCTCAGATGACATCACAGTATCAGATGAGAACAATGTCTCAGATATTCTCACAGACACATCACGTACTGACGTTCCGTCGCTCCTGCGGAAGTTGAAGTTTTTGAAAGCTTTGAGACGATAAGATAGCAACCATTTGATTTTTAGGGGGGGGGGGGAGGGGGGCAGGAAGACTTTGCAAAAAAATTTCCGGATCGAAATTTTAGGGAAAAAAAGGCCTGAGAAATTGCCCCTCCCTCCTTTCCACTGCCCAGTTAAGACTTTTTTGTGTACATGTATCATAAACTAAGTATAAAAAATCTGTTGAGTATCATTTTAAGTAAATAGATTATAGGCATCATATGCCATTCAAGAAATTAAAATGAAGTGATCTACTGGCAAGAGATGAACTCATTCTGTGTTTCAAGTTGATGTTTAATATATATGGCCGAAAAATCACGCTGAATTATTTAAACTTTAAAGTATTTTTCAACATTGGAAAATTACCAAAAAAAAAAAAATAATCTAATCTGGCCCGAAAAATTTTCCGGCTCTTAAAATGGCCGAAAAAAAATTCCGGCTGGCAAGTCTTCCTGCCCCCCCCCCCCCCAATAAAAAATCAAATGGTTGCTCCCTAACAAATACGTACATGTAGATGCAACTTCGTGCTTTTTACTTTTCAGAATATGCCACAAAAGAAAATACAATTTGAACACAAGATGCCTTGAAAAAAAAAAAAACGAACCAAATTGAAATATATATGCAGAAGCTCACTACGATTTGTGTTCGTACGCCGAGATAATTTTTACTTTCCTCAATAATTTTTACTTTCCTCAATAATTTTTACTTTCCTCAATAATTTTTACTTTCCTCAATAATTTTTACTCACTCAGTGAGATCTTTTTGAGTACCATACAGATACAGATAGGTCTAAAGATACGAATGTTCGTATCCAGAGCAACAGAAAGCACCTTCCAAATGTCCCATTTTTTGAAAGATATACATACTGCAGACATTGATTATCTCAAGTTATCTCTGTATGATATATGATGAATTTAGATAATAAATTAATGAAACATAACATTTCTTTATGTATTTCTATTATACATACTTAAACACAATACATCAAAGGTGAAAAACATAGGTAAACAAACATGGCCGCCGCGACGCACTTCAAAACAACTTATAAGATCACCTAAAAATGGCCATAGTTCACTAAAATGTTAACCAATTTCATTGAAACTTGGACAAAATGTCTACTGTTTGTATATCTTTCAAAAAATGGGTGTTTCTTGACATTTGGAAGGTGTTTTCTGTTGTTTATAGAGTGTTTTCTGTGTTTAGTTGGTTGTTTCCAGTGTTTTCTGTGATTCTACGGACCCCAAAATCGAGAGCATGTAGATTTCTGGTTTTAACTATGCATAACAGTGGTTCATATATAGGCAATAAAATTAAGACAGTAACTCCAAATAAATGTGTTGATTGTACAAACAATTTAACAGAGGGAAGAAACAGACACAAAGAGCACTATCAAGACTAAGTTGAATCAAGTCTTCAAGGTTGGATCAAGAAGGGGGCAACAGGAGGATCAGCACAATGAGAGGTCATCGAGTCTTGAAGGGCATGGCATTTAGAAGGACATCAAGGGCGGCCCTTCAATTTTTGCTAAGCAGGAACACTGACGACTAAGGTGGGCAACTTTTAAATTTAACTCTTCAAATCAAAGATAATCATCAAAACGCAGTTTTCTGGCCATCTGGATTTAGTGAAAACGATAGCTCAATTGGGCAGAGGAAATTCTGACAAAAACTTTCAGATTCCCTTGTCAACTTTCCTAATTTGACACTTACCTAAATCATCCATTACTTGCTTCTTATAACTTTGCATCAACTAAAAGTTCTAGTGTAATATTTGCGACGTTCCAGAAATAACTCTACTTCCGGTTTGTAAGTTTGCGGAAATCCTAGGAGTGGGACGTTGATTACCACAAGTGTCTCTGACATACAGGAGACGAATTATTCCTCATAAATATTACGTAGTATGTGTACGCTTGAAACTATGGACCCTTGTAAAAGCTTAATTTAAGGAAGGAAACCAACATTTGCTTTTCGTCCCATTCCTGACTTGCCAAGGCTTCCGGTAGTTGAAGAATAAACAAAGAAAGATAACTCGCAAGCCAAGTCTTTCGGAGGGGGTCCCGTGTCTCGGATAGGCGTTGGCACGTAAAAGAATCCTCACTGCTTCGGATGGGTCCGTTGCATAGGTCAAAATTACAACACACATCTTACGTTATCGGACGGTACGCCTAGTAGAGGAGGAATCTATAACTGAACTGAACTGACCAGGTGCCCGTTTGGATTAATGTAAGGGTGGATCTAGAGGGGGAAGGGGGGGGGGGGGGCAGGGGTCAAGACCCCCCCCCCCCCCCTTGAAGCTTATTTTTCCCGCTTCTACATACTCTTAAACCCCCATCCCTACATACTCTTACCCCCACCCCCCCCCATCCCTGAAATACTTTTCTACAGCCGCCCATGTAAAATTAAAAATGAAGAGTTTAGAGTAAGATACAAACCACTTTAGCCAAAAACATGGGCAGATCTAGCATTTTTTCGGGGGGAGGATGTCCTAAAGTCCGAATTTTTTGAAGAGCAAAAAAAAAAAAAAAAAGGCCTACACCAGAAATAAAGTCCTTGATTAACGAATGTCAGTTCTGTTTCTTATTGAACCGTTTGCCGGTGCTGATGGCCCAAAGGTTTCACACCACCTTGCTCCAAGGTCAAGGTCAAGGAATTCAATTTTCAATGAAATTGTAAATGCTATTGAGTCTGGGCTATATCTGTGGACCCGAGGTCATGTGCCCAAGATAAAGATCATTTAGTTCTTTTTAATGATATTGTGCGTACTAATCTTGTTTGGACTATATCTCCTGAACCGTTCTTACAATTGTTTTCATATTTTAGTATGTTGTTTCTCAGGACTAAATGTTTCTTATCACATTTTCCCAAGGTCACATGATTAAGGTCACTTCTTATTTTGGTACTGAAATTGTATATGCTAATCATGTCCAGGCTGAAATTGTCTATGCTTATCATGTTTAGGCTTTATATTTTGAAACGTGTACCCAATCACTAATTCAGTTTTTGTTGCTCATGATCCATACAATGTAGGTTTCAGATCACCTATATCCAAGGTCATGTGACCAAAGTCAATTTCACTAAATATGCTTATAATGAAATGGTATATGCTAATCATGTTTGGGCTTTACCTCAAACAATATAATGAATCACTTTCATGTTTTAGTATGATGTTGCCCATGACTCAAAGGTTCCACATCATCTTGGCCTAAGGTCAAAAGAAGAGAGGGGATCTCCAACAAGACGCTGTTGCAGCACCAACAACAAAACATCAAAATACCCTATGCAAAAACACAAAAGACGATGATAGTATGAGACGGAAAAGAGGCATACGACATGTTAACATCAAACACAAAAGACTTAAGACGCAAGTAGCAAATGGTGTGGTTATCCTAGATTACGTGCACACAACCCTCTTACTTCTCCAATTACCCAGAGGTCTCGAAGAACGTACAATTGTGGTGTAAAAAAACCTCCTCACTGTAAGATGACCTCACGCGAACAAGACCGCAATACGTAGAGGCCCCAGCAAAACAGATGAATATGTAAATGGATATTATTTAAAAGAGGGCGTGCGTAATACAGTCCGTGTTCTGCCGGCAGTAGCGAGCTCATGTATGTAATCACCCGAGGAGTCCGACTGACATTCAAAGAGGACAGATGGTCAGGGCCCTGTCTTCTCTAAGGAGGTTTGGACAGGACCCGTCATGGAGTCCCGTCGTCACAGTCAGTCAGAGTGCAAGTTTTAAGGATGCACTACTAAAAGACTGTCGATCGTTCTTGTACCAAGCCTATATTCCGTCTGGTGACATTATGATCATATCCACGGTATAAAAGGCATTTGATAATTCTGACGCATTTCCGATGGTTATGCTGCCTACCTTTGATCCTTCTAATTTTGTTTATCAAATCACCATAAAAGACAAAGTAACTTAGAGGGAGGGGGGAGACATTTTTTTTTCTGGAAAACATTTTTTTAAATTCATATATGATAAAAGGGAATGTCAAAAGAAGGGAGGAGATCTCCAACAAGACCCCGTTGCAGCATCAACAGTAAAACACCAAAACACCCGATGCAAAAACACAAAAGACGAGTACAGCACGAGACGGAAAAGATACACACGACATGTAAACATCAAACACAAAAGACTACACATAAACCGACGAGACCAATAGGTAACCGGTGCCGACTTTGGACGGCCATTTGTCACGCAAGTAGCAAATGGTGTGGTTATCCTGGATTACGTGCGCACAACCCTCTCACTTCTCCAATTACCCAGAGGTCTCGAAGAACGCACAATTGTGTTGTAAAACAACCTCCTCACTGTAAGATGACATCACACAAACAAGACCGCAAAACACAGAGGCTCCAGAGACACAGATGAATATGTAAATGAATATAAAAAGAGGGCATGCGTAATACAGTCCGTGCTCTGCCGGCTGTAGCGAGCTCATGTATGTAATCACCCGAGGAGTCCGACTGACATTCAGAGAGGATAGGTGGTCGGGGCCCTGTCTTCTCTAAAGAGGTTTGGACAGGGCCCGTCATGGAGTCCCGTCGTCACAGTCAGTCAGAGTGCAAGTCTCAAGGATGCGCTTGTACAAGACTGTAGATTGGTCAAGTACCAAGCCTAGTGTCCGTCTGGTGACATTAGGATCATATCCACGGTATAAAAGGCGTTTGATGATTCTGACGCATTTTCGATGGTTATGCTGCCTACCTTTGATCCTTTTTATTTTGTTTATCATATCACCATAAAAGACAGGTTGTGTAATACCCATAGTAATGTACTCTGTTGCATGTATAGATCCGAATTTTAAAAGAAGTTGACTGTAATTTTTGTAATATTTCCAGAAAGTCTTAACTAGTTTATGAAAGCGGAAACCTTTACCTAAAAGTTTTTTGGTAATTTGTAAAGTTCTACTGTGAAAATCCAAAATATCAGTACATGCTCTAGCGTACCGGATGAGCTGTGATATGTAAATGCCGTATGACGGTAGTCTTGGAACATCACCGTCAAGCCAAGGGAAATTTACTATGTTGAATCCAAAATCATCCCTTTTGTCATATACACTTGTATGAATCTTTCCGTTTACAATTTTGATATTTAGGTCCAAAAAGGGTGTTTCTGTATTTGAAAGGTTTGCCTTGTTAAGGGTTAATTCTTGTGGATAAATTTCATTCTTATATAATTCAAAAGCAGGATTGTCAATGGTTAGAATATCATCCAGATACCTAGAAGTATTATTGAAACATTTCAGCTCATCAAATTTTCTTTGCTTTTGAAGATTTTGGATAAATTCTTTTTCATAAGTGTATAAAAATAAATCTGCAACAAGAGGCGCACAGTTAGTACCCATAGGAATTCCTACAACCTGCTTGTATAGATCCTCACCAAATCTAACATAAATATTGTCCAAGAGGAAGGACAAGGCATTACACAGGTCACTACATGTCCATGATTTGTATGATTTGTAGTCTGTCGAGGAAAAGAAACCCTTCGATTCAGACGTACAAATGTAAGTTTTTCGCTGTCGATCAAAACACCATTTAATGAGATTAGATAATCGATCATTAATTTTGTCATGAGGAAGTGTGGTGTATATATTAGAGAAGTCGTATGAAGAAAGAACCCTATTGCAGACGTAGAAATAACTTATAATGGAAATTTACAATTTACTTATTCTTCTAATACCAAGGAAAGTTCATGCACGTACATGTACGTATTAAGAACATTAGATATGTCTAAAGCTTTTCTATCATTTTAATGTCAACCAATATCAAAAAGGAATTTATTTCACTTGGAGATCAGATCCTATTTGCTAGAAGAGCCCGTCACTTTGACTGTGCAGAAAAAGTAATATCCTATAATTATCGAATAGATGATTAAAGTCGGTGTTTTAGATGGTTCTAATTCACCTAAAAATGACAACGAGATGTTATCATGTTTGATATTTTCAATGTATGGTCCAAATAAATTTCATATGGGCAAAGTCAGTCGCTCACAAATGTACCCTTGGTTCAGCAGTTTTTTCTGTTCGTCTTCAGAAGGAAGTCGTTGCAGGTTAAGCTTGCTCTGGAATATAACGTATTAATTGCGATATGAATACACCGTAGGCAGGAGACGAAGGAATATTACTACTAAGGAAAGGGAAATTTGTAATTTTGCGGTTGAAGTCGCCACGTTTGTCATATATTGAAATATTGAAGTGACCATTTCCGTCAAAAGATAACATGAGATATAAATATGAAGCAGAGGTTGCAGTAGCCCTATGGACAGATGTAAATGCCAATACACTAGACAAGATATGTATAATGAATCCTCATTAATGGAACTTCAAACCAAAATGATTCAATGTTGAAAAACCAGTTCAGTGCAGCGTCCCTCGTTAAGGTACAGCGTCCCTCGTCAAGGTACAGCGTCCCTCGTTAAGGTACAGCGTCCCTCGTTAAGGTGCAGCGTCCCTCGTTAAGGTGCAGCGTCCCTCGTTAAGGTACAGCGTCCCTCGTTAAGGTACAGCGTCCCTCGTTAAGGTACAGCGTCCCTCGTTAAGTTTATCTATTTTGTAAAGAGTAAGCAATGACAAATATGGATAATGACCATATCCCTGTATACAGCACAAAATCGATAATTCAGAAACTCAGAAACCGAAGGCATACAAAATCAGGATAAAACAGGAACAAAAGCAAGCAAACAAAAACCTCCACCACATGAAAAGAAGCGAACCCCCGATATGGGAGTGAGACCAGGTGCCCAGGAAGAGTAAGCATCTCCTGCTTGCATGCAACACCCGCCGCTTCAATTCGGTAGAACTATCACATCCGGTTACTTCCATTTCGGAAGACATAGAGAACAATCTCTGGCTGGATGGTCCAAATGGTCTATGACAGAATATCATCCACCATTCTGGAGAGTGGGACATCATAGTGTATGACGAGTTCCCCATATCGACCGTAGAACTTCCTCAGTGACGATGTTAGTCGGTCACAAACATATCCCTGACTGAGAAGCTTATCTGAAAGACGCCTAGCTCTCAGAACAAAATCCGTATATTTGGTACTCGAATCTGGTATTCACAGTTGATTTTAATCGGTAAATTCTAGATAAAAGTAACCCTCTGATTGATCTTATCCATTCGGAAAGGGTGTCGAGTTGTACATCCTCTTTCTTTGCCCAACGTCTTGCATATTCCTCACAAGAGTCCATGATAATTTTGACATTTTGGTTCCATGTAAAGGACATACTTTCTCTGTATTTGGGACCCTTTTTAACAATTCTCTCAACTTGTCTTTCTTGACTATACTAAGGTCACCAGTAATAACGTGTCCACAAGGAGAGTAATTGAAATCCAATGAAGAACATTCGCAAGGAAGTGGATCGATGTAGTGAGGGATTACTTAAATCAATACACTGCAGGAATTGTTTGTAATTGTAAATTTTAGATGCAACTGTTGGTGTGTAGCTTTAGGAAATACAAGGAGTTTCTTTTCTTTTGTAATATGGTGGGATTTTTTCTGTGACAGTTTTGTGATTCAAAATTTGGCCAAGATTCAATTTATCAATACCTTTGTTTGCAAATCTTATTTAATGAAAGGACGGTTTGTTTTCTCCTCTGATTTGTCTGATCTAACTGCTTGTAATAAACGAAAAGTAGAAATGTCCAAGATGACTCCTTGAAGTCTGTATTCTCGGGAACGTGTATCGGTAAATGTGAGGTCCTTCGTATAATTGTAGATTTCTTGTACATAACTTCCGTAAAGAAACTGAGTATTATTTGGTACGAATATAATGCAGGCCTAGAGTCTCATTCAAAAATGGAACCAAGTCATCGAAGGAGAAACTATGTATCTCAGGCCTATTATATTTACGAATGCCATGACTTCGAGGTCTTCTTTGTGGTCTGTTGAATAAGCTAGTCACATTTACCGATCGACAACCGGGACTTGTTAAGTTTCCTAAGATGCTGATATTATCGTTGCACCCATAGGGCGCTGCAGTGTTAAGAATTTGTATCCAGAACTCTTCTCTGTTGCGACGGAAAGGTGTGCTCAAATTGGGATTGTTTGTGGGATGATATATTTTCTCCAGGATTCTGACTCTCATAGATAAAACAGAATGATCGGCCTGGTCAAAATGCCGATAAAGAAGTTGACTTCCTTTATTATTTATTTTTGACCGATGTCCTGACATTCTGGTCCGGAGCTTACCTTTGGTTTCACCCACATAAATCAATCCACAAAGTGAGCACTCTATTCCGTACACAACATTAGATGTCATACAGTTTAGGTGTTCAAAACAATGCGTGTTGAGATTACTTGAGAATGAAGTGTCTGTTATTAGGACGTTACAAGTTTTGCATTTCTTCGTGCCGCACCTAGAAATAAAGCAATCTCTTGGTGATAATTAGTTCTCTTTTAGTATATCAACCACTTCAATCTTACAGGGCTTGATTTTAATATACCCATCTGCATGTTTGTACCAAAATTCATGGTTTCTACTTACTATAAATGTTTCGTCTCTAATGTCATATAGACTAATTCTAGGGACACCTAAATTACCTGTTCCGTATTTTACTTAAAATAGTTTAAAACTATTTTAAGTAAAATACGGAACTACTCTACTTTAAAAAATAGTTCTTAAAACTATTTTAAGTAGAGTTCATTGAGAAAAGACATTAAGGAAACATGATAAATTACACCAAACCGACCATCAAACAAGAAAACTACAATTTAAACATGAAGGGCAACACTCAAAAATAAAGGAGACCAAAGCCCAACAGTGCAGAATATGCACAAGATGAAATTTTAGTGTAGATGTAGTCACCGAAATGTCTTCAAAAGACACACAAAAACACGGAACAGGTTCAGATAATCATGCAGGCTTTAAAGAAATATTTGTTTCTTTCGGAATGTGACCCTCAACGTAAAAAATGGTTTTCATGACGTAAAACCAATTTAGTTGCAAACTGAAATCAAATAAAGTAGAATGTGCATCGTAACCTATATCTTGATAAGATCGACATTTCCTTCTATTCCTGCATGACCCGGAAGATACGAGCGTAGTGCGTTCTGCAAATTCAACAAATCATCTGTCTGAACTATTAGCCGTAAAGATAACCTTTTATACATTTGACCGATGGGATAAACTTCATATGTGATAAAAGGGAATGACAAAATTTTTAAGAACCCTATTGCAGACGTAGAAATAATTTATAATGGAAATTTACAGTTTACTCATTCTTCTAATACTCAGGAAAGTTCATGCATGTACGTATTAAGAACATAAATTATGTCTAAGGACTTTCTATTGTTTTAATGTCAACCCATATCAAAAAAGAATTCATTTCATAAAAGCCAAAGGAATAGATGAAAAGTTAAATATATAAATGTTCAATTGTAACAGAATAATATGGAAGAGATCTTCAGTAAAATCACGACTGATACACCACCCACATGATGCAACGGATGGCATCAGACACAACAACGTCATCAAAACATAGGGGTAACAACGCCCACACTGAACGGTCTAAAGAAGGCGCACCAAAACATCAAATAATGTAAACAGGGGATGCTGACTCCAAATTTGCAATCTTTAATGTAATGCAGTACTTTTTTGCAGACATAGATACCTCACCACTGGCCTGTGATTCTGATACATTTGGATGTGACCGTAGCAGACAGTGTATTCCTATGTCTTTCCGGTGTGACGGTGAAACAGACTGTTATGACAACTCAGATGAGGAGAACTGTGGTACTAGTATGTTGAACAAGATACATTTATTTTATTTAGCAATAAGCTTTCGATAAGAAAAAAAATGGACAATTGATATTTTTATTTTACATAAAATATAAAAGATTGAAACTAAATATCATGACCATGATGTGCCGTCAACAGCGGAGTACGTTCCAAATCTTGCAAAAGAAAGGAGGGGATCAACAACATGACTATGTTGCAGCACCCCATAGCAAAACACCGGAACAAAACAGCCATGTGCGACAACACAGAGTTGACAAGCTCGATAAGAGACACAAAAAGAACAATTGCAAGGAACGCCAAATACGGCATCAGAACACTAAACGTACAGGAGACTATACAAATGAACATGACGTAGGACGGCCATCTGTCACGCTAGTAGCTAATGATATACAGATTACATGTGAACAGCAGTGTAACATACAGTGGGGCGTCTAGCAAAACAACAGGTAAATCAAATTACCTTACGCAACCAAACACATTAGAATGTCAACAACAAATTGAACCAACGAACAAGCGAAGCAAACACATTGAAAAATGAATATTTAAAAAAATGAATGGGCTTTGGAAGGTTATTTGCTATATCCAAAGCAGATGGGGAGGGTATTTGGATTACATGCTCACAACCACCCAACTTTCCCGAATACGGAGAGGTCTCCAAAAGACGTACTACTAAGCAAATTATCACTCCGCAAGGTATCAACAAAAACTAGGCAAGAAGTCCCAAATATTCTATAATGAATATCAAAAACCTTTTGGCATTCGAAAACAATCTGTGCTGTACATAATGGCTGCTGCGAGAAGAATATGCTAGTCACCCGAAAAATTCGATCAACTTTCACAAAATGGATAACGACCGAACTTCTCAGACAAGATTTGAAAACGCCTATAATTAATAATGAATAAACAAAACTATAAATGGGACTGATATCAAGGATAATGTCGTTTAGAATCATATCCGTCATGCTCACTGGTGTATCAGTTTCAGTATAATATTGGTCAACTTCAGACTTTTAGACAAACGTTTAAGTTACTTAGGCACAGTCCATTTGATATTCTGGGGGGGGGGGGGGGCTTGGGTTTTTTTTTCGAAAAAAAAAAAAAAATTTTGCTCTGAATTTTGAAGAAAAAAATTAATTTGCTTATAGTGTGTCAGAAAAAAATAATCTTGCTCTCAAGTAATCTGAATTTGAAGAATTACCATAAAATTTCGCTAAAAATTCCTGAACATTTTCAGGCTCGCTTCGCTCGCCATAGTTTTTCAATTTATATAACATTTTTGGCTCGCTTGGCTCGCCATAGTTTTCTATCAAAACATTAATTTTTATGGCAAAGTTTACATTTGAAAAAATGTCAAAAGAATGCATGTTAATGGAATTTTGGGCTTCCTGATAGACACTTACATATATTATCAATATAATGCATCACTATTAATAGATGCATGTATCACCATAGAGTCTAATTTTATAAACAAGCTTTGAATGAGAACTTCAGCTTTTCCGCAATTTACAATTCTACATTCAAAAATTTGTCTAGAAAACCCTCCCCTAAGACCCTTTGACTTGTACCTTATAAATATATTTTGTTTACTGAGGATTGTATTTAAAAAAAAACAAAAAACTTCTATATCCTTCTGTTTTGAAGGGAATTAAATTTTTCATGAAAATAAAGTAATTTTTAGAGTTTTCAATAAAAATACAGAATTTCTATTGATAAAAAACAAATATTCTTTATATATTGCACATCACTAAAATGATGAAATTTTCTGGCTCCAACTTTGCTAGAAAAAAAAAATAATCTTGCTCCGGTCCGGGGCAAAAAAAAAAAAAAATCTTGCTCCGACAAAAAACCCAAGCCCCCCCCCCCCCCGAATATCAAATAGACCGTGCCCTAGTAAAGTTTAAGGGAAGACTGAAAAAAGTTGATTAAATGTTAAACATCGTTCTCTCAATATGTTAGTGTAAGGTATTTTTTCAAGTATGTTTCAGTACTCTTGATCTGAAGTTAAAAAAACCCGGCCAGTGTTTCAGACTAAAGGACTTAGAAAGAAAAACATTTTCAGTTCTTCAATTAATACACGTTTTTAAATTCATACTATCATTTTAGAGCATTTATTTGCAGCATGAACAAGATATGTACGTTTCGGATACTTCGTCAGTGCTCCTCATTTAAAGCAATGAAATATGGCTAAATATGTCCAGAAATAAGATGAGCAGAATGGGTAGGATATGATGCTATATGGCCCACTTTTTAGAAACTTCTAGACAATTTTATGAATAGAAATTTGCGAATCCGTTGATCGGACCTGGCTACATAGCGTCCTCGGGGACTCCTAGTCCACCAGCAATGGCAAAGGGAGTACGTACTCTTCCAAGGGAAGAATTCTTGTGACGATATCAAATAATATTTCATTAATCTTTAATAATTGGAGACAAACATTTTTCATCAGACTTTGTACATTCAGGCCAAACCACAACAATATCACCAGGTTCAGCATGTAATAAACAAAGGGAATTTACATGTGTGAGTGGTGGCTGTGTAGATTATAAATACATGTGTGATGGTAACTATGACTGTGGTGATCATTCTGATGAACGCTTTTGTAGTAAGTATAAATATGTACATATATATGCACAACCAACGTAAATCCCTGAGATGTTACTATTGAAAGAAACGTGCTGCAATTCGTGTATTAACACTCTTGACGTCACAACGCACAAAAATCTAAAGAAACATGCCGCGACGGCTGTTCTAACCTACAAACTGAGCCCGCGGTGACCTGAATTTTAACGTCACCCTTTTACCTAGAAAACGCGATTTCAGAAAACAAGAATGAAATAGACAACTATGGTGCATATATAGAGAATAAGTGTCTTAATTTGTGTTTTGTTACGGGTATACAACACACAGCAAGTGCATTTATCGCATGAAATGCTCTAACGCGCATTACATGTACGATAAATGCAATTGCTGTGTGTTGTATACCCTTAACAAAACACAAATTAAGACACTTATTCTCTGTATGAAATAATGCTGAAGTGCTCCAACTCTTTACCTTCTTGATCAGACACATCCATATCAGTGAAAGTAACAGAATCATATAGTGCGTACATGTAGTAGCCATCTGATCTTTGCAATGCAGCTAAAACACTATATTTGAAGAGTTTTCATATACGCAAGTGCAAATGTGCGATAGAAAATCATGGAGTTAATCCATATGCCATATGTTATTCTTTTTTCTTAGACATTCAACAAAGCACGACCCAGCATCCAAAGAGTAGCTTCACAATCTGTAACATGCAATATGAATACACATGTACTAACAGGAAGTGTATAAGCAGCCATAACCTCTGTAATGGTATAAATGACTGCGGAGATAACTCAGATGAAGCTTATTGTAACATACTGAGACCTAGCACAAGTGAGTTATCTATAAAACATGTTTCTGTGTTTTTTGTGTTCCTTGTCAATTATGTGTCTCTTCCTGTTAATGTCTGCTTTGTGTTTGCCTTGGGTTGCTTTTGTGTTGCTGTTAGATGCTGCAGCCGAGAGGTATTGGAGATTACCTCCTGAATTTCAATTTGTTGTGAAGTGCATATACTAAATAAGATTTGAGTAAACACGGTTAGTTATAAGTGCTGGTAACTTTATTAGTCCACCAAATTGAGTTGCACTGCGCACACAGGCCTGGCCAAGTCGGGAAGATGTCCGATGTGGTCAGGATCCAAGTATAACAACTAATTAAACCTTGGTCAATCAGCTGGTCGTGACGTCACTTGTTTACATTAATAAAACGTATCCCAAACCCGATAATTACAATCACTACAGCATGACAAATATGGATAACGACCATATCCATGTATACAACACAAAATCGATAATTCAGAAAATCAGAAACCGAAGCATACAAAATCAGGATAAAACAGGAACCAAAGCAAACAAACAAAAACCTCCACCATATGAAAAGAAGCGAACTCCCGATATGGGAGTGAGACCAGGTGCCCAGGAAGAGTAAGTATCTCCTGCTTGCATGCGACACCTGCCGCTTCAGTTCGGTAGAACTGTCACATCCGGTAACTTCCATTTTGGACGACATAGATTACAATCGTTGGTTGGATGGTTTAAATGGTCTATGAGAGAATATCATCCACCATTCTGGAGAGTGGGAACATCATATCTTACCTATTCTGCTACATCATACGGTACATATTGGACATAATAATTTTCACACTCTTTGGCCATATACCATTGTTTAGACTGAGGATCACTGACGAGGGCTAAATACCCGAAACGTGAATGTCTGGTCCATAGAGCAAATTTACCTGTTCTTAAATAATGCTATTGAATTTGAAGATGTTTAACATTACAAGTGAATAAGTGACAATCAAGCCGAAAATAAGACTTAAAAATTATGACAAATGGGCATACACATGATTGACAACAACAAAACAACTGAAATATTCTGCAATTTAAATCTCAGATGGAGATTATGTATTTTCCTGAGGAGGTTAAGCATCTCCTGCCGGCTAGCTACACCCGTAACTTTAGACATGTTATGTTTCAAATGCAATGTTTTTATCTAAAATATCCTTTTCAACATTTGAGACACCGACATGCTATTATAGGTGTTCTATATTTTTGTATGTATAGTTCAAAAATGTTCTGTAGTGACAAAATGACACCTCTCCTTAGTCGCCTTAGAACGAAGTCGTTTTAGATTGAGCTTGATCGGGTAGCATATCAAAAACGGAATGAACATTCCTTTTTCTTTGATCTTTAATTAAGTCAAATCTTCTACGGTGTAAACTTTTGAGAATATCATTGATTCATATTCTATATATAAAACAATTCTATTTCGTATTTTAATATATCATTCTTTTGTCTACCAAAGCAATAGAGTAATATGATCGAGTTACCTGATTGCAATATTTTACTGGTAATTATTGCTTCTATGAAACTATTAAGACCGACGAATGTAAGTAATCTAGATAGCTGGCAAAGATTTATAAATTGAGTAAACTTATTTCACTTCGATTTAGATTCCTCACCCAGAACAACACAAAGCGCTACAATATCATCGTGCAACATACAAAACGAGTATACATGTGTCAACCGGAAGTGCGTTAGCCGCCATCAAATGTGCAATGGTGTAAATGACTGCGGAGATAATTCCGATGAAGCGTATTGTAACCAAATAAAAACAAGTACAAGTAAGTATTTAGATATTTGTAAATGCATTCTTGACTTTCATATTTATAAGAAAACACATACAGTTGCATTAAGCCCCTGTCACACCTACACGTTCTGGCATGGCGTTCGCACTACGACCGCCAAATTGTACGAAACGTGGCGTGAACGTAGTAAGGACGCGGGGAACGTAGTAATAACTCGCTGATACGTATAAAGGTCGTAGTAAGGACGCTTGCGAACGTGCCGGTACGCCGAGTCACCGCGACCGTTTTGAACAGTTCAAAACAGTCGTAGTGAGGACGCGCTGATGACAGAACGTGTTAAGGACTACTTGCGAACGTATTGAGAACTTCATGGACATATTAGAAACGTATCGCGAACGTAGTAGGGTCGTAGTATAGACAGCTAAAACTTTTACATATAAGCATATGGAGATCGTCAAGTCTCTGCCGTCCTTACTACGTTCTTGGTTTTAGGGGTCGAAAAAATCAAAATAGACCTCGTAAAAACAAATTATCCTTTGAACGTGTCATGATCGTATCATGAACGCAATAAGGACTTCGAGAACGTAGTAATAACGGAGTGTGAACTTGGAGCCGATCGTAGTGCGAACTTGACTAAACGTATTAAAGACGGGAAGGACGCGCTACTAACGTGTTACGGACGCTAAAGGTCGTGTTGTGCACGTATTGGAATCGTCAATTCTTCTTTTGGAAAGCCCTTCCGGATGAAAAATGCCACGTTCTCACTACGTTCATATAAAATGTCAAGGTCTTCAAGGACGTAGTAAGAACGTCTCGAGAGAACGTGTGGGTGTGACAGGGGCTTTAATTATAAACTTAGGAACTTCCAAGTCATCATGCATTTTCTAATTTGTATAGAATTTACTTGCAAGTAACTCCGTAATTAAGTTGGAGAAGAAATGGTCTTATCAAGGTAGATTTTGTTTGATTTGAAATGAAATGAACGTTTTGTATTTTGCTCAATAGCAAAAAGGAGGTTTGTGTGGAATGTACCCTTTCTAAGGTCTACAATAAATATAAAGTAGCAGGTACATATATATATTTCGCGAATAGCTATAATATGATAAATTCATTTTTGCTCCTTTCAACATTTTTTCTTGTCGTTTTATCGTCCTAGATACGCCAACAACACGAAGACATTTTGGATGGGTTACAGTCTTAGGTATGCTCATAAAACATATAGCGTTTTATTGTATTTAGTATGTCGACATTATATCTTGGAATACATACTTTGGATAAATTCCACGAATAATACAGATTGGCAGTAGATTTAACAACGTCACAAACAGTGCATTCTTCATTTCTATTCGCACTTGCAACGGAGAAGGTTCATAAGATAAGTTGTCTTTCGTGTTTCTATGGAGCTTGTGTCGTTGTCTCCATCTGTTTGTCCTACTTTCTTTTCGCGTCTGGAAGTTCAGTTTTTCCAAAATTCGTAAGCCTTTCGATCGTGTTTTTGGAATGAGGTTGCGGCTTTTGTGTTTGACTTTGATTCACTGATTCTTATCCTAGATTCCGAACGACAGCGTTTCATTTTTATATTTGAATTCATTTCAAGTAATCAAGTACGTTGATATGAACACGGCGCCGCGTCAATTTGAACGACGCAACGTATATTTTTTCGACTCTATGTATTTTGATCATGAAGATAATGTTGTTCATCCTATTTCTATGCTTTCGTCTCGTTTCGATCTGTTTGTTTGCTGTTTTCACGGATAATTATCTTCTCCACATCTGTATTTGTTTGCTTTTTATCAAGAATGTGTATGCCTAACCGCATTATTTGAAGCGAATGCAATTTCTGAAAAAAAGATAATTATTATCTTTTAATGAAATGTATAATAATTGTATTTTCTTTTTTTTTTCTTCAGGCAAAAAGAGAGGAAACAACTAATATTTCTCAGTTCTACGACTTGATAATAAGAGCAGACTATTTTACGTACTCATTAATGTATTTACTGTATGAATTCATGTAAATTGTTGCCTGTGCATTTTGTTGTTAAACTTTTATTATTTTCAAATTACAAGCATAGAATGAAAACGTTTAACAATTAATTTAGAAAAATATATTGAATGTAGACGAATTCTATGCTTTACATTTTGTTTGTATTTATGATATTCAGAATGAAAAACTACCAAACCATCTTGTTTATCTACATTCTTTTGTGAGTATTTGGGAAATTCTGTGCAGTTGATACAAACGAGAAATCCTCAATGCATCAGCAATCAAACTCACTTGTTTTTCGTGTTTTCCAAGTCCTTTTATCCGCTTTTCTCGTCTCGTGAAAATACGTTTCCTTGTTCTTGATCCCCTCCCTATCTTCGTCCTGTTAGAAGTTTTCAAGAATCTGTATGTCTATGGATTGTGAGTGTTCGATTCCGATTTTTACAAGAATCTTTATGCCTGTGGATTGTGAGTGTTCGATTCCGATTTTTACAAGAATCTGTATGCCTGTGGATTGTGAGTGTTCGATTCCAATCTTGAGTTTTAGTTTTGTATTTTACTTCAGATAGAACAAGGGATGATATCCCAGATTGTTGTCGTACGAGATCTGATCAGAACGCGTAATTGAACACCGTCTAAAAGGTTTTTGGGTGTGAGAGTCTTTAAAACAATACGCTGTATTCTCTTTTCGGATTGCGACAAAGCAATGTAAATGTTTGTTAATAAGCATCTTCCAAATTCATGGTAGCATAACCCATGATAGGCAAAAAATCTCTAGCCCGGGAATCCCCTTCGATTAAACAAGGTAAATGCTGGCTGAAACTACTATAATTTAGACCGATCACATTAGCATCATTATCATTTACATGCTGGTAATCTTTTCTGGTCAAGAATAGAGGTATATGCAGAGAACACTTCATCAGGTAGTTTTTATCTCATTTTGTTTACATATTATGATATGGTGCACGTGAATACTGTTTTAACTGTTCTCGGAATGACAGATATGGATAATAACCGAAGGCAAACAAAATCAGGATAAAACAGAAATCAAAGCAAACAACAACAACAAAACAAAACCACTCCACCACATGGAAAGAAGCGAACTTCCAATATGGGAGTAAGACCAGATACGAAGGAAGAGTCAGCATCTCAGGCTTGTATGCAAGAAGGGAGGGGATCTCCAACAAGACTCGGCTGCAGCACCAACAGCAACACACCAAACACCCCAAGTAAAAACATGGAGAATACACACACAACAAGAGACAAGGAACAGAAAACGAGACATCAAACATCGAACATAAAAGACAACACATAAACCAACGAGACCAATGGGCAGTCGGTGCTGACTTAGGACGGCCACCAGCCACGTTAGTAACAGATGGTGTAGTTATCCTGGATTACGTGCGCACAACCCTCCCACTTTTCATGTTACCGTCGAAGAACGCACAATTGTTGTGTTAAATAACCTGCTCACTGTAAGATGACCATACAAACAAGACAGCACAACGCAGGGGCCCAAGGAACACAGATGAATATGTAAATATATATAAAAATGGGTAGGGGCGTACGAAATACAGTCCGTGCTCTGCCGGCTGTAGCGAGCTCATGCATGTTATCAACCGAGGAGTCCGACCGACATTCAGAGAGGACAGGCGGTCGGGGCACTGTCTTCTCTAATGAGGTTTGGACAGGGCCCGTCATGGAGTCCCGTCGTCAAAGTCGGTAGAGTGCAAGTCTTAAGGATGTGATGGTACAAGGCTGTAGATTGGTTCAGTACCATGCCGAGTGTCCGTCTGGTGACATTAGGAACATATCCACGGTATAAAAGTCGTTTGATGATTCTGACGCATTTACGACGGCTATGCTGCTTGCCTTTGATACTTCTAATTTTGTTTATTATGTCACCATAGAATGCAGGCTGTGAAATACCCAAAGTAGTATACTCTCTTGCTCGTATAGGTCCGAACTTTAAAAGAAGCTGACTGTAATTTTTGTAAAATTTCCAAAAACCTTGACCTAAAAGTTTCTTGGTTAAATGTATATTTCTACTATGAAAATCCAAAACATTAGTGCACGCTCAAGCGTATCGGATGAGCTGTGATATGTAAATGCCGTATGACGGTAGTCTGGGAACGTCACCGTCAAGCCAGTGGAAATTTACAATATTGAATCCAAAATCATCTCTTTTGTCATAAATACTTGTATGAATTTCGTCTTTTGTAATTTTGATATTTAGGTCCAAAAATGGTGTTTCTGTATTTTTAATGTTTGCCTTGTTGACTGTCAACTCCTGTGGATAAATTTCATTCTATATGTATCAAAAACAGGATTGTCAATAGTGAGAATATCATCCAGGTACTTAGACGTATAAGTAAAGCATTTCAAATCATCAAATTTTCTGTTCTTTTGAAGATTTTGGATAAATTCTTTTCATAAGTGTATAAAATAAATCTGCAACAAGAGGCACACATTTGGTACCCATAGGAATCCCTACAACCTGTTTGTAAAGATCCTCACCAAATCTAACATAAATATTGTCCAAGAGGAAGGACAAGGCATTACACAGGTCGCTACATGTCCATGATTTAAATGATTTGTAGTCTGTTGAGGAAAAGAAAACCTTTGATTCAGATGTACAAACGTAAGTTTCCCCCTCTCGATCAAAACACAATTTAAGTTTAGACAACCGATCATTAATTTTGTCGTGAGGAAGCGTGGTGGACATATGAATAAATGGTTTTGGCTTGGAAATTTTGTAGTTTTCATATGTCAATCACATCCCCTGAATTCTTAATAGACCGAAAGAAATTAACATCGTTCCTGTTAAGAACAGTTTCACAATATTTTGTTATGATTGTGTTACCTTATCGCCGTAAGTGCTGATGTAAGATTTCTAGACAAAACTGTAGTTGAACAGTTGCTAGAATTAGCAATGAATCTAAATTTGTAAAGAGACTTGTGTAGTTTAGGTATGCAATACATGGTCGGAAGATCCAATTTAGAAATGGAGATAGTGGATGAACAAAATTTGCTGTTATGCTTGTGCAAAATATTAGAGACACTTTCATTGCTTTTGATATAAGTATTTGTAGACGAAAGTTCCGAAACTAAAGTTGATATGTAGTAATGTTTTCAAATGATAATTGTGTTGTTGGCTGCTTTATCTGCAGGTGCAAAACATATTTTTCATGTAACTTACTTAACTTCGATTTGAAGTATCTTTCAGATTTGGATCGTGGATTTTGAAACAAATGAGGGTTTTTATGAAAGTTTTTCAATACGAATATCCGTTATATCTAAAATGAGTTTTTTTCGAGTCATTCAGAGCATGCGATTCGACTCCTTCCGATTTACACCATCTTTTGGTATAGTCATCCAATGCTTCATTCAGCACTTCGCGGCATTTAATGAAATCTATCATGGATTGGATTCTATACTTAGGTCCTCTTCTGAGAAGACCACGGAGCTGTCTGTCTTTGATAGTTGAAAAGTCACCTGTAACAATATGACCAGCAGGTTTGTATATATAATCAGAAGTTGCACATTCTCAGGAAGCAACACCCGTCGCTTCAATTCGGTAGAATTGTCACATCCGGTTACTTCCATTTCGAAAGATACAAGTATATTCAGTGATTGGATGGTTAAAATGGTCTACTACAACAGAATATTATCCACCATCTGGACATCATACTGTATGACGAGTTCCCCGTATTGACCGTAAATGTTCGTCAGTGACGTTGCTAGTCGGTCACAATGACAAAGATGGACAATGGCCATATCCCAATACACAGTATCCCATGCAGGAACCAAATCTATAATTCAGAAAATTATAAATCGAAAGCATACAAAATCAGGATAAAGCAGGAACCAAAGCAAAAAACGGAAAACTCCACCACATGAAAAGAAGCGAGCTCCAAATATGAGACCAGATGCCCAGGAAGAGAAAGCATCTCCTGCTTGCATGCAACACCCGTCCCTTCAGTTTGGCAGAAATATCACATCCGGTTGCTTCCATTTCGGAAGATATAAGTATATTGGGTGGTTGGATTGTTCAAATGATCTATGACAGAATATCATCCAACACTCTGGACTATGGGACATCTTAGTGTATGACTATTCCCCGCATCGACCGTAGAACTTCCTCAGTGACGCTTTTAGTCGATCACAAACGTATCCCTGACTGAGAAGAGTTTCTGAAAGACCTCTCTCAGAACAAAATCTGTATATTTGGTACTTGCTCTGGCATAGCGTATCAATTGAGATATGAAAACGCCATAAGCAGGCGATGAAGGGATGTTGCTACTCACAAAAGGAAATTTATGATGCTGAAACTTCAGTAGTCACGTTTGTCATAGAGTGAGGTGTTCATGTGACCATCAGTCTCGTTGGACAGCATTATGTCCAAGTAGGATAATGAATTATTTGTTTCTGTAGTTTCTTTGTTTTCAAGCTCTGAAAAGATATCCTGTCATATTCTAAGTTTATTGTGTAAAAGCATATGTGCCCTAGCCTGTTTTACTACTGTTTGTTCGACAAAAAAGATCTATCTATGCGATAAACAACAAATTACAACTATCAGTTGCTGCTGTTGAAAATAAAGCAAAATAAACCTAATGCCACAATCATTCACTGATTACATTCAAGGATCAACGATGATATATGGTTTGTAATTGACACCAGATGGAATTTTAATTTGCATAAAATAATGAGGACTTGTACATTATTTAATGACCATCAATTTGGATATGAATGTTAAACTACCATTATCATTTCAAGTGTAGATGCCATAGGGATCATGACACGTTTTCAACTTTTTCTTGCTTTCGGTACTTTCTGTTTACAATGGTATAGTATTGAAGTCACTGGAAAGAGTAATTGCAATGACAAAACGAACGAGGTATGTTTGTTAAGTTTTCTATATTATAAACCAATTATATATTTATATAATAAGTGTCTTATTTTGTGTGTTTATGCAGAAATAAATTACAATGGCTTATGCATTCATTTTGATATAATGCGCGTTAGCGCATTTTATCAAATAAATGCATCAGCCATTGTAATTTATTTCTGCATAAACACACAAAATTAGACACTTATTCTATATATATGCGCTTTCAAAGTCAAAAATAGAACAGAGATAGCTCCCAATTCTATTTTTAAAGCGAATACGTTCGCCAATGTGGAGGGGAGTTAATTTTTGAAACGAACAGCGGGAGTGTCCCCATGGCAACGTGACGCTTATTCAGTATGACTGAAATGTCATAAATTAATGCATTGTGATATATCAAGTATTACAAATTAGAAATTCAACAATGGAATAATGACCAAATATGAACAAATAAGTTATATATTACTCTCTAGATGCTGACCGTTTGGAACTTATTTTTTTGCGGAATGTATTCCCATTTCTGTTATCCGTTTGAGTCAGTTGCAGCGCGGTGAAATAATGAAATGTTGACAGCGTTAGTTTATGGATTTGTCTTATACTGTGTACTGTTTATGTGTGGTCTATTTTGAAATTATCACAAACAACGCTGAATGTGACAAGAAATCTTCATTCGAAATATTCCGTTGAGTGTAGGATGTGACATCAATATCGACAGAGAGCTATTGTAGCTGCGCCTTCCTCTGTCGCTTGTTGTTGATGTCGTATTCTGTAATCGTCAAGACACAGTTGCTGAAAGAGGTAAGGACTTAGTGGGGATGATTTAAGAATTGAATTCGTCTTTTTATATTATGTTATTCCTACTTTCTACATCGCAAAGGAAAGGATTTTAAACTTGTTGATATTCAATTCAAATTCATCCGCTATGTCGGACGTTATGACGTCACACTCTCATTATACGGAAATCAATAACAATCAACCTGAAAGCTTTATCTCAGGCAATTACAGTGGCTGTGCATATATCATCATTTCAATAGATAATATATAAGATAAGAAAGAAAGAATAAGAAGGGAAGGAAATGAAAGAGACGAAAATAAAATTTCATTTGCACGTACGAGGCATATAAGCAAAATTCGGAAGGAAGGGGGATGGGTGTTGCTAATTCAACTACTCAAGACCTCATCCATCCAATGCTTGGTTTATTTAAAGAAAGTTACAAATTAGAAATAAAAAATAAATCAATTTCGTTTATAATGCTAAAACAAATAAGGCTGTGAATAAGGGTCTGAGCTGAAACTGTCTTTTCTGTGATCATTACTGTACATGTCATTCTGGTGGTGGTGCATTGTGGGGGTATTCTCCATGATTATTACTTTACGTCACTGTCCTACTATTGAAGGCAAAACGGTATGTATTCATGCAAGCGGCGTAGATGATAAAATTTTTGTAGAAAAATAACAAAATTACTGTTTAAAAATTTAAATTGTTTTCAGGGATACCGACAGCAACGTTGCTAGATTCATTCCTTTCAGAGCTCAACTACAGTATGCTTCTGTAACCATACAAAACAATCGAATGGTTCAATACGTAATCAAAGTTGTGGACGCGAACGAAACAGAATGCTACTTCAATTTTCCTAATCTTGAAGGTATATTTATGAATTTTAAACTGCAATTACTATCTAATCTCATAAATACAAAATTATTGCTCACTGTAATAACGAGACTGAATTCCAAGGAACTAGATATGGCAAACAGTATATCGATAATTCAGCATCGGCACAGAAGATGTGTCTTCTTTGGGATTTTGTTTTATCTTTCTACTCCGTCAATGTAACCGTCTGATTAAAGCAAACGAATACAAGTTTAAAAATAAAACTTATTTTCAATATTTTCTTTTATCTCATTTAATAGACCATTAATGCTTGTAAAGATTTAAATATATGTAATTGACGACAAGTTTTGAGTACGATAAAAGATTATACTTTTGCAATAATTTCTTGTTCATTTATATCTACACTCATTTTGGTGACTTTTTTCTGTTATGATCTCATTGTCTTAGTGGAAACCTCAGTGAACGATGTTGTGAGAAATGGTGATGTAGTCACAGGGATTCTACTACTGGAAAGGGGACCATCATGGATACTTTTTAAATGCTTTTCTACCAGAAGTCCCATATTATCAGAATTCCTGTTCACCAGTGATGTGCCTTCTAATGTATCCACACAAATGGAACTAAGAGAAGAAAACGGTTGTAAAATAAGTGAACCTGTCTTTTCATCAAATGAAAATTCTTTCGTTATTGAGATCCAGGCTTCATGCAGTTTTCCTCTTAAACGGGACAATGCCTTCCTTTCTTTGGATGCTGCCGTTCTTAACGATGGTAATATATCCTATTACATTCAAGAGGACTCCTTTAATACAACGAGGACATATGAAAATGTAGTTGCGAAAGCACGATTTGCTGTTTCAAATCATATTCCTACGGGTACAATATACGTCCCATGGTTCACTCTGCAATTGAAAAATAAGGGAGGCGAGGAACCTTTGAGAGCCTACAATCACATGTACATGTCAAAAAAGGCATTGGACGGGACGAGTCCAGTCATCCCTAGAGGTACTGTTGCCATGGCTGTTTTTCCATCAGAAGTAGACACTATTTATGTCAAAAGGGGATCACAGACGAGGGTGATATGTGAGGCATACGGAAATCCAAAGCCCCTCATTGAATGGAAGAAGAATGGACAAATCATAGAAGGGGAAAAAGATTTTGGGAGTCTTGATTGGGATAAATTCTTGGAATATCAGGTAAAAGACTACATGTACTAGCAAAATTTTTCAATAGATATCGAGATGATGAGAAATGTTAAAAGTACTTTTGTGCAATTGTAGTAACGTAACAGTGAAATCATGTCTTTCACAGTAACGTCATAAAGATGTAAATATTCACAATGAATAAAAAAACACTAAAAGATATCGACTCGGATATTTTGAGCCTAATCACAAGTAATAACATGACCTGAAAATGGTCTAGTTGTGATTAGAAAATTTGAAAAAATGGTCTATCAAATTCTATTTACCGAATGGTATACGTATACTGAGGATCTAATATGTGAAATCAAGATGTAAAAAATACTATGTTGGATTTCAATCTGAAATGAACACAATTTCTCTGTTTTGAAATATCTGATAAGATAATAACCAACGATTGATTCATACAGAAATTATTTTTATCGACGTAGCTGTAAAGGAAAGCCTTTGGAAACTTTTTTTTTCAATTAAGACATTTCAAAATAAATCAACATCATCAAGGTAACTTAAGTAAAACCACATTTCCCTTCAATATGCTGTTGGAGTGAGGTTTTGAAATTCGAGTACAAAGAGAAAACGTATTTATAGGCGGAAAATTACTTGCCTCAAATCTCACGAAATTCGAAAGATTTGTTCCAATTTCGTGCCATATGAAGAAAATTTAACTTCATTGTTTAAGGAAATAATTTGATAAAATTACAACGTATTTAATAAAATATGAGTTATATGATTTCCTTATGCCTGGGATTTCTCATACTAACACGGCATCTTATTGTAGTCATTGTCCCACTAATACTAATACTACTTGGTTACCCGAATTTTGCAAACATTTGATTATTGGGTCCAAACAGCATTGTTTGGTAATAAAATATACACGGACGCAAAAGGTAAAGGAACTCCAATGAGTAAAAGAAGATCCTGACGATAATCTCAACAGCGCAAAATTAAACATCGACGGACCCCTAGCAAGCTAGAGGTGGGACCAGGTGCCCGGGAGGAGTAAGCATCCCCTGTTGGCTAGCCGCACCCGCCGTCGATGTTTATGAGGCATGGAAATGAAAATATATAAAATTCATGCACTGCCTGACGTTATGTCTATATAGAAAGTGCTATGGCGACAATGTCAGGGAAGTATATTCAAAACACTTACTGTCAAACCCCTCGCGGGGAACTTTTTTACGAGCTCCACACGGCAAAGGGCATAAGTGTGACACAAATGAGTTAAAGAAGACCAACTCACATTATAGAAACATGAAACACAAAAGACCCCACAGAAACAAAATCGATTTAAATCAAAGATCATAGTAACTTTCATACTTTTTTGGCATATTACATTGTTTAGATTTGAGGATCACTGACGAGGGTTAAGTACCCGAAACGTGCATGTCTGGTCCATCTTGCCAATTTATCTGTTCTTAAATGATGCTATTCAATATGAAGACGTTTACACATTGAAGGGAACAGAGTAACTTTTTCGTTTGTATTTTAGTCTCTAAGAATCACAAGCATGGATGTTTCGAACGCTGGGGAATATTGTTGTCAGGCTAAGCTTCCAGGGAACACAGTGATGAAATCCATTGATATTAAAGTTTGTGACCCAGCAAAAATCAATTTTTCAACATCGGAGGATGACACTCATGTAAGCACGTTTTTGCATGTTTACCATCGATTAAAAAAATATTAAGGAAAATTCTAAAACAAACCACAAATCAGATATCAGAAGCAGGTTTTATGTAACCTCATAACTGAGTACTAAATCAATTCAACGCATTCACTAGATTTAATAACGAAAAGTCTGTCACTAAATGCGATAATTTATTCTAAACAAAGGGGTATCTACCTCTATGCCTAGGATCCTAGGATCTGCCAATAGTTGGCTCTTTGGAATAAATTTAAGGCCATATATAGAATATTTGCTTTTATCATTTTATCATTTTCTCAGTTTAGATATTCATTATTTTCGGCCTTTAGTATCGAATAATAATATACGGAATATATGTTTCTAAAGAATAAATAAAATTTGAAAATGTATGGCTTTATAAAAAAGAACTATTATACAATGCTACAAAGCGATAAAACATTATCTGCTTACTTTTTATAGATAAACGCAACGCTGTCAGCTACCCAAGACGAAACAAGCAAGATATTTAGCGCCGACTGCTACAAAGGAAATAGGGCAACCAATGGCGCATGGATAAAGGATTATGATGCACCAGTCAGCATTATTAAAATAGAGACTGATACGATTTGGGAACAGACTTACTCCTGGAACATTGCTGATAAAGAGGATGTTCCAAGACAAATGTACTGCGAAATATTTTCCAACTGCGTTATTGAGCCTATGACATTTGAGCTGAACGTATAAAGAAAAGAGAAAAATGCAAAGATTATCGATATTTTATTCGTTTCCTTTTTTGTAAAAGAAATTTTAATGCTAACAATTTTTTTTAATCATAACATTGTCTTAGACCAATAGCAAATTAAAACTTGGATGGACATTTTGTTCTTTTCTGTAGACAGTGTGAAATCAAAAGTCAAGGTCAAAATCCAAAAATTACAATCGACGGTCACCAAAAACCTTGAAAATACAAAACATAGACAGCAGGAGATACACAACAGTTAACACAGCGAGTCATACCTAATCCAATCTACAAAGCGGGCAAACAGGCAATATTTAGTATGACACCATACTATGCTATCTTTGTATGCAGTCCTCAACAGGAATTTATTGTATGTGGTGCCATTTGAACAAATGTGCCTCCGTAGAAATCTCAAAATGCTAAAAAAATAGCATCATTTAAGAGCAGATAAATTGGCAGCATGGACCAGACATGCACGTTTCGGGTACATAACCCTCGTCAGTGATCCTCGAATCTAAACAATGTAATATGCCAAAAAAGTGTCAAAGTTACTATGTCGAAAAAGCATACCGAAAGACGTCGCAGGATAGTTGGGATATGATGCGGCGGGTGTTGCATGCAAGCAGGAGATGCTTACTCTTCCTGGGCACCTGGTCTCACTCCCATATCGGGGGTTCGCTTCTTTTCATGTGGTGGAGGTTTTTGTTTGTTTGCTTTGGTTCCTGTTTTATCCTGATTTTGTATGCCTTCGGTTTCTAATTTTCTGAATTATCGATTTTGTGCTGTATACAGAGATATGGTCATTATCCATATTTTTGTGCTGTATACAGAGATATGGTCATTATCCATATTTGTCATGCTACAGGACCCACTTTACCACTATACCAGAGAAGTACCAATCGTAGGTCACGAGTCAAAGATCATCCAGGGGAACATGACATAGTTGTGCGAGTCTCCATTTTAACAATTGATGTTGGCGTACTATAGTAAGAAAACTTAAAATTATGCACGTCTTCATTAAATAATTGATGCAGTCGTGCTATAATTAGAAAACTTCCAAAATAAGATAATGAATCAATCCATAGGATGTATATCGTTGAAATGAAAAATAGAAATGTGCATCATATTGTGGTTCTTAAAACGGAAATGATTCGTGTTAAAAAAAAGTATTGAAATTTCTATAACGTCGGTCCGTTAGCATTATATCTCATCCATCATGCTATATCTTTCGGTACATTTTTGGACATATAACATTCACACTGTTTGGCCATATTACAATGTTTCGACTGAGGTTAGTATCCGAAACGTGTATGTCTTGTTCATGCTGCAAATTTATCTGTTCTTGAATTATGCTACTGAATTTGAAGACTTTTAACATTGTGCCACCCTTCCACAAGGGGCTTGAAACTATCATTATTTTTAGAAACGTATATCTAAAACTTAGACCTCTTTAACATTTCAAGACATTCATAACGTACGCCACTATGAGACTTAAAATATCCTGCGCAAGTGTTCATGCAATGTAATTTCGCTCTGCTTTTCACACATAAGAGAATTCGAATTCAAAACTACTTATTGCGCATTACATTTTCCGTATGAAATCACAGTACATCTACCACAAATCAAATTTGAATTAATTAGCATTTGACGCATAGTGTAAACAGGGCATCATTCTTAAAATACTTTATGTATAACTCTTATGTTAATGGATAGCTCTTATGTTAAATAACTTCCTGATCGACAACATTATTGTTCTGTTTGGAGGAAAGGTCTTCAAACAAATTGTCGGAACTCCAATGGGGACCAATTATGCCCCACTCCTTGCCGACATTTTTCTTTACTCGTACGAAGCTGAATTCATTCAATCTTTGGTCTCCAAAGAGAAAAGATACTAAGCTTCTTTAACTTTAACTTCACTTACAGATATATAGACGATGTGCTGTCCATCAATAATCCAAATGCGCGGATAACCGTAGCAGATTCTATCTGTCGAAGCTTGAAGTCAAAGAAATTCAGCATCCTATTTGACCATAACACTGTGCTATGACACTGTTGGTTACATGAACACCTCACTCTATGACAAACATAACGACTTTAGTGTCAGCATCACAAACTCCCCTTTTCTGAGTAGTAACCTCCCTTCATCGGCTGCTTATAGCATGCTCAAATCCCAATTGATACGTTATGCAAGAGCAAGAAGCAAATATATAGATTTTGTTCTGAGACCTAGGCGTCTTTCAGATAACCTTCTCAGTCAGGGATACGTTTGTGATCGACTCACCTCGTCATTGAGGAAGATTTACGGTCGCTACGGGAACTTATCATACACTTTGATGTCCCATGTCCAGAATGGTGAATGATATTCTGTCTTAGACCATTTGATACATCGAACCACAGACTATACCTATATCTTCTGAAATGGAAGTAACCGGATGTGAAATTCTGTCGAATTGAAGCGACGGGTGTTGCATACAAGCAGCCCAGAGATGCTGACTCTTCTTGGGCACCTGGTCTCACTCCATCCATCTATGGCTGAAATAATGGTTACATCTTATGGCCTGGAAAAACTTCTTAAGAACCTTGACCATACAAAAGCCACTGGACCTGATGAACTCCCTGCTCGCATCCTAAAACAGTTTGCTTCTGAATTATCACCTCATTTGGCCTACATCTTTAATCGATCACTTACTTGGGGGGATATTCCTGATGACTGGCGCCATGCGAACGTAATTCCAATATCCAAAAAAGGTGAGAAGTATTTGGCTAGCAATTACAGACCAGTATCTTTGACTTGCATTTGCTACAAGCTCCTCGAGCATATTGTAGTTAGTAACATCCTTAATCATCTTGACCATTTCGATATTTTAGTTGACTGTCAGCATGGGTTTCGAGCAAAGCGGAGCTGTGAAACCCAGCTATTAACTCTTTGTCATGAACTTATTAGTAATCTGCATTCTGGTATACAAACTGACCTGGTTATACTTGATTTTTCTAAAGCCTTTGACAAGGTGCCTCACCGTAAACTTTTGAGAAAGCTTGATAATTATGGCATAAGGGGTAACACCTGGAATTGGGTATCAGCCTTCCTCAGCAACAGCTTGCAACAGGTAGTTTTGGACGGTGAGGCATCTTGTCAGATGCCTGTTGTTAGTGGAGTGCCCCTGGGATCTGTGCTCGGGCCACTACTATTTTTAATTTTTATTAATGACCTCCCGGCTTGTGTAAATTCTAAAACCCGCCTTTTTGCAGATGACTGCATCCTTTATAGACCTATCTACAATAATGATGATATCTTGATTCTCCAAAATGATCTATACTTTTTGGCTTCTTGGGAAAAAAACTGGGGGATGCAATTTCACCCTGAAAAATGCAATTTTATGTCAATCACCAGATCTCGTTCTCCTTTTAAATCTACTTATACCCTTAAAGGCCACCAACTTGAACCTGTAAATACTGCGAAATATCTAGGAATAACACTCTCAAGTAATATGTCATGGGATTGCCATATCAACAACATATCTTCAAAAGCAAATAAAATTCTTGGATTTTTGAAAAGAAACTTAAAAATTAAACAGGAACACACTAAAAGTCTCGCATATAAATCTCTTGTTCGGTCAAATCTTGAATACTGCTCTTCTGTCTGGTCCCCACATACTAAAACCAACATTAAAAGGCTTGAAGATATGTGACAAACAGATATCATAATAAATCCAGTGTCTCCTCTATGATAGATCATCTTAATCGGCAATCCCTAGAAACTAGGAGAAATATATCCCGAGTAACAATGTTTTATAAACTGACTCATAACCTGGTAGCAATAAATCCCACCATTTACCTCACCCAAAATACATTCTCACGTACCCGCAGCACCAAATCTCAGCAGTACCAAATTTTCAGTACCAGAACAGACTACTATAAATACAGTTTTTTCCCCTTCACTGTTGTTCTGTGGAATTCACTTCCAAATTCAATCATTCACGCACCATCTCTGGACCAGTTTAAATCTCTGGTTCAGAACCATAATTTTTGTTAAGTATCCATATATAGAAGCTGTAAATAGTTTGTTCTTTTTTATCTTTTAACTTTTCTATTTTTGTAATTTCATTTACTAAGAATTCTTGTAAATATAGTAGCGATCTGTTCACGCCGTTGAATAGTCATCAATTGTTGATGGTTCAACGTACCATGTAGATGTAGATGTAGATGTAGACTCCTAATTGGGATTTAGCTTCTTTTTATGTGGTGTAGGTTTTTGTTTGTTTTCTTTGGTTCCTGTTTTATTATGATTTTGTATGCCTTTGTGTTTGTGATTTCCTGAATTATCGATTTTGTACTATGTATTGGGATATAGTCATTGTTCATATTTGTCATTATTACATAATACATAGTATAAACATTTTATTAACATACATTTTCAGAGAACATAAATATATAGTTTTTTTCAGTTAAATGAAAACGAATTGAGATTTTAAGTAGTTGATTTAAAGCAATGGCAGAGTGGATCGTCTAAATCCACGTATCCAGGACAGCAGAAGCATTTATACAGAATACTGGTCGTGATGTGTTTGTTGTTACATGTTATCCCCTGCATTGTAGCAGTCGGAGTTCTGAAAAATAAATCACATTTTCATAAGTATCAATGGTAAAGTATATCTATAATGTTAATATACAACCTGAAGCACTTGACTACAGGGATAATGTCTGGATAACCACACCTGTGTCTGTTTTGACCGTTTGTTCACACTTTTTACATTTTGTTGTGTTGTGTTTGTTGTGTCACCTATTGTTCGTTAAAATTGTTACTAATATAGTTAGTTTGGTCAATGTTATGTTTTCACGCCGGAAATCATGTTCACATCTGCTTTGAAGATTGTCATGGAGCTTTGAATGTGGGTAGGCTATTTTGAGGTAATCATGTATGTTTATTGCACCTAACAGATATCAGTAGCGGATCCAGCCTTTTCTTAAGTTAATAAGCAATGACCATCGAATGTTTCCACTAACTTTTCAAGGAGGGGAGTAAACTTTAGATTTGATATCTCAAAGGCGAAAAGTAAATTCCACAACATGCAGTTACTAGCTAAAGGAATGTTATCACAATTTTGATTTTTATCAGATGGTTATCATATTGTACTTTGAAGACGCTCTTAAGTGATGTAAATGAGTATTTTCAAAATGAACAATATACCTACTTTTTACATAAAAATAGATGATCACAGAGACTTGGAATGGTATATCCGTAATTTGTAACAGGTGCTCTGCCTCCACAGTTTAACTGTGTGAGAGTACCACTGTTTCTTTTAGACGTCCTCAGATGTATGCCTACAAGTAAAAAGAACAATTGAATAACATCAACTGATTTTGGGTTCAATGAAACGAATACAGCTGCATCTATCGTACTTGCGTTTTATTCTGTAAAAGACTTTTTATATGCTAGTTTACACAGCGAATTCTTAGACATCAACGACCTATAAGACACCGGCTTCTATTTGTTGTGCGATACACGAAAATATAGGTTGATTGAGAACGGATTTGGTTGTTAAAATTCAATAGCAATATTTCAGAACAGATTAATTTGCAGCATGGATCAGACATGCACGTTTCGGGTACTTAACTCTCGTCAGTGATCCTCAATCTAAACAATGTGATATGGCCAAAGAGTGTGAAAATCTTTCTGTTAAAAATGTACCGAAAGACGTAGAAGGATGGGTGGGTTATGATGCTACTGGAACGTTTTAGAAATTTCAAGAAATTTATAAAATGCGTTGAAGAGAAAGGAGTATGATAGCGCAGGATACTATAAACAAGTGCCTGTACAATTCCATCCATGAAATAAAGAAACACCATATTCTAGAGGTGTCAAATTGAAACTAATGAATTTTGTGCATCCCTTATGCATACAGTTATAAGTTTCAATCCTGTGATTGAAATATGCTTACCAGGAAAAGTCAAAATCTCGTAGATTATTATAGTTTCTCAAACCCTCCTTTAGTATCAACACATGTTGCAAACTCTTCGTTAAGAAAGTTAGATATTCAGATTTATACATATTAAAATTAAACACATATGGCCACTTCAGTTCAAACTACAGTGGACGTGACACTGCCAATTGATTGGTTTGCTTTAGACAGGGTGCTAGTTGACACGACAGCCGGTCATCTTGGAGTCTGCTTTTTGTATGCAAATATTTCTTACTATATTTCATTGCGCATGTATATCTTGCGAGATATAATTCAAAAAAGGCTACATCTTTTGCTTCAGATCAGCATTTGATCTACATTTAAACTAAATGCTGTCCGGGTAACTCACTTTTTTGTAATTGAAATTGTAAAGTTGACGTTTTGTCTACTTTGTTGGCAAATTGAGAGCGTCAACGACAACTAGCTGAAAGTAAAATACAAAACTTCCCACCTAAAACAATTTTCTTTGACTTTGAGAGTAGTATTGTAACTTACACCGCTAGTTATGAGAGTTCGAGAATTTTCCCCCTATGTGAATAATTAAGTAGAAAAATAATGTAGCATCTAAAGACGTTTATTATAAATGACTTTAAATTTAATTCATCAAACACGCTGCACTACTGTCTTTTTAGTTCGCCATTGTGTATTTTTCACGCATTCATACCATATATGTTGTTTTGATATGGATTTTGTCAGAAAAAGTTTTTCGACAATTTCGAGAATGGGTCTAATGACAAATATGGATAATGACCATATCCCTGTTTACAGCTAAAAATCGATAATTCAGAAAATCAGAAACCGAAGGCATACAAAATCAGGATGAAACAGGAACCAAAGCAAACAAATAAAAACCTCCACCATATGAAAAGAAGCGAACTCCCGATATGGGAGTGAGACCAGGTACCCAGGAAGAGTAAGCATCTCCTGCTTGCATGCAACACTCGTCGCTTCAATTCGGTAGAACTGTCACATCCGGTTACTTCCATTTTGGAAGACAAAGAGTACAATCTTTGGTTGGATGGTTCAAATGGTCTATGACAGAATATCATCCACCATTCTGGAGACTGGGACATCATAGTGTATGACGAGTTCCCCATATCGACCGTAGAACTTCCTCAGTGACGATGTTAGTCGGTCACAAACATATCCCTGACTGAGGAGCTTATCTGAAAGACGCCTAGCTCTCAGAACAAAATCCGTATATTTGGTACTTGCTCTGGCATAGCGTATCAACTGAGATATGAACACGCCATAAGCAGGCGATGAAGGGATGTTGCTTCTCAGAAAAGGAAAGTTTGTAATGCTGAAATTGAAGTCGTCACGTTTGTCATAGAGTGAGGTGTTCATGTGACCGTCAGTGTCGTAGGACAACAATATGTCAAAATAGGATGCTGAATTATTTGTCTGTGTGGTTTCTTTGACTTCAAGCTACGAAGGATAGATACTGCTCAGGTAATCCGCGAATTTTGGATTATTGATGGACAACACATCGTCCATGTATCTGTAAGTGAAGTTAAAGTCAGAAGCTAAGGATCTTTTCCCTTCAGAGACCAAAGATTGAATGAATTCAGCTTCGTACGAGTAAAGGAAAATGTCGGCAAGGAGTGGGGCACACTTGGTCCCCATTGGAATTCCGACAATTTGCTGGAAGACCTTTCCGTCAAACACCACAAAAATGTTGTCGATCAGAAAGTTTAACATCTGAATAATGTCTGTTTCAGTGTACTTATTTTCAGAATCGGACTTTTCTTTTACGAAGTAGGTTTTGTCATAGTTAACAACAATAAATTTGTATTTGCGATTACCGTTCTTACTTGTAAATGCATTACTTATAATTTTTGCGAGTCTTTCTTTCAATTTAGAATGTGGAATTGTAGTGTAAAGTGTCGAAAAATCAAAGGCTTTGATCGAATGGACTCTACTAAAATGAGTGGATTTCAGATGTTCTAAAAGTTCCTTCGAATTCTGTAAAATCCACATCTGGTTAATACCACTGCGAGAATATACTGTCGAACAATATTTTTAAGCCCAGATTTGATTTCAGATAAAACTTTGGTGAGTAAGATCAATACAGATTTGGTAGAACATTTTGAGGAACCAGCGATGAAACGTTGTTTGTACGGATTCTTATGCATTTTAGGTATGCAGTATAGGTATGGTAAATCTAAATCTAAATTTGTATTGTCGAATCCAAAGGAAGCAAGAGCTGTTTTATGGTTATCTATTATTTCAGAGGCAGAAAGGTTTGTTGGGGTGAAAGTGGGATTTCCAGATGTCGAATTTAAACCCAACTCTTTAACTAGACTGTCGAAATAGTACTTTTTGCAAGTAAATGTGTAATCATTTGAGGCTTTGTCCGCTGGTGTGATGACATAATATTCTTGGAGGTAGGTAAGCTCTGTGATAACATCAGGGTCTTTAAATATAGACAGAAATCTGGTGTTCACAGTTGATTTAAATCGGTTAATTCTAGATAAAAGTAACCCTCTGAAGGATTTTATCCATTCGGAAAGGGTGTCGAGCTGTACATCCTCTTTCCTTGCCCAACGTCTTGCATATTCCTCACAAGAGTCCATGATAATTTTGACATTTTGGTTCCATCTAAAGGACATACTTTCTGTGTATTTGGGACCCTTTTTTAACAATTAAGTAAATAAAAAAGAAACAAAACAAAACAAGGACAATTTATATCATTTTATATCCTCTACATATGCACGGTAGCAAATAATATCTAGCCTGGGAATCGCCTTCGATAAAACAAGATAAATACTGTCTAAATCCTCTTTATAAGAATTCATTTTAGGCCTATCATACGAGTATCATTATCATTTATATGCTGGTAATCTATTCTGGTTAACAATAGAGTTATATTTATAAAACACTTCAACAGAAAATTGTGTTTATTTACGTGCACCATATCATAACATGTGATAAAATATGAAAAAAATTCTGTTAAAGTGTTCTCTATTTTTGACCAAATTTTCATATGATAGACATGAAATAGTTTCATATAAAGATTTTACCTTGTTTATAGAAGGGAATTCCCGGGCTAGAGATTATTTGCATATTACGTGATATGCTACAGTAATATGGGAAACTCTTAGATCTGATAACTATCCATACCCGCACTATATTTCGTAAGTTGGGGGTTGCGAAGTGATACAACTGCCTCCCCAGACGTAAACAAGTTATGGCAGCCGCCATAATTCAAACAGCGAACGATCGTCTCTCTATTTATTAAGAATAAGAACTAGTTTGAGAAAATCCTACGTGCAAGGATGATGTTTTAGTAAGTAGAAAAGAAATGATACATTTGAAAGTTTAAGCAAACATCAACAAATTGTATTTTCAGCAACGATTTTATTCGTGTTTGAGGGAGTTCACGGTTCTAAAAATAGTGCTATGTCGATCGATGTATCAACAAAATTTCCTAGCCAATCAGAATCTTCGTTTCTTGAAAATAACAATGGAAATTGATTGATTAAAATAGCACGGATGTTTCCTTTTTTAGAACATATGACGTAATAATGGTAAAGGTTTACCTTAGAAAGCAATTGCACGTTCATTTTGAAAACTCGAGAAATAATAGAAAAAATTGTAGCATTTTGATTCGGTCAATACTGGAATTATCAACCTGAATAAATCTTATTGACCGCGGACTTCGTCCTCAGTCAATAAGATTTTTTCATGTCTATGATTCCAGGTATTGACCTAATCAAAGTGCTTTAATTGTGTAATATCATTCTTTAATTATACCTTTTTCTGGAATTCGATGAATCACTGCATCTTTGGGAACAGGCTTCGTCATATAAAGAGGATATCCAAATTTGGCGACTAAGTCCCTCATTTTTTGGCTAAGGAAAGCCGTGTTGATAATCTCATTACCAGTGCGTATAAGTTTATGATCAATGACATCAGCAGTTTCATCAACAATGCTATTCACTCCCTTGTTCTGAAAAAAAGTGATAAAAACTCTTCTTCTGCGATTTTGTTTCAATTTTCTATATGTACATTTCAATTGACTTCGACGGTTGCTAGACTGTTGATTTATCATATCGTTATGATTCTTCATGTCTCTCAAATCCCGTATATCCATCCAGAAATACAACTATCTGTTAACTTTTTTTATAAGAACTTTAATATGGTGGCATAGAGCTGCCATGAAGTACTCTTTGTTCTCATCATTTCCTTGATGTATTTTACGGTAACCAAGATTTACTAAGTCGTTGAAACGAGTTTTCCACGTCTGAACTTTTACTGATTCCCTTAACTTAATTTTGTCTTGACCACGAGTTGGTGAGACAATACATTTTCATAAGATTTCTCATAATTTCAAGTCCAAGAGAAAAATAAGTAATAATCAAAAATTCATTTAAGAAATGAAAATTTGTAAAACATTTTCGCCTAACACAATATGAAGGAGCTTAAGAAGATAATCTAAACAATTAATATCCTATCAATCACAACCTTACCCACATATGGACAATAGCTTCAGTAAGATTTCCTGCATTAGGGTAGTTGATTTGGTCAATTTTCGCCAAGTGGCACTCTTTCAATGCAGGTATACATGTCACCTGGTAATCCTGTATTAGAATTGTCAATATTGAAATAAATGTTCTATTGTAATAATTTCAGTACATTATATGTGCATTTTTACAAATTATGTATCATCAGTGATGCTGAAGGCGGAAATAGAATCAATCGAAATAGTGTGAAAATATGTAAAGCAAGATAGTTAACATAATCTTAAATGTATATGTGATAAATCTAGTATGAAAGAAATTCATTTTCACTTCATTACTGTTTAAAACTTAATGAATAATTACTAATTACTCATTGTATGAAAAATTAAAAAAAAAAAGCTGTTGTGAAAACACTTACACGTGTGAAATCCTGCATTCTGTGAGACTCGAGCACGTGATTGTGAGCTGGAGTGTGATAATACACGTGATCTGTGTTCAGCTCCGTTTGAATTTTCTGTACATAACGAGCTTGCTTCTCCAAAACATGGATGTCAAAGTTCTACAAAATAGGAAAATAATCAATAATTTCTAAAATTGCTACATCATTGCTGAAAATAAAACTGGACACATGCTGATCAGTAGTTGGCTGTTCTGATATACAGGATAATATTTTCCATTTGGAACGGTATGAAACGTGAATCTATCTTTACGTCATCAAACTCCATGGAAACTAGCAAGAAATTCAATTTTTTAAAAATCATAAGTTCAATAGGAATTTCAGTACGTCTTGATGCATTAGGTACTGTAAGGAACGGGACCTTACTCTTAATCGAAAAAGTGCTGAATATAAAACAAGGAATCACAAGATAAATGTAGAAAAAACAATGAAAATAGTAAAACAACGAAAAGGACAGAAAAACTGAAAATAGAATAATTGATATTTCTTTGAAAAAAAATATATGCATTATCATTCCTTGAAATATCTGAATTTACACAATTTAAATGAATGTAAATGTCAAAATTGATTTGTAACTCACCATTGGGTCTGCAAAGCTGATCTGATGCAGACTAAAAGTGATTGCAAACAAAAGGAAACCCATGCTTGAACTCTGAAAAAATATTGATACATGTTAAAGAATCTTAGTAGGGATAAGAAAATAGTTTATCTTCGAATAAGGAAAATAAAAGAAATGAGGTATTTTAAAGGTACTTGGTTTGGTACAGGACCAATATACAGCCTTGTACCAGCGCATTCTTAAGGATTGCACTCTCAATGTCTGCGACGACTGAACTCCATGACGGGCCCTGTCCAAATCCCTTGGGAGAAGACAGTATCAGTTGGACTTCTCGGGTGATCACATGCATGAGCTCGCTACAGCCGACAGAGGACGGACTGTATTTCATATGCCATCTGCTTTTTATATCCATTTACATATCAATCTGCGTGTTTCTTGGGCCCCGGCGTTATGTTCATGAGAAGGTTATTTTACATCACAATTGTGCGTTCTTCGAGACCTCTAGGTAATCGGAAAAATGGGTTGTGCCCACCGTCTGCTACTTGAGTGGCAGATGGCCGTCCAAAGCCTGCACAATTTACCCATTGATATCGTTGGTTTATTTGTGTTTTTTTGTGTTGCATGTTTCTATGGGGTGAGTTGGTGTTCTTTCTGTGCATATCTGCTCTGTGTTTTTGTATTGGATGTTTTGGAGTTTTGCTGTGGATGCTGCAACCTAATGTTGTTGGAGATCCCCTCCTTTGATTTTTAAACAAAAAAAGTTAAATAGCATGAACAATAAATATCATTGAAAAACTACTAATGTACTAGATTAAGAATAATGGAGATAATGGTGTATAACACCTTGTTACAACTCTGTTATCAAACACAAATACAGCCTTTAAAGAAAACGGAAAATTCCCTTTAATTAAAAAAAAAAAAACGAGAGAGAATAAAAAAAAAAAAAATAAATAAAATAAAAACGAGAAAAAAAAAAATTAAAATGGTGACACACATGAAGGTCACTACCCCAAATAATCGCCTTAATCTTATAGCCTCACAATGAATAACTTATGCTGTACTTATAGGGAAATATCAATATTTTTTGTATAACTTCATGTATGAATATAAGTGTTACACCTCGATTAAGGCTATTGTATCATCTATACTTGACCAGTGTATATTAAAAAGACTTAAGGCATTTAAAATGCATTTTAAGAGATATTTTATGTGTGATGCGGCAAATAGCAAATCTGATATTCAGAAAGTTTTTATTTTATATAGTTTTTTGTCGATTATCATATGCGTTTATCTTAAAGCAAAAAACAAAATCTGTTTTACAAACTTGCTGTTAGTACTTTAGTCTTGTACATTATCTTTTCTTATCAAAAGGCTGTCAAATTCACAAATCATGATTCTCTCATTTTATAAAGCTTAATAAAACATGTAAAGAACATAATGAGAAAGTTATACGTGAGACGAGGGTATTTTTCTAAGGCATAAGATATGTAGTTCCTGATGATGCAGAATAATTTCTTTTATATAAATATTCTGACTGTACCTTTGATTTCTGTTCCTTAATTTTCTTTTGGTTTGCAAATGTCTTTGTATTTATAATAACAGTATGTACAAGTTTCTCTGATTGTCTATTTGTTTATTGGTTATCTCTGTCTTTGTTTGACGACCAATGAGATCAGTTAGAACTCACCTTATCTTCACTTGTCTCCGGCATATGTTAAAGGTCAAGACCTTTCTCCTCTATCAGACAGCCCGATCCCATTGTGTTTATTTCTGATTTTATTATGCATCATTATGGCATGGACACAAACTGACCTCAAAGGAGGAAAGTATGGTCATAGTCAGTTCATTCAATGGCTTGGGATTGAGATATTTATTAATCTTTGGAAGAATTATGACATTGCTGATTTTCATGCATATATTTATATTCAAAAATATTCCATCACACCCTTTATACATGTATATCCTGTTGGTGATGACAAAGTGATCTCATAATAAGACGTAATGTTCATACTTGCTAAATACGAAACAATTTGTGAAATTTATATAATACAAACTACTAAGAGTAGAATAACCAACTATTTTACAATTGCTGGCCAAAAGCCAAATTGCCAGATCCAAAAATGTCTGACATCGCGCCTTCTGACGAATTTTTCATTATGACGTCATTATTCAAATTGTCCGTCAAATATTATTTGAAGGGGTCCCTGTAAAGTGCGAAACGAAACAAAAACGAAACGAAACAAATCGAAACGAAACGAAACAAAACCCTATAAACAATCGAGACAATAGGTGCAAACTTGGAACGGCCATCTGCTGCATTAGTAGCAAATGATGTTGATATCCGGATTACGTATGTGACGAATGTTTTCTTTTTCATATTTATTTTTTATAAATTGCATTTTAAGAATGGCAATGGAACAGGGGATATCTGTACCAAAAAGAAAAGGAATATTCCAAATTGTATAATGTTCATAATTGATAAATGATGAAGTAGATATTTCAAACAAGACACTATTACATGGAAAACAACGAAAATATACAATATTGCAACGAGTATCGAACACACAAAACAATCATATAAACAAGTAAAGAACATCACTCACAATAATTACTCTAAAAGACATCACACAAGAAATCGCATTAACAAGAAACAAACATCAAAGAAAATATCTTATTAAGGAACATCACACAAAACAATCACATTCTCGATCATCACACAAAACAATATCGTCAACAATAATTATACAGAACAATCACATTTACGAACATCGCGCGATAAAATGACATTCAAGAACATCACAAAAACAATCACAATCACAAACATCACACAAAACAATCACATGAAAGGACACCATATCGAAACAAGCACATTAAAGGACAACACATCAAAACAAGCACATCAACGACATCACACAAAACATTCACGTTCACAAACATCATATCAATACAATCACATGAACGGAAACCAAACATCACACAAAACAATTAAATTAACGATTAACAAACATCATACAAAATAATCACGTTAGCGAGTGACGAACACCACACAAAATTATCACTCTAAAGAACATCATACAAAACAGTCACATTCACACACATAACATAAAATATCACATTAAGATGCAACGAACACAACACACAATAATTACTCTAAAGAGCACAACACGAAACAATCACATTCACGAGCATCACACGAAACAATCACATTTACGAACATCAAACGAAACAATCACATTCACGAGCAACACACGAGTCAATCACATTCACGAGCATCAAACGAAACAATCACATTCACGAGCATCACACGAAACAATCACATTCACGAGCATCACACGAAACAATTACATTCACGAACATCACACGAAACAATTACATTCACGAGCATCACACGAAACAATTACATTCACGAGCATCACACGAAACAATTACATTCACGAACATCACACGAAAGAATCACATTCACGAGCATCACACGAAACAATTACATTCACGAGCACAACACGAAACAATCACATTCACGAACATCACACGAAACAATCACATTCACGAACATCACACGAAACAATTACATTCACGAGCATCACACAAAACAATCACATTCACGAGCATCACACGAAACAATCACATTCACGAGCATCACACGAAACAATTACATTCACGAGCATCACACGAAACAATTACATTCACGAACATCACACGAAACAATCACATTCACGAGCATCACACGAAACAATCACATTCACGAGCATCACACGAAACAATCACATTCACGAGCATCACACGAAACAATCACATTCACGAACATCACACGAAACAATTACATTCACGAGCATCACACAAAACAATCACATTCACGAGCATCACACGAAACAATCACATTCACGAGCATCACACGAAACAATCACATTCAAGAACATCACACAAAACAATTACATTCATGAGCATCACACGAAACAATTACATCCACAAACATCATACGAAACAATCACACCCACAAACATCACACGAAACAATCACATTCACGAGCATCACACGAAACAATCACATTCACGAACATCACACAAAACAATCACATCCACAAACATCATACGAAACAATTACATTCACGAGCATCATACGAAACAATCATATCCACAAACATCACACGAAACAATCACATCCACAAACATCACACAAAACAATCACATCAACAAACATCACACAAAACAATCTCATTCACGAGCATCACACGAAACAATCACATTCACGAGCATCACACGAAACAATCATGTCAATGAACATCACACGAAACAATCACGTCCATGAACATCACACGAAACAATCACATTCACGAGCATCACACAAAACAATCACATCCACAAACATCACACAAAACAATCACATCCACAAACATCACACGAAATAATCACACTCTCACGAGCATCACTCGAAAACAATCTTATTCACGAGCATCACACGAAACAATTTCATTCACGAACATCTCATAAAACAATCACATTCACGAGCATCACACGAACAATTGCAATCACGAACATCACACAAAACAATCACATTCACAAGCATCACACAAAACAATCATATTCATGAGCATCACACGAAACAATCACATTCACGAGTATCACACGAAACAATCACATTCACGAGCATCACATGAAACAATCATATTCATGAGCATCACATGAAACAATTGCATTCACGAACATCACACAAAAAAATCACATCCACAAACATCACACAAAACAATCACATCCACAAACATCACACGAAACAATCACATCTACGAGCATCTAACTAAACAATCACATCCATGAACAACACAGGAAACATTCACGTCCATGAACAACACACGAAACAATCACATCCACGAGCATCACACTAAACAATCACATCCACAAACATCACACGAAACAATCACATTCTTGAACATCACAGGAAACAATCACATTCACGAGCATCACACAAAACAATCACATTCACGAGCATCACACGAAACGGTTTCATTCACGAACATAACACAAAACAATTACATCCACAAACATCACACGAAACAATCACATCCACAAACATCACACAAAACAATTACATCCACAAACATCACACAAAACAATCACATCCACAAACATCACACAAAACAATTACATCCACAAACATCACACGAAACAATCACATTCACGAACATCACAAGAAACAATCACATTCACTAACATCACACGAAACAATCATGTCAATGAACATCACACGAAACAATCAAGTCCATGAACATCACACGAAACAATCACATTCACGAGCATCACACGAAACAATCATGTCAATGAACATCACACGAAACAATCACGTCCATGAACATCACACGAAACAATCACGTCCATGAACATCACACGAAACAATCATGTCAATGAACATCACACGAAACAATCACGTCCATGAACATCACACGAAACAATCACATTCACGAGCATCACACGAAACAATCATGTCAATGAACATCACACGAAACAATCACGTCCATGAACATCACACGAAACAATCACGTCCATGAACATCACACGAAACAATCATGTCAATGAACATCACACGAAACAATCACGTCCATGAACATCACACGAAACAATCACGTCCATGAACATCACACGAAACAATCATGTCAATGAACAACACACGAAACAATCACGTCCATGAACATCACACGAAACAATCACGTCCATGAACATCACACGAAACAATCATGTCAATGAACAACACACGAAACAATCACGTCCATGAACATCACACGAAACAATCACGTCCATGAACATCACACGAAACAATCATGTCAATGAACAACACACGAAACAATCACGTCCATGAGCATCACACAAAACAATCACATTCATGAGCATCACACAAAACAATCACATTCACGAACATCAAACGAAAGAATCACATTCATAAATATCACAAAGAACAAGCACATTCACAAATAACATTTTCAAAAAAGGATTGGAAATGAAAACTGATCCCGTTCTCATGACTTGACAGAACATGGTGATCGAAATTTCAAAATTAGAAATGTGACAGTGAAAATAGGGACTTAAACATAAAACTAAAGTTTACTTTCATGGATGTATATGTATATCGGTTGTTCCCCTTAATATCTTTGCCTTATTTTCTGCCAATAATGATTGCTAGTAAAACAAGTTAAACAAGCTTGTTAATTGAGGGTAATAACTTTGTACTTGAAACCAACTATTATTGTTCTTGTACGGGAATAAAGATATTAAATAAGATTTGCCTTCCCTGATCTAACGAAACAATCGCATGACCTCTACTCCTAATCAACCAGTAATATTTCAAGCTTGAGCTTATTTCTGTCTTTCATGACCTATTATATACAAAAGGAAGTGGCTTCTGAGTACAGGTTAAGAGATTACATTTCCAAATGGATAATACGTATGACCGACCTAGAAGATGGACATTTTCTAAAAATGTCTGACAGAGATCATGATGGTTTTATAATCATACTTGAAGTTTGAAAGTGTAAACTGAATCTTTGTTAAAATACATTATGATGATGCCCTTACTGTTTGATCGGTACATGCAAACCATTTTAAACTCCATTTGAGCCACGTTGCTAGACCGTATCTGGTAGGATAAAGAGGCAAACTATCGTCTAGGCAACATTGAAATGGTCACTGCGGGAAACACACTCATGAGACTAACAAAGGATGGAGATCATGGAAACAAAGGAAGGAAATGATCTCCAACTGGACTCGAGTGCAGCACCAACAAACAAAGATACCGTGACATCTTAATACGGGAGTGAACAGAACAGAACAGAACAGAACTTTATTACTCTCAAGGTCATATGACATATTGAGGACATAATAATTTATGAATATAAATAGCATGCTTAACAGGATATTCGATAATAATTTCTAGAAGTATGTTCCAAAAGTAAACATTGTCGTTGTGAAGATATGTAGAAACAAAACTAATTAATTGATCGTAATTACTAAATACATAAAGGTATTAAAGTGTAAAGTTATATTTCATAATTGAAGTATATACAAGTACATTATCTTAGCATAAGTCTATTTACTTAGAGTATCGTAAATTATGCAAGAAGAACAAAATAGAACAAAACTTACACAGACGTTTAAGAAAAATGGTTCATTATAATTGACAAAAATTTACAGAGTTTGGATAATACGTCTAAATCGTTTGAGCAGAAAAGCTGATTGAATTTCAAAACATTTGGTCGAATGTGATAGTATGAATCTATATATGTTTGTCTTTGTGCTGAAAAGAATTTGCACTTGAAGAGATAATGATATTCATCACCTAAATCATTTTCGTCACAGAGTGAACATTTTCTCTGTGCTCGTTCGATGTTGACCCACCTGCCAGTTTCAATTGGCAATCTATGGTTGGTTGTCCTAAACCTTGTAAAAATAATGCGTGACCCTTTTGGTAAAATGGACAGAAAATTTTCTTGACAAAAAGTATGTTTAAAAATTCTATAAGTGATACATTTTGGTGAATCATTAATACTACTATACCAGTTTTGTTTAGCTTGATCGCATATTCTAAGTTTGGCTGCATTCAAAAACCATTTTAAATCATATACATTTTGTGATTCCCAAACAAAAGTAAAACCTAATTCATTCAAAATATTTTCGACATTTTTCAACCACTGATGCTCAATGTTTAAGGTTTTGTCATAGAGTAGAATTCTATAAAAAATACTTGACAATTTCTCTGTTTTACCATGAACAAGTTTCGCCCAGAAATTCAAATTCTCTGTTTTACAGTACATATCAAAGGTTGGGCTCCAGTTTCACCATATAACATACTATGTGGTGTGCTACTTTTTACTCTCAAAATAGTTCTCAAAAATTCACACTGGACTTTTTCTAGTAGTTTTATATTACTGAAGCCCCAAATCTCACATCCGTACAAAAGAATGGGTACAATAGTTTGATTGAATAATAAAACTTGACATTTTATCGATAAATCTAAGTTGACAATTCTACTGTACAGTAAATGCATAGCTTTCTTTGCTTGTGATACAATCGTATTTATAGCTAATCGAAAATTGCCTGTGTCTTTGAACATAATACCTAGATATTTATAACAATCAACAATTTCAATAACGCTGTTTCCAAATCTAAATGTATGATTTGATATACCTCTACTACCAAAGACAACTATTTTTGTTTTCCTAGTGTTAACAGTGAGTTTCCAAGTATTACAGTAATGGTAAAACATATCAAGATTGCGTTGAAGGTCAGAAGGATTATCAGCTATCAAGATGGTGTCATCCGCGTAAAGGAGTATGATTAAGGTAATGCAGTATTCTAGTGGTAGATCTGGAGGAACGGTGACACCTGAACAATGATTTTGTGTCAGAAATTGCTCAAGGTCGTTCAAGAATAGACTAAACATGATCGGTGATAAGTTCTCCCCTTGACGGAGACCGGAAGTGCAGCTAAATAGGGAAGTGACGTCATCATTCAGTCGGACACATGATTTGATTTCCTTGTACATATTCCGAATTACGTTTAGAAATTTCCCATTAATGTTTTGGTGAATCAGTTTTTGCCACAATCCTGCACGCCAGACGGTATCGAACGCCTTGGAAAAATCAATGAATGCGCAATAAAGTTTTTTGCGCCGTCTATTTAAAATTGATATTAGTGAATGAAGTACGAAAATGTTGTCCAAGGTAGAGTAGCCATGTCTAAAACCGGTTTGAGCTTCCGATAGGATATTATAAGAGTCCAAGTAAAAATTAAGTCGATTGTTCAGCACTGAAGTGAAGAGTTTGCCGAGACAACTGAGTAGGGTGATCGGTCTATAATTGTCAGGAATAGATGAGTTACCTCCTTTGTAAATTGGGATTATTATGCCTTCGAGCCAGTCCTTTGGTACGTTACCCGTATTCAATACAATATTAAAAAAGCGGCAAATAACTGGGAGAAAGATACTTTCCGTTGACTTTATGTATTCATTGAGAATTCTGTCTATACCCGCTGATTTCCCGTTTTTCAGTTCCTTTATTCCCTTTTTCACTTCTTCAATACTAATTTCGTTGTCTAGATATTCGTTATTGACGTCTTTTGAACCATCTGTATCATTGATGATGTCATCAGCGTCATCACCAGAGTTAATATTTTTGAAATGATCAAAGAGTTGGTCGATGTCAATGTTTGTCTTCGTCTTTTTACCAATGCTATTAAGAATTTTCCAATAATCCCGTGGTTTATTTGTTCGAAGGCTGTTTAATTTTTGTTCTGTATCTTTTCGGTCCTTGTCAATGAATTTGTCCATAGTTTTTTTATATGCTTTACTTGAGTTTCTTAAACACTGTAGGTTGTACTCATTTTTGTTAATATTATATCTGCGCCTGTTGAGGTGATATTTTCTTCTGGCGTTTTGACATTCCTTTCCGAACCATCTTCTATTATTACATGTAGTTTTGTAGTTAAGTCGTTTTTTACGTGGAAATGTAACTGTAGCAGAAGATAGATATATATTGCGTAATTTTTCGGCAATTTCATTCATCATTCATTCATGTGGACATGCACATCAAGAGACAAACATAGGAGAAGGAAAACCGAACAAAAAGGCCACACTAAAACCTTAAACATAAAAGACTACAAATAAATCAACGATACCAATGCAAAGCCGATGCCAAAGTTCATCTGCAAATTTAGAAGCAAGCTGTATGGTTACGTCACACACCTCCCAGTCCGTTCACCTATCGGTTTCAAAGAAAACACGATTTTTGTATAGCATAGCCTCCTTACTTTTAGATGTTGACGCAAACAAATAAAGCTTAACACAGGGGTCCTAGTAATAAACACATGAATATGTAAAAATTCGGAAGGGTTCCAACTCTATACCTTCTTGAAGAATTCAAACCAATTTATCATGCAACAGCCGCTGTTTCGAATTCTAAATTCTCTTCAGTGATGCTTCCAGCCAAATTGATTCTGCAGGAGCCGGAAAAATTCATTTCATCAGGACCCTCTGATTTTATTTCTTCAATTTTTTTCATTTACTTTACAAAGCCAATTGTGCTTCAAAAATTACAGTCAACTTCTTTTAAAATTCGGATCTATACATGCAACAGAGTACATTACTATGGGTATTACACAACCTGTCTTTTATGGTGATATGATAAACAAAATAAAGAGGATCAAAGGTAGGCAGCATAACCATCGAAAATGCGTCAGAATCATCAAACGCCTTTTATACCGTGGATATGATCCTAATGTCACCAGACGGACACTAGGCTTGGTACTTGACCAATCTACAGTCTTGTACAAGCGCATCCTTGAGACTTGCACTCTGACTGACTGTGACGACGGGACTCCATGACGGGCCCTGTCCAAACCTCTTTAGAGAAGACAGGGCCCCGACCACCTGTCCTCTCTGAATAGCAGTCGGACTCCTCGGGTGATTGCATACATGAGCTCGCTACAGCCGGCAGAGCACGGACTGTATAACGCATGCCCTCTTTTTATATCCATTTACATATTCATCTGTGTCTCTGGGGCCTCTGCGTTTTGCGGTCTTGTTTGTGTGATGTCATCTTACAGTGAGGAGGTTGTTTTACACCACAATTGTACGTTCTTCGAGACCTCTGGGTAATTGGAGAAGTGAGAGGGTTGTGCGCACGTAATCCAGGATAACCACACCATTTGCTACTTGCGTGACAGATGGCCGTCCAAAGTCGGCACCGGTTACCCATTGGTCTCGTCGGTTTATGTGTAGTCTTTTGTGTTTGATGTTTACATGTCGTGTGTCTCTTTTCCGTCTCGTGCTGTACTCGTCTTTTGTGTTTTTGCATCGGGTGTTTTGGTGTTTTACTGTTGATGCTGCAACGGGGTCTTGTTGGAGATCTCCTCCCTTCTTTTCATATGAAGTTCATGTGAAATTTACATGAAAGTTCATATGAAATCTATGTGAAACGAGCACGAACATGAAATTTACATGAACTTTTTCACATGAAATTCATGTGAAGATTTCTACATGGATGTTATGTGAATTCAGTTTCCTGTGAAGGTCACTTAGAAAAATTCATGTGAAGGAAATTTATGTGAAATTCATGTGAACTATATTTCACATAAAACTTATGTGAAATTTATATGAATTTTACATGAACTTTCATGTGAAATTTGCATGATGCTAATTTCATATGAATTTCATGTGAGGCACAATTGGCTGTGTACAGGGAGTGAGCGACTCCAAATTTCCTGTAGGGTCGATTCAGTAGCATATCCAAATAAAATCTATGTTCAAAATAACATTGGAAGGATGGTACTAAGATGTTAGCGTCATTTGATTTCGATAATACTTTTGGATGAAATGACAAGTTTCCGAAATAGCCAAATTATATGTATGCCTGCTGTGTTAAGATTTCAAATGTTCGAAGCACGTATTTCCGAAAGAATTCTAGTAATGAGGCAAGATAGCGGAAAATTCACCTTAATTTTCAATATTTCTTACTATAAAAAGTAAAATATGAGCGTAATATATTCGAAGTACACATATTTTCAGTCAGTAAAACACTTTTTTTTCATAGATGATCTGGGTCGAATAAACAGAACCTCCAGCTGGCAGATAATGACACAGGTAAATTACGGGGAACAACCTATGTCAAAGCGATATTTCCTTGAAGAGTTTATGAACTTTGAAAAGTACGATAACAAGAAACACAGATATGGAATCGTACGAGTTCTAATCATGGTGTTTACATTCCAACTTATATTCCCCTAATTTTTCATTTCGACTCAAGGACTTCAAGAAAAAGATTCCTTGTTACTTGAGAAGTTTTAGATATATATAGATGATCAAATCTTAAAACTAAATCGGAATCAATTTTATTTATCAACTTAATTGTTCTTCAATAGCAATATATCACTTTTGATTCTTCGGAATTTGAGAAACAAGAAATTTATTTCAGCATAATGTACCTTTGTTTAAGTTTACTTATCTTTATTATTGCACTTGGACGCTCAGGGTAAGTCTATTTTTATATGAGCATATATTCTTAAGACCTTATTTATCTCGTTCATATAATGACTAATATAAAATTGTGATATTTTTGATAACTTGATACTAGTATTGGTCTTCCACACTTACATTTGCAGCACATGATTCAACCATATATTTTTGTATGTTTACATTTATTTGAAAACATGTCACTGTACAACCCCCCCCCCCAGATATCACAGTTGTGGTCTAACCCCCCCCCCCAGATATCACAGTTGTGGTCTACATAGTGAATGAAAGTCAAATACAAAAAGCAGAAACCATATTCCAAAAAAAAAAAAAGTCGAAATGCTTACTTATTATTGAAATAATTCAAAACAGAATATCCTCACGCGAAAATAAAAAGGGGCAAACGGACGAAGACAATGATGCAATATCAACAGAAACACGAAGGACAACTTATTAACCATCTACAGTACAAGTGCAAATGTTAAACGTCTTTAAATTCATTAGCATCATTTAACTTTTATCTATAACAGCAATTTGTTTATGTAGAATGTTTCTTTGACAGAGAAGCCATCAGAACAAAGCACGTGAGTAAACAACAACAATAACTATTTCTTTTCAATATAATTTCACATATATTAAAAGTATATTTAATATTATAAATACGTTCTGTAAAATGTATGCATACCAGATTGGCAAACAGTGGAAACATTTCATACGACTACTAAGTTAAAAAAGCATAGGGTAATTAAATCTCTGTTATAAGGAATTTGTTTCCATTATTCATTAATTTTTTTTCAAATAAAAAAGAAAAAAGAAAAGAAAAGAAATACATTCTATTTAATATTTGGAATTAAACTTAACGAAGATAATTATATTTTTCCACAGAAAAGAACATTACTCTGTCCGATTAACTACAATGCACTCTCACAGCAATGGTACCTTGTATGTTTTGTTTTATTAATTGTTTAATTAATAAGTTCATATTACATAAAATGTTTATGCTTCTGTTTGTTTTTCTCTTTTCGAGTGAGAAATTTCTTATTTGTATTTTTCCCCATAAACTCGTAAGCCTTTCGGTTATGGTTTTTGGAATATAATTTTGGCTTTTGTGATTCACTTCCATTCACTGATAGGGTACAATTATAAGCAACAAAAATACCTATCAGACATTCAGTCTCAAAGTCGAGAAGGTAATAATGTCGAAGGGTTCCAACTCTAAGACAAATCTTTAGAATTTCCATTTGAACCGTTGTAGACCTCTAAATATTATATATTATAGAATAAAAAATGAACGAAGTACGCATAACGTAATTGCTTTTTCCCTCTTTTTTCATTTATATAACAACAATCGTTTTGCTGTCTCAATTTTTTCCCGAAATTCCTAAAAATGACACAAATAAAAATCAAAGACGTACCTATCAGTTATTCAATCTCAAAGTCGAGAAGGCAATCCAAAATCATTAGAATTTCAATTGGAAGGGTTGCGAACCTCGGAATGAATAAAATTCCGAAGCAAGACCAAGTGCCCGGGGGAGAGTCAGCGTCTCCTGCTTGCATGAAACACCTGTCTATTTGAAGGAGAAGCTGAACGTTTTTCCAGCATGGAGGGATGGTTATACTGGGAAGGGGATTGTCGTCGGTGTTGTTGATGTTGGTGTTAATGACAGACCCGAATTGAAGATGGTAAGTTCAGACATTAGAATCTTACAGGAAATTTAGCTGCTAACTTTTACCCAAAACACATACATGAAATAGAAAGTAAATGAAATTGCACCATACTGAATTATTTTCTAACTTTGAATTATATCGGCTTTTATAATACGGAAGTGCTCCAACCCTCCACCCTCTTGAAGAAAATATCAAACCAATTTTAATGCACCAGACACGTGTCCTCATCAGTGATGCTTTCAGCCAAAGTGACCCTGTGGCAAAGCAAAAACTTATTTCAGTAGTTCCCCAACCGGCTTTAAGTTTTCTTTTAATTCAAATTTGTGCAATCACTTTGCAGAGAGTGCGCAGCTCCAAATTTTTAAAAGTGCCACTGACGATCATCCATTATCTGAAATAGTACCCGAAACGTGTATGTCTTGTCCATGCTGTAAATTTATCAGATCTTAAATGATATTATTGAATTTAAAGACGTTTAACAATATACATGTTTGGAGCTCCACATTTAGAAAGTCTGGTCTAGAGGGTGATCTCTGGATGAGCAGCAGAGGTACCATATAGGCACCTTATTTCTAAAATGCCCACTACAATGCAGAATTTCGTCAAATCAGCCATTGCGTAGACATTAAATCAAAGTCTCAAGTTCCATATTTATGATTGTATTAAGCTTCACGAGGAGTGCAATTAACACTAATCGGGGTATATAATGTCGGAAATAGTTTTGATAATTCTCACATCACACTAAAACATCAAAAAGAAATTTCATTTTTCTGTAAATGCAGAGTAAAATAAATCTCACTGATCTCAAAATTTGATAAGATTGAATAATCTCAAAATTTTCTAAGTTATGATACCATCAAAAAAAGAAATGTTATTTCAAAATGTTATTGACAATAATACTGGAGGTATGAATGGGATAACATTGATTTTTAGATTGAATCCGTGAACGAATACAGAGGGAAAAATGATATTTTGCGATTGAAATCTGCAAGCATTCTTTATAAGTTATTCGCTATTTTCTAAAACCAGAGTTACTTCCCAATTGAGACGGTATCTGACGTAGACTGGTTATGACGTCATCAAATTCTATGGAAACAGTCTTAATAGTCCGGGAAATGACGGTATAAAATCGACACTACCATACCATATCCATGACGTCACAATGGTTTCACGTCAGATACCATCTGTAAAGGGAAAAACTCTGTATTCCGCGAAGACTCAATAACAGTTCTCACATTTGGACACAATAATAATGATACATGAAATTGGAAGACCCTAATTGGAAAATGTCGAAATTTCTATTTCAGAGACCAGACTTGGCGTTCAAACCATGGGGATTTCAGCCATACAGAGCAAGGTTAACAAGCAAAAAGCATCTTCAAAGGGGTAGGGCCACGATACCCCTAAATCGGCCCTTGATTTTTCTCTTAAAATAAATTTCAAGAGGAATACTTGATATCTCTCATGAAAATACACAAATGTTTACCGCTTTTCATGAAAAGAATAATATCACCAAACAATGTGCCATTTAACTGTAATGACGTCATGAAGTGACGTCATTTTGACGGTATTGACAAAATATGGCGAAAATTGCTGGGAATTTTGTCTTTTGTCGTAGAATTCAATGTGGCCGCATGCGTTAACTGAGATAAAACGTTTATGACAAAAGGATATAATGATAATCTTTCACATATAAATTTTCCATCATAGTTAATGCATGCGGCCATTGCTAATTTAATAGAAATATTGAGTTTTTGCATCAATTTCGCCGAATTTGACCTATTTTGGTGTTTTCAAAGGGCTAAAAGGTGTTAATAAAAGCAATGTTTACAAAAAGTAGATTCGTGATTTAGTAGAGAACGTTTCAAAATGTCAAATAATAGTTAAAAATTCTATGAAGTACAATGTTCAAAATTTATCAAAATTAGGGCCAATATCGGGCTTCGTGGCCCTACCCCTTTAAAAACTGGTGATATACGATTGAGCACATACATTATCTGGCTAATCAAAAGAGATGACACTAACTTTATTTACTTGTATTTCTAGAACGATGAAAAGAAACATAACTGATCTTGTCATGTCGCCATTTGATCAATTGGTTGGTCGTTTCTTCAAATGCGTTTGATGATTTCTCTTTACAAACGTTTCTCAGATTTCTAAAACCTGGGTCCTGTGGCATCATATCCCAGCCATCTTGCTACGTCTTTCGGTATATTTAGGACATAATTTTCACAGATTTTGGCAATACTACATTGTTTAGATTGAGGATCACTGAGGGTTGAATACCCGAAACGTGCATGTCTGGCCCATGCTGTAAATTTATCTGCTCTAAAATGATGCCAATGAATTTGAAGACGTTAAACATGCAAATCAATCAAGTCTGAATATGCTAATTAGGGGATAAACGTACTGTGTTTTGTGGTTCCGACAGGTATATGTTGGATATACTGTTGGAAACGCAGTTATACCGTCGGGGCTTGTCCCCGACGGTATAACGTATGTTTCCAACAGTATATCCAACATATACCTGTCGAAACCACAAAACAAAGTACGTTTATCCCTATTCTAATTTAATGTGACATATTTTAACCTTTTATACCCATCAGAGGGTCTCATTTATCGCTTTAGAGGCGACGTTGCTACGGAGGACTAACAACGACCAACAAAAATTATTGCGCTGCAAAATATGAAATACAACTGCTTCGTATTTATTACAATGGCGAAACATCAAAGTGTAATCAATAATAAACTTACTTGCTCTGTTGTTTACATGTAGAGAACGCCATTAACAAGCTCATACCTTGTAGTTTTACGTCACAGTATGACGTCACAGGAGCGAAGAACAAAGGGACGCATGACGTCATACGCAAAAAGTGCGCTAAAGCTTGTAACGTGCAAATTTACGTAGGAATACATTTTAAAGTATGTCAAGTGAGTCGGTTTGCGGCATGTATATCGTCGTTATACATGCTTGTAGAAATCCTGTGAACCAATCAGAATGCGTGAAACAAACAGAATGAATTAGAATTTGGATTCATTTTATGTATGTCACTATCAGTTCCATTACTTGTAGTCTTATCTTTGTACCTTTTTAAAATTAGAAATAAGACTTGAATAGTAACACATAACCTTCTAAAGCATTCCACATAAACGAAATATGATTTCTATGATAATACCAGATATTGATACCTTTGCATTTGTAATATGAAGAAAGGGTTATTCTTTCAGAAGCATGATTAAAATTGCATGAATCTATTAAACAGAAAAGAATCTTTTGAAAAGATTTCTGACAAAAGATGTTCTGTTTCTCTCGTTAAAGGCATATTTAACGGTATGTTATTTGATTTTTCCGTTGATAACTTTTCCCTCGTTTTTTAATAGACATGGTACAGAAGAGGCAGGAGTTATTAGATTTTTCCGTTGATAACTTTTCCCTCGTTTTTAACAGACATGGTACAGAAGTGGCCGGAGTCATAGCGGCCAGAACGTGCAGCAGTCCTCTTGGTATTGCATATGATGCAGAAATCACAGGTATTTCACCATATATTAAGATAAGTATATAACGAGTTCACAATTGTTTAACATAGAACAAATTGTCGTTACTCACTAAAATAAATTTAAAGAAAACCCCAAAAAACTAAACATGAAATAAAATTAAAAGTCAGAAGGCTGTATACTATTTAAGAAATGAATAAACAGGTTTTACAAAGATTATTTCGATCAATTGTTAATCATTTAATTTGCATCGATATTTTTAAGAAACGTAGATTCCTATTGGCTTAATCTTACTTGAAAAAAATATGAAACTTTTCTGTTCAATTACTGTTATATCAGTTTTGACGTCGAGAGTGAATTTAAGGAGGTCCAGGACAACCAAACTGAAATAAAGATCCTATCATTTAATTTTCCTAAAAATTGTAAATGTTCGTAATTGTAACATACTTTTTCTACATGCAAAGTTTCAACAATTTTTACCGTTAGTTTGAAGCCACGAACGTACAAATTGGAAGCCCCACAATGGGCCGTAAATGTGACGTTAAAATTGACACACTTTCGATAATGAAAAACAGTTACAAATCGTCTGTAGAGGCAGAATATTAAAAAGCTCTGTATTTTTCATAAAGATAGGATGCGGGCAATCGGATATGTATAGAATTATAAATGAGCACGAAGACTACTAAAAGAAATTGTCGAAAGGAGATGAATTAATGTTTATATGTTTTTAAAACATATTTGAGTTGTTAATTTTTAATAATAAAATCCATTTATCTGAAACCCTATCATTTATTTTCCGTAAAAACTTGATATTACCTCTTACATATGTCAAGTGAAACACCGATAAGTTCCATTTGAAATTTGACCGTCAGTTTTTAAGTTATAGTTATTTTGTTACCCCTCCCCCTTATTTTTACGTTACGTAATGCTAAAGTTCTTGCGAGAAACGTGCAAATATGATGATAATCGCCGTTTCTATTATGACGTCATAAATGATCTAGAGCTTTTCGATGGGGTTCTTTCGGATACTGTTCTGGACCCCCTTAATATAGAAACTATTTGCTTGAAATGTCGTATATGATTCTTCATTTACATCTCTCAGCTCATCAGGTACGCTAGAATCTTGCTCCAATGTTTCGGACTTCCATGACAAAAAAATACAAAATACAAAAATAACCAGTCTGTCAAGAAATTAGATATCATAAACTTGTAAAATCTTTTTTGGAAAAAATTACAGAATTTGAACTTCTTTCAAAATTTGGGACGACTCCGGCATCAGAGTATGTATCATTGGGAATTTCTTTACCTTTATTTTACGGTGACCTTATAAACAAAATCAGACGGATCAGATCAAACTTCAACCAAAAATGTAAGAAAATAGTCGGTCGCCTGCTTTACTGTGGACACACATGCCATATAAATTTTTAGATCCATTTACATAGAATCTGTGTTACAAGAGGCCTCTGCGTTTAACTGTCTTGTTTGTGATGTCACCTTACAGTGCGAAGTTTTATGTTTATACAACAATTGTGTGTCTATGGAGACCTCTGTGTATCCGGATATGTGGAAGGGCTGTACGCACGTAATCCGGTTAACAATACCATTTGTTAAAAGCAGATGGCCGTCCATAGTCGGCGCCGGGTGCACATTGGTCTCTCATGTGTTGTCATCAATGTTGAATGTTTCTGTACATCTGTTAAGATTCTTTTGTATGATGTTCTAGTGAATATTGTTGTATCTTTTTGCGATTTGGAGTTTGTATGATGTCATTTATGTGTCACTTTCTTGTGGGTTTATTTCACTGGGTGAATGCAGGGTGGTCATGCTGGAGATCATTCCCTTTTCTTCATATAATTTGATAACTGAGCAATCTTGACGTGTCCGATGAGAAGAATTTTTCTATGAAATATATGTACGATTTCGGATGTGCATAAGAATGTAATATCGATAATTTCTATATACAGTAGTGAGATCTACACATTCTACAATCTCTCTTTATTTCCATACACAGCAGTGAGCTCTCTTCATTTCTATAAACAACAGTCAACTCACTGTGATTTGTTTCAGATATAAGAGCGCTATCAGCGGACTCGACGACAAATGTCCAAACTAAAGCACTGATTAATCGCCTTGATGGGATACACATCTACTCGTCAAGTTTTACAAACTTCCATACTGGATTTACGATACATCCCTTATCAGATACTACACGGGGATATCTGAAACGTGGCACTACATATGTAAGTTTTAAAAATACCCGATTCATTGAGTGCGCATGATACAGATCATCCTGAATTCCTTAAAATCTAATTTAAACTTCTATAAGCAATAGAAAGGAGGGGATCTCCAGCAACACTCGGTTGTAGCATCCACAGCAAAACTCCAAAATACCCAAAGAAAAAGACGCAAAACAAAAGGGACAAGGAACTTCAACTCACACCATACAAACATGAAACACAAAATATAACAACACATGAACCAACGAGACCAATAGGCAATCGGTGCCGACTTAGGAAGGCCATATGCCTGCCTGTAGCACACGGTGTGGTTATTCGAATTACGTGCGTACAGCCCTCCCACTTTTCAGTACAATACTTTAAATCAGATATCTAAGAACGACGTGTAAGCAAGTAAGATAAAACATTGCAACTTGAGATACAAAATTTGATCTATTTACGGAACTCTTTTCTCCTGGTTTTCAAAGAAAATATCTGTCCAATTATCATGAGACAAATTTTGAAGACACTTCCAATTAGAGGTAGCATTTCCTTCTAACTGGCAACGTAGGGTATTCTGTAGACGTATTCTATAAGAGGAAATCCAAACAAATGATTTAGATGAATAGGAATTTTGCAGCTTATAATGCACTGTATGTCTCGTCTAAACCATAAAACACTCTGAACAATGAGATGTCCCATTATCAGTGAATGAAAGTAAAACAAAAAATCTGAAAGCAGATTCCAAAAAAGAAGGCTTACAAATTCTTGGAAAAATATAAAACAAAAATATCTCACTTGAAAAGAAAATATGACAAACATTAAAAATAAGAAAATAGACATTGACAATAGAGAGGTTTGGTAACAAGTGCTGTCAACTTGTACGTATGACTTACAAGTACACGTCATCGTTTGACATCACAATCAAAAGACGTCGTTTAGTTATACGTACGAATCGGAATAGATCAAGGTGAAGCTATGTAGTAAGGTGCAGTATAACTTGCTTCTTTTTTAATCACTTTTATTCGCGAGAAATGTACATTGAAATTCGTAAAACTTCGACGAAAGGAAAGTTAGAATCATAAACGTGCTTTACAATAGCGATAACTGGAAATTCAATCAATGAGAAGTGTGTAAATTTTCAAAGACTTTACCCGTTCTATCGTTACGTGTAGAGCACGGTTTACACGTTCATAACGTGTAGCTATACGTCATTGGATCTAAAATTGCAGGAAGTGATGACATCATCGTACAAGTTACGCTAAATCTCGTAACTAAACCTCTTTAATAACGTAGCTTCATAGAAACACAAAGGTACATGTAAACATAATCTAATGAGCAATTTCCAGAGTCCAGTTTAAGTACGGAATGCATAACATAAGTGCAAGTATCTCAGTAAGCAGGGCCGAAAAGGAAGCATAACGCTTTTTCAAATTTCTCTCTTCGTATTATGTAAAAAAACAGGGGGGGGGTTCACTCATTAGCCACGGTATGACAACCTAGAACAAGAGAATGACAAAAAATGATTGTAAGCACCAAAATCTATAATAATTCTCGGACATATCTTAATGAAAAATTTAATCGATCGTTTAATATAAACCGTGCTACTTAGCTAAGTTTTCTGAGATCAATGGTTACCTACATAAACTCTGTCATTATTCTCGGCTTTCAGGGAAGAGTTGGTAAAGGTGCTATCTATGTATGGGCAACCGGCAACTCTGGTGGCAACACTATAGATAGAGATAGCTGTGCTTACGACGGCTACATTAATAACCCTTATGTCATACCTGTGGCAGGTATGTTGTGCTTACGACGGCTTTGTTCGTTACCCTTATGTCATACCTGTGGCAGGTAGGTTGTTAATCACACCATGCTTAAAAGGTAAGAATCAAATCTTATGTCATCCTCGTGAGTGGAAAAACATCAATGAAGTAAAACATAACTACAAAACAAGGTAAATATGTTATAGAAGGCCGCGAAAATATTCTCAGTACTTCCAATTTTTCAACTTCAATTATTTTAGGTGTGTCGCACGATTTTCAACCAATCGCTGAAGGTGAAGAATGCAGTGCCATTATGGTATCATCATTCACAAGTAACTTCCATCAAGAAACAGGGAAATTCGGAATTGTAAGAGTTCTTACAGACCGTTTCTGAATATTTCTGTAATACTGATTTAGATAAGAAATGGCCTTCCCGTCTGTGCTTAGAGCGTCTTTTATCTAAAATTGTTATTCAACTAAGAATCAAGAGGGAAGGATCCCAACACAAATCTTGAAATATAAATTAATTTGGCTGTCCCTGAAAATTTTGGTATTTAGTACCACTTACTAATGTGGATATACCATCCAAAACATGTGTCTGGTGCATAACAATTGGATTGAAATTTTCTTAAAGAAGGTAAAGAGTTGAAACTCTTCCATCTTAGTACCATCATTATTCTGAAGAACATTGGAATAACATGTTTTGCAGATTAGGTTATCAATATTATCTACGAGATCAAAATTACTCATCAGGTGAATAACAATGATTTGAGAGAAATCTGTAGAGAGTTTGCCTAATATCCCTAAGTGGTGGATCAATCTGTTTTACGAAAGTGCTCTTATTTACATAAGGGAAGTTAAAGTGAAATAATATATTTTTTACCCCTGTAACGAAGACTTGGAGGTGTAAGCATTTATTCGTTTCGATTGCTACAGGCTACACTTGTCTACTGTCATATTGCATTCTCATGCATTTCAGTGGAAGAAATTTACAAACTTACGTAGGAAGAAACTACTAATGATACTAATACCTTTATCATACAATATATGTCTGCAAAAGGCTCTCATTTTGATTCCCTTTTATTAAGTCTAGCACACGATTTTATCAGGTCTTTTGGGAACAACTCAAATTCCTTATTCAATTTTTAGATACCAAATTTAAAGAAAATGGTCTAGTCATCAACAGTAAACCATGTCAAAGCGAATGTATATATGCTTAAAACTATTTGAAATCTGACTTATTTTTCAGTACACTTTAGAGGGTGACACGGATTTTACTCCAACGTTTGGTCAGAACTCAGCCGCCGTGCCTATGGTTTCAGCGGCAGTTGCCTTAACTCTACAAGCAAAGTATTCTCTATAATATCATATATCTAAAAAGTTTTTATACCAAAGAAGAGATGCTCATCTACTGAAATTCCATAGCAAAAAGATAACTTCTGTATTATTGATATTAGAAAACGAAAGTTATTGGTATTAAAAAATTCTAAAATGTTTGTTTTTACGTTTATAGCATGAACCTTACCTACCGTGACGTCATGCATATAATAGTGAAAACAGCAAGGTCGAAAGAGGTGTTCTCTGATTCTGTTTACAACAAGTACTTCAAGAAAAATGCTGCTGGATTGTCAGGTATGATAAAATCAATCAATCTGATGATTGATAATAAAAAGTACATTCAAATGAACTTCGAGCACGATATTTTCTGACGATGTGGAAAACAGGGAGCAGAACATGGGACTTTTGTTTCTCATGACTGCTCCCAGATATGGATTATCGATAAATCATAACATTTATGGACTTGTTTTAGTTTTCAAGATTACTTGAATCTTTTTTTTTATAGAAAGATAGATATAAAACAAAAATAAATACATGCACATTTACGTTTTGCAGTATCATCAAGATTTGGATTTGGAGTACTAGATGTCAAGGCTATGGTAGACGCTAGTGTATCATGGAACAAAGTACCAGCTTTAAAAACATTTCACATGAGTTTTAATGGACGCAACAAGTAAATACAATTTAATTTCTTCGCATTTCAAGCGGATAACATCAAGTTAGAATTATATCTGATCATTTCAGACCTCCATTTGACCTCTGTCTTTCAATTGTTAGAACATCAGGAAGTGATCTCCAACAATACCGTCTGCACTAGGCACAACAAAACACAGTGATGCAACAGTATGAACATTAATCAAAACGAATTCAATATTATCAGGAGTCAATAAGACAACAATACCCACACCAACGATTCGCGGTAGAAATAATCAAATCAGACATTAGGCAGCATAAAATACATATAACATAGTCTTTTTTTAAGATTATCAAAATTTTCAGGATTATCGAAATCGACAGTTTTTTCTTTCTATGGGGAATGAAAATAGCTTTATTTTGAATAAGTAAATGAAAGTCACACCTTAAACCAAAAACCAGAATCCAAAATTACTTATCAGATCCTTGAAAATACATGAAACAAAACAAAGATAGGGAGGATATCTCCAACACTGAAAACAGCGAAATGTTTCTCACGAAAATAGAAAAATAATAGGATATAGACAAACAGACGGAGACAATAACACAGCACCATAGAAACACGAAGGACAAACAGACGGAGACAATAACACAGCACCATAGAAACACGAAGGACAAAAAGACAGAGACAATAACACAGCACCATAGAAACACGAAGGACAAACAGACGGAGACAATAACACAGCACCATAGAAACACGAAGGACAAAAAGACAGAGACAATAACACAACACCATAGAAACACGAAGGACAAACAGACGGAGACAATAACACAGCACCATAGAAACACGAAGGACAAACAGACAGAGACAATAACACAACACTATAGGAACACGAAGGACAAACAGACAGAGACAATAACACAGCACCATAGAAACACTAAGGACAAACAGACAGAGACAATAACACAGCACCATAGAAACACGAAGGACAAACAGACGGAGACAATAACACAGCACAATAGAAACACGAAGGACAAACAGACAGAGACAATAACACAGCACCATAGAAATACGAAGGACAAACAGACAGAGACAATAACACAGCACTACAGAAACACGAAGGACAAACAGACAGAGACAATAACACAGCACCATAGAAACACTAAGGATAAACAGACAGAGACAATAACACAACACCATAGAAACACTAAGGACAAACAGACAGAGACAATAACACAGCACCATAGAAATACGAAGGACAAACAGACAGAGACAATAACACAGCACTACAGAAACACGAAGGACAAACAGACAGAGACAATAACACAGCACCATAGAAACACTAAGGATAAACAGACAGAGACAATAACACAACACCATAGAAACACTAAGGACAAACAGACAGAGACAATAACACAGCACCATAGAAACACGAAGGACGAACAGACGGAGACAATAACACAGCACCATAGAAACACGAAGGACGAACAGACGGAGACAATAACACAGCACCATAGAAATACGAAGGACAAACAGACAGAGACAATAACACAGCACTACAGAAACACGAAGGACAATTATACGGATGCAATAACAAAGCACCATAGAAACACGAATGACAAACAGACGGAGACAAGAAACACAGCACTATAGAAACACGAAGGACAAACAGACGGATACAATAACACAGCACCATAGAAACACGAAAGAAAAACAGACGGAGACAAGAAACACAGCACTACAGAAATACGAAGGACAAACAGACAGAGACAATAACACAGCACCATAGAAACACGAAGGACAAACAGACGGAGACAATAACACAGCACCATAGAAACACGAAGGACAAACAGACGGAGACAATAACACAGCAACACAGAAACACGAAGGACAAACAGACGGAGACAATAACACAGCACCATAGAATCACGAAGGACAACACTATCTAATGAACGATCACCAGAGTTCAGTGTAAGAACGAATCCCCTCCTTTGTTTTATTGTATGTGTCGATGTTGAAAACGCGGTGTATAAATGCTCAGTGTAAACATATCCAAATTGAAGATTGGTACATTTAAGAGAAGCAAAAAATCTATACTTTTTAATTTTGTAATACTTCCAATCTTGCAATTAAAAAGGACAAGAAATCCTTGTATTTTGCTCTCTTCGAATTGATGTGTATCAAAGCTTTTTTATATTGTATTCTAATATGACTTGATTTTTTTCCCTATTAAGACAACAGACGCGAGCCGGGCTCTATTCTCCAATATAGGCCCTGTAGCGATAAGCCACGCCTATCCATTTTCTGAAAGCAGATAAACCGACAGGAACTGGTTTTTACCAAGAATCAAAAGATCTAAGTTTGGTCATCATTAGAATAGAAATAGAAAATGACAAGCCGGGCTCTATTGTCTCATAATGCCCTCGCGTCCGTAGCCAATCATATTTATCACCTCGCCGCTGACGCGGCTCGGTAATAAATGTGATTGGCTGAGGACGCTCGGGCATTATGATACAATAGAGCCCGGCTTGTCATTTTTTAAGAAGACATCAAACGTCTGGAGGCTTAGCATCCTTTATCATTCATAATTTTAGTCTGTTGTCCCTCTGTCGTTATCTGCACTATATTGACAGAATGCAGAACATTCGAAACAAAACAACGCAAAATAAAAACACGAAGAAGCAGCCACTGATATCAATGGACAAAAAAAAAAAAAAAATAAAACAAGACAACCAAAAATGTTATATTTGGATATGTTTAAATGGTACTAATTAGCGCGTACCGCTTTTAAAACGCCACCTACAATACATTCCGTTCGAACACTTTACCCACTAGGTTATTAAGTTGTCCTTCGTGTTTCAGTTGGTTTGTGTTGTTGTCTCCTTCTGTTTGTCCTATTTCCTTTTCTCTTGAGTATATGTTTTCAAGAATTTGTAAGCTTTGGATTGTGATTTATGAGTCTGATTTCGCGTTTTGTGTTTGGCTGATGATTAACAACTTACTAAATAAGTGATATCATTGTACACCCAACCAGAACCGACAGTTCAGGCTAGTAGTACGATTACATGTATTTGGATTTCGTCTGTGCTACCCTCAAACGTATCGGAAAACTTACTCTGATAACTTCAAAGAGTTTGGTTTTCTTTTTCCCTTTTATGTTTCGTAAAATGCTTGTTACGCTATGTTTTCGAATAAGGGTGACTAGGTGATTTGCTTTATGGATTTCAATCGAATCTTGTGGTACATACGTGTAACCTCCTTTCTCTGAAATCCCCCCCAATAAAAAAGAAAGATTCTCTGACTGAAATAAAGTTATTTATTTTTTCAGTCTTACACGTTTTCACAAAACGTTTCAAGCTCATTACCTCAGTCTCAGTAGTAATATCAACCATCTGGAGCATGTAGAAATCTCTGTCAATTATAACGCACTAATGGGAGGACAGATAAAGTGGTTACTGACGTCACCACAAGGGACGCAATCGGAGGTACTGCCTGGCAGATACCTGAATATCCACCGTCAAATCAACGTTACAGCAGTATCAGTGCAGTTCTGGGGAGAGAATCCAAGGGGTGTATGGACACTTATGGCCAATATTAACGACGATAATCATAATGGTAACATTTTATTTTTTGTGTGCATCAATGAATAAGTGATCAGACCATGTATTGTCTGACCACAATCGAAATGACTGCAAGACTGGAAAATAAAACAAGCTTCAGTTTTATATCCATTTTTCCATTTAACATATATCCATCACTTGAGATAAATTAATGATAGATTTGATAGTTAACATAATATTAAATGTAGAAGCTCATAAAAAGTTCAATATAACCAAACTTTGTAATACAGGTATATACATCCAATACATACTTTATAAAATAAAGTACGAACGACAATGTAAAGCTATTCAATGAAAAAGAAACACATAAAAGTAAGTATCATTTGAGAAATTATTTTACAGGTCATATTGGCCCTCTGTAATATAAGAGAAAACCTTCTTTGCCTCTATCTATATTGCAGGTTTAATTTATTCCTGGTCATTAAAATTATATGGATACCAGAAGGAGTCTACATCATCACAGAACATTATTCATGGAAACCATCAGTATCATCCATTGCCTCCCGGTGGACTTGTTGGAAAATAATATATATACTTTAGTTTAATATCAATTTCGTTTGTACATAATATTCAAATGTATATACAAATTATTCATATTGAACCGATTTTCAATGCAAATAGTATATACATGAAAATGCTATTCCTAATTTACAATTTATAATTAAAAACATATAAATCTTACTCTGAATATATCTTTTAACACTTCAAAAAACTTACTTAATATTGTTAATATTTAATATTTACATATATATAATATAATAAATATAAGAATATCAGATCCCCTTTCCAGGATGATCAGTGACATTCTGGATTGTGATTGAATGAATGTCATCATCACCAAACAAGAAATACTTACCTAATGTGTACAGCAATATGTACATCGAGGCAATCACATAATTTGACAAGTTTCCATGATGCTGTTGCAAGGGGTGTTGCATGCAATCAGGAGACGCTGACTCTCCCCGGGCAATTGGTCTCACTTAGGAATTTTATTCATTCTGAGGTTCGCAATTAACCGTTCCTATGGTTATTCTAATGATTTTGCCTTGCATTCCCGACATTGAGACTGAGTAACTGATAGGTACTTCCTTAATGTTTATTTTATACCGTTGATATGATCCTAATGTCTCCAGATGGACACTAGGCTTGGAACTTGGGTTAAGCTTGGTACTAACCCTAACCCTAACCCTAACCCTTGGTACTTGATGTACACATTTGTGTCACACTTATGCCCTTTGTCGTGTGGAGCTCGTAAAAAAGTTCCCCACGAGGGGTTTGACAGTAAGTGTTTTGAATATACTTCCCTGACATTATCGCCATAGCACTTTCTATATAGACATAACGTCAGACAGTGCATGAGTTATATATATTTTCATTTCCATGCTTCATAAACTTCGACGGCGGGTGCGGCTAGCCAACAGGGGATGCTTACTCCTCCCGGGAACCTGGTCCCACCTCTAGCTTGCTAGGGGTCCGTCGATGTTTAATTTTGTGCTCTATTGTGGGTGCTGTTGGGATTATTGTCAGGATCTTCTTTAACTCATTGACAGTCTTGTACCAGCGCATTCTTAGGACTTGAACTCTAACTAACTGTGATGACGGGACTCCGTAATGGGCTGTGTCAACAGTGATTTATCGCGTTTCCCGGTTGCTTGATAGTAATATGAGTATTTATAGTACTATCAAGCAAGCGGGAAGCGCGATAAATCCATGTGGCCCTGTTCAAACAGAAGACTTGTCATCTCCTAATGTCAGTCAGACTCCTCGGGTGATAACATGCATGCACTCTCTACAGCCGGCAGAGCACGAATTGTATAAGGCATTCCCCATTTTATATCCATTTACATATTCATCGATGTCTTGTTTTTGTGGTCATGTAACAGTGATTGTGTGTTCGTCGAAACCTTTTGGTAACCGCAAGAGATGGAGGTTTATGAACACGTAATCCTTCATTTTAATTATCATACTCACAATAGCAATATCAGTCTTTTACTCTTTATATAAAGAAATTTTACCGAAGCCAAATTAGCTTAGAGGCTTTAGGGTTTATGGGTTTTGCGGATTGAGATTTTTCTCCACATATTTTGAAAATATAGGATTTTCGAAGAATGTGTTTGTTGTATTGCAAAGTGCTGTAACTCGTATATCTATCGATCAACAAGCCACAAAAACATATTCGCAACATCCGTCTAAATGCCCGTTTTTGCCGGTTTTTTTTTCATCACAGAACCTCTAGGTACCTTGTTTTCAACCCTCACAGTTCTTTGAACATAAGACTGACACACAAAATTTCATTTTCAATGTCATATTAATGTTATTTAGGGAATTTTTATGTATGGTATCCAAGGACTTCGTTTATAAATAAGCATACCAATTGTACATGTTCCGGGACATTTCTTAACATTGAAACTATACTGATTTGAAGGCCATATCTGTCTAAATTATATACATCTTCATTTTTTAAAATTATCATACACACTACAGCGATATCAGACTCTGACTCTTTATATAGAAAATTGACCTGGGCCAAATTAGCTTAGAGGCTATAAGGTTTATAGAATTAAAACCTAATCGATCCACCATGGGGGATTAACGACCCACCTTGATTGGCAAAACGACCCACATTGAGGGGCGAAAAGACCAACGGCAAAACGACTTTGGACTAAAGGGAAAAAGGGCGAAATCACCCGGAACCTTTACCAATGTTTAGCACTGATTTGAAATAAATTTACGAATTTTTCAGCCAGAGCTTTCACTAAATTCGAAAACATATCCTAAATCGGAGGCGTATTTCCTTCAGTGCATAGTTCTTCCCTTACCTAATTTTTTGAGGTAAATTGTGGGTCATGTTAAGAAATTTGCCCTTCATTTTTTCACTTTTTGGAATATTTCCTCTAAGAAGAGCCTGTCCGCGCGACTCACTTCTGAAACAGTTGGATAAACGCGACTTTGATAAATTTGTCGTGCAAAATAATATAAAATCATTGAATAGATTTCGCTTAGTCGTAAATATTGGTATATTTTGGAGCCGCTCATTTTGTCAAGAGGAAATTAAAAGTCTGTATTGTAGATGGCGCCATGAAAATTCACTTTGGCTTTATTTAGACTGTTTGACATGAAGTGCTACTGACGAGGATTCAATACCCGAAACACGCGTCTAGTACAATGAAATTGATACTATAGAACATTGACAATTAAACCATTGAGCTGGTGGACTGCTTGTGGACTGTAAGTCCCCGAGGATATCGCTAATCTAGTTTTAGTGTTTAAGCACTGCATTGAAATATATTTTAAATTTCCTGTCATCAAGTTAGACTAAAATGTTGTTTAGAATTAAGCTCCTTGCGCCTACCCTCCAACGATTTTTGGCCATATTTTTCACTTAAATATGCTTCTGAATAAACCCTATACAAAATTTAGAGCCACTCATTTGGGCAAGAGAAAATTAAAAGTCTGTATTGTAGATTGCGCCAGGAAAATTCACTTTGGCTTCATTCAAACTCTTTGACTTGAAGTACCACTGACGAGGATTCAACATCCGAAACACGTGCCTAGTACAATAGAATTGGTACTATAGAACATATATTTCAATATTGACAATAACATGGTCGAGGGTTTATGCAATCAAATTATACATCTTTAGAGAAGACAGGTTCCCGACCACCTGTCCTCTCTGAATGTTAGTCGGACTCCTCGGGTGATAACATACATGTGCTCGCTACAACCAGCAGAGCACGGACTGTATAACTCCCCCTTTTATATCAATTTACGCAGCCATCTGCGTTGCTTCGGCCACTGCGTTTTGCGGTCTTGTTTGTGTGTCGTCATCTAACAGTGAGGAGGTTGTTATACACCGCAAGTGTACGTTCTTGGAGACCTCTGGGTAATCAGAAAAGAAGGAGGGCTGTGTACGTAATCCAGCTGTACCCTTGGTACAGGTGGTTTCGTTCTATGTTCTTAAGCGCATATTATATGCGGATGTAAAAATATGATGTAAAGTAGTTGTACCTACCATCAAGTATCCACATCCGGTCGTGGCGTCAGGCGATACCGGTACGTTTGTTTATATCCTTCAGCATGGATAGTTTACATAGTTCGTGTTTGAAGGTAAAGATTATGTTTTAACAAAGAAAGGATGGTATCCCCATCAAAACTCCATTGCAGCACCCTCAGCAAACAGAAATCCATCCCTAATGAAAACACATACATAGCAAGAGACACAAATGGAACAAGGGACACCAGATACGGCACCAATTAAAGCACTCAAAACAAAAAACGGTGCCGACTTAGGACCGTCATCATCCATGTAGGTAGCAAATGATGTGATTGTCCGTTTACCAAGATGTCTCGAAAAACGCGCAATTGTTATGTAAAATAACCTCCTTATTGTAAGATGACTATACAAACAGACAACATGACGCAGGGGTCAAAGAAACGCACAGATCGATAGGTAAATGGATATTAAATAAAAGAAAGCGTACGAAATATACAGTCCGTGCTCTGCTGGCTGTAGCGAGCATATGCATGTTATCACTCGAGGAGTCCGACTGTCATTCAGAGAGGACAGGTTGTCAAGGCTCTGTCTTCTTTAAAGATGTTAAGAGAAGGTCCGTAATGGAGTACTGTCTTAACAGCTAGAGTGCAATTGTTTGAAATGCGCTGGTACATGCCTGTAGATTCGTCAAGTACCATGCCAAGTGTCCATCTTGGGACAGTTGGATCATGTCCGTTGCCTAATATGACGCATTTTCGAATTTTGGAATTAGTTCCACCTTTTATTAAACTAATAATTTTGTTGATTATGTCACCATAAACGGCAGATTGTGAAATACCCGAAGTAATATGTTCTGTAGATGTCCGAAATGTAATAGTATTTTCTGTGTAAAATTTCCGGAAAGTTAAACTAGTTTATAAAAGCGGAAACCTTACTCGAAAATGTTCTTTGTATTGTGTAAATATCTACTGTAAAAATCCAGTCAAGATATGTTAATACCGTTTGATGGTAGCCTGGAAACATTTCCGTCAAGAAAGGGAAAGTTTACTTAACGAAAACGCTACTTCATGGGATTGCTTTTCTCCAAAATAAAACATTTAAAACCAACTGTGACACCAGATTCGAGTCTGTCTTCAAAGACCTTGATGTAATCACAGAATTAACATACCTCCGTGAACTTTATATTATCACACCAGCAGATAAAGCCTTTAATAGTTACACATGTTCTTGTAAAAAGTATTGTTGAGAAAGCCTTGTCAAAGAATTGGGACTAAATTCGACTCCTCCCGGGCACCTGGTCCCACCTCTAGCTTGCTAGGGGTCCGTCGATGCTCAATTTGGTGCTCTATTGTGAGTGCTGTTGCGATTATCGTCAGGATCTTCTTTAACTCATTTGTGTCTCACTTATGCCCTTTGCCGTGTGAAGCTCGTAAAAAAGTTCCCCGCGAGGGGTTTGACAGTAAGTGTTTTGAATATTTTTCCCTGATGTGGTCGCCATAGCACTTTCTATATAGACATAACCTCAGACAGTGCATGCATTTTATATATTATGTCTCCCCCCAACGGGGAGGAGACATATTGGTTTTGCCTCCGTCGTCCGTCTGTCTGTCTGTTCGTCCGTCTGTCCGTCTGTCACACATCGTGTCCGGGCTATATCTCCTGAACCGTTTGCCCGATCACTTTCATATTTTAGTATGTTGTTGCTTATGGCCCGATGGTTCCACATCACCTTGACCCAAGGTCATGTGACCAAGGTCAAGGTCACTCAGTGCATTTTTAATGAAATTATGCATACATTCCTGTCCGGGCTATATCTCTTGAACCGTTTGCCGGATCACTTTCATATTTTAGTATGTTGTTGCTTACGACCCAAAGATTTCACATCACCTTGACCCAAGGTCATGTGACCAAGGTCAAGGTCACTTAGTGCATTTTTAATGAAATTATGCATACATTCATGTCGAAGCTAGATCTCTTGAACCGTTTGCCGGATCACTTTCATATTTTAGTATGTTGTTGCTTATGACCCGAAGGTTTTGCATCACCTTGTCATAAGGTCATGTGACCAAGGTCAAGGTCATGTAGTACAATTTTAATGAAATTGTACATGCATTCCTGTTCGGGCTATATCTCTTGAACCTTTTGCACGATCGCTTTATATTTTAGTATGTTGTTGCTTATGACCCGAAGGTTTCATATTACGTTGACTCAAGATCATGTGACCAAGGTCAAGGTCAATTAGTATACAAGTATTTTAAATGAAATTGTATTTGTTATGTGTATTATGTCCAGGCTTAATCTTTTGAACTGTAATCGGATCATTTGATATTTTAGTATAATGGTGCTGATGACCCAAAGGTTTCACACCACCTTGATCCAAGGTTATATTACTAAGGTCAAGGTCAAATATTACATTTTTTAATGAAATTGTAAATACTATTGAGTTTGGACTATATCTGTGGAATCGTATACTGGATCGCTCTGATACTTTAGAATGCTGTTGCTCAGGATTGGAAGGTTTCTTATCATCTTGACCCAAGGTCATGTGCCCAAGGTCAAGATCATTTAGTTCTTTTTAATGAAATTGTACGTACTAATCTTGTCTGGGCTATATCTGCTGAACCCTTCTTACAATTGTTTTCATATTTTAATACGTTGTTTCTCAGGATTAAATGTTTCTTATCACATAGTCCCAAGGTCACATGATTAAGGTCACTTCTTACTTTGGTAATGAAATTGTATATGCTAATCATGTCCAGGCTGAAATTGTTATGTTTATCATCTTTAGGCTTTATATTTTTAATCGTGTATCCAATCACTAATTCAGTTTTTGTTGCACACGATCCATACAATGAATTTTTCAGATCACCTATATCCAAGGTCATGTGACCAAAGTCAATTTCACTAAATATGAAATCGTATATGCTAAACATGTTTGGGCTTTACCTCAAACAATACAATGAATCACTTTCATGTTTGAGTATGAAGTTGCCCATAACTCAAAGGTTTCACATCATCTTGGCCCAAGGTCAAAGTAACTTAGAGGGAGGGGGGAGACATCTGTTTTTTCTGAAAAACATTTGATTTAATTGTTTTCATTTTTGCATGCGGCTAGCCAACAGGGGATGCTTACTCCTCCCGGGCACCTGGTCCCACCTCTAGCTCGCTAGGGGTCCGTCGATGCTCAATTTGGTGCTCTATTGTGAGCGCTGTTGAGATTATCGTCAGGATCTTCATTAACTCATTCTGGAAATCCCACCTGTGCTCCAATTTTTTTCCGGCTTCAGAAACAATTGAAAATCACAAATCAGCACTTGCTTCTTTCGGTCTTGACACCAACAGATTGGATCTATGTTTACCGTACCTGTATTGTATACCAAAACTGACAAAAATCCGTATAAACATTGTTACATTGCTGGTTCCTAAAAATGTATCGGTCTTACTCACCAAAATTTTATCTGAAATTAAGACAGGCCTTCAAAAGTATTGTTCAACCTTGTATTCGCGTAGCGGTATAAACCAAATATGGATCTTAAATAATTCGAAAGAGCTTTTAGAACACCTCAAATCAACACAGTTGATAAGAGTACACTCTATAAAATCATTTGACTTTTCGACACTTAACACCACAATTCCACATACAAAATTGAAAGAGAGACTGTCACAAACTATAACAACGAATTAACGAGTAAAAATGGTAATCGTAGATATAAATTCTTTGTCGTAAATTGCGACAAAACTTGCTTTGTAAAAGAGAAAATCTGAGTCAAAAACAAAGTATACCGAATCAGATGTCATTAAGATGTTGAATTTCCTGATCGATAACATTTATGTGGTATTTGGAGGTAAGGTCTTTCAACAGGTTGTTGGCATTCCCAATGGGAACCTATTATGCCCCGCTCTTTGCTGACAAATTTTATACTCATACATATATGAAGCTTAATTTGTTAAATCTTTGATCTTTGTGGGCAAAAGACAGTCAGCTCTTAACTTCAACTTCAAGAACAGATACATTGATTATCTACGTACTGTCCATCAATAACCCAAAATTTGCAAATTACCTTGGCACAATCTATCCCGTTGAACTTGAAATTAATGAAACGACAGAGACCGTTTATTCAGCGTCCTGTTTGTATATCATGTTGTCTTTTGACGCCCATTGTAATATGAACACCACACTCTATTACAAACGTTACGACTTCAACTTTAACATCACAAATTTTCCTTTTCTTAGTAGCAACATCCTGGTCGGTATGAGGAAATGGTAGCACACTATGACGGCCCCTTATCCAGAGTCATAATCGATATTCTGACGTGGACCTTTTGTGCCATGAGATACCAACGTTTATCTTCCTTTGTTGGTGTTACCAATTGTGACCTTTCTACCGAATTGAAGTGGCGGGTATTGCATGCAAGCAGGAGATGTTCATTCCTCCTGGACACCTGATCCTTCGTAGGGAGTTCACTTCTCTTCATATGGTAGATTTTTTTTTATTTCTGTTCATTTGCCTTAGTTCTGGTGTTACCTTGATGTTGTATGTCCTTGGTTAAATGATTTTTTGATAAACGATTTTGTACTTCTTGATAGGGATGGGTTTTTTCCCCATATTTGTCACTTCGACAGTTTTTAACCGAATTGATGTAGGTACCATCAAATATTGCACATATATACCGCTACGTACTTCCTGTTATTACTCAACCAACTGCAAAGTCTCAACTATATGAATAGAAAGCGCGCAGTCGAAAAATGACAAGGCACTGAAACATAAAGCCAAGCCAACAACATTATATTTCTAAAAAAAAAATCTCTTTATTCCTGCTTTTACCTCTTCACAATATATATTTACGGTTGGACTTAAATTGGTACTTCTGTACCATTCATTCTTTATGTAAAATATGAATATGGAACTCCAATCTAAAAAAAAGAGATCGAGAGAACGTAGCAGGGACTTCTCGAATGGTTTATAAGAAGGGAGGAGATCTTAAAGGTCACTTATCCGGAAAACGAGGAGCGTATCTAAAGTCACAAAGTTAATAACCAGGTCTTTAATTCTCCATGACCGAGCTATATGTCTGTAATAGATTGAGGTTATCTGTTAAGGTTATTTCCATTTAGAAAATCCCCAATGTTCTCCCAAACATTATCTGCCAGGAAAATGACGGAACTATCATAAGTCATATCTTATCATTCAAGTTTATCAATGGTAGAATTATACTTTATACATATATGTTGAAATATTTACAAATGGCACTGCTAGTATTTTTCTTTCTTATAATCTCAGAGATTACTCATGCACGTATGTATAATAATTGAAATTCATGTTTTTGAATTCTTGAATAGTATACAATACTTTTTTTCGATTGTTTACGGTAGATTAGAGACTACATAGAAAAATCAAATGAATTAATATAAATGAATGAATACATGTACTTAAAACAAATGATGTTGTTGAAAAAAAATCTTACATATATATCAGAAGAATAATACCATTTTAATGAATATCATAGATATCTAACTATGTCAAAAAAAACTGTTATTTAAAACTCTGAGCGGCTTTAGAAGGTATAAAAATTCTTTATTCATGCATTTTGTCCGAATATTTAATCCATATAACCGGTATGGTCCGTTCTTTGTAGGAAAAAATGCCGTGGTGTAATTCATAGATTATTATTCTACAGTTTTTAAAAGTTTTATTAGCAATTCCAATTTTGGTGTTCGCCAAAATTACATCCTCCGCAGAAAGGAGTTAATACCAAATAAAAATGCAAATGTAGGCTGGTTGAAAAGCAACTGCTACTATTCATAAATATGTACCTAATAGGCAAGTACAAGCAAAAATTCATCCACACGCAAGAAAATTATCTGTGTTTTAAATACTTTATAACTGAGTGGTTTCAAACTGTATGTGGTTTCTATGGCATCGATAACCTTATTTTCTTTTACAGACATTGATACGTCTTCTCTCGTTTGTAACTCTTTGACCTTTCGTTGTGGAAACGGACAATGTATCCCCTGGTCATTCCACTGCGACGGATCGACGGACTGTTACGACAACTCGGATGAAATGAACTGCGGTATACATCACAATGCATTTAAATATTCTTATCTCCAAAAGAAAATCTTAAACCAATGTATAATTTGATGATAAAATTTTTCTTTCTTCATTCTATCTCATATGAACTATATGTCTATGATCGATTTTCAAGGTTTTCAAAAGGCTGTTTGATTTTATTAAAGTTATTATTAATTATTCGTTCTTATAATTGAAGACGTTCAACATTCAAACGTCGAATGTAAAAAGAAAGTTAGTATTAGGATTTTATTGACAACAAGGCGTGAATATCCCAATGTCTGCTCGCAGGTCAACCTCAGATCTCACAATGTGATAAACAAACGGAATTTACATGTGTGAATGGTGGCTGTGTAAAGCATTACTACATGTGTAATGGACATAATGACTGTGGAGACAACTCCGATGAAATATACTGTCGTAAGTATCACATTTATTATATTCTAAAAATAGAACTGGCTACACTACTATGACCTATACACTACTCGGATAGTACCCAATCGAGGTAAAATGTACAAAACAAGGCCGTTCCACATCTGCCAGATGATTCAAAATACATACAGAGTGAGGTAATAACCAATAACGGAGAATGCACACTGAGCTGTGCACTAACGTTCATAAGGATAGAAGTAGTTTACACATGAATTTTTGGTGTATTCTGTTGTGCTTCTCGCATGTGAGTTTTTGGGTGCTACAACGAGTCATGTTTAATTTCCCCTCCTTTCTGTTACAGTTTACATTGTCTATGGAATAAATCTTTCACCTTTGAATGTTAAACGTCTTTAAATTCAATAGCATCATTTAAAACCTGATAAATTTACAGCATGGACCAGACATGCACGTTTCGGGTACTAAACGCTCGTCAGTGATCCTCAGTCTTAACAATGTATAATGGCCAAAAAGTATGAAAATTATTATGTCCAAAAATGTACCAAAAGACGTAGCAGAAAGGGTGGGATATGATGCTACAGGACCCACGTTTTAGAAATTTCAAGGTGTTTTGAACAGAAAATTTCAAATGCGTTATACTATTTGTTGCCTCTTTTTCTACCTCAAGCATCCTTTATTGAAATACATCGCATTAAGTTTTTGAAGGTATAAGTGCGACAGGTGTTGCATGCAATCAGGAGAAGCTGTCTCTGTCCGGGCACCTGGTCTCACCTCGGAATGCTAAAGGTCTTCAAAGTCATTAGCATCATTTCAAAGCAGATGAATTTACATCATGGACCAGACATGCACGTTTCGGATATTTAACCCTCGTCAGTGATCCTCTATCGAAACAATGAAATATAGCCAAAATATGTGAAAATTATGTCCAAAACGTACCAAAAGACGTAGGAAGATGGCTGGGATATGTTAGAATTCATTCCGAGGTTCGCAATCGTTCCAATGGAAATTCTAATGGTTTTGCCTAGCTTGCCTTCTCGACTTTGAGACTGAATAACTGATAGGTACATGTACCCCTTTGAAGTTTCCTTTAATTAATAATGTATGATACGCACCTGATGATAACACAAAATATAGATTTTTTTCCTAAGGGATGGCTCATTTGGATCCGTCGGAAACGTGAAAGGGATGAAATGTACGTCAGTGAATGGCATTGAAAAAAATAAACGCTAACATTGGGAGTATATGAGTTTTCGAAAGCATCGTAGCTGCAAAAGTAGAAGCAAATCTTCCGGACACTTTGTTCAGCATAAGAGAAATGATGGATTAGGGTCCGTGAGCTAAATTCTTATCAAGTTATGGTATTCATTTTGAAATTATGCCCTGATACACTGCTTTTGAATAATACTTTACTTTAAGATGATAATTGTAACTTACTTTACATATATGATTTCAGACTTCCAAAGAACAACACAGCATCACACGGTACCTCCTTGTAACATACAGCGAGAGTTCACATGTGCAAACCGGAGGTGTATTAGTAGCTTCTATGTATGCAATGGAGTAAATGACTGTGGAGATAATTCTGATGAAATTTATTGTAATAAACTTAGACCAACTACAAGTAAGTTATCGTTGCTTTAACTAATGTCTATGTCATAATTTTGATTAATTTCCATTATGAGCAATGCGGATCATGGGTCGCTTCATTTGTGCCACTTCGTGAGTGTCACTGCTTGTGGATGAGGAGTCCCCGAGGGCACATGTAGCCAATTTCGATCGTTAAAATGATGACTAACGAAAAAGAAGACCTTACACATTGTTATCCCCTCGCAACTCTGTTGCTTAGGGGATATAGCATCGCTGGCGTACGTCCGAGGGAGTGTTGTTTGTGTGTTAGTGTGAGTCCAGATTCTTGTGAACTTGGAGGACATAGTAATGATCATAGAAATATCAAGCCTTCCACAAATTGTTCATATGGGGAGAAGGTGAACCCTGTTGATTTTCAAAGTAAAGAGTCAAAGGTCAAATTCACTGTGGACTTTGGATTAAAATCATTTTGCTCAGTGATAAAGAACATTCAATTGTGAGAGGATAATACGCTTGCGTTGCCTTTATTTTAATTAAACTAATTTAAATCAAGTGATTCAATTATGTATTCATATAATATATAAGGAAGCCATGAATTGCGATACGCATTGTGTATTGCGATACGATACGAATTTATTAGATATCGCAATATACTTTATTGATATATTATTTCATCACATGATACACCCGTTATGCAGTTTCATAAAGCCATAACATAATCAAATGTTATAATAACACATTACATATCGCTCTTTTTGAATGCGATTGGTCAAGTTTGGAGCCCCATAGCCTACACTGTGACAAATATCGACCATATATGTTAAATTCAGACACAAATTCATTATAAGAATTGTTGTTGTTGAAATTATTATTGCATTAAAATACGAAATAAATTTGAAATATTTTTCTCTTTACGCATAGAAAATCTATACCATGAGGAAAGTACTTCTCATTGCCTAGCAGATAACTTCTAGATCACGGTGTAGTTCGCCTCTTGTTCTCAGAAACGTTGATTTCACGTTGGATATACACATTTTTGGGCAGAATCATGTGATAAAAAAATCTCAAATGAATTTTCATTTCATACGATGTATTATGAAACGAGTTGTGCGTGTTTTATATTAATATACACGTGAGATAACGTACGCCACTTTGTCTGTGACGTCATAAAAGAACAATCAAAAGTGCCGAATCAGGGGTGCCGGGTCGAATTCTCCAGCACCGCTGAAAAGGGGAATCAGTCTATCCAGTGTGCGAGAAAATTCGATCTGGCACTCCTGATCCGGACACTGTTGATTGTTCCTTAATGACGTCACAGACAAACTGACGTACGTTATTTCACGTGCACATTCATTTAGCATGACCTTCAGTCATTCTGATGATTAGACAAGAGGACTTTGAAGGCTTCAATGTGCTAGAAAAATAATCAAGCACTACATTTGAGTTCCGGATAGAAAAAAAAATATCAGTCAGGGGTGGGATGATCAACGTCCCCACCTCGGTTGGTACTTGATCAATTCCACCCTCGGCTGATATTTTTCTATCTGGAACTCAAAGTGGTGCTAGATTCTATTAATATAGGATGTGACATCCAAGTGTGACAGACAGACGGACAACGGACTAATAGAATCTATCTCCAGATATGATCAGCGACAAGGAAATCCAACCCGAGTGTCCAGGATTTACTTGTACCACGACGAGGTTGGATTTCCGTGTCCCTGATCACATCTGGAGATTGATTATTTTTCCTCCCACTGTCTAAAAGCGCTCAAACATTAGATTTTATGTATTCTTTTTCATATTTTAATCGGCAAACGCATCAATCATGTATGACGTCACAATTGACGTTACAGTCAAAAGGCACGTGAAAATGTTATCTCTACCTATAGGGGTTAGACAAGGATATCTTTTCCCAGCGTTTCCATGGATAGTCCACAGTGGGAGAAAAAGTTATCTCTTAGTGTCGCTATTCTTCGCAGACGACACAAAAAGTGAAACATTCTGCAAATAACAAACATCAGATGTGATAAGAGCAAGAGAACGTGTGTCCTGACAGAGTAGGTATATCCTGCTTACTAGCAAGAACTTTCATTTTCGACGTTATATTGTGGTTATATCTTCCAGTTAACTGTCTAAACATTGTAAAGACAATCGATTACTTATCCAATGCTAACTGAGAGTTAGCATGCCCCCATGTCAAATTCACTTCCGTGTAAACTTGATGTTCCTAGATTTCCATATGGTGCCATATGGTATTTACATTTCACAACTCATTCTGTACTCTAGAGCATGTACTAAAGCTTTGGGTTTTCACGATAGATATTTACAAATTACCAAGAAACTTATAGGTCAATGTTTTCGCTTTCACAAACTAATGAAAACTTTCTGGGAATTTTGAAATTCGGGCCCATACAAGCAATAGAGTATATTGAAGAGTCCGAAGTCTGCACCGGTTGTCATTTGGTCTGGTTGGTTTATGTGTAATAATTCTGTGTTATTTTTGTCCCCTTTGTGTCTCTTGCTGTGCATGCAAGTGTGTGTTTTTGCATTGGCTGTTTTTGGTTTTTTGCTGTGGATGCTGCATTCGAGTGTTGTTGCTGACCCCCCCCCCCCCCTTTCTTTCGCTTCTCATAATCTTCTTGTGAGGTGAAAACCTCTCATGCCGACGATAATACGACAATTGACGTTTAAATTGAAAGAAATATCAAATTAAAAGATATTACGTCATGCTATGTTAAACGTCCTCAAATTCAGTAGCACCATTTAAGAGCAGATTTTGCAGCATGGGCCAAATATTTAACCCTCGTCAGTTATCCTCAATCTTAACAATGTAATATGGCCAAAGAGTGTGAAAGTTATGTCTAAAAATGTATCGTAAGATGCTACAGGACCCACGTTGCCAATTTATCTGTTTTTAAATGATGCTATTCAATTTGAAGACGTTTACATTGTAAGAAATTTAGATAACAGAAATTTTCGGATGCGTTGAAGAAACGATCAAACGAACTTGATCAAACTTGGCTACATGTGCCCTCGGGGACTTCTGGTCCACCAGTAGTGGCACTCATTAAGTGGAACAAATGTTAAACGTATTCAAATTCAATAGCATCATTTAAGAATAGATAAATTCAATATAAAATTCGAATATTAAAAGTAAAATATAAAGATACTTGAAAGGCGTGTTGGTTTGTCTGTCTTGATTGTCTGTGTCATGATAAAGTAGACAAGGAAACAAGTCAACAATAAATCAACAATAGGTTGGACCACGATGTGCTTTTTTAATCACAAATTAAAACAAGACTACAAGAAAAGACAGCTTTAAGCATGGATGACAAAATGCAAATAGAGACACAATAAGGATATTATTAGTTATACAGTGTTTTACAGGGGGGATACAGAAATATATTGGGTCGATGAAAAAAGTTGTATTGGGCGAGGCGAAGCCGAGCCCAATACAACATTTTACATCGACCCAATATATTTTGTATCTCCCCTGTAAAACACTGTATAACGAATTTATCCCGCCGATGGCTTTTGCTTTGTGAATGTTATGTCAACATATTTTAAAACATCTTGGGGATGTCAAAAGCGTAAAGCGTCTTAGTAGAAGGAGGATATTAAAATAATATCCTGTCAGAAAATAATACAACATAATATTTGGTTCTTCTCGACCAATCAGATTGCAAGAAATTTGCCAGAGGCGGGATAAAACAATATATCATGATCAGTGACATTCTGGATTGCGATTAAATGGCTGTCAGTATTACACAGCAAGATATCTTTAATGAGTCAGAGTCATCAAACGCCTTTTATACCGTGGATACGATCCTAATGTCACCAGACGGACACTAACCTTGGTACATGTACTTGACCAATCTACAGTCTTGTACGAGCGCATTCTTAAGACTTGCACTCTGACTGACTGTGACGACGGGACTCCATGACGGGCCCCGTCCAAACCTATTTAGAGAAGACAGTACCCCGACCACCTGTCCTCTCTGAATGTCAGTCGGACTCCTCGGGTGATAACATATATGAGCTCGCTACAGCCGGCAGAGCACGGACTGTATTACGCACGTCCTCTTTTTATATTCATTTAAACATTCATCTGTGTTGCTCGGACCCCTGTGTTTTACGGTCTTGTTTGCGTGTGGTCATCTTACAGTGAGGAGGTTGTTTTACACCAAAAATGTGCGTTCTTCGAGACCTCTGGGAAATCGGAATAGTGGGAGGGATGCGCGCACGTAATCCAGGATAACCACATCGTCTGTTATTAACCTTGCAGATGGTCGTCTTAAGTCGGCACCGGTTGCCCATTGGTCTCGTTGGTTTATGTGTGGTCTTTTATGTTTAATGTTTCTATGGTGTGAGTTGATGTTCTTTGTCCCTTTTGCGTCTCTTTATGTGGGTGTCTGTTATGTGTTTTTTGCGTTGGGTGTTTTGGGGTTTTGCTGTGGGTGCTGCAACCTAGTGTTATTGGAGATCCCCTCCTTTCTTTAATGGATTTGTGCATCAATATGGACATCGAGACAATAACAGAATTTTACCTGTTTTCGTGGAACTTTACTTTTTATTTTCATTTCCATGCTTCATTAACATCGACGGCGGGTGCGGCTAGCCAACAGGGGATGCTTACTCCTCCCGGGCACCTGGTCCCACCTCTAGCTTGCTAGGGGTCCGTCGATATTTAATTTCGTGCTCTATTGTTAGTGTTGTTGAGATTATCGTCAGGATCTTCTTTAACTCATTTACGACGGGTGTTGCATGCAAACAGGAGACGCTGACTCTCGCCGGACAACTGGTCTCACTTCGGAATATTGTTTATTCCGTGGTTCGCAGCTGTTCCATGGAAATTCTAATGATTTTCTAATGATTTCGTCTTACCTTCTCGACTTTGAGACTGAATAACTGTGCATGGGTACTTCTTCGATGTTTATTTCAAAATTATGTATACTGATTCACTTTTAGTCGATGGTACATCAGCTTTATTAACTCGATAATGAGTTAAGTGAAGATTATATGACTTGAAAATATTCAGGTCGGATCCCTTTCATCTTCTTTCTTTTCTTTTAGGCATACCAACAACATCTCGCCGGACGTATGGTTGGATCACAGTTAATCTTGGTATGCTGATAATAGATACTTTTAATGGTCAAACAATCCTTGTAATATACCGGTACCACACGAACCAGCGCATATGTTATATTATTATGTTAAAAGTCTAAGAATGCTTATGAATGTAAGCGTTCTTAAAATTTAGATGTTCATATCTACGCTTAAAATTGATAATTTTGTGTATGGAAATGCTATTTTCATCTTGATACATATCATTCTCTATCTTAACATGTAATTTAATAATCAATAGGTTAAGCATAATCCCATAGATACAAATTATTGTTTGTCCAACGAGGGAAGGAGCCGTATCAAATTACTGTATTACGCTGTCCGTCTGTCCCAGTATCCTTGGGGTGAAGATACACACTATCCTTGGTGTCGCCACACGTGCCACAATTTCACAATACCGGTAGTCAAAACCCTTAATAAAGATGCAATCCGCAGTTACTGGGGGGTTTTTACGGACGATGTCATTTTGGCAGCACTCAACCTTGAACTTGGATCATTTCCCAGTTTCAGTTTAATCGATTAAGTAAAGAATCATAGCTGCTGTCAATATTAAAGATTCAACGTCAATATTGAATCTCTGAGAAAGTCTTACTAGTGTATTAGTATGTCGTTTGTAATTTACTCTTGTTAAATAATTAATGTACTTTTTTCACAGGTAGAAAGAAGAGAAACAGATAGTAAGCAGTGGATAATTTTTGTTAAGGTCTTTGTAGTTATTTAGAATCAATGCAATAAAAATCATACTTAAATTGCAAGTAACAAACTTTTCCCTCTGAAAATGCAACGGTTATACGTCATTGTCTGTCTTTTACCTATTTGGACATTGCCAGATTTGACAGTTAACGGGTGCTGCATGCAGTCAGAGGATGCTCACTCCTCCCGGGCACCTGGTCATGTCTCCATTCACGATTGCCTTGTTATTGAAGATTTACACAATCATTCCATATTCCCCTAGATCTTTGACTCCTGAACTACGACTGGTACTACTTCTCTGGTGTATGTTCTGTTTTAAGTAATATAATATAAGAAATGATTGTCCAACTCTGCGGCCAGACAACGGTCTTTGGGACTAAAGTCTCTATCTATGGTGCACCAGACATTATCCCACCCATCCTGCTACGTCTTTCGGTACATTTTTGGACGTAATGATTTTCACACTTTTTGGTCATATTACATTGTTTAGATTGAGGATCACTGACGCGACTTAAATACCCGAAACGTGCATGTCTAGTCCATGCTGCAAATTAATCTGTATTTAAATGATGCTATTGAATTTGAAGAAGTTTAACATGCATGTGTAGGATAGTGAATCCTCATTAGAGACACTATACTCAAGTTACCGATCTGATTTATTCAATACGCCCAATACAATAACATTATTCTGTAGACATTTTACTCAACAACACGTCCAATACAAAACAAAGGAGGGGATCTCCAACAACACTAGGTTGCAGCACCCACAGCAAAACCTCACAACACCCAATGCAAAAAGCAAAGAACAGACACCCACAGAAAGAGACGCAAAAGGGACACTAACTCACACCATAGAAACATTGAACATGCCGACTTAGGACGGCCATCTGCCACGTAAGAAGCAGACGGTGTGGTTATCCTGGATTACATGCGCACAACCCTCCTACTATTCCGATTTCCCTGAGGTATCGAAGAACGCACAATTATGGTGTAAAACAACCTCCTCGCTGTTAGATGACCACACATAAACAAGACCGTAAAACGCAGGGGCCCAAGCAACACAGATGAATATTTAAATGGATATAAAAAGAGGACGTGTGTAATACAGTCCGTGCTCTGCCAGCTGTAGGAAGCTCATATATGTTATCACCCGAGGAGTCCGACTGACATTCAGAGAGGACAGGTGATCGGGGCCCTGTCTTCACTGAAGAGGTTTGGACAGGGCCCGTCATGGAGTCCCATCGTCACAGTCAGTCAGAGTACAAGTCTTAAGAATGCGCTCTTACAATACTGTATATTGGTCAAGTACCAAGCCTAGTGTCCGTCTGGTGACATTAGGATCATATCCAAGGTATAAAAGGCGTTTGATGATTCTGACGCATTTCGATATAGTTATGCTGTCTACCTTTGATCCTTCTCATTTTGTTAATTATGTTACCATAAAATGCAGGTTGTGATATACCTAAAGTAATATACTATGTTGCTTGCATGGGTCCGAATTTCAAAAGAAGTTTATCATATTTTTTGTAAAATTTCCAAAAAAGTCTTTAATAGTTTGTGAAAGCGAAAACCTTGACCTAAAAGTTTCTTTGTAATTTGAAAATTTCTACTATGAAAATCCAAAACATCAGTACATGCTCTAGCATACCGGATGAGCGGTGGGATATAGATACCGTATGACGGTAATCTAGAGACATCACCGTCAAGCCAGGGGAAATTTACTATACTGAATCCAAAATCATCTCGTTTGTCATAAACACTTGTATGAATTTCTCCATTGACAATTTTGATATTTAAGTCCAAAAATGGTGTTTCTGTGTCTGTAACGTTGCCTTGTTTAGAGTCAATTCTTGTAGATAAATAACATCTTTATACTTTTCAAAAACAGGATTATGGATTGTGAGAATATCATCCAGGTCCCTAGAAGTACCAATGAAGCATTTCACATCATCATGTTTTCTTTGCTTTTAAAGATTTTGAATAAATTCTTTTTCATATTTGTATAAAAATAAATCTGCAACAAGAGGCGCACAATTTGTACCCATAGGAATCCCTACAACCTGTTTATAGAGATCCTCACCAAGTCTTACATAAATTTTATCCAAGAGGAAGGACAAGGCACTACACAGCTCGCTTCGTGTCCATGACTTGTATGATTTGTATTCTGTGGCGGAAGAGAAACCCTTTGATTCAGATCTAAAAATATAAGTTTTCCCCTCTCGATTATAGCACTATTTAATGAGTTTGGAGAAATGATAATTAATCTTGTCGTGAGGAAGCGTGGTGTACATATTTGAAAAGTCGTAAGAAGAAATCGTAATGGCATGAAAATTTATAGATTTAATTTTGTCAATGTCATCCCCTGAATTTTTAATAGATCAAAATAAATTTACATCATTCCTGTTCAGAACGGTTTCACAATATTTTGCAACGTGTTCCTTTAAAGCCGTGAGGGCTGACGTAAGATTTCTAGACAAACTTGTAGTTGAGCAGTTACTAGAATTAGCAATGTATCTAAATTTTAAGGAGATTTGTGCAGTTTTGGTATGCAATACATTGTAGGAAATCAAATTTAGAAATAGGAATGTTGAATGAAGACATTTCACTGTTATGTTTGCTCAAAATGTTGGGGATACTTTCATTGCTTTTGATGTACGTATTTGTAGACTAAAGTTCCGAAACTAAAGGTGATATATAGTAACGTTTTCAAATGATTATGGTGTTGTTGACTGCTTTATCTGCAGGAGCGAAGACAAATTTTTCATGTAAATTACGTAATTTGGATTTGAAATATCTTTCAGATCTAGAACTTGGATTTTCAAAAAGATGAGGATTTTTGAGGAAGTTGTCTATTCGAATGTCAGTAATGTCCAAAATGAGTTTTTTCCAGTCATTCATAGAATGCGATTCGACTCATTCCGATTTAGACCATCGTTTGGTATAGTTATCTAAAGCTTCCTTTAGTACTTCGCGACGTTTAATTAAATCTATCTTCGATGGGATTCTATGCTAAAGTCCTTTCGTGAGAAGACCAAGGAGCTGTCTGTCCTTGATAATTGAAAAATCACCTGTAACAATATGACCAGCTGTTTTATATAGGTATTCAGACGTTGCACACTCTCAAGAAGCAGGACTTGATTCGAGTATTTACGGATCTGATGTTACTTTATTGTAGTTAAATACGAAATTTCTAATAGGTTTCTTATACTTGTATCAAATAAGAGGAGGTTCTTTTAAATTCTCAAAATATTGAGGAATAGTACTTTGTACACAATGATCCCGACAAATATTAGAGATGTTTAGAAGATCGAAACCTTTGTTTCGAAACAATAATAACATTATAGAGACACTTTACTCAAATTACCAATCTGATTACTTCAATACGTCCAATACAATAACAACATTATAGATATTTTACTCAACAATAAGTCCAATACAATAACAACATTATAGATATTTTACTTAACAATAAGTCCAATACAATAACAACAATATAGAGGCACTTTACTCTAGTTACTGATCTGATTTCTTCAATACGTCCAATACAATAACAACATTATAGATATTTTACTCAACAATAAGTCCAATACAATAACAACATTATAGATATTTTACTCAACAATAAGTCCAATACAATAAAAACAATATAGAGGCACTTTACTCAAGTTACTGATCTGATTTCTTCAATACGTCCAATACAATAACAACATTATAGATATTTTACTCAACAATAAGTCCAATACAATAACAACATTATAGATATTTTACTCAACAATAAGTCCAATACAATAACAACATTATAGATATTTTACTCAACAATAAGTCCAATACAATAACAACAATATAGAGGCACTTTACTCAATTTACTGATCTGATTTCTTCAATACGTCCAATACAATAACAACATTATAGATATTTTACTCAACAATAAGTCCAATACAATAACAACATTACAGATATTTTACTCAACAATAAGTCCAATACAATAACAACATTATAGATATTTTACTTAACAATAAGTCCAATACAATAACAACAATATAGAGGCACTTTACTCAATTTACTGATCTGATTTCTTCAATACGTCCAATACAATAACAACATTATAGATATTTTACTCAACAATAAGTCCAATACAATAACAACATTATAGATATTTTACTCAACAATAAGTCCAATACAATAACAACATTATAGATATTTTACTTAACAATAAGTCCAATACAATAACAACAATATAGAGGCACTTTACTCAATTTACTGATCTGATTACAATAACAACAAGACCCTAAGCACCAATACAGAAATCCTGTACTTAACATCGATAACTGTTGAAACATAAAGCCACATGATATGGACGAATTAACCCCAATTGCGACCTTATCATCAGACTTGTTTATTTTTCATTATACAAGAAAGGAGGGGATCTCCAACATTACTCGGTTGCAGCACCAACAGCAAAACCCCAAAACATCCACTGCCAAAACACAAAGCAGACATGCAGAGAATGAGATGCAAATGGCACAAGTAACGCCAAATGACTTGGAAACATCAAACATAAATGACTACACATAAACCAACGAGACCAATGGGCAACCGGTGCCGACTTCGGACCGTTATTTGCCATGTCAGTAGCAGACGGTTTGGTTATCCTGGATTACGTGCGTACAACCCTCCCCCTTTTCCGATTACCTAGAGGTCTCGAAAAGCGTATAATTGTGGTGTAAAACAACCTCACTGTTAGATGACCACACACAAGCAATACAAATGAATATGCAAATGGATATAAAAGGTCGTACGTAATACAGTCCGTGCTCAGCCGGCCGTAACGAGCTCATCTATGTTATCACCCGAGGAGTCCGACTGACATTCAGAGAGGACAGGAAACGTATTATCTTGGAAATGTCAAAAAGTGTTGAATATTGTAAGTTACATAGTTTGTTGTTTACCTGATAAAGGATATATTGGGTTAGTGAATATCATATGGGACGAGAGCCAGAGGTAAACTACACACTGCGTAACAAATACACAGCCAATTGTGCCTCATATGAATTTCATGTGAAATTTACATGAACTTTACATGAAAGTTCACATGAAATTTATGTGAAACGAGCACGAACATGAAATTTACATGGAATTTTTCACATGAAATTCATGTGAAGATTTTTACATGGATGTTATGTGAATTCAGTTCCCTATGAAGGTTACTTAGAAAAATTCATGTGAAATTCATGTGAAGGAAATTTATGTGAAATTCATGTGAAATATTTTTCACATAAATCTTATGTGAAATTTATATGAATTTTACATGAACTTTCATGTGAAATTTACATGATGCTCATTTCATATGAATTTCATGTGAGGCACAATTGGCTGTGTATATCTTATTCTTTAATCGTTTTCATAAAACAAAATTGCGCCTAAAGCAAACATTCTTACTTTCTTTTATTAATGGCTGAATTTAAAAATAGTTTTTCTCCATTGAAAAGATCATACTTAAAGTCATCAGCAAATTCAGCAAAAATCCCTATCGTTATCGACATATCTGTATTTAGATTTGAATGTAAGTGCTACTGTCAGTGCAGCTCACTTCAGTAATCGGAAAATTGAATTTTTTAATTTGTCTACTTTGTCGGCATATTTTCCGATTTAAATTTATATAGGAGGACAGATTTCAAACTCTTGTAACTTATGTCCATACGACCAACACTACGCTCAAAGTGAAAGAAAATGGTTTTAAATGGGGAGTTTCGTAAACGTTTCCCATAGACCACTGGCGTTAAACCGATGATAGTAATTTTAGTTATTACCATCCCAATATGGCGGACGCAAAAATAGGAAGAATCGATTTTTTTCCCAAATATTGTCTTTAACATTGGCGACGTCACATTAAAATTAACGTACAAAACTCCCCATCTAAAACTATTTTCTTTCGCTGTGAGCTTAACATTAGTCTACGTACATATAACGTACTCCGTTAGTTACGAGAGTTCGAGATCTATCCCCCTATCTAAATTTCAATCGTAATATTTTACGAGAACGTAGACAAAACTTCAATTTTCCTATTTCTGAAGTGAGCGCTAGCTGCGCGGACAGTAAGCGATTCTTTCCATGACAGGGCACGGACTTAACAAACTGTTCTTCTTATGATTATAGAAAAATATCAGCAAAGATCGGAGCGCAGTTGGTTCACATTGGAATTCTCACAATTTGCTGAATGAGCATTCTTCAAAACACCACAAATATGTTATCGATAAGAAAATCATTTTGATTACCTCTTGTTGTTTGTTTATTATTTTCTACACTGCAACAAAGTTAAAAAATAAAACACGAATGACATTACATACAATAAAGACCAATGTAGAACCTATTAAAACACCATACTGTTTGTAAGACAGGCAAAAAAAAACAAGAAAAATGAGTGGTATCACAGAGTAGATATTCACAGCAAGAGACACAAAAGGGACAAGGAACACCAAATTCGAAATCAAAACTTTAAACACAAAAGACTACACATAAATGAGATAACACTTATCTAAAACATACGGAAGCGTTGAAGTGCCTTTATTATTTCTTTTTTTTTTATTTCTTTTTTATTTTCCGACTTTTTATCTTGGAATTTCCAACTTTAATCTTGGAAGATTAAAGTTGGAAATTCCAAGATTAGAATTGGAAATTCCGACTTTAAAGTTTGGAAATTCCAAGATTAAAGTTGGAAATTCCAAGATTAAAGGTCGGAAAATAAAAAAAATAAAAAAATTAATTTGGCACATATACGCTTCCGTAAAAACAACAAGGAAATAAGAAATTCAGAAAATTGAAATGTTCCTAATTGTTACTTTCTTGTACAACATTTCAAATGAAAGTTTACTGCACTGGACACGTGTTTCGGTTAGTAAATCCTCATCAGTGGTACTTCAAGGCAAAGTGATTTTCAGACATAGTAAAATTTTCAGTAGCGCCCTCCACCTTAAATTTTCGAATTTTGTGTATCTACTGGTACTTTGTTAAATATACGGCTCTAAATTTCTCATTGGGTCGATTAATTCAGAAGCATGAAGCAAGAACAGATATTTAACAGTGGACATATTTTCTGGAGGTCTTTAGCTTTGAAAAGTAATTGTAAAAATAAATTCCCAGTATAGGATGATGCAGTCCTCAAATTAATACAATGTAATCATATAAATTTCCAAAGGCGGATCCAGATTTTTTTTTAACCAAATTGGGCTAGGAACTTCAATTTTGTGGATTGAGTATAATAAGACAAGAACCCTATTGATTTTCAAGGTCACAGATCAAAGTTCAATTAAGGTCATTTTAGGTCTATAAATAATTTTTTGTGTAAATATTTGAAATTGCATTAAACATTTTTGGTAAAAATGCTTTAGAACTTCATATGCTGCAAGAAGAAAGAATATTCTGTCACATATGTGACAGGTATTAATATAAGAAAATTGCGAAATCATGATTAAGGGAAAGGGGGGGGGGGGATTGGTGGTTTAATATGTGCTTTGTTGTTCCTTGTGAACAAGGTACTGTACAGCCACACCAATTGAGCTAGGAACTTTAAATTTACCATGTGGATTGAGTATAATAAGACAAAGAAGCCTATTGATTTCAAGGTCAAAGGTCAATATGTCAATTTGGGGCTTTTCATGGTATTTATAATTCTTGATAAGAATATAGGGGGTGCCAACTTTTGAATATCATGATATGGAACTTAGATTTTTTTCAGGGGAACTTAATTTTTAACGACATATTAATATCGACGGGTGTATCTTGCTGTGTTAACGTAAGCTTTATTACTGTCCTGTTCACTAATTCCAGAGCACCCTGTTTTCCCGGTTTTCTCTTAAATATGATAATGTCATCTTCCAAAAAGATATCAATTTTACAGTACTCCTTTAGTCGTAACAGAAAATACCATTGTTTTGGCTGTGCGTTAGCTAAGTTAGAAATAGGAAGGAAAATAAAAAGTCTACGGGGATTTCACTGAAAATGTGTGACGTCGGAGGCTTTGACATCACTGTTTACTATTGTTGACACGGAGAACAATATGGCGGTGGCTTGAAATTAACATGGGACTTTCCCGTAGACATTCTATTTTTTCATATTGCGGTTGAAGGTAAGTTGAAGTTCATTTCCAGCGACGACTAAAGGATGTCAATTCTCGGAAACAATAATTTATAGCAAAATTTTTCAGACGACAGAATAAATCGCCCAAACAGGGTGCTCTGGATTATTGAACAGGACAGTAGTATTTGGCATTTGCGCACAGAGTGTAAAATTGTCGCGGAAAATTTGCCCAATTTTCATTTTCATTCTCGGATTTTTTAAAGGAAAAAATGAGCTGTACGCGCCTTTACAGTCCATTTTTTTTTTACTGTAAGGAAATGAAAAAAAAATTAAAAGGAAAATGTAGAATTGAAAGTATTTTCCATTTTATAGTTTGAAATAAAAAATGAACCATTTTTTCATTTACAAATTGAGAAAGGAAAATGGAATATGGTTTCAATTTTCCAATTTTCTTTGTTACTTTTGCAAAAGAAAATTGAATTGTGGTTTAAATTTTAAAGAAAAAAAGGAAATTAGACAATTGTATAGATTTCCCATTTTTCATCTACTGAATTGAAAAAGGATACAGTAACGAAAAATTTGTTCAATTTTTCATTAACTTTAATTGAATTGTTATTCAGTACACGGACCCAATGCTACCCCCTCTAGATATATCGCACTTGTCAAGTTGTTTTCTCATCGTGTAGATTAGAGTTACCTTTCCTGACACCGGAAGTACATTTGACAAGTTTGGCGGATGAGAGAAGATGGCGAGTGGTCTGTATCATTTTCAAACTCCTCTTTGTCCTGTTAAGCTACGTTTATGAGGTGATTTGTTGTTTAAATACAAAACATGAATATTTGCTTCTTTTACCTCTTAAACTATTTCTTTATTTTCCATGTGCTGATCCCATTACAGACGGCCGACAGGTGAGTCATTTCGATTTTTATCTGTCTGCGATGATTCTCCGTTCGTGTTTGGTGTTTACTGCAGTTCAGTGATAATAACATCTTGTAGTCAACAAAAGAACGACAGTAAACCTACAATTATGCTCTAGAAAAACCAGTTCAGGGACCAAGGAAGTGTGTATGAATATTGATTATAAAATAGATAATCATTCAACAGTTCCAAATATTCTCTGTCTCACCTTATCAAAGAAGGCGAGCATACACAGTCTTCATGAAAACTTTTTTTGACCACTAGCCAGCCGGGCTAGTTGAGTGCCAAAATCTACTAGCCACCCAAAATTTTCACTAGCCATTGAAGAAAAATCAAAACGCTATATAGACCCATGGTTTCCTCAGCTAGGTCCGTTGAGTAGGCAAAAATTCACACATAGTATACATAAAAATTGAACGAAGGTAAACCGCCACCAGATCATTTCTCTGGCGGATGTCAGCTACGTCATTATCAATAGACTCAACTTTACAATGAATGCATGATATTATTGTTTGTATAAATATAATTTCACATACGCTTTTTGCCTGCAGAAAATGGACGGAGAAAAAAAGAACTTATTTGAATCATACTCGCTTATAGGCCGGCCGTTGCTTGCGGCACTTGGCCAATAGTTATACAATTTTCGTAACAATTCTTTATTTCAGTGTTCAGTCGAGATTTTTGAAATTGTTAGATATTTAATTGAACATGTTATACTCAGTACTGTAAAATAACCCGTCACGCCGCGCTGAAAACAATGCACTGTTGTTACGGGAATATTTATCTTGTATCTTAGGACAATATTTTAATAAACAGATTTTACAGAAAACGTTATTATATTTCATTTGAAACATGTTCAATAACATAAACATTTCATACTTAACCAGCGATAAAAGTTGAGACGCAACGTGTACTTTTATGGAAAGAAGGCGGCGATTTTACCCCAAGTATAAAAATAAGACGAGAAATCGCCAGCCGTCGGCCCTTAATCAGAACACTGCATTTCATTAAAAGTCAATAGCCAGTCGGGCTAGTTCAGCATCAAAGTTTGGTAGCCCGAGGAAATATTTGGTAGCCAGGGCGGTCGGGCTAGTGAGTTTTCATGAAGACTGCATACAACAATTTTGTAAAATTGTCCACCTGATCAGCTTAAGTGTTTGTTACGTATCCAATATACCTGTTGGTATCCGTTCTGGCCGCAGTGGCTGGTACACATCCTTTACTTCTCCGGTTGTTAATTGTTAGGTTCTGTTGAACATGTTAAAGTACATTCGGTGTCTGTTGATGTCTTGAAGACTTGAGAGACCATCGAATATTTATCAGACTTGAAACATATCAGACACAGAGCTTATGAAAAGTATCAGTTTTATTGGATTTGCAGATAAAAAATTGTTTGGTCTGACAAAAACTCGTGTGATAATCTATTATTTGGAACGATAAAAATCCTCAAATGTCTGACCTTTCATTGGAAGATTTCAAGAACTCTGAGACATATAACACAACATGGACACCTACCTGATGTCAATAGACAAGTAACAGATGTCTCTTCATTTTCCATTGGTTCTTTTGTATGGTGAAGACCATTACATACAAAAATGTAGTCGTTACTTTTAAGGTACATGTAGATCTTAGGTACTTGTACCTTTCAATACTACATGTATTCATGAAAGGCCTCGAGCAGTAGCATTGTTGATTCTTTACGAACAGACAACCATTGATTTAAGAATTTTGGCAGTTTTTTCATCTGTTGGACTTCGGTTTGCATTATTCAGTAAAATGTGATGCTAACATTAATCAATAAAAAAAAAAAAAAAAAAATCCCATCTCATTAAAACATAGTAATGAGAGTATACTTTGTAACTAGTCTACATGTGTTGTTTACCCTAATTTACCATCCCTACAAAACGGTGTGTATCATATTATTATCATATGAATTGTATTTTTGCTAAATTAGGAAGCAAAACATGTCTATGAAATGGGAAAGTCTGTCAGTTCAGCCATCAATCGACCAGTTCCATCATTTTGTCTGTGTCACAATTTGGTTTATCTGTTTAGTTGAAGTCTAATACTAGGAGTAATAGGCAGGCTAGGAGAAAGCTGCTTGGAGTAGCAACTTGTAACTTTAGGTGGTGATAGACCTTTATGAAAGAAATCTAGCAAAATAAAAAAAAAATTGTTCTTAACTTTTGACCTTGACATATCAAATACGCAACTTTTGAGTCAACAGGAAGAAAACTATTGTGAGTATATACAAGGTTCATTACCTGAAGATGGACTTTAGTGAAATTAAGCTACATGTATGATGTAGCATGATGATTAATTTCAGGGATTTTTTTTTTTGCCCTTTTTTGGGGCCGTTATTTGGCCCCATTCTCAATGAAAAATAGTATCTTTTTTTCCCAATTGGGGCTCTAAAATTTCCCAGTCACATATAGATTGAATTACACTGAAATAAGTGAAATCTACTGGTTCAAAAGTCGCGAATTTACTAATCATTTCCATATTTTTGTAAGCATAAGAAATTAAATCATATTGAAAAGAAAATTATTTGAATAAACTTTCAATTTTGAACTCTTGATTGTATAAACTGTCATTGTACTTGTATAGTAGTACTTCCCAAAATATTCCCAAACGTTGTTAATTTTTCCAATTGCACGGGCCCCGACCCCATTCCCAAATTACTGAAAAAAATCACTGAATTTTTGCCTTGACCTTTGAACTTGTGACCTTGAATTTTAAGTTTGACCTTCTTTTCAAAAGCTTTCGTCTTTGGTAAATCTCTTGAACTGTAAGGGGTATGACTCATAAAAAAAGTCATATGTTTCACAATCATGTGAATTCTTTCAGTATCATTGGAGACTGGCTGTTTGAGACCTGACCTTGAAGTTTGACCTACTTTTCAAAAACATACATGTATACCCTGGATATATCTCTCATGTCTCTTGAACTGTAATTGGTAGAGCTTCCATATTTCACTTTCAACAAGACCTTTCATATGAGACCTTGACTTTTGAACAAGTGGCCTTGACGGCTTGACCTTGAAGTTTAGAGATACATTTGTTATTATCATACTAACTTTCTAAGGTTTACCTAATACCGTATGCTCATGGACTCGCAATGTATATCTAAAAATGCTCTTTCAGAGATTAGATGCCATCACCCACTAGTTACATGTTCCTAACATTTTGGAATCATAGCATAGTAACCGAAATATTACTGAATCATTGACACTTTGTACAGTGTTGTTGTCGATTCTGTGATATACATGTAGAGAACAGCAGAGGTATAGAATGACATACTAGTACATTGTACATGTATTTATAATTGATCACTGTTGATGGAGTTGAAAGCGCACTGATCATAGATCATATTCAAGCACAGATTTGATTTTGATCTCAGGAAGTCTAAATATATACTAGATCTAGTGCCATGTTATATACAGGGTTCATGTGTAACTTTTAAGTGTCTTATATGCTCATGTTATAAAAAGCATGATAAGTAAGAATGTATTGAAAATAAAAAAAGGAAAAAAAAGAAAAAGAAAGGAGAAATCAGCACCAGATACATGTAGCAGGCATTTTTTATAACCCTATTTTAATTCTCTATAGAATGGGTACATGTATCATTTTCAACAGATTTATTAATTTATAATGAAGCAGCCTGTCTGCATGGCAAAAAATGATACCTTTGTCTGATACTAATTTGTGATAGGTTACTCTATAACCATGATTCATTTACATGGGAAGCATAGGGAATAACTATTTCCATGATTTATTTAGGCCCATGACACACAATGTAAAAAGAGAGTGGATAGAAATACTACAGAATTTTCATTAAAATGATAAAAGAAAGACAAGTGTTCAAACTTGTTCTAGAATTCAAAGATTCAATGTGGGGGAGGGGGTTATGCTTATATGTTTTTCTTACATCCCCCCTCAATCTTTATCTAAATACAAGTATGTATAATATATTATAAGACATTTGATTTCCTGCTGTAACATAGTTGTATCAGATTCTTATAAGGAAAAGAAAATTTTGAAGAGGTTATTAATGACTACATCTACTAATGTCTTATATATCGTACTAGTCTAATAACATGATTTTTGTATGAGGTAAAGTGGGCGTTATAATTGCCTGAAACTGACTCTCAATGTTGATTTCTAGCTTTGCTGTGTTGTAGATTTCCTGTATGTGTATTGCCTATGTATATCATATACGTACTATATGTAGACACGTAATGATCGCGCCGAACAAGAAAACACGGGATTAGCAGATGTTTTATTCGTTCTCTACATGATATCATTTGACATTGAGGAGTTTGGTGTTGTCAAAATCACGATCATTGCAAAACTACATGTATAACCTATACTTGTCCGTTTCAGGACCCCCCCCCCCCATGCATTACATAGTTATTATATAATGAATTTTGTCATTCTGTGTCGTAGATTTCAGACTTGTCTCCTTCTCTAATCACATTTGATCTTGATAAGGTCCCCCTGTATCCTAGATTTACATGTATGTAGTCAGTCACAGTATATTATAGACCATATTTATTATTACTTTGCCACCCTTTCTAGTTTAGTTGTCTCTCATGTCACAAGGAATACGTATATTCAGGGTGAAACAATGGATTTATCAAGAGATGTCTCTATTAAGTATTATGAACTCTACGTATAAAAAGTGAAAATATGAATGTAGCATGTAAAGCTGAAAAGAATATTTATTGGAAAACCTTTTTTAATGTGAAATCTATTAAAAAAAAAGGGTTGTATCGAATACGATGGGTCGGTGAGTTGTAACGTATACCCAGTATTTAGTACCACCGCCTTTCTATACCCTCTTTGTTCCCCTGCGTGATTACCTAGGTTTTGTGTATTTTACGGTCAGTAGGCCAAGATTTTGTATTTTGCTGCTCAGGCACAAAAGCAATCCTTTCCTCCAAACAATGTATAATATACAAGTATCTAGTATATCATACTTTGGTATATGTATATACTAAAATGTTCAGGTGTTCTGAAGAAGATAAAACAAAAATTGCGAGACGTTTTTTTTGTACAACAGCCAAGCTGTTCATTTTAGGGCCGAAATTCGGACCATTTCCCAATGGCAAATTATATCTTTTTTTCACATCATCTAATCAGACATTCCAAGTCATAGTCATGAAAAGTAATTTGTAAAAAGTGTTTTCAAAATATCATGAATTTTATAAGAATTTAATCAGTAAGAAATTGCTGCAATAATGAACTTATAAGCTAAATATAAAATTTTACTTATTTCCATATCCTGCTCTTAATTCTGAGCAAAACACTGCAAGTTATAAATTTGATGGGTCATATTAGAAAAAGCTCTGGATGAGGATGACTAGCAACTGTTGAGTGTACATTGCAAGTTTACCCTTTACGAAGTCTATTATGGAGGAAGTTTCAGGTTGTCTTTTAAAACTTGTTGTAAAATTATCAATCGCCGAGATTCGTATTGATTCCCATGCTCTTTTGTTTTTGTGTTTCGAATTAAGGATTTACTTGTTACTTTATTTTATTATTTCAGTGGATTAACTAGTATTAGTTTTCTTTCAAGATTCTATTTTTTATCTCTACCTCTCGTTACATTGCACGAGCTTTCCTTCTTAAGAACGACAACTCTGTCATCTTTCGGCCTTACTCTGCTGTAGGAAGGATAACTCTAATAGCTCTGTGACTGTGATACTTACCTTTCTACACTGTTGAATTTTTAAAAAAGTGATCAGTTTAAAATTCCAAAAAAGTTTCTTCAATAGTTCGAGGAGCGACCTCTCCCTGTAAAAGAAAAATATCTGTGATGTGAATATACATACCGGACTATTCAGGATAACTTGTGTGTATGTCACTGAAACTAGCGGTACCTTACTTCTAAGTAAGGTGATCTGTTTGTTAATTTACTAAAGCCACTGGATGTCAATACTGAGTATATCCTTTTACTTTGTTTACTTTTAGAGTTGACATAAAATGAGAGGTTCTTTCCTTTACAGTAATAAGAGAGAAATTTTGAAATATTTTAGAATGAAACACTTGTTTTTCATGGATTAGATACGACATGCTGTATTAACATGGAATCTGAAAAAAAAAATATTAGCAGACTTCAGAAAATGAAATCTGAATAAAATACTATTTGAAATGTAGTACTAAAATCGATTGAGAGTTGAGTTGAAACAGTCCTAGCCCCCCCCCCCCCCCCTCTCCCAAGTAATTTTGATAAGCATCAAATGCCTTGTGACCCCACTTAAACGCGTGCATAAACCTGCTTCATGATATATAAGTGATCTTGTTTAGGGAGTGCACAAAAAAAGAAGGGAGGAGATCTCCAACAAGACCCCGTTAAATAAATAAATAAATAAATAAAGGAAAAAAAAAAAAGCTGAGCCTTCGACTCACTTGCATGAATCATTCTCGTCACATTGCTCTTGACCGTTATCTCTAAGACTCATTCAGAAACGATTGATTCCATCTCCATTGGGGAAATACGAGGACTGTGCTGTGATTAGACATGGAGATATGTGATGTTTATTGATAAGGCTATAGAGAGAAATAACATCTGTCCTTTCACATGGGAGATTGACACGTTTTACATGTCTTCTAGTACCAGGAATGAAAACATCGTTCGTTTGACTCTCTGTCAGTTCGTCGGTTTTATTCACGACAAGCCTTTCTATGGATAAATGTGTGTATGTCTGTATGTGGGGGGAGGGGGGGGGGGGTTAGAGATACAGTGGGAATATTTACCATTATCATGAAATTGTGAATCGTCATTTATGATGAAAAGATACTATTAATTTGCATCGAGGGAGACATCGACCATGCAAGAGAATGTCTGCTCATATTTCAAAGGAATGTAAATTAAGGCAAACGATATATATTCAAAAGATTCAGATATATATTTTTTTATATGAATTTGCAAATTAGCCTTCAAAATGTTTGAAAATGCTAATTCAAGATTGCATATTATCATATATTGGTATTCGGTGCCTTCGGGCAAACTGACGTTCATTGTGAAACACATTATGCAAAATAAATATTTAAGTCTCAAGAGCGATGTCTTGGTAAAAGAATCATTTCCGAACACTAAGTCGGTGGTTTATTATATGTTGTGGAATCGTAAATGGAGAGCTCGTTAAACAAGGCATGGAATTTACTATACCTTTACGTTAAAAGCCCTACTCAAAATATTAGATCGGTCATGTTTTCTCAAAGTTGAGAACTTTTCTCACACTGTTCAGGTTTTATTTTGCACAGGTGTACGAATCGGTTTTCAAAATATTTTCATTTTAGGGCACTGATTTGACATATCGATCGGTACAATCTGGTACTTTGAACTGACCACTAGTTCAAAATATGATCGTTTGAACTTAATGAAGACCCAGTACACGAATCTACATATATCATAATATGTTTCAATTAACTTTTTAGTAGAATATAGCACACTTGTAAAAGCTCTCATTATTTCATAATTTGACTTTCAAGGTCAGATTCCAAGGTAACATCGTCTAAAAGACTTTTGACATTATAAAATTTCTTTAGTGACTTGACCAAAGCATAGCAAATTGTTATAAGAACGCCAAGAGCAATGCTGTAGTAATAAGGAGTTTGTGGTAAGACACCATGGTCGGTAATGTTAAGATCCATCAATACATGTAGTTAATGAGGGTCGTTTGCACATAAATAAAGATTACATGTAAGTGCATGAACATAAACAAACATGATATTGTTGTTGACCGACATGTAATTGGTATGATAAGTGTGCATACTCTAAAGTCTACAAACGTCGGAACTTGTTTTCACAGATGCTGAGTGTTTACATCTGATGATTATGTAATGTTGTACCAATGCACATTTCCCTGAGCTCCGTCGTCATTCAGTTTCTGTGTATATAAATCGTATTTCGGGGAAAAATGGAGGTTTCAAGAATTTTTTCGTCAACTTCTCCCGTCAGACTTCCCTTTGAATTGAACTTAGTTTGGTAATAGATTGTCTGGTTTAGTGGAAAAAATTAAGAGAGAGAGAGGCTATAAGATTCTCTCGGCTGATTGTAGGACTGAATCTAATTATCAAATAGTTTTGTTTATATAATAAAACTCTGTCCGGATGTTTGAATTTGGGGGAAGGGGGGAGCTAGAGATGGAAATCCCTTATACTAGTAGAAAAGGTCGACGGCTCGGTGCCACTTCCCCCATTCCAGTCAGGATCCGCCCATTTTTCTCCCTTCATCATCTGGATCCTCCCTCGTAGGTGACATAATTTGAAACATTACAATGAGATCCCCATAATGATCCCACTACATCCTCCGGAGTGAATGATTATAAGGCGGTCTAAATCCATTGTAATCAACCCCCGAGAACATCAAGTCTCCGTAACATGTCCAATTTATGTAAATTATAAACCTTAACGAGTTCCCCATCCTTAGTTCGTAAGGACTTCATAAAGTGGACACTTTTCAGCTTGCTTGAAAACTCGGGGCGTTTTAACCAAAGAGGTCACTCAAAATTTTTGCGAGCTAAGACAGTTTTGGATTCGTTGGCATTTGTTTAGAAGAAAAAGGATTTGACAGGATTTGAAGAGACAAACATTTGAATGTAAATTCATGAGAAATTGAAAGTAATGTATGTTTTTCATTCTGAAATACATGCCTTAAAGGCGAATTAAGGAGAAGAGTTTTGTCGTATCGCGAATAAATGATGCATCAGGTACTTATCTGATTAGATTCAAAGACGGCTCGCGCGCGAACTAATTAGAACTTCATCACTTCGCGGACTGCACAGTGTAACCACATCTATCGACTATGAAATGTGATAGTTTGGAATACTCAATCAGTGCATAACCCCGGACAAATATAAAATGGCATCCTGAAATTAATTCGTGCAAAGTCCATTGACAGTTAATGTATTTGTGTAGTTCAGAGGGGTACGATGGGAACTTTATACCGTTTTGAACAGTGATTTTGCGTTGCATAAATTGTGCACATGGATAATTCTCTATACGAGTTGATGGCTTCAGAGATTTATCTAGATATGTGAAAGTGATAAAGTTTGATGTTCAACAGCTTATCTGGGTACAAGATCAGCTTTGATGGATTCTCACAAGTTATAGTGATTTTTTTTTCGAAAATCTTCGATGTTTTAAGGTAGATACGCCCTCCTTTATCGCGTTGTTGACTTTTGAAGATTTTCTCCTGAGAGTTGAAGGTAAACAATATTAAAATCGGCGCTAAATTGGATGAGAAAGGAACTTGTTTAACATTACCTTATTTGTGAAAGGGAAGTCGCATTGTTAGCTTTGCGGATGAAGTTTTATAATGATATCGCGCTATGAATGAATAGAAACCCTTAATTTTTGCTACCTGAAGTATAAAAGATGAGCCATTGTCATTTTACGGGAATCCGTTCCAATGGATACAATTGGTAGATTCTGAAGTAGGCGCTTTTCCTCTTAATGACATAAAATTTCATGCTTCGTGGATTAGCTTTCAAACTCTGGCTTCAGACGCCGCTAAGAAGGTCCTTTATATTGCTAACACGACACAAGTTTGTTTTGGGGATTCATACTAATCTAAAGTACGATTAAAATCCGTCTAGGATTTTTTTATTTCGGAAAATTGAATTGATATTGGCCACAAAAATTGTCTAAATAATGGGCCGCATTATATAGTGCAGTTTGAAGTATGAAGGTGTTTGTTTGTTTGGGAAGAGCCACTTGTGACCGTACGAAACCGTATAAGAACAACTCTTGACATTTTTTTCGGCAGTTTAAAATTCACCTTCGGAATTCGTGCATATTTATTTTCTGATAGGAAGATGTGATAATATTATTATACTTAGATGTACTGAGCTTGTTATACATCTATATTTAAGTAAGAAAAGTTTTCCTCACTGAATGAAATAGAAACTTTGGAGTTTGTTGTTCAAGGAAACAACGTATAACCACTTCACAATTCTAATGGAGAAGATTTAGCTATTAGGTTTGAATATGAATTAGAAGGAAGTAACTTTGTCAAGTGAAGTGATATTAAGGTCGATTTTAAAATATGGTTGATGCAGAATCGGATTCGAGTGAAAATAGTGACGTAAGTTACCGTAGTCCAAGGAACTCTACCGGAGGCAACTGTGTCAGAAGATCGGAGTCGTTCGGCCCTCTTCGACTAAGAAAAAGCTGCGGTGAAATTCTGCTTTCCAGATTTCAAAAAGTAAGTTCTACACTGCCTTGAGAAGTACATCATTCACAAATCTCTGCAGTCATGGGTGTATATATGTTTATAGTTATGGTAGATTTAATACAGACGAGACACGGATTACTACAGAGGGGTATGTGTATAATTTTAATGATCAGAGTAAACTCTGAAAACTGCGCATTATAAGTACAATTGATCCGCAGTGTCGCCTTTTTCCGGAAACCGGACGCATCTGATTATAGAGTTTCTAGTATATAGTATGTTGTAATGATTCACCCAAATCAGACTAGGTTTACAATGTGTACTTAGTTGCATTCAGTGCTTACAAAATAGATTTTATATGCATTTGAAATTGATTTAAAATTGATTTACTACATTTGGGGCAGACTTTGGTCGAATAAATCAAAGATAAAATGGATATATTATACATATATACATGACATAGGTATATGTGAGACAGAGGGTAAGGGTAAGAGATGCAAAGTCTGAATGTATATGTTACGTAAAAGACAGATAGTGTCACTATGGGCTGGGAGTCAGAATGGTGATGACACTCCTTAAACATCATTTATTTTAAACTAGGGCATCTCAGTTTGCAACTTCCAATATTTAATCTGTTGAACGTCCTTCGGTAATCTGTATGTCTGTTCGTCAAACTTTGGTTCCTTCATTAGATACTTGGACTATGTTTACCATCACATACGCGTTTCTGTGCTCCTCTGTGTCGGTGATGTTGAAATGAAACTATTGTTGCAGCATCTCCTGAGAAAATGTTTTTTCTGGGTCGAAAATTCATGTTGAGGCTCTGAATGTTCTTCCATAGAGAACGACCAATTCCATTATTGAAATTCAAATTCTTTCACAGTTTTCACCCATGATTATATCATCTATCGGGATAGTATGAATTAATTTAGAAATGTATTGTAAAGGCTGAGCAGAAGTTCTATTGTTGAATACATTGTAAATCTTTGATATGTCCCATAACACTATCACGTTAGATCCAATAATAATCTTACAGAGATTTATGATTCTGCATGTGACAATGTAAAAGGGACATGTTTAAATACTAAACATTCAACTTGAAAACCTCCTTTTACAACTAGGGTGGTCATGATTAAGACGTTGATAAATTAAATTATAGGGTTGGCTGTTACTGGTGTGATTTCTTGTGATAAAAATGATGACTATCGCTTCGATTAAATTTCAAATTCGAGATTTCACTCTCAGGATAAACAATGTCGGGATGGGAAAGGAAGGGGGGGGGGGGGATCAGCTGCAAATCAGAACCCTAGAGGAAACAATGGTTGTCTTTTATATCGGATAAGTCTGTTGTCTGTCTGTCACTTTGTCACACCTTTTACTGTCATACATTTAAAGGAATCTTCAGGTCGAGGGCGAACCATCATAGAAATAAGTATTAAGATCATGAAAATATGCTTTTTTACATAGAGCAGACTTAAGTCTTGATGTATATACAATTATATGTCAGGTATACGAAGCCTTTTGTAGCTTCTGGATTGACTGTTATTGGAAGTAAGGTGGACCTGTTACAAAAACAATCTCTTATTTCCTATTTGCCTCCATGTGCGGGTGAATAAAACTGTATTAAGTCGCGATGAATAACCTAAAAATGCAATTACATTATGTGCACCTTACTTATCTCCTTATATTTGTTGATTCGCGTGCGTTATTTTTTATCATATGAAACTAGACAAACACATGTTATATGCAAAACAAAATGTAAAAATGCAGATAATTACAGATTCATAACGAGGGTTTTGGGATATAGAGTTACGCCTGCGTTGCAGTGTTAAATCAAATGGCATAGCATCGTGTAATAGTGATACTGTATGTTCTAATACATGCACCTTGCGCAGATTTACAGCATGTTTGGCTATTTAGGTCAAGGTGTGCTCGTTTATACTAAAATGAGCTTGATGATAGACTGGGCGACATTCAGAGACTCACAACTTACAACCCTCAGTCATCTATAGATACATTATGTTGACTACCGGAAAAACCGACTCTTTCTTTCCTCGTAAAATTAGAAAGAACGTATGATTTGTCATCAAGATCGGTCTATTAGTTTTTCTGTTGATAAAAAAAGATCATATAATGCATTACGGAAGTACGACATTACTTGACAAAGAAGCAAAACTCGTCATTCAGAGGATCCATTGTCAATACCCAAAGAAGAGCAATCTAATAAAATTTCAGGAAAAGAATTTGAAGTGAAAAAGAGATATCTCTGTACATATGATTCATTATGATTGGCTTTGTTTGTTACCACATGTATGTTTATCCTGTCATTATGTCCTTGCGTTTCTTATGTTTGTATCAAACTGAGTAATGTTTACATCGTTTTTGGGATGACGGTTCATTGTATCGTAACAAGTGCTTGCTGCACATTTCAGAACATTCAGAAGGCTGGGAATTTTGTGGAAAAGCATTAAGCCAGATGCTTGTGCTTGGATACTCATCTAGAGCTACTTGAAGACGATACGTCTTTATCAAATCGATAGATAAGTGTATTGAATACAGAGTTGATATAACTTCTTCAAAGACAGCCCGACTTGAGATAAAAGGGAAAGCTTTTATAGCACTCAAATGAAAGCTGCAAATTCCATGTTTATGTATCCACATGCCTCTTGTCTTGCTGCATACCCAGCACTTTTGGCACGTCTTTACGTGTAAACAAACATCAGGGAACAAATGGGAATTGAAAAAAGAACTATATCCAATCATTGTGAAATGTTTTCGTTTTCATCCCGTGCATTCTTTGGCACTAGATAACCTCTTGAAGCATTAAATTGACTTTTATTTTGACCACTCGCAAGTAAACATGGAAAGGGCAAGCAAATAAACAGATGGACTTTAAGAATTGGAATAATGATCTTTTTAAATAGTTTTACCAGTCATATGTGTTTTTGTTCAATCAATACCCCTGGGCAAGTATGTGTGGGAGTGTCCAGGGAAAATGACTCCGGTAGAGTTTACCAAGTTTTCATATTTGTGGGAGTTGTCTCCCTTTGAAAAGAATGACATCACTGACAATCTCCTGTCTAGATCGTCTGGATCTTTACCACAGATAAGAGTCATAAGAAAACATGGTGTATTCTTACACTTAATTTCTATTCAGATACATCGACATGGTATGATTCATTGACCACCAAGGGCTAGGTGAAAACGATCTGACCGACACATGCGCATCTTGCAGATCCAATACCGTGACTTTTAACCTGACCATAGAAATACCATGTACCAAGTTTCATGAAAATCAAGTCAATTGTAATATGCCGTTTCGACTTTTTCCATCTGATTTGCCCCTCCCGTGCAGGGTTACATGAATGGTGAGGGTTTTATAACTTTTGTTTTGCACTCTTCCTATTGTTCTATTTCCTCCCTCTCAGATCATGTATCTAGGTAATGATAGGTAGTACAAAATTAATGTTGGTAGATTTCTCTCAGTTTAAAGCCGAAAGAAAGGAAAGTAAAAGGCCCTATGGACTAAATTTCATATTTATGCTGTCTGTGAAATATATTCTGAAATATTCACCTAGTTGGCCTTGACATCAGATATGGTTTTCAAAAATTGTATGAAATATGATGGACAGGAAACTTGATGAAATATTATGACTAGATTGTAAATAGTTATGGAAATTCGACAGTGTATCATGAAATTTCTATTTTGAAGGGGTCAGGATACTGTAAAAATGATAAATTTAATATCCTTTTCTTCGGCATTGCTAGATGAACAGTGCAAAATATTTCACAAGAGATCAGAAGACCATACAAGATTATGTAATTTGTATCCCTTTCGCTATAATTTATGTTTGGGCAAAATGCATGAAAACGAAAGTTCAAGAGACCATGTACAATATATGGCAATTAATACTATCGTCTACTTTATAGAGCTTCAGCACGCAAGAATTCTATATAGATATTTTGAAGAGATTACATCGTACATGTCTTAATGTCCGTACATCCATCATCGTGTGTTGTAGCTAACCAAATACATGACCCCATATATGTAATTTATGTACCTGTATGAATTATACATGGGGAAACTTGGTCATCTTGTGAATGTCGTTTGTTTATCAAATCATGAAAATACATAAATCTGTTCTACAAGGGATAATGGATCATATAATGGATCATGTGTCCATGTGGAGTAAGCATCACCTACTTGCTTGTAACACCTGTTACTTTAGCTCTTTGTCAGTTTTTGATGTCAAATACTAATAAGTGAATATATTACTGAAGCTTGACACTTTTATTGCCAAAATTCTGGACTAATATAAAGCGATCGCTTTCGAAAAAAAATTTCAAACTTTTAAGTCGATAAAAAGTCAATATTCATGTATATGCGTTGTGACAAAAATGCCCAACATACCAAATATGCGTGGGTTAAATGGATAGTACTGCATAAATATTTGAATCGTATGAATTTGAAGATTATATTGTTGGATATATTAGAGATGAAAAGTCGTTAAATTGAAATAAGATCGTTTCACATCAGGCACCCACATTATATGGTCGACACTAAGCGTTGACCACAGGGCAAAAAGTCAAAATATGCATTTGAATAGAAAATAACGAAAGCAGTTTTGTCATTGTTATATATCGTTCACTTGCTGAGATGGAATTTTAAGTGGCTGCAGGCTTTCCCAATTATCATATTACAACATAGTCTAATTAGCATGCTGAGCCGACATGCCTCCAAGGAATGCATGTACATAATTATCTAGTGCATTCGTCGTTGTATGATTATTCTGTAATGGTTATGTATCTTTGTTTCTCTCTCAACGAGATATGAATCTTCATCGTTGATTTGCTTATGAGTTTATTAAATACATTATACATAGTTTGTAAAGAAGTTCTGGACTACAGATCGACGATGTCCTTACTCATATCTATCTTTTTGACTGTGTATCCTTTTCGTTTCGAATAAGGCTACTCGTTTTTTCAGTGTTAGAACCCTTATTATATATTCTATCAAAACGTTATTATATATTCTATCACAACGTTTGAACTAGTGATCTTAGCTATCGAAGTATCTTTTAAACTGTAAATGTGCCTATGATAGGAGTGGATTATGCTGAGAATATTGAGTAGTTTGCACCCTGCATATATGATCATATTGTTTTGATAGATAAATTGTTTGAAATGTCACAAAGTTTCATCTATTGATTCATCGGACAAGCGAAAATGAGAAGGGTAGATGGTGTGTTTGTATGTGTGTGAAAGGGGGGGGGGGGGGCTTGACGTGCTTTTTAAATCATAATTCGATAAACCAAGTACATGATGGGTTTACCATTGCCATCTGTATTTTTCGGTATACGATTATGAAGATCGTAAACTTTTACGGCAAATAAAGAACATTTTCTTTTTAACGAGAGTTGTTGATCTACATGTACCCTATTTTAAAATGTCGCCGACGGCGCCTGAAGTGAATCACTTCAAACTTGGCAGGGTGGTGATAGCATTCTCTCTATGGTATGACACCCGACCGTCAAGACGTGTTTATGAATTCCCCCAGTCACTATCAAGTATCCTTATATACGACTACTGATACCAACAAATCCTCACAGATAAAGTTCATTTTATGGTATAATTTGCCGGCAAACTCCACCCCGGGTTATCGTTTGTCCACCGAGAGGATTTCCCGCGTTACACTATATCCCCATTTTACAATACTTCCATATATATGTAATCAGAACCCGGCTGGTGTGTATAGGGGGTTAAACCTATTGGGTATATGCTTGCATCAGGTACTAGGGAAAGTTCGTACGAATTTTGTTAATATCCTTTTGCGAATCACAATTAGTGATTAATTTTGTAATTATTTAGTGATAATCATGCGGAGAAGAGGATTGTCAACAAAACATTTGAGTTTGGACTTTGTGATTTCTCTCCCCGGATATTAGCATACCGTATTATGTGAAAGATGGATGTACACAGGATCATGTGAATAGTAGATATATTATTGTGTTATGGTTGTTTATATACAACATAACTGTAATTGTGTTCATACTTTATTCCACCATGTCCATCGTTGTGGTTTGGGAAGACGACGGCTTTTGTATGTTTAGCGACTTTGACGGTTTTTGTTCTTGCAGATTTTAGTCCGCTTTCGCTAAATCGAAGGGACATAAAGTTCCGTCTGTCAGTTAGTCAGTCACAAAGATGTTTTTAAATTATACGACTTCCTTGTATCAAGACCATATTAGTTTGTTTTTTTTTTGGAAATTTATAACCTTGGACCTAACTTGAAATGTGAGTGATTGGATTTGTATTATTCACTTGTGTATTCTTTTTGACAAGACGCTTTCATTAGAACCAAAAGTTTTGACCTAATGGACTTGGTCTTGAGACTTTCAACTTTTTTTTCTTTTTAGAGATCTCATCCCTTCTTTTTTTAAAGCAGGGGTGCTCCTTGTTATTTGCATATTTCATACGTCGTGGGACGCATACTTGTAAATGTTTCTATTGGTTGTTTTCATGAATACATGTATACCAGGGGCTCTGTCAACTGTTTCTATTGTTTGTGTCCTATAAAATTAAAATATAAAATTTTAAAGGACGACTTTAACTCCTGTTTATTATGTCATACATGTAGGACAGTTTTGAGGAATTCGACTGGTTCTGTCAACTGTTCTTATTGGTTGTTTTGAGGAATTCGACTGGTTCTGTCAACTGTTCCTATTGGTTGTTTTGAGGAATTCGACTGGTTCTGTCAACTGTTCCTATTGGTTGTTTTCAGGAGTTTGACTGACTCTGTCAACTGTTCCTATTGGTTGTTTTCAGGAGTTTGCCTGACTCTGTCAACTGTTTCTATTGGTTGTTTTCTGGAGTTTGACTGACTCTGTCAACTGTTTCTATCTGTTATTTTCGGGCGTTTAACTGACTTTGTCAACTGTTTCTATTGGTTATTTTCTGGAGTTTGACGTGCTCTGTCAGCTGTTTCGATTGGTTGTTTTCAGGAGTTTGACTGACTCTGTCAACTGTTCCTATTGGTTGTTTTCAGGAGTTTGCCTTGGTTGTTTTCAGGAGTTTGCCTGACTCTGTCAACTGTTCCTATTGGTTGTTTTCAGGAGTTTGCCTGACTCTGTCAACTGTTCCTATTAGTTGTTTCCAGGAGTTTGCCTGACTCTGTCAACTGTTTCAATTGGTTATTTTCGGGAGTTTAACTGGCTTTGTCAACTGTTTCTATTGGTCATTTTCGGGCGTTTAACTGACTTTGTCAACTGTTTCGATTGGTTGTTTTCAGGAGTTTGACGTGCTCTGTCAGCTGTTTCGATTGGTTGTTTTCAGGAATTTGACTGACTCTGTCAACTGTTTCTATTAGTTGTTTTCAGGAGTTTGATTTGCCTTGTCGACTCTTTCTATTGTTGTTTTCAAGAGTTTGACGTGCTCTGTCAACTTTTTCTAGTGTTTATTTTCAGGAGTTTAACTGGCCGTGTCAACTTATTATTTTGGTTGTTTTTAGGAATTTGACTGACTCTGTCCACTGTTTCTATTGGTTGTTTTCAGGAATTTAACTTGCTCTGTCAGCTGTTTCTATTTCAGGAGTTTAAGTAGCTCTGTCAACTTTTTCTACTGGTTGTTTACAGGAGTTCTACTGACCCTATCAACTGTTTCTATTGGTTATATTCAGGAGTTTGACTTGCTCTGTCAATTGTTTCTATTGGTTCTTTGCAGGAATTTGACTTGCTCCGTCAATTGTTTCTATTGGTTCTTTGCAGGAATTGGACTTGCTCTGTCAATTGTTTCCATTGGTTCTTTGCAGGAATTTGACCTGCTCTGTCAACTGTTTGTATTGATTCTTTTCGGGAATTTAACTCTCCCTGTCAGCTTTTTCTATTGGTAGTTTTCAGGAATTTGACTTGCTCTGTCAGCTGTTTCTATTGGTAGTTTTATGGAATTTGACTTGCTATGTCAGCTGTTTCTATTGGTTGTTTTCAGGAATTTGACTTGCTCTGTCAGCTGTTTCTATTGGTAGTTTTCAGGAATTTGAAGTTTTTTTTCCATCTTGCAGAAATTTTGGACTTTAACATTCATTATTGTTTGTATAGTGTCCAGATGCTAAATATTTAGTCCTTCAAATTTGAGAGATAGCAAGTTTGCTTTCGTGTGTTTCTCATTAATTTGTTGTTTGATTCTTTTCTTTATATGAAAGGCTATGTTTATAATGAAACAAAGATAAATAGATATAAACACAAGTCCGTGTTTACATATCTTACTCGTTACCTGGGCTTGAGAAAATTTCCCGTCTGATTTCCTGATGTTAAGTTAACATGCTGAGAAATATTCCTTGGTAATGCAAAAATGCGCTGTATGCTAATTAGTCCTCATTTCAAAGGGAATAAAAATTATCTTCAAAAGAATTGGTTGAGGGTGCAAAAACATGATGTACGTTCTCTTATGCAATTTATTCAAAGTATTGTGAAAGCTAGTCTTTACAAAGTTATAGTTTACAAGTGTGTCTTATGGAGTAAGACTTTGCCTTCAAATAGAGGAGGAATTTCACTATTTATGCAAATTTATGCATACACATTCTCGTTTAATTACACTGATTGTTTTAGTGTACTTGTTAGGAACACTGGAGTTTGTGAACTTTATGGAGATTTGAATTTTGATGAGTGTTGACCACAGGCTGTGTGAGGGTATATTGGTGATTTGGTGGTATTTTGTTTAGTCAGATTTATATGGATACCTTGCTCTATATATACCTGCCGGTCGTGTCCGACTAGCCGCACCTTTGGAGGTAAAATATTTGTAATTGATAGAAACGTTATTCACAGGTCATGGATTTTACGATTTCCTTGGAGACACTAAAATGAAAAAAGATGAAATAGTGATCGGAGTCGTTTCTCTAATGAGATTTTGTGTTGTACTGTCGTATTTCTACACTTGTGACAGTTTTACGTGGAAATTTTGTAATGAAAATATGTTGATGGGCTACGCGATGAGTTTGCACTCGTAATATAGAGGAAAAGTGATGAAAACATTCGACCTTTTTTTGTGTGATTTTTACAGGTGAATGAATGAAGCTTGAGCGACAATATGTTTTGAGACATTTCAAATACATCTTTTGGAGAAAGGATTAGAATGTCAAACCGTCACTGGTTATGCCGGATGCGATGCTAAAATCTCCCATCTGTATGCACACATTTATCACTCTGCCGGATCTTAATAGAAAATATCTCTACATTCTACGTATTCGAGGGAGAGACTTTCAGGGATCTAAGTATACATGGTATAGTCGAAACAAAATAATTTGAAAAAAAGCCCCCCCCCCCCCCAAAAAAAAATTGCAGATTGAATGAAGAATCGTAAAATAAGTCATTGGGTTAGGCGTTAAGACATTAGTAAGCGGTTGACAATATATAAAATATATCTAAACATCGTGTGTCTGGTACACGATGGTAAAATGTATTAGAAAGACGAATAACCGGAAAACTAAAATATAATGTCGACTACAAATGACGGCGATAGTAAGTGTACGATTGATAGAGGATTTTATTTTAACGTTACAACACTTCAATTGATTTTAACAAACGCGAGAAGATATTCAGATATAAAAGGCAAAGCACGATCAAGAGCGATTTGTCAAATGATGAATTGAGTCGCGACAGACAGGGGGGTTTCCTATTACAGGTTTAGATACAGTTTGATGGATGGAGGGCCCATCTAATGGTGTAGTACACAGTTTAATGGCGACCCTTCGTATTTCCCTCTGAATGGTCCTTTTCCTGTTTTTGACACGCGAGCTTATTTCACTTGATTCTCTACAAGAATGTTTTTAATCAAAAGTGCAAAAATCTCAAGAAGTCATTGTATATCAACATCAGAAACGGTGGAAGGCTGTAAATTCTCATTTCGTAATTTCAAAACTTTTATCTTTTACAAGGTCTGCCATGATGGAAATATTATTTTCATGAATACATGCAGAATGCGCGATCGTGCATAATTCGTGACGGTAGGGAGACCTTGATTTGACTCTTTGCTACCTATACAGGACTAAATGCGAGGATGTAAGACAACACTAAGTGCTATATGACAAAAGGAAGCGCCTTATTACAATACAGGTGTACACTATATACCTGTACAAAGGTGTGTTGATTTCCTTATGTCAGATGTCACTATCATTCGTGTACCCTGGAGTTGTAAGTTATTATTTGGATTCTGTAATTTTACAGCTTGTGTATCAGAATATAATGGGAAGTTTATCAAAGCTTCGTTCGCCGACAGAGATCTACTAAATAGGATTATTTTTTGGAAGTTGTGGTTTCAGTTAGATTCTTTACTGGTGATTGTGCTCCTGTTTTGGCGGGAATCTTGTCGAAGAAGGCATCAAGTGAACACATAAGACGTTTACGTACCATCTTGTTTGAAAAAAGAGTCTCCTTTGGAGTGTTATTGACAAGACGTTTTTGACACATGTGTAAAACTTTTGATTTTTTGGGGCAATAATTTTGATAACTTTCAACAACAATTAACGAATAATATTCTTTTTTTTTCTTTCATAGTATGTTTTTCATATTACGTAGATTTTAGGCGTTATTACATATTTGATTGGCACATCGTTCTTGCGTGTCCCACAACAGTAATGTTATAATGGGGGTTAGGCACCCAGCAGATTGCAGGCAACAGATAGCTCTGCACATCTAACACCTCTATTATGATTTATTTAAGAAAACCTTTGAACTTTGGTGATTTCTTACACCTGTATATAAACGAGCTTGTCATGACACCTGTGTATTGGGACTATAAGCCCTGATAAAGTCGCATTATCAACAGTCACATTTTGTAATGCACATGTGAGGTCTCAGTTTTACCTGCTGTGTAATTATCAATCTAACCGAAGCCTTAACTTTTTCATTATGGTATTATATGGATTAGCAAGTGTCGTTTTTGGAGTTGTTTAGGAGGTTTTGGAGGGTGTCTTGATCCTGTTTAAGTTTCTTAACAGATTTGGATAAATGTCACATATATCAGTGCTTTAATTTTCTTGCGTCAGCAACTTTGAATTTGATATTCCTATTTGAATTTAATGGGATATTTAGCGATGTAGTTCAGTTTGAGCTGGCTTTTCCTTACAGTACAATGACGTACCGTAGGTCTATGATAAACCGTTGAATGAGGATTTGACAAAACACTTTCTATAACGAACAACGATGATTCCAAGACGAGGCCGTCCACCCTCAGGGTCCACATATTCATCAAGAACCACCAGTGGAGGAAGTTCGGGGCATTCCGGGGCTTCCTATTCTGCTAAGTCCCCCACTAGCCCCACCCAGAAAGGAGGAGAGGTCTTCTCTGGATCCTCAAGATATCAAAGTGACAGTGGCACGAGAGACAGACCTGTGAAAAAGTCGGACTCTTTTACTAGTTCTAGGAATAGGTTCACTCAGGGCGAAAAAGAAAACCGCCACGTGCCACGTCCCTCTGAACAAAGCAGGACTTTGAAAACTTCAGCATCAATATCAAGTGAGGAAAATTCACACGAAAAGAATAAAGTTAAAAAAGCAGACTCATTTTCATCGACTAGAAGTTCTAGTGTAACTACAGAGGAAAGAAACGGTGCTCCCAGAAGCCGAGGTTCTTCCGTTAGTTCGTCAGAATCAACTGCATCTGCATCACCATCTGTATCGTCTGCTACTGCAGCGCCCCCTGTCCCTGCTGCGACTGTCCTCGGGAAGACAACTGATGTACAAGTAAGTTCATTCGCTGAAAATAGAACTGAGAGAATGGAAACAGGGTACATACTCGATATTCATGTAAACTGTACTACAATTATTAAATTTAATGCACGGTCAATAAAATCGAAGGTTTTGGGGTTGGGTGGGGGCATTGAGTGAGTTTCGAAATTGCTTTGTACTTTTTGCGAGTACCGAAGAAAAGGTACATGAATAGTGTCATCTCCCAAGTATGCTTGCATTACTCATATGTACATGTGAAATAAATTTATTAAATGTTTATAATTGAAATCCATAGTTATTACTCACAGATTGAGATGATTAGATTCTGATCTTTATTTCAAACTTTAAACTTTTTTCCTCAAATCTCATATCTCTGACAAGTAATTTTATTTTGATTTATGCGTGTTACCTATCTCCTATAAGACGAAACACGAAGTTTAACGAGCCATTTTTGCATGAATCGTCGCTTTGATATGGTATATAGTGTGGTGATTATTACAGAAATTTAAATGAAATAAGATACTCTCCAGTAGAATTCTTGTATGTGAAGCGGTAATACTCCATCTTGATTGAGTAAGTCGTTATGTTACACTTTGATGTGAAATGATGCTCTCCACTTTCAATGAAGTCACAACCTTTTTCCTGCAGTAAGAGTGCAGATGCTATAAGAACGTTATAAAGTTGCACTAAATGTGCTATTAATGAACAATAGACGCATGCTTTACCTCATTACTGGAACAAATGGTTCCTCGTCTCTCTCACCTAAGTTCTTTAAACTTGTCCTTAACTCGAGATGTTTCCTCTAGCGCCGTTCCGTGTGGAGAATTGATAAGCTTGTGTATGGTACAGGATGTCCCCACTCCGTAAAGTGTCTTATTTTCTCATATACTATAGAAAAACCTCGACGTGCATATATGCATGACTCATATTGAATAAAAACAAGAAAACGAAAGTTCACTTTAACCATCAACTTAAAACAGTATACGTATATTTCTGTCTGACGGACAATACCGGTATATTGAGATTGTACCCGAAAGAGATGATTTTAGGTTCCAATATACAGTTTTAGTTTCGTATTCGAAGAAATGGCCAGGGATGATTTTTTTATTTCTAAGTGTTGAGACTTGAATTTTTTGTAGTAGGCACAGTTAATGAAAAAACTTGGAATTTTGGGGTTTATAGGAGTTTGGAAGGATGTAAAGAAGAGAACTGGACATCAATTTTAGCCATTGGTCCATATAGTAAACAGCGATAGGAGACAAAGGCGAAGCGAGTACCGCGCGTCCTGGGCTCCTGATGCCGGTAGTGCCGGAGGGGTGTTTCGCACTCTTCCGGATATATATGAAAATCCAGATGTTGAAAATTCAAATAATTTTTCATGATAAAAGCTACTGATGTTCTCTTTCAATTCAGTATTAAATGATGTAGATAATGTTTTGAGAACAATGCTGTATTGACCTCACTATTTGGGCTACCGCATCCGTTGAACGCATGCGCTCGACTGCCATTTTCACATCGTTCGATACTGATTAACGATTAAACAGTAAATCTGGATGCAATGATTTTCACATGTTTTGTAGGTCTAGATGTATTGATTGTACTAAGGTCTGGTTCATAAAGTTATGTAGAATACTTTAAAAGTCTAATGACTTCAACTTTAGCATGACGCGCATACTTTTTGCGCTTTCGGAACAGTGCGCGAAAACTGTATATTGGAACCTTAATGAGATATGACGTGAGTAAGATAAGATCGAGACTGTGTCAGTGTAAGATAGTGTGGAGAGGTGTCGACCCCAGTATGTTAAGATTGTGTAGAACTGGCTCCAATGGGATAGGATTGTGGGGAGTCGATGATAGAATGAGGTGTGGAGAGGTGACCCCAGTATGTTAAGATTGTGTAGAACTGGCTCCAATGGGATAGGATTGTGGGGAGTCGATGATAGAATGAGGTGTGGAGAGGTGACCCCAGTATAAGATTGTGTAGAACTGGCTCCAATGGGATAGGATTGTGGGGAGTCGATGATAGAATGAGGTGTGGAGAGATGACCCCAGTATAAGATTGTGTAGAAATGGCTTCGACGAGATAAGATTGTGGAGAGTCGATATTATAATGAGATTGTGGAGAGTTGACCCCAGTATGAGATTGTGTAGAACTGGCTCCAATGGGATAAGATTGTGGAGAGTCGATGTTAGAATGAAATTATGAAGAGGTAACCCCAGTATGAGTTTGTGGAGAAATGGCTCCAATGGGATAAGAATGTGGAGAGTCGATGTTAGAATGAGATTATGGAGAGGTAACCCCAGTATAAGATTGTAGAGAAATGGCTTCAATGGGATAAAATTGTGGAGAGTCGATGTTAGAAGGAGATTGTGGAGAGGTGACCCCAGTATGAGATTGTGTAGAAATGGCTTCGACGAGATAAGAATGTGGAGAGTCGATATTATAATGAGATTGTGGAGAGTTGACCCCAGTATGAGATTGTGGAGAATTGTCTCTAATGGGATAAGATTGTGGAGAATCGATATTAGAATGAGATTGTGGAGAGTTAACCCCAGTATGATAAGGTTGTGGAGAATTTGCTCCAATGGGATAAGATTGTGGAGAATTTGCTCCAATGGGATAAGATTGTGGAGAATTTGCTCCAATGGGATAAGATTGTGGAGAGTCGATATTAGAATGAGATTGTGAAGATTATTAGATATGACGTCAGAATGATGAGAGATTGGCAATCGTTGAGTTGAGCTTGCTTCTGAAAGATAACAGTTTGAAAGCTGGCATCAAGACATCGACGGAAACAATCTTCATTCATGATATGCGTTCCCAAGTATGACACATGAACATTGTCAAAAACAAAAGGCCCAAGAAAACACCAAGTCCAACTCTTTTACAACAACTTCTTCGACTAAAATTTAAGGGAAAGAGGAAAGGGGGGGGGGGGGGGGGGTAGGAAGCTTCATGGGGGAATTAAGGAGTAAAAGCTTGATGTTAACGCCCGGTCGCGAAGCTTTTCTAGGCCTAAGGTCCTTTATTTTATTAACACTATTCCAATGTCAAAACAATAGACGAGACGTCCCCAAGTAGGTGATAGATGATGTAGCCATTTGTAAATGATAATGACCCCCGTTATATCTTTGTTATTTACTACCACATGATGTTCATTAGTCATAGGAAAACCTTCATACATCACTTAGACCTCTGACAACCTCCATGTGTTAGGTATTAACCCTGGACGTAAGACGTTGACGCAACAAAATGGGGAAGGAAAGAAAAGGGGGGGGGGGGGGGTTGAACAACTAATATTTACTGATACTGTGATATATACAGTATATTACTGCACATACGTGGAATACTGTATTTTATCCATGATGTCGACGAAGGCCTTTCGTATGATCTTAGAAAAAACTGTAGTTTTCTTGCTGTTCTGGCAGCTAGAGGGCGAATAAGCATTTACAATTGATTAAAAATAATCTTGAAATTGTATATTTGTTAAGGATGTCTCAAAGATATTGTTTTGAAATTGTACCATATGATAAGTTTGTATGTGAAAGAAAAATTGAAAGCTAGATCAATAGCTGTAATGTTCAGCATTAAAATCTGTTTTTATGTGAAATTTTGAGTTAAGCTGGTCTTTACTGTAAAAAGCTAAATATGAAATACAAAAACCTACATGGTGCGAACAAGCGAAGTAATTGTTAGCTGTTGACGTAATAGATGCTTTTGATAGACAGATTATTCAGATAATGAGATTTGGAATCTACCGTATCTATGTCGAGAATGGGGGCCTTCATTTTAACTAGAAAACATCAAACTTTATATCAGAGTGTGCTTCAGTACAGATAAATCACGAAATTATCTTTTAGGAGCTACACTCAACCATAACATAAATAATATCGCAAACTTCTGCTTTAGAACTCTTCAAGACATTCTGGAGGGGGCGGTATCAAAACTTTAAAAAAATATTCCTGATGCCATGGTCAAAGCAACAAAGAAATGGACTAGAGTGAACATTTATTCTTTTGTTTTAGCTTTTCATTTTTTAGAAACGCTTTGAAAATCTGTCTCACTGGGTTTGCGTTCTCTTCAAAGTTTTAGCTATTTGAGGGTTCTGATACGATCCCCCAATGGCAAAACTGCAAAAAGGCTCTTGTGGTTCAAAGATAGAGCGGCTGCTACAACTTGAGTTTGCATGAAAAAAGTGGTAAATTACAATAGTTTTGGCATATTGTTAATCGATTGAGAATTTTCGGTGTCTGTTAATTGGATGTCCTTACATTACAAGGATGTTTCCCACAGGTGTCCTGGAAGAACTGGTAAGTTTCCAATCGTGCACGTACGTGCGCGCTTGCGGTTTTATTAACATCACAAAAATGCAGTGGTGGTCATCATCACATATTAATTGGTCTTAATCTATTTCGGTAGGAATTTTGCTGAGGTCTGCACTTTATTGTGATCCCAAGATATATTGGGATGATGATCATTTTTCCCTTGTCTCTTTCTGAAAAGAATAGAAATTATGCAGTTTCATTGTAGATGAAAAATAAGATTAAGAATAGGACACTATAAATCATTTGACCAACTGCATGTCCGATGGTCACTCTATGTAATTTTGTACAATCATAAATCTTGATCTAAGATCAAGCCTACCGCTTTTTAGTCTATTTGCCTTTTGTCGTTCAGTAATGAAAAGATATGGATGATTATTTTTCATTGTCTTTTCTTTGTATTGGCAAGCATGGGAGTTCGTTCTTGAAGTTTAGGAATCCTGCTGGCTTCGGCATAGTGTAAAACCTGGATTGGATTGGATTGGACGATTGGACTGGACGATTGGATTGGACTGACAAATTGGACTTGATAATTGGATTGGACGAACATTTCAAAAACTTTGCTCATTCAATTATCTTGCTTTTGAATGTTATCTAACTAAAATCAAATGATTTGTTTTCGAAGCTGAGTGAGCTAATGCTATATATTTACCCCCGACGTATGAGTCTGCTTAAGAAGTAATGGTAAATTATTTATGTATGCACGTAGCGCGCGACCCTTTAAAATTCTTACCAAAAAAAAAGGAAGAAAAAAAAAAAAGAATAATGCTATCGGATATTTATATCCGCATTAGATTTAAGGAATATTTTTGCCTATGTCTCGTCACGATATCAACAGCTCATATATACATATGTCATGTACGACTGAAAAAAAATCTCCACCGAAATATTCTCTGCGTCCCTTCTTATTTCCTGGATTCGCCCTTGTCGTAATTTTATCTATTTGAGGGACGTAATAAAAATAGATCAAGACAGTTGCTAGCAGCTCGCTTCCTGTTTGTTATTTAAGGTTGTCTAGGTCATTCATGTAATTTGTAAAAACAATTCCATGGAATTACTGTATGCTCAATGTGACAAAACATAAACGACATTTCAAAATAAATTGATGTGTACTCGATAAACTATTTTTTTTTTTCGCCATCAACGACTATGAACAAGTGTTTTATTCCTGAGTCAGTGCAAGGTGGTCTTTCTACATGTATATATTTATAGTACGACGGAGTGTCATAGAAAGTTAAATTCTTTTGTCGATCGACTTCTTACATGATACAAATTAAAAATACAGTGAAATATGGGGTATATAAAAGTTATAAATTCGCCTCATGGCAGCACAATTACATTATTCACTTTAAAGTAATTGAGCTTCTCTAAAATATAAAATCTGAAAACAGGCTTATTGTATACAACCTACAGATCAAAATAGTTAATGACGATATACCATGTATAGTACTGTGAGATTTCGCAACATGTACCATGTGTAATGTGTCCAATATTGGCGATAAGAAACGAAATATTTGAAGCGGAGGAAGTAAGTCAAGGTAATAACTCAAAACGTTCATAAAAATTGCAAGTTTGGTACATATACCAGTTGTATTTTGCAGATCCGTGAAACGGAAAATGTGGGTCTAGATTAAATAATGAAATAGTGTTATAGTATGACAGAGATGCATCTAACATGCAAGTGTAATGCCCAGTAATGTTGCATGGCCATTTAATGCAGACTAGGAATGGGAAAAGAAGGTCAAGGTCAAATCATAAAAAAAGACCAAAGATCCTTCCAGAGTGCACGTTTGGTGAATATAGCAATCACTTATATCGGCTATATAAACAAAATCATATAAGAGGAAAAAGTAGGTCAGATGCAGCATCTGATGAATAGATTCAACTACGCAACCTTAGATTATTCACTTTGTGACAGTTTGGTTATTTTTCACTAAAACTAAAACTTCCTAAAACTTCCTAAATACGATAGATAGATATAATAAATAGATATCCTCCTAAAACTTCCTAACCGAATCATTGAAGTAGAAAATATAGGTCAGATGCAGTATCCGCGTTCAACTCAAAATCCCATAATGAATCATTTGTGCAAGTTTGGTCACCATTACATCAGTACTTTATCCTATACTGATCTACCAAACTTCTTCATCAGACTCAGACGATGGGGTATAGCATAAGCTGAATCAGCTACGAAAAAAATCATTTGTTCTTTGTTAAATAGCATTCAAAATCAAAGATAATTGAATGACCATAGTTTTTTTAAATGGTCGTCCAATCCAATAATCCAGTCCAATTTGTCAGTCCAATCCAATCGTCCAGTCCAATCGTCCAATCCAATCCAATCCACAGTTTACACTATTCCGCTGGCTTCATGTTGATGTATTTATGAGATATTACTGGGCGTTTCTTTGTTTATTGACGGGAGGAGAGGTGAAGTGGGGTTTGTTTGACTTGTTTACCAGCCGTCTGTGAAAATCCTCGTGAATATCGGTCCTGGAGGGGTGAATGCTCTGTTTATTTTATAAATCATGAAACAAAAAAAGATAAGGAAATAAAACATTTTCATGCCAAAGGTAGTCGTATTCCATGTAGTGATGTTGAACACTATTAAATTTTGCCAAACCATTATAAGAGGAATCACATTCAACTAGACAAAATTTATGCGCAAGCCACTGTTGCATGTATCCACAATTGACACAATTTTTAAATTAAGAAAAGTTGAACTCCGTTACATGCCTTTTTCGTAACATGCACGATCTCTGGCATGTACTGTTATCTGGTGCAGACGTTTTAAGATCCATCATTTATCATGTTAGCAGCTTCCTACACCAAAATATACATACTGATTAGATGGGCTGTATCCTGAGTAATTAAGAGAATTTACGTTATCCCGAGATAGTTCAGACCATACCGCTCTTGACATCCGTGAGGCTCGGGGCAATATTGTAAATACACCAAGATAACCACCTGGCATAACAGATAATAATATGTATCCATTTGTACATCAATTTAATTCCCAGCATGTTTCTCGGGTTGGACGTTTAATCTCCTTATATCACGATCGTCCAAGCTTTGATATGTCACAAATATTTATTTTTGAAAAATGAAAAGAATTTCAAACACTTTTCTGACACAAGCAGACTGGTGATACCTCGTCATTCTTTTTAGATAATATACATATTTTATCGAGTTCAAGGTCAAGACGATTATTTTGGCAATAATACTACATGTATTTTATCACTGTTCTAGCAGACAGTAGATGAAACTGGTATGGCCGTAAAACATAACTTACTATCCGTCTGTCTGTCCATTTGATGACTGATTCACATTAATTTCAATTTAAATTAAGATGAAATTAATCTGGATTTGATTTAACATACACTGTCATCCATAAATTAGTATACACTATTCCTACTCATTCTGCTGTTATAAAATGAACAGTTTTAAATCCATTGCTGTATGATTCTAATAATAAACCTTAGAGAAATCATTTGTAACAAACTTGACCCAAATATATGAAGTTTTTGAATTTTTAAACTTTTTTATATAAAAATGACAATTTTTGGAAAAAAATTGTGCAGATGAGAAAAGTTTCTTTTTACATTTTCGTTAACACAATTCATAATTTTGAATTATATGAAGCTAATTATTATGATTCTTTCAAGTTCAGGATTGAAAAATTAGGATACACTTATAAAGAATTTAAAATGAATTCCTTCTTTGTATTGTTATTTATGGATGGCAGTGTACAATGTACATGTTCATGTGTGCTACAAGTACAAATGCAACTTTACATGAATAAATCTTCATCTTCTATTCCGTGTCTTATCACTGTAATGTCTACTTTTCAAAAAGATACATACGACAGGGTACATTGCAAGTGCGAAAAAAATGTATTCATGCAGGATCATAAGTTGGTACATGTAAGCTAAGGGCAAGTTTTCCTTATTTCCTATTGATGAATCCAGAATGCCCTTGAAAGCATCATAAAAAGTCTGTACATTTTGATTTTGTAAAGGAAGTAATTAACTTGATTGTTGTTATTTTACTTTCAGTTTACAAGCCCTGAGCAGCCTGGATATGTGGGTTTTGCTAACCTCCCCAATCAAGTTCACAGGAAGTCTGTCAAAAAAGGCTTTGAGTTTACACTTATGGTGGTTGGTAGGTATATATGGTACACTAAGTACTTCCTGTATAAGTGTAATTACATGTATGCAGAAAATTGGAAACATTTTGTTTTGATATCTGCCAAAATTCAATTCCTCTTTCCTGGATAAAAAGGTGAATTGCACATATTAGCATTGTATACCGTTATTTGTTATGATGCATTCAGGGTTTCTTGTACTTGCAAGAAATAACATTACAGTAACCAAAATTATAGAATGCATAAGGTTACTTATTATTAATAGATCTCAGTTTAATTAAAAACTGAATGAAACATAAAAGGTAAGATTAGGATTTGGAACAATTTTGAGACTGTTTCAACAAATGCATCTTACAAGCTTATTCTTTCTTCAACTGCATGCAGCGGGAAGTAAAATCAAGATGGAGACATTTTATTACCAGAGAATAACAATTTGATTTTTTTTCGTTCTTTACAGGGGAATCTGGTTTAGGCAAGTCAACATTAGTCAACAGTTTATTTCTGACAGATCTGTACCCAGAAAGGCACATACACTCTGCTGCTGGTAGGTACAAGTTACATACGGCTCTGTCTGCTGGTAGGTATAAGTTACATACAACTCTGTCTGTCTGTCTGTCTATCTGCTGGTAGGTATAAGTTACATACGGCTCTGTGCTGGTAGGTATATGTTACATACGGCTCTGTGCTGGTAGGTATAAGTTACATACGGCTCTGTGCTGGTAGATATAAGTTACATACGGCTCTGTCTGTCTGTCTGTCTGTCTGCTGGTAGGTAAAAGTTACATACGGGTCTGTAGGTCTGCCTGTCATTCCGTCGGTGTGTTTGTCCATCTGATGCAGACCTGCCTACTTTTACGATTTTGGCGTAATTTTTACGATTTTTGACCTACAAATACACTCTATGCTTTTGCTGCTAATTTTTTCGCCTTAAACATATTTCCAAGGAGAATTACTTTAAAAGATATTTCAAACAACCGAAAAGACTCATCTATATGAATTCTTTGTAAGTTGAGGGTTGTATATTGTATAAGCAGTTGTTTAAATGATTAAGATTTGTAAAAATGTCAAAGTAGGGATAAGACTGCTTTTTTTCTCAACATAACAGTTTATATTATGCTTAACTTCACTAAATTACACTTTCTTTAGCACATATTTACACCTTTGGTAAGAAACAGGTAGGCAAGTGCCGATGATGATGTCAAAATTTCATAGAAAGGAAAGCTCGCTCTAACTTTAACAAATTATACATGTATAAAGACAATATCTAAAATCAACATGAAATTGATTTCCATCTTGCATGAATCTGTATATCATTACATAATTCAGCAAAAGATTAAAAAGGAGTCTGTTTTAGAAAATGATATAAATTGTTCCATATTTTACAGAGAAAATAAAGCAGACAGTGAAGATAGATGCCTCCACAGTGGAAATAGAAGAAAGAGGAGTGAAACTCAGGCTGACTGTGGTAGATACCCCTGGGTTTGGTGACTCACTCAACTCAGATGGCTGGTAAGGTCCCACTAAACAGTGTTAAGGGGGATGGGGAGGTGTAACTCAGACTGACTGTGGTAGATATCCCAGGGTTTGGTGACTCACTCAACTCAGATGGCTGGTAAGGTCCCACTAAACAGTGTTAAGGGGGATGGGGAGGTGTAACTCAGACTGACTTTGATAGATACTCCTGGGTTTGGTGACTCACTCAACTCAGATGGCTGGTAAGGTCCCACTAAACAATGTTAAGGGGGATGGGGAGGTGAAACTCGGACTGACTTTGATAGATACTCCTAGGTTTGGTGACTCACTCAACTCAGATGGCTGGTAAGGTCCTACTAAACAATGTTAAGGGGGATTGGGGAGGTGAAACTCAGACTGACTTTGATAGATACTCCTGGGTTTGGTGACTCACTCAACTCAAATGGCTGGTAAGGTCTAAACGGGAAGTTGGCGGGAGGTGAAACTCAGGCTGACTTTGATAGATACCTCAGTATTTGACGAGATGGCTGGTAAGGTCCTACATATACTACACAGGGGAAGGGGTTAAACTTAGGCTGACTTTGGTAGATACCCCAGGGTTTGTCGACTACTCAACTAGGATGGCTGGTAAGGTCCTACATATACTACACAGGGGAAGGGGTTAAACTTAGGCTGACTTTGGTAGATACCCCAGGGTTTGTCGACTACTCAACTAGGATGGCTGGTAAGGTCCTACATATACTACACAGGGGAAGGGGTTAAACTTAGGCTGACTTTGGTAGATACCCCAGGGTTTGTCGACTCACTCAACTAGGATGGCTGGTAAGGTCCTACATATACTACACAGGGGAAGGGGTTAAACTTAGGCTGACTTTGGTAGATACCCCAGGGTTTGTCGACTCACTCAACTAGGATGGCTGGTAAGGTCCTACATATACTACACAGGGGAAGGGGTTAAACTTAGGCTGACTTTGATAGATACCTCAGTATTTGACGAGATGGCTGGTAAGGTCCTACATATACTACACAGGGGAAGGGGTTAAACTTAGGCTGACTTCGGTAGATACCCCAGGGTTTGTCGACTCACTCAACTAGGATGGCTGGTAAGGTCCTACATATACTACACAGGGGAAGGGGTTAAACTTAAGCTGACTTTGGTAGATACCCCAGGGTTTGTCGACTCACTCAACTAGGATGGCTGGTAAGGTCCTACATATACTACACAGGGGAAGGGGTTAAACTTAAGCTGACTTTGGTAGATACCCCAGGGTTTGTCGACTCACTCAACTAGGATGGCTGGTAAGGTCCTACATATACTACAAAGGGGAAGGGGTTAAACTTAAGCTGACTTTGGTAGATACCCCAGGGTTTGTCGACTCACTCAACTAGGATGGCTGGTAAGGTCCTACATATACTACACAGGGGAAGGGGTTAAACTTAGGCTGACTTTGGTAGATACCCCAGGGTTTGTCGACTCACTCAACTAGGATGGCTGGTAAGGTCCTACATATACTACACAGGGGAAGGGGTTAAACTTAAGCTGACTTTGGTAGGTACCCCAGGGTTTGTCGACTACTCAACTAGGGTGGCTGGTAAGGTCCTACTTAACAAAGTTGCAATTTGCCACTTGACCACTCATCATACCCTCTTGAATGACTTTGTTGGTAATCAGAAATCCTAACTTCAGTTGTGATTTTTATCCAATATTTATTGGTTTTTCGTTATTTCTACTACTTAGTGTATCATTCTAGATACTGTAGTTTATGATACTTAAGTTTTCAATAGTTTTGCTCTGTAAGAAAATCATCACCGTACTTGATTGTCCATATGCCACGATAAATACATTCAACAGCAAACATGATCTGTCAGATATTGTCAGTGTATTGGTTGTTACCTATTTGACTTATTTTTTGTCCAAAATCTTGCACCATACCTTTGATAGTCGGTGATAAGGCTTTGTAGTACATAAGGATATTCATTGTGAGAAGAAGTTTCTTATGGTACCAGATTTTGACCTTGTGACTTTGACATTGCATTTAGTTTTACTTTGCTTGCATACAAAAGTTAGCCTGTCAAAGATGTCTTACTTTTTCACAGAAACATGTTGTTTATTTTGTTCCCCTTCCCTTCTGTTCCCTTCAAAATAAAAATATCCGATATAGATGAATCAGAATACTTTTAACTTTATAGTCTAGCCCAAAGATAAGCAGGGTTGTCATGTTCAGAGAAAATACTCAGAAAAATCCAACTAAAAACGGGAAAGATTATGTGTGAAATAAGTCACAGATCCTATTGCTCTTACATGATTGATTATCAGGATAATGGAATTACACGATCATTTATTCATGCAGTTAACTGCAAATTTTTTTCTGTCCTTGTGGCATTCCATTGTTGCTGTTGACTTAATGAACCATAAAGTCAGTCTCATTCAGATTTGTTATCTAGTTGTATGAGTGAGTAACCTGAATTTTAATGATGATTTGATTAAACAATAATGTTTGAAAATTCTGAATGGCAATGTTGGCCTGATTGATTTAGACCAGTATCTACAAATGAGCAGTCCTATTTACTGTAACAAACAGTGAATTTAATGAAAGACTAAAAAACTCTACTTTTAGATTATTTTTTAAAGTGTTATTCTGAGAAACTTGATGCATTCTTGTTTTCTAATTTCTTAAAGGGAATAATCTTTTTGAATTTATTTAACAGATTTAAGTTAATATAATGAAATGATTGATTTTTCATATATCAACTGTCTTAAGAAAGTCCCAAATGTAAACAGCTTGTAATTATAACAAATGCTGATAGATTCTATGTGTTACAGCTTCAAGCCTATAATCCAGTACATAGATGACCAGTTTGAGCGTTATTTACAAGATGAAAGTGGCCTTAACAGACGACACATCATAGACAACAGGGTTCACTGCTGTTTTTACTTCATTAACCCCTCAGGACATGGGTATGTGTAACACATGTTGTCAGTGTATGTTAAATGTGTGTATATTGAGGTATGTGTAGATGAAGTGTGACATATGGGTCACCCTATCACTTACAAGAGGGTTGGTTGTTCTTGGTCCGTTAATGCATACAGGAACTACTGTAAACCGTCTTTTATTTGCGGCACCTTAATTTTGTGAACATGAGCGAGGTGACTGGTTCACGATGTTTTATTTTCGGGACATTGTACGTACATATCTTACTACACATGCATTAGGACAAATTCCTTTGTTTTATTTTCGCAAATCAAAGGACCTCGAACATGAAACGCATGCAAATAAAAGACAGTTTACATTATCTTATTTTGCCTCAGACTAGTTTGAACCAATCAGAGTGTGTAAATTGCGTCAGGCGCACGCCGTCTAAATTTCTTTTGACTGTCAGCAATTCTGCCATTGCCGGTTTAATGAATTTGCATGTACAAGGAGTCGGGAAACAGCAAATTTTCGGCGCCAAAAAAGGAGATTTTGCTCCTCGATAAAATAAAATGGTTATTTGCCTCGCCTTTGATCAACCCGTGAAATCTCTACAGACGGTCAGTAACAAACCAAATAAACTAATAAAGTATCTCAAGTTTGATAGCTTAACAAGGTCAGCGACATGTAGATAGCTAAATGATAATGACATAAGTTTTGTCCTTTTACTGTTAGTATATTTGTGTATTACCTTCAGAAAATACAACACACGTTCTTTCTTCTTGTGTTGATATTCCTATAAAGCACACCTTCAATCATACTGTGTAGAAATTTAATAAGTTTTTATAAAATAGATGTAGAATTGATTGTAAGGTATGTAGTCTACGATATCATGGTCAGGTTATTTTCAATGTCTTCCTCCTGCATAAAATATGTGGAAGATGAAGGAATGGACAAAGCTAATACATGTACCTAGATCATGGCACATGTATTTTAAAATAGATGATTATTGGTTATTTTAACGAATCTAATATGTAAATTACTTTTTCAGATTACGTCCATTGGATATATCTTTCATGAAAGCTGTTCACCATAAAGTAAACATTGTACCTGTCATAGCCAAGGCAGATACTCTAACAAAACAAGAGGTCCAATCACTCAAAGCTAAGGTATGTTATGTCTTAAAGTTGAAATAAACTTGTTTTTGCATAGTCAGATATATACCTTGTGTATTTAAAGCAAATGTTTTAAAATGTATCAATCATCAATACAATTATAGAAATTCTACCTGTTTATTATAACTGTAACAGTAGTTTGGAAATTTTTAAATCTTTCCAAAAAATGACACTTTTATGTTAAGAAGTTTGGGGTAGTTTGGGGTAGCTCAATGTGACTTGGTTAAGAAGTTGTACTGATGCTACTAAACAAACTTGCACTAGTGATTCATCTTGGGATACTGAGATCGATCCTTTCATGGGATGCAGCATCTGACCTACTTTTTCTACTTGAGTTATTCTGCTTTTAAAAGCCAATGCAGAGCAAAGTATAAGTGCTACATGTACTAAACTTGCATATTGGATGGATCTTTGATCAAACTTTCATAAAATGACCTTAACCCACTTTTTCCACTTGAGTGATTTTGCCTTTAAAAGCCAATATTGAGCTAAATATTAGTGCTGCATGTACATGTACCTAACTTGCATATTGGTTGGATCTTTGATCAAACTTACATAAAACGACCTTGACCTACTTTATCTGCTTTAGTGATTTTTCCTTTAAAAAGCCAACATTGAGCAAAGGAAAAGTGCAACATGTACCTAACTTGCATATTGGATGTATACATATATATCTTTGATCAAACTTTCATATAATGACCTTGACCTACTTTTTCACTTAAATGATTTTACATAGCCAATATACTTAGAACAATTTTTCAATTAAATAGCGTGTTAACACAAGGTGAGCTTTTGAATCTGTGATTACCTATGTTTAGATAATGGACCAGATTAGAGGACAGGGTATAAGTTTATACCCCCTCCCTGAGTGTAACTAATACATACACGTATATTGTTTTACAGATAATGGACCAGATTAGAGGACAGGGTATTAGTTTATACCCCCTTCCTGAGTGTAACTAATACATACATGTATATTGTTTTACAGATAATGGACCAGATTAGAGGACAGGGTATTAGTTTATACCCCCTTCCTGAGTGTGATGAAGATGAGGATGAAGATTACAGGGAACAGTGCCGTCTTCTCAAAGTAAGTCACGTAGTGAATGGAAAAAAAGGTCGACTCCTCTCATTTTCACCAAGATTCATGTTTATGACTAATACATGTACTTGAAAAAACTTTAGAAAAATGTTCTGAAAATTCCCTGTTTTTGAAGAAAAGATCCTTGCTTTTGAAGAAAGGGTCAACTCATCAGAATACATGTTAGATGAAGGATGTGTAATAGTGATGGTAAAAATACCACTCTACCACAGATACTTACATGTACATTAAATGATGTCATTTTAACAGTTTTTACAAAATATGGTCATAATTGCTAGACAGTGTTCTTTCTAAGAAGAATTTTATATGATCATATGCACAACATTTCAAATATTATTTTTCATGTTTACTGAAGAATTTGGCTGTTTGCTAATTTGAATTTCTTAGATATTTACATTGTAAGTATTTTGCAGCAATGGAAAATTATCAAAATTGGAGATCATTGCGATTTCACAAGCCTGATAAACTATATATTTACTTACATATGAAGCTTCACGAATTGAAGAATTTGACAGTATTCAATAATGTGTGAAAATGTTATGTGATAAAATGTTTAAATCCAGGGTCAATATTGGATTATGGTCTAACCTTTGTTCTTTCTTCATTCATTGTAAATATGATAAATCATGATAGAAACTTCTGTATTAAGTAGAGTCTTTGAATCTTGTAACACTTCCTTACTATTTTCACAGGAAGCAGTGCCTTTTGCTGTCATTGGTGCAAATACTGTCATAGAGGTCAAAGGTCGTAAGGTCAGAGGTCGTATGTATCCATGGGGAGTGGTGGAAGTGGAGAATCCAGAACACTGTGATTTTATCAAATTAAGAACAATGTTGATGTGAGTTTGGTGAATGAATAATCTGATTAATTCTCAAAACCAATGAAAGCAATGGTACAGAGATAGTGATGGCGGAACATGTGTATTAACAAGATATTGATTTCATCTGGAATCTTTATGTATAAAAAAATTTTATATTTTCATCAAGATATTGATTTCATTGTTATTATTGCAACTGTGATTTGCAAATTCTATTATTCAGCAATTTTAATTGACTAAAAATGTGCATTATAAGGTCACTATCCGGCGCCTGAAAATACTAATTTCTAGAACCTTCAACAATCATTTGAAATATGGATCTGCTAGCTTTTTTAAATCTAAGTCATGTTTTGAAACTTGGAATTTTATGAAACCAATGAAAGTGCATTTACATGTATGTTTGCAGCACACATATGCAAGATTTACAGGAAGTTACGCAAGAAGTACACTACGAGAACTTCCGAGCAGAGAAGTTAGCTGGTGGAGGGCCTGTTCCTAAGAAAACAAGGTCAGTGTACTTCATTATAAAGATACAAATAATGTTGTAGTCTCACAATGATTTAACTGATCTACACTGAAATTTCCGCTTAGCTAGATTTGTTTTCAAGTTTTCAGGATTTTTTTTTTGGGCTAATTATGTCATGTCGGCCACTCCCCTTTCATCCCTTCACTTAATGCTTTTTCGTTCATCTTTGTTTTATATTCATCATTCATTTTAATAAAATAGATGAGACGTAATGTTTCTATAGGTACAATTGTGTGTAAACTCTTAAAATCCTGAGATGTAGATGTATTCTTAAAAATTTAGAGAATTTCAAATTATTCTGCTAGATGTATTTTTGAATGTTTGCACTTTAGTAAATGGTTGTTTAAGGCAATTCATTTTCGATTTTTTCTGATATAATTTGTTTTTAAATTTTAAAGAACAAGAACTTTAATTTATATGTGCAACAAAAATTCAAGATTTATTGATTTTCACCAAATATGTTGGCATACCTTGTTGCAAAATAATACTTCATCCTGGTTTCATACTGAAATTTCAAGAAAACTTTTTATAAAAACCACAGTCATTGTTAGATTCATGAATGTATGACTTTATTTTTGAATTATGTTTGAAATGATAGAAATATTGATAAAATCAACATAGTAACTGTGAATTACTCATAATAAATACATGTACATGTACATGATATAGTTGACATCAGAAATCAAATCTTACGCTCCAAAAATCTCAGACCCCTTCCCTCATATTTTATTAGTTACATTAGGTTTATCAGCCTTCTGTGTAATGTACATGTAGATTTAGCCCTAGTTAGTTCATTCTTATAGATGTTAGGTCCAGGTAAGTGTTCTATCATGACTTAATCTGTTTGTTATGATACTTTACAGAAAAGTACGATCTGAGGAACAACCCTATATTGACACTCAAGAGTATGTTTTATTCATTTGCATCATCCATTTCCATAGTAACATGTTACCATAGAAACAAGTTCATGACCTGCACTAAGTTTTTGCATGAATACATTCAGCATTTATTGTAGGTTGTATTCTGGAATATTACATATTGCATAAAAGTTAAGACCAAGAAAGATTAATCAAATGTAAACAAAGGATTATATTTTCCAATGAAAAATGAATATTCTACATGTAACTTGTGCTTGACTTATCAGAAATATATTGTGTAATTTATTGGAATTTTTTATAGCTTTCTTTTAAACGTGTTGAATAACTGAAACTAAATTATGTGTATATCTATTTAATAAATCAAACTTAAGGCGTTTTGAGCCCCAACCATCTCTATGTATTAATAGCAAGACTAAGAGCATAATAATAAACTTGATATTTTGATATATTTTACAAGAGTTATATATGGAGTTGAATGTATAATTGTAACCATGAATTATTAAACATGCCTTTCATTATTTAATATAATACACGAATACGTGTAAGTTAGCTAAACTATTCTTGGATAAGTCAGCTTCACTTTGCTCAATCAAGTAGATTAAATATACATGTAGATAAGTCACCAAATGAAATAAATCCTGCAGAAGCCCGTAAGAGAGTCCCAATGAAAGAAAAAAGATCAAATAGATATTTTCATTCTGATATTAATACTTTCATATTCACAATACTGTCAGTGGGGCAAATATCAATAGTCAATATGCACCTTTAGTTGTAATAATCTTGACTTTCAAATCTAGCCATTATTTAAAGAATTAAGGCCATCTTAAGTGTACGTTTTCATTCATCATCATCATTATATGACAATAGATCATTTACATTGTATTACTCATAATAATCATATCGTTATATTTCTTTATGAATAAAATCACTTTGGGTCTTATTATTTTTTCAAGGTATCAAATTCAGTTACATTCATTCCAATCTGCATTTTGGTTGCACTATTTTTCTAATATTATGTTTATATTTTTATCTCCCTTCCCCTTTGAACTCCTAAAACAAAAAAATCACCAATACGGTAAGCATGACGATTTATTTTTTCGGTTTGTTGACTAATTCTTTGTAGAGACTCTCTGCATATTGTCCCTTCTGTGATTAGGTGCCACATGTAACAAACAGCTGAAAACAAATAGACTCAACATGTTCAAATTATAAAGTGCTATTAGGTTTTACGTAATCTGTTTGCTTTTATAACATTAACAATTTTTGTGTGTTCGCAAGTTTGAAGTAGAATACTTAGATCTTTTGTTTAAGCTTTGGTACTGAATCAATTCCCTTAATAAATTATAAATGTCATTGAATGCTTTTAAAACAAGTAATGATATATTTATACAAGTTTAAGCATCTCCTCCTATCCCCCTTACTAAAGGACTATTTGCTCAGAATTGCTGTGCAATTTACTAAGCTTGGCCTTTGCTATATTATTTGATAAATTCTTGCAATGAAAAATGAGCTCAGTTGAGTTTTTCAGTTGTTACATGTGGTATCTAATATAAAGTGTTGGTTGTATTCTTGTATAGAGTGCCATGTAGTGTTGAATTCTGTGCATTGCACTTGTTATTATTTTGTTTATATATAGGATGTGGTAGTAATAAATTAAACAATCATAATTGCATAAACAAGAAATGGAATGTATGAAATATTGTACATTTTGTATTTTTTTTTTATCAATGTGAAGTCAAGATAAAAAAGAGTGATGTGAATCTGCAGTCCTTGATTGTAAGTCAAAATTAAGTGTGATGCAGTCATGTATATGAGTTCTGATTAAAGTGTGTACATTCTTATGCAGCAATTTGTCCAGTAGGGTAATTAAGATAGCATTCTCTCAGTTCTTTGATTTTTGAGAAAGTAAGGGGATGATCTATTAAATATGAGTAGTACTCAAAAGATTGACAGTTATGGAAATGAGGTCAATTATGGAAATGGGGTCTACTAGGGTTTAATTTGGATTGAAGTTTGGGCAGTTTTAGTGACACAAGCTTTTGCAATATTTGCACTCTTTATTCAACGAAGCAGTCACTTCACTAATTTTTTCGACCATGAACTTCTCAAAAATTGCTTAATTGTCAACTTTTACAATCAGATCTAGTACTTTTAGATATTCTTTCTGAGAGATTAGATAGAGCTCACTTTTAGTGAATTTTCTACGTCATTCTCACAACTCTTTTGGGTAGTATTTCTATATGTCGTAGCTTTTCTTTTATAGAAAGTTATGCATAGATTGTAGATACTTAAATATCCAGGATAATCTTGACAAAGCATTTGATGTGTTTTATAATGTTTTTTTTGTGTGTACACATTATATGGATGACGTATTCAACTGACAACATGGTTGTTTAAGCATGAGAATATACAGTGTGTATACATTGTTGACAGTTTCCCCCACAAATATGCACATACTTTATATCAAGACTTTTTGTACCCGAATTCTAAGACAACTTTTATTTCCTTTTCTAATTTATCAATATGAAATTTCTTTAAAACCTATACATGTATTTCATTCCATAGAATTATTCAATACATCTACTAAAGCAGTAAAATCTTAATTTTGTTAATATCACATAAAAGTATCTTCAGCTCTTTAACATGTTAAACACAAGTTAAAGTAAAATTGGGCAAATTATTTTTGTATAAACCTTTAGGTAGGCAAACTGAAAAGATCTGAATTTTATAGATGAAATTGGACAAAGTGCAACAGATTTTTTCATGTTCCTAAGGAAGGTAGAAATAGTACAAAGAAGTTGATTTGTTATATTACAATGTGTGTAGGATATGACAGGGTTACTTCTTACTAATTTTACTACATGTAATTCTACACAATTTCTATTTTATAGTAAACGCAGACCTGAAAGTCAGGCGCAAGAGCTCACTGAAAGGGAAAGACAACTCTTGGAAAAGGAACAGGAGGTATGTATTTAAGCAAGAAAATTAGAGTTATTTTGGCATTTTGATTAATTTGTTACTTTAATCACCTTTCTCGAAGTGTTAAACTGCTCATTCTAAAATTGCTATAAAAATTTAATTTGAATATCAAATGGATCTTTTCCCTAATTTTCCAAAAATTGTAAATTAGTAGAAAGTTCATGCATGCTTATGTTATTTTGATGATATCCAATTAATATATTTCTCTGTATTTCATCGTGTAATAAAGGTGATAAAAATTTAAAATTTATTTAGAAAAGAAAATGAAAATAAAGGAAGTTTCATTGTTTGTGATTTCAGTTGAAGAGAATGCAGGAACAGTTAGCCAAAATGCAAGCTGAAATGGAGCAACAGAAGAGGACCACTCCACAGAAGATGCAGCAAAATGGAGGATTTAAAACACAAGATGTATAGGTAATATATGATGGAAATTTTCATCATTTTTTTTCTAATTATTTTATTTAATCAGTATTGTGTAATCTTAAGTAATTCTTGAAACTTTTAAAAAGATTTATTTGTACCAGGTTTGAAATTTATCCAAATGTTGCATTGTCTTGCGAGAAGTTTAGAATGGTCAAAATTATCACAAAATATAACAGAAAAATGGACAATTTGAGCAATAAAGACTCTGTGCAGCAAAATGCCATGATTCCTTTAAGGAAGTCCATAATTATTTTTGTCAGCTTTTGTCAGCTCACAAGTTTTTAACAAGTCACACTTCCTATTTTATCTTATAAATTTGGTTTATATATTTTTTTCAGAATTCCCTTCATCCAAGTTCAGCATTATTAGTCATGAGACGTCAAAGTGGAACAGATCTGAAAAACTATCAAGCCATGTCATTCTTGCAATATTTGCTACACAGGGTCTGCTGAATCTGAAAACATTGATTTCGTATTATACATCGTGCTGTTTTACCTATTTTCCAAATAATTTGGAATAGCCGTGAGACAATCTATGTCCATCGTCTGTGTGTTCAAGTGTTCTAACCAGCAACTTAGAAGTTGACGGTCACCTCTGCTATGGCAGAATCTTATGTTCTCATTTGTTTTATACGAGAATGTCTAAACTGTGCAAATTGTTCTTTGTATGAAAAGTAATTGTACATTGTAGTAAGATATTTTTCTTTTGATATTTTGAATTTTTTTACATCATATTTATTTCATATAAAAAATCATATATTTCTATCAGAATTGTACTTTTTTTATGCTCCATCATTTATAGTGAAGGCAAAGTCTATTTGTATTATATTTCAACTGTTATGAATTTTCTAGGTCAAGTTTTGATATAATTAGCAAAATGCAAACAAGGCTTTTTAAGCAAAATTTTCTAGGCTTGTTCATTTAGCACATTCCTTAGTTCATATTTCAGTCTGAGAAAATTGCTTTCCATAAGAGACAAGAGACTTCTTTTATTTTGTAATTTTCCTTGTTCTAAAGCTGTCTTTTTAACACCAAGATATTTGTACAAGAACATATTAATGCTATGATTATACTTGTATTGTTTAACTTGCTAAAGCATAAAAGGATTCAGTTTCTTCGAAGTCTTGAGTTGACTGTTTGATTCAGTAAAGATTAGAAATGCCAAATATGATCTGAAAGATTGTTTATGCATAATACAAAATTTAAGTTATAAGTCTTAAGTCTGAGGCATCATGTATTCATAAGCCTTCAATAAGCATTCAATAATGATATTTTTACGCAATATGTAAAATATATAAATAATTTGAAAATAAATTAGAAACTTTACAATTGATCGTTTGAATTCTTCAATATCCATATCCCCAAACTTAGTCTTTTTGAATACATCATTGGGTATAACTGTTTGTATTTTGCAGGGAATGTACAATGTCACCTTGTTTATACCACACAGTTACTTGCAGGGGTGTGTAGTGATGACCATGTCAGTCGGACTCCTCTGGTGAGCTTGCCACAGCCGGCAGAGCACAGACTGTATTTCGTATGCCCTCTGCTTTTTATGTCCATCTGTGTGTTTCTTTGGCCCCTGCATCATGCTGTCTGGTCGTTTGTTCATATTATAGTGAGGAGCTTATTTTACACCACAATTGTGCATTCTTTAAGACCTCTTGGTAATTTTAAAAGTGGGAGGGATGTGCACACGTAATCTAAATAACTACACCGTCTGCTACTTGCATGACAGATGGACATTCTTAATTGGCACCGGTTGCCCATTGGTCTGGTTTTATGTGTGGTCTTTTATGTTTCATGTTTCTATGGTGTGAGTTGGTGTTACTTGTTCCTTTTGTGTCTCTCTCTCTCTGCATGTCTGCTTTGTGTTTTGTTTTGTGGTTTTGCTACAGGTGCTGTAACTGAGTGTTGTTGGAGATCCCCGCCTTTCTTTTAATGGGCTTCTATTTGAGGATTGTTTTTCAGCTTTTGCGCTTTATCGGTGTGTATTGGCAGTAGGGAATGGAAACAAAATATATAAAGCACGAAGTGCTTTTCACGAATTTTGTTTCCATTCCCTACTGCCAATACACACCGATAAAGCGCAAAAGCTGAAAAATAATCCTTATATTTACATTTTACGTGTTAACTAAGTTATTTCTGCCAATTTTTCAGCCAGTTTCTTTACATTTGAAATATCACTGCGGAGGGAGAACGCCATTTGACGTAAGAGCAAACGAACGTTTGACGTTTTTCGCTTGATTCGAAGTAGTACCTTCTGTACGGAAACGTTGTTGACAAATGAGAAACTGAAATTTGTCCTCTTGCTGTATTTTGAACATTTCAATTAAAACTGAAGAAAATTGAATCGTTAAAATTCGTGACTTTTGTCCAACATAATTCAGACATGGCGAAGAGTTAAACTGGAGAAATTTCACACAACTGAAGGGAAAACTTTTGAAAACTCTTTTTAACACAGAGATGTTGAAATTAACCGGTCCGACCGGCAAAACCGGTTAAAATTTGAAATGACCGGTTGGTAACGCCAGCTCACCGGTCCGAATGACCGGTAAAAATTAAGAGGAAACGTTTTCTTTTTTTTTTTTATATCTAGCCACTGCATAATATTTTAGGAAGTCATATTGTCCATTTAAATATCACAGTTTACGACTTTATCACTATAGGATAAATATTAATGATTTCTGAACATGACATTGTCATGGAAGTCATTTACTCATACATGTGACGTTGTCAGATTTAATTAAAAATCTCTTTTCTTCGATGTATTTAAAAAGAAATCGACCAAATGTCAAGTATTGTCCGATTGATTCTCGACAACAGATCTTCCGAACGTCGTCTTGAATTGAAGACGTTTAACATTGTTACATCAAAATACACAGACTTAAATTACGCATATTTGCAGTAATGAGAGCTGCCAATTGTAGTAATGTGCAAACTTTTCTGAATTATTAAAGTTTGAAAACGGAAAGTCCGACTCGTTAAACATGCAATTACTAAACTGACCATGCACATGCTTATTTTTTTTTCAAAGGGATGGGATGGGATGGGATGTTCCTGTTTGTTATTTTAGGAAAATTCGCAAATATAAATCGAAACAACAATTAAACTCTTCTGACAAAATACGTAAGAATAGTTGCCATAACTAAAATTCGTGGATCGTCGATAAAATTTTAGTCTTGAACCGTGGGTTTCCCTCTCTCACGGAAAATGGATTGATTTCCCTATCAATGCTACTTTCTAGATATTTTTATTTCTTATGAAAATCTCCATTAGTACTATACACTATTGGCATATTGTTATAATAAATAAAAAAATCCAAAGAGACACTGCGCATTTACGCAAGGGTTGATCGCACGGCGCAACATGTAAGTCCTGCATTTCGGTGACATTGGTACATTTATCGATTTGTTGAAGGGTGCCGAAATAAAAAAAACCAATTCATTCATTCTTGTTCTTCTCGAGAACTGTAACTTCGTAAAAAGTCTCCCTCTCATTTTGGTGTTAATTCAATACGCATGTAGATATACATGTACGCGATGGCCTCATGAATTGACATACATGTAAGATATAAAACAAGAAAATGAAAATTGAATAAAAGAATTTAGATATTTTTTCTTTTTTCTTTTTTTTTTTTTGGATAAAGAAAAGGTCCTGAATGGTAACAAACGGACAGTACAGTTACACAGGCAGACAGACGGCAAAATATTTAAACATGACTGTCTAATTTGACACAGGATATTTAATTGATAATTCAATCATATTTGGATTACCATCATTTCCATAGTGTAATGTATTTCATAATATACAGTATATACTGCAAAAATTAACTTTTTGTTTAAAAAAAAAGTCGGACCAGTTAAAATTCTTACGGACCGGTTGATTTAGGACTAGTACCGGTCCGAATGACCGGTTCATTAGAAAATATTTCAACAACTCTGTTAACACACTGTTAAACTGCTTAGACATATGAAATCAATCGGTATTATTGAATACAAACTTCTGTAAATACCCTATTTCATCTGGAAGTAATTAGACTAATGCAAAAGTCGAGTACAGCCGTCGAAAACGCGAAAACTTTCGGTATTTTCATGACTTACCTCAACATCATGGCTAAAGATTCGCTGATACTCGAAGTATTTCTGATATTATGAATCCATAAGAAGCAAAGATAAATTCACTGTTGATAATGACACAAGTGAATCAAATCCTCATCCGAAATACTGAATATTTGATCCGCTTATGCCTGAATATTCGCTCATCCAAACACGGCATCTTTCTGCAGACAACAATGCAGTTCGTCCTTGAACTTCGTCTACTGACGCGTGATCGACTTACTACGTCACACTTCTTGGAAGTGTACATGTGGGTGACCTAGATTTTGACACATTTAATCACTGGGGGTAGACGGCGTCGTTTGGTAATGGATACATGTTTTGAATCTGTATTAAAGCAATAAATAAAATGGGCATTTTATCAGAAATTAATCCGCGTAAGTTCTAAAGTCACGTGATAGGCTCTTGCGATTATCGAGAAATAAAGCAACAGTTGGTTTGGTACCTTTATATAAGGGAAACGCAGTAGGAATGTAAATATTTCCAAACATTTGAAGGCAAACTGTTAGTTATTAATGCCCTGCATGACACTGCAGTAGCCATATCTGAAGCTTGTGACCATCTGTCAGTCCATTTGTCTGTCCATTCTTAACATACAGATAAAAGGTCAAAAGTCAGTGTCAGATACAATCAAATTTCGATAAAATATTTATATATATATAATATTATTTATTCATTTCCATTACTTCTGAAGTTTTCAAAGTAGAGGTTTCATATTCCATATATACATGTAAAGGTAAAGAGAAAAAGTAAGGCCATTAATTATTTAGTTACAGTACAGTGTAAATTAAGAAAATGATATATTGCATAATTAACCTCTGACATCCTGCAGTGACATGCGATTTTAATACACACACAGCTATATTGAACTAAGTGATGCCCTCCCACACATAAATTCAGAGACCGAAGTGTAGAACGGCTAAAAATCAAAGGTAGATGACGATGTTTTGTTTTTATATTTGAAAAGAGAAAACTGCTACATATTGCTTTAGTAACATTTTCAGTACACTTGGATTTATGACCAAAACAAATTTATAATGTAATAGGAAAATAATGAAGCAATAAAAACAATTCTTTCGATAATGTGAATTCTTGCAGATATTGGTTTTTTAAACCAGTTAATTTAATTTCACAACCTCACGTTTTTCTCTCGTAGCATTACACTGCTGACATCCAATTTTGAGAATACTACAATTCTCACATGACTTAGCCATGTATGATTTCTTTACTCGTCAATGACAAAAGTAATTTTATCCATTTTACAAAGTGCTTCAAAATAACAATGCACTGTAAGAGGCATCTGCACCATATTCCGTCTTATGGAGTATGTACGATTCCAATGGTTGTCATCCCGAAATTCCTCAGTTATGGAATCACCAAGCCACGTGAGATCATCTGCCTCTGATCTGTAGCAGTTGGTCCTTTCTATTTTGTTTGTTTCATTATATGTGGCCGTTAGCGTGATGATTAGCTGTAAAAAAAATTATAGATAACGGGTATTGTTAGAGAAAACAAAATCAATTGAAAACAAATTTAAGTGTTCCAGAGCTAGTGTTTGTCTCTATTAAAATTACATTTGGGCCTTTAAAGTAAGAACGTAAATACTAGACAGATAGTCGCCACCTGATAGTCAGACATCGGGTAGTCATATCACTAGGAAGTGTCCTCGAATAAAGTTATATATGTACTTGACTTTATAATGAAAGCTTTCTATGTGTGGGTTGTTGTCTGTCAATTGAAAAGTAAACGGTTTTAATGAAGAATTTTGATACTGATGTGTTTTTATGCCCCCGGAATCAAAGATTCGGGGGCAAATAGTTTTTGGCCTGTACGTCTGTTTGTCTGTTTATCTGTTTGTCTGTTTGTCCGAAAAATTTTAACATTGGACATAACTTTTGAATGGGAAGTGATAGGGCTTTCATATTTCACATGTGTATTCCTTGTGACAAGACCTTTCAATTGATACCAAAATTTTTGACCTCGTGACCTTGACCTTGACCTTTGACCTTCTTTTCAAAAACTTTAACATTGGGCATAACTTTTGAATGGGAAGTGATAGGGCTTTCATATTTCACATGTGTATTCCTTGTGACAAGACCTTTCCATTGATACCAAAATGTTTGACCTCGTGACCTTGACCTTGACTTTTGACCTACTTTTCAAAAACTTTAACATTTGGCATAACTTTATAATGGGAAGTGATAGGGCTTTCATATTTCACATGTGTATTCCTTGTGACAAGACCTTTCCATTGATACCAAAAGTTTTGACCTCGTGACCTTGACCTTGACCTTTGACCTACTTTTCAAAAACTTTAACATTTGGCATAACTTTTGAATGGGAAGTGATAGGGCTTTCATATTTCACATGTGTATTCCTTGTGACAAGACCTTTCCATTGATACCAAAAGTTTTGACCTCGTGACCTTGACCTTGACCTTTGACCTACTTTTCAAAAACTTTAACATTGGGCATAACTTTTGAATGGGAAGTGATAGGGCTTTCATATTTCACATGTGTATTCCTTGTGACAAGACCTTTCCATTGATACCAAAATTTTTAACCTCATGACCTTGACCTTGACCTTTGACCTACTTTTCAAAAACTTTAACATTTGGCATAACTTTTGAATGGTAAGTGATAGGGATTTCATATTTCATATGTGTATTCCTTGTGACAAGACCTTTCCATTGATACCAAAAATTTTGACCTCGTGACCTTGACCTTTGACCTTTTAACCCAGTGACCTCACATACATGTACTTAACAGAAAATAGTGTTCATACTAGCAAAGATGCCACCGGGGGCATTCGTGTTTCACAAACACAGGTTTTATTTTTCCATATTTCATTTACTAGTATTCAATGTCAGCTAGCGTTGCCACAATTTAATCAAGTTAGTACACAGACAATGCTTTCTTTATTGCTGTTGTTTCTGTATTTTCCTCTGAAGCCACAGCTTCATTATATTTTCCCATGGCATGCAGAATTGTAACGTTAGATTGAAGATAGAACAGGTATGCAGTAACAGACTAGGAGTTTAAACATTTCCTTTTGATTGTCGGAGACATTGGTATATGTATGTTACATAAAACAACCAAAATGAGTATTTTAATACTGGGATATATTTTACTTATAATGTATGACCGATTTATAATATATCAGCAGATTGTTGCCATGTGATTACCTCATCTACTGTGTTTATATCTTATCTTGCACACAGAAGGATTTGATAGGAAAAAAGATTCTGAAATAGAACCAAGTGCACGCCATGCGTCCTACATGTAATTACTAAGTGATTGATGACCAAATGTTACATAATTGCATCGACTCAACTTCATCGTTCTGTTTCTATCCATACATGTTAAACGTGCTCAAATTCAATAGCATCGTCAGTGATCCTCAATCTAAATAAGGTAATATGGTAAAAGAGTGTGAAAGTTATTATGTCTAAAAATAAGTACCGAAAGACGTAGCAGGAGGGATGGGATGTGATGTTACAGGACCCACATTTTAGATATTTCAAGAAATTTTGGTAGCAGAAATTTTTCGAATGCGTTGAAGATACGACCAACCGAAGAAAGGAGGGATCTCCAATTACTTAGTACGAAGGTACATGTATGTACGAAGATGATCTAACTTGGCAACATGTGCCCTCGGGCACTCCCGGTACATAAGCTGTGACACTGACCACGTGCGCACGTAATCCAGGATAACCACATCGTCTGCTACTGACGTGGCAGATGACCTTCCTAAGTCGGCACAAACTGCCCACTGGTCTCGTTGTGTATTCATTTGTGTTTGATGTTTCTCTGTAATTTGACGTTCCTTGTACCATTACGTTTTGGGCGGGTACTTAACCCTCGTCAGTGATCATCAGTCTAAACAATGTAATATGGCCAAAGAGAGTGAAATTTATTTTCATAATGTCAAAAAAGTACTGAAAGACGGGATGTGATACTACAGTACCAACATTTCAGATATTTAAAGAAGTTTTGATAACAGTAATTTTTTGAATGCGTTGAAGAAACTATCAACTTTGCTAAAGAAATACAATGTTTTTAATGTAACACGTCTTCAAATGTAAAACGTCTTCAAAATCAATAGTATCATTTAAGAGAAGAGTACTTTACGGGTACTTTATCCTCGTCAGTGATCATCAATTTATATTATCATTTAAGAACATAAAAGTGATCAATTCAAACAATGAAATATGACCAAAGACTATGAGAGTTAACGTTATGTCCAAAAATGCCGAAAGACGTAGAAGGTTGGGTGGGATATAATACAATATGACCCACTTTTATGAAATATTTAAGAAATATTGTGAACAGAAACTTTCGAATGAAGATCTGCCGAATGTCAAAAAACACAACTTACGTAGAAAGTGCCTACTACAGTAGTATGGAAGACATTTGCAGGAACACATAAATGAACGTCAACCGTCTTAGTTGCTCTTTTCATTCCCGTGTCAGCGTTGCACGTGTATCTACCCTCGAAGGACTCATCCATAGCATCAAGTGTGATATACTGCAATAACATAAAAGTCGTATATTTGTATAAAGCTTCCCAAACCCCCCAATGGGCTTTATTTTACAGTATAGACTCCCTTGCGTTGTCTACTGTCCTATTAGTCATATAAAGCCAATACATATATTATAGCGAAAGTAAATATTCAGATCTCCTTTGGTAGCCTAATCTTTACTATTTATCATGGAACATAAAAGTAAAAGAGGAGACCATAAAGCTTCAAAATCTTAGTTCAAACATTATAATTTGCAAATAATCATATAGTACATGACATTGTAAAACAGAACAAGACATTATAGTATTCATCCACGAGATCAGGGGAAGTGAGCATATACTACTTGCAAGCACAGGGAGCAAGCTCAGTGTGCGTGTGGAATTTTATAGCCTTAGAAAAAAGAAAGGGACACATCTTCGGTATTGTCAAAATACGCATATTATTAAAATTATTAAAATTCTACAAAACTTGAAATATTGGGGTCAAATTTTCGTTTCTGTCTTTAGTTCAATGTATTTTCCATAATCCCTCAAAGTTTCAGCGTTGTAGCTTTCATAAATGAGCCGTTATAGCCGATAATCTTTTTGTAGATGACCGAATTTTTTTAGTCGACATTTCACTTGTCCGGAATTTACCGCAAAGATAGCAGGGCATATTGGAGGAAAACCAAGTGAAACTGATAATGTCAATAGCATTCTCCAATAAAACAATCAAAAACAAATTGAACCTACCCCTCAAAGTATTAAATGCAGTCTTCCAGCAGTGGAAATTCGTCTTTTTTCTACACGGTCGGTTTTCAAACAAATGATCAGCCATCTTATGCTCACGTGATCAGCCTTCTAGTCTCATTTGCAAGAAGAGCGCTGATTGGTCGGGGGTGTGTCATTGGATGAACAGGACACACCCCCGACCAATCAGCGCTCTTCTTGCAAATGAGACTAGAAGGCTGATCACGTGAGCATAAGATGGCTGATCATTTGTTTGAAAACCGACCGTGTAGAAAAAAGACGAATTTCCACTGCTGGAAGACTGCATTTAATACTTTGAGGGGTAGGTTCAATTTGTTTTTGATTGTTTTATTGGAGAATGCTATTGACATTATCAGTTTCACTTGGTTTTCCTCCAATATGCCCTGCTATCTTTGCGGTAAATTCCGGACAAGTGAAATGTCGACTAAAAAAATTCGGTCATCTACAAAAAGATTATCGGCTATAACGGCTCTTCTATGAAAGCTACAACGCTGAAACTTTGAGGGATTATGGAAAATACATTGAACTAAAGACAGAAACGAAAATTTGACCCCAATATTTCAAGTTTTGTAGAATTTTAATAATTTGAATAATAATATGCGTATTTTGACAATACCGAAGATGTGTCCCTTTCTTTTTTCTTAGGCTATAAAATTCCACACGCAAACTGAGCTTGCTCCCTGTGCTTGCAAGCAAAACTTAACGTGAATAGTTTTGAAGAATGAATATTCATCTTCCCGTCCACATACTCTCACTTTGAAATATCGTTTACTCTGGGATTCGCAACTGTTCCATTTGGAATTCTAATGATTTTGCTTTACCTTTTCGACGTTCCGACCAAATAAATGACGGGTTTATTCAGTGTAAGAGTTTATAAATGATTTACTAATGTACGGCTATTCAACCTTCGAAGAAGGGAAAAATGTGAAAAAACAAAGTTGTATACAAATGAGTTAAAGAAGATCCTGACGATAATCTCAACAGCACTCTCAATAGAGCACCTAATTGAGCATCGACGGACCCCTAGCAAGCTAGAGGTGGGATCAGGTGCCCGGGAGGAGTAAGCATCCCCTGTTGGCTAGCCGCACCCGCCGTCGATGTTCACGCACAAAAATGAAAAGAATATATAAAATGCATGCACTGTCTGAGGCCACGTCTATAAAGAAAGTGCTATGGCGACAATGTCAGGGAAAAGACATTATAATGCAAAGTTCACTTTAAATGCATGTAACTTATCTAAAAAAGGATATATAATTCTTTCTTATAACTGAATTTTGTAAATATATTGAATTACCTTATAATTTGAAAAATGGTTCCAGATTAAATCCAGATCTCTTCTCCCCTCACTGCTAGAATCATCCTTGTACAAAGCTAAGTTTGGTTTTGGATTTCCATAAGCCACACAAGACAGTCTTTTTGTTGACCCTCTCCTTAAGTATAAGGTACCTTTGCTTTCTGGATACATTGACATAGCTAGGTTACCTCTCCTAACAGCAGGTCTAGTTCCATCTAGAGATTTGTCATCCGTTATGAAATGAGTTTTACGTATTCTCAAATCTCCCCTAAGTTTGTCTTTAAATCTTAAACTGAACGTTGGGAGAACATCGATTGCTCTTGAAAAGTTCTTAGGAAAAATGAAACTTGCCTTCATCATTCCTTCCTTCATTTCGAATATATCTGCATAATTAAACAAGGCATACTTCTCCCTCAACTCATATATTTTCCCATCTATTAGAACAGCCCCTTCCATTACCATGGTTACGTCATTGTCCTTCGTAACGTTATGGGTACACATGCAGAATATCTCAATCCGTATAGTATTTTCTAATGTAACATGCCTTGGTTTGCTCATCATACAATCATAGCCTTCAGTGGTTCTAGTAGCGTTGAGTGATTCCGAATCAGAATATGCCTTCAGTAGATACTGTGCACCGATTGGTTGGTATTTTGAGTAACAGGTGAACAGTGCGACGTGATGTGGACCTTTCTGTTTAACAAGCAATATCCCCTTTATCCTGTTACCATCCCTGTATACCAGATTCATTCCAACTTCTGAAACCGACAACATGCATTTTTTTAGTTTTGTATATGTAAAGCTAATAAACATTAACTTCACCTACAACCCAACTCGACCTCTAAGTGGTTCGGTATCATGAAGGAGAAGTAAATAGTGTGTATTAGATATTTGGGATGATACCAGACTGTCGGGTAGAAGAACAAGGAACGACTTGTTATGACATTAGCTTACTGACTTAAAGGCAAGTAGATACATAATTTACAAAATAAATATATGCTATAGAGGTATTACAACAAATGGCCTCTGACAAATTCCTATGATTGTTGATGATAGTGTATTTTATCAGAATACATAAATATGAATCCATTGCTATAATAAAATTAATTGATTCATTTAAATTCAACTAGAACTCTAACCTTCGTGCTCAAATGTGCTAAAGATGCAATCTGACTGATCAGCTTCTATAACATCCAAAGTAAAGAGTGTTACACCATTGGTATCTACAGTAGTAGCTGATGATCGAACCAACTGAGGCACAAGGGGAAGGAATTCATCATTATAAGATTCCAGCTCCTGAAACGAAGATAGCTCCTGAAACAAAGATAGCCTGAGTATTTGAAAAGTATGATCATCCAATATCATTTGATTTCATTTCCATCTAAAATACATTCAAAGGTGGGATCATTCATCTTGTATTTCGGTGATATTTTGGATTAAATGACAAGTTCCCGAATACATGATGTCAAAATGATAAAGGGCCAAAACAAGACTTAATTCAGGTAAAAGATCTGTAAAGAAGTAATTATTACACTTTAAACATTCAATAAATGAGAGTCAGCTTAACTGCTGCGAAATAAAAAGAGTGGTGTTTATTAAGTGCCAAGGTGATTTTCTTACACAGCAAAATGTATTTCAGTAGCACACTCTGGTTTTTATATCTAAATTGTACATTTACTTTGCAAAGAGTGCGCTGCTTCAAAGTTCCTGTAGGGTCAATTCAGTAGCAGAGTAAAATGGAATGTATGTGTTTTTGCATTGGGTGTTTTGGGGTTTTGCTTTAGATGCTGGTGTTGTTGGAGATACCCTCCTTTGTTTTATGATCAAAATAGCATTTGCGGGATGGTGTTTAAAACCTCTTTTAATTTCGATTATATTGGATGAAATGGCAAATTTCGAAATAGGAAAATGGTATATACGATGGCAAAATGATAAAGAGTCAAATTGTCAATATTGAAATATATGTTCTATACATGTAGCATTAATTTTATTGTACTAGACACGCGTTTCGGATATTGAATCTTCGTTAGTAGTACTTAGTGTCAAACAGGTTTAAGACAAAGTGAATTTTTCTGACTTCATCTACAATATAGACTTTTAATTTCCTCATGTCAAAGGCGGCTTCAAATTTTGTGTAGGGTGCATCCAGAAGCGTATTTAAGATGAAAATATGGCCAAAAAATCGTTGGAGGGTAGTCTTATGTAAATAAATGCTTACACGTGCTCCATGAAAAAAAAAAAGACAAAATACTTTATTGATGGTTTGATCTTTACGAAATCATTTGTAACTTTGTTTTGGCCTTTTACTAATGTGACATCAAATATATATTTTGCTATTTCGGAAACAAGCCATTTCACCGATAATACCATCGAAATTAAAGGAGTTTAACATCTTAGCACCATCCCTCCAATGCTATTTTGAACATAGATTTTATTTGGATGTGCTACTGAATCGACCCTACAGGAAATTTGTAGCCGCGCGCTCTCTGTAAATGTAAAAATGGAACCTCAAAAAATTAAATAGGGCGCTACTGAAATTATTTTTGGTGGCTCCGCTGAAAGCATCACTGATGAGAATTTAATATTCGAAACACGTGTCTGGTGCATGTAAATTGGTTTGGAATTTTCTTCAAGAAGGTAGAGAATTGGAACCTTTTGACATGATTTAAATTACAGTATTGAGTATTCAGATTGGTGAAAAATCTTTATTTACAATACTCGTAAGGGCAAGGAGCTTTATTCTAATCATGACCGATAAAAAAATGTGTCGAAACCCCAGCTAAAATGACAGCTATGCAATGAGGGAGATACCCCTCTGTTTTAGAAATTAAGAATTGGAACATTTCATTATTCTTAAATAAGTTAAAACGTACCCGTTTACGAATAAATGCTCCATCAGTGTTCGGCATTGTTACAACAGTAGACGATAAGGAGACAACTAAAAATACACATAGGGCTGGTGTGAGCATTTCCAAGTGTAAAATGACGTTGTATAAACCGAATAACGTATAGTAATGGCTATGAAGGCTGTGATAAACTTTTCATATTACACATAGTTGCATAATATTTGTCGGTGTAATTTTGAGAATATGTTTCTACTAATGTGTTTAAATACTAATTGCCAGAGCTAAAGTGTCAATTACATGTATCATACATTTCTGATATTCTAAATCGTTTGAAACAATTGTTGTTGAATTTTTACTTCTTCAGTAAGTGCAGCATTATTATACACTTTGAAAATATTCAGGATTACCCTGTTCCTTAATTTGTTTTACTGTTTTACATTTATTTTAGAAATAATATGAGTACTTTATCTAATGTATGACAAATATGGGCAATGACCATATTCCAATACTTAGTACAAAATTGATAACTCAGAAAATCATAAACCGAAGGCATACAAAACCAGGATAAAACGAAAACAGAAACAAACAAAGAAAAAATGAACAATTAAAACTTGTCTTTTTTTGTGTCTTGAACATTTCAATTAAAACTGTTAAAGTTTGAGTCGTGAAATACTGCGATTTATGTTGCGTTTATCTAAATCAAGCGGAGGGGAACCATTTGAAAACTCCATTTTACTCAAGGTTAAACTATGAAATGGAAATACCATTTTCAAAGTTACCTGTTTCTTAAGGAAGTAATTTGACTGATGCACGAGTCAAGTACAGTCGATGAAATGGTGCAATACGCTAAGGCGTCGGTATTCTCATGATTTACCTCAATATTGTTCAAGAAACTTCTTGGAAGGGTAAAATTAGGTGGTCTAGATTTCGTACACATTTATTTACTTAGGTCAAATGACATTGTTTGATGATATACATCAAGTAAGGTTATTCCTAGTATAATTTTATTATAATAGTCCTCGGATTATCTGCCATGATTCTCAATATTTGTGTTTGTTGTAGTTTTCAGAGGTTTCTCTTTTTTTGAAATTATAGGTTCTACAAGAAATATCATATATGACAAGCGTTGAAGACACTGGGCTTGCAGTTTTGAATAATAGTGTATGTCTTAATTTATTCATCTAATTTACTTTCCGTTGCGCTACCTTAAACGAATTTTGTTATTTTAGAGGTAATATCTGAGTTAAATGTTTTGATAGAATTGTTTATAAATTATAGGTTTCAAAATTAACATCAAAGAAGTACCTAACAGTAATTCAGTCTCAAAGTCGAGAAGGCAAGACCAAGTCGAGCGAATTCCCATCGAAACGGTTGCGAACCCCGGAATGAAGAACATTCCGAAGTGAGACCAGGTGCCCGGGGAGAGTCAGCGTTATGGAACTGTGTAATTGTTCCCGTCTGTTTGTCAAATTGTTTAACGTCTTCAAATTCATGAGCATCATTTTAGAGCAGATAAATTTACAGCATGGGCCAGACATGCACGTTTCGAGTATTTAACCCTCGTCAGTGATTCTAAATCTAAGCAATAAACATTACAGAAGTACGCATCAGTTATTCAGTCTCATAGTCGAGAGTTAAGGCAAAATCATTAGATTTTCCACAGAAACGGTTGCGAACCTCGGAATTAACAAAATTCCGAAGTGATACCAGGGGAGTAATGTGATATTACCAAAATATGTGAAAATGATGTACTAAATATGCAGAAAGACGTAGAAAATGGCTGGGATATGATGCTACAGGACCAAGCTTTAGAAATTTGAGAACATTTTGAAAGCAGAAATTTTCAAATGCGTTTGAAGAAACGACCAACCGAAATTGATCGAACTTGGCTACATGTGCCCTCGGGGACTCTTGGTCAACCGGTAGTGACACTCAGACTATTTAATGTTAAACGTCTTCAAATTCATTAGCATCACTTTAGAGCAGGAATATTTCTTTTCGAGTAGGAAAAGTTCTGCTTTGTTTTTTCCCCAGCATTCGCAAGCCTTTCGATTATGGTGTTTGGAATCTGGTTTCGGCTATTGCGTTTGACTTCCATTCACTGATTGAAACCCTCTATTTATAGCTCTTTTGCAAGCACATATTATTCATATTTTCAAAAAGATGTTAAAAATAGTTTCACTAATGCGATATTTGTCTTATTTCGAGCTTATCGTTTAAAATGCTGATTTGAAATTGTACCTATCATGTAAAGGGCCATTCAATGTATCTTTGATAGTATAGATGATTATGAAAATGAAGTGTTCCAACTCGTTATCTAACTGATTAAAATCATGATTTATTGAAAGAAATTTTCTTACTTTGAAAATATAGCAAACATATTCGCCTTAGTTTGGCGCGAAAAGAATATTTCTTTCAAGACCCCTCCACTGATTATTGAATGGTACATCTACGATAACGATATACGACATATATACATTGTATGTGCATAAATGAAATATGCTATGGTATTGTCTTCTCCAGAAAACAATTTAAAGCCCTTCATGACTATCAAACTATCAGCAATGCGTTGGCAAACTTTTCATGATACGGAAGGTACTGGTAGGTTTAGATTTTGAACCTGATATCTTCTTTAAAAATAGATATAAGGATTTAAAGTGGCATTCAAAATGGCGACTGTTCACCAAGGACCGATATTACATCAGACTTACGTAGAATGCGATGGATGTGAGGACGACAATGAAGTGGAATGGTACTGTATATCATGTAAAAGTAATCTATGTGGAAGCTGCAAGACCGCCCGCTTACACAGGAAACACATCCTTAAACCATGGAAGAATCCAGAATCAGTGAGTGCCCGGCAAGACGCCCCAATGCCGTGTAAGGTACATCCAGATAAAACCTATGTCAACTATTGCACAGACTGCGATGTTCTCTGCTGCTCAGCATGTAATGCAGGAGATCATACTGGCCACCATTTCAAAACAATTGAAGATATCATTGGCGAAAAACGCGCTGCTTTGATGAACTTTATTGATGAACTGAAAAGAAATTGTACATCGAAGGCAAAAGAAAAGAGGGAAAAATTAGCAGGGATTAAAGAGAAGAGTATCTTTCGGTGCAGCATGAATAAGAAGAAAATTAAAGAAAAAATTGATTCCCTAAGGAAAGATTTATCGGTAATGGAAGATAAACTCATGAAAGAAGAGGACACCATTGAATACGAAAATGTTTCGACTTTGGAGAAGGACATTTTGGAGGTTAAGGAAAAAGAAGACAAAATTACTGAAACCATCGAGGATATAGAACAGGAACTGTCATTTTCTAGCAACCAAAGCATCATCCAAAAATCACTATCATCGTTTAGTTTGGAAGGTTATAAAGTACAAGACACCGATCGATTGCCTACCAACGAATTCGAAGTGAGCGACTTTAAATTTCCAAGTACTACAGATACAATTGGATCACGAGAAAAGAGGTTTGATAAACTTTTTTCATGAATAAAAAATGAATAGGAATGATAGCATTGAAAAAAAAACCTTCTCTTCGAAGAAATGATAAATAAATATATGACATAAACCAGGGACGGCCTGTTAAAATTTCATAATTACAAATTCTGAAGGATAAACATTAAAGATATAACATGACTTGTGTGTGTGGTAAAATAGTAAGTGTCCAACATTTTCAAGGAGCTTAGATAAGAAGAAGGCAAATTGATAGCAAAACAAATCATTGTTTAAGACACTCAAATAAAACGCATGATTGCCATTGAACCATGCATATATAGGGTAAATTCCATGTTTGCATCCTATCTTTTTTATAAATCTCTATAATGAAATACTGTCATAGAGTTTTTTTCGCTCGGAATTACAAATGTAGTTCAATGCCGAAATTTCAACACTCACAGTACATACACATCCTGATGTACCGTAATTCATTTCACTTTATAGATCATTTATACACTTCTGTACATAGTCCAAATATAGTAATTGGTGAACACAAAACTAAATTCATGAATCATAACACAAATGTTAATTCATGCCACATATACAGAGTAAATCATAGTATATAATAAGTAGCACTGAAAAGGAAGCTAATACTAGTACAAATTCTCCCTCTGTATTAATCAAAAGCAAGGATGATCACACTATGACCGTCGGATCTGAATTTGGAATAAGGAAACTGCCACAAATTCTTAAATGAAGAAATGAAGACGTACACTACAATAAAACATTTTGTATATCTTGCTTCCTCAACATCTTATGTTGAAAGAAAGGAGGGGATCTCCAACAACACTAAGTTGCAGCACCAAAAGCAAAAACCCAAAACACCCGATGCAAAAACACAGAGCAGACACCCAGAAAGAGGGAGAGAGAGAGAGACGCAAAAGGGACAAGGAACACCAACTCACACCATAGAAATATGAAACATAATTTAAGACACCACATAGGGTATTTTGTGTGATGTGGTTGATTTTCGAATACAAATGTATATTGCTGTATATTGACTATAATAATGAAATGTCCCAAATCGTTACCTTTGTCAATACTCAATGTTCTGACATATAATTCAGCAAGAAAGGTCTCATCAGTGATTTATGAAAGAAAAAAAATTCATTGCACCAAACACTTGTTTTGGTTAGTAAATACTGATCAGTTTTAATGTGTCAGTCATTTCAAGAAGACGCAATTACAATTTTTGTACCATTATGAAGTTTGAACTATGGGTTTTGTGTATCTATTTAGTAAAGAGTGCGCGGCCCAATGTAAACCTCCTTCAATTCCGATGATAGTTTTGATTGCAATGATAAATTTTCGAAATAGCAAAATAATATATGATGCCAAAATAAGTACATATACTTTTTATTCAGTTTTTAATCTGAAAGATATTTCAAATCCAAATTACGTAATTTACATGAAAGATTTGTCTTCGCTCCTGTAGATGAAGCAGCCAACAACACCATAATCATTTGAAAACGTTACTATATATATCAACTTTAATTTCGGAACATTCGTATCATATAAGATACTCGCGTCAGAAAAAAATCACTTTCTCACGACAAGATTAATGATCAATTGTCCAAACTCATTGAATGGTGCTACATGTATAATCGAGATGGGAAAACCTATATTTGTACATCTGATTCAAAGGGTTTCTTTTCCGCTACAGAATACAAATCATACAAATCATGGACATGTAGCGACCTGTGTAGTGCCTTGTCCTTTCTCTTGGACAACATTTATGAAAGATTTGGTGAGAATCTCTACAATAAGTTTTGGGAATCCTATGGGTACAAATTGTGCGCCTCTTGATGCAGATTTATTTTTATACACACATGAAAAAGAATTAATTCAAAATCTTCAAAAGCAAAGAAAACATGATGATGTGAAATGTTTCATTGGTACTTCTATGTACCTGGATGATATTCTTACTATCGATAATTCTGTTTTTGAAAAGTACAAAGATGTAATTTATCCAAAAGAATTGACTCTAAACAAGGCAAACGTTACAGACACAGAAACACCATTTTCAGCTCACCTCGACGAAGTTGAGTAAGCTTATGCTATACCCCCGCACTTCCGCGTACGCGTCCGCGTCCGGTTAAGAAGTTTGGGGTACATGTAGCTCAGTATTTGGCAAAGTACTGATGCTACAGTAACCAAACTTGCACAAGTGATTCACTTTGGATGCTGAGGTGATCCCATGCATCGGATGCTGCATCTGACCTACATTTTCTGCTTGAATGACTTGATTAAGAAGTATGGGGTAGCTCAGTATCTGACAAAGTACTGATGCTAAAGTAACCAAACTTGCACAAGTGATTCATCATGGGATGCCAAGAAGGACCTGAATCTGAAATACTTTTTCCACTTGAGTGATTTTGCTTTTATATTGAGCAATGTACAAGTACTATATGTACCAAACTTGCATATTGGATGTATCTTTGATCAAACGTTCAGAAAATGACCTTGACCTAATTTTTCCACTTGAGTGATTTTGCCTTTAAAAGCCAATATACCTGTACTAAGAAATATGTTTGAATTGAATTTTGCTGCCACAAGGTGAGCTTCGTAATCTGTGATTACCTATGTTTGGACCTAAATATCAAAATTGTCAATGGAGAAATTCATACAAGTGTGTATGACAAACGAAATGATTTTGGTTTCAACATAGTAAATTTCACCTGGCTTGACGGTGGTGTCCCTAGATTACTGTTATACGGTATCTACATTTCGCAGCTCATCCGATATACCAGAGCATGTACTGAAGTTTTGAATTTTCAAAGTAGAAATTAATAATTTACAAAAAAAATTTTAGGTCAAGGTTTTCGCTTTCATAAACTAGTAAAGAATTTCTGGAAATTTTCCAAAAATTAGAATCAACTTCTATTGAAATTTGGACCTATACAAGGTTGCCCTCCACAATTATTTTGACATTTCGCATTATCGCAGACCCCCCACCTCTTATATTACTCATTATGGACTACCTAATGTGATGTCATACTATGTATTTGGTATCAATAGATTCAGAAAATTTTAAATTCTTAATTTATAAACAATTTAACAATAAAATCTAATATAAGAACCACATTATCCGTGCTGAAATGACATGAAAATGGGGTGAAATTTCGTGCAAAAAGTACCATATTGGACAATGTTAAGGGCAAAATTTCGCAAAGTTGCGTCATTTTTCTCAGATATTCCAATCAACAGTCTGAAAGATATATTTTTACTCTAAATCATATGGAAAAATCAGGAGGTCCCTACGGCTCGTTTGCCCGAAACCACTGTCTTACCATCTTGTGTGAATTTTGACGCGAGGAAATTCCGCCAAAATTCACATGGTCCATCGCACGTTGCAATGTTTATATAGGATACGAAAGTAAGGATTCAAATATTTTCAGTGTCCTTTTACAAACATATTACCCAACACTTTTCAACCATTTCATTACTTTTCACCCTTGCTTTATATAAGCTGCCTTATCCAGGGGTATATGCCCTGATAGCCTTTTACATTAATATTCAACCCCTAATTTTATACGATATGATGGAGTGGAACTATAAGGGGAATTTTTTCCCGTCAAAGATATAAATTTGTGTTTATTTGAAAATTTAAGGTTTTTCGCATCTAACGGTACCATAGTTATAGCGCTACGCCTGACACCTTTGTCGCTACACAGTACCGAAGGGCGCGTGACGCGCCCATCCAAGTACCCCTTCATGACCATGATGAGGCTTACATAGACAGACATGTATATATCAATGTTCAGGTAGATACACCATAGTGTCTTTTTGTATTTATTCTGATTCTTCATTTAAGAAAAAGATAAAAGAAAGCCAAAATTTCACTTTTGAGGATGGTTGCTATGGCAACGACAACATTTTGTTGCTTCGGAACCCGTTATTCGATTCCGCAATAAGGCCAGTATTGGAAATGGTTATATGCATCATTTCTGTTTTCAGGTCAATTTGGTTGCTATGGTAACCATTTTTTTCAAATATTAGCTTATTTACATAAATTTGACATTTTCGTAATGTGTTGATACCTGTCATTATGTGTTAAACATAATACTTGTGTCTCTTTGGTGTGCCAAATAAAGCATGAGTGCATAGCTCGTACTGCTTTTTTCTCCAAAAATAGTGCTAAAATAGAGTCTGCATCAATTTTCATAACAATAAAAAATTTTTCAAATTTGAAAGAATCCAACAATTATTGGTTTATCACGATACAGCAGGGTCATGACCTTTATGTAAGTTGGGTTGTTACCATGGCAACCAATTTTGAAATTTGAACCTAGGAAGCTATATGGTCAATATGGTTGCCCTCCACCATTATTTTGACATTTCGCATTATCGCAGACCCCCACCTCTTATATTACTCATTATGGACTACCTAATTTGATGTCATACTATGTATTTGGTATCAATAGATTCAGAAAATTTTAAATTATTAATTTATAAACAATTTAATAATAAAATCTAATATAAGAACCACATTATCTGTGCTGAAATGACATGAGAATGGGGTGAAATTTCGTGCAAAAAGTACTATATTGGACAATGTTAAGGGTAAAATTTCACAAAGTTGCGTCATTTTTCTCAGATATTCCAATCAACAGTCTGAAAGATATATTCTTACTCTAAATCATATGGAAAAATCAGGAGGTCCCTACGGCTCGTTTGCCCGAAACCACTGTCGAACCAACTTGTGTGAATTTTGGCGCGAGGAAATTCCGCCAAAATTCACATGGTCCATCGCACGTTGCAATGTTTATGTAGGATACGAAACTAAGGATTCAAAAATTTTCAGTGTCCTGTTACAAACATGTTACCCAACACTTTTCAACCATTTCATTACTTTTCACCCTTGCTTTATATAAGCTGCCTTATTCAGGGGTATATGCCCTGATAGTCTTTTACATTAATATTCAGTACCCCTAATTTTATACGAAATGGTGGAGTGGAACCCAAGCAACATAGTATATTACTTAAGGTATTTCACAACCTGCATTTTATTAAGTAAATAAGAAGGATCAAAGGTAGACAGCATAACTATCGACAATGCGTCAGAATCATCAAACGCCTTTTGTGTTTTGTTTTTGCATTGGGTGTTTTGGGGCTTTGCTGTGGGTGGTGCGACGTAGTGTTGTTGGAGATCCCCTCCTTTCTTTTAGTATAGATTTCCTTTAGATTGGAATAAGTTACATCTTATTGTATGTAAATTGATAAGTAGTAACACTTGATGTGGTTACCATAGGAAAAATTGAATTTCTGAGTACTTCCCAAATTGACAGATGCAATCATTTTTCATTGCTATGATAAATTCAAAATATTTCATAAATTCCTTTTTATTGTTGGATGATTTTCCTTCCCATTCGGAATACAAAATATTGAATATACTACTAATTCATTGAAGCGAGGAAATTGAAACCTTTCCGCATATACCTTTGTGTAAAATGACATAAAAAATCATTTTCAAACATTTTTCAAATACCTTCATTATGCAATTGGAGTTATATTTCTTTCCTAAACAATAGCAATTAGACATGTTTTCCTTTCAAAAGAACTTTTATGTAACATAATTGAAGCATAATTTGACTTTATCAATGTTTTAAACAAAAACGAATATTGCAAAAAATAAAAGACCAAACAAAAAACAATGCATTTTTATCAGGTAAGAATAAACAGGTACAACATGCTCAGTCCGTAATATAATAAAAACTTACATTATTTCTATATGATTTTATATATATATATATATGGCTTTGGGGAACTCTTCGATATGATGACTCAAAATATTTGGTGCAGGAAATGCAATGCTGCTTACAAGCAAATTTAATGGATCTCTACAGACATTAAGTGTTGATTATTAAAGCCATTCATGAATATCTTGCATTTCTTTCTTTTCTGAATAGATAATTCACTTTTACAATATTTTTTGCTTTAATACATTACATAAACGGTCATACAGTCCATCATACAGTAGATAGTGTGGGAAAACTGAGGTACATTAGGATTGTGCTTAATATATTCTCTGTATCTCTGGTATAAGAATCCATTATATTTCACATTTTATGAGTGTAAAATATGAAAAAAAGCCTTAAAGATCTGTATGGAGTTTGTATTACGAAAATGAAAACGGTAAGAACATGTTTTGTCACGTTCTAAATCTGCTGCCTCTGAAAGACACTTTTAAAAGACTTTGATTATTAAAAAAGATGATTAGAGATTTTTAAAGATTAAAAATCCTACAAACGAGATAGATGCTCCTCTCAGGTGGGTGAACATCTAGCCAATCAAGAAGAACGAATTAATGTATCATCCAAGATGACTTGGGCTTTGTTCACAGAAGAGAATATAATCTTTGCTTTAATTTAATGATTTACAGTAACACTGCAGATTTTTCTGGGTGAAGTGAAAGACGAAATACACACATACAACCAGGAGTTTATCATTATAGGGGGAGAATAGAATGAAACTAGAGCTGCAAGGAGTCGGGAACTTCTCGATTCGGTTCGTTTTCGATTTTAATGTCTCGATTCGATTTTTTTCGGTTCGAGCTAATTACGAAGCCCGTAAATGGTCACACGGAACATATTTTTTTAATTCGAGCGCTCAATTTTAAATTCGAGAGCTCAATTTAAAACTTGAGCTCTCAATTTTAAATTTGAGCGCTCAATCTTAAATTCGAGCACTCAATTAAAAAATTCGAGCGCTCAACATAAAATTTCGAGCGCCCAATTTATGTTAATTTGAGCTCTCAATTAAGTTAAAATAGAGGACTTAGTTTCTTTATTTCGAGCGCTCAATTTAATATCCGAGTGCTCAATTTAAATTCTGAGCGCTCAATTTAAAATTCGAGCGCTCATTTTAAAATCTGTGAACTCAATTCAATATTCGAGAACTCAATTTAAACTCTGAGCGCTTAATATAAAATTCGAGTGCTCAATATAAAATTCGAGCGCTCAATATAAAATTCGAGCGCTCAATATAAAATTCGAGTGCTCGATTTAAAATCTGAGCTCTCAATATAAAATTCGAGCACTCAATATGATATTCGAGCGCTCATTAAAAAAATCCGAGTGCTCAATTTTAATTTCGTTCGCTCAATATAATATTCGAGCGCTCAATAAAAATCTGCGAGCTTAATTTTAGAATTCCGAGAGCTTAATTTAAAATCAGAGCGCTCAAATTATAGATACGAGCGCTCAATATCAAATTCGAGCACTTATTTTAAAATCTTGGCGCTCAATTTAATATTCGAGCTCTCAATATAAAGATCAAGCACTCAATTTCATTGTAGAGATTCGTTTTATAGACCTAGAGCCATGCATATGTCTTAATTGTATGAATGCTGAAATTCAGGGCTTATATAAAAATGTCCCTAAGTTGGATACAACAGATGGATATTCACGTCAAAGTAGTTATAAAGAACACTTATTTTTGCAAATATGATGAAATAATATTGTTTTCCGAAAATGTTTAATTTTTGCATGAAAGTTCATATTTTACCCCAAAATAGAGGAGAAAATCTAACTGTTTTCGCATTTGATTTGTCAACCCGTAATCATGCAAACTATAAAATAACTACTATAAATACATTTTCTTTTATCTCATTATCATAAACTTTGGATTTCATAAATAATGTTTAAAAATGTGTTGTTTTTCTATAAAAATAGAGGTTTTGCCCCAAAACACTGAACATACTTAAAGTCATCATTTACTCATTCTAAACATGTTCACATGAAATGCACAAGAGTTTGGAATGAAATAAACAAGAGCGTGCTGTTTATTTCTACACAGTGTGTATTTCGCGGTAAAATGCCTACTTTGTAGCCAATGAATACAAAATATTTTAGATTCAAGATTTTAAAATTTATGGATAAAGTTGAGACCAGTCCTTAAATTTGATTTCTAGTATCTGGTTTAGACTTGGACTATTTCTTTAAAGTTTATAGGTATTCGATTTAGCCCGATAGTTCTTAGTTTCTGGAGCTTCTTTTCAACATGACTATCCCCTAGTCTTTGGAATGTAATTGAAGTATCTAGAAATAAGCTTACCAAATTAAAGTTGTATGAGGAATCTTCAAATACATTACATTTTAGTAATGATCAAGGTTTTTTTTGCGTATAGATCATTGTGTAGAAGAAATACTTGATGAGATTCAGGGCGTAATACAGTCCTTATCTTATAGGCTCCTTCACCCTTTACTACTCTGGAGTTAATGGCAAATTAAATTATCACCATAGTACCAAAAGATGGATTTCACTTAGTTGTCATATACACTGTCTTTTTTAACACTGGATAAAGGACAAGGGGCCGAAAATGTGTTTCTTTGAGTGTTTGTGTTTTTATTTGTCGCTTTTTTATATCACATTGCATACAGAAAATATTCATGTTTTCCTTTTTTCGGTAATTAAAAAAAAACAACAACACTCCCCCCAATTTTGCAACTGAAAATTGCGGAAACATTTTTTCCGTCTGAAGGAACGAAAAACTGGTACAAGATATGATAGATTTCCGAGGGTCATGGGGTGGATGCACCCATAGACGTGATACATCCTAGACGGAAATTGGAGAAGCATTCTCCTCTAAAAAGAGTGGGTTATGAAGGCAATTCCCTCAATTTTTTAAAATTTGGACGGTAACAGACTTAAGCTGTGTCCCTGTTTTCAGACTCTGGATAATAAGATGAAAATGAATATTGCACTCTATATTCATTCACATATCCATCGGTGTTTTGGGCCCTTACGTCATGTTGTCTCTTTGTATGTTCATCTTACATTGAGGAGCTTATTTTACACCCAAATTGTGCATTCTTCGAGACCTCTGGGTAATCAGAAAAGTGGGAGAGTTGTGCGCACATAATTCGGATAATTACACCGTCTACTACTGACGTTGTAGATGTCGTCTTAAGTCGGCACCGATTGCCCAAATATGGTCTCATTGGTTTATGTGTAGTCTTGTATTTGATGTTTATATGGTAAGATTTGGTGTTTCTTTCCCTTTGCGTCTCTTTCCTTCTGTGCATGTCTGCTGCGTTTTGCATTTTGGTGTTATGGGGTTTGCTGTGGGTTCTGCAACCGAGTTTCGTTGGAGATCCCCTCCTTTCTTTGATAGAAAGACAAAATCTACTTCTTTTCTTCATCATGTTCACTACTTACTACTTTAGTTTAGGAATGGAGATTTTAAAAACAGAGATCTCAGCTATCTAAATTAGTTGTTCTGAGAAATGCTCCCCAGCAAACTTTTGAAATTAAGAAGGTATCAGAAATAATTTCCTTAATTCTCTGAAATTTATATGAGAACGATCGGTTACATTATACCTTATTGCTTAAATTGTCTTCATCATTAAAAGTACCTGTCAGGGATAAGATTGGAGTCTCTGAAGTAGGACCTGTTAAGATAAGTGCCATATTTAGCCCTAAATCTCGTGACTTATCTCTTCTGCATGGCGAATCGTACACAGTAAAACATTAATCATTATTGAAATGTAATGTATTTGACGACTTTTTACATGTTTTACATTTCATTAAAGAAACCTTGATTTTGTATTCAACATAGTAAATTTCCCTTGGCTTGACGGTGATGTTCCAAGATTACCGTCATATGGCATTTACATATCACAGCTCATCCGGTACGCTAGAGCATGTACTGATATTTTGGATTTTCACAGTAGAAATTTACAAATTACCAAAAAACTTTTAGGTCAAGGTTTCCGCTTTCATAAACTAGTTAAGACTTTCTGGAAATTTTACAAAAAATCAACTTCTTTTAAAATTCGGATCTATACATGCAACAGAGTACATTACTATGGGTATTACACAACCTGTCTTTTATGGTGATATGATAAACAAAATAAAAAGGATCAAAGGTAGGCAGCATAACCATCGAAAATGCGTCAGAATCATCAAACGCCTTTTATACCGTGGGTATGATCCTAATGTCACCAGACGGACACTAGGCTTGGTACTTGACCAATCTACAATCTTGTACAAGCACATCCTTGAGACTTGCACTCTGACTGACTGTGACGACGGGACTCCATGACGGGCCCTGTCCAAACCTCTTTAGAGAAGACAGGGCCCCGACCACCTGTCCTCTCTGAATGTCAGTCGGACTCCTCGGGTGATTTCATACATGAGCTCGCTACAGCCGGCAGAGCACGGACTATATTACGCATGCCCTCTTTTTATATCCATTTACATATTCATCTGTGTCTCTGTGGCCTCTGTGTTTCGCAGTCTTGTTTGTGTGATGTCATCTTACAGTGAGGAGGTAGTTTTACACCACAATTGTACGTTCTTCGAGACCTCTGGGTAATTGGAGAAGTGAGAGGGTTGTGCGCACGTAATTCAGGATAACCACACCATTTGCTACTTGCGTAGCAGATGGCCGTCCAAAGTCGGCACCGGTTACCCATTGGTCTCGTCGGTTTATGTGTAGTCTTTTGTGTTTGATGTTTACATGTCGTGTGTCTCTTTTCCGTCTCGTGCTGTACTCGTCTTCTATGTTTTTGCATCAGGTGTTTTGGTGTTTTACTGTTGATGCTGCAACGGGGTCTTGTTGGAGATCTCCTCCCTTCTTTTTAAGATTCTAAAATTAAGGTCGAAAGAGGTAAGGGTGCACAGATAGAAAAACCGATAATATCGACAAAAAACCGTAGAAGTTTTAGAATATCTACCAAAAACGGATCAATATAAATTAAAAGACATGAAATATGTATACATTGTGTATTAGATATAAATTTTGAACGTTCTATTTCCTTTAATAGGTAAATAATGAAATCAGGAACTCAAAATAAGGTCTCATTTTGTATTCAATGCACAATGTAAGCCTATTAGCGCGAAATACACATTGGCGGAGAAATGAGCATCATTCTTGCTTATTTCATTCCTAATTCTTGTATATTTCATTTAATCATATTTAGATTACAAAAATTGTCAAATGTGCTATATTTTACGGTCAAAAAGGTCGATTCTTAAAAAATGCACCCCCTTTCCATTTTTGGTTTTTTTTGGCTATGGGGTTGTGTTCCCCCCGGAGATACAGAACCCCACTTTGCCAAAAAAAAATTGTATCATTGATATACATCTTCAGTAAAAGTGGCTTTCTGTATATCCGGGGAAACAATGTACTGACGAGGGTTTAGTACCCGAAACGTGCATGTCTGGTCCATGCTGTAAATTTATCAGGTCTTAAATGATGCTATTGAATTTGAAGACGTTTAACATTCAAATAAACCTTTTCCGTTTTCTATTGATTTCTATGAGAAAAAGAGAAGTTTTGACCCCAAAATTAGCAATAATATGCAAAACAGATAAAAAATAAAGCCTGTGTTTGTGAAACACGAATGCCCCCGATGACATCTTTGTTAGTATAAACTTCATTCATATTTCTTTTATTTTTGTCTTATTTAAACACGAAGAGGGGGATACATTTTCAGATGAGTCCTCAATTAAAACTTTATTGAGAGCTCAAATTTACATAAAATGATTTCTCGGATGTTTTTTATTGAGCTCTCGAAAATTAATTTGAGAGCTCAAATTTATAATTGAGCGCTCAAACTTTCAATTAAGCGCTCTAATTTTAATTTGAGTGCTTAGAATTTTAAATTGAGATCTCGGATATTATATTGAGCGCTCGAAATTTATCTTCTGGAATTCAAAATTGATAGCTCGAATATTAAATTGAGCGCTCGAATTTAAAATCGAGTGCTCAAATTGTAAATTGAGCGCTCAGATCAATATATTGAGCGCTCAAATTTAATATTAAGCGCTCGAAGTTTATATTGAGTGCTCAGAGTTTAAATTGAGCACTCGAATTTTTTATTTGAGCAATCAAACTTTGTTATTTGAGCGCTCAAATTTTTTATTTGAACACTCGAATTTTAAATTGAGAGCTCGAATCTTAAATTGAGCGCTCGAATTTAAAATCGAGTGCTCAAATTGTAAATTAAGCGCTCAGATTCATATATTGAGCGCTCAAATTTTATATTAAGCGCTCGAAGTTTATATTGAGTGCTCAGAGTTTAAATTGAGCGCTCGAAATTTATCTTGAGCGCTCGAATATTTTATTTGAGCACTCAAATATTTTATTTGAGCGCTCAAATTTTTAATTTGAGCACTCGAATTTTAAATTGAGAGCTCGAATTTTAAATTGAGAATTTTAAATTGAGAGCTCGAATTTTAAATTGAGCGCTCGAATTTTAAATTGAGTGCTCATATTGTCAATTGAGCGCTCAGATTCATATATTGAGCGCTCAGATTCATATATTAAGCGCTCAGATTTTGTATTGAGCACTCGAAGTTTATATTGAGTGCTCAGAATTTCAATTGAGTTCTCGGATATTAAATTGAGCGCTTTAAAATGAGGGCTCGAAATAAAGAAATTGAGTCCTCTATATAAACTTTATTGAGAGCTCAAATTTGCATAAATTGAGCGATCGAAAATTATATTGAGAGCTCAAATTTTATATTGAGCGCTCGAATTTGTTAATTGAGTGCTCAATTTTGATAACTGAGCGCTCAAATTTCAAATTGAGCGCTCGATTTTAAAACTGAGCGCTCGAATTAAAAAAAAAAGTTCCATGTGACCCTTTACGGGCTCCGTAATTTACAATATAATTTTTCATGGATATTTTTTTCCTTTTATTTGAAAATTTGATTGAAATCTCATCTCAATCTAAAAAAAATGCATAAAAACCCAGTTCATGTGAAAGCACTGTATGATATATATGTTTATGTATCATCAGGAAATATTATATTCAAAGACAAGACCACCCCCACCCCCCTCATCACAGAACGGTCTTGGGGATATAAATTCGATACTGCGTACAAAAGATACATGATAATTTACCAGTTTACACAAAGAAGTTCATAGGTAAAATACTTAAAAAGAGGCAATTTTCAATTTGAGGAAGCACTCGTTGAAATGCGATAAAAGTCGCCGGTTCGAATTTCCACGACCATGTATTTTCTTACGAATTGCTTGGTTAAATGCACTTGAAAGGTTCACCTTTTATTCTAAATCACCACCTAAAATCATTCTTATTGGGAATCCTCCGATCAGTGCATACTTCAAAGTTGAAATAAGAACGTTTTTCTGCATTATTTAGACTATTTGACTCGAATCGTTTCTGACCACTACGACTCGAGTTGGAGCTAAGAATCGCGATTCTCGGTGCACCGCGTGTGAATCGTTGCAGCACTAAATGAAACTGAATCTAAAGATGACAGAAAATCAAAAGGGATTGTAAAAAAATTAAAGAACTAAAGGATGATTTACAAATGTACAATTCTAACTCCAAAAAATTGAAGAGGGCGATACTGAAATGAATTTTTGTGGCTCCGCTGGAATATTCCAAACGCATGTCTGGTGCATGAAAATCGGGTTGGAATTTTCTTCAAAAAGATATAGAGTTGGAATCCTTCGGCATTATTACAACTAAATGACCAATGGGAATTACACAATAGAAATAAACAACAATATACATGGAGACGAAAAGACTCAACAGAAGAGACAAGCAGAATTGATTATTTCCTTATTCAACCAGATTTAATACCAAAATTGATATCAAATGATAAAGGACCTGCACCAATCAGATACTCTTACCACATGGCAGTTTCACTCAAAATAGATGATAAAGAATGTTCATAGGCGGCCAGGATACTGGAAAAGTAATAATAGCCTTCTAAATGATGCTATATATGAAAAGATTATAAATATCTGCATAGAAAAATATAAAGTAAAAATATATAAAAATCAAAATAATGAACAACATATTTGGGACATGTGTGACTTTGAAATAAGAGAACTATCTTTTCAATATGGAAGACAAAATTCAAAGACAAAAAATGTAACTAAATTGGAAAATAGACTACTGAATACTACAAATAAAAAAAAGACATTGAAGAGCAACTAGAAAATTTCATTGATGAAAATGCTAGGGGTGCTGAAATCAGATCTAAAGTAAAATGGATAGAGAATGGTGAGAAAAATACAAAGTACTTCTTAAACCTAGAGAAAAAGAGACAAACCAAAAAATCAATAATAAGATCAAAAGATAAAAATAGAAATTGAGTTAAAGATCAATCTTATACATTAAACTGGAAAAAAAATATGAAAACCTATACACCTCTTGAAATCCTGATATGCAAAATATAAATGAGTGTATAGAAAAAAGTTGACATAGAAAATGTACTTACTGAAGAAGAGTCCAAACTATGTGAAGGACCAATTGCATACGAAGAATGCAGCAAAGCAATAATGAATAATAATAAAATAAATCCCCGGGTTCTGATGGACTCTCAATAGAATTTTACAGGCAGTTTTTGAATAAATTAAAATAATTAGTGGTGAATTCCCTTGACAATGGATACGAAAATGGCAAACTATCTAACTCACAGCGTAGGGTAATACTATATTTGACATATACAAAAATGACCCATATAACCTTATTAACTGGCGACCCTTAACACTAATAAATTTAGCTAACAAAGCTTCGCCAAGATGTCTAGCAGAACGAATAAAACCAATTCTACTTAAAAACATAAACACATACCAGAACTGATTTATAGAAGGCCGAAGTATTCACATCAGATTAATTCAGGATATAATAGAACAGGCAGAAAATAACGAAATAGACGGCTTTATTCTATTATTAGACTACGCCAAAGCGCTTGATTTAGTGAAATGGTACTTTATGTTTAAAACAATGAAAAAATTGATTTGGAATTGTCAATATTGAAATATATGATCTATAAGAAGAGTCCAAACTATGTGAAAGACCAATCACATACAATTTGTCATTCAGCTCATTTTCAAATGGGTACAAACATAATATACAGATATAACAAGTAAGTAGAAATATTAGCACTTTAAATAAGACAGGAAAAAAAACATAAAGGGTATAAAAATAAATAATTCACAACTAAGAAATTTTAAAATATCACAGTATGCTGACGATACAAGTCTTTTTCTAAAAAATAAACATGACATAAACGTCTTTCCCCGACATGTTAGCCATAGCACTTTCTATAAAGACACAACCTCCGACTGTGCATGATTTCATGTATTGTTTTCATATTCGTACGTCAACTTCTTTTGAAATTCGGACCCATACAAGCAACAGAGTATTTTACAACCTCCGTTTTATGGTGACATTATTAACTTAATAAGAAGGATCAAAGGTAGACAGCATAACTATCAAAAATGCATCAGAGTTATCAAACGCCTTTTATACCGTGAATATAATCCTAATGTCACCAGACGGACACTAAGCTTGGTACTTGACCAATCTACAGTCTTGTACGAGCGCATTTTTAAGACTTGCACTTTGACTAACTATGACGACGGGACTCCATGACTGGCCCTGTCCAAACCTATTTAGTGAAGACAGGGCCACGACCACCTGTCCTCTGTGAATGTCAGTCGGACTCCTCGGGTGATAACATATATGAGATCGCTACAGCCAGCAGAGCACGGACTGTATTACGCACGTCCTCTTTTTATATCCATTTACATATTCATCTGTGTTGCTTGGACCCCTGTGTTTTACGATCTTGTTTGTGTGTGGTCATCTAACAGTGAAGAGGTTGTTTTACACCTTAATTGTGAGTTTTTCGAGACCTATGGGAAATCGGAATAGTGGGAGGGTTGTGCGTACGTAATCCATGATAACAGCACCGTCTGCTATGTACGTGGCAGATGGCCGTTCTAAGTCGGCATGGTTGCCCATTGGTCTCGTTGGTTTATGTGTGGTCTTTTATGTTTTATGTTTCTATGGTGTGAGTTGGTTATCCTTGTCCCTTTTGTGTCTCTTTCTGTGGGTGTTTGTTCTGTGTTTTTATTTTGCATTGGGTGTTTTGGAATATTGCTGTGGGGTGCTGCAACTCAGTATTGTTGGAGATCCCCTCCTTTCGTCGACGTGATTCTACACTTTGCAAGACAATTCTACTGCAGGATTTACAGAACAAGCGATAGTACGAGGGACAATTTCATTATTTGGTAACGTTGCACCGAAGAAAGTAAATTATTATATTTTCAAAAGAAACATGTGACTTTGAAAAAGAATAGCAGTTCTTTTTTAAATTTACGTTCGAAATAAGATAAAATAGCCTTATACGTTTAATATATGTTTCTAAATAAGAGTTTAAACATAGGTGAATGACAAATATGGATAATGACCATATCCCTGTCTACAGTACAAAATCGATAATTCAGAAAATCAGAAACCGAAGGCATACAAAATCAGGATAAAACAGGAACCAAAGCAAACAAAAACAAAAACCTCCACCATATGAAAAGAAGCGAACTCCCGATATGAGAGTGAGACCAGGTGCCCAGGAAGAGTAAGCATCTCCTGCTTGCATGCAACACCCGTCGCTTCAATTCGGTAGAACTGTCACATCCGGTTACTTCCATTTTGGAAGATATAGAGTACAATCTTTGGTTGGATGGTTCAAATGGTCTATGACAGAATACCATCCACCATTCTGGATAGTGGGACATCATAGTGTATGACGAGTTCCCCATATCGACCGTAGAACTTCCTCAGTGACGATGTTAGTCGGTCACAAACATATCCCTGACTGAGAAGCTTATCTGAAAGACGCCTAGCTCTCAGAACAAAATCCGTATATTTGGTACTTGCTCTGGCATAGCGTATCAACTGAGATATGAATCATAGATTTGGAGACACGTTTTTAACTAACATGTGGATACAGCGCGTCGGAACGCGCATTTTACATATTATATCATGCGTGAAGAATGACCATACATGTACATGTATTTTAGATGAAATAGTGAATGTTCAAATCTGATTGTGCAAGATCTCTACTTGTTGAAAATTATATCATCCTTTAAACCAAGTCATGCGTTCGACAATAGAAAAAAATAAGTGTCAGATTTACATGATTACTTTATCTTCTATGCGAGTTGTAGAAACCATAGATATATTTAAAAATCTAAATGAATGTTAATTTAAAAAATTAATAAGACATTATTATGTTTATAGAATTCTTTAACACGCTTACAATTATCACTCGAAACAATTTTTTTCATTCACGTAACTTCATTCAATGCAATATGTGGCTTGTCGTCAAGGGAAGCAATTCTTGTAACGATGGTACACATTTACGACGTATGTAACGAGAAGGGTTGTCCTTTTCATTGCAATCCCGATGACATATATGTTTCTTGTTATCATTTAACCCGTAAATCTTCGGCTTCTATATCTGATAATTTGAATAAATAACCTATCTACTTGTTTTTGTTTTATTTTACGCATTATTAACGTTTTGTTAGATATTAAATTCTGATGTCAACCATATATCTACTGTCAAATTTGACCACATTTGTCTATGTAACTCTTAGAAATAGCACTCAAACTAAGAAAAGTCTCAAATAAATGAACAAAAAAAACCCATAAAAGGACAAAACAGTTTGTCAATACCGCAAAACTATATTTTATGCACCGTAGCACCGAATGCGAAAAAATAAGTTAATATGCAAAATTAAGTACTTTTTAGAGACCTGGTCCCCTTAAAGAACCCCGGTGAACTCAAAATTTCATAACATATATTAATTCTACGAATCTTCAAGTTTAATGTTAGCGTAGCCAGATTCATATCCAGTTTATAGTTTAGATAGTCTGATTTCCCTTTAAGTACTTACAGAAAGAGACGCAAATGAGAAAAGGAACACCAACTCACACCATAGAATCATTAAACATAAAAGACCACATATATACCATTTAGACTCATGGGCAACCGTTGCCAACCTAGGAAGGCCATCTGCCACGTTTGTAGCAGATAGCGTAATTATCCTGGATTACATGTGCACATCCCTCCCACTTTTCCAATTACTCAGAGATCTCGAAGAACGCACAATTATGGTGTAAAACAACATCCTCATTGTTAAATGACAATCCACAAACAAGACAGTAAAACGCAGGGGTCCAAACAACACAAATAAATATGTAAATGGATGTAAAAAAGAGGACGTGCGTAATACAGTCAGTGCTGTAGCGCGCTTATATATGCTATCATCCGAGGAGTCCGACTGACATTCAAAGAGGACAGGTGATCGGGACCTGTCTTTTCTTAAGAGGTTTGGACAGGGCCCGTCATGGAGCCTGTGGTCACAGTTAGTCAGAGCGCAAGTCTTAAAAATGAGCTCGTGCAAGACTGTTGATTGGTAGCAAGCCTAGTGTCCGTCTGGTGACATTAGGATCATATCCCCGATATAAAAGGCGTTTGATGACTCATTTTCGATGGTTATGCTGTCTACCTTTGATCCTTCTTATTTTGTAAATATGAAATAAATGAACACCATACAATGCAGGTTGTGAAATACCTTCAGTAATATACATGTACTCTTTTGCTTGTATTGGTCCAAATTTCAAAAGAAGTTGATAAATATTTTTGTAAAATTTTCAGAAAGTCTTAACTACTTTGTGAAAGCGAAAACCTTGACCTAAAAGTTACTGAGGGTTTTGCGCACGTAATCCAGGATAACCACACCGTCTGCTACTGACGAGGCAGATGACCGTCCTAAGTCGGCACCGTTTGCCCATTGGTCTCGTTGGTTTATGTGTAGTCATCTGTGTTTTATGTTTTTCTGTGATTTGACGTTCATTGTACTACTGCGTCTCTTTCTGTGCGTGTCATTTTTGTGTTTTACAGTGGGTGTTTTGGGAGGTTGCTGTTGATGCTGCAACTAGGTGTTGTTGGAGATCCCCTCCTTTCCTTTGTAATCTGTAAATGTCTACTATGAATTCCAAAACATCAGTACATGCTCTAGCATACCGGATGAGCTGTAAATGTAGATACCGTATGATGGTTATCTAGGAACATCACCGTCAAGCAAGGGAAAACTTACCATGTTGAGCCCAAAATAATTAAATCAGTAAATTTATCTGTTCTTAAATAATGCGATGAGTTTGAATAATGTCGAAGGGTTCTAACTCTATACCTTCTTGAAGAAAATTTCAAACCAATTTCCATGCACCAGACATGCGTTTCGAATATCAAATTCTCATCAGTGAGGCTGCTTGCGGAGCCACCAAAAACCATTTCAGTAGAAGAAGTGTAACATATGACGTTTGAAAACTTTCAAGGAAAAATCCCACTAGTTTCCACTCAATCATCCTATTTATTATGAACAATTTATGGAACATAACAGGAGATTCTAATTTGTATCAATTTAGTTGTCTTTTCTCACATTCTTTTATAAAAAAAAAAACGTTGTCTTTTTCAGGGCCCCAGAAAGCCTTCTCAGCGGATACCCTTATGGGTAAGTTTAATTTGATAAAGGAGCCATTCGTTGCGGTTCCATTTACTTATACTAAAACCATCATGAAATTATACAGAGAAGCAGCAAATCCAACCATTCCCGTAAACTTTGGCGGGGAAACTGATTGTACAAACAGTAGTTGACTTTTCAGACTTTCATGTCAAGGAGAGAGAGCTCAAGGTCACACATCTGTCGAATAGCGAATGAACAATTTTATAGTTCAAGGTCATTTGTCATATCCGTCAAACTGCGGATAAGGATTATTGTATCCATGTCACTAATTATCATTTCATTATCATTTGTGGTATAATCCATGAATATTCCACTATTGCGGATTATCATTATCCGTCACCTGTATATATTATCATTATCAATATGTTCATGATTATCTTACTTTTGCGGATTACAGTATACTTATCCGTTACATGTATTTTATTAGTCATAGGTAATGACAATACCATTGTTGATGCTCACTTGCAAGTTTCATGCATTCTGTTCATAAATATTAATTATTATCCATCTTCTCATCATATTACTCTCATAGATTTCGATACTGACTACTAATAGAATATTTCATAAAACCTGGATTCATGGTGGAATAACACTGATTTTCATGTCTAACATAGCTTCAATCATGATTATTATAATCTGATTCTCATACATTCATCATGACATAAACGTCTTTCCCCGACATGTTAGCCATAGCACTTTCTATATAGACACAACCTCCGACTGTGCATGACTTTATGTATTGTTTTCATATTCGTGCGTCAACTTCTTTTGAAATTCGGACCCATACAAGCAACAGAGTATATTACTTCAGGTATTTCACAACCTGCGTTTTATGGTGACATAATTAACTTAATAAGAAGGATCAAAGGCAGACAGCATAACTATCAAAAATACGTCAGAGTTATCAATCGCCTTTTATACCGTGGATATAATCCTAATGTCATCAGACGGACACTAAGCTTGGTTATTTACCAATCTACAGTCTTGTACGAGCGCATTTTTAAGACTTGCACTTTGAGTAACTATGACGACGGGACTCCATGACGGGCCCTGTCCAAACCTATTAAGAGAAGACAGGGCCCCGACCACCTGTCCTCTGTGAATGTCAGTCGGACTCCTCGGGTGATAACAAATATGAGCTCGCTACAGCCGGCAGAGCACGGACTGTATTACGCACGTCCTCTTTTTATATCCATTTACATATTCATTTGTGTTGCTTGGACCCCTGCGTTTTACGATCATGTTTGTGTGTGGTCATCTCACAGTGAGGAGGTTGTTTTACACCTTTATTGTGCGTTTTTCGAGAACTATTGGAAATCGGAATAGTGGGAGGGTTGTGCGTACGTAATCCAGGATAACCAAACCGTCTGCTATTTACTTGGCAGGTGGCCATCCTAAGTCGACATGATTGCCCATTGGTCTCGTTGGTTTATGTGTGGTCTTTTATGTTCAATGTTTCTTTGGTGTGAGTTGGTGATTTTTGTCCCATTTGTGTCTCTTTCTGTGGGTGTCTGTTCTGTGTTTTTATTTTGCATTGGGCGTTTTGGAATCTTGCTTTGGGGTTGTGCAACTTAGTGTTGTTGGAGATCCCCTCTTTTCTTTGGCGTGATCCTACACTTTGCAAGACATTTCTACTGCAGTTTTTACAGAACAAGCGATAGTTCGAGGGACAATTTCATTATTTGGTTACGTCGCACCAAAGAAAGTAAATTATTATATTTTCAAAAGAAACATGTGACCTTAGAAAAAGAATAGCAGTTTTTTTAATTTACGTTTGAAATAAGATAAAATAGCCTTATACCTTTAATATATGTTTCTAAATAAGAGTTTAAACATGGGTAAATCATAGATTTGGAGACGCGTTTTTAACTTACATGGGGATACAGCGCATCAAAACGCGCATTTTTGCATAGTATATCATGCGTGAAAAATGACCATACATGCACATGTATTTTAGATGAAATAGTGAATGTTCAAATCTGATTGTGCATGATATTTTCTTGTTGAAAATTATATCCTCCTTTAAACCAAGTCATGCGTCCGACAATAGAAAAAATAAGTGTCAGATTTACATGATTACTTTATCTTCTGCGAGTTGTAGAAACCATAGATATTTTTTTAAAAACCTATAAGAATGTTAATTTAGAAAATAAAGAAGACATTATTATGTTTATAGAATTCTTTAACACGCTTACAATTATCACTCGAAACATTTTTTTTTTCATTCACGTAACTTCATCCAATGCAATATGTTGCTTGCCGTCAAGGGAAGCAACATATAACCTAAGAAGAAGGGAGGAGATCTCCAACAAGACCCCGTTGCAGCATCAACAGTAAAACACCAAAACACCCGATGCAAGAACACAAAAGACGAGTACAGCACGAGACGGAAAAGGGACACACGACATGTAAACATCAAACACAAAAGACTACACATAAACCGACGAGACCAATGGGTAACCGGTACCGACTTTGGACGGCCATCTGTCACGCAAGTAGCAAATGGTGTGGTTATCCTGAATTACGTGCGCACAACCCTCTCACTTCTCCAATTACCCAGAGGTCTCGAAGAACGTACAATTATGGTGTAAAACAACCTCCTCACTGTAAGATGACATCACACAAACAAGACCGCAAAACGCAGAGGCCACAGAGACACAGATGAATATGTAAATGGATATAAAAAGAGGGCATGCGTAATACAGTCCGTGCTCTGCCGGCTGTAGCGAGCTCATGTATGTAATCACCCGAGGAGTCCGACTGACATTCAGAGAGGACAGGTGGTCGGGGCCCTGTCTTCTCTAAAGAGGTTTGGACAGGGCCCGTCATGGAGTCCCGTCGTCACAGTCAGTCAGAGTGCAAGTCTCAAGGATGCGCTTGTACAAGACTGTAGATTGGTCAAGTACCAAGCCTAGTGTCCGTCTGGTGACATTAGGATCATATCCACGGTATAAAAGGCGTTTGATGATTCTGACGCATTTTCGATGGTTATGATGCCTACCTTTGATCCTTTTTATTTTCTTTATCATATCACCATAAAAGACAGGTTGTGTAATACCCATAGTAATGTACTCTGTTGTATGTATAGATCCGAATTTTAAAAGAAGTTGACTGTAATTTTTGTAAAATTTTCAGAAAGTCTTAATTAGTTCATGAAAGCGGATACCTTGACCTAAAAGGTTTTTGGTAATTTGTAAATTTCTACTGTGAAAATCCAAAATATCAGTACATGCTCTAGCGTACCGGATGAGCTGTGATATGTAAATGCCGTATGACGGTAATCTTGGAACATCACCGTCAAGCCAGGGGAAATTTACTATGTTGAATTCAAAATCATCCCTTTTGTCATATACACTTGTATGAATCTTTCCGTTTACAATTTTGATATTTAGGTCCAAAAAGGGTGTTTCTATATTTGAAATGTTTGCCTTGTTAAGGGTTAATTCTTGTGGATAAATTTCATTCTTATATAATTCAAAAGCAGGATTGTCAATGGTTAGAATATCATCCAGATACCTAGAACTATTATTGAAACATTTCAGCTCATCAAATTTTCTTTGCTTTTGAAGATTTTGGATAAATTCTTTTTCATAAGTGTATAAAAATAAATCTGCAACAAGAGGCGCACAGTTAGTACCCATAGGAATTCCTACAACCTGCTTGTATAGATCCTCACCAAATCTAACATAAATATTGTCCAAGAGGAAGGACAAGGCATTACACAGGTCACTACATGTCCATGATTTGTATGATTTGTAGTCTGTCGAGGAAAAGAAACCCTTCGATTCAGATGTACAAATGTAAGTTTTTCGCTCTCGATCAAAACACAATTCAATGAGATTAGATAATCGATCATTAATTTTGTCATGAGGAAGTGTGGTGTACATATTAGAGAAGTCGTATGAAGAGATCGTATTGGCTTGGAAATTTCCAGATTTCATTTTTTCAATCACATCCCCTGAATTCTTAATAGACCAAGGTACACATTTACGACTTATGTAACGAGAAGGGTTGTCTTTTTCATTGCAATCCCGATGACATATATGTTTCTTGTTATCATTTAAACCCGTAAATCTTCGGCTTCTATATCTGATAAGTTGAATAAATAACCTATCTACTTGTTTTTCTTTATTCTACGCATTATTAACGTTTTGTTGGATATTAATTTCTGATGTCAACAATAAATCTACTGTCAAATTTGACCACATTTGTCTATGTAACACTTAGAAATAGCACTCAAAATAAAGAAAAATCTCAAATAAATGATAAAAAAAAACCATAAAAGGACAAAACAGTTTGTCAATACCGCAAAACTATATTTAATGCACCGTAGCACCGAATGCGAATAAATACGTTAATATGCAAAATTAAGTACCTTTTAGAGACCTGGTCCCCTTAAAGAACCCCGGTGAACTCAAAATGTCATATTATTAACATATATTAATTCTAAGAATCTTCAAGTTTAATGTTAGCGTAGCCAGATTCATATCCAGTTTATAGTTTAAGTAGGCTGATTTCCCGTTAAGCACCTACAGAAAGAGACGCAAAAGGGACAAGGAACACCAACTCACACCATAGAAACATTAAACATAAAAGACCACATATATACCATTTAGACTTATGGGCAACCGTTGCCAACCTAAGACGGCCACTTGTTACACATGTATGTGTGTCTGAGGGTACTGTTATTCAATAAAGTGTTCATAAAGGGCCATCTGCCACATTTGTAGCAGACGGTGTGATTATCCTGGATTATATGTGCACATGCCTTTCACTTTTCCGATTAATCAGAGACCTCGAAGAACGCACAATTATGGTGTAAAACAACATCCTCATTGTTAAATGACCATCCACAAACAAGACAGTAAAACGCAGGGGTCCAAACATTACAAATAAATATGTAAATGGATGTAAAAAAGAGGACATGCGTAATACAGTCAGTGCTGTAGCGTGCTTATATATGCTATCACCCGAGGAGTCCGACTGACATTCAAAGAGGACAGGTGATCGGGACTTGTCCTCTCTTAAGAGGTTTGGACAGGGTCCGTCATAGAGCCTGTGGTCACAGTTAGTCAGAGCGCAAGTCTTAAAAATGCGCTCGTGCAAGACTTTTGATTGGTAGTAGGCCTAGTTTCCGTCTGGTGACATTAGGATCATATCCCCGATATAAAAGGCGTTTGATGACTCTGACGCATTTTCGATGGTTATGCTGTCTACCTTTGATCCTTCTTATTTTGTAAATATGAAATAAATGAACACCATACAATGCAGGTTGTGAAATACCTTCAGTAATATACATGTACTCTTTTGCTTGTATTGGTCCAAATTTCAAAAGAAGTTGATCATTATTTTTGTAAAATTTTCAGAAAGTCTTTACTACTTTGTGAAAGCGAAAACCTTGACCTAAAAGTTTCTTTGTAATCTGTAAATGTCTACTATGAAATCCAAAACATCAGTACATGCTCTAGCATACCGGATGAGCTGTAAAATGTAGATATCGTATGATGGTTATCTAGGAACATCACCGTCAAGCCAGGAAAAACTTTCTATGTTGAGCCCAAAATAATTAAATCATTAGATTTATCTGTTCTTAAATAATGCTATGGGTTTGAATAATTTGAATAATGTCGAAGAGTTCTAACTCTATACCTTCTTGAAGAAAATTTCAAACCAATTTCCATGCACCAGACACGTGTTTCGAATATTAAATTCTCATCAGTGAGGCTACTTGCGGAGCCACCAAAAACCATTTCAGTAGAAGAAGTGTAACATATGACGTTTGTGAATAACAAACAAAACTTTCAAGGAAAAATCCCACTAGTTTCCACTCAATCATCCTATTTATCATGAACAATTTATGGAACATAACAGGAGATTCTAATTTGTATCAATTTAGTTGTCTTTTCTTATATTTTATTTTTAAAGAAAAAAAGGTTGTCTTTTTCAGGCTCCCAGTAAGACCTTTCAGCGGTTATGGGTAAGTTTAATTTGATAAAGGAGCCATTCGTTGACGAAATAAATAGTACGTATGTATCATATCCAACCACCATGCCAAGTCTTTCGATATTCCCAAGATATTGCTTTCACAGTCTTTAGACATATTTCATTGTTTGCATTTAGGATCTAAAATAAGGGTTTAGTACCTGAAACGTGTATGTCGTTCCATGCAGCAAATATATATATTCTTCAATAATGCAGTGCAACACATGACATGAGTGAATTATAGTGAACTGAATCGTGCAAATACTCGAATAAATTATGCAAAATTTTAGGAAAGCATGAAACTTGGTAGGGGTCCGTCGATGCTTAATTTTGTGCTCTATTGTGAGTGCTGTTGAGATTATCGTCAGGATCTTCTTTAACTCATTTGTGTCACACTTATGCCCTTTGCCGTGTGGAGCTCGTAAAAAAGGTTCCTCGCGAGGGGTTTGACAGTAAGTGTTTTGAATATATTTTCCTGACATTGTCGCCATAGCACTTTCTATATAGACATAACGTCAGAGAGTGCATGAATTGTAGATATTGTTTTCATTTTCGTGCTTAAACATCGACGGCGGGTGCGGCTAGCCAACAGGGGATGCTTACTCCTCCCAGGCACCTTGTCCCACCTCTAGCTTGCTAGGGGTCCGTCGATGCTAAATTTTGTGTTCTATAGTGAGTGCTGTTGAGATTGTCGTCAGGATCTTCTTTAACTCATTGGTACACTCATTCTTTGGGCCATTCTTTACATATTGGCTATGGACCCACCTCGAAAAATCAAAATGACCGCTATTTTCAAAATGGCCGCCATTAAAGAACACAATTATAATTTCTGAATACATTGACATGGAATTAGCATCTATGGAATAAAATTATCTCTACTGAATGTTTATACCAAATATTGCGTTTGATAATGGGCATACATATTTTTTAAAAAACCGTCAGGCTTGTAAAACTGCTTAGTTTTGCGCGATGCGTAAATTGTCTACTTAACGACGTTACTTACATGCATTTCATTTGGCATCCCAAAAAAGGTCAATAAGCACTAATACTTTAAATTTACTTTTACAATGAAAGTGTAAATTTCTTCATGATTATAATGATAATATCTAAAAATTTTTTTATTTTTTAAATCATCAGTTTATTTTGCTGTTTATACCTACAGAATGATCTCAATAGTGCTACAATAAAGTACTGGAGGTCTAACTACAAGATTCTAATTTTTCTCTTACCTTTTTACTTGACATACAAACATGTATGATACTTAGATAATATCACAGTGATACACCAGATTTCACAATCACTATGTATCAGTTTTTAGTGTAATGTTCAGTTCGCATCACTAGTATCCTCTTCAGAGATAAGCTTTATAGCCTTATTTTTTTTCAACCAGTAGCAGATTAAGGAGGGGAGTCGAGTTGATACCCATTTTCGCTCAATTGTTTTAATTTTGACTCGGAATCCATGGACAATACTGTATTGTGTGTTTAAGCGCTTAAACATTGGATTTGTTGTACCTATAACCTTCATTCGCCGTAATACATATCCTTAAACTTTGAAATTGTTAACTTGCAACACATATTTTCAAACTGACAAAGACTGACAAAGACTGGAGCTTTCTCTATCATGTGTCTATGAATATTGTCTTAATGCATTCTGTCACAATCTTCATAACAGAATAAGCCTTTTATAAGTTATTGTAACGTGTTTGGGTTCGAACTTCTTAGATAGAACAATGAAAATAAATGAGCATGGAACGAAAAGTCTACGAGTCAATACATACAGAATGAAACCTTAAAAATATTTACAAGGAATTATGCCTTAATTCAAGAATCACTTTAATCAACAACAAAATAATTAGACGGGGCCTTATATAACTTTGAGTCTCTGGGACCGATTGCTGGAGACCTTAGCTTCGAGCACTTATTCTCCAACACCAGGTGCTACAGGCCTAGGCTCCCAGCACTATGTCTCTCAGACCTATAGTGCTGTAAACCTCTATGCGCTTCACACTGATATGGCTTCTATACCACACATGTATCTATCTAAATCTACAGCGCATCTATTTATAGCAATGTCTATAAATAATCCTAACCAAAATAAATGTACGTCTTATCAGCTCGGCTTCTCATTAACGACTGACTAAATGTGCCGGCTCGCTTCCTTATATATTGTTCGTATTTCGCAATACCTCGGACTTTACCCATGCAACATCAAAAGCGAAAGTAGGTCCGAATTTATAATACTACGAAGACATATCGTGTGCCAACTTTATCACATTACCCACGCCTCTAATATCACATGCTTCCTCGCATGGCAAATTCTGCTTCAAAGGATCATAATACATGTATGAACAAAATGATATTATTATAATAACTTTGGAATCACAAGTGTAACAAACATGAGTGATAAAAAGGATGGAAGATGACATATATCAAAAACTGTATCATATGATTAACATGAAAAAAAAAATCATAGAAATGAAAAAGTTAGGATGTTCTTGAAACATCTTGAAAAAGATATCCTGTCTGGATCTATGATAACGATTGCACTAGTGTATATATAGTAAATCACATGTTAAAGAATTCTTCATTCTCCGTGATCTCCTCAATGTCCCTTCCTCCTTCTTTGTACTTTACAACTGTTATTTTCTTTATCCTGTTTCTGTACTTGGTACATTGTGTTGAGGCATCTTTAAGCTCAAGTTCAAAGTCGTCTGTTTGCACAGCACTGTCGTCCATCATGATCTTGGGGACAGGCACTACTTGTTCCTCTGAAGGTCGTTTCTCTACAACCTTCCTTGAGAATACTGGAAGTGGTTGTGTTCTCTTCCTCACGATTCTACCTTGCAATAAGTCAGCTTCAATCGCAAGTCCTTTAGAGAAATCAGGCGTTGAAGTCACAACTGATGAATCATCTTCAACGTGGCTCTCCTCTCCAGACACTTGACCGATCAGCTGACCAGGGTCATCATCCCATTCACTATCAGTCATAGGAGGTACACTAGCAGTGGATGGTCCAGCCTGCTGAGAAACATCAGCGCGCACGACTATAGCTTCTCCTGAGCTACTTGGCCCTGGACTGTCCATCTCATTGCTTGCAGTGGCTTCCCCCGGACTATACTTATCTGGGTGCTTAGTGCGCATGTGCCTCTGGTAATAGACTTTCTTCTTAAAGCTTATCTGACACTCAGTGCACTGTATTACGTTCGTCGCGCATTCAAGGACATGCTTTGTCCATTCGTCTTTGTTCCGTTGCTCCTGGAAACACATAGGACACACTAGCTGAGTCTTTCTCGGCGTCGTCTTTGTGTTCACCATGGTTGTCTGAAACAGACGAAATCACTTGTTACTTCTACTATTGAAGGAGACATTATAAACAAAGGTCTAACACAGCTATTTACATTATTTGTGACTGGACTGGTAACTTAAAAACCTTAATCCGTAACATAATCTTTTAACCATCTTGCGGGTTTTCTCTCTCTACCAAGTCTTCCAGGCAGTACAAGATTCTCAACTGTCTCTAACTCTTTCGTACTAGTTTCGACATTCTCACATTCTTGTGTAACAGAAGAGGATTCATTCTCTCTTTCATCACTTTCTTGGACACTTTCGCCTCTCAGTGTCTGAGTCTTGCATACTTTCATGCGATCACAGTGTATGACTTGTTCGCTACCATTTCTACCACAATCAACCTTGTAAAGGACTTCTGATATCCTTTTCAAAACTTTGAAAGGACCAAGCCAAAATGAAGTGAATATTGACGAACAACCAATCTTCTTCTGAGGGAAGAAAACATAAACTGCGTCACCCTCTTTAAAGGTCTCGTACGACAACTTCATGTCGTAGTAGCGTTTTTGTCTACAAGTTGATCCTTCTGCGTAATCTCTCACAGCTGCATGTGCTCTCTCCATTCTTTCTTTCAGTACCCATGCCCAATCATTCTGTGGAGCATATTTCCAGGATGAAGGCATTTCATAAATAATGTCCAATGGAGTTAGGACTCCCTACCCAACATAAGTTTGTTTGGGCTGAATCCTGTAGATTCATGTTCAGTGGCTCTGTAAGCCATCATAACATATGGGATTTGTTCATCCCAGTCTCTTTGGTTGACGCTAACAAAAGCACTTATCATTGTCACGAGAGTTTTATTAAACCTCTCTACCATCCCATCAGATTGTGGATGGTATGGGGATGTGCGGGTCTTATTAATTTGCAGCAGTTTGCAGACTTCATTGAAGAGCTTACTCTCATATTGTCTGCCTTGATCGGAGTGAATTACATTCGGAACTCCGAATCTGCATATAACCTCGTTGACAATAATGGAAGCAACTGTGTGTGCCTCCATATTAGGCATCGTAAAGGCTTCCGTCCATTTTGTGAAATAGTCTGAAACGACTAATACGTATTTATTCCCACGAGGTGTCTCTGGAAGCTCTCCCAATATGTCAGTTGCAATTCGCTCCATGGGGTACCCGACTTGAGTAGTCTGCATAGGTGCCCGTTTTGTCTTGTTTGGTGCTTTCCTTCTAGCACAAATATCACATCCTGTGACATAGCTTTGGACGTCATTTCGTAGTCCAGGCCAATAGAAAGATTGTCTGATTTTACTAATGGTCTTGGATATTCCAAGGTGACCTGAAACTTTTGCATCGTGCATGAAAGACAATATTGTGCGTCGTTCTGACAAAGGTACTACTATTTGATATGCAACACACTTATCCATTGTCTCCCATTTTCTACAAAGCAGATCGTCTTTTATTTCAAGACAGTTCCATTGACTCCATAGAGATTTGAGGTCGTAACTTTCTCGTGATACGACGTGAAACTTAGGTCTCTGAGAACTTTTTACCCAAGATTTTACAAGAGCAATATCTTTGTCATTGTCTTGTTTTTCTATCAGACTGAGAGGTTCACCATCAAACTCTGTCTGGATTGTACGTACCTCTTCAGGTTAGGAGGCAAGAGTTTTGTCCCAACCTTGATATATGCCACATTGTGCACATGGCTTTCGACTAAGGCTGTCAGCACTGCCATGTTGTTTTCCAGGCCTATGCTGTATTTCATTGTCATACGAAGAGACAACCTCAAGCCATCTGGCGAGTTGACCTTCGGGGTCTTTGAATCTTAATAGCCATTTGAGTGACCCGTGATCAGTGCGTAACAGACACTTGCGACCATATAGATAATGCCTGAAATACTTAATGAAGTGGACAACTGCAAGTAATTCTTTGCGTGTGACGCAATATTTTCTCTCAGACTTACTCAGAGGTCTACTTGCATAGGCTATTACCTTCTCGTAGCCATCTTGCTTTTGTGAAATTACACAACCTATAGCTCGATCACTTGCGTCTGTGTCGACTATGAAAGGTTTTGAGAAGTCCGGATGAGTTAGAATTGGACTGTTGGTCAACTTCTCTTTCAAAAGAATGAATGCCTTATTGCAATCATCGGTGCATGTAAACGTTCTGGATTGCTCAGTGAGCCTATGTCGGGGGCGAGCTATATCAGCAAAGTCTTTAATAAACTTTCTATAGTAGCTACATAAGCCTAGAAAGGAACGTAGATGAGACTTGTCTATTGGCTGAGGCCAATCTTTAATGGCGGATACTTTGTCAGGGTCTGTCTCGACACCTTTATCCGAAACAACGTGTCCGAGATACTTAACTTGCTTTGAGAATAGTGCGCATTTTCGTGCCTTCAGTTTTAGTCCAGCTTCCTGGAGCTTGTCGAATACCTTCACCAAGTTTTCTATCATTTTGTCAAATGTGGAACCATAAACAATGATGTCATCAAGGTAGATCAAGCACACGTTCCATTGCAGACCTGACAGAACAGTTTCTAGCAGCCTTTCAAAGGTCGCTGGGGCATTACAAAGCCCGAACGGCATTACATTAAACTCGTAAAGACCTTGTCTTGTTACAAATGCCGATTTGTGTTTGTCAGAATCATCTAGCTCTACCTGCCAGTAACCAGTATTCATGTCAAGTGTGCTGAGCCATTTAGCACCACTGAGCTGGTCAAGGGACTCGTCAATACGAGGCAAGGGATAGGCATCTTTGATTGTAACACTGTTAAGATGCCTATAGTCTATGCAAAAGCGAGTTGTGCCATCTTTCTTTTTAGCCAGTACGATTGGCGATGCCCAAGGGCTAGTTGATGGTTCAATCACGCCTCGACGAAGCATATCCGAAACATGAGTTTCTACCTCTTTATGCATTTGCATTGGGAGTCTGCGAGGCTTTTGCTTAATAGGTGCTTTGTCACCTGTGTTGATCTTGTGTTTTACAAGACTAGTTCGACCTACGCCTTCGTCGGACTTTGCGAAGAGGTCACTATACCGTATCAGCAATGACTTAGCTTTTTCATTGTCACTGTCATCAAGAGATGTTGTACATCTCAAGAGAATATCTTGTAAGTGTTGAGGAACATCATTACTATCACTTGCTTCTGAGACTGCTGACAAGTCTGGCAGAGAATGAACCTCTGTAATGGGGGTAAATTTTCCGACTTCTTTAACTGGGTAGAGTATTTTTGTTTCAGAAGAAAGATTCATAACCTTAAGAGGAATACTTTCGGAGCTACGAACTAGTGTTCTAGCTAAACATCCGAATGACGAAGTCGAAAACTTCTCTGAAGGTTCTATAATTCCAGACTTTGCTGGAAGGCATCCATCCTCGGACTTGCATAGAAGTCCTGGAACAATGACCTCGGATGCAGGTGGCAATGAAACAGTTTCAGCAACCGTAACCCTGTAACAACCTCTTAAACCCTCAAAATATATCCTATGTTCCTCATTCAGAATTGTAATGATACCTCGCTGAATGTTTATTATGCAGTCGTTTGCTCTGAGGAAATCCATCCCTAGAATTCCATCAACATTTACATCAGCAATGATAGCCTCCTGACACCATACTCTATTGTCTAACTTGATGTCAAGTTTGGTTTTTCCAATGACCTGGAGCGGTGTGCCGTTTGCTGAAAGTATGTTTGCATCAACAGGACTTACACTAGTTTTACTACTAGCAGAGATGTTGCCGTATACAACATTTGAAACTAAGGACACTGTTGCTCCAGTGTCAATCAGAAGATTTGCTTGCAAACCATTTATAAAGGCCTTGACATAGATACCAGGTTCATGAATAGACTTGCAATGACCTTCAACACTTTGACCTTTACTACTTGGAGCTTGGTCTTTTGAGTCATTCTCACTATTTGGCTTGCCCTTGTTTCTATTTCTCCAGAACTGTCGTCTGTTATTTTGATTTTGCTCTGCCATACCTTGATTTGACCTAGGACAGGATCTTTAAAAGTGATCAGGCGACCCACATTTAAAACACTTGCGTTTACTTTTGTTTTCCCTGTTTTGAAACTGCGCTCTTTTCATATCTCGCATTTCTTTTTCTAGATATGTTACAGACTCTTGTATAGTCTGTATGGCTTTTTCAAGCGGACTTGGGTAGCTTGCTCGGTTTATGGACTTTACGTCCTCTTTGGCTCGAACTATACCCTCAGTATGTCTTTTTTCAGCCCTATAGAAGGCTTCTAACTCAACAGCCCTCTGAACAGCATCGTTCAGATTAGCAGGTCGTGCCTGTTTAATTTTCAACCTTATCTCCGAGTCATGCAGACCGTCAAGAAATTGTTCCATAGCTAGAATTTCTCTGACGTCATTTGGTGCTGTAGGGTAGGCAAGATTAATCAATCTCCGTATGTCTTGACCCATTTCAGGTAAAGACTCTGATGCTTTCTGACTGCGCTCACGTAGTTGCGCTCTATACAGGTCAGTTTGGTTGGAAGGCGCAAACCTGTCTTGCAAGGATTGGACTAATTTCGTATAATTTTGCCTATCTTCCTTTGGTTGGTTTCCAAGTACACCTTGTGCTTGGCCTCGAAGCGAAGCAGCAAGATATAACCCTTTTCCTACATCTGACCAATTGTTGATAACTGAGACAGATTCAAAGTGTGACAGGTAGTCATTCTACAAGCCCGAGCCATCATATGTAGTTGGCTTTATATAGTTTCTAAGACCAGTAGGTCTCTGACCTTGATCATTTTGGGGAGTACTCACACTCGCATTCCCGTGTCTCGCAGCATCATCTGCAGAAACCCTTTTATTTCCAGCACGTACAGGACTTACAAACACATTCTGTAAATCACTCAGACTTCCTACATTTCTACTCCCTCTCGTGCGCCGTACATTCGGGGCATTAACTACAGGGGTTGAGTTCAGAACAATTAAGGTATCCTGTATTTCCCTACTTATACGATCTATTTCTCCGTCCAAGAAATCGATTTCGTCATGAAGAGTGTCCATAATTCTTATCTAAAAAGACACCGCTGCTATCAAATTTTGTAACGTGTTTGGGTTCGAACTTCTTAGATAGAACAATGAAAATAAATGAGCATGGAACGAAAAGTCTACGAGTCAATATATACAGAATGAAACCTTAAAAATATTTACAAGGAATTATGCCTTGATTCAAGAATCACTTTAATCAACAACAAAATAATTAGACGGGGCCTCATATAACTTTGAGTCTCTGGGACCGATTGCTGGAGACCTTAGCTTCGAGCACTTATTCTCCAACACCAGGTGCTACATGTCTAGACTCCCAGCACTATGTCTCTCAGACCTATAGTGCTGTAAACCTCAATGCGCTTCACACTTACATGGCTTCTATACCACACATGTATCTATCTAAATCTACAGCGCATCTATTTATAGCAATGTCTATAAATAATCCTCACCAAAATAAATGTACGTATCGTCAGCTCGGCTTCTCATTAACGACTGACTAAATGTGCCGGCTCGCTTCTTTATATACTGTTCGTATTTCGCAATACCTCGGACTTTACCCATGCAACATTAATAGCGAAAGTAGGTCCGAATTTATAATACTACGAAGACATATCGTGTGCCAACTTTATCACATTATTATCATAGCTCTTCCTACAAAAAATTCCAATATTTTAAACCTTGTTGTCTGTTTTCCCCCCTTGCTTTTAATAGAACGAAATGAACATTTAGGGTACATTTTTTGTCGCCTGTACAGCATAGCGACACTTGGGGATCACTTTTTCCATTGTATGTCTGTCTGTCCGTCTGTCTGTCACACTTGGATGTCAAACCCTATATAAAAGTGATTCCTAAGTGTCACCGTTTCGCAGGCGACATATGCGTTCCTTGGAATGATTTTTTTTGCATATAGTATTTAACTATTTTTTTCTTCAAAGATGTCAACTTCATATTACATCATAATAATGGTACCACTGTGTAATAGTTATAATTTTAATTTGTCTTACTTTTAATTAGTAATGGGACATATCAGTCAGATTGGAATATTACATATCACTAACATTCGAAAGCAAATAATGCTTCATTGTACCGAGATAATCAAGGATTGTAGAAATTTAAGATACAATGTGTAAATTTGCTACTTTTTTTTATCTTATTTTCATTCATATTTAAGAAATAAAGATTTGAAAAAAATCCTGCAGGAATTTTTGAGAAATTTAAAAAAATTTCCTGCGGGATTTTTATCAGAATGAAAAAATCCTGCAGGAACTTTTAATATACTGAAATTCTAAGTACAAATTTTTTCCTGCAGGAACATCATGATCAAGATATTTTAAAGAAAAAATCCTGCGGGAATTTTTTTTCTCCCGCAGGAATTTTCTTTTAAAAAAATTCCTGTGGGATTTTTTTCCTCCAGCAGGAAAAAAAAAAATTCCTGCAGGAATTCATCAATTTCCCGCAGGATTTTGATAATTCCCGCAGGATTTTGATAATTCCCGCAGGATTTTTAAATTTCCCGCGGGATTTTTTTGTAATTAAGGTGAATATCTCAGGTGCCAGGTATGCCACAGGCATATGAGCACACGCTGGCCTATCATTAGTCGATATCAAGATATCGACTAATTCTAGATTTGTACAGGTTTGTCAACTTTCGATTTGATTCATCAGATTCAACATTGCAATAGGGGCGATTGTCCGATAGAAAGAAACATTCTTGTGACTAGTGAAAAACACGTGACCAGAGCTATCCACTTCACAAAAGTACGACATGCCGTCATGACAACGCTTTGGCATCGCAATTCTGAATTGAAATATTGCACATTAACGTAATATCTACAATGATATTTTTTTGTTGAACAATTTTTACTTTTATACCAATTAGTGTGTGATACAGTAAACCCTATGCCTTCAAAATCCTTAATGACATTTCTGGATCCTTGGATCCATTGCATCAAAGAAACGTTTGGATACTTAGAATGCGAGGCTGCCAGTGGGCTAATTAAAAAGTTTCTCACCATCCAGCCGACTAGGCTGTTTCGTTGAGAATACTCCATTTTGTTTGTATATTTTCTTTCCAAAGACAAATTGATAAATGCAACAAAGAAATTAATGAGCGATATAAAAATCGATAAGACTGTGCGTAGTAACATAATTTAATAGGAATTTTTTTAGAAGTTTCCCCTTATTTCCGCCAATTTCTTTAATCGGAACTCTCCGCTTTTCCCGAGAATATATACTGAAAGGTTTTTGATTGGTCAAGTTAATCTGCGTTATAATGGAATTTTCCTACCGCACAGGTCAAGCAATTTATGAATGACTGTGACTTGAGTTGTCTAGTGCAAATGAACTATTTTCTAACTTTTCAGAATTATCAACACATAAGTTTCAATTGTGTAACCAGTGTGTGTGTGTGTGTGTGTGTGTGTGTGTGTGTGTGAATTTCATGCATAGCTTTACTAAAACTACTCTTTATTCGAAGAGTCAAAATTTTAAACCTATTTTGAACCAAAATTTTTTTTCGCTTTTAAATAAATGTTGATATCGACCAAGCTTTTTTGGAAAGCTAATACTTGTTTATATTTTGATATGGTGTTTTTGACCCATTTACGAGTTGATGTGCAAAGGAGTAGGTTCAGAAACTACCGATATTGGCCCTGTTCAAACCTAGATTCTAAAATTGTTTTATTTCATGTTATTTCTTTATGAAAGCAATGACAAACTTTGATAGTTCAGAAAAATACGACGTTCGGGAATTTGCACGTGCTGTGACGTCATCTATGACGTCGTTAACCCATGACGGTATGCCGATTTCCGTGTTTTTAACATGTTTTAGAGACTTTATCCTGAAACTTTACCCATAGCACACGTTGTCACAGAAATTGAATTGGTATTAAATTGAAGATTATACTCAAATCTTGCTATATAGAGAATTTCGTTTCTGTGACGCACTGTGCTGTGCATCTATTTTAAAGTTTTCTGTGTTGTATTTTTACCAACCTGAGAGATATTTAGCGTGTACAGCTCTCTTTGGATATCAGAAAATCGAGAATTGTTTTTCTGTGTCTACAGATTTTGAGAATAATTTTTATACAGTTTGATTGTTCTTTGATTTCTCGTAACTACTAACATAATAAGTGCTACTATAACATATTTACCAGGACCAGAAACTTAGTTTGAAAGGGCGATTTTATGAGATATTTTTTTTAGGCTCAGTACATCGTGTACGTTAAAGTAAACGAGTTTCTGGGTATAAATATACGATGTACGTATCAGTATTGAATTTATATTAAAACTAAAACTATCAAATGGTCTACATCTTATCAAAATTTCAAAAGATAAAGATGACAAAATCTTGATTTTCCGATTTCTGAAGTGTGCTGCGCGGACGGTAGCAAAAAAAAAAAAAAAAAAAGATGGACGATATATACTTTCCAGTCACCTGTTTTAATAATAATAATAAGATACAGAACTGATAATCATCAATCAATAACTATTTTCTTGCGTTTGCGTTCTTTTATATTTATTTATTATTTTTTTTCTCTTCAAAAAATTCGGACCTTAGGACCCCCCCCCCCTGAAAAAAATTCCTGGATCCGACCATAGGGGCTATTGAGCGAGGACATGTCCGTCCATCAAACTTCCTAGTCGAGCTTCCTAATAGGTTATTCATGCCGGTTATAGATTTTTGAATTAAATCGGTCTACCCGTGTGTGTGTCCGTCCGTCCGTCCGCCGCCCTAAACATGGTTCTGAACATTTTAAAGGAATCGATTTACTTCCTTTATAAAGCCTTAACAAAAAAGGTCATGTTCAAGTATGACCCATGTCGCTCAATTATGTTCAGATTTACTCCTTGCAGAAAAAAATGCAACCTTTTCGGTAAATGTCATGCTGCATTTTTCGAAGTTTAATATGATAAATAACAATGAACACTCTCTATCCACAAATTTTCGGCCACTCGAAAAGTATTCGTGCTTTTCCACTTGATAAAGGCCGAGTGGCCAAAAATTTGTGGATAGAGAGTGTTCATTGTTATTTATCATAATCCATTTTACTCTTTCTGATTATCTACGAAAAAAAAAAAAGAAAAACGATTATCGATTCCTAAATGTCTTCAACACTAGTGCCTACCCGGCCCATGAGATATCTCTTTAGACCAGTGCTTTCAGTTTGATGTTGGATTCATGAAAATACAAAACAGACCGTTTTATTTCCTTCCTCTTAATACATTACGAACTCAGATCCCGGGTACATTTTGTATCAAACATGAACACAAGCTAAGTAATAAGCTAGATTATCGTACATCACATTTGCATAATCTAAATTGGAGTTTATAAATAAGTCATACCAATAATAATAACCTTTTCCCGTACTATCTCTCTCTCTCTCATTTTCTGACTAGAAATTTCGTTTTTCTGTTTGTCGTTTTGAATTTGAGAAGGTATCAACTGTAGTCACAGTTATTACTATTTCTGTTTAGTGTTTGAAAATAATAATGTTGGATAATAAGCGAATATTTCTTCATTTTATTCAATATATATATTAACCTTCCATTACACTTGCAGAAACACATGTATATGAATGCTTAAATACATTCTTCATTCAAATTTTGTTTTTTGGTAATTTACGTATACCTGCAGAAAGCTTAAAATCTTGAATTTTCACATTATAATACTTGATTATTGATTGTCAGTTCTATTATGTGATTACAACAAATGGCGAACGATAGCGAGCAAGCGAATTTTTTTTTCGGAGAATTGGAATAAAAACCACTATTCGTGTCTTTTTCATTTTCTTTTCGTCTTCTTAGTGCCCTTGTTTATAGGAAAGCGCAGCATCATTTGAAAAACAACGTACATGTACATTGTATGTAAAAAACTCTGGCGAGCGGTTGTGAGAAAATTATTTTAAATGCTGACGGCAAAACATTATCAAAATGAAAGATTTCTAATACAAATTCATGATATTTTTTTCAAAATATTAACAATGGCGTAGCTCTGCTTGAAAATGTGGAGGGGCACAACATCCCAGAATTTCTAACAAGCAAAAAAAAAAAGGGGGGGGGGGAGGGGGGAGGGGGGGGGAGGAGGAAGAGGAAAATATTAAAAAATAAATATTGGGTTTTCATGTTCTGTATGCACAAATTTTAATATTTCTGGTGCAATTCTAAATTTTAAGTACATGAATAAGTGGCTGGCGAGCGGCAGCGAGCCAGGAATTTTTTAAGCAAAATATTGACTAATCAGAAAATACTGTCTGTGTCCTCTATCATTAACATATACATGTAATGATATTCTATATAGTTTGAGTTAAAGGTATTTTGCAGTTTTTTATATCTGTATGACCAAAAATTACGTCAAAAGGTGGGGGGGGGGGGGGGGGGCACAAACATACTTATGCCCCCCACACTTTCAAAAGTGGGGGCACGTGCCCCCCCCCCCCCTGCCCCCCTTGTCCTACGCTAGTGTATTATGACAACAAAAGGGGAATTTGTATATTAATAAAAAAGTATGTTTTGAAAATTCAAAAGGGGGGGGGGGGGTCCCGACCCCCCCCCCCCCCCCCCCCCCCCCCATCTGGATCCGCGCTTGACCCCGAAATTTTGACAGGATGTTAACATGATGAGACGAACTTTTTTTTAAATTTGCTTATGTTCATCATGATCCAATCTTAGCCTAGGTATAACACACAATTCTTTGTTTTTGTGTTTTTATCTATTTCATTTTTTTCAATCAATTTGTAATATGCAGCTTCCGGCTTGAAAATCGATCTTTTTTTCAAATTTGCGCAAAGATCTACATTTTTTCTTGTATATGCTAAATGCTGATATTGAATTTGAAGACGTTAAAGAAATATCACCGCATCGGATGTGCACTTTTCAACTATACTTCGCAAACTATTACATAAATGGACGATGCGATAATCTGAATGTTATGATTTGTTAATTTTCAAATCTGGTAAAAAAAGACAATAACTGGAAATGAAACACAATCTAAGTTCTGTAGAATGTAAAAGATACATTTACCAGGCACTGAAATGGATTATTATGAGCTAAAGACAACGGGCCCCGTTGAAATTAAGAAACTGTCCAGGAAGCAAGTGTTTTTTTTTCAGGTGTCAATACGTTATCTATTCAGAGATCATTTCATTCGTCCACACCCACAGGGGCCGTAGCCAGATTTTTTTTTATTCTGCATATATCAAAATTCCACCTCCTTCCCTCCTTCCATTTAATCAGCTACGTACAGCTATTTCATGGGAATAAGAAAATCAAAGGTCTGAAGGCCCTGAAAGATACTCCACTAAAAATTTTCTGTAGCATCTTATTTCACTGTAAATGTTGATGTTGTAATACATTTTTTGTATTTGGATACACAATATATGCAGTTGTAAAGTGTTCATACTTATGTTAGGTACTACAATGTGCTATACTAATAATTACATTGGTGAACAAATCTGGGACGATGAAAGAATTCTGGGACAAAAATTGAAAAATTCTTAGACACATTCCGAGACATTTTTTTTCGGACTTATTAATAAAATATTGTCATGCTGTCATGTACCTAATCCAGTCTCGTAATCCCCGTGTCTCGTGACGTATAAGCATTAAATTTTGCATGCAATAAAGACTCATCGTTTTTTTCCGGGTAGGTCCGTTGAGTTGGTCTAAATTCGATACATCTCCCGAAGAGCGGAATTTCATTGCATTAAAAGTCGAAAGATGTAGGTTAGCATTCAATCACATCCCAGTTTTATAGCTTACGTTTCTCAGCGGTTGTCGGCGCTCATCCTGAACGTCATTATGATCTCAATACTTTTCGGAATTATAACAACTAATTCTTTTAAATTAGTGTTTGCATAATAACCATTTCACGTATAGAAAAAGAGACTGAAAAAGAAAAGTATACAAACTTATTTCATCAGAAGTATAAGCCCATGCGAACAGACCGGCCTTTTAATTTCTCAGCGGCACTGTTTTACAGTTTCGTTAAAAAATATTTACAATGTGTGAATAAAGTCTAGACATTCATTTTCATTTTGTCACGGACTAGTTCGAACCAGTCAGAGAACGTAAATCTCGTCACGTGCACACAGTCTAAATTTCTATAGACCGTCAGCAATTCCGCCATTGCCGTATAAATGAATTCGCATTTAAAAGGAGTCATGAAATGCCAATTTCCTGCAAAAAAAAACCTTCTTTGGGCTTGATCAACCCGACAAATCTCTCTAGACCCTAATGTATGTAACACCGGGTGAAAACGAGGGTGCGGTGTTACGCAGGGATGTGTCCTTATCCCTATCTAGAATGGTACCCTAACTTGGTGCGGCGTAGTGCGCTGTTAGGTACCGTCGAAAACGATGACTATGAGGAGGCTTATTTGTGCTTCTAGGACGTATAGCTGTCCGAACGATGATGTCAGGTGATGACGATGACAATGGCGTACATAACATAAGAATGGACAGGAAAACGATGAATATGGATTTTACAACTTTAATATAATTCCGAAATGCAGATGGGTACTACTAGCTTGAGTGTCTAGTTCCAACTGCCGATAAAAGGCATCGAGAATAATAATAATAACAAGTTACATGAAACGAGCAAATAACAATTCGATGAGGATCCATAAAGGTTAATTTACATTTTCTCAGTATTAAAGTAAATAATTCAATTGTCAAAAACCTATTCTGGCCTCTACTGACCAGTGACGTAAAATACCCGCCCAGACAAAGACGGGCTCTTGAGGGATAATTACAATTCATTATCTTAAGATATCTGTTTGAAATCAATAAACAAAACCTTTCGTGGGCCTCAATGTCAACATAAAGAACTTCCTTGGCCAGAGTCTTAAAATAGTCCTAAAGGTGACCAGAGTAATCAAGTTAAGCAATGCGCGTAAACAGAGTACTGACACATAAAAGACCCGATTTCTTTACCTCAATCAAAGTGTCAGCTTACTTACAATTAGGGATTAACTGATCGCTCTCTGATAAAAGATAAAATTATTTACAACGATATAAAGAAATTTAGATTAGAAATTTGTCTTAAAATTTTTAAATTAATCAAACTTGAATTTAAAATGAAATTTTGAAATAAACAATTTCTCAAAAATCTAAATATCATGAAGATGAAAAATACTTCATGATAAATCCCTCCTTGGTCCGGGAATCTTCGTCCCCGAAGATTCAAAAGAAAATTTAATTACCATGACAAAATTTCTAAGAATAAGGAATTAACAAAATACAACACTAAGCAAGATCTGCTACAGATGATATGAATGAAAATTGGAATGAATTTTTAGAAATATTTTCAAAAATTAAATGAAACTGAAATGTCAAAAATAAAGAAATTATTTGTGAAATGTTTATGAACTGGGATGAAAAAGTACACACAATTTATTCTACGGCTCCGAGAAAAATTGTCATCACGTTTTGGTTCAGTAGCGTCCGCGTCCACGGAAATGGCGTTGATGTCGGGGTTTGTGGTAACTGTGATTCTGTTGATATGTCTGATTGCACTGACATTGTTCACATAGGGCTTTTTGAGGTCCACGGTTACGAGTTTGCCTAATCATGTCCAAATCTTCATGAACGGATTTTTGAAGGTCATAAAATTGTTGAATCATGGCCTTCTCCGAATCTTCGCGCAAAAGTTGCTGCTTCTTTGCATTTTCTCGTTCGACTTTCAACTTCATTTCATAATCGATTTGTATTTGTAAGAAATCTTCAGAATTTCTGGATAACTCACGTGATTTGCTGGCGAGTTGATTTTGTAGGTCTTGAATTTGAAACATTTGGCGAGTAACAAGTTCCGAATTTTGAGCATTTCCCTTTTTATCGAGTTTAATCTGTGATTCTTTCTCCTTATTTGAGGCACATTTTAAATCTTGCATTAATTTTGAGTTCAGTTCCTTGGTTTCCGATAAAATCTCGTGATGTTCTTTCTCGCGCATTTTGGCGATTCCTAGCTCTTCGTTAGCTGATTTTAGTTGCTCTTCTAGGACATGGATACGGGCGGATTGTTCCACGTTTACTTTCGAAAGTTTCTTTCCTTTTGATTTTAATTGGTCCGTAAAATCTCGTCTATTAAGAACGCTTTCTCGAAATTGTCCTGGTCTAAGTGACGAAAATGGTAGTTCACGTAACATAGTTTTCTTGTCTAAATAATACGATATGCGTTTAGAATCTCGCACTTTCTTTCCTTTTGATTTCTTTTTCGACACGTTCGAGTCTTCTTCTTTCGATGAATTTTGAGAAAGTAAATTTTTCCTACACATGCGTCCATAATGTCCAGGTTTGTGACATTTAAAACACTGTCTTTGCATGGCATAACAATTGCCGATTGCATGTGAAAGTCCACAACGTCCACACGTTGGATCCTGACAGGTGGCGTAAGTCCACTGCCTCCACTGTGGTCGCAAGTTGTATTCCATTTTCTGTGAGGTACTCATCTGTCCATTTTGACTGTTTAGGGGGAATTCTCGCTTGGTAGCTCGAGGTACGCAGGATCGGTATTACGCTGAAATGGTAATACGCCGGATTCTATCACCAACTAACACCGGGTGAAAACGCAGGGTGCGGTGTTACGCAGGGATGTGTCCTTATCCCTATCTAGAATGGTACCCTAACTTGGTGCGGCGTAGTGCGCTGTTAGGTACCGTCGAAAACGATGACTATGAGGAGGCTTATTTGTGCTTCTAGGACGTATAGCTGTCCGAACGATGATGTCAGGTGATGACGATGACAATGGCGTACATAACATAAGAATGGACAGGAAAACGATGAATATGGATTTTACAACTTTAATATAATTCCGAAATGCAGATGGGTACTACTAGCTTGAGTGTCTAGTTCCAACTGCCGATAAAAGGCATCGAGAATAATAATAATAACAAGTTACATGAAACGAGCAAATAACAATTCGATGAGGATCCATAAAGGTTAATTTACATTTTCTCAGTATTAAAGTAAATAATTCAATTGTCAAAAACCTATTCTGGCCTCTACTGACCAGTGACGTAAAATACCCGCCCAGACAAAGACGGGCTCTTGAGGGATAATTACAATTCATTATCTTAAGATATCTGTTTGAAATCAATAAACAAAACCTTTCGTGGGCCTCAATGTCAACATAAAGAACTTCCTTGGCCAGAGTCTTAAAATAGTCCTAAAGGTGACCAGAGTAATCAAGTTAAGCAATGCGCGTAAACAGAGTACTGACACATAAAAGACCCGATTTCTTTACCTCAATCAAAGTGTCAGCTTACTTACAATTAGGGATTAACTGATCGCTCTCTGATAAAAGATAAAATTATTTACAACGATATAAAGAAATTTAGATTAGAAATTTGTCTTAAAATTTTTAAATTAATCAAACTTGAATTTAAAATGAAATTTTGAAATAAACAATTTCTCAAAAATCTAAATATCATGAAGATGAAAAATACTTCATGATATATGTATACCCGCTGATTAGCCGTTTTCGTAAAATTATGCGTAACGTCACGCTTTCAATACTGGACCCAGCCCAGGTGTGATTACTGAAATATTTAATTGTTTTAAAGAATTTTTTTCCTTTAGATTGATAAACAGATACATTATCTTCAGAGATCGACCGGTACATGAAGCACGGCGGGTACTTTTATCAGAGAAAAAGTCTCGTCAGCGGAAAATTATAGCGTGCAGTGGTATCTGTGAAACAGCCAATCGGCCCAATATCATCATGTAACGATGTTTAGCCGACAATTACATGACTCTCTTTGAACACCGAAAAAAAACCCAAAATGGCTTTGCCCTTTATGCGATTTGATTTGTAAGTGTGAATCCAGAAAGGGGGTGTGTGTCCAGACCACCCTGGATTTTTTTTTTTTGCTCTTAAAAAAATCGGACTTTAGGACCACCCCTGAAAAAAAAATCCTGGATCCGCCCATGAACTTTATATGCCTTATTATTATTTTTTTTACATGATTCATCTTTTTTCTGGATACGCGTCCTTGATAAATCGATATTTTTTTGCGGACCTGTTTAGAACCGTTTAAAATACCAGAACAAGGCGCTAGCATTTTTTTGGCATTATATCGGATGTCTTTGGTTGTTTATCTGAAAATCTAATCGCAAATGATTATTATTTTTTCCGATCACATGCCTTCATAGGCAATGTACTATACAAGAAGCCATATTTATAGTTTTAAGAGCTACGGAAAGGAGTTGTTTATTTTTATTGAAATATTGAATCTTTACTTGAGACTATATTTGGTTAATGCGTTAGTTTGAAAGAAAGAACACTTGTAAAATAATTGGAAAAAAAACTTAATTAATGAACACATGAACACTTTATAAAATAATCAACTATCTAAATAAGTGGCAAATGTCGTTATAATCAAATGAGTCAACTGATCGAGGACTTTTGTTATTCGTCTTCTCGCTATCGCGGGACAGTAAAAATCGTTTGCCTATATGTATATCACAGAGAGAGAGAGAGAGAGAGAGAGAGAGAACAAAATTCATTTTATTTTTCGATAAAGGCCGGTTTGTTTTGACGGCGAAAGTGCATAATTCCGATGTTGACTGAAGTAAGTCGTTGGGGGCCAAAAATCTTTTCTCATAATCAATTTCAAACTGAAGTTTTTCTCTGATCTACTTTCTACCTTGTAAACAATAACGTATTGATAAATATATAATTTTCCTGAATTGAAAAAAAGTAAACATATCTTTTACAAAATATAGCGATAATACTCATCAAATTCAAATAGCTATGAAATATCCATACTTCTGAAGTCCGTGAGATAATGATTGACAGCTGACCCGAATCGTTAAAGGCGGGGCTTAGAGTTAGTTGTTGAGTCAGACGTTGTTTTAGTATCTGATGAGAACATAGCAGAACTGTGGGCGGAGCATGTTCGCTCGATAGAGCCGTGATGTAAAGTAGTCCCAAGACGATAACAATTCAAACAAAGATCAAATTTCATCTTGAAAATCTCAACTAATCTTGTATTAATTCTATCATTCTATCAAAACAATCGATTCTGATATAAATTTTCCACACGCAAGTTTTGATGTTGAGAAACTGCTGACACAATCTGGAACTATATTTCGCACGCACCGGAAGCGGTACCTCGAGACGACATGAGAATCGCGAATACAGTAAGATACTCCTTCAAAAGGAGTATCTTAAAAATCAGGCTACGGCCCCTGAGTGCGCATTGCGAAATAGTTTCCGTATCTCGTCTGTCCCACACATTGTTTATGTGTCTGGGATATTTTAAGATTAGAAACGACATGTATGATGCAACAGTTACATTTACACTGGTAACAAGATTCATCGAAGTAAGTTGTAATTTAAGAAGACTGAAGGATGACAAGAAAATATATTTCGCATGTCACTTAAATCGTACCGGTCGACACCCTCGACAATAACCCCCCAACCTGCCTTGATCCCGCATAACACATGTACTATCTACATGTAAGGTAAGTTTGAACACAATTCGATGGTCATTTAATAAATAAAATATACTTTTATGGATACCTTGAATGCACAAGCGTATATGAAAAAAAAAAAATATATAAGAAACAAAAAAGTAGAAGAAAAATAACAGGACCAAAATCGAATGGAATACTAGTATACCAATTAGAAAACTGTTCATGATTTTGCATGTATACTAGTAAAACAGTTTTATGCGACTTTTTTTTAAAGGTAGGATCTTTTGACCTAATAATTGTTATATAACGAAATAAACTTCTGCAGAAAAAATCAAATATGTGAAAAATACGCTCCCGACTGTGTGTTCACGGGCAGTTTTCAGGACAAGTATCTCGGGTTTCCGATGAAAATACACCACGCATCTTCTCTACCTTGAGGCTATTCCAGTTCATATCTTTTCAAATCGTCTAATTTAATCGTATATGTAAATACTTTCTTTTCTTCTTGTTTTTTTTTTTAATTTATTGCTTCCGTTACAACTAGTGTTCATAAATCTTATGACAACACAACGTCGTGACGGCGTCATGTGACGACGTCATTGACGTCGCTCAATACGCTAAACCATGCCACAAACGATTCCACATATTTTCGTCAATTTTTAAGATATTTGAAAAAAGAAAACAGATTTAGAAACTGCAGACATAAGGAATTTAACATACAAAAAATCATTCAAAAGTACGACAGGGCCGAATTCCATGGTTACCGAACCTACTCCTTTTCTCAGATAGGCCCTGCTGTGCTCACTTGTTATAACGAAAAACGTGACGTTTTCTCTAGCAATTATGACGTTATTTTCGCGGGATCGGGATTTTCACGTTGACGTTTTGGAGTAATTTACGTTGGTATCACCTGTGACAATGACATTTTCGCGCGGAATCAGACAAAATTGCTTTGCAAGCTATATACTTATTGAGAAAAAAAGATCATGTGTATAGGAATATATAATAGATATCAAATTTAAAGTTTTGTTTTATAAAAGTTCATTTTATATCATTTGAAAATAATATAACTTTATATTTTCATATTTTATAAACTTATAAAATTATCTAGTATCAAAAGTACAAATTTAATGTAACGTGGTCCAAAGCGTTTCCAGCACTGGTTTTGTGTAATTGTTTAATTCCTTTGTTTAGCGTGTAACCACTGTCATGTGTGCAAGTATGTAACTAAACTCCGAGCGGTCTTCATAATCTAATTAACAACACAGATGACTCCGTGGATAAAGTTCACTAATTTATTACTACTCCACTAATGATGATATAATCCAACATGCGAACAATAATGAAATATTAAATTAAAAATGAATAAATGAGCGACGTGCACTGTACAACATGTAAAATCAAGTGAGCCCCGGGTCAAAATCGGCGCTTCCTTATATAGTAAAATTTACCTCCTCACGGCGAGGAGTGCCTCCCCACAATGGGGAGTCAAAACAGCGCCTTGTATAAGTTTTGACCTACATATAAATAATGCAAATTATCATGATAAAAGATTAAATGATATGAAATAAAAGTTATTAAAGACAAATAATAGATAATTAAAAGGTATATGTACAAAAGTGCGCTACAACTCCCCCTCACTTAGCCTTTGATTCCACTCAAATCAATACACATGTCTTAAAATGAACAAGATGAAAATTGCAATACATAAATATGATTAAAAAAAAAAATGAAGTCTTCAGCATATATCAATAAAGAGTTATATCGATAAACAAAGTCACTGATGCATAGTCAAGAAAGACAACTCTATGTTTGATTGTCAATAAGTGATAAAACATGTAAAAATGCAAAATGTCTTAGAGTTAAAAGAATGAATATTTACAGAGTTATTTACCGATAAGTGTTTTCATTAAAATCCAGAATCACTCATTATCACAGTCTCTGTCCATTTCAACGATTTTCACATTTCTGTTCCTGGAATGAGCGTTTATTTCGTCCATGATTTCAGTGGCGATCGCGGCAATGTTCAATGTTGTCGGATCCATGTTTTCCGAGTGGGAAATTTCTGTACTACGCACAGTCTCTTTTGTACCTCTACGATAATAAGTGGTTCGCTTCACCATCTTGAGCATCACACAGCTTGTAATAGTTGTGGAATCAGGTTCCGAATAACTGTCTCCTTCAACCTCCCCAGGTGATTCGTCGGAATCATCATCGTTTATCACAATCACTTCTTCACTTTTACATTGTTTGTGAATGTCAGGTTTCTGTTCAGGCTCATGGAAATCATAGCGTTCCATCAGTCCACTATAAGTCGCGTTGCACACATGGTCCTCCATAATTCCACTGGGTCCAGGTACGGCATCTTGAAAATTCTGATCATCTCTGGCGGAATTTAAATCTCTCATTGAACAAGGCGCCAATGAAGGGTTGGCGTCTAGTAGATCCTCGGCTAATTGACCAATCGAATCCGTTTCAGCATTCTGCATTAATTCATTAATTATATCAGAGTTCACGGACGGCCAATCATCCCCGCACATTTTCTCAATCTCTTCCTCGTCACTGCTTACCGGCTCGTAATCCAACTCGGCACTTAGATGCTGTGGGGAGCGTTCGGGTGTTAAGTCCTCGTACAAAGTAGAAATGTAGACTGGCTTTTTAGCCTCTGTCAGCTGGTCTTCTGTCATTATTTTTCTCTTCGCCCCTCTCACTTCTTCCTTTGGGTCGTCCATTCTGTGGCACTTCACTAAGTGTCTCTTTAAAGCAGTAGACCTAATAAAAGGTCGTTGGCAGTATGTACAACTATAAACTGTCCTCACTTCACTATGTTGTTCTCTAATGTGTCTTTGTAAATTATCTTTTCTCTTAATGTCTATCCCGCAAAATTCGCATATCATCACCTCTCGACCGCTATTACGTGAATGGTCAGTCTAAGTATCGCTGTGGTCTCTTAACGGTACGTCCAGCGCGCGTTGTTATAGTAACCGGCCTCGTCTCGCGCGCACTTGTTACTTGGGTCTTTTGATGTACCGCTCTTGGTCTACGCGGCACGGGTACGGGTTTCGGCTCATCACTTTGATCTGGTAAACTTTGTTTTTGCGATTCGCTTCTTTTTCACAGTGTTCTGTTAATTCCTGGCCAGTTGTTCGAGTACCCTTATACGGCTTTAGATTGTCTGCATGAATAATGACTGGTTTTGAATTCTTGGAATGTTTAATTTGATATAACACTTCGGAAAGTCTCTTCACTATAATCCAAGGTCCTGTCCATATCTGACTTAATTTTTGCTTTGTGCCTTTCGCAATCTTGGGCTGGCTTCTTCGCACTAAATCACCAATGTCATAATTGAGTTCTCTCACAATTCTGTCATAGTTTCGCTTCTGTCTCTCGGACGATTTTTTTAGAGTTTCTCGTGCAATGTCATGAATTTCACTTAATTTTTCTTGTAAGTCGCGCAGATACTCTGCCTCATAACGATACGAATTGCTATCGTTTGAGTCTCTCTCTGTTAGGAGATCACTTGGTATTCTAGCTTCTCTTCCATGTAGCATTCTGTACGGTGAAATATCTGTACTTTCATGGGGTAGTGTTATATGCGAGGACAAAATAGTCTATATAACGATCCCAATCTATCTGGTTGGCACTGATATATTTGGAAAGCATATCTTTGATGGTCCTATTTAGTCTCTCCACCATTCCGTCAGATTGAGGATGGTATGCCGTTGTTCTTGTTTTATCTATTTGCAAGAGACGGCATAGTTCTTGAAAAAGAGTACTCTCAAACTGTCGTCCTTGGTCCGAATGAATAACTCCCGGGCATCCATATCGTTTAATCCAACCCTTAAATATGGCATCGGCAACAGTCTCTGCACCTACATTCATTAAGGGATAAATTTCCATGTATTTTGTGAAATAATCTGCAACCACAAGAATGTATAAATATCCATTTTCTGATCTTGGAAAAGGACCAGCAATGTCAACAGCTATTCTTTCAAACGGTTCGCCAATAATATGTCTTTTCATGTAAGATCGCCTTTTCCGTGAGGGGTTTTTCCTTTCATCGCATATATCACATGTAAGCACATAATCATGTACACTCTGTCGCATTCTCGGCCAATAATAACAGGAATTCTGCACTTTTGCTAGAGTCCGCTTTTCTCCAAAATGTCCTGCACTACTTGAATCATGCATATGCCACAATACACAATCACGTAAACGTCTAGGTACGCAGTACTTCACACTTTCACTATCACCACTAATCCATCGAATACACAAAATTCCATCTTGAATACACAAAAGATCCCATCTTGAAAACCAGAATTTACACTCGTTGTTTTCACTTGTGATAAGAGAAAACGGGGGTTTCTCTCCTTTCTCTAACCAATGAATAATAACACGCATTGCACTGTCACTGAGTTGATATTTTCCTATATTCTCTCTGTCAAGTGACTCTGTAGGTTGTTTTCTTGCTCTTGCACGAGGGGGTCGATTTGCTTTCCTTTTCTTCCTGGCTCTTATCGGCGCACACTCATTTAAAGAGTCATCAAAAAGGCTTATTAATGAATACACATCCTTCTGAGAATCGATGAGAAAATTAACACTTTCTCGTAATTCCTTCACATGAGCATAAGTTATGTTTTTAGCGCAATCGACGTCAGAACGTTTACACTGTTTACAATCAGAATTGCACTGTATCCTGGATAGCGCGTCTGCGTTGCCATGACGCTTCCCAGCACGGTGCTCTATCTTGAATACGTATGGTCCTAGCTGCTGGAGCCATCTCGCCATCTGTCCCTCTGGTTCTTTTATTCTGTGGAGCCACACAAGAGAACCATGGTCTGTTCTCAAAAGAAATTCCTTTCCTAGCAAGTAATGTTTAAAGTACTTAGCGAAATACACTACCGCTAACATTTCCTTCCTAGTCACACAATAATTTCTTTCTTGTTTAGACAAGACGCGGCTTCCATATGAAATCACAACTTCACGACCGTTCTGTATTTGGGATAGGACTCCTCCTATAGCATTATTGCTAGCATCAGTATCTAACACAAATTCACCCGCACTTAAATCTGGATATCCAAGAATCGGTGACGTCACAAGTTTTTCTTTTAAGATATTGAACGCGTTGTAACACTCTTCAGTCCAGTCCCATACACTGTTTTTACCGGTAAGAGAATGTAAACATTGAGCTATATTAGCAAAATCTTTTATGAAACGGCGGTAATAAGTCGCTAATCCGAGGAAACTTCTCAACTCTGTAGGATTCTTAGGTACCGGCCAGTTTTTCACATCACTTATCTTTGATGGATCCGTTTTAATTCCGTCCTCTGTAACAACATGTCCAAGAAAACTCACTTCTTTGCACAGAAATTGACATTTCTTCGCCTTTAACTTCAGGTTAGCACTCTGTAATCTATCAAAAACAAGACTGAGGTTGTCTAGGTGTGTTTTAAAGTCCTTGCTGTACACTATAATATCATCGAGATATAACACTGAAACTCGCCATTGCAATCCGCTCAGTACCTGTTCAATCACTCTCTGAAATGTCGCAGGCGCATTGCACAGTCCAAAAGGCATCACAGTATATTGGTAATGTCCACCACGGGGCGTCGCAAAGGCTGTCTTCTCCCTATCAGGTCCATGCATGGGAATCTGATGGTACGCCATATTGAGGTCCAGTGATGTAAACCACTTTGATCCTGCAAGTGAATCAAGATTATCCGCAACTCTAGGTATAGGATATGCGTCCTTTATGGTGCGTGCATTCAGTCTCCGGTAGTCTACACAAAGACGCCAACTCTTATCCTTTTTCTGTACCAATACCAAGGGGGACGACCATGGACTACTTGACTTTTCTATCAATCCTTGCTCCTCTAACTTCTGTATCTCTGCATCCATAATTTCTCTTTTAAATATCGGAACTCTGCGAACTTGTTCCTTAAACGGTACCGTTTCCTCTAGATGAATAAAATGCTCTCCAACACGAGCACGCTCTGGCGGTGAACTCGGGTCTGCAAAGGCATCCACCCTTTGCAATATGAAACGTTGAAATGTCTCCGCTTGATCCTCTGTCAAGCTTCTGCAACCTTCTGCAACCGTTGATCTTAAAAATCCCGGAATCTCCCTGTTCTTAGTCGTGTCAATCCGACAGACATCGGGATTCCCAACCGGAAGTGAAACAGATTCCACGGGTTCACAAATCGCAACCAGAGTATTCTCTTTAACACGAACCTCTTCGTCTCCTGGGTTCAATATTCTAATAAAGATATCTGATTGATCTTTATTCAATTTCACAATTGCACGCGCAACGGCTAGTCCATGACTCAGCACAAATTTCTTCAAAGGTACCACGATTCCTTCGTTTAATTCACTTCCAGAATTATAATTCGCTCTAATCACTGATTCACTATGAGGAGGGATAACACTATTTTCTGCACAACGTATTTCGTAGCCACTTATGTCACTATCGGCCCTTGATGATAGTCTAAAAACACACATATTGGTATCATAATTCCATTGACAATGGAATCTCGTCATAAAATCAAGTCCTAGGAGATTTGTTCTTACGCCTCCTACAAAAACACGAAATATCACATTAAATCCAGGAAAAGAAATCATCATTTTTGTTGTTCCAATCACATGTAAGTTGTGTCCGTCGGCAGTTTGAAATTCCTTTCTCGCGCGCTCAAGCACAGGTCGTTGTTCTTGAAGTATGCTGTAATATACATCTTCTGTTATGAACGTATTAATCGCACCTGTATCCAATTTCCACTCTAGTGAAGTTCCTTCTATCAATCCTTCCAATCGCATTCCATGTTTTCCTTGAACCGTTACACAATTGTCACTCACATTTTCACTAAAGTCAAAACTTTGGTGCTTCACAATGTCTGTCTGTGTCGCCATAGTAACCAATCGTGAATTTTCACTATTAATTTCTCCAGCACTTTGACATTGTTGATTATCTGTACCAGGCCGCTTCATATCACATGTGGCCGACGCAAGGCCTACTGCCTCGGCCGATCGCCATTTAAAGGCTGATCCCTTTTCCTAATTGACACATTATTTCTTCTTGATGGGCAATCTCTATACAAATGTTCTGTAGAGTCACAAGTAAAACACTTTTTCTCAACCCTGTCGTTGTTTGAAACTTGTTTTCTCGGTTGTCTCCCTTGTCTATTGGATTCGCGCACATCATACACAGGCCTTAATGCTTTTCTGTCGGATACCTTCATGTTTTCGGTCATGCGAATGCACTCTTCTTGCATGGCAGAGGTGACTGCTTCCTGTAAGCTTTTCGGTCTCGTGCGCTTCACGGCTAGGCGGAAGTCCTCCTCATCACTACAGTTGTCCATGAATGTCTTTAAACTCGCTTCTTCAACATAATCTCTGTTACTTGGATGAGCACGCCGATACAAGTCAGCAATCGCCTGGCCAAAATCTCTAAAAGATTCGGTTTTTAATTTCTTGCGCAATTTCGCCTCGGCAATTTAGCTTTCCTTCATCGCCTTATGTCCGAAACGGTCATCCATATTTTGTATTAACAACACATAATCCAGTAACACATTTTCTGGTAAACCATACGCAAATGTCTCTGCCTGGCCACGAAAAGATGATAATAACACACGTCTTTTTGTCTCTGCTAACCATCCATTAAGTGAGGCCACATTTTCAAAATATCGAATGAATTCACTCCACACATCTGTGCCATCCCCTTTAAAGTTACGCTTGACGGGCACACTTACTGCACTTATTCGAGTCGGTACTGTCGGAGGAACAACACTTGCAGTCACATCACTATGAATCTGTATACGGCGATCCTTGTACACTTTTATCACTGCACTAATCACAACTATAACCGATATCACTAACACAGAATACGCCAACACCTCGCGTGTCCCACTCAATAACACGTAACCCGGCAGGTAACGATATGCATTATAAATTCCTATCACACAGAAAGAAATGATAAGAAGCCAATATTTCACAAATGCACCCCATCCATCGATTTGAACATTTGCATTCCTTGCAGCGGCATCTTCACTTATAGAATGAATGTTTCGGTTGGGTGATTCTCTATCGAATTCGGGTAACAAATTTCTCCGTACGTTCGTTCGTCCGGTCCTCTGTGTCATTATTGCGTTTGGGGGACTCTCTACACGCGGCGTATCTACCACAGAAAGATCTCCGGTCAGCTCCGTGTCCATGGGAGAATTCATAGCTTGATCACCGGAGAACAATATATTTAAAACCACAGCTCCATGGGTCAAAATGGCAATCACAAGTATTAAATCCAGTATGAAAATGTACGTATATCATTAATTCAACAGTCAAAATTACACACTGTTTCCGTCCATGCTTTAATTCTGCACCCGCAAAACGGACACTTGTAATATTTGCTCATATCTCCATTTTCCCGACGAATTACGAATTTATTATTCCTTCTCTCGAATAAACAAAAACAATTTGCACATTCTTTGTACAGTTCCATATTTACAGTTCTCACATACACATAGTTCCCTTCGTCACCAAGATCATAGACATGTCCGTAAGTTGTATTGTTTTCACTTGAAGTCATTTTGCAGCCACAATATACACTAGAATATATACACACAGTCTTCTTAATTCGTTTCACACACAGACAAAGTAAATTCAATCCTTTGTATTTGTCACACAGAAAATCACTAATCGACACAGAACAAGTCGTATAAAATCCAAGACATACACTTCCGTGGCTACGCTACTGACACTATAATTCACATATCAGTACGTATCCCACCGCTGCCACCAGTTGTAACGTGGTCCAAAGCGTTTCTAGCACTGGTTTTGTGTAATTGTTTAATTCCTTTGTTTAGCGTGTAACCACTGTCATGTGTGCAAGTATGTAACTAAAATCCGAGCGGTCTTCATAATCTAATTAACAACACAGATGACTCCGTGGATAAAGTTCACTAATTTATTACTACTCCACTAATGATGATATAATCCAACATGCGAACAATAATGAAATATTAAATTAAAAATGAATAAATGAGCGACGTGCACTGTACAACATGTAAAATCAAGTGAGCCCGGGGCAAAATCGGCACTTCCTTATATAGTAAAATTTACCTCCTCACGGCGAGGAGTGCCTCCCCACAATGGGGAGTCAAAACAGCGCCTTGTATAAGTTTTGACCTACATAAAAATAATGCAAATTATCATGATAAAAGATTAAATGATATGAAATAAAAGTTATTAAAGACAAATAATAGATAATTAAAAGGTATATGTACAAAAGTGCGCTACATTAATCATAAATTCTTGAAAATATCAATAAAATCAGTACAAGGGCATCAACTCTTACAATTTTCGAAATAATAAAAAATGAACTCAGTATTCCGAAGGTCTAAAAAGACGAAGGTTCAATAGTTCGAAGGCCCGATAATTCGAGGGACTGATAGTTCGAAGGTCCGATAGCCCGAAGGCCTGATAGTTCGAGGGTCCTATAGTTCGAAGGTCCATAACTCCGAAGGCCCGATAGTCCGAAGGTCCAATAGTCCGAATATCCAATAAAATTCCTAAATTTGCCATACTAGTAAGGGACTTACTTTGATTTTTAGGGGGAAGGGGGGGGGGGGGGGGCAGGAAGACTTTTGCCAGCCGGAAATTTTTTGTTGGCCATTTTAAGAGCCGTATTATTTCTTTCTTTTTGTAATTTTCCAATGTTGAAAATTACTCTAAAGTTTAAATAATTCAGCGTGATTTTTCGGTCATTTTACACATCAAACACTTACAATATAATTAGTTCATCTCTTGTCTCATCTCAATTCAACTATATGGTGCTAATGATTTTTGAATTTGATTAAGTCACTCCAAATTGCATGAAGTTTGTTCCCTTTTTACTTGTACTTAGTTTATGACTTTTTTTGCAGCCTATGCAGCTATTGAAATGAAACTTGGTATACACCTTCATAATAATGAATAACAGATCTGATTTTCGTTTCGCGATTAACATTTTTTGCAGAGTTATGGACCTTGAACAACTTAGAATAGCTCTTAGCCCTAGGACCTTCAAATTTTCCATGTGGGTTGACTTTAGCAAGTCAAAGAACCTAATGGTTTTTTTTAAAGCTAGGGGTCAAATTGTTGGTATCTTAATCATGTTAAATGAGAATTGTGTTTAAAGGTCAACTCATTTTAAGAATTAAACTGACATAATTCACGGGCAGGAACACGTTACGTCGCCTTACAGTACCGTTGTCAGAAGTATTTAAAGTTCTGCACTTAAAACCGTCCGTTGACATTATGCAACAGGTGAGGATATGTTGGAAACCATCTGTTGTCATGAAAATTTTCGACAAAATTTCAGTAAAATCACAAATAAATCATTAGGTAACCGGTGAAATCTTTTAAAAGAGCCAACGGGGGGTAGCCACACGCTTCAGTAATACATTATTATCATGAAATGAATAAAACTGTTTTTATGTTCTGAGGAGATCTGATTGGCGATGACCTACTGTCAGCAACAAAAACGGAAATTTAAACAGGAAAAATATCCTGTCTCTTAATTATTTAATTTTATATACCAATTTTATGTAGAAAAGTATCGACAACATTATCCAAGCAATATATGTGAATGGCCGTCTTTTACATTGTATATTTACTGTATACTTTGATTATTTGATAAAGAATGTCCGTTGTTATGACAAGACAAGAAGATATGGTCCGTTGTCATGACTCTTAACGGTATTTGGGCATGAATGGAGAATTGAATCTTTATTTCGAATTTAGGCCTGAGCAATTAAATTAGCTAAGGTAATTCTTAAAGTATTCAGCTCTTTTTTGTTAAGCAGGATATCATATTTTCAGGTTAAGTGAACATACATAAGACCATTTGAACCATCCATACATAAGACCATTTGAACATAAGACCATAAGACCATAAGACCATAATACATAAGACCATAAGACCATAATACATAAGACCATAATACATAAGACCATAAGACCATAATACATAAGACCATTTGAACCATCCAACCAAAGATTGTACTCTATATCTTCCAAAATGGAAGTAACCGGATGTGACAGTTCTACCGAATTGAAGCGACGGGTGTTGCATGCAAGCAGGAGATGCTTACTCTTCCTGGGCACCTGGTCTCACTCTCATATCGGGAGTTCGCTTCTTTTCATATGGTGGAGGTTTTTGTTTTTGTTTGCTTTGGTTCCTGTTTTGTCCTGATTTTGTATGCCTTCGGTTTCTGATTTTCTGTATTATCGATTTTGTACTGTAGACAGGGATATGGTCATTATCCATATTTGTCATAGAACGTATAGAAAAGATTTAAAATTGAAAATATAATTCATGAATTTGAAGAGATGTAGCATGAATTCATGAATTAATCCATTGGTCAGTTAAACAATAATTGTTAAAGGGATTTTGTAGTCATATATATAACGTTAAAAACAAAGACATCAATTATCGGTCATTGAAGACATTTTGATAGCCTCAGCCTTTATTACGTAATTGTTCCGAAACGTTCTTTACACGAAATCGCTCTTTGATCTAGAATTTTCGCATGCTTTTTTTTCAGAAACAATAAGATTCTTACCTACAGATGGGTTATTAGGGGCACCGTTTTATCGAAGAGACAAAATGAATCTCAAATGTGCAAAAATGAATATAAACGTACAAAGTAATAACATACTTGTAATAAATTGCCAATATAATTTTGCCCATAGTAGATCCCTATAACTGCCATACACTTACTGGAGACCCCCCCCCCCTCCCTTGGCGAAAAAAACTTAATTGTAGTCTTTGAAGTTCCCTAAAGCAGATTTCACTCGCCTACCATTAATGGTTTGGATTTTCTCTTTGAAACATTAAATTCTATAATTTTGCATTCAATAGAGATCTCCGATGGGGGTATGATATAGACCTTTAAAAAAATTAAACTTTATTCATTTTACAACGTTTAACAATTAAGTTACACAACTTATATTAATGTCTCACGTTGGCTCGGATGTTGGCGTGAGGGGGTCCAAGGAGCAGGAGGAAACCGGAGTACCCGGAGAAAAACCTCATAAAAAAACTATATGAGACCCTCAGCGGAATCAGAGATTCAAACCCGGGACTTTAGAGGTGAGAAGCGAGCGCGCTACCACTGCGCTAATTCGGTCATTGATATAGACTTTACACGTATATGTCATGTGATGATGAAAATTGTAGTTATTATGTTTATTTACATTTGTATGTGTCCGTATGTAAGTTCGTGTGTCTTTTTTATGTCAGCTTCGATATCGGTGTCTCCGTCTGCCAGCGTGTGAGTTTTTTTGTCCGCGTTTGTTAGCATGTGTGTCTGTCTGTGAGTGAGTGCATCTATCTGTTGTGTGTATGTCTGTCTATATACATGCCTGTCTGTCCGTTTGTTTTTGCGTACGTCTGTGTGTATATCCCTGGGTTTTAATAGTATAAACCCTATAGCTTCGAAGCTGATTTGGCCCAGGTCAATTTTCTTTATATAAAGAGTCAGAGACTGATATCGCTATAGTGTGTATGATAATTAACATGAAGGCACGTTTTAAGGTATCATTAGATTCTGTAAGATTTTTGTAAGAATTTCATGGGTTCTAATTTTAGATATGCAAGGAGTCACAACGTAGAGGTGATTTCTGGCGAGGGGCTAAGAATGGGGACTTGTGAAATTCACTTCTCCGTGGTGTATTTCTCAAAAACGAATTGGCGAATCCCTAAATAACTTTCATATATTATTTAGACAGATTTGGGCATCCAATCAGCATAATTGTTATATTAAGAATTTTTCTGGAACAATGGTCAAAATGGGACCAAATTCCATCTGAATGACATATTGTCAAAATTTCTCTATTTTCACTTTCACTTTCGTTTTCGGGGTGAAAATGGTAATGGAAAGATATATATCATTTGGTACCAAGAAAATCTACAGGAAATGATCTTTTTTTTATACATATCACTTTCTATATAAGCTATTCATTTTTAGTCAGTAAATGACGTCAGCTTTGGGGTGTAGAACATAAGTATTTGAGGTCAAACATTTATGTAGACTAAATAATCCAGAGAGACTGGATTATTCAGTCTAACATTCAATTTGAAGACGTTTACATTTATGCTATTGTAACCCTGTGTCTGTCAGTCTGTCGTTTTGCGCATGTCTGTGTATGTCTTTCAGGATGTTCCTTTCAGGATGTTCATGTCTGTGTTTTTATCAGTGTCTGTCTTTGAGTCTGTATGTGTGTTTGTTTCTCCCTGTGTCTGTTTTTCTGTGAGTGCTTGACTATGTGTGTCTTTCTGCTTGACTTGATGAGAGGTTTTTGTCAAGAAAGAGATATTGGTCTAGTATGATTTCCGTCTGTCTTGCATGCTGTGATAAATTGTGAATTTATTGAAATCAAAGTCAATACATGCTTTTGTTTGTGTGCGTGAGTACATCTGTGTATGTCTGTCTACCTGTCTATTTGTCTGCCTATGCATATCTTTCTGTATGAGTGTGTCTGTTGATGAATGTGTATGTCTGTATATATGTGTTTGTCTGAATATATGAATGTGTCTAAATTCCCATATATGTGTATGTGTCTAACCCCCCCCCCCCCCCCCCCCCCCCCCATTCCAGAAACCTCTAACATATTCTACAAAAGAAAGATAGGAATAGGGTCAAGTGTCCGGGAAGAGTAATTATATTATCCTGTTCTGTTGAAGTTTTGTTTTGTTTGTTTTTTATTACAGCACACCATCTGTCTTCCGCCAGTCTGTAAACTTTTCAAAATGTCGAGTTTCTTCTGCAGAACCGATGATAAAAAGTCGAATTACAAAGTCAACTTTTCAAGAATGATAGAGACTATTGGTGGCTTAAGAGGAGACATGAGGTGCTATATATATATAATATGTAAGACCACTGGATCATTTTTTTCATGTATTTTGCATTATATTGGAAGGTAAACAAAATCCAAACTTAACCGAGGGAAAATTGTTAAATAACATTTCTTCTCTATGGGGAAAATCCATGCTTATATGAGGAAAGTCTAATATATAGCGGAATATCTCAAAGAGGGAAGAAACCTCTTATATAGCCAATTCTAATATGACTTGATTCTTTTTCCCTATTAAGACAACAGACGCGAGCCGGGCTCTATTCTCCAATATAGGCCCTATAGCGATAAGCCACGCCTACCCATTTTCTGAAAGCAGATAAACTGGCAGGAACTGGTTTTTACCAAGAATCGAAAGGTCTAAGTTTGGTCATCATTAGAATAGAAATAAAAAATGACAAGCCGGGCTCTATTGTCTCATAATGCCCGAGCGTCCTCAGCCAATCACATTTATCACCTCGCCGCTGACGCGGCTCGGTAATAAATGTGATTGGCTGAGGACGCTCGGGCATTATGAGACAATAGAGCCCGGCTTGTCATTTTTTATTTCTTAATTTAACTATGAGAAAACTTCTACATTACACTGGTTTATAATACACTTATAAAGAAAGATACTGTATACAGTCAAATTTTCGCTTCCATTTATATTTAACCATTTTCATCCATAGCCAAGAAGATGAATTTAAGACGGGACGAATAAAATTTAACGTTAAGAATATCTGAACAAAACGGATGATTCGGCGAATTCAATTCTGGGCAAATTAGTCTCCATTCTTAATTGGTTCAAAATTAAATTGTGCGTATTGATAGCTGTTTACAGTATATCATGGTTTTGATGAATTCTAATGATTAGTACCGGTATCATAGTATCATTCCATCCATTAAAATATCAAAGCAGACAACGGACATCTGACAACGGACAGAACTTTCGCAACATGGATTGACAACGGACTAATTCTAGAAAAGTCCTAAAAAGTTCTCCAAAATTTAATTCGTGATTATGACACTACCAGAGGAGCATTATATAGGCTTTATATTTATTATTAGACTAAGTATATTTCTAGAATAAGATAAGCTGAATATTCAAAGATTTCAAGAAAAGGAAGAATAATACATGTGCAGGACGTGGTGATCAAAGGACGCCAACTCGATCTCCTCTTTTCAAACTGTATATCAGTACCAGAAAAGCATATAAACTTATAGCTTAGTGTTATGACTACCCCCCATTGAATTTTCGAGTGTATTGCTTCCAAAATTTCAACGTTTATAGGAAAATCATACTTTCCACACATGCTCATTGTCACGACAACGGATGGTTTCCTTCATATCCTCACCTGTGGCATAATGTCAACGGACGGTTTTAAGTGCAGAACTTTAAATACTTCTGACAACGGTACTGTAAGGCGACGTAACGCGTTCCTGCCCGTGTAATTGCATTGAATTTCACAAAATTAATACCCCGACGGGCGTATCTTGCAGCGTTGGCGTTGCTATTTTTAACTTACATGCGATTGCAGTGATCTGTTTCAAACAACATAATATCATTTCTTTATGATGCTACCTTTTAAATCTGATTTGATAATTGGGTATATATTCAATTCAACTTCTTTGATAATATCTCTTTCAGCCCCATCCCCCTCCATTTAGATTTCTAAATCTGCCAATATCAATTGTACAGGAGGTATCTTGTATCAAGTTCATATCTACAGGGCATTCGGACTTACAAACCTTCGGACTATCAGACCATAGAACCATTAGGCCTTCTTACCAACGGACCTTTAAATCTATGGTCTAATAGACCTTCGAAATATCGGATATTCGATTTTTTAGGTACTTCGGATTATGGATCCCTTTGTATATTTGAATGCAGATCTTTCGGTCTATCGGGCCTTCGGACTATCGGGCCTTCGGATTATCTGGCCGTCGATTTATCGGACCTTCGGCTTTATGGGCCTTCGAACTATCGGACCTTCGGAATAATGGGCGGACACAGTTACGAGACCCTCGTATAGAAACTTCCAACTTGCCACAAAGTACATATACCCAGGGGGTACATTTTAATATACGTCTCTGATATAACATATGAGCAGATCTAGTCAGGTTTTATAGGTTGTAACCCCCCCCCCCCCTTTTTTTTGTATGATAGGCCAGAGTCAATCAGTTCTTACGGAGACTGTAACTGTATCTAGGTAGTGAAAACTGATGGTTTGCAAGTATGATATATTTAAAAAAGAAATTATTACTGTTATATTACAAACGCTGTTCCCTTGAATAAAACTGTCATCATTTATTCCAAAATTTTCCCGAATAGATTCAGAATCATACATTCCCAAAGTTTCCACGATCGAAGGAATAAAGGACAAAACTAATTGTCACTATAATTATTTTTATTTTTAATTGACAATTCGATAGATCTCATCAATCTGATTGAATTCACACTGACAAATTATATATTTTTATTTCTTTTATTTTATTTATTTATTTATTTATTTATTTATTTGTTTTATTTTTTTTTGCTCGCACCGTCGGTTAACATAGATGTAAATTACTAAAATGGAATAAAATATAAAAATATCACAATTTCGTATATGAATTGTAATTCTAACAAGAAACATCTCTTCGCCTTCTCGATAAATCATGTCTCCAATAACCCCCCCCCCCCTCCCCTTATGATGATGAGGTTATCTCCACATAAAAACCCAATAATCTGTCTATTGGAAGAGATCCATGATGTCGGTTTGCATATAGAATATTGATTGTAAATTTATACGACGCATACAGATGTTTTAACAAACATTAAAGATACCGTGTCCCTGAAAATAAATTTTATTGAAAACGCAAAATTTATTCCGATGGGTCTATAGATTGAAGATAAAAAGGAGCCATAAAAAGTGCTATTTGAAAATATGCAGTAGCTACCATAATATTGTCGAATTTGTAAAATGAAATCTACATATACCTCGATTGTAAAAACGCAATACATTGTAGGTGGTGCTAGTGGAATGAATTAGAGCTGCGCACCCTAAATTAAAAATGACGTTTTCAAACGGCTACAAAGTTCTACGAATGCATGCGTTAGATTAGCCTGAAAATTTGAATTCATGTAAATGAGAATTTAAACTCTAATATCAAAAGAAAGATTTTTCATTATAGAGTTTTGTAAAATTATTCAATTTTCATGGACACCGTATCTTTAAGCATTTGTTTCATACATTGTATGCATAAGCGGATCTAGAAACTTTTTCATCCAGGAAAGAGGAGGGAGGATTCTAACCCGTCGGGTGGAGAGGCTTAAGTCTATAGTTTTGAAAAAAATACCATAAAACGGTGAAAATCAGCATGTTGTGGCAAATTCCAGGGGGGGGGGGGGGGGGGAGTCTGACCTCCTGAAGCTCAGTTTAGCTCTTAGAATAGTATTCGTTTTTAGAGTCATTGAATTAATGGCACAATCGCAGACCTTTGCCCTTGTCATTGAATACATAAAAGTCGAGAGTAAGGGGGGCCAAGTGCGCTCCCTTGTACCCTCTTCTGTACTTCTTTTTACTGTGTTTTCCTTAAGGGTAAACGGAATCAGTTTTAAGAAGGTACGGTACTCCAAAATAAACATGATAAACTTATTTTAGCCAGTACGAGGGCTGATTGATATGTTGTAAGCCTCGTATGGCAGAATTTGAATCTTTTGCCAGTGGTAATCTCAATATCACCTATTACAAACCTTCAAATGTGATTCTTTTGTTAATCATCGGTCATTTTATTTCATAAAGACCGCGGACGATTCTAAATATACAAGGTTTTATGAACGTTCAATGAAGTGTGGAGGTCAATAAAAAACAATGAGGGGCGGAGAAAAGAAAATTATTTCAGTCGCGGGTGTGAATTGTTTTGATTATAATGAGTATTCAGTCATAGTATAGAAAATATTGTGTTTCAAGTCCGCTTAAGACATCCTCTTATAAGAAATGTTAACAAAAGAAGAATAGACTCTTCTATCCCGAAAAAACAAAAATGCCATTTCAAATCAATCTTGATCCCTATAGCGATTCTTGAAGACCAATTATTCTAAATGCTTTGCAAATACATGTATATTGAGGAACGTGATGGTCAAAATAAAGAAAAATTATCCTCATCTTTCCTTATCTCTATTTGCAATAATTTAATCACATATTTAAAAACTTTAATGGAAATAAAACTCATTGTTACACTGCTATTTTTCTTTTTTGATCGAACACAGGGTACATTTCAGAAATGCATCGGGATGTATAACAAATTATTTTACTTCTATGGCCTAATAATCGTTACCGTTGCAAATTTCCACCCGATAATTTGCATGGTCAATTTCATTTTGAAACGCAGGGGTGTACTAAATATTTAGATTTTTATTTTTCGAAAAATTGAAGAAAATCTGCGGTTTGTAAGTCGGATAAAGACCTCGTTGAGGTCTGTATGAAGGTTAGATGCCCTCGGAGAGAACAGGGTGGTGTTTAAAGACCTCGGCCTTCGGCCTCGGTCTTTAAACACCACCCTGTTCTCTCCTTGGGCATCTAACTTCATACAGACCTCAACTCGATCTTTATCCTATACATAAAAACTCATTTTCTTGGCTGGTCAGAAAACCATTCACTGCATATGACTGAGTATGACGTCATCATCGGACTGAAAGTTGGAGCCAGAAATAGCTGCTTTCAGTTTAGGGAATAGATGAAAGTCTGATGGAGAAAGATCAGGTGAATAAGGCGGGTGCTCAATCAAATTAAAGCCACAGTCATAAATGACATTCATGGCAGTGACAGACTTCAGATCAGGAGCATTGTTCTGATGGAACAACACACCTTGAACTAGTGAGCTTTCCACGGCGCTAGTAAGTTTAACGTGTCAGAAGTGAAGCATAGTATGTACCATTCATTGTTTGTCCTTTTTGGACATGTTGGAGATAATCTATCAGCAGAATACCTTCTGCATCCCAGAAAACCGAGACTCACAATATATCAATCAGTCATCGTATATTTGTGTTTTTCAAATGACAATCACTTTCTAAAGTGAAAAAGAACTACATAATAGTATGTATTGGTATTGTTTAATAATAAGCCTTAGTAGCCTATACATGTATCTTCGTCAATTTTTACGCAGATATTTGTAACTGGTACGAATATTTATAGGATATAATTTGAACTTTGTTTATCAAATGATATTCCTTTCCATTTATGATAAGAAACAAGATCCTACCAGAGCTAAAATGTGTCCATTTTGTCAAGGGAAATGAACTTGTACTCATTTTCTCAAAAGAAGTTGTTTTTGCGCAAAAAGTATATATTTTACCCAAAATTTAGACTTCAATTAACTAAAACGTTTCATATTACTTGCATTTGAATACATAAATGATTTTTATCATTATAGGTAAGACCTTGTATTCATTAAATTTTACCAGAAATCTGTGATTTTAAAACAAAAAATAAAATTTTGCCTCAAAACGAAGTAGGAAATATGCTGTGCTTACTTTGAATATATGATTCATGAGCAACACTTTAAAGTATTAGTTTAACTCTTCAATAAACGATTATAGGCAATATTCTAGAACTGAGGAACAGGAGAAAATTATAATTCCCTCAAATTTCTTTGAAATTTGAGGTAAAAAAAACTGATTTTTTTACCTCAAAAACACGTCGTAAAAATAAAAAAATGAAATTTAAATCTTATTCCATCTGAAAGAACACGAAAATACCTTATAATTACGTTTTCCTATTTTTCAAATCATCGTCCATTTACAAATTATAAAAATTTTCCGATTTTCAGTGATTTTGCACTAAAAAAAAACATGTTTTTCCTCCAAAAACATCACTTTTTCAATAGAAATTTCCATGAAACTTTTTTTCAATTGAAAGAACACAAAAATGCTGCAAGGTTAGGCCAATGTTGGAGGATGAAGGTGGGAAGGTTGCAGCCAACCAAGTGATACATCCCATACTATGATTGTTACGTTCTATTTCTTGATTAATTAAGCCATAACCTTGACCTTAAAATATATAGAATGGATACAGCATGGTAAGATGTATAGGTGTTTCGGTGAGTAGACTTCATACTCCTTGTTTTAGATCAAATTCATTCATTTCTATGAGGGGCCAAATAAGGCCCTTACTGTACCTTGTCCTTTGGGTATCCTCTTTGTGATGGCGCTATTGGTTTTGCTGTACCTCCAGCCCCTGGCGGGCGCAAAAATGAACAAGCGTGCAAGTTCATAATTATTTTGCCCACTGTTCGTAGCAGAATGGATGGGATATGATGCTACAGGACCCACTTTTCAGAAATTTCAAGACATTTTGTAACAGCAATTTCAAATGAAGAGACAGACGATCAACCAAAGTTGATCGAACTTGGCTACATTTGCCCGAGGGGACTCTTGGTCCACCAGCAGTGACACTCACCAAGTAGTTCAAATGTTAAACGTCTTTAAATTCAATAGCATCATTTAAAACCTGATAAATTAACAGCATGGACCAGACAGGCACGTTTCGGGTACTGAACCCTCGTCAGTGATCCTCAGTCTAAACAATGTAATATGGCCAAAAAGTGTGACAATTATTATATCCAAAAATGTACCAAAAGACGTAGCAGAAGGGGTGGGATATGATGCTACAGGACCCACGTTTCACAAATTTCAAGAAATTTTGTAACAGAAAATTTCAAATGCGTTGAAGAGACAGACGATCAACCAAAGTTGATCGAACTTGGCTACATGTGCCCTCGGGGACTCTTGGTCCACCAGCAGTGACACTCACCAAGTAGTTCAAATGTTAAACGTCTTTAAATTCAATAGCATCATTTAAAACCTGATAAATTACAGCATGGACCAGACATGCACGTTTCGGGTACTAAACCCTCGTCAGTGATCCTCAGTCTAAACAATGTAATATGGCCAAAAAGTATGAAAATTATTATGTCCAAAAATGTACCAAAAGACGTAGCAGAATGGGTGGGATATGATGCTACAGGACCCACGTTTTAGAAATTTCAAGAAATTTTGTAACAGAAAATTTCAAATGCGTTGAAGAGACAGACGATCAACCGAAGTTGATCGAACTTGGCTACATGTGCCCTCGGGGACTCTTGGTCCACCAGCAGTGACACTCACCAAGTAGTTCAAATGTTAAACGTCTTTAAATTCAATAGCATCATTTAAAACCTGATAAATTACAGCATGGACCAGACATGCACGTTTCGGGTACTAAACCCTCGTCAGTGATCCTCAGTCTAAACAATGTAATATGGCCAAAAAGTATGAAAATTATTATGTCCAAAAATGTACCAAAAGACGTAGCAGAATGGGTGGGATATGATGCTACAGGACCCACGTTTTAGAAATTTCAAGAAATTTTGTAACAGAAAATTTCAAATGCGTTGAAGAGACAGACGATCAACCGAAGTTGATCGAACTTGGCTACATGTGCCCTCGGGGACTCTTGGTCCACCAGCAGTGACACTCACCAAGTAGTTCAAATGTTAAACGTCTTTAAATTCAATAGCATCATTTAAAACCTGATAAATTACAGCATGGACCAGACATGCACGTTTCGGGTACTAAACCCTCGTCAGTGATCCTCAGTCTAAACAATGTAATATGGCCAAAAAGTATGAAAATTATTATGTCCAAAAATGTACCAAAAGACGTAGCAGAATGGGTGGGATATGATGCTACAGGACCCACGTTTTAGAAATTTCAAGAAATTTTGTAACAGAAAATTTCAAATGCGTTGAAGAGACAGACGATCAACCGAAGTTGATCGAACTTGGCTACATGTGCCCTCGGGGACTCTTGGTCCACCAGCAGTGACACTCACCAAGTAGTTCAAATGTTAAACGTCTTTAAATTCAATAGCATCATTTAAAACCTGATAAATTACAGCATGGACCAGACATGCACGTTTCGGGTACTAAACCCTCGTCAGTGATCCTCAGTCTAAACAATGTAATATGGCCAAAAAGTATGAAAATTATTATGTCCAAAAATGTACCAAAAGACGTAGCAGAATGGGTGGGATATGATGCTACAGGACCCACGTTTTAGAAATTTCAAGAAATTTTGTAACAGAAAATTTCAAATGCGTTGAAGAGACAGACGATCAACCGAAGTTGATCGAACTTGGCTACATGTGCCCTCGGGGACTCTTGGTCCACCAGCAGTGACACTCACCAAGTAGTTCAAATGTTAAACGTCTTTAAATTCAATAGCATCATTTAAAACCTGATAAATTACAGCATGGACCAGACATGCACGTTTCGGGTACTAAACCCTCGTCAGTGATCCTCAGTCTAAACAATGTAATATGGCCAAAAAGTATGAAAATTATTATGTCCAAAAATGTACCAAAAGACGTAGCAGAATGGGTGGGATATGATGCTACAGGACCCACGTTTTAGAAATTTCAAGAAATTTTGTAACAGAAAATTTCAAATGCGTTGAAGAGACAGACGATCAACCAAAGTTGATCGAACTTGGCTACATGTGCCCTCGGGGACTCTTGGTCCACCAGCAGTGACACTCACCAAGTAGTTCAAATGTTAAACGTCTTTAAATTCAATAGCATCATTTAAAACCTGATAAATTTACAGCATGGACCAGACATGCACGTTTCGGGTACTAAACCCTCGTCAGTGATCCTCAGTCTAAACAATGTAATATGGCCAAAAAGTATGAAAATTATTATGTCCAAAAATGTACCAAAAGACGTAGCAGAATGGGTGGGATATGATGCTACAGGACCCACGTTTTAGAAATTTCAAGAAATTTTGTAACAGAAAATTTCAAATGCGTTGAAGAGACAGACGATCAACCGAAAGTTGATCGAACTTGGCTACATGTGCCCTCGGGGACTCTTGGTCCACCAGCAGTGACACTCACCAAGTAGTTCAAATGTTAAACGTCTTTAAATTCAATAGCATCATTTAAAACCTGATAAATTTACAGCATGGACCAGACATGCACGTTTCGGGTACTAAACCCTCGTCAGTGATCCTCAGTCTAAACAATGTAATATGGCCAAAAAGTATGAAAATTATTATGTCCAAAAATGTACCAAAAGACGTAGCAGAATGGGTGGGATATGATGCTACAGGACCCACGTTTTAGAAATTTCAAGAAATTTTGTAACAGAAAATTTCAAATGCGTTGAAGAGACAGACGATCAACCAAAGTTGATCGAACTTGGCTACATGTGCCCTCGGGGACTCTTGGTCCACCAGCAGTGACACTCACCAAGTAGTTCAAATGTTAAACGTCTTTAAATTCAATAGCATCATTTAAAACCTGATAAATTTACAGCATGGACCAGACATGCACGTTTCGGGTACTAAACCCTCGTCAGTGATCCTCAGTCTAAACAATGTAATATGGCCAAAAAGTATGAAAATTATTATGTCCAAAAATGTACCAAAAGACGTAGCAGAATGGGTGGGATATGATGCTACAGGACCCACGTTTTAGAAATTTCAAGAAATTTTGTAACAGAAAATTTCAAATGCGTTGAAGAGACAGACGATCAACCGAAGTTGATCGAACTTGGCTACATGTGCCCTCGGGGACTCTTGGTCCACCAGCAGTGACACTCACCAAGTAGTTCAAATGTTAAACGTCTTTAAATTCAATAGCATCATTTAAAACCTGATAAATTTACAGCATGGACCAGACATGCACGTTTCGGGTACTAAACCCTCGTCAGTGATCCTCAGTCTAAACAATGTAATATGGCCAAAAAGTATGAAAATTATTATGTCCAAAAATGTACCAAAAGACGTAGCAGAATGGGTGGGATATGATGCTACAGGACCCACGTTTTAGAAATTTCAAGAAATTTTGTAACAGAAAATTTCAAATGCGTTGAAGAGACAGACGATCAACCGAAGTTGATCGAACTTGGCTACATGTGCCCTCGGGGACTCTTGGTCCACCAGCAGTGACACTCACCAAGTAGTTCAAATGTTAAACGTCTTTAAATTCAATAGCATCATTTAAAACCTGATAAATTTACAGCATGGACCAGACATGCACGTTTCGGGTACTAAACCCTCGTCAGTGATCCTCAGTCTAAACAATGTAATATGGCCAAAAAGTATGAAAATTATTATGTCCAAAAATGTACCAAAAGACGTAGCAGAATGGGTGGGATATGATGCTACAGGACCCACGTTTTAGAAATTTCAAGAAATTTTGTAACAGAAAATTTCAAATGCGTTGAAGAGACAGACGATCAACCAAAGTTGATCGAACTTGGCTACATGTGCCCTCGGGGACTCTTGGTCCACCAGCAGTGACACTCACCAAGTAGTTCAAATGTTAAACGTCTTTAAATTCAATAGCATCATTTAAAACCTGATAAATTTACAGCATGGACCAGACATGCACGTTTCGGGTACTAAACCCTCGTCAGTGATCCTCAGTCTAAACAATGTAATATGGCCAAAAAGTATGAAAATTATTATGTCCAAAAATGTACCAAAAGACGTAGCAGAATGGGTGGGATATGATGCTACAGGACCCACGTTTTAGAAATTTCAAGAAATTTTGTAACAGAAAATTTCAAATGCGTTGAAGAGACAGACGATCAACCAAAGTTGATCGAACTTGGCTACATGTGCCCTCGGGGACTCTTGGTCCACCAGCAGTGACACTCACCAAGTAGTTCAAATGTTAAACGTCTTTAAATTCAATAGCATCATTTAAAACCTGATAAATTTACAGCATGGACCAGACATGCACGTTTCGGGTACTAAACCCTCGTCAGTGATCCTCAGTCTAAACAATGTAATATGGCCAAAAAGTATGAAAATTATTATGTCCAAAAATGTACCAAAAGACGTAGCAGAATGGGTGGGATATGATGCTACAGGACCCACGTTTTAGAAATTTCAAGAAATTTTGTAACAGAAAATTTCAAATGCGTTGAAGAGACAGACGATCAACCGAAGTTGATCGAACTTGGCTACATGTGCCCTCGGGGACTCTTGGTCCACCAGCAGTGACACTCACCAAGTAGTTCAAATGTTAAACGTCTTTAAATTCAATAGCATCATTTAAAACCTGATAAATTACAGCATGGACCAGACATGCACGTTTCGGGTACTAAACCCTCGTCAGTGATCCTCAGTCTAAACAATGTAATATGGCCAAAAAGTATGAAAATTATTATGTCCAAAAATGTACCAAAAGACGTAGCAGAATGGGTGGGATATGATGCTACAGGACCCACGTTTTAGAAATTTCAAGAAATTTTGTAACAGAAAATTTCAAATGCGTTGAAGAGACAGACGATCAACCAAAGTTGATCGAACTTGGCTACATGTGCCCTCGGGGACTCTTGGTCCACCAGCAGTGACACTCACCAAGTAGTTCAAATGTTAAACGTCTTTAAATTCAATAGCATCATTTAAAACCTGATAAATTTACAGCATGGACCAGACATGCACGTTTCGGGTACTAAACCCTCGTCAGTGATCCTCAGTCTAAACAATGTAATATGGCCAAAAAGTATGAAAATTATTATGTCCAAAAATGTACCAAAAGACGTAGCAGAATGGGTGGGATATGATGCTACAGGACCCACGTTTTAGAAATTTCAAGAAATTTTGTAACAGAAAATTTCAAATGCGTTGAAGAGACAGACGATCAACCAAAGTTGATCGAACTTGGCTACATGTGCCCTCGGGGACTCTTGGTCCACCAGCAGTGACACTCACCAAGTAGTTCAAATGTTAAACGTCTTTAAATTCAATAGCATCATTTAAAACCTGATAAATTACAGCATGGACCAGACATGCACGTTTCGGGTACTAAACCCTCGTCAGTGATCCTCAGTCTAAACAATGTAATATGGCCAAAAAGTATGAAAATTATTATGTCCAAAAATGTACCAAAAGACGTAGCAGAATGGGTGGGATATGATGCTACAGGACCCACGTTTTAGAAATTTCAAGAAATTTTGTAACAGAAAATTTCAAATGCGTTGAAGAGACAGACGATCAACCAAAGTTGATCGAACTTGGCTACATGTGCCCTCGGGGACTCTTGGTCCACCAGCAGTGACACTCACCAAGTAGTTCAAATGTTAAACGTCTTTAAATTCAATAGCATCATTTAAAACCTGATAAATTTACAGCATGGACCAGACATGCACGTTTCGGGTACTAAACCCTCGTCAGTGATCCTCAGTCTAAACAATGTAATATGGCCAAAAAGTATGAAAATTATTATGTCCAAAAATGTACCAAAAGACGTAGCAGAATGGGTGGGATATGATGCTACAGGACCCACGTTTTAGAAATTTCAAGAAATTTTGTAACAGAAAATTTCAAATGCGTTGAAGAGACAGACGATCAACCAAAGTTGATCGAACTTGGCTACATGTGCCCTCGGGGACTCTTGGTCCACCAGCAGTGACACTCACCAAGTAGTTCAAATGTTAAACGTCTTTAAATTCAATAGCATCATTTAAAACCTGATAAATTTACAGCATGGACCAGACATGCACGTTTCGGGTACTAAACCCTCGTCAGTGATCCTCAGTCTAAACAATGTAATATGGCCAAAAAGTATGAAAATTATTATGTCCAAAAATGTACCAAAAGACGTAGCAGAATGGGTGGGATATGATGCTACAGGACCCACGTTTTAGAAATTTCAAGAAATTTTGTAACAGAAAATTTCAAATGCGTTGAAGAGACAGACGATCAACCAAAGTTGATCGAACTTGGCTACATGTGCCCTCGGGGACTCTTGGTCCACCAGCAGTGACACTCACCAAGTAGTTCAAATGTTAAACGTCTTTAAATTCAATAGCATCATTTAAAACCTGATAAATTACAGCATGGACCAGACATGCACGTTTCGGGTACTAAACCCTCGTCAGTGATCCTCAGTCTAAACAATGTAATATGGCCAAAAAGTATGAAAATTATTATGTCCAAAAATGTACCAAAAGACGTAGCAGAATGGGTGGGATATGATGCTACAGGACCCACGTTTTAGAAATTTCAAGAAATTTTGTAACAGAAAATTTCAAATGCGTTGAAGAGACAGACGATCAACCAAAGTTGATCGAACTTGGCTACATGTGCCCTCGGGGACTCTTGGTCCACCAGCAGTGACACTCACCAAGTAGTTCAAATGTTAAACGTCTTTAAATTCAATAGCATCATTTAAAACCTGATAAATTTACAGCATGGACCAGACATGCACGTTTCGGGTACTAAACCCTCGTCAGTGATCCTCAGTCTAAACAATGTAATATGGCCAAAAAGTATGAAAATTATTATGTCCAAAAATGTACCAAAAGACGTAGCAGAATGGGTGGGATATGATGCTACAGGACCCACGTTTTAGAAATTTCAAGAAATTTTGTAACAGAAAATTTCAAATGCGTTGAAGAGACAGACGATCAACCGAAGTTGATCGAACTTGGCTACATGTGCCCTCGGGGACTCTTGGTCCACCAGCAGTGACACTCACCAAGTAGTTCAAATGTTAAACGTCTTTAAATTCAATAGCATCATTTAAAACCTGATAAATTTACAGCATGGACCAGACATGCACGTTTCGGGTACTAAACCCTCGTCAGTGATCCTCAGTCTAAACAATGTAATATGGCCAAAAAGTATGAAAATTATTATGTCCAAAAATGTACCAAAAGACGTAGCAGAATGGGTGGGATATGATGCTACAGGACCCACGTTTTAGAAATTTCAAGAAATTTTGTAACAGAAAATTTCAAATGCGTTGAAGAGACAGACGATCAACCAAAGTTGATCGAACTTGGCTACATGTGCCCTCGGGGACTCTTGGTCCACCAGCAGTGACACTCACCAAGTAGTTCAAATGTTAAACGTCTTTAAATTCAATAGCATCATTTAAAACCTGATAAATTACAGCATGGACCAGACATGCACGTTTCGGGTACTAAACCCTCGTCAGTGATCCTCAGTCTAAACAATGTAATATGGCCAAAAAGTATGAAAATTATTATGTCCAAAAATGTACCAAAAGACGTAGCAGAATGGGTGGGATATGATGCTACAGGACCCACGTTTTAGAAATTTCAAGAAATTTTGTAACAGAAAATTTCAAATGCGTTGAAGAGACAGACGATCAACCGAAAGTTGATCGAACTTGGCTACATGTGCCCTCGGGGACTCTTGGTCCACCAGCAGTGACACTCACCAAGTAGTTCAAATGTTAAACGTCTTTAAATTCAATAGCATCATTTAAAACCTGATAAATTTACAGCATGGACCAGACATGCACGTTTCGGGTACTAAACCCTCGTCAGTGATCCTCAGTCTAAACAATGTAATATGGCCAAAAAGTATGAAAATTATTATGTCCAAAAATGTACCAAAAGACGTAGCAGAATGGGTGGGATATGATGCTACAGGACCCACGTTTTAGAAATTTCAAGAAATTTTGTAACAGAAAATTTCAAATGCGTTGAAGAGACAGACGATCAACCGAAGTTGATCGAACTTGGCTACATGTGCCCTCGGGGACTCTTGGTCCACCAGCAGTGACACTCACCAAGTAGTTCAAATGTTAAACGTCTTTAAATTCAATAGCATCATTTAAAACCTGATAAATTTACAGCATGGACCAGACATGCACGTTTCGGGTACTAAACCCTCGTCAGTGATCCTCAGTCTAAACAATGTAATATGGCCAAAAAGTATGAAAATTATTATGTCCAAAAATGTACCAAAAGACGTAGCAGAATGGGTGGGATATGATGCTACAGGACCCACGTTTTAGAAATTTCAAGAAATTTTGTAACAGAAAATTTCAAATGCGTTGAAGAGACAGACGATCAACCAAAGTTGATCGAACTTGGCTACATGTGCCCTCGGGGACTCTTGGTCCACCAGCAGTGACACTCACCAAGTAGTTCAAATGTTAAACGTCTTTAAATTCAATAGCATCATTTAAAACCTGATAAATTTACAGCATGGACCAGACATGCACGTTTCGGGTACTAAACCCTCGTCAGTGATCCTCAGTCTAAACAATGTAATATGGCCAAAAAGTATGAAAATTATTATGTCCAAAAATGTACCAAAAGACGTAGCAGAATGGGTGGGATATGATGCTACAGGACCCACGTTTTAGAAATTTCAAGAAATTTTGTAACAGAAAATTTCAAATGCGTTGAAGAGACAGACGATCAACCGAAGTTGATCGAACTTGGCTACATGTGCCCTCGGGGACTCTTGGTCCACCAGCAGTGACACTCACCAAGTAGTTCAAATGTTAAACGTCTTTAAATTCAATAGCATCATTTAAAACCTGATAAATTTACAGCATGGACCAGACATGCACGTTTCGGGTACTAAACCCTCGTCAGTGATCCTCAGTCTAAACAATGTAATATGGCCAAAAAGTATGAAAATTATTATGTCCAAAAATGTACCAAAAGACGTAGCAGAATGGGTGGGATATGATGCTACAGGACCCACGTTTTAGAAATTTCAAGAAATTTTGTAACAGAAAATTTCAAATGCGTTGAAGAGACAGACGATCAACCGAAGTTGATCGAACTTGGCTACATGTGCCCTCGGGGACTCTTGGTCCACCAGCAGTGACACTCACCAAGTAGTTCAAATGTTAAACGTCTTTAAATTCAATAGCATCATTTAAAACCTGATAAATTTACAGCATGGACCAGACATGCACGTTTCGGGTACTAAACCCTCGTCAGTGATCCTCAGTCTAAACAATGTAATATGGCCAAAAAGTATGAAAATTATTATGTCCAAAAATGTACCAAAAGACGTAGCAGAATGGGTGGGATATGATGCTACAGGACCCACGTTTTAGAAATTTCAAGAAATTTTGTAACAGAAAATTTCAAATGCGTTGAAGAGACAGACGATCAACCAAAGTTGATCGAACTTGGCTACATGTGCCCTCGGGGACTCTTGGTCCACCAGCAGTGACACTCACCAAGTAGTTCAAATGTTAAACGTCTTTAAATTCAATAGCATCATTTAAAACCTGATAAATTTACAGCATGGACCAGACATGCACGTTTCGGGTACTAAACCCTCGTCAGTGATCCTCAGTCTAAACAATGTAATATGGCCAAAAAGTATGAAAATTATTATGTCCAAAAATGTACCAAAAGACGTAGCAGAATGGGTGGGATATGATGCTACAGGACCCACGTTTTAGAAATTTCAAGAAATTTTGTAACAGAAAATTTCAAATGCGTTGAAGAGACAGACGATCAACCGAAGTTGATCGAACTTGGCTACATGTGCCCTCGGGGACTCTTGGTCCACCAGCAGTGACACTCACCAAGTAGTTCAAATGTTAAACGTCTTTAAATTCAATAGCATCATTTAAAACCTGATAAATTTACAGCATGGACCAGACATGCACGTTTCGGGTACTAAACCCTCGTCAGTGATCCTCAGTCTAAACAATGTAATATGGCCAAAAAGTATGAAAATTATTATGTCCAAAAATGTACCAAAAGACGTAGCAGAATGGGTGGGATATGATGCTACAGGACCCACGTTTTAGAAATTTCAAGAAATTTTGTAACAGAAAATTTCAAATGCGTTGAAGAGACAGACGATCAACCGAAGTTGATCGAACTTGGCTACATGTGCCCTCGGGGACTCTTGGTCCACCAGCAGTGACACTCACCAAGTAGTTCAAATGTTAAACGTCTTTAAATTCAATAGCATCATTTAAAACCTGATAAATTTACAGCATGGACCAGACATGCACGTTTCGGGTACTAAACCCTCGTCAGTGATCCTCAGTCTAAACAATGTAATATGGCCAAAAAGTATGAAAATTATTATGTCCAAAAATGTACCAAAAGACGTAGCAGAATGGGTGGGATATGATGCTACAGGACCCACGTTTTAGAAATTTCAAGAAATTTTGTAACAGAAAATTTCAAATGCGTTGAAGAGACAGACGATCAACCGAAGTTGATCGAACTTGGCTACATGTGCCCTCGGGGACTCTTGGTCCACCAGCAGTGACACTCACCAAGTAGTTCAAATGTTAAACGTCTTTAAATTCAATAGCATCATTTAAAACCTGATAAATTTACAGCATGGACCAGACATGCACGTTTCGGGTACTAAACCCTCGTCAGTGATCCTCAGTCTAAACAATGTAATATGGCCAAAAAGTATGAAAATTATTATGTCCAAAAATGTACCAAAAGACGTAGCAGAATGGGTGGGATATGATGCTACAGGACCCACGTTTTAGAAATTTCAAGAAATTTTGTAACAGAAAATTTCAAATGCGTTGAAGAGACAGACGATCAACCGAAGTTGATCGAACTTGGCTACATGTGCCCTCGGGGACTCTTGGTCCACCAGCAGTGACACTCACCAAGTAGTTCAAATGTTAAACGTCTTTAAATTCAATAGCATCATTTAAAACCTGATAAATTTACAGCATGGACCAGACATGCACGTTTCGGGTACTAAACCCTCGTCAGTGATCCTCAGTCTAAACAATGTAATATGGCCAAAAAGTATGAAAATTATTATGTCCAAAAATGTACCAAAAGACGTAGCAGAATGGGTGGGATATGATGCTACAGGACCCACGTTTTAGAAATTTCAAGAAATTTTGTAACAGAAAATTTCAAATGCGTTGAAGAGACAGACGATCAACCGAAGTTGATCGAACTTGGCTACATGTGCCCTCGGGGACTCTTGGTCCACCAGCAGTGACACTCACCAAGTAGTTCAAATGTTAAACGTCTTTAAATTCAATAGCATCATTTAAAACCTGATAAATTTACAGCATGGACCAGACATGCACGTTTCGGGTACTAAACCCTCGTCAGTGATCCTCAGTCTAAACAATGTAATATGGCCAAAAAGTATGAAAATTATTATGTCCAAAAATGTACCAAAAGACGTAGCAGAATGGGTGGGATATGATGCTACAGGACCCACGTTTTAGAAATTTCAAGAAATTTTGTAACAGAAAATTTCAAATGCGTTGAAGAGACAGACGATCAACCGAAGTTGATCGAACTTGGCTACATGTGCCCTCGGGGACTCTTGGTCCACCAGCAGTGACACTCACCAAGTAGTTCAAATGTTAAACGTCTTTAAATTCAATAGCATCATTTAAAACCTGATAAATTTACAGCATGGACCAGACATGCACGTTTCGGGTACTAAACCCTCGTCAGTGATCCTCAGTCTAAACAATGTAATATGGCCAAAAAGTATGAAAATTATTATGTCCAAAAATGTACCAAAAGACGTAGCAGAATGGGTGGGATATGATGCTACAGGACCCACGTTTTAGAAATTTCAAGAAATTTTGTAACAGAAAATTTCAAATGCGTTGAAGAGACAGACGATCAACCGAAGTTGATCGAACTTGGCTACATGTGCCCTCGGGGACTCTTGGTCCACCAGCAGTGACACTCACCAAGTAGTTCAAATGTTAAACGTCTTTAAATTCAATAGCATCATTTAAAACCTGATAAATTTACAGCATGGACCAGACATGCACGTTTCGGGTACTAAACCCTCGTCAGTGATCCTCAGTCTAAACAATGTAATATGGCCAAAAAGTATGAAAATTATTATGTCCAAAAATGTACCAAAAGACGTAGCAGAATGGGTGGGATATGATGCTACAGGACCCACGTTTTAGAAATTTCAAGAAATTTTGTAACAGAAAATTTCAAATGCGTTGAAGAGACAGACGATCAACCGAAGTTGATCGAACTTGGCTACATGTGCCCTCGGGGACTCTTGGTCCACCAGCAGTGACACTCACCAAGTAGTTCAAATGTTAAACGTCTTTAAATTCAATAGCATCATTTAAAACCTGATAAATTTACAGCATGGACCAGACATGCACGTTTCGGGTACTAAACCCTCGTCAGTGATCCTCAGTCTAAACAATGTAATATGGCCAAAAAGTATGAAAATTATTATGTCCAAAAATGTACCAAAAGACGTAGCAGAATGGGTGGGATATGATGCTACAGGACCCACGTTTTAGAAATTTCAAGAAATTTTGTAACAGAAAATTTCAAATGCGTTGAAGAGACAGACGATCAACCGAAGTTGATCGAACTTGGCTACATGTGCCCTCGGGGACTCTTGGTCCACCAGCAGTGACACTCACCAAGTAGTTCAAATGTTAAACGTCTTTAAATTCAATAGCATCATTTAAACCTGATAAATTTACAGCATGGACCAGACATGCACGTTTCGGGTACTAAACCCTCGTCAGTGATCCTCAGTCTAAACAATGTAATATGGCCAAAAAGTATGAAAATTATTATATCCAAAAATGTACCAAAAGACGTAGCAGAATGGGTGGGATATGATGCTACAGGACCCACGTTTAGAAATTTCAAGAAATTTTGTAACAGAAAATTTCAAATGCGTTGAAGAGACAGACGATCAACCAAGGTTGTTCGAACTTGGTACATGTGCCCGAGGGGACTCTTGGTCCACCAGCAGTGACACTCACCAATTAATTCAAATGTTAAACGTCTTTAAATTCAATAGCATCATTTAAAACCTGATAAATTAACAGCATGGACCAGACATGCACGTTTCGGGTACTAAACCCTCGTCAGTGATCCTCAGTCTAAACAATGTAATATGGCCAAAAAGTATGAAAATTATTATGTCCAAAAATGTACCAAAAGACGTTGGTGGACCAAGAGTCCCCGAGGGCACATGTAGCCAAGTTCGATCAACTTTGGTTGATCGTCTGTCTCTTCAACGCATTTGAAATTTTCTGCTACCAAATTTCTTGAAATTTCTAAAACGTGGGTCCTGTAGCATCATATCCCACCCATTCTGCTACGTCTTTTGGTACATTTTTGGACATAATAATTTTCATACCTTTTGGCCATATTACATTGTTTAGACTGAGGATCACTGACGAGGGTTTAGTACCCGAACGTGCATGTCTGGTCCATGCTGTAAATTTATCACGTTTTAAATGATGCTATTGAATAAAAGACGTTTAACATTTGAACTTCTTGGTGAGTGTCACTGCTGGTGGACCAAGAGTCCCCGAGGGCACATGTAACCAAGTTCGATCAACTTTGGTTCATCGTCTGTCTCTTCAACGCATTTGAAATTTTCTGTTACCAAATTTCTTGAAATTTCTAAAACGTGGGTCCTGTAGCATCATATCCCACCCATTCTGCTATTAGGTCCAAAAATGTACCAAAAGACGTAGCAGAATGGGTGGGATATGATGCTACAGGACCCACGTTTTAGAAATTCAAGAAATTTGTAACAGAAAATTTCAAATGCGTTGAAGAGACAGACGATCAACCGAAGTTGATCGAACTTGGCTACATGTGCCCTCGGGGACTCTGGTCCACCAGCAGTGACACTCACCAAGTAGTTCAAATGTTAAACGTCTTTAAATTCAATAGCATCATTTCAAAACCTGATAAAATTACAGCATGGACCAGACATGCACGTTTCGGGTACTAAACCCTCGTCAGTGATCCTCAGTCTAAACAATGTAATATGGCCAAAAAGTATGAAAATTATTATGTCCAAAAATGTACCAAAAACTTCAGCGAAAGTATTATCTACGGGTTCGCCTCTGATTTACACAGAGATACGTGTATAATATCTATATATTGAATTTTCCTTATGACTGTCTGTCACTATGATTATATATGTTGAATCAAAATGTACATGAAATGATTTATTGAACAACAAAATGAATTGACTAAATGGTTTGCCAATATGAATTATGGCCTGCCAAATGTATGTACCGTCCTACCACCTATGTGACGTACCCTAACTTGTTTGACCTACCACACGATGTGACCTGCCAAACGATGTGACCTACCAAGCTGTGGTACGTACAAACGTACTGGCTAACTAATGCACTTGACGTGCCAATGCTTTTACTAAGCAACCTAGACTTTATGTCTACCTAGCCAGTCACTCTAATACGGTAAATTAGCTCTGTTCAGGCTATGGCTCTATTCGGGCCTTTACCGTATTGAGTAAACAAAAATAATACCGTACCGATCAGATCAGATCTTCTTCTTCCAATTCAATAGCATCATTTAAACCTGATAAATTTACAGCATGGACCAGACATGCACGTTTCGGGTACTAAACCCTCGTCAGTGATCCTCAGTCTAAACATGTAATATGGCCAAAAGTATGAAAATTATTATGTCCCAAATGTACCAAAAGACGTAGCAGAATGGGTGGGATATGATGCTACAGGACCCACGTTTTAGAAATTTCAAGAAATTTGTAACAGAAAATTTCAAATGCGTTGAAGAGACAGACGATCAACCTAAGTTGATCGAACTTGGCTACATGTGCCCTCGGGACTCTTGGTCCACCAGCAGTGACACTCACCAAGTAGTTCAAATGTTAAACGTCTTTAAATTCAATAGCATCATTTAAAACCTGATAAATTACAGCATGGACCAGACATGCACGTTTCGGGTACTAAACCCTCGTCAGTGATCCTCAGTCTAAAAATGTAATATGGCCAAAAAGTATGAAAATTATTATGTCCAAAAATGTACCAAAAGACGTAGCAGAATGGGTGGGATATGATGCTACAGGACCCACGTTTTAGAAATTTCAAGAAATTTTGTAACAGAAAATTTCAAATGCGTTGAAGAGACAGACGATCAACCGAAGTTGATCGAACTTGGCTACATGTGCCCTCGGGGACTCTTGGTCCACCAGCAGTGACACTCACCAAGTAGTTCAAATGTTAAACGTCTTTAAATTCAATAGCATCATTTAAAACCTGATAAATTTACAGCATGGACCAGACATGCACGTTTCGGGTACTAAACCCTCGTCAGTGATCCTCAGTCTAAAAATGTAATATGGCCAAAAAGTATGAAAATTATTATGTCCAAAAATGTACCAAAAGACGTAGCAGAATTGGTGGGATATGATGCTACAGGACCCACGTTTTAGAAATTTCAAGAAATTTTGTAACAGAAAATTTCAAATGCGTTGAAGAGACAGACGATCAACCAAAGTTGATCGAACTTGGCTACATGTGCCCTCGGGGACTCTTGGTCCACCAGCAGTGACACTCACCAAGTAGTTCAAATGTTAAACGTCTTTAAATTCAATAGCATCATTTAAAACCTGATAAATTTACAGCATGGACCAGACATGCACGTTTCGGGTACTAAACCCTCGTCAGTGATCCTCAGTCTAAACAATGTAATATGGCCAAAAAGTATGAAAATTATTATGTCCAAAAATGTACCAAAAGACGTAGCAGAATGGGTGGGATATGATGCTACAGGACCCACGTTTTAGAAATTTCAAGAAATTTTGTAACAGAAAATTTCAAATGCGTTGAAGAGACAGACGATCAACCGAAGTTGATCGAACTTGGCTACATGTGCCCTCGGGGACTCTTGGTCCACCAGCAGTGACACTCACCAAGTAGTTCAAATGTTAAACGTCTTTAAATTCAATAGCATCATTTAAAACCTGATAAATTTACAGCATGGACCAGACATGCACGTTTCGGGTACTAAACCCTCGTCAGTGATCCTCAGTCTAAACAATGTAATATGGCCAAAAAGTATGAAAATTATTATGTCCAAAAATGTACCAAAAGACGTAGCAGAATGGGTGGGATATGATGCTACAGGACCCACGTTTTAGAAATTTCAAGAAATTTTGTAACAGAAAATTTCAAATGCGTTGAAGAGACAGACGATCAACCAAAGTTGATCGAACTTGGCTACATGTGCCCTCGGGGACTCTTGGTCCACCAGCAGTGACACTCACCAAGTAGTTCAAATGTTAAACGTCTTTAAATTCAATAGCATCATTTAAAACCTGATAAATTTACAGCATGGACCAGACATGCACGTTTCGGGTACTAAACCCTCGTCAGTGATCCTCAGTCTAAACAATGTAATATGGCCAAAAAGTATGAAAATTATTATGTCCAAAAATGTACCAAAAGACGTAGCAGAATGGGTGGGATATGATGCTACAGGACCCACGTTTTAGAAATTTCAAGAAATTTTGTAACAGAAAATTTCAAATGCGTTGAAGAGACAGACGATCAACCAAGGTTGATCGAACTTGGCTACATGTGCCCTCGGGGACTCTTGGTCCACCAGCAGTGACACTCACCAAGTAGTTCAAATGTTAAACGTCTTTAAATTCAATAGCATCATTTAAAACCTGATAAATTTACAGCATGGACCAGACATGCACGTTTCGGGTACTAAACCCTCGTCAGTGATCCTCAGTCTAAACAATGTAATATGGCCAAAAAGTATGAAAATTATTATGTCCAAAAATGTACCAAAAGACGTAGCAGAATGGGTGGGATATGATGCTACAGGACCCACGTTTTAGAAATTTCAAGAAATTTTGTAACAGAAAATTTCAAATGCGTTGAAGAGACAGACGATCAACCAAAGTTGATCGAACTTGGCTACATGTGCCCTCGGGGACTCTTGGTCCACCAGCAGTGACACTCACCAAGTAGTTCAAATGTTAAACGTCTTTAAATTCAATAGCATCATTTAAAACCTGATAAATTACAGCATGGACCAGACATGCACGTTTCGGGTACTAAACCCTCGTCAGTGATCCTCAGTCTAAACAATGTAATATGGCCAAAAAGTATGAAAATTATTATGTCCAAAAATGTACCAAAAGACGTAGCAGAATGGGTGGGATATGATGCTACAGGACCCACGTTTTAGAAATTTCAAGAAATTTTGTAACAGAAAATTTCAAATGCGTTGAAGAGACAGACGATCAACCAAAGTTGATCGAACTTGGCTACATGTGCCCTCGGGGACTCTTGGTCCACCAGCAGTGACACTCACCAAGTAGTTCAAATGTTAAACGTCTTTAAATTCAATAGCATCATTTAAAACCTGATAAATTTACAGCATGGACCAGACATGCACGTTTCGGGTACTAAACCCTCGTCAGTGATCCTCAGTCTAAACAATGTAATATGGCCAAAAAGTATGAAAATTATTATGTCCAAAAATGTACCAAAAGACGTAGCAGAATGGGTGGGATATGATGCTACAGGACCCACGTTTTAGAAATTTCAAGAAATTTTGTAACAGAAAATTTCAAATGCGTTGAAGAGACAGACGATCAACCAAAGTTGATCGAACTTGGCTACATGTGCCCTCGGGGACTCTTGGTCCACCAGCAGTGACACTCACCAAGTAGTTCAAATGTTAAACGTCTTTAAATTCAATAGCATCATTTAAAACCTGATAAATTTACAGCATGGACCAGACATGCACGTTTCGGGTACTAAACCCTCGTCAGTGATCCTCAGTCTAAACAATGTAATATGGCCAAAAAGTATGAAAATTATTATGTCCAAAAATGTACCAAAAGACGTAGCAGAATGGGTGGGATATGATGCTACAGGACCCACGTTTTAGAAATTTCAAGAAATTTTGTAACAGAAAATTTCAAATGCGTTGAAGAGACAGACGATCAACCAAAGTTGATCGAACTTGGCTACATGTGCCCTCGGGGACTCTTGGTCCACCAGCAGTGACACTCACCAAGTAGTTCAAATGTTAAACGTCTTTAAATTCAATAGCATCATTTAAAACCTGATAAATTTACAGCATGGACCAGACATGCACGTTTCGGGTACTAAACCCTCGTCAGTGATCCTCAGTCTAAACAATGTAATATGGCCAAAAAGTATGAAAATTATTATGTCCAAAAATGTACCAAAAGACGTAGCAGAATGGGTGGGATATGATGCTACAGGACCCACGTTTTAGAAATTTCAAGAAATTTTGTAACAGAAAATTTCAAATGCGTTGAAGAGACAGACGATCAACCGAAGTTGATCGAACTTGGCTACATGTGCCCTCGGGGACTCTTGGTCCACCAGCAGTGACACTCACCAAGTAGTTCAAATGTTAAACGTCTTTAAATTCAATAGCATCATTTAAAACCTGATAAATTTACAGCATGGACCAGACATGCACGTTTCGGGTACTAAACCCTCGTCAGTGATCCTCAGTCTAAACAATGTAATATGGCCAAAAAGTATGAAAATTATTATGTCCAAAAATGTACCAAAAGACGTAGCAGAATGGGTGGGATATGATGCTACAGGACCCACGTTTTAGAAATTTCAAGAAATTTTGTAACAGAAAATTTCAAATGCGTTGAAGAGACAGACGATCAACCAAAGTTGATCGAACTTGGCTACATGTGCCCTCGGGGACTCTTGGTCCACCAGCAGTGACACTCACCAAGTAGTTCAAATGTTAAACGTCTTTAAATTCAATAGCATCATTTAAAACCTGATAAATTACAGCATGGACCAGACATGCACGTTTCGGGTACTAAACCCTCGTCAGTGATCCTCAGTCTAAACAATGTAATATGGCCAAAAAGTATGAAAATTATTATGTCCAAAAATGTACCAAAAGACGTAGCAGAATGGGTGGGATATGATGCTACAGGACCCACGTTTTAGAAATTTCAAGAAATTTTGTAACAGAAAATTTCAAATGCGTTGAAGAGACAGACGATCAACCGAAGTTGATCGAACTTGGCTACATGTGCCCTCGGGGACTCTTGGTCCACCAGCAGTGACACTCACCAAGTAGTTCAAATGTTAAACGTCTTTAAATTCAATAGCATCATTTAAAACCTGATAAATTACCAGCATGGACCAGACATGCACGTTTCGGGTACTAAACCCTCGTCAGTGATCCTCAGTCTAAACAATGTAATATGGCCAAAAAGTATGAAAATTATTATATCCAAAAATGTACCAAAAGACGTAGCAGAATGGGTGGGATATGATGCTACAGGACCCACGTTTTCAGAAATTTCAAGAAATTTTGTAACAGAAAATTTCAAATGCGTTGAAGAGACAGACGATCAACCAAAGATGATCAAACTTGGCTACATGTGCCCACGGGGACTCTTGGTCCACCAGCAGTGACACTCACCAAGTAGTTCAAATGTTAAGCGTCTTTAAATTCAATAGCATCATTTAAAAACCTGATAAATTACAGCATGGACCAGACATGCACGTTTCGGGTACTAAACCCTCGTCAGTGATCCTCAGTCTAAACAATGTAATATGGCCAAAAAGTATGAAAATTATTATATCCAAAAATGTACCAAAAGACGTAGCAGAATGGGTGGGATATGATGCTACAGGACCCATGTTTCAGACATTTCAAGAAATTTTGTAGCAGAAAATTTCAAATGCGTTGAAGAGACAGACGATCAACAAAAAATGATCGAACTTTGCTACATGTGCCCTCGGAGACTCTTGGTCCACCAGTAGTGACACTCACCAAGTAGTTCAAATGTTAAACGTCTTTAAATTCAATGTTTTATCTATGAGAGTCAGAATCCTGGAGAAAATATATCACCCCACAAATAATCCCAATTTGAGCACACCTTTCCGTCGCAACCGTCGCAACAGAGAATCTTAACACTGCAGCGCCCTATGGATGCAACTATTATATCAGCAGCGAAGGAAACTGAACAAGTCCCGGTTGTCAATCGGTAAATGTGACTAGCTCAACAGACCACAAAGAATATCTCGAAGTCATGGCATTCGAAAATATAATAGGACTGAGATACATAGTTTTTCCTTCGATGACTTGTATTCCCCGTTACCCGATGTTTGAAGTGTTTTAATTCCATTTCGTTCTCTAACTTGATTTTGTTGTAGTGTCTTCCATGCAGGATCTCTCCTCACCCTTCTTTGATCATCTCACTATGACATTTTTACGGTCGCCTCGTATTAAACTTACTCCTTTGAGATTACCCTCTATCACTACAGTAACTTTCCCATCATCGACTTTTAACAGTAATAAGCTTTTTTCCTCACCCAGAGTACTTCTTTTACCTCTTAAATTTAAATCCCGTAGACGTATTACACCTACTTCTCCATCTGCAGGCTCTACATTTAACAACAAACATAGAAGGTTCTCTGCAGTTTCTACGTGCAAAGGTAAAAGATGCGATATGTGTCCGCTCATCAATTGCAATTCCACAATTAAATCAAGTGTTAACGAGCAGACTTTTAAAATTGAGATTGAAAACGACATCGATTGATCGTACCAAGATGTCATTTATGTTATAACATGAAACGCTAGGGGATGTGGCGCCCAATATGTTGGAGAAACAGGTCAGGCCTTTAAATCTCGTTTTAGAAGTCATTCGTATCAGATAAGAAACTCACATCACAAAAAACAAAGAAATTTCCTTTATAATCACTTCATTAAATACAATCATTCCATTTCGGATATAACTATTACACCGGTTCACTCTTTTTCTAAACTTAAAAATCTTAGTAAAACGGAAATTAAAAAACGCCGACTACAAGCTGAACTTGCCTGGATCACAAAACTCCAAACTGCGTACCCCCTTGGTTTAAACGATCAAATTTATGGACAAGGAAACATTTCCTCGACGTCAACAATATTAATGTATTTTCAATCCGCCCAAACACTAAATGGAAGCATAGGTCTCACGGAAGAAGACGAAACCGAAAACCCAGAATAAGATCTAGATTACACCGTACCCTCAACGATCTTCTGATCATTGCACGCAACTGCGGCAGACATGAACTGCTTCATGCTCTCTCATCAGTTCCAGCAGTTCAATTGAAATCTATCTTGGATGAAGAACTGGTTGCATTCTTAAGAAATACTGATTGATTCAGACTTAATATCAGTGTTGCATTCGCACAGAATAAACTTTATCCAGTTGATAAAAACATCCCACCTAAAAAACGATTCATAAAAATTTCATTTATTAACAAAGGATTCGATCTTCTTAACATCTCTAATATTTTTCGGGATCATCGTGTACAAAGTGTTATTCCTCAATATTTTGAAAATTTACCTCTTATTTGTTACAAATATAAGAGACCTATTCGAAATTTCGTTTTAAACTACAACAAAGTTACATCAGATCCTAAAATACTTGAATCATGTCCTGCTTCTTGAGAATGTGCAACATCTGAATATCTATATAAACCAGCTGGTCATATTATTACAGGTGACTTTTCATTTATCCAAGACAGGCAGCTCCGTGGTCTTCTCAAAAAAGGACCTAAGTATAGAATCCCATCCAAGATAGATTTAATTAAATGTCGCGAAGTACTAAAGGAAGCCTTAGATAACTATACCAAACGATGGTGTAAATCGGAAGGAGTCGAATCGCATTCTCTGAATGACTGGAAAAACCTCATTTTGGACATTACTGACATTCGAATAGACAACTTCCACAAAAATCCTCATCTTTTTGAAAATCCAAGTTCTAGATCTGAAAGATATTTTAAATCCAAATTACGTAATTTACATGAAAAATTTGTCTTCGCTCCTGCAGATAATGCAGCCAACAACACCATAATCATATGAAAACTTTACTATATATCAACTTTAGTTTCGGAACTTTCGTCTACAAATACTTCTATTAAAAGCAATGAACGTGTCCCTAACATTTTGAGCAAACATAACAGTGAAATTTCTTCATTCAACATCCCTATTCCTAAATTAAATCTTCCTACAATATACTGCATACCAAAACTGCACAAATTTCCTTACCAATTTAGATACATTGCTAATTCTAGCAACTGCTCAACTACAAGTTTGTTTAGACATCTGACGTCAGCCCTCACGGCGGTAAAGGAACACGTTGCAAAATATTGTGAAACTGTTCTTAACAGGAATGATCTTAATTTATTTTGGTCTATAAAAATTCCGGGGATGTGATTGACAAAATGAAATCTAGAAATTTTCAAGCCAATGCGATTTCTTCATACGATTTTTCAAATATGTACACCACGCTTCCTCACGACAAGATCAATGATCAATTGTCCAAACTCATTAAATGGTGCTATAATCGAGAGGGGAAAACTTATATTTGTACATCTGAATCAAAGGGTTTCTTTTCCGCTACAGAATACAAATTATACAAATCATGGACATGTAGCGACCTGTGTAGTGCCTTGTCCTCTTGGACAACATTAATGTAAGATTTGGTGAGAATCTCTACAAGCAGGTTGTAGGGATTCCTATGGGTACAAATTGTGCGCCTCTTGTTGCAGATTTATTTTTATACACATATGAAAAAGAATTTATTCAAAATCTTCAAAAGCAAAGAAAACATGATGATGTGAAATGCTTCATTGGTACTTCTAGGTACCTGGATGATATTCTTACTATCGATTATCCTGTTTTTGAAAAGTATAAAGATGTTATTTATCCACAAGAATTGACTCTAAACAAGGCAAACTTTAAAGACACAGAAACACCATTTTTGGACCTAAATATCAAAATTGTCAATGGTGAAATTCATACAAGTGTATATGACAAACGAGATGATTTTGGATTCAACATAGTAAATTACCCCTGGCTTGACGGTGATGTCCCTAGATTACCGTCATACGGTATCTACATAACACAGCTCATCCGGTATGCTAGAACATGTACTGATGTTTTGGATTTCCATAACAGAAATCTACAAATTACAAAGAAACTTTTAGGTCAAGGTTTTCGCTTTCACAAACTAGTAAAGCCTTTCTGGAAATTTTACAAAAATTATGATCAACTTCTTTTGAAATTCGGACCCATACAAGCAACGGAGTATATTACTTTAGGTATTTCACAACCTGCATTTTATGGTGACATAATTAACAAAATAAGAAGGATCAAAGGTAGACAGCATATGTATCAAAATGCGTCAGAGTCATCAAACGCCTTTTATACCGTGGATATGATCCTAATGTCACCAGACGGACACTAAGCTTGGTACTTGACCAATATACAGTCTTGTACGAGCGCATTCTTAAGACTTGCACTCTGACTGACTGTGACGACGTGATTCCATGACGAGCCCTGTCCAAACCTCCTTAGAGACGACAGGCCCCCGACCACCTGTCCTCTCTGAATGTCAGTCGGACTCCTCGGGTGATAACATATATGAGCTCGCTACAGCCGGAAGAGCACGGACTGTATTTCGCACGTCCTCTTTTTATATCCATTTACATATTCATCTGTGTTGCTTGGACCCCTGTGTTTTACGGTATTGTTTGTGTGTGGTCATCTAACAGTGAGGAGATTGTTTTACACCATAATTGTGCGTTCTTCGAGACCTCTGGGAAATCGGAATAGTGGGAGGGTTGTGCGCACGTAATTCAGGATAACCACACCGTCTGCTATTTACGTGGCAGATGGCCGTCCTAAGTCGGCACCGGTTGCCCATTGGTCTCGTTGGTTTATGTGTAGTCTTTTATGTTTCATGTTTCTATGTTGTGAGTTGGTGTTCCTTGTCCCTTTTGCGTCTCTTTCTGTGGGTATCTGTTATGTGTTTTTTTGCATGGGTGTTTTGGGATTTTGCTGTGCTGCAACCTAGTGTTGTTGGAGATCCCTTCCTTCTTTTGGTTCCATTTTTGAATGAGGCTCTAGGCCTTCATTATATTCGTACCAAATTATACCCTGTTCCTTTACAAAAGTTACACGAAATTTACGAAAATACGAAGGACCTCTTATTTACCAATACACGTTCCCCAGAATACACACTACAAGGAGTCTTGGACATTTCTACTTTTCGTTTATTTAACGCAGTTAGATCACATAAATCAGAAGAGAAAACAAACCGTCCTTTCATTAAAGCAAGATTTGCAAACAAACGTATTGATAAATTGAATCTTGGTCTAATTTTGAATCACAAAACTGTCACAGAAAAAATCCCACTATATTTCAAAAGAAAAGAAACTCCTTGTATTTCCTATAGCTACACACCAACAGTTGCATCTAAAATTTACAATTACAAACGATTTTTGCAGTGTATTGATTTAAGGAATCCCTCACTACATCCACTTCCTTGCGAATGTTCTTCATCGGATTTCAACTACTCTCCTTGTGGACACGTTATTACTGGTGACCTTAGTATAGTCAAGAACGACAAGTTGAAAGAATTGTTAAAAAAGGGTCCCAAATACAGAGAAAGTATGTCCTTTACATGGAACCAAAATGTCAAAATTATCATGGACTCTTGTGAGGAATATGCAAGACGTTGGGCAAAGAAAGAGGATGCACAGCTCGACACCCTTTCCGAATGGATAAAATCCATCAGAGGGTTACTTTTATCTAGAATTAACCGATTAAAATCAACTGTGAACACCTGATTGGAGTCTATATTTAAAGACCCTGATGTTATCACAGAGCTTACCTACCTCCAAGAACATTATGTCATCACACCAGCGGACAAAGCCTCAAATAATCACACATTTACTTGCAAAAAGTACTATTTCGACAGTCTAGTTAAAGAGTTGGGTTTAAATTCGACACCTGGAAATCCCACTTACACCCCAACACACCTTCCTGCCTCTGAAATAATAGATAACCACAAATCAGCTCTTTCTTCCTTTGGCTTCGACACTAACAATTTAGATTTAGATTTGCCATACTTATACTGCATACCTAAAATGCATAAGGATCCGTACAAACAACGTTTCATAGCTGGTTCCTCAAAATGTTCTACCAAATCTGTAGCGATCTTACTCACCAAAGTTTTATCTGAAATCAAATCTGGGCTTCAAAAATATTGTTCGACAGTATATTCTCGCATGGTATCAACCAGATGTGGATTTTAAAGGATTCGAAGGAACTTTTAGAACATCTGAAATCCACTCATTTTAATAGAGTCCATTCGATCAAAGCCTTTGATTTTTCGGCACTTTACACTACAATTCCACATTCTAAATTGAAAGAAAGACTCGCAAAAATTATAAGTTAGATCGGTAATCGCAAATACAAATTTATTGTTGTTAACTATGACAAAACCTACTTTGTAAAAGAAAAGTCCGATTCTGAAAATAAGTACACTGAAACAAATATTATCAGATGTTAAACTTTCTGATCGACAACATTTTTTTTATGTTTGGAGGAGAGGTCTTCCAGCAAATTGTCGGAATTCCAATGGGGACCAATTGTGCCCCACTCCTTGCCGATATTTTCCTTTACTCGTACGAAGCTGAATTTATTCAGTTTCTGGTCTCTGAAGGGAAAAGATACTTAGCATCTGACTTCAACTTCAACTTGTTGGAGATCCCCTCCTTTGTTTTACAGATACAACTTAACTTACAGATACCTAGACGATGTGTTGTCCATTAATAATCCAAAATTTTCGGATTACCTGAGCAGCATCTATCCTTCAGAGCTTGAAGTCAAAGAAACTACAGAGACAAATAATTCAGCATCCTATTTGGACATAATGTTGTCCTACGATATTGATGGTCACATGAACACCTCACTCTATGACAAACGTGACGACTTTAATTTCAGCATTACAAACTTTCCTTTTCTGAGTAGCAACATCCCTTCATCGCCTGCTTATGGCGTGTTCATATCCCAGTTGATACGCTATGCCAGAGCAAGTACGAAATATACGGATTTTGTTCTGAGTGCTAAGCGTCTTTCAGAAAAGCTTCTTAGTCAGGGATATGTTTGTGACCGACTAACATCGTCACTGAGGAAGTTCTACGGTTGATATGGGGAACTCGTCATACACTATGATGTCCCACTCTCCAGAATGGTGGATGCTATTCTGTCATAGACCATTTGAACCATCCAACCAAAGATTGTACTCTATATCTTCCAAAATGGAAGTTACCGGATGTGACAGTTCTACCGAATAGAAGCGGCGGGTGTTGCAATCAAGCAGGGGATGCTCACTCTTCCTGGGCACCTGGTCTCACTCCCATATCGGGAGTTCACTTCTTTTCATATGGTGGAGGTTTTTGTTTGTTTTCTTTGGTTCCTGTTTTATTCTGATTTTGTATGCCTTCGGTTTCTGATTTTCTGAATTATCAATTTTGTATACAGTGATATGGTCATTATCCATATTTGTCATTAGTCTTGATGGAGATACCTTATTTTCTTTTTTTTATCGAACTTTCGTTGAAGTAGATTTACATGTAAGTTATTTTCAGTGAATGTTGTACTATCATACATGTATACCATGTCTGCTTAGGAAGCAAGAAGTCTTTCATATATGATGAAACATTCAACATACTACATTTTCATACCAAAGCATTTAATATATTGACTTTGTGTGACCTTGAATGGTGTCTGTGAAAAAGAGAATTCAATATGAACAAATGAATGTGGTGTCAAAGATTACCCCCTGGTAGGGGATTGGGTTAAAATTCGTCACTTTAGGGCAGTTATCATTACATTAGAAATAAAAAAGGTATACAATACGTAAGACATGTATGTAACATATTATTTTATTTCTTTCAGAGAACTTCCTGTTTATGATCAAACAACGGTAAGTTGTATCTTCTTGTTCATACTGGTCTTCTTCAATTGATGAAATTGAAATTGACTGTAGATTTTGATGGTAAGTGACAAAATGTTAGGCGTGATGACTGTATAGCTTTTATGAAGAAAGCATACTAGTAATTAAATATCCTGAAATGCCTCCTTTAGAAATTAAAATTAACTAAAACTTCAGTACAGGACAGCCTTGAACAATTTGCATCTACTTATTTGATAATGATGTTAAACGTCATCAAATTCAATAGCATCATTTTTAAATTTGCAGTATGGACCAGCCATACACGTTTCAGGTAATAAAGTCTCGTCAGTGATCGTCAACCTAAACAATTTAGTATGGACAAAGGATGTGAAAGATGTGCCGAAAGACCTAGCAGGACGGGCGAGATATGATGCTACAGGACTCACGTTTTAGTAATCTCAAGATTTTTTAACACATGTAACATAATTTTTCGAATGCGTTGAAGAAACGATGGACCGAAGTTGATCGAACTGTTACACATACCAACAAAGTATGTCCATGCTTAAAATGTCACAGACAGTTCATTGTCGATGTTACCAAAACAGGCGATATGGCAATATTCGATGAATTTTATTCAGTGGAGAATCAAACAAATGAATTCTTCTGTGCAAAAAGAAAAGGAAAACAGAAGATAGAGATATCCTATAATTAGAGGGAGTATAACGGTGCTTATCTCCTTTGATTTCCATGACATTTATGCCATTATGGCTGTATATGGCTCCTATTGCAATGGATACATACAAGGGATACTAAACGAATCGTTATCCGTATTTCATGTAATTGTTGACGCATTATCTCATTTATGAAAGGTTAAAGAAATAAAGATATGACTTTAGTTTTCTCCAAATACTCAATGCTTGCGGACATGGTCTTTTGAAGATATATTAGTGACGAGGGTTCAATACCCGAAACGTGCATGTCTGGTCCATGCTTTAAATTTATCTGCTTTTAAATGATGCTAAAGAATTTGAAGACGTCCAATATATAATGAAAAATAGAAGACGATGTACAAATTCCTTTTTCCTTTGTCTTTAAGGGGAATATAAACATTACAAATATAACTTGTTCAACATGCCGTCTCTATTATGATGTTGTATGAATCGCGGTATGACCATATCTATCCTTTAAAGTATACTAATCAGTTTGCATCGACCCTCCTGTAGATTCATACTTTTTACGTTGAATTTTCTTTCAAAAATCATAAGAGACAAAAACTGGACAATCTAAAGAACAATTAGATTTATATAAATTAAATAGCAGGGAGTAGAGCTTCCACCACACTAGGTTGCAACACCCATAGCCAAGCACCATAACACCTGATGCAAAAATACGGAGTAGACAATCACAGCAAGAGACATAAGTTATAGAAACATTAGATAAAAAAGACTACACATTAAACAACGAGAGCAATGGGCAATCTGTGCCTACATAGGACGGGCATCTGTCATGCAAATTGTGTGGCTATCCAGATTACTTTTCCGGTTACCAGAAGGACTCAAAACGCTCACAAGTCTTGAGCAAAATATTCTTCTCATGGTAAGATGATCATACAAACAATGCAGGACAACGCAGGGGCCAAAGTAATACAGCGCACACTCAGTCTTAAAGTGTTCTACATGTAACTCTATTTTTGTCAATCAAATGCAAATCATTGGAATAGTTTTTGTAAGAATTCATTTTAGATAAGTAACAAAGAATCTTATGTCCATTCTTTCTTTGTGATGAAAATGTATTGTACAGCTTAATGGAGGAGTGTTCTATTTCCAAAAGATTAAAGGAAGCCGACGTTGTTTTGTTCTGTCTCCAACAAAAGTGTATGGCGTTCGTGTAAGTTGTTAGTAAGACGTGTTCTCACTCCATTTTGACCATCTCAATTGAAGAAGATACAAAACTTTGACGACTATGAATTAACAATTACGAAAATATTGCTTTCCTCGAATTTTGATGGTTGTACAATCAGTAAATATAATTTAATTTTTGAAGACACCTAAATCTTCATAGCCGATTTTCTTGAAAAGTGTCAAACGGTAGTTAGAACATTATATAAGACTGAACACGCGACAGAAGGATATGTAAATAGATATAACAAGAGGTGGGGCGTACGAAATACAGTCCATACTTTGTCGGCTAACGGGCTCATGCATGTTATCACCCGCGGAGTCTAATCGACATTCTAAGAGAACAGAGGGGTTTGGTCCCTGTCTTCTATAAATAGGTTTGGACAGGAACTTCATGAAGTTCCGTCGTAACAGTCGGTCAAAGCGAAAGTCTTACGAATGCGCTGGTCAAACACCATGCCGAGTGTCCGTATGGTGACAATATGATCACATAAAACGCGGACGTAATCCGGTTCACCACGCCATTTGCAATTGGCGTGACAGATGGCCGTCCTTAATAGAAAAAGAAATGATCTCCAGCATGACCACCCTGCTCTCACCCAGCACATCAGACAAAACTACAAACCAATAAAAGACACAACAATATTCACTTGAACATAATAGAAAACAATTGAAACAGACGCACAGAAACATCAAACAATAATGACAACACTTAAAAGGAAATCAATGTGCATCCGGAACCGACTTTTGACGACCATCTGCGCACAACCCTCCCATTTTTTTTAAACTTTATTCATTTTACAACGTTTAACAAACAAGTTACACAACTGATATAAATGTCTAACGTTGGCTCAAATGTTGGCGTGAGGGGGCCATATGAGCAGGAGGCAACCGGAGTACCTGGAGAAAAACTCCCTGCAGAGGCCTGGGTGTAAACCAACTACCCTCCCACATAAGACCCTTTGCCGAATCTGAGATTCGACCCCGGGACCTTAGAGTTGAGAAGCGAGCGCGCTACCACTGCGCTCACTCTCCCATTTATTCGGATACACAGAGGTCTCCATTAACGCACACTTGTTGCATGAACACAAAATTTTTCATTGTAAGAGAAAGGAGGGAATATCCAACAATATTTGGTTGCAGCACCCACAGCAAAACTCCAATACATCGGTACCCAATGCAAACACACAGAGCAGACACCCACAGGAAGGGACGCAAAATGGACAAGGAACACCAACTTACACCACAGAAACATAAAACACTAACGACCACACATAAACCAATAAGACCAACTCACACCATTGAAACATGAAACACAAAAGACCTCACATAAACCGACGAGACCAATGGGCAACCGGTTTCGACTTAGGGCAGTCATTTGCTACACAAGTAGCAGACGGTCTGGTTATCCAGATTACGTTCGCACAAACCGCCCACTTATCCAACTGCCCAGAGGTCTCGAAGAACGCACAATTGTGGTGTAGAATAACCTCCTCGCTGAACATACATTTGTAAACAGACAGCAAGACACAAGGGCCCAAGACACACATAGATTGATACGTAAATGGATATAAAAGACAGAAGGCATACGAAATACAGTCCTCGCCCTGTAACCTATAGCGAGCTCATGCATGTGAACATCCGACGGGTCAGACAGAGATTCAGAAAAGACAGGTGGTCAGGGTTCTGGATTTGGTTTGGATATAGCCTGTCTTAGAGTAATGTCGTCACAGTCAGTCAGAGCGCAATTCCTAAGAATGCGCTGGTACAAGGCTGTAGATTGGTGCAGTTCCAATCCTTTTGGTGACAGATGGATCATATCCACGGTGTAATAGGCGCTTGATAATTCTAACACAATTTCGATGGTAATTCTGTCTACCCTTGACACTTCTTATTTTGTTGATTATATAACCATCAAATGCAGGTTGTGAAATACCCACAGTAATATACTCTGTTGCTTAAAGCGAAAACTTTGTTTCTTGGTAACTTGTAAATATCTACTATATCTTTCTTCTCTTTTAATCGCAACAAAATATTGGTACTATATATCAATACCTTTGCATGCAATGTACCAAATTTAAGCCACATATCTTCATTCGTTTTCGAAAAAAAAAAATAGCCGTAATGAAGCGCGTTTGGAGCTATAATTTTAAGCACACAATTATTGGTAAATTTCATTACATCTTCATCTCCTCCTTTTTCAAAACAGACCTGTTCGCTTCAAAGATATTCCCGGAATAAGATAAGTTGTTTTGTCTTTCTTTCAGCCTTGTTGTAGCTTTATTTCAATCGGAAAAACTTCAATGCTTTTCCATAGAATTTATATGATTTCATTCAAGGATGTCTGGAAAGGTTTAAAAATCAATAAAAAAAATGCGTGAAAACCACCGGAAAAATTAGTTTTAAGCTTTCATTGCAAATACTTTTCGTTGTTCTATGAGATTGATCTATATTCAACTAAGTGACAAGAAAAGGAAGTACGATTATATTCCGTTCGGTTTCGAATCACAAGGCCTCAGTTCTGTTAATTTCGATTCGGTTCATTTGAATGAGTTAATTTGAATCTCCTCCCTTCTTTCTAAAATAAAAAAAATAATATATGTTAAATGGATAAATTTCAAAAGAATGAAAATAAAATTGATTTGACTAACCCATCATTTCAATGTAACCTGAATGACTGGAAAAAGCTCATTTTAGATATAACGGATATTCGAATAGATAACTTCCATAAAAACCCTCATCTTTTTCAAAATCCACGTTCCAAATCAGAAAGATATTTCAAATCCAAACTAAGTAAATTACATGAAAAATATGTCTTTGCACCAGCTGATAAAGCAGCCAACAACAAAATTATCATTTGAAAACGTTACTACATATCAACTTTGATTTCGGAACTTTCGTCTACTAATTCATATATCAAAAGCAATGAAAGTGCATCTAACATTTTAGGCAAGCATAATAGTGAACTGTCTTCATTCAATATCTCTATTTCTAAATTGGATCTCCCAACACTATATTGCATACCGAAACTGCACAAGTCTCATTTGCTACACAAGTAGCAGACGGTCTGGTTATCCAGATTACGTTCGCACAAACCGCCCACTTATCCAACTGCCCAGAGGTCTCGAAGAACGCACAATTGTGGTGTAGAATAACCTCCTCGCTGAACATACATTTGTAAACAGACAGCAAGACACAAGGGCCCAAGACACACATAGATTGATACGTAAATGGATATAAAAGACAGAAGGCATACGAAATACAGTCCTCGCCCTGTAACCTGTAGCGAGCTCATGCATGTGAACATCCGACGGGTCAGACAGAGATTCAGAAAAGACAGGTGGTCAGGGTTCTGGATTTGGTTTGGATATAGCCTGTCTTAGAGTAATGTCGTCACAGTCAGTCAGAGCGCAATTCCTAAGAATGCGCTGGTACAAGGCTGTAGATTGGTGCAGTTCCAATCCTTTTGGTGACAGATGGATCATATCCACGGTGTAATAGGCGCTTGATAATTCTAACACAATTTCGATGGTAATTCTGTCTACCCTTGACACTTCTTATTTTGTTGATTATATAACCATCAAATGCAGGTTGTGAAATACCCACAGTAATATACTCTGTTGCTTAAAGCGAAAACTTTGTTTCTTGGTAACTTGTAAATATCTACTATATCTTTCTTCTCTTTTAATCGCAACAAAATATTGGTACTATATATCAATACCTTTGCATGCAATGTACCAAATTTAAGCCACATATCTTCATTCGTTTTCGAAAAAAAAAATAGCCGTAATGAAGCGCGTTTGGAGCTATAATTTTAAGCACACAATTATTGGTAAATTTCATTACATCTTCATCTCCTCCTTTTTCAAAACAGACCTGTTCGCTTCAAAGATATTCCCGGAATAAGATAAGTTGTTTTGTCTTTCTTTCAGCCTTGTTGTAGCTTTATTTCAATCGGAAAAACTTCAATGCTTTTCCATAGAATTTATATGATTTCATTCAAGGATGTCTGGAAAGGTTTAAAAATCAATAAAAAAATGCGTGAAAACCACCGGAAAAATTAGTTTTAAGCTTTCATTGCAAATACTTTTCGTTGTTCTATGAGATTGATCTATATTCAACTAAGTGACAAGAAAAGGAAGTACGATTATATTCCGTTCGGTTTCGAATCACAAGGCCTCAGTTCTGTTAATTTCGATTCGGTTCATTTGAATGAGTTAATTTGAATCTCCTCCCTTCTTTCTAAAATAAAAAAAATAATATATGTTAAATGGATAAATTTCAAAAGAATGAAAATAAAATTGATTTGACTAACCCATCATTTCAGTGTAACCTGAATGACTGGAAAAAGCTCATTTTAGATATAACGGATATTCGAATAGATAACTTCCATAAAAACCCTCATCTTTTTCAAAATCCACGTTCCAAATCAGAAAGATATTTCAAATCCAAACTAAGTAAATTACATGAAAAATATGTCTTTGCACCAGCTGATAAAGCAGCCAACAACAAAATTATTATTTGAAAACGTTACTACATATCAACTTTGATTTCGGAACTTTCGTCTACTAATACATATATCAAAAGCAATGAAAGTGCATCTAACATTTTAGGCAAGCATAATAGTGAACTGTCTTCATTCAATATCTCTATTTCTAAATTGGATCTCCCAACACTATATTGCATACCGAAACTGCACAAGTCTCCTTACAAATTTCGATTTATTGCTAATTCTAGTAACTGCTCCACTACAATTTTGTCTAGAAATCTGACGTCAGCACTTACTGCTATTAAAGAACACATAACTAGATATTGTGAAACGGTTCTAAACAGGAACGATGTAAATTTATTTTGGTCTATTAAGAATTCAGGGGATGTGATTGAAAAAATGAAATCTGGAAATTTCCAAGCCAATACGATTTCTTCATACGACTTCTCTTATATGTACACCACACTTCCTCATGACAAAATTAATGATCGATTATCTAATCTCATTAAATGGTGTTTTGATCGAGAGCGAAAAACTTACCTTTGTACATCTGAATCGAAGGGTTTCTTTTCCTCGACAGACTACAAATCATACAAATCATGGACATGTAGTGACCTGTGTAATGCCTTGTCCTTCCTCTTGGACAATATTTATGTTAGATTTGGTGAGGATCTATACAAGCAGGTTGTAGGAATTCCTATGGGTACTAACTGTGCGCCTCTTGTTGCAGATTTATTTTTATACACTTATGAAAAAGAATTTATCCAAAATCTTCAAAAGCAAAGAATATTTGATGAACTGAAATGTTTCAATAATACTTCTAGGTATCTGGATGATATTCTAACCATTGACAATCCTGTTTTTGAATTATATAAGAATGAAATTTATCCACAAGAATTAACCCTTAACAAGGCAAACCTTTCAAATACAGAAACACCCTTTTTGGACCTAAATATCAAAATTGTAAACGGAAAGATTCATACAAGTGTATATGACAAAAGGGATGATTTTGGATTCAACATAGTAAATTTCCCCTGGCTTGACGGTAATGTTCCAAGATTACCGTCATATGGCATTTACATATCACAGCTCATCCGGTAAGGTAGAGCATGTACTGATATTTTGGATTTTCACGGTAGAAATTTACAAATTACCATAAAAACTTTTAGGTCAAGGTTTCCGCTTTCATAAACTAGTTAAGACTTTCTGGAAATTTTACAAAAATTACAGTCAACTTCTTTTAAAATTCGGATCTATACATGCAACAGAGTACATTACTATGGGTATTACACAACCTGTCTTTTATGGTGATATGATAAACAAAATAAAAAGGATCAAAGGTAGGCAGCATAACCATCGAAAACGTGTCAGAATCATCAAACGCCTTTTATACCGTGGGTATGATCCTAATGTCACCAGACGGACACTAGGCTTGGTACTTGACCAATCTACAGTCTTGTACAAGTACATCCTTGAGACTTGCACTCTGACTGACTGTGACGACGGGACTCCATGACGGGCCCTGTCCAAACCTCTTTAGAGAAGACAGGGCCCCGACCACCTGTCCTCTCTGAATGTCAGTCGGACTCCTCGGATGATTACATACATGAGCTCGCTACAGCCGGCAGAGCACGGACTGTATTACGCATACCCTCTTTTTATATCCATTTACATATTCATCTGTGTCTATTGGGCCTCTGCGTTTCGCGGTCTTGTTTGTGTGATGTCATCTTACAGTGAGAAGGTTGTTTTACACCACAATTGTACGTTCTTCGAGACCTCTGGGTAATTGGAGAAGTGAGAGGGTTGTGCGCACGTAATCCAGGATAACCACACCATTTGCTACTTGCGTAACAGATGGCCGTCCAAAGTCGGCACCGGTTACCCAATGGTCTCGTCGGTTTATGTGTAGTCTTTTGTATTTGATGTTTACATGTCGTGTGTCTCTTTTCCGTCTCGTGCTGTACTCGTCTTTTATGTTTTTGCATCGGGTGTTTTGGTGTTTTACTGTTGATGCTGCAACGGGGTCTTGTTGGAGATCTCCTCCCTTCTTCTTATAGAATGTTAATTTGCATATATACCTTAAGAATGTGTGGGTATATATATATCTTTAAAAAAACATATCAGTTTTGCATCCATAATTATTGTAGATGCATATGCTCCAACATCCGAAATTGAATATAAATACAATGTTCAACATCTCATTTTTTAACAACCAAGTATTGACAGGTTTCGTGGAAATATCGGTTTCCTTACATTATATTTAGCGACTACAGTCCCATTTTATTCTTTTTGATGTGTGTATAAAGCTTCTTACTAGTTCACCGAAAGCGAATGTAAATCTACTTTCACTTTCCTTTTCGTGATAGGCCTGCAAGGTAGGGGTGCACTTAAATCGCGCGATAAGCTAATGTACGCTCTTTTCTTACTTTTTGGACATCTTAAATGTCATTTCTGAGCTATTTCAAACATTTTTCTGGTCACTATTTTGCTCTAGTTTACTTTGATAAATTATTTCTGAACCGAATCGATATCTGCTATTCTACGTCGATGCATCATACCGACAAGTCTAATATTTTCGGTGCATCGCCAAGCCCAAATGCATATAACAGAAAGTGAGCACTAAAATACGTAATCACTTGGTGAATGCCACTGCTGGTGGACCAGGAGTCCCCGAGGGCACATATAGACAAGTTCGATCAACTTTGGTTGATCGTCTGTCACTTCCTGTTATCAAAATTTCTTAAAATTTCAAAAATGTGGGTCGTGTAGCATCATATCACACCCATCCTGCTAGGTCTTTCGCTACATTTTTGGACTACACGTTTTGGCCACATTACATCGTTTAGATTGAGAATCAATGACGAGGGTTAAGTACTCGAAACGTGCATGTCTGGTCCATGCTGCAAATTTATGTGATCATACATGATGCTATTGAATTTGAAGACGTTTAACATTCGTACCACTTGGTGAGTGTCACTGCTGGTGGACCAGGATTCCCTAAGGGCACATGTCGCCAAGTTCGACCAATTTCGGTTGATCGTCTGTCTCTGCTACGCATTCGAACATTTCTGTTATCAACATTTCTTAAAATTTTAAAAACGTGGGTCCTGTAGCATCATGTCCAACCCATCCTGCTACGTCTTTCGCTACATTTTTGGACATGATAATTATCACACTCTTTTGCCACATACATCGTTTGGATTAAGAATCACTGATGAGGGTTAAGTACACGAAACGTGCATGTATGGTCCATGCTGCAAAAGGGTAGGTCCACGAGATCCCTAAATCGGCCCTCGATTTTCCTAGAAATAAATGTCATGAGAAATACTTGATATCTTTCTTGAAAATACACGAATGTTTTTACCGCTTTTCATGAAAAGAAAAATATCACCAAACAAAGTGCCATTTAACTGTAATGACGTCATGAAGTGACGTCATTTTGACGTTATTGACAAAATATGGCGAAAATTGCTGGGAATTTTGTATTTTATCGAAGAATTCAATGTGGCCGCATGCGTTAAATGAGACAAAACGATTTTGGCAAAAGGATATAATGATAATCTTTCACATATAAGTTTTCCATCTTAGTTTATGCATGCGGCCGTTGCTAATTTAATTGAAATATGCAGTTTTTGCATCAATTTCGCGGAAAATGACCTATTCTGGTGTTCTCAAAGGGCTTAAAGGTATTGATAAACGCAATGTTTACAAAATATAGATTCGTGATTCAGTAGAGAACGTTTCAAAACGTCAAATAACATCTAAAAATTCTATGAAGTACAATGTTCAAAATTATGGCAATTATCGGGCTTCGTGGCCCTACCCCTTTATCTGATCATAAATGATGCTATTGAATTTGGAGACGTTAAACATTCGTATATATTAACGATTCTTGATAAAATTGGCAACAAAGTTCCCATAGGCCGCAATGTTTACGAAATATTGTCGCATTACAAATACACATTTTCAACGCATACAATCTATACATCAAATTAACGGTAAATGCGTGTCAATTATGTGTCAGAATAGTAACGTTCTATCATTCAAACAGAAGGTCACGCTTCTATCTGCACTAAAGGAGCAATGATTTTTGCCCCTAGAATTGCATAATTTCTACAGCTTAGATATCAATAAATGAGTTTTCAGGATATTTCTCTGCTTTAATGTAAAGCAAAAAATGTTGAAAGACCAACTTTGTAATCATTGTCACATCAGTACATCGAAACATAATTATCTACAGGCTTGCATATATCCTACACAAAGTTGAGAATATAGAATTTCCTCTATTTTACTTGACTTTTCCCGCTATGAAAATCCAAAACATCAGTACATGCTCTTGCATACCAGTAAGCTGCGAGATGTAGATACCGTATGACGGTAATCTAGGAACATCACCGTCAAGCCAGGGAAAATTTACTATGTTGAATCCAAAATAATCTCTTTTGTCATTCACACTTGTATGAATCCCTCCATTCATAATTTTGATATTTAAGTCCAGAAATTGTGTTTCTGTGTTTCTAACGTTTGACTTGTTTAGAGTATTTTTATACCTTTCAAAAACGGGAATGTCAGTAGTAAGAATATCATCTAGGTGCCTAGAAGTACCTATGAAACATTTCAAATCATCATGTTTTCTTTGCTTTTGAAGATTTTGGATAAATACTTTTTCGTACGTATATGAAAATAAATCTGGAACAAGAGGCGAGCAGTAAGTACCCCTCTGGATCCCCACAACTTGCTTGTAGAGATTTTCATCAAACCTTACAATCCTTTGATTCAGATGTACAAATATAAGATTTCGCCTCTGGATAAACACACAATTTTATGAGTTTGGACAATCAATCATTAACTTTGTTGTGAGGAAGCATAATGTAAATCGCATTGGCTTAAAAATTTCGTGATTTCATTTTGTCAATCAAATCCTCTGATCTTTTCAAAAAGGCGAAAAGATGTTACATCATTCCTGTTTAGAACAATGTCACAATATTTTGCCACATGTTCCTTTATCGCTTTGTATGCCGACGTGCGATTTCTAGCCACAATTGAAGTTGATCAGCTGCAAGAATTGGCAATATATCGAAATTTGTAAAGAGCTTTGTGCAGTTTAAGTATGCAGTATATTGTAGGAAGATCCAAATTAGACACAGAAATGTCGAATGAAGAAAGTTCACTGTTATGTTTGCTCAAAATGTTAGGTGCACTTTTATTGTTTTTGATATAAGTATTTGTAAAGGAAAGTTAGGAAACTAAAGTTGATATGTAGTAACGTTTTCAAATGATTATGGTGCTGTTGGATCCTTAATTGGAGGTGCGAAGACATATTTTGTCATGTAAATGACGTGACTTGGACTTAAGGGTTTGACAGAAATTGTTTTGAATACTTTCCCTGACATGGTCGCCATAGCACTTTTTATACAGACATAACCTCAGACATTTCATGTATTTTATATATTGTTTTCATATTCGTGCATGAACATCGACGGCGGTTGCGGCTAGCCAAACAGGGGATGCTTACTCCTCCCGGGCACCTGGTCCCACCTCTATCTTGCTAGGGGTCCGTCGATGCTCATTTTTGTGCTATATTGTAAGTGCTGTTGAGATTGTCCTCAGGATCTTCTATAACTCATTTGGATTTAAAATATCTTTCAAATTTAGAACTTGGATTTTCAAAAAGATGAGAATTTTTGTGGAAGTTAATAAAATTTATCTTGGATGGTATTCTATACTTAGGTCCATTTTTTAGAAGACCACCGAGCTGCCTGTCTTTAATAATTGAAAAGTCACCGGTAACAATATAAAAAACTGGTTCATATAGATATTCAGATGTTGCACATTCTCAAGAAGCAGGACATGATTTAAGGATTTTAGGGTCTGGTGTAACTTTGTTGTAGTTAAAAAGAAAATTTCGAAAAAGTCTCTTAAACAAAATTCTCAAAATTTTGAGATATGTCTTTTTGAACGCCATGATCTCGAAAAATATTAGAGATATTTAGAAGATCGAAACCTTTGTTAATGAATGAAAGTTTTATGGTCTTTTAGGAGAGGTAATTTAACAAGAGGACTATACAACCTGAGCTTCATCCAAGATAGATTTCAAAAGGAAATGATGAGAAAGCATGTAGCAGTTCTTGTCTGTCGCCGTTGCGTGCTATTATTAGAAGATCATTGAGCGTATGATATGCTCTAGCTCTTTTTTTTAGCTCACCTGAGCGAAGCTCAAGTGAGCTATTGTCATAGCGCGCCGTCCGTCGTCCGTCCGTCCGTCGTCGTCGTCGTCGTCGTCGTCCGTCTGGCGTAAACTTTTAACATTTTCGACATCTCCTCTGCAACCGCTGCACAGAATTTCATGAAACTTAACAGGAAGGAAGTACTCAAGGTCCTCTACCAAGTTTGTGTTTTTCGTGCCGATCGGTCAACAAATATGGCCGCAGAGGGCTCTGATTGGCTGACACATTTTCGACATCTCCTCTGCAACCGCTGCACAGAATTTCACGAAACTTTACAGGAAGGAAGTACTCAAGGTTCTCTACCAAGTTTGTGTTTTTCGTGCTGATCGGTCAACAAATATGGCCGCCAAGGGCTCTGATTGGCTGACACATTTTCGACATCTCCTCTGCAACCGCTGCACAGAATTTCATGAAACTTTACAGGAAGGAAGTACTTAAGGTCTTCTACCAAGTTTATGTTTTTCATGCTGATCGGTCAACAAATATGGCCGCCAAGGGCTCTGATTGGCTGACACATTTTCGACATCTCCTCTGCAACCGCTGCACAGAATTTCATGAAACTTTACAGGAAGGAAGTACTCAAGGTCCTTTACCAATTTTGTGTTTTTCGTGCCGATCGGTCAACAAATATGGCCGCCAAGGGCTCTGATTGGCTGACACATTTTCGACATCTCCTCTGCAACCGCTGCACAGAATTTCATGAAACTTTACAGGAAGGAAGTACTCAAGGTCCTCTACCAAGTTTGTGTTTTTCGTGGCGATCATTTAACAAATGTGGCCGCCGAGGGCTCTGATTGGCTGACACATTTTCGACATATCCTCTGCAACCGCTGCACAGAATTTCATGAAACTTTACAGGAAGGAAGTATTCAAGGTCCTTCAACACGTTTGTGTTTTTTTCGTGCTGATTGGTCAACAAATATGGCCGCCAAGGGCTCTGATTGGCTGACACATTTTCGACATTTCCTCTGCAACCGCTGCACAGAATTTCATGAAACTTTACAGGAAGGAAGTACTCAAGGTCCTCTACCAAGTTTGTGTTTTTCGTTCCGATCCGTCAACAAATATGGCCGCCGAGGGCTCTGATTGGCTGACACATTTTCGACATCTCCTCTGCAACCATTGCACAGAATTTCACGAAACCTTGCAGCAAGCTAAGTACTCAAGGTCCTCTGCCAAGTTTGTGTTTTTCTTGTCGATAGGTCAACAAATATGGCTGTCAAGGGCTTTGATCTGTAGAAGTATTTTTGTGACTTTTAACCCTTTGTGACTCAGGTGAGCGATGTGGCCCCCTTGGGCCTCTTGTTTAATTTGTGGTTACGTCTTTCACCGTGAGATCTATATATACATCCGTTTATTGTTTGGGCGTATTGAAGGGGCATCAATATTAGTGGAGGCAGAGGAAGTGTTTCCTTGTCCATAAATGTGATCGTTTAAACAAAGGGGGTATGCAGTTTAAAGTTAATTGCTCTAGGCAAGTTCAGCTTGTAGATGGCGTTTTTATTTTCAGTGTTACTTTAATGTTTGAGTTTTTGAGATGACTGACCGGGGTAATGATTATATATTCAAATTTGAATAGTTTTATTTAACGAAGTGACTGTAAAGGAAATTTCTTTGCTTTTAATGACGCGAGTTTCTAATCCGATACGAATTACTTCGAAAACTAGACTAGGCCTGACCGGGTTTCTCCGAAATAATGGACACCATCAAAGGTGACGTCACAAACACGATAGTTACGCAGCGGCCTTTTGTAACACATATTCTATGTCAATGGATCTAAGAATTTCTATGGCATGCGTATAACAGTATGCAGCAAGCTCAATATCAATCACCCGAGGAGTCTGAAAAACTGTCAGTTAGGAAAGAGAATCAGGGGCCAGTTTTCTTTGACTAGATTTAAACAAGGCCCACCATGGCCGTCTCGTCGTCAAGACTGGCCAGTATGCAACGTAGGGAATACACCGGTACAAAACTGTAGATTGTTCAAGTTGCATGCTCAATGGGTTTTTTTATGACTTAAACATCATATCCTCGGTAAAACAGGCGACCGACTATTTTCTTACATTTGTGGTTGAAGATTGGTCTGCCTTTGATTCTTCTGATTTTTTATTAGGTCACCGTAAAATGAAGGCAATGAAATTCCCATTGATACAGACTCTGAAGAAGTTCAGAATAGTTGATTTATAATTTTCAAAAAAAATTGATATCTAAATCCTTGACAGATACTCTGTATTTTGTTTATCTTTATCATTGAAATTTGAAACATGGGAGCAAGCTCTAGCGTATCTGATGAGCTGAGAGATGTCAATACCATATGATGGCAATCTTGGAACATGGCTATCAAGTCATGGAAAATTAACTATTTTGAAGCCAAATCACCTCTTTTGTCTTTATCTTCGTCCGATTCTCTCGTTATTGCTCTTGATATCAAGATCCAAAAATGGTGTAGCTATTTTTTAATTTCTCGAAAATTGTTGGAAACAATGCGTATTTCGTAATTCTAAGTACATGAACTTATTCTGTACAATCCTATCGTGAAGTCTTTGGCATACTTTTTGTATCTTTATTATATTTTGATATCAAGATCCAAAAATTGTGTAGCTATGGCATCTGTGTTTCTTTTATCTAATGTTTTCTCTGGTGGATAAATTTGATTTTAATATCGGTCAAAATTTAGGTAATCAATATTCAAAGTAGACACCAATTGCTTATTGGTTATAAGTGTAGTCTTGTATGTTTTATGTTTCTATGTTGTGCTTTGATGTTCCTTTTTGTGCATTTTATGTAAATTGTTTTCATTTTCACGCGTGAACATCGAAGGCGGGTGCGGCTAGCCAAACAGGGATGCTAACTCCTCCCGGGCACCTTGTCCGTCTCTATCTTACTAGTGGTCTGGCGATGCTAAGTTGGTGCTCTATTGTGAGTGTTGTTGAGATTGTCGTCAGGATCTCCCTTATCTTTTCCTTCTATCATTTGCGTCTCTAGCTATGCATGTCTGCATTCTGTTTTTGCATATGATGTTTTGTTGTAGGTGCTGCAACCAAATGTTGTTGGAAATCCTCTCATTTCTTTAATATTTGTTTTATCAAGAATTTGCCATTCTTTCGATGATGAATTTTGCAATCGGATTTGGACTGTTACATACATGTACATAAATCATAACATTATAAATTAGCTTTTTGTTACTGCATAACGATTGCATTATATGAGAAATGGCGATATATAACTTACAACTATCATCTTTAATTAAAGGATGAAGATTTGCAAAGAATGATAAATGAGGTGAGTGCTGATACGTTAATTTATAAGATTTTACAATTTATTTTCATTATTCAGATGCTAAACATTTGTTTTTTATACATGTAGATACGTTATAATAACAGAAACCAAGTGATCATTGATGTTTTTGTTCTCCTAATTCGTAACAAGAAATTTGAGTAATGGACAAAACAAGTAATCTTGGCGTAAGTTCCGTCATTGAAATGAATGTTGAATAACTATAATCTAATGGGTGCTACAATTTATCATATGTTCTAAATAAATGAAATTAGGTGAAAAATGAGATTCTAAAGAGAATCAACAGAAAATCAGAATCAAAAGAAAATCAACCAGATCTCAGAACTGAGGCTCACTCCCATATTTGGAGTTCGCTTCTGTCCAAGCGATGGATGTTTTTCTTTGTTTGCTTTGATTCCTATTTTATCCTGATTTTGTATGCCTTCAATTCATGTTTTTCTGAATTATCAATTTTGTTCTTTGTATTGGGGTATGGTCATTGCCATAATGAAAATACAGGATCTGCATGATTTGAATCAATTACAGTTTTTGCATATCTATGCCATTTTAAACACAGAATGTTCAACTATGTGTTCCACTTATTATATATTCTTATGAAGTAAGGAATCAATGTTAAATATTTATGTCATATCATTTCGTGGTTCCAACATACAAAAAAAAACCCCCAATAAATGGATAAATAAATAGGGAAAACTGCATATGCGCACAGCGTTTTATATATCAGTTTTCCTGGTATTTTATTTTATGTTGACATATGTATGACAAATATAGATAATGACCATATCCAACTATACAGCACAAAATATATAATTCAGAAAATCAGAAACCGAAGGCGTACAAACTCAGGACAAAAGAGGAACCAAAAGCAAACAAACAAAAACCTCCACCATATGAAAAGAAGCGAACTCCCGATATTAACCTCCATTAACAAAGAAATATAAAAAATAACAATTTAAATTCAACAATTCAAAACGGTAATTTCTACGTTTAAATTCCCGATGCTTACGACGTTGCTATTAACGTTCTCATGCTGGAACGTTCGGTTTCTGTTGACAAGGGTGTCAAGGAAAGGGAGGAATATCCAACAACACTTTGGTTGCATTACCAACAGCAAAACCCCAAAAAAAAACATCCAATCCAAAAACACAAGGCAGACACGCACAGAATGAGAAGCAAATGGTACAATGGACTCCAGATTACATAGAAACATCAAACATTACTGACTACATATAAACCAAGGAGACCAATGAGCAATTGCCGATTTATGACGGCCATCTGCCACGTCAGTTGCAAACGGTGGGGTTATCCTGGATTACGTGAGCACAACCCTCCCACTTTTCCGATTACTCAGAGGTCTCGAAGAACGTACAATTCTGGTGTAAAAAACCTCGGATTCCTCACTGTTAGATGGCCGCACACAAACAGACCTGTCGAGACCGCAAAATGGAGGGACACAAGCAACACAGATGAATATGTAAATGGATATAAAGAGAAGGCGTGCGTAATACAGTCCGTGCTCTGTCTTCTCTACAAAGGTTTGGAAAGGGTCCGTCATGTTGTCCCGTCTTCACGGTCAGTAAGAGTACAAGTCTTAAGAATGCCCTGTTACGAGACTGTAGATAGGTCAAGTACAAAGCCTAGTGTCCGTCTGGTTATGCTGTCTGCCTTTGATCCTTTTTATTTTGTTTATCATATCACCATTAAAGGGAGGTTGTGTAATACCTAAAGTAATGTACTCTGTTGCGTGTGTAGATTTGAATTTTACTCTGAATTTTTAGAAGTTGACTGTAATTCAAAAAAAATTCCAGAATGTCTTCACTAGTTTATGGAAGCGGAAACATTGACCTGAAAGTTTCTTGGTAATTTGTAAATTTCTACTGTAAAAATGCCAAATATCTGAGCTGTGATATGTAAATGCCGTATGACGGTAGTCTTGGAACACCATTGCCAAGCCAGGGGAAAAGAAAGGAGGGGATCTCCAACAACATCTAGTTGCAGCATCAACAGCAACCTCCCAAAACATCCACTGTAAAACACAAAAATGACACGCACAGAAAGAGACGCAGTAGTACAATGAACGTCAAATCACAGAAAAACATAAAACACAAATGACTACACATAAACCAACGAGACCAATGGGCAAACGGTGCCGACTTATGACGGCCATCTGCCTCGTCAGTAGCAGACGGTGTGGTTATCCTGGATTACGTGCGCACAACCCTCCCACTATTCCGATTACCCAGAGGTCTCGAAGAACGTACAATTGTGGTGTAAAACAACCTCCTCACTGTCAGATGACCACACACAAACAAGACCGCAAAACGCAGGGGCCCAAGCAACACAGATGAATATGTAAATTGATATAAAAAGAGGGCATGCGTAATACGACCTGTGCTCTGCCGGCTGTAGCGAGCTAATGTATGTTACCACCCGAAGAGTCCGACTGACATTCAGAGAGGACAGGGTGGTCGGGGCCCTGCCTTCTCTAAAGAGGTTTGGACAGGGCCCGTCATGGAGTCCCGTCGTCACAGCCAGTCAGCGTGCAAGTATTAAGGATGCGCTGGTACAAGACTGTAGATTGGTCAAGTACCAAGCCTAGTGTCCGTCTGGTGACATTAGGATCATATCCACGGTATAAGAGGCGTTTGATGATTCTGACGCATTGTCGATAGTAATTCTGTCTACCTTTGATCCTTCTAATTTTGTTGATCACGTCACCATAAAATGCAGGTTGCGAAATACCCAAAGTAATATACTCTGTTGCTTGTATGGGTCCGAATTTCAAAAGTAGTTGACAATAATTTTTGTAAAATTTCCAGAATGTCTTGACAAGTTTGTGAAAGCGAAAACCTTGACCTAAAAGTTTCTTTGTTATTTGTAAATTTCTATCATGAAAATCCAAAACATCAGTACATGCTCTAGCATACCGGATGAGCTGCGAAATGTAGATACCATAAGACGGTAATCTAGGAACATCACCGTCAAGCCAGGGAAAATTTACTATATTGAATCCAAAGTCATCTCTTTTGTCATACACCCTTGTATGAATCTCTCCATTAATAATTTTGATATTCAGGTCCAAAAATGGTGTTTCTGTGTTTGTGACGTTCGCCTTGTTTAGAGTCAGTTCCTGTGGATAAATGACATTTTTATACTTTTCAAAAACAGGATTGTCGATAGTAAGGATATCATCCAGGTACCTAGAAGTACCATTGAAACATTTCACATCATCATGTTTTCTTTGTTTTTGGATAAATTCTTTTTCATACGTGAATAAAAATAAATCTGCAACAAGAGGCGCAGAATTAGTACCCATAGGGATCCCTACAACCTGCTTGTAGAGATTCTCACCAAATCTTACATAAATGTTGTCCAAAAGAAAGGACAAGGCAATACAAAGGTCACTACATGTCCATGATTTATATGATTTGTATTCTGTATTGGAAAAGAAACCCTTTGATTCAGATGTACAAATATAAGTTTTACCCTCTCGGTTAAAGCACCATTTAAAGAGTTTGGACAATTGATCATTAATCTTATCGTGAGGAAGCGTGGTGTACATATTTGAAAAGTCGTACGAAGAAATCGAATTGGCTTGAAAATTTCTCGATTTCATTTTGTCAATCACATCCCCTGAATTTTTAATAGACCAAAATAAGTTTACATCATTCCTGTTTAGAACAGTTTCACAATATTTTGCAACGTGTTCCTTTATCACCGTGAGTGCTGACGTCAGATTTCTAGACAAAATTGTAGTAAGCAATTGCTAGAATTAGCAATGTATCGAAATTTGTAAGGAGACTTGTGCAATTTTGGTATGCAGTATAGTGTAGGAAGATCCAGTTTAGAAATAGGGATCTTGAATGAAGAAATTTCACTGTTGTGTTTGTTCAAAATGTTAGGAACACTTTCATTGCTTTTGATATAAGTGTTTGTAGACGAAAGTTCCGAAACCAAAGTTGATATGTAGTAACGTTTTCAAATGATTATGGTGTTGTTGGCTGCTTTGTCTGCAGGAGCGAAGACATATTTTTCGATTAAATTGCGTAATTTGGATTTAAAATATCTTTCAGATCTAGAACTTGGATTTTCGAAAAGATGAGGATTTTTGTGGAAGTTATCTATTCGAATATCGGTAATATCCAATATGAGGTTCTTCCAGTCATTCAGAGAATGTGATTCGACCTCTTCCGATTTACACCATCTTTTTGTATAGTTATCTAAGGCTTCCTTTAGTTCTTCGCGACATTTGATAAAATCTATCTTGGATGGAATTCTGTACATAGGTCCTTTCTTGAGAAGATTGCGCAGCTGCCTGTCCTGGATAATTGAAAAGTCACCTGTTACAATATGGCCAGCTGGTTTATAAAGGTATTCAGAAGTTTCACATTCTCAAGAAGTAGGACTTGATTCAAGAATTTTACGATCTGATGTTACTTTATTGTAGTTAAATACGAAATTTCGAATAGGTTTTTTATACTTGTAACAAATAAGAGGAGGTTCAAAATTCTCAAAATATTGAGGAATAGCACTTCGGACGCGATGATCCCGAAAAATACTAGAGATGTTAAGAAGATCGAAACCTTTGTTAATAAATGGAATTTTTATGAATCGTCTTCTAAGGGGAATGTTTTTAATGACAGGAAAAAGTTTATTCTGTGCGAATGCAACAATGATATTAAGTTTGAATCAATCAGTATTTCTTAAGAATGCAACCTCTTCAATCTTCAACCTCTTCAATCTTCAATCTTCAATCTTCAAATCTTCAAAAGCAAAGAAAACATGATGATGTGAAATGCTTCATTAGTACTTCTAGGTACCTGGATGATATTCTTACTATCGATAATCCTGTTTTTGAAAAGTATAAAGATGTTATTTATCCACAAGAATTGACTCTAAACAAGGCAAACTTTACAGACACTGAAACACCATTTTTGGACCTAAATATCAAAATTGTCAATGGAGAAATTCATACAAGTGTATATGACAAACGAGATGATTTTGGCTTCAACATAGTAAATTTCCCCTGGCTTGACGGTGATGTCCCTAGATTACCGTCATACGGTATCTACATTTCACAGCTCATCCGGTATGCTAGAGCATGTACTGATGTTTTGGATTTTCATAATAGAAATCTACAAATTACAAAAAAACTTTTAGGTCAAGGTTTTCGCTTCCACAAACTAGTAAAGACTTTCTGGAAATTTTACAAAAATTATGATCAACTTCTTTTGAAATTCGGACCCATAAAAGCAACGGAGTATATTACTTTAGGTATTTCACAACCTGCATTTTATGGTGACATAATTAACAAAATAAGAAGGATCAAAGGTAGACAGCATATGTATCGAAAATGCGTCAGAGTCATCAAACGCCTTTTATACCGTGGATATGATCCTAATGTCACCAGACGGACACTAAGCTTGGTACTTGACCAATATACAGTCTTGTACGAGCGCATTCTTAAGACTTGCACTCTGACTGACTGTGACGACGGGACTCCATGACGGGCCCTGTCCAAACCTCTTTAGAGAAGACAGGGCCCCGACCACCTGTCCTCTCTGAATATCAGTCGGACTCCTCGGGTGATTACATACATGAGCTCGCTACAGCCGGCAGAGCACGGACTGTATTACGCATGCCCTCTTTTTATATCCATTTACATATTCATCTGTGTCTCTGGGGCCTCTGCGTTTCGCGGTCTTGTTTGTGTGACGTCATCTTACAGTGAGGAGGTTGTTTTACACCACATTTGTACGTTCTTCGAGACCTCTGGGTAACTGGAGAAGTGAGAGGGTTGTGCGCACGTAATCCAGGATAACCACACCGTCTGCTATTTACTTGGCAGATGGCCGTCCTAAGTCGGCACCGGTTGCCCATTGGTCTCGTTGGTTTATGTGTAGTCTTTTATGTTTCTATGTTGTGAGTTGGTGTTCCTTGTCCCTTTTGCGTCTCTTTCTGTGGGTATCTGTTCTGTTGTTTTTGCATGGGTGTTTTGGGATTTTGCTGTGGGTGCTGCAACCTAGTGTTGTTGGAGATCCCCTCCTTTCTTTTATATCTACACTTATTTCGTGTTGCAGTGTGGAGTTGGTAATACAATTCCCCGTGACCCGATGTTTGAAGTGTTTTAATTCCATTTCGTTCTCTAACTTGACTTTGTTGTAGTGTCTTCCATGCAGGATCTCTACTCACCCTTCTTTGATCATCTCACTATGGCATTTTTAAGGTCGCCTCGTATTAAACTTACTCCTTTGAGATTACCCTCTATCACTACAGTAACTTTCCCATCATCGACTTTTAACAGCAATAAACTTTTTTCCTCACCCAGAGTACTTCTTTCACCTCTTAAATTGAATTCCCGTAGACGTATTACACCTACTTCTCCATCTGCAGGCTCTACATTTAACAACAAACATAGAGGGTTCTCAGCAGTTTCTACGTGCAAAGGGAAAAGATGCGGTATGTGTCCGCTCATCAATTGCAATTCCACAATTAAATCAAGTGTTAACGGGCAGACTTTTAAAATTGAGATTGAAAACGACATCGATTGATCGTACCAAGATGTCATTTATGTTATAACATGAAATGCTAGGGGATGTGGCGCCCAATATGTTGGAGAAACAGGTCAGGCCTTAAAATCTCGTTTTAGAAGTCATTCGTATCAGATAAGAAACTCACATCACAAAAAACAAAGAAATTTCCTTTATAATCACTTCGTTAAATACAATCATTCAATTTCGGATATAACTATTACACCGGTTCAGTCTTTTTCTAAACTTAAAAATCTTAGTAAAACGGAAATTAAAAAACGCCGACTACAAGCTGAACTTGCCTGGATCACAAAACTCCAAACTGCGTACCCCCTTGGTCTAAACGATCAAATTTATGGACAAGGAAATATTTCCTCGACGTCAACTAATATTAATGTATTTTCAATCCGCCCAAACACTAAACGGAAGCATAGGTCTCACGGAAGACGACGAAACCGAAAACTCAGAATAAGATCTAGACTACACCGTACCCTCAACGATCTTCTGATCATTGCTCGCAACGGCGGCAGACATGAACTGCTTCATGCTCTCTCATCAGTTCCAGCAGTTCAACTGAAATCTATCTTGGATGAAGCACTGGTTGCATTCTTAAGAAATACGGATTGATTCAGACTTAATATCATTGTTGCATTCGCACAGAATAAACTTTTTCCAGTTGTTAAAAACATCCCACCAAAAAAACGATTCTTAAAAATTCCATTTATTAACAAAGGATTCGATCTTCTTAACATCTCTAATATTTTTCGGGATCATCGTGTACAAAGTGCTATTCCTCAATATTTTGAAAATTTAGAACCTCCTCTTATTTGTTACAAATATAAAAGACCTATTCGAAATTTCGTTTTTAACTATAACAAAGTTACATCAGATCCTAAAATACTTGAATCATGTCCTGCTTCTTGAGAATGTGCAACATCTGAATATCTATATAAACCAGCTGGTCATATTATTACAGGTGACTTTTCAATTATCCAAGACAGGCAGCTCCGTGGTCTTCTCAAAAAAGGACCTAAGTATAGAATCCCGTCCAAGATAGATTTTATTAAATGTCGCGAAGTACTAAAGGAAGCCTTAGATAACTATACCAAACGATGGTGTAAATCGGAAGGAGTCGAATCGCATTCTCTGAATGACTGGAAAAACCTCATTTTGGACATTACTGACATTCGAATAGACAACTTCCACAGAAATCCTCATCTTTTTGAAAATCCAAGTTCTAGATCTGAAAGATACTTTAAATCCAAATTACGTAATTTACATGAAAAATTTGTCTTCGCTCCTGCAGATAAAGCAGCCAACAACACCATAATCATATGAAAACTTTACTATATATCAACTTTAGTTTCGGAACTTTCGTCTACAAATACTTATATCAAAAGCAATGAAACTGTCCCTAACATTTTGAGCAAACATAGCAGTGAAATTTCTTCATTCAACATCCCTATTTCTAAATTGGATCTTCCTACAATATACTGCATACCAAAACTGCACAAATCTCCTTACAAATTTAGATACATTGCTAATTCTAGCAACTGCTCAACTACAAGTTTGTCTAGACATCTGACGTCAGCCCTCACGGCGGTAAAGGAACACGTTGCAAAATATTGTGAAACTGTTCTTAACAGGAATGATGTAAATTTATTTTGGTCTATAAAAAATTCCGGGGATGTGATTGACAAGATAAAATCTAGAAATTTTCAAGCCAATACGATTGCTTCATACGATTTTTCAAATATGTACACCACGCTTCCTCACGACAAGATCAATGATCAATTGTCCAAACTCATTAAATGGTGCTATAATCGAGAGGGGAAAATTTATATTTGTACATCTGAATCAAAGGGTTTCTTTTCCGCTACAGAATACAAATCATACAAATCATGGACATGTAGCGACCTGTGTAGTGCCTTGTCCTTCCTCTTGGACAACATTTATGTAAGATTTGGTGAGAATCTCTACAAGCAGGTTGTAGGGATTCCTATGGGTACAAATTGTGCGCCTCTTGTTGCAGATTTATTTTTATACACATATGAAAAGGAATTTATTCAAAATCTTCAAAAGCAAAGAAAACATGATGATGTGAAATGCTTCATTAGTACTTCTAGGTACCTGGATAATATTCTTACTATCGATAATCCTGTTTTTGAAAAGTATAAAGATGTTATTTATCCACAAGAATTGACTCTAAACAAGGCAAACTTTACAGACACTGAAACACCATTTTTGGACCTAAATATCAAAATTGTCAATGGAGAAATTCATACAAGTGTATATGACAAACGAGATGATTTTGGCTTCAACATAGTAAATTTCCCCTGGCTTGACGGTGATGTCCCTAGATTACCGTCATACGGTATCTACATTTCACAGCTCATCCGGTATGCTAGAGCATGTACTGATGTTTTGGATTTTCATAATAGAAATCTACAAATTACAAAAAAACTTTTAGGTCAAGGTTTTCGCTTTCACAAACTAGTAAAGACTTTCTGGAAATTTTACAAAAATTATGATCAACTTCTTTTGAAATTCGGACCCATAAAAGCAACGGAGTATATTACTTTAGGTATTTCACAACCTGAATTTATGGTGACATAATTAACAAAATAAGAAGGATCAAAGGTAGACAGCATATGTATCGAAAATGCGTCAGAGTCATCAAACGCCTTTTATACCGTGGATATGATCCTAATGTCACCAGACGGACACTAAGCTTGGTACTTGACCAATATACAGTCTTGTACGAGCGCATTCTTAAGACTTGCACTCTGACTGACTGTGACGACGGGACTCCATGACGGGCCCTGTCCAAACCTCTTTAGAGAAGACAGGGCCCCGACCACCTGTCCTCTCTGAATATCAGTCGGACTCCTCGGGTGATTACATACATGAGCTCGCTACAGCCGGCAGAGCACGGACTGTATTACGCATGCCCTCTTTTTATATCCATTTACATATTCATCTGTGTCTCTGGGGCCTCTGCGTTTCGCGGTCTTGTTTGTGTGACGTCATCTTACAGTGAGGAGGTTGTTTTACACCACATTTGTACGTTCTTCGAGACCTCTGGGTAACTGGAGAAGTGAGAGGGTTGTGCGCACGTAATCCAGGATAACCACACCGTCTGCTATTTACTTGGCAGATGGCCGTCCTAAGTCGGCACCGGTTGCCCATTGGTCTCGTTGGTTTATGTGTAGTCTTTTATGTTTCTATGTTGTGAGTTGGTGTTCCTTGTCCCTTTTGCGTCTCTTTCTGTGGGTATCTGTTCTGTGTTTTTTGCATGGGTGTTTTGGGATTTTGCTGTGGGTGCTGCAACCTAGTGTTGTTGGAGATCCCCTCCTTTCTCTGCTTCATCCAAGATAGATTTCAATTGAACTGCTGGTATTGATGAGAGAGTATGAAGCAGTTCATGTCTGCCGCCGTTTCGTGCAATTATAAGTAGATCTCTAAGGGTACGATGTATTCTAGCTCTGTTTCTAAGGTTTCTGTTTCGCCTTTTTCCGTGTGACCTAAACTTTCGTTTAGCGTCAGGGCGGATTGAAAAGACATTGATCTTTGTCGAGGTCAAGGAAATATTTCCTTGACCGTAAATTTGATCGTTTAAACCAAGGGGGTACGCAGTTTGTAATTTAGTGATCCATTACAATGAAAATTTACGATGTTGAATCTAATATCATACTTTTTTGTAATATATACATTTACTTGTATGAATCTTTCCGTTTACAATTTTGATGTTAAGGTCAACAAATGGTGTTTCTGTATTTGTAACGTTTGCCTTGTTAAGTATTAATTCCTGTGGATAAATTTCATTCTTATATAATTCAAAAGCAGGATTGTCAGTAGTCAGAATATTATCTACATACCTAGACGTATTATTGAAACATTTCAGATGATTAAAGTTTCTTTGCTTTTGAATATTTTGGATAAATTCTTTTTCATAAGTGTATAAAAATAATTCTGCAACAAGAGGTGCACAGTTAGTACCCATAGGAATCCCTACAACCTGCGTGTAAAGATTATCACCAAATCTGACATGAATATTGTCAAAGAGGAAGGACAATGCATTACACAGGTCACTACATGTCCATGATTTGTATGATTTGTATTCTGTCGAGAAATAGAAACCGTTTCATTCAGATATACAAATGTAAGTTATCCGCTCTTGATCAAAACACTATTTAATGAGTTTCGATAATCGATCATTTATTTTGTCATAAGGAAGTTTAGTGTACAAATTAAAGAAGTCGTATGAAGGAGTCGTATTGGCTTCGAAATTTCGAAATTTCATTTTGTCAGTCACATCCCCTGAATTCTTTATAGACCAAAATAAATTTACAACATCGTTTAGAACAGTTTCACAATATTAAGTTATGTGTTTTTTAAAAGTCGTAAGTGTTGACGTCAGATTTCTAGACAAAATTTTAGTGGAGTTACTTGAATTAGCGATAAATCGAAATTTGTAAGGAGACTTGTGCAGTTTCGGTATGCAATATAGTATTGTGATTTCCAATTTAGAAATAGAGATATTGAATGAAGAGAGTTCACTGTTATGCTTGCTCAAAATGTTAGATACACTTTCATTGCTTTTGATATAAGTATTAGTAGAGGAAAATTCTGAAACTAAAGTTGATATGTATCAAAGTTCTCAAATAATAATGGTGTTGTTGGCTGCTTTATTAGCTGGTGCAAAGACATATTTTTCATGTAAGTTACGTAATTTGGATTTTAAATATTTTTCTGATTTGGAACGTGAATTTTGAAAATGATGAGGGTTTCTATTATCTTCAGGATCTTTTTTAACGTATCTATTCGGATATCCGTTATATCTAAAATGAGGTTTATCCAGTCATTCAGAGCATGCGGTTCGACTCCTTCTGATTGACACCATCTTTTCGTATAATTATCTAAGGCTTCCGTAAGCACCTAATTGCACTTTACAAAATCTATCTTGGATGGGATTCTATAATGAGGTCCTTTTTTAAGAAGACCACAGAGCTGCCTGTCTTGAATAATTGAAAAATCACCTGTAACAATATTGCCAGCTGGTTTGTAAAGATATTTAGAAGTTGCACATTCTCAAGAAGCAGGACACGATTCAAGAATGTCAGTATCCGATGTAACTTTTAAATTATAATAGTTAAAAACAAAGTTTCGAATGGGTTTCTTGTACTTGTAACAAATCAGAGGTGGTTCTAAATTTTCAAAATATTAAGGAATGGTACTTTGTACGCGATGATCCCGAGAAATATAAGACATGATTAGAAGATCAAAACCTTTGTTAATAAAGTAAGATATTTCGTCTTTTAGGGGAGGTGTTTTACAATAGGATAAAGTTTATACTGAGCGAATGAAACAATTATATTAAGTCTGAATCAGTCAGTGTTTCTTAAGAATGCAACCTCTGCTTCATCCAAGATAGATTTCAGTGTAACCACTCATGTCTGCTGCCATTGCGTGCTATTATAAGTAAGTCGTTGAGAGAGCGGTAGACACTGGATCGTTTTCTTTGTTATCTGTTTCGTCTTTTTCCGTGGGACCTGTATTTTCTTTAGTGTTTGGGCGAATTGAAAAGACGTTGATATTGTGGAGTCGCATTTGACGAGGCGACACATAGAGATAGTTCTTCGGTCACTATAGGGATAAAATAAAAGCATATCAGATCCACTTTTTTTAAAATGATTTTTTCGTCCCAGCGAGCTAAAAATGTTATATCGTGATTCGAATCATATCGTGAGTAAATGTTGAAAAACATATCATATCATGAGCCCTAATTGTTATTTATTAATTATAACTTGATACATGTATAACCAAAAAAAAAAGAATAAATAAAACCTGAGTTTGTGAAACACGAATGCCCCAGTTGGCATCTTTGTCAGTAAAACTGATGAAAAGTAGTTTCACATTTGAGGTAAAGGTCACAAGGTCAAATTAAGTATCCATGGAAAAGTCTTGCCACATGGAATTCATATGTGAAATATGAAAGCCCTATCACTTACCATTCAAAAGCTATGCCCAAGGTTAAAGTTTTTCAAAAGTAGGTCAAACTCCAAGGTCACAAGGTCAAAAATTTTGGTATCAATGGAAAGGTCTTGTCACAAGGAATACACATGTGAATAATGAAAGCCCTATCACTTAACATTCAAAAGTTACACCCAAGGTTAAGGTTTTTCAAAAGTAGGTCAAACTCAAAGGTCAAGGTCACAAGGTCAAAAATTTTGGTATCCATGGAAAGGTCTTGCCACAAGAAATGCACATATGAAATATGAAAACCCTATCACTTACCATTCAAAAGTTATGCCTAAGGTTAAAGTTTTTGCGGACAAACAGACAGACATACAGACAGACCAAAAGCAAACTCTGTAAAGTACGATTCAAATCGAACCGACCAAGCATGAACCGAGGGTAACCGAATTTTCAGTTAACCGTGACAGCCCTTACGAAAACCCATCAAAGTATCATGTACGTACTGTAATGTACTTACTGCTATCTCAAACTAGATAACATTTTCATTGCAAGCATGGCAAAGGTTCATGCCAGTCATCCTCTACCTAGTGACAGCAAAATGATGACCTGTAAAATGTAAATAAAATCAGATTTCAAGCTTAAATACTTTGTCACATTCTAGAAAGATTAGACCTACCTGAATCTATAAGTAATTATTAAGTTGGTGCGCATATAAGTGTAGATTTCAAAGAACAGACTGATTTTTATGATTGAAAAGTATAATATTGAAAATATTGGTTGTATATTGCATTTTATCATGTCACAAGGGGGAGCGATTGTATAAGTGTGTTTTGACATCAATTTTGTATGACAGACTGAGACACGTACATGTATATACAAATCTCACAGAAAAAAAAGAATCTGTTTACCAATTGAAAAAAATAATATTGGCATACCATCCTTCATGTATATTGTGCAACATCTTTTACAGAAAGGGCATCCTTTTAGAAGCAAAAAGTCCAAAAAACCAGTGACGTACCAGTGACCACTGAGTATCATCGTGTACATGTAGTAAGGTGGAGATCCATCAACGCTACAAAGAGGAATCCAAAATTAAATTTCAATGTTTCAGATCTAAATTTTTTATATAATCAGTATGAATGTTCCCACATAACAATATTTCCTCCAAATTGGCTGGAGTTATCTCCCTCCTTGAACACATTGAACTACAACAATACCTTCTTATGTTTCATAGATATGTCAGTTACTTGATTATGTAGCACAATCGAATGAAAACTATCGAAATATGTGTGCTGATTAATTGGCTAGTGATGACAAACTCTCAAGAGACATAAATTTTGAATGCTCACTCGACATGCTAGATGGCGCTCAGAGAATTGTGGGAAATATAAAATTTTTGATTTGAGATCCAATAAGGGGGAGCAAATTATGTACGCTTGTTTTGAAGAGATTGATATTGCAATTTCCATTGGATCAACCCATCATGGGATCGGCCGAGCCCTACCTATAATACTTAAAAAAGCTAAGAAATAAAATCATGAACAATTTCTTTTTAAATCTGACATTGGTTTGCAGCTATGAAAATGCTAGGTGGCCCTAAAGACCCTATCTGTTTTTCACGCCCCCCCCCCCCCCCAACTCAAATCATATCCTGTATCCGCCCCTGAAGAATGGTTCCAGGATCTTTCCTCATGTTTGTACCTATTCCTGTTTGTACTGAGATTTTTCGTACGGAATCTTTCGTACCTGTTACTGAGATCTTTCGTACATATTGCAGAAAAAAAAAGATTATGTTTCTGCTATGTAGAGCTGATTTACTTGAGCTCCTCAAAATTTGATAGTGGGATCTTTCGTACTTATGTCTGGTGTTTGACCATTGTCGGAAACCCACGCTTGGTCACTCAAGCTCACCTCCCGTGGGTCATAACGACAGAATTTTCGCTGGATAGCATTACAAAAATCTAATGCGAGTACTTGTCTGTTAATTTGCTATCGATAGCAAAATATCATCTTTTTTATTTTTCCATCAACAGAAGATGCCCTAAATAATGTTGACAGTGATTAATATTTGTTAATTTTAGGAGTTACAAAACAATATTGCTTACATAGTGGCTTTAAATGGCTAATTCACTGACAAGTAATCGCATTAGTTTTTTGTAATGCTATCCAGCGAAAATTCTGCTGATATGACCCACGGGAGAGCTTGCGTGACCGAACGTGGGTTTCCGACGATGGTGTCAGGGATGAAAATTCGTTGAAATTTTCAGGGGCCAAATGGGCTCATAAGTCAATAAATTTAGGCACCTACATCAAAACGATTGGCCCACATCAAAATGTATCTAAATCTACATCCCAAACCCCCTTCTCTCCTTGTACAGTGTACATGTCGAGTTTATTTCAAGTACAAGTACCTTTAAATAAATCAATAAATACAGGTAAATCCATTTATAAACATATTACGTACACGTCAGTCGGTCTCCAGACAGTGACTTTGTGTGCTTTTGGAAACATTAGTTAGTTTTGGTATATACATTTGTACTGATCTAAAATTACAGTACGTCTTTACAAGGAAATAAGAGAGATCTATTCATTTTCCGCGAGAAAGCGAACCGAAAATTTGACAAATGCCCATGAGTTTTTGTTTCCAAACGTTAGTTACGGCAACTTTGATACAAGAAAATAATAAAGATTGGAATTTTACGGTTTCCAAGTGGGCGATAAGAAAAACATTTTTGGTAGTCCACAGTCTCCACACTGAATTTTTAGTCGCATTGGCGAGCGGGCGAGTGCTTATTTGCATCCCTGGGTGTTTGACTGTCTCACGAGTTTATTGGAAAATCATCTATTGGTATGAAAAATCCTGATAATTGGAACGAAAACTACAAATAACTGAATACGAAAAGACTAGAGTTGTAAAATCAGAAAAAAATTTACTATCAATTATCATGATTATCGGACACTATCGGAGGAGAACATCGATATCAGAATCAGACTTTTTTACTTTAAAATTGTTATATGTTTTGTATCTTCAGAAGGAGAATACTCAGGGCGTACGTATGCAAGTAGATCTTGCACATAAAGGTATTTATCTCGAGGTTTGCTTTAGACATGATAGAAGGGGGGGGGGGGGGGGGCCTTCCTTTTTCTTTCTATTTAAGCCAAAACAGTCCCATGCTGCGGACTTAGTACTGCCGGGATATGGATAAATCTGCTCCTCCTCAACCGGTAACTTTGCAAAAGCGATCGCGTCTAGTTTTTAGTTTTGAATTATAGCAAAGACTTTTCGCACTGAGATCATTTCGTGTAACTTCAACAGCGACAATCAATTTTCGAAATCATTATCGATAGTCAGCACTTTTCAAGATTCAGCGACTATCATTACAACACTAGAAAAGACATCAATATGAAAAATCCTGACGCCCTGAAGAACATGTATCTTTAAATTTACCCAATCCTTCCCATGGCAAAGGCCGAAAGGGAAGGGGGGGTAGCTTGCAACAAAGTAAACAAAGATTTTACCTGGTACATGTTCCTTTTTAGGAGGAAGTAATGATACAAATATGTCTAAATATATAAAAAGTGATTCAAATAGTCCACAGGATCGCCGTAAATTAAAAGCAAGAACAAGAAAAATCAGCGCGTGGGTCGAACTGACCAAGCCGGCGTCTTTATTTTATGAAATGCACGTTAAAAAGTAAATATTAATGACTAAGAAATGCATCTTACCATTTATCGCCATGGGATTACCCAAATAACATGTTTTCCTTAGTTTCTTCGTGGGAAAACAACTTTCGACCCGCTTCTGAGTTTCCTCTGTATACAAATAAAATGCTCGCCTCTGATTGGTCAATATTTGATTTGAAATTGTGCTAGCGCGAACACAGAGCCCGCTGTATTTTTCGGCGTTTTTTCACTCTTTCTTTTCTTTTTCTTTTCTTTTTTTTTTTTTTTTTGATTGTTCTGTTTTTTATTTCATATACATATATTTTGCCATAATGGATATTTTTATTTTAAACCTCGAAAAGAAAATAAATATTCACTAGGCCTAGAGGTGATTAGTGATTAGCAGGTGATTTTGTGTTTCCAGCTCAGAGATCCAGACAATATTCAGTGGCGGATTCAGGGGGGTGCGGAGGGGGCGCCCCCCTCCGGCACTGACCCCAAACTTTCCAAAAACAGGTATATTTTGGCCCATTTTCAATCACAATCGGCAAAATTCGCCCCTTGACCCCCGGCAAAGGGGGCGCTGGATCCGCCATTGATATTGATCGAGTATCAGTAGCGGATCAAGCGCTCCTTTTGCTGGGGGATCAAGGGGCGAATTTTGCCGTTTTTTGTTTTTTCTGTAAATGGACCAAAATATACCTGGTTATTTGAAAATTTGGAGTCTGTGCCGTGGATAGACGTTTTTCGTATTTTTTTCACTAGTATATCTACATATTTTTTTAAGTTGCCATCTTGATATTTATATGTTGTGTATGATAAAGAGAGGACTTATGTAATGTTGTTATAATTTTTGCCCCATCCTATTTCATGTTATTATGAAATAAAATATGTTAAAACTAAAACATTTTTTTTTCTGTTTTTTTTTTCTTGGGGGATGCAAGCCCAGAATAAGGCTTGTTTGGCCTGTCCCTTGGAATCAAAGAATCAAAATATGTACAATTTTTTACGTTCATAGACTAGACTTGAAGTCTCGGGAGGGACTGGACCAAACTTGAAAAACTATATCCACCCCACATATTGTATTTTATGATTGAGGGCGAAGCTGGCCCAATCGGCATTTCAAAGAAAGGAGGGGATCTCCAACAACACTAGGTTGCAGCACCCACAGCAAAATCCCAAAACACCCATGCAAAAAACACAGAACAGATACCCACAGAAAGAGACGCAAAAGGGACAAGGAACACCAACTCACAACATAGAAACATAAAAGACTACACATAAACCAACGAGAACAATGGGCAACCGGTGCCGACTTAGGACGGCCATCTGCCAAGTAAATAGCAGACGGTGTGGTTATCCTGGATTACGTGCGCACAACCCTCTCACTTCTCCAGTTACCTAGAGGTCTCGAAGAACGTACAAATGTGGTGTAAAACAACCTCCTCACTGTAAGATGACGTCACACAAACAAGACCGCGAAACGCAGAGGCCCCAGAGACACAGATGAATATGTAAATGGATATAAAAAGAGGGCATGCGTAATACAGTCCGTGCTCTGCCGGCTGTAGCGAGCTCATTTATGTAATCACCCGAGGAGTCCGACTGACATTCAGAGAGGACAGGTGGTCGGGGCCCTGTCTTCTCTAAAGAGGTTTGGACAGGGCCCGTCACGGAGTCCCGTCGTCACAGTCAGTCAGAGTGCAAGTCTTAAGAATGCGCTCGTACAAGACTGTATATTGGTCAAGTACCAAGCTTAGTGTCCGTCTGGTGACATTAGGATCATATCCACGGTATAAAAGGCGTTTGATGACTCTGACGCATTTTCGATACATATGCTGTCTACCTTTGATCCTTCTTATTTTGTTAATTATGTCACCATAAAATGCAGGTTGTGAAATACCTAAAGTAATATACTCCGTTGCTTTTATGGGTCCGAATTTCAAAAGAAGTTGATCATAATTTTTGTAAAATTTCCAGAAAGTCTTTACTAGTTTGTGAAAGCGAAAACCTTGACCTAAAAGTTTCTTTGTAATTTGCAGATTTCTATTATGAAAATCCAAAACATCAGTACATGCTCTAGCATACCGGATGAGCTGTGAAATATAGATACCGTATGACGGTAATCTAGGAACATCACCGTCAAGCCAGGGGAAATTTACTATGTTGAATCCAAAATCATCTCGTTTGTCATATACACTTGTATGAATTTCTCCATTGACAATTTTGATATTTAGGTCCAAAAATGGTGTTTCAGTGTCTGTAAAGTTTGCCTTGTTTAGAGTCAATTCTTGTGGATAAATAACATCTTTATACTTTTCAAAAACAGGATTATCGATAGTAAGAATATCATCAAGGTACCTAGAAGTACTAATGAAGCATTTCACATCATCATGTTTTCTTTGCTTTTGAAGATTTTGAATAAATTCCTTTTCATATGTGTATAAAAATAAATCTGCAACAAGAGGCGCACAATTTGTACCCATAGGAATCCCTACAACCTGCTTGTAGAGATTCTCACCAAATCTTACATAAATGTTGTCCAAGAGGAAGGACAAGGCACTACACAGGTCGCTACATGTCCATGATTTGTATGATTTGTATTCTGTAGCGGAAAAGAAACCCTTTGATTCAGATGTACAAATATAAAGTTTCCCCTCTCGATTATAGCACCATTTAATGAGTTTGGACAATTGATCATTGATCTTGTCGTGAGGAAGCGTGGTGTACATATTTGAAAAATCGTATGAAGCAATCGTATTGGCTTGAAAATTTCTAGATTTTATCTTGTCAATCACATCCCCGGAATTTTTTATAGACCAAAATAAATTTACATCATTCCTGTTCAGAACAGTTTCACAATATTTTGCAACGTGTTCCTTTACCGCCGTGAGGGCTGACGTCAGATGTCTAGACAAACTTGTAGTTGAGCAGTTGCTAGAATTAGCAATGTATCTAAATTTGTAAGGAGATTTGTGCAGTTTTGGTATGCAGTATATTGTAGGAAGATCCAATTTAGAAATAGGGATGTTGAATGAAGAAATTTCACTGCTATGTTTGCTCAAAATGTTAGGGACACTTTCATTGCTTTTGATATAAGTATTTGTAGACGAAAGTTCCGAAACTAAAGTTGATATATAGTAAAGTTTCGGTATGCTTTTCGACATAGTAACTTTCATACTTTTTTGGCATATTTCATTGTTTAGATTTGAGGATCACTGATGAGGGTTAAGTACCCGAAACGTGCATGTCTGGTCCATGCTGCCAATTATATCTGTTCTTAAATGATGCTATTCAATTTGAAGACGTTTACTTTCATATGATGATGGTGTTGTTGGCTGCTTTATCTGCAGGAGCGAAGACAAATTTTTCATGTAAATGACGTAATTTGGATTTAAAATATCTTTCAGATCTAGAACTTGGATTTTCAAAAAGATGAGGATTTTTGTGGAAGTTGTCTATTCGAATGTCAGTAATGTCCAAAATGAGGTTTTTCCAGTCATTCAGAGAATGCGATTCGACTCCTTCCGATTTACACCATCGTTTGGTATAGTTATCTAAGGCTTCCTTTAGTACTTCGCGACATTTAATAAAATCTATCTTGGACGGGATTCTATACTTAGGTCCTTTTTTGAGAAGACCACGGAGCTGCCTGTCTTGGATAATTGAAAAGTCACCTGTAATAATATGACCAGCTGGTTTATATAGATATTCAGATTTTGCACATTCTCAAGAAGCAGGACATGATTCAAGTATTTTAGGATCTGATGTAACTTTGTTGTAGTTAAATACGAAATTTCGAATAGGTCTCTTATGTTTGTAACAAATAAGAGGAGGTTCTAAATTTTTCAAAATATTGAGGAATAGCACTTTGTACACGATGATCCCGAAAAATATTAGAGATGTTAAGAAGATCGAATCCTTTGTTAATAAATGGAATTTTTAAGAATCGTTTTTTAGGTGGGATGTTTTTAACAACTGGATAAAGTTTATTCTGTGCGAATGCAACAATGATATTAAGTCTGAATCAATCCGTATTTCTTAAGAATACAACCAGTGCTTCATCCAAGATAGATTTCAATTGAACTGCTGGAACTGATGAGAGAGCATGAAGCAGTTCATGTCTGCCGCCGTTGCGAGCAATGATCAGAAGATCGTTGAGGGTACGATGTAATCTAGATCTTATTCTGAGTTTTCGGTTTCGTCGTCTTCCGTGAGACCTATGCTTCCGTTTAGTGTTTGGGCGGATTGAAAATACATTAATATTAGTTGACGTCGAGGAAATGTTTCCTTGTCCATAAATTTGATCGTTTAGACCAAGGGGGTACGCAGTTTGGAGTTTTGTGATCCAGGCAAGTTCAGCTTGTAGTCGGCGTTTTTTAATTTCCGTTTTACTAAGATTTTTAAGTTTAGAAAAAGACTGAACCGGTGTAATAGTTATATCCGAAATGGAATGATTGTATTTAACGAAATGATTATAAAGGAAATTTCTTTGTTTTTTGTGATGTGAGTTTCTTATCTGATACGAATGACTTCTAAAACGAGATTTTAAGGCCTGACCTGTTTCTCCAACATATTGGGCGCCACATCCCCTAGCGTTTCATGTTATAACATAAATGACATCTTGGTACGATCAATCGATGTCGTTTTCAATCTCAATTTTAAAAGTCTGCCCGTTAACACTTGATTTAATTGTTGAATTGCAATTGATGAGCGGACACATACCGCATCTCTTCCCTTTGCACGTAGAAACTGCTGAGAACCCTCTATGTTTGTTGTTAAATGTAGAGCCTGCAGATGGAGAAGTAGGTGTAATACGTCTACGGGATTTCAATTTAAGAGGTGAATGAAGTACTCTGGGTGAGGAAAAAAGTTTATTACTGTTAAAAGTCGATGATGGGAAAGTTACTGTAGTGATAGAGGGTAATCTCAAAGGAGTAAGTTTAATACGAGGCGACCTTAAAAATGCCATAGTGAGATGATCAAAGAAGGGTGAGTAGAGATCCTGCATGGAAGACACTACAACAAAGTCAAGTTAGAGAACGAAATGGAATTAAAACACTTCAAACATCGGGTCACGGGGAATTGTATTACCAACTCCACACTGCAACACGAAATAAGTGTAGATATAAAAGAAAGGAGGGGATCTCCAACAACACTAGGTTGCAGCACCCTCAGCAAAATCCCAAAACACCCATGCAAAAAACACAGAACAGATACCCACATAAAGAGACGCAAAAGGGACAAGGAACACCAACTCACAACATAGAAACATAAAAGACTACACATAAACCAACGAGACCAATGGGCAACCGGTGCCGACTTAGGACGGCCATCTGCCAAGTAAATAGCAGACGGTGTGGTTATCCTGGATTACGTGCGCACAACCCTCTCACTTCTCCAGTTACCTAGAGGTCTCGAAGAACGTACAAATGTGGTGTAAAACAACCTCCTCACTGTAAGATGACGTCACACAAACAAGACCGCGAAACGCAGAGGCCCCAGAGACACAGATGAATATGTAAATGGATATAAAAAGAGGGCATGCGTAATACAGTCCGTGCTCTGCCGGCTGTAGCGAGCTCATGTATGTAATCACCCGAGGAGTCCGACTGACATTCAGAGAGGACAGGTGGTCGGGGCCCTGTCTTCTCTAAAGAGGTTTGGACAGGGCCCGTCATGGAGTCCCGTCGTCACAGTCAGTCAGAGTGCAAGTCTTAAGAATGCGCTCGTACAAGACTGTATATTGGTCGAGTACCAAGCTTAGTGTCCGTCTGGTGACATTAGGATCATATCCACGGTATAAAAGGCGTTTGATGACTCTGACGCATTTTCGATACATATGCTGTCTACCTTTGATCCTTCTTATTTTGTTAATTATGTCACCATAAAATGCAGGTTGTGAAATACCTAAAGTAATATACTCCGTTGCTTTTTTGGGTCCGAATTTCAAAAGAAGTTGATCATAATTTTTGTAAAATTTCCAGAAAGTCTTTACTAGTTTGTGAAAGCGAAAACCTTGACCTAAAAGTTTCTTTGTAATTTGCAGATTTCTATTATGAAAATCCAAAACATCAGTACATGCTCTAGCGTACCGAATGAGCTGTGAAATATAGATACCGTATGACGGTAATCTAGGAATCAAAGCTCAATTGATAATCAAAGCTCAATTGATAAAAAATTGTGTGAGAAGACAATGAATTCTTTTCGACGGATTGTCCTGTTTAAATTATATTGTATTTATATACTGTATTCATGAAAGAGATTAATTTATGACTGAGAAGTGTCCCACTTGTCTTGTGTTTCATCAATACGTCAGAAAGTCACAATAGGGCAGAACTTTTTCGTGTTTATAACTTCATTTTAAAAAATACAAGTTGTCTTCTTGTTGGTGGTGGGAGCCGGGGGATGGGCCTAGGGGTAATTTATTAATGAGATCCCGGATAGATCTGCAATCCCCCTTTCATATTTAAGCGTACAGACGATCGTACATGCATTCATGAAGGATCAAACATGAAAAGCAAAGTACTCGATTATCAATTCTCTCTCGATCTCTCCTTAAGCATAATGTAAGGCTAGAGCAGATATTAATGTCGGCAGCGGCTCCTTAGGTTCATGAGCGATCCAAAAAAAAAAATCACTGTAAGTTTGACAAATAATTGTTGATTACAAATATACATAATTATTTAGAGCTTCAAGTTGGACATGATGTCAAAGTGCCCCTACAACCCCCCCCCCCGTGCGACTCTCATATCCATGGGTACGCAGCGTGAACCCTTTTAGGTCACAGGATTTTGGACTTCATTAATTTTAATGCTTCTTTAAGCTTTATAAAAAAAATATTTGAATTTTTTTAAGGGGGGGGAGGGGGAGTTTATAGGGTATAAATTTAAGACACTCGGGATTGAAACCATCCATTTAACTACAAGAAAATCATATAAAGTTCTGTAGTCATTTTTATCTGCATTTGATATTTTGCTAGGGGCCATTTATCAACACAAAGGGGAAAGGGTGGGACGAAATTCTTAAAAATGGCACTCGCTTATAATTAGAACATATCGATATATAGTCTTGTATTCTCATGTAAAAGTAACTGACATGCGGATGCAAATTACACGGGTTAGTGATTGTGTACTTGTCAAACTGTCAAAATGTTCAATTGTCTGGATACCTCTAAGCAAAGAACTGGACACTTACATGTTTCAAAGCAGACCTTAAAATAAAATAAAATGAAATGAAATGAAATAAAAAATAAATAAATAAAAAATAAAATAAAATAAAATAAAATAAAATAAAATAAAATAAAATAAAATAAAATAAATAAAATGAAATGAAATGAGATGAAATAATTGATAATAAAAAGAAACATAAAAAATGATATGCTGATTATAAATAATTTAAGGAACAAAAGAAAAAAAGGACAAAAAGAATTGATGAATAAAATCGCTTCTTTTATGATGTAAAAGTAACTGACACGCGGTTGCAAATTACACGGGTCAGTAATTGTGTACTTGTCAAACTGTCAAAATGTTCAAATGTCCGGATACCTCTATGCACAGAACTGGACACTTACATGTTTCAATTTAACAAAAGAAAAAAATGGACAAAAAGAATTCAAGAGTAAAATCAGCTGATAAAAAATGATTTTTTAAAAATAAATTCAGAGAGAGAGAGAGGATATTTTAATAACCCATAATGGTAAACAGTTTTCAATGTATATTTTCCTAAAACAAATATGCATCTTAGTCTAGAAATTTATAAACTAACTATCTAAATAAATAAATAAATGAATAAATAAATAAATAAATAAATAAATAAATAAATAAATTAATTAATTATTTAATTAATCAATAAAACACAGTTGTTTCTTATATAAATACAATGATATAGTGATTTTATTTTATTTAGATAAATAAATAAATAAATAAATAAATAAATAAATAAATAAAGAAAAAAAAAACACAGTCGTTTCTTATATAAATGCATTAATATAGTGTTTTTATTGTATTTAAATAGATAAATAGATAAATAAATAAATAAATAGATAAATCAATAAAACCCAGTCGTTTCATATATAAATACAATAATATAGTGTTTTTATTGTATTTAGATAAATAAATAGATAAATAAATAAATAAATAAATAAATAGATAAATAAATAAATAAATAAATAAATAAAACACAGTCGTTTGTTATATAAATGCATTAATAAAGTGTTTTTATTGTATTTAAATAGATAAATAGATAGATAAATAAATAAATAAATAGATAAATAAATAAAACCCAGTCGTTTCATATATAAATACAATAATATAGTGTTTTTATTGTATTTAGATGAATAAATAGATAGATAGATAAATAAATAAATAAATAAATAAATAAATAAATAAAATGAGGAATCATAAGCACAAGTTTTACAATTTATCAATATATGACGATGAAGGTTTTTGGATTATGTAATAGGCAGGTAAAATTTTGTCATTATAATTTTGAAAGTTACCATTTTTATCGAATTCGATTGGTCATTTCTACGACCTTTATATCCCTCAAATTTGATTGACAGGAATAGCTAGGTGAGGTAGGAGTAGCTCATTAGCATAATTGATTGACAGGTATGTTTGATGTAGTGGTAACTCATTAGCATAATTAGGATTACGTACTGTAAAAAAATTGATGAAAATAAACAAATTAATAAAAATAAAATAGAATTAGTGAAAATGATTAACAAGGAAAGTATACAGATAAAAAATAAATTAAAATAGATAAATAAATAAGATAATTAATAAATTAATAATAAATAAATTAGTAGAATAAGTTAAAATAATAAATAAATCAAAAAATATATCAATAAAATAAATTAATTAATGAATACATAAATCTATTTAATAAATAAATGAATAAAATAAATAAATGAAAAAAATAGATGAAAAAAAACTAATAAAATAAATCAACTAAAAGTAAATAATTTAATAAAAAAAAATAATTAATAAAATAAATAAATTTAAAAAAATTGAAATAAAATTAATTAATTAATAAAATCAATAAACTAATAAGATGAATGAATAGACAAAATTAATTAATTAGTAAAATGATATAATCAAATTAAATAAAAACATCAATAAAATAAATAAATTAATGAAATAAATAAATTGATAAAATAAATAAAATAATAAAATTAAGGAAATTGAGAAAATAAATAGAATTGAGAAAATAAATTAATAAATAAAAATAAATTAATAAAAATAAATTAATTTATTGGTAAAAAAATTAATTATAATAAAATGAATTAATTAATTTAATAAATTGATAGAATAGATAAATTAATAAAATAAATAAAGTATTAAAATGAATGAATTAATAAAATAAATAGATTCATAAAATAAATAGATTAACTGATTAATAAAATGAATAATTTATAAAATAAATTAAATTAATAAAATCAATTTATTAATCAATTAATTAATTAATAAAATAAATATCTTAAAAAAATTAATTAATTAATGAAATTAATTAATAAAATAAATAGATAAATAAAATAAATTAATAAAACAAATAAATTAATGAAGAAATAAAAATAAAAAAATAAGAAATTAATGATAAAAACTTTATCAGGTTTCCGCAACTGCGTAAACTATAGAAGTAGTTACATATCAGGTTTCCGCAACTGCGTAAACTATTTGAAAAGTTTAATTAGGTTTCCGCAGCTGCGTAAACATATTTAACAGGTTTCATCAGGATTCCGCAACTGCGTAAACCATTTGTTCCAAGTTGACATTGCAGAAACTTGTTGAAATAAAATGGAAAGAAATTTAACAGGTTTCATCAGGATTCTGCAACTGCGTAAACCATTTGTTCCAAGTTTACATTGCGGAAACTTTATCAAGGAAAATTTATCAAGTTTCATCAGCGAAAACATTGCGTAAACTATTTGCCAGTTTACGCAATGCAGAAACTTGTGGAAACCTGAAAATATCAAGTTTACGCAAGTTTACGCAGTTGCGTAAACCTGTTTTTTCGCCCAGTGTGACATTCTGGATTGTGATTGAATGGCTGTCATCATCACCAAACAAGAAATACTTGCCTGATGTGTACATCAATATGATTCGGAGACGATCACCGAAGAGTTTCCATTGAGCTGTTTCGACGGGTGTTGCATGCAATCAGGAGACGCTGACTCTCCCCGGGCACCTGGTCTCACTTCGGAATGTTATTTATTCCAAGGTTCGCTACCGTTCCTATGGGAATCTAATGATTTTGTTATGCCTCCTCGACACTGAGACTGAATAACTGATAGGTACTTCTTTAATGTTTATTTACCTTGTATTGCAGTTCAGTATAGTACATTACATTACAGTACGAAAGAGTCAGGCGGTATAGATAAAATTCGAGCTACTCTCGTCAGTACTTTGCAGCTATTACTCAGCTTTCGTATTCGATTTGGGAATTAGTATCATTTAAGACCATATCAATTTTCAGCATGGACAAGACATGCACGTGTCGGGTACTAAACCCTCGTCAGTGATCCTCAATCTAAAGAATGTAATATGGCCAAAGAGTGTGAAAGTTGTAATGTCCCAAAATGTACCGAAAAACGAAGCAGGGTCGGTGGGATATTATGTTACGGGACCCACGTTTGAGAAATTCCATAACATTTTGAAAACGGAATTTTTAAAATAGGTCAAAGAAACGATCAACAGTTGATCGAACTTGGATACATGTGCCCTCGGGGACTCCTGATCCACCAGCAGTGACACTCACCAAGTGGTTCAAATGTAAAACAATTGTCAGTAGCAAACAACATGGTCAAGTTGGGATCACATGTCAGCTAGACAAGCAAATAAAATCTTCAAGATGTTTCTTCTGTTAACATTACGATACGAATTCACTATTGACATGAATGGGTTTTTTGTGCTTAAAAATAATGTATGTTTTCGTGTAAATTTGATGCACTGTATATTCTGACCGTATTTGTACACTGCTTTACACCCATCCCTCCATATTTCCTAAATCCAATTGTGATTTTCACTATCCAAATGTTTGCGAATTTAATAGGCGGCAGATCTAAACATTTTTTAAACAAAAGAGAAGTTGAAATTGCAAAAGGGGCAAGCTTCTTATTTTTTGCAATATATTACACCTAGAAATTATATTATCAAGCACAGCATATGAAAAAGTTTACATATTACATTTGAACAATATATCTCAAACAGCGAATGCCTAGATTATGAGTTATCTTTACAACCATTTCTTGTTTTACACTTACCCATAATCCTTTATCAATTAATCATTTTCTTTCAACCCCGACGCCAAACCCTATAAAAGGATATTTCCACTACCCCTTCAACTGACATTATTCATTTGATTTATTATTCAATTGATGAAAAAATCATCTCTAACAAAGATGGTCTAACTTCGATTAGAAACAAGATAAATATTAAATCTAACAGTAGATAAATATATGGAAAAGAAAAGAGGGACATTCAGGGAATCAACCATGGGGTATAAAACAAAGGAGGGGATCTCCAACAACACTAGGTTGTAGCGCCCACAGCAAAACCCCAAAACACCCAATGCAAAAACACAAAGCAGACAAGCACGGAAAGAGACGCATAAGGGACAAGGAACGTCAACGCACAACGCAGAAACGTCAAACACAAAGGACTACACATAAACCAACGAGACCTATGGACAACCGGTGCCGACTTAGGACGGTCATCTGCCACGGAAATAGCAGAAGGTGTTTGATGGAAATATTTCTCAGCATTTTTCTTCAAAGCCGGATTTTTTTTCTCTTGGCCCCATGGGCTAGATTTTTTTTCCATTTTTTGCTGGCGCTTTGGGTAGAATATTCTTTCTGACAAAAAATTCAAGAAAGATTTTTTTTTGCAAAGTTTTCCCGCTCCCTTCTTTTGAATCAAAAGCCTGTTTCATAACCTTAGAATAAAAAAGTGGGGGAGAATAAAACTCATGATTTTCAAATGTTTTATCATAAAAAGTATAAGATGTAAATTCATCTGATAAATTGATCTCCAAAGTTAATTTTTTTAAACCGAAAACATGAATTCACACTGTACACTGTCAAAAGCTTTTTTAAAATATGAAAATAGCAGTATTCCATCGGAATTTTTTTTCTGACATTTCAAACATATCGAGTATAAGTCTAGTATTCATAGCAATAAATCTTCCTATGCTGACTGATCTTTATTTATGATCTTGTTAATAACATTTTGTAATCTTCTAGATAAAACAAATGCAAGAATTGTATAGTCGCTATTAGTTAGGCTTATTGGTCTATAAATTTCTTAAGGGTCTTTTTCTCCTTTCTTATGAATGATAGATACAATTGATAATCTATAAGCTATATGAACGTTCACCTGATTCATATCTTTTCAATAAAGCTTCATATCGAGTATCGATATTTTGAGATTTGCAATACGTATCGATACACAAATGCCGAGTATCGATACTTTCAATACATTTGATAAAAAAAATAAAATCCTTAGCTTTTCATTCGTTTTTGGTTCTTATTTTTATATTTCCTCGGATTTTTTTCTAATCACTTGAATGTTTAGCCATACTAGATCAAATAAAGCTTCCATCTTAATTATATTCCAATAAATCTGGTTGCCATTGTGACGCTACGCCCATGTGTTGAACGTAGGGAGAATTTACAAATGCTAGAATACTTTTGATGCTGTAATTCGTTGTGTTTGCAATGTTTGTGCAAAAAATAGGGTGTCTAAGACTATTGAATTTAAAGACGTTTACCATTCAGCAAAAATGTAAATTTAAGAAATGACTGCCTTGGTTTCGGTGTTAATGGGTGTATATTCGCGATTCACAGAATTTGCATGTGACAAAATTCTTTGGAAAAGAAAGACACACTTTCCATAACTGGGATTTTTATCTTTTTATTACTTTTTCTGTTATTGAAATAATGGAAAACGTCCATTTCTTGTTTAGTTTTGTTCTGTTTTGCAAAGCTTTCATTGAGTAAAGCAAAAACTCCATTAATTGATTAATTGTTATGATTTATTTTAGAAAAATGAAAATATGCGTATTGTACTGAAAATATTGAGTATTGAAGCAAAATGCATTGTATTGTATTGAATTGAAAAACTTATTTCAATATACTGCACTATTCTGTCAAGTCTACATCTTCACACACTAAATGTATAATTTCTTTTACCTCTGAACAATAATCCTAGTCTGACAGTAATGTTGTATTTAATTTCCAGAATCCAATACCCCTGAAGTTATCTATTGTTTAAATGTTGCTACCAGGGCTCCATGATCTGAGACTTTGACGAGGGTTAAGTACCCGAAACGTGCATGTCTGGTCCATGCTGCTAATTCATCTGTTCTTAAATGATGCTATTCAATTTGAAGACGTTTAATATCTATACCACATGGTGAGTGTCACTGCTGGTGGACCAGGAGTCCTGAGGGCACATGTAGCCAAATTCGATCTATTTCGGTTGATCGTTTCTTCAACGCATTCTAAAATTTCTGTCATCAAAATTTCTTAAAATTCTAAAACCTGGGTCCTGTAGCATCATATCCCAACCATCCTGCTACGTCTTTCGGTACGTTTTTTGACATAGTAACTTTCATACTTTTTTTTGCATATTACATTGTTCAGATTTGAGGATCACCGACGAGGGTTAAGTACCCGAAACGTGCATGTCTGGTCAATGCTGCAAATTCATCTGTTCTTAAATGATGCTATTCAATTTGAAGACCTTGCATGATTTGTAATATGCGACAAAAACGATATTATTTGTCTACAGGAAACGCATTTTGTTGAGTTACAGCAACATATCTACGACTGAAGATGAAAGAGAATTTCAATACATCCATGACAAATATGGATAATGACCATATCCTTATATATAGCACATAATCGATAATTCAGAAAATCAGAAACAGAAGGCATACAAAATCAGGATAAAACAGGAACCAAAGCAAACAAACAAAAACTTCCACCATATGAAAAGAAGCGAACTCCCGACTTTGTTTTTCGTAGAGGAGTAACCATTCTATTTAGGTTCCCTAGCATTCTGGGAAAACAGTTTTAGTTCATTCGACATTTTTAATAAAGTTTTTTTATTTGTCGATTGCTTATTTACATATACTTTAAAACCATATTAATCACGAAGTCAGGTTGGTTTTCGACCCGTTTCGACCCGCATTTCACTCCTGTCTTGATTCTTTCGTCCTTCCAATCTTGCACCTTTCATAAAAATTGTCTAAACATTGCTGTCTCTCGCTTTCGTTGGTAGCGTACATTGAACATCGAGTCCAGTGCCCCAAAAATTCTCACATGAAGCCTCTGCAAACAGCGACTTTACTGACGAATATTTTTTGTCGAGTTTTTCGCGAAATACGTCACACTGTTCTGCTTTCAGGTGATGCAATTCCCCCATGATCTTTCCCTGGTTTCCTTTCAAGTCGACGGATGCTTCCACGATATTTTCTATTCGTCTAGCATCAAGTGCAGTGTTTGCCGTAGGAAATTTGTCGGCCGCAATAACATACTCGCTTTTCACCGCCTAAGCCAACTGGAATGCATGGTCAACGGTGCTGTGGTTCTCCCCGTAAGCTTTCAGATCATGCGCATAGAAATTCGACAAGGGGTTATCCTTTCCTTGAAAGGCAGTGACACAAATGTTCTTTTTTTTGTAATTTTTTGGAACCAGGATCGTGACCGGTTTTCAGACAAATATTGCAGCCTTTTTTCTTTCTAACAGTCTCTATAGAAATGGTATGTTTCCCAGTATACATTGCACTGCTTCTTTGGTTTATTTGACGGCTGTTCCTCGTGGAAAATTCTTCATTTCAGCCCTGCACAATACGAAATTCGGGGTATATATTTCCCGTCCTTGAAGGGTTCGATGTGAAGGAAGCGATTACCGTTTAACATATTTGTCATATTTTTTTGGTAATCAGATTGCATGTGTTTTGATATCGGATAGCACTTTTGAAAACTACTTCAAAATTCAAAAACATGTTTGTAATTTCGGAATCTTCTACCGATAGAGGTATCCAGCGTTGGATGAGTCACTAGACTAGTTATCCGAGAGAAAAAAAAAGAAACAATAAAAAAGGAATAGCCTGAGGCTCATCTCATTTGAAATTCATTCCGTGATCCCACCTGATCCCACCTCTAGCTTGCTAGGGGTCCGTCGATACTCAGCATAGTGCTCTATTGTGAGTGCTGTTGAGATTATCGTCAGGATCTTCTTTAACTCATTTGTGTCACACTAATGCCCTTTGCCGTGTGGAGCTCGTAAAAAAGTTCCCCGCGAGGGGTTTGACAGTAAGTGTTTTGAATATACTTCCCTGACATGGTCGCCATAGCACTTTCTATATAAACATAACGTCAGACAGAGCATTCATTTTATATACTTTGTTCTTTATCGTGCATTAACATCGACGGCGGATGCGGCTAGCCAACAGGGGATGCTTCTCCTCCCGGGCACCTGATCCCACCTCTAGCTTGCTAGGGGTCCGTCGATGCTCAGCATAGTGCTCTATGGTGAGTGCTGTTGAGATTATCGTCAGGATCTTCTTTAACTCAATTGAAATTCATTCCGTGTGTCATCAGTATGATATTGATATTGATCTCCACGTCAACACAACCATTGAAATAAGAAGAATGTTTGTTATCAATTTGTGTTATGTGTTTCATTACAGTTGCGAAGATGCGAAAAGAAATGAAAAAAAAGGAAGGTAGGTGCTAACGTAAATCTGTTTATTTTTTGCTGAAGAATAATAAACGATTTCCAATGCATGGATGATTTGCAAAAAAAATGTGTGTTTTGAAAAATACATCCACAGGATCAAAATGCTTCCGATACATTCATTTAGAAGACACGTTCTTGCACATGCATGTGTAGCTTTTTACTTGAAGTCACATTATCATGAAATTCGCTTTCGCTTGGGGGGTGCATTTTTTCAGAATAAACAATTTGACCTTTTCAAATATAAATAAAGGATATCACGTACGTATACATGAACAATATAATGTTAAGGATTTTCATAGTAAGAATTAATGAATCATTTAGGTCAAGGTTCTGCTTTCACACACTAGTAAGACTTTTTGGAAATTTTACCGTCATCATCTTTAAAAAATTCGGACTTAAGGAAGGAACAGATGGTATAGCCGTGCAGGGTAAGACAACATTTTTCCTGACACCTTATTTCCTGGACAAGTCAGTCTTAAGTGAGAGAAAACTTGCACATGCACGAGCTCGCTACAACCGGCAGGGCATAAACTGTACCACTCATGCTTCCCCCTATCATATCCATTTGCATATTAACCTGTGTTGCCTGGGCCCCTGCGTTTTGCTGTCTTGTTTTTGTGGTCATCTAACAGTGAGGAGGCATGTAACAGGGAGGAGATTATCTAATACTAAAGTTGTCCGTTCGTCGAGACCTTTCGGTAAAAGAAAATAGTGGGTGGGTTGTGCGCATTTAATGCATTTGGTACTTGCTTAACAGATTGCCGGCACAAGTCAGTACTGATTGTCTATTGGTCTCGTTGGTTTAGGTGTAGTCTTTGTATTTCATGTTTGTATGTCCTATTTCTTTTAAACATCTCTTGTGTGCTTGTCTACTCTGTGTCTGGTGTCATTATGATCATATCCACGGTATAAAAAGCGTTTGATGATTCTGACTCATTTTCGATGGTTATGCTGTCTACCTTTGATCCTTTTAATTGTGTTTATTATGTCACTATAAAAGGCAGGTTGAGCGATAAAAGAACAATTTAAACAATTGAAATAATCAAAATTTCTTTGCTTTTAAAGATTGTTGATAAATCATTTTTCATAACTGTATAACAATAAAATCCGCAGCCCATTTAGTAACAATAAAAGTCCGTCTTTTTTGAATGGGAATTTTACCCTATTCTGATTGGGCCACTTTGGGAAATGCTCAAACAATATGTCTACCTAGGATGACGTCATTGCGGGTAAATATAAGATTCCAAAAGCTCTTTAAGTGCTAAAAATAGAACGGTGTTCGTTGCCTTCCAGGAGACGTCATTCGAGATAGATATAAGATTCCAAAAGCTCTCCATGTGCTAAAAATAGACCAGAGAGGATTTTCATACATGTAGTCTAAGAGTAATGTTTGATTGATTTATATAGGCGATTTTGAAACTCCATGTAGTGAAATAGATATTTTACTTTTACCTCGGTAAATGCTATGTTTTAGCATTTTTCGAGAACAATATTCACCTCGCACTTCGGGGTTGGTGAATATTGTCTTCTCGGATAGCTAAACAATTCTATTTTCCATGGTGAATGTAAATAATTGTATAATTTTACCTACATGAAGTGATTTTTACCAAATCTTATATAATTGTTTTCTAAGAGGAAGGACACAGAATTTTACATGTTAAGATACTTGTACTTCAAAAACATATCTGATATTTAGTCCCCTACCGGCAACGCCGAAGGGGACTCTTAGTTTCCTCTCGGTCTGTCTGTCTGTCCGTCCGTCCGTCCGTCTGTCCGTCTGTCCCATTTTCAGTTTTCCGGACTTTTTTCGCTGTTGTTGCATATATTGAACTCATTTTTGGTATGTGGATATATCTCAATGTGATACAGATCAAGCTTGAGTTTGCTTTTGATTGACCTAATTTTACAAGAGTTATGGCCCTTGGACTTAGCAAATTTTATGAAAATTTTAGTTTTCCGGACTTTTTTCCGTTGTTGTTGGATAAATTGAACTCATTTTTGGTATGTGGATATATCTCAATGTGATACAGATCAAGTTTGAGTTTGCTTTAGATTCACCTGTTTTTACAAGAGTTATGGCCCTTGGACTTAGCATATTTTATGAAAATTTCAGTTTTCCGTTTTTTCTTCAGTTCTATTGCAAATAATGCACTGGTTTTTGGTAAATGAATACATCTCAGTGTGATGCAGACCAAGTTTGTGTTTGGTTTCCATTGGCCTATTTTTACAAGAGTTATGGCCCTTGGACTTAGCAAATTTCATGAAATTTGCCGTTTTCCGGACTTTTTCTTGACTGTCATTGCAGATAATGAACTGATTTTTTGTATGTGAATACATTATAGTGTGATGCAGATTTGAATTTAATTTAGATTGACTAATTTTCACAAGAGTTATGGTCCTTGGACTTAGCAAATTTCGTGAATTCAGTTTCCCAGACTTTTCTTGGCTGTTGTTGCAGATGATGAACTGATGAACAGAGATGCAAGTCATAAATTTATGCCGCCGGTAGGGGACTTATATCGCACAGCGATCATTGCATTTTTATATTTAAGTCAAAATTCATTTATATTATCAAAATGATTCTAATTAATTTTCAGGCGTCAAAGAAATAACAATTGAAGAACATAGGTACCATATACGATGTCGGATGAAAGTAAGATGACAAGAATAGAGGGAAAGTTTGAAACCGAAAGTGAACACTTATGAAATGAAAAGAAAATGAACCCGATCTAATATGGGTTACCATTTTAAATGTACTTTTCATCAATTTCAAAATCAAACATTTTATTGGCTTGCAAGCAATGGCATACTTAACAGAATAAAAATACAAATATTGTTAATTTCATTAATTTGACAAATATGAATGTATGAACAGAGATTTATAATTTTGATAATGGTTGATATTATTAGTTTAAATTGTCAGGGTCTTGGTGATTACAAGAAAAGAAAAGATGTGTTTGAATATTTACGTAGATTAAATTCAAATTTATACTGCTTACAAGACAAACATTTTATTAGAGAATTAGAAGATCAAATACGTAGTGAATGGGGATAATTATACTTGTGTGTTTTCCTCATTTAGATCAAATGCTAGAGGTGTGTGTATTTTGTTCAATAATAAGTTTTATTTTGATATTGGTAGAATAATCACTGATGAAAATGGTAACTACATTATAATTGAATTAAAAATTGATAACAAAGATATTTTACTTTGCAACTTATGCAGACCAAATAATGACAATCCCGATGTTTATGATTCTCTCTTCACGCAAGTAACCAATCAAAATATTGAACATGTTATATTCTATGGAGATTTTATTCTGGTGCAAAATCCAACTTTAGATTACTGGCATTACGTGAACATCAATAATATTAATGCTAGACAATGTGTGCTTGATTTTTTTTATCATTATTTAATTTTTGAAGTCATAAGAACATTACACAAAGTATATTGGTGCCTTTAAATGACTTTTATAATATGATAAAAACATCATTCACTCTTCACAATCAAACCACTTTGATTCATGTATTTCGTGCATCCTTGCATACCCATCCATACGCCATGTGTGCTTGACTTTGAAGAAGAAGCTGTTTTAATTGATCCATTTGTAGAATTATACGAGACTAAAAAAAAGGTTTACATGGAGAAAGAGAAACCCATTAAAACAGGCCATGTAAATTTAAAAAGTTGCAATGTAGAGTCAGGATAACGAACCGATCATTCTATTATTAGACTACACCTTTTTAAATGTTTATGGAATTTTAACAATTCCTTACTGTAGGATTTTGAATATGTTGAAAAAGTTAACGATGTTATTAAGAAAACAATAAGGCAATACGCCATACCAGTTAACAACTCTGATTACCTTAACAACATGGACTTACAAGATGTATTTCTCACCATAAATGATAAACTTTTATTTGAAATAATTTTGATTGAGATTCGAGGCTTATCAATATCACATTCTAGCTATAAGAAGAAAAAGCGGAAGGAAATGGATGAAAACTTATCTTAAAAATAAATAATTTAGAAAAAAGCCTTAGTGAAAACGATGTAGAACTTTTAACTTAAAAAAGAAATGACCTTGAAAATCTTAGAGAACTAAAAGTAAAAGGGAGCATACTACGCTCAAAAGCTAAATGGATAAATGAGGGAGAAAAAGTAAGTAAATATTTTTGCAGCTTGGAAAACCGTAATTTTACTATTATTATTATTAAATTATTCCAAAAATAGAAACAGAGTCCGGTAGAATAGTAAGGGATCAGGAGGAAATTTGAAAGAAACGCGAAATTGTTATGCCAAATTGTACTCGGAAAGGACTGATGTCCAACCTATAAATTTAACAGAATGTATTAAGAATATTGATGTACCAAAACTGACTGATTTTGAAGCTAGTAAACTGAATGGTAAAATATCACTCTCAGAAGCAAGTAATGTTGTAAAAGCACTCAAGAATGGCAAAAGTCCGGGCTCCGACGGCTATACAAATGAGTTTTATCAGTTTTTCTGGAAATCGTTGGGTCTCTTGCTTGTGCGTTCGCTTAATCATGCATGTGACATTGGGGAATTATCAATAACACAAAAGGAAGGAATTCTAACATGCAAACCTAAAGTCAATAAACCTAAACATCAAGTTATAAAAATACTATCAGGAGTTCTGTCAAATAGATTAAAACATAAACACAAGTTATAAAAATACTATCAGGAGTTCTGTCAAATAGATTAAAACCGAACTTAGATAAATTGATTAGTAAAGACCAAACATGCTTACATTGGAGACAATACTAGGCTTATATACGATTTATTAAACATTACAAAAACAAATAATATTCCAGGATTATCAATATTGAAGGATTTTGAGAAAGCGTTCGATTCGGTGTCTTGGGGATTTCTTTATAAGGTTCTTGAATATTTCAACTTGGGCGGTAGTTTTATATCATGGATTAAGATAATGAATAACAATATTTTCTCAAAAGTCATCCAAGGAGGGAATGTTTCAGAAAAAATATCTTTACAACGTGGATGCAGACAAGGGGACCCCATCTTATCTTACTTGTTTATCCTCTGTGCTGAAATTTAAGCAAAAAAAAAAAAAACCCGCGGATGAAACTACTATCATGTTAGATGGTTCCGAAAAACGCTCTCTTGGTATGAAAAAATATCCGGCTTAAAAATCAATTTCGACAAAACTCAAGTAATCTGGATAGGTAGCAAGAAATATTCTAAAGATATCATGTGTCACAGATGGAAATTTGATGACCTGACAACAAATTGTTCACTCAACATAACATTTTTAGACTTTCAAAGTATAAGATCATCAGTGTTTAGTTTCATGCAAAAAAATATCTTAAATTAAGAAAATGATAGGTCCATTCATTCCACACATTTTTTGAATTAATTAGAAAATCTGTCAAAGGATGGAAAGATATGTATAAAATATTAAATGAAAGAGATTTAAATTCAATAGTTGTAGGAAAATGGTCCAACATTGTAGACTCAAATGATTATCAGGAATGGAAATTGGTTCACAATTCAATAAAGAAAATCGTAGACCTAAAATTAAAATGGTTTCAATATAGAATCGATAGACATGTTCTTACTACAAACAAGACACTTTTTCATAAACCTTATAGATTCTGATATATGTACCTTCTGTAACAATGAATCTGAGACGATCTCTCATCTCTTATGGAATTGTCAATGTGTACAAGACTTTTACAATGATGTAAGATGTCGCCTTCGCACTTCAGATATTATTTTTAATCTATCTTACAAAAATATTGTATTAGGTCTATATTATAACGATCCAGAAAGTACTTTCTTACTTACACTAAAATACTTTATTTATTTATGTAAATGTAGAAAAGAAGATTTAAGCATGATGCATTTTCTGGCTACTGTCAAAAACATGTATGACATAAAAAGAATTTTTTTCCGTAGAATAGAAAAGCCTGAAGTTTTCATGTTGAAATTGTCATTTCTAGAGATATTTTGGCTGCATGTGTAATAGATGATTCACTTCATGTAATTTACCTGCATTGACATTTTCCTATGCTTATATAGATAATTATATCTATATCATAGATATCATGAGATAAAAAAAAAAACATATATGTCAGCGTCGCTCGTTATAATGTTCAAAAGACTACACATACTTTTTCTAGCTGGTATTTTTGTGAAAAATATGTCTTTATATATAGTATATGTATTCGAATTGAGTGCTACTGTACCAAGAATATTCCTTGGCAAAAACTTCTGCTTTAAGTTATTTGTTTCAACCCTGTTGATTGATAGCTAAAACATTATTATTATATTATGATACCACTATGAAATATCATTCGAATTTATGTGAATTTATGTACTTGTGACTCACCTAAAAAAACAAATTATAAAAACCTTTCGTTTTGTATCTTAATAGAATTTCATCCTTTATCTTTTATATCAGATTCAGGCTTTTCTCTAACGGTAAAGAGGGGACCGCCAACAATTCATGGGTACAGTACCTCGGCAAAACACCTAAACAACCCATGCAAAAGCACAGAGTTGGCAAGATACGCAAAAGGGACAAGGACAAAGAACAAAACCAGGGACATCAATACAAAAGACGACAAATAAGCCAACGAGACCAATTGGCGACCGGTGCCGACCTAGAACGGCCATCTGCTACTAAAGTACAAAATGTAGTAAAATGATGTGGTTATCCGTATTTTGTTTTGCAATTCCTAAGAGATCTCGAACGAAAAACATACAGTAATGGTCTAAAATAACCTCCTGTTTCTTGCCTCTTTTGTGCCTCTTTCTGGGCGTGTCTGCTCTGTGTTTTGCATTGCACATATTTGGGTTTTCCTGTGGGGGCTGCAACTGAGTAATGATGGAGACCCCCTACTTCTTTCCTAAACTGTAAGATGCCCATACAAACAAGACGGTATAACGCAGTGGCCCGAGCAACACACATTTTGATTTTTTCAAATGGATATAAGAGAAGAGGTTATGATCATATCGAAATCGGAGACAGATTTAAAACTATTATTATGACCATAAGTATCTAATTGTAATTAAATAGATTCCTTTGAACTAAAACGAGGATTCTGCGTAGACGAGCTTAATGTTCTTAAATGATGCTAAATGACCCATACAAGCAACAGAGTATATTATTTTGGGTATTTCGCAACCTGCGTTTTATGATGACATGATCAACAAAATTAGAAGGATCAAAGGTAGACAGAATTACTATCGAAAATGCATCAGAATCATCAAACGCCTCTTATACCGTGGATATGATCCTAATGTCACCAGACGAACACTAGGCTTGGTACTTGACCAATCTACAGTCTTGTACCAGCGCATCCTTAATACTTGCACGCTGACTGACTGTGACGACGGGACTCCATGACGGGCCATGTCCAAACCTCTTTAGAGAAGACAGGGCCCCGACCACCTGTCCTCTCTGAATGTCAGTCGGACTCCTCCGGTGATAACATACATTAGCTCGCTACAGCCGGCAGAGCACAGGTCGTATTACGCATGCCCTCTTTTTATATCAATTTACATATTCATCTGTGTTGCTTGGGCCCCTGCATCTTGCGGTCTTGTTTGTGTGTGGTCATCTGATAGTGAGGAGGTTGTTTTACACCACAATTGTACGTTCTTCGAGACCTCTGGGTAATCGGAATAGTGGGAGGGTTGTGCGCACGTAATCCAGGATAACCACACCGTCTGCTACTGACGAGGCAGATGGCCGTCCTAAGTCGGCACCGTTTGCCCATTGGTCTCGTTGGTTTATGTGTAGTCATTTGTGTTTTATGTTTTTCTGTGATTTGACGTTCATTGTACTACTGCGTCTCTTTCTGTGCGTGTCATTTTTGTGTTTTACAGTGGGTGTTTTGGGAGGTTGCTGTTGATGCTGCAACTAGGTGTTGTTGAAGATCCCCTCCTTTCTATTCAATTTGAAGATGTTTACAATTATATTTTGAGTATCATCATTAAATGGTGCAGTCATATGAATTTTGTAATCTAATACAACTTAAATCGTCCTTTTCAGTGACAAACTTTGACAATGACCAAATCCCAATACAGACACAATGTACATAGTACAGAATCGATAATTCATAAAATCATAAACCGAGGGCATACAAGATCATAACAAAAGAAGAACCAAAGTAAACAATCAAAAACTTCTACCACATGAAAAGAAGCGAACTCCCAATATAGGAATGAGAACCAGTTGCCGAGGAAGAGTCAGTATTTCCTGCTTGCGCATATAACCTTTTATAGTATTTCATATTTTTCCTTTTCAGTAATTAAGCTAACAGAATCGATAGAAGATGAGATACAACACCCAAGATCAACACGATCTTTATTCATGGGCATATACATGTACATGTAAATGTAACAAGAAATAGAAATAGAAAAGCAAAAGAAATATAAAGAGGAAATTCACAACAGCGAAAACATCTCTCTAACGACAACAGAAAAAGGAGACAAACAAACACAGACTTCACTTAACAACAGCATAAAAATATGGAGGACAACGATATCTTATGAAAATACTCGTAAGAAAATACTCGTAAGAGTTCAGTTAAAGAATGTAGTTTATTGTAAATGGCGCTGTTAAATACAAACGATGTCAGATGAAAAGAAGTGGGGAAAAATAAAAATATGGTTATTGAATCAGAATATAGGATGCGGAAACTGCAAAATATAATCCTATTAAATGGAATGAATATTCCAAAAAAGTATGAAACTTACTATGTCGAAAAAGCGTATCGAAAGACGTAGCAGGATGGATGGGATATGATGCTACAGGACCCACTTTTTAGAAATTTCCAGAAATTTTGATAACAGAAATTTAGAATGCGTTGAAGAAACGATCAACCGAAATTGATCGAACTTGGCTACATGTGCCCTCGGGGACTCCTGGTCAACCAACAGTGACACTCACCAAGTGGTATAAATGTAAACGTCTTCAAGTTGAATAGCATCATTTAAGAACAGATAAATTGGCAACGTGGACCAGACATGACGTTTCGGATACTTAACCCCCGTCAGTGATCCTCAAATCTAAACAATGTAATATGCCAAAAAAGTATGAAAGTTACTATGTCGAAAAAGCGTATCGAAAGACGTAGCAGGTTGGATGGGATATGATGCTACAGGACCCACTTTTTAGAAATTTCAAGAAATTTTGATAACAGAAATTTAGAATGCGTTGAAGAAACGATCAACCGAAATCGATCGAACGTACATGTGCCCTCGGGGACTCCTGGTCCACCAGCAGTGACATTCACCAAGTGGTTTAAATGTAAACGTCTGTAAATGTAAATGTAAATTTATTTGTTCTTAAATGATGCTATTCAATTTGAAGACGTTTACATTTATACCACTTGGTGAGTGTCACTGCTGGTGGACCAGGAGTCCCCGAGGGCACATGAAGCCAAGTTCGATCAATTTCGGTTGATCGTTTCTTCAACGCAATCTAAATTTCTGTTATCAAAATTTCTTTAAATTTCTAAAAAGTGGGTCCTGTAGCATCATATCCCACCCATCCTGCTACGTCTTCCGTTACCTTTTTTTCGACATAGTAACTTTCATACTTTTTGGCATATTCAATTGTTTAGATTTAGGATTTAGGATCACTGATGAGGGTTAAGTACCCGAAACGTGCATGTCTGGTCCACGTTGCCAATTTATTTGTTCTTAAATGATGCTATTCAATTTGAAGACGTTTACATTTATACCACTTGGTGAGTGTCACTGCTGGTGGACCAGGAGTCCCCGAGGGCACATGAAGCGAAGTTCGATCAATTTCGGTTGATCGTTTCTTCAACGCAATCTAAATTTCTGTTATCAAAATTTCTTTAAATTTCTAAAAAGTGGGTCCTGTAGCATCATATCCCACCCATCCTGCTACGTCTTCCGTTACCTTTTTTTCGACATAGTAACTTTCATACTTTTTGGCATATTCAATTGTTTAGATTTAGGATTTAGGATCACTGATGAGGGTTAAGTACCCGAAACGTGCATGTCTGGTCCACGTTGCCAATTTATTTGTTCTTAAATGATGCTATTCAATTTGAAGACGTTTACATTCAAATTGAATAGCATCATAATTCAGGAAATCATAAACCAAAGGCAGGTTCATACGGATGCCTACCATACCAACAGTACTTAACGAACATAGACAATACGTCCACAACAATGAAAAGTATTGAGTTAACATTCTGCAAAGAAGCATAAGTGAATCACAAATTGAGATACCCGGGTACCCCGGGAAGAGTAAGCATAAAACACCTTTAACACATAATGATGTCTTTGTTGTTTGAACTTGCTCTTGAGTAACAGTTTCATCCAATAAAGAATGTTATCATCAATAGGTTTTAAAAGAGCTGTCGTTTTATAAAAAAGAGAAAACTACCCTAAAGTTGCCTACTGAATAAACTCCTACTTACTTCATTGATTAATATGTTCTTCATTTATTAACATGATGCAATCCAATGTTTTCGTTTCCAAACGGATGTTTATATTGATTTTGCTTTGTCACAAGGATTTTCTACAATTTCTGATTCTTTTAAATTTGCGACAGAATTAAGATGAGACACATGGTTTGAAATACAATGAATATTTTTCTGTTTTCAATGTTTCAAAATAGGTTTTTAAAAATCCAGAAAATTGTGACAAGTTATCTTGAACATGGCACATTTCTTAAAATATAGAGGCTTATATTAATTCATTTTCAGCTGTCAGATATTTATTACTAAAGTTTCTTATATATGATGTTTTTGCTATTTCGGAAAATTGCCATTTCATCGATAAAAATCGAAATTAAAGGAGTTTAACATCTTAGCACAATCCCTCCAATGCTATTTTGAACATTGATTGTATTTGGATATGCTACTGAATCGACCCTACAGGAAACTTTGGAGCCACGCACTCTTTGTAATGTAAATGTACAAATCTTATTTCAAACAATTTCAAAAAATTAAAGAGGGCGCTACTGATTTTTGGTGGCAATATAGGAATGAGAACCAGTTGCCGAGGAAGAGTCAGTATCTCCTGCTTGCGCATATAACCTTTTATAGTATTGAAATATGGCCAAAATCTGTGAAAATTATGTCCTGAATATACCGAAAGACGTAGCAAGATGGCTTGGATATGATGCTGCAGGACCCAGGTTTCAGAAATTTGAGGAAATTTTGAAAACAGAAATTTTCAAATGCGTTTGAAGGAACGATCGACCGAAATTGATCGAACTTGGCTACATGTGCCCTCGGGGACACTTGGTCCACCAGCAGTGACACTCGCCAAGTGGTACAAATTATATTGTCTTCAAATTCATTAGCTAGAAGCATTACTGATGAGAATTTATTATTCGAAACACGTGTCTGGTGCATGGAAATCGGTTTTGAATTTTCTTCAAGAAGGTATAGAGTATGAACCCTTCGATATTATTATTAAAAACACTTATTTCACGTTGCAGTGTGGGGCAGTTAAAATTGTTCCCCGTGAGCTGATGTTTGTCAAGTGTATTAATTACTTCTTTCCAGTTCTTTCACCTGAAAGAAGCTTTGTTTCGGCCCTTTATCAATTTGACATCATATATAATTTTTTGCTATTTCGGAAAATTGCCATCTTAGCACCATCCCTCCAATGCTATTTTGAACATAGATTTTATTTGGATTTGCTACTGAATCGACCATACAGTAAATTAGGAGCCGCGAAGGTAAAGAGTTGGAACCCTTCGACATTATCGTAAAATTGCACAATGCATAAATTTCACTCCGAGACTTAAATAATGATAGAATTTGATATCTAAGTAGCAGTGACAAAAAGAAACACTCGTGCGCGAGTCCAGAGCAAAAAACAAAAACAACAACAACAACAAAACACAAACACACACAAAATAACCTTGAAGTGACACACTTTGCACTTATTCAACAAACAAGGTACTAAATACAAACTGAATTTAAACAATTTGGAATGCACTTAACCCAAATTCATCACGGTAGCATATCACGTGACAGGCAAATAATATGTAGCCCGGGAATTCCCTCTGATTAAACAAGTGATTACTGTCTAAATCTACTTTATATGTATTTTATTTTAGGTCTATCATACGAGTATCATTATCATTTATATGATGGCAATCTATTCTGGTCAAGAATAGAATTATATTCATAGAACACTTCAACAGAAAATGTTTTTATTTACGTGCACCATATCATAACATGTAAACAAAATAAATAAAAATCTGTTGAAATGTTCCCTGAATATACCCCTTATCTTGACAAGAAAAGATTACCAGCACATAGTTGATAGTGATGCTCATATGATAGGCTTAAAATAGTTTCATATAAAGTAGATTTAGACGTATTTACCATATTTAAGCGAAGGGGATTCCCAGGCTTGAGATTATTTGCATACCACGTGATACACTACTGCGTTCATATCACCGTTTGAAACCTTTCCCGTTTGAATACTACAGTCATCTTGTCTTGTAAAATGTCTGTAATAATGTGCAGAACATACTTATACAAAGAATGATAATACGGAAGTAATAAGTCAAAGTATTACATAATTATGAATTTAAAAAATGTGGGAAATCCCATGTATTTTGCCTAGAGATGTCAACTATTTCTGTCAATTAAGGAGGGTTTGAACACCAAGATGGCGGCGGCACTATTTGTTTTCTCACTTCCTGGGAAAAGTACAGTCTTAAATCCCTAAAAACAATTGATACTCTGATTGATGTAACAAGTATTAACAAAGGTCAGCTTTCAAATAACATTAAGTCCCTGTATGAAAAAAAGAATGCTTGATGAACTTAATAGAATAAGAATAAGCAATACAGGAAAATTAACTTTTTACAGTACTATATTAGAAATATTTGAATTGCAAAAATACTTAACATTTCCTATTAATCCTAAAGAGAGAAACCTTTTTAACAAAAATGCGCATCAGTGCTCATGAGCTAGAAATTGAAAAAGGGAGATATTCACGGCCAATGATTTCGAGGGAAGAAAGATTTTGTGAATATTGTACGAATGAAATTGAGGATGAAAAGCATTTCATACTAAAATGTCCACTATATATTAATATCAGAACTAAATGTAATTGTTTATTTGAAAATACTAATAATGATGATACCTTTCTTCTTAAAATTTATGAATCCTCAAACCTTAACAATGATGAATAAAACATGCAAGTTTTTGAAAGAATGCTATATCTTAAGAGATGACTTCATCAAAACATAGTACAGAATATACCGCTAGTTTAACATATTTTATCATTGTATATCATATGACTGATTGATTTTACTTTGTACATGTACATGTGAACCAAATATTACCATTTGTTCATTTAATGCATATCATGTGTTATGTTGATATATGCCAATATGGTGAAAGTCAATAAAGAATTTGAATTTGAATTGATAAACGAATTTGTGTATCCTGATGGAGTTTGATCAATTTCCGGCGTCATTTGAAGAGACTATGGCGATTTTCGAAATTTAGGGCTTTGGGAGTTTTATCCATGAGCAAACCACGACGTCATTTCGACGTTATCGTGAAAAATGGCGTCACAAACCCTCGTATTCAAAATGCAATAAAAGCATTATTTCTTAACATATTGCATTGAAACTAAGCATGTATTAAATAGAAAATTCAATCTTCGTCACAGTTGACAAATATACGTTACAGGTAAGCGGATGTCCCTTCATTGAAAATGGACGATTTTGGAAGAAAAAATGGAAAATATAAAGCCTAGTAATATTTTTATCTTAAATTCAAGGGAGATCCTATGGAACTCTTCAATGGTAACATGGGGGGGGGGGGGGGAGCTGACATCGTGATCAACGATGTACATAGCGCAAACACCAGATTGTCATACATAATATTGGTAATTTAATTGGGCAGTTCCAACATTAATAAGGACTACATACTTCTTCAATACATCAAATTGGAATGTTGGCGCGTCAATGAGCGTATTTCCCAAAGAGCTCCACATAAAAGTATGACGTAAAGAATAGTCAGTGCAATGTGTCCAAGAAGGAACTCTTCAAGATGACCCGGTTGCAGTACCAGCAGCATAGCACCGATCTTCAACGATGGGTATTAAAGAGTCCAAGATACGATACAACAATAGTAAAATCAAATTTCTGTTACGACGAAACTGATATTTTGTCAGCTCAGCGTCTGACCTCCGTACGAAAGATTATCTAAAAAGATCAACAAGAAAGTTTCATCAAAATGAATGGCAGATAAAAAAATATATCAAAAGTCAAAATTCCCCTTGTTATAGCTAATTGCATCATTAGGTGCTATATTGCAATTTATAGTGCATATTGAGTGATTTAAATGTCCTATTTCCAACTGTAATACATGGACTAGAGAGACTATTTCCTGGTTACACTCATTTTTTATTTCTATAAGTGGTCTGTTCTGTTTTATTTTTTTGGTCAAGTAATTCCATTATTCAAATCAAAATTAATTTTCGGACATAATATTTGAAAAAGTGAGAGGAAGTATTTCGGATAAGTACACTATGTGCATAGCAGGTGGCCGTCTACAATAATAAACATCAAAGAAGTACCTAACACTTATTCAGTCTCAAAGTCTAGAAGGCAAGGCAAAATCGTAAGAATTCCCATCGGAACGGTTGCGAAACCCGGAATGAACAACAATCCGAAGTGAGACCATGTGCCCGGGAAAGTAAGCGTCTCCTGTTTGCGCGCAACACCCATCGCAACAGCCCCATTGAAACCTGTCAAATTCGGTAATTGTCTCGATGCACAGATCAGGTAAGTATGTCTTGTTTGGTGATGATGACAGGCATTCAATCACAATGAAAAATGTCACTGATCATTCTGGAAAGGGGGATCTGATATGCTTTAATAACATCCCCATAGCGACCAAAGAACTTGCTCAATGATGCTTTCAGTCGTTGTGTAACATAAACCTGAACAAGTAGCTTACTTGCAAGCCGTCTGGATCTAATGATGAAATCTTCATATTTGGAACATGCCCTGGCGTACCGTATCAGTTAAGAAACAATAAAATCATAAGCAGGAGAGGACGGAATGTTGCTACTCATGAAAGGGAAGTTAGTTATGTGGAAAGCTGAAATCGTCACCGTGACGCTTGTCATACAGTGAGGTGTTCAAATGGCTGTTTGCGTCGAAAGATAGAAGTATATCTAATTACGAAGCGGACCTGTCTCTATAAACAGGTCTTTAAAATATAACTGTCCATGACAAACCCAGAAGGTACTATATGAAATAGTTAAATAGTGAAGTGAGCACACTAAGCAGATAAGATAAGATCCCAGAATACCAAGAAATGATATCACTGCATATCCTGCTGTCCGAAAAAAGTTATCGTATAATTTTAGACAGGCCTGATCAATTTTGTAAAATTAAAAAGGATCAGGATGCTATCTTCCATTTTGATATTATGACGTACAGTACCCAACTAAAGTCAAATGACTACGGTTGGTCTGCCTTAAACAAGATATTGTTTTTGAGATTTAAGCTTTAATGTGATATTGATATGTGTCAATAATGATTTGGGTATTTGAGAACATTTTCAAAGAAAAAAACACTATTTCGAGAAATAAGTAATTGACTATTGTCTTTTACATATCCATCCCTTTAAACATTCAAACTGAAGGTCATAGGATAAATTATGCATTTAGCACTGATTTCACAATACATCTCTTTTGGCACAACTCCTTTATCAGTCCACGAGTAAGTCTTCTCCCATGATGTGTCATTCCCTCTTATAGATATTGTTACAGAGGGATCATAGTATTTTATCCAAGCACCATTGGTTGCTGTTCTTCCTTTGTAACAGTCCGCGTCATATACCTTATTCGAGTCATCATGCTTTGCAGACAGCGTTGCGTAGATCTAAAACATCAAGGAAGGTGATTTATTGGAAGACGTTATAAAATGTATCCGAAAATAGGTCACATTTTCAATTTATCGTTTAACATATTCAAATCCAATCCAATAGCATCATTCATTTTTCGGCTACTTAACCCTCGTTAGTGATCCTCAATCTAAACAATGTAATAAGGCCAAAGAGTGTGAAAGTATCCCTCAAAATGTACAACAAGACGTAGGAGGATGTGTGGGATATGATGCTACAGAACCACGTTTTAGAAACTTAAAGAAATATTGAGAACAAAAATTTTCGAATGCGTTGAATTATGATCAACCGAAGTTGAGCGAAATTGGCTACATGTGCCGTCGTGATATATTGCATTTGTAAATATTGAACTATTTGTTCTATAGTACCAATTTAATTGTACTAGACACGTGTTTCGGATATTTGAATCCTCGTCAGTTATGCCGAACAGTTTAAATAAAGCCGCAGTGAATCTTCCTGGCGCCAACTACAATACAGAGTTTTAATTTCCTCTTGCCAAAATGAGCGGCTCTAAATTTTAGGTAGGGTTGATTCAGAAGCGTATTGAATACCAGGTAATATGAATTAGTATCATCTAGGTCATGTTTATGATTATGGTTAGATAAAAAACATTATAACAAAGTGACTTTACGTATAAAAATAGTTGAAAATTTGTTTTATTTGAAATGTAACTTGAATAGTCATTACCAGTCTTTACTCGATTAGTAAATGGTCGTCATCTATACATCGTATAAGTTTTTATTCGAAAAGTGATTTGTTCCTTTAATGTTTCTTCCACAAGATAAAGATTGCCATACAAAAGTTATGAAATTCCTTTAATTAAAGTTACAATTTTAACCATAGCAGTTTTGAAGGGCATCTTTGATCTATAAAATATTTTTAACGAGGTTTAAATCCTGAAACGTGCATGTCTGGTCCAGGCTGTAAATTCATCTGATCTTAAATGATGCTAATGAATTTAAAGCCGTCTAACATTGAAGAACAATTTTTTATCAACAAGTATTAACTTGAAACTTTCATGAATCTAATAGCATAACATTACTACAGTTAATGCTTACATTGCTTTCATCCTGAGATGTTGAAAACGTAACTGTTGCTGGGTCACATAATTTGATAAAGACCGATTTCGTCACAGTTGTCCCTTGAACGTGAGCTTGACATGAGTATTCCCCATCCTTTGAACCATCCATGTTTTTAATAATTATTGACTGAAATACAAAAACAGAATAAGAAATCTGAGAAATATATTTTTGAAGGTGATGTTTTTTTCAGCATTAACATTTCGATCTTTTCATAATGATTTATTATACAGATTTCATGATGATACATCTCAAACACTTATTACTGATGAATACTGATAGGTTTTACATATATATGACGTTTAATTTCTTTTACAAAAGTGTTTTTTCGTATGTGTGTTACATATATATGATGAAACATTTACAAGTGTTAAGCGTGTATTTTCATATGTGTAACACGAGGAAAAAATATATTGTTACACATATCATACTTAACGACCATACACACAGCCAGATACAGTTAGATATCTCAAACGAAAAATAGATGACCTTACAACTCGCATAAACAGATCAGACAAAACATCGTTTTATTGCGAGTTTCATGGTTGAATTTCACATGCAAATGAGATAATGGATTGCCTCTTTAAATTTTGTATCGATGAATGGTATAAATACCGACATAGATAGAGCATAAATGTCTTAATGTGTGTTTTGTTACGGGAATGCAACACACAGCAAGTGCATTTATCTTACATGTTATGCACGATAGCGCATTTCATGCGATAAATGCACTGGCTTCTAAAATTCTTATTATTTAGAACCGCCACTGATAATTCACAAGATCGTTAGATCATAAATATACTCGAATGTAAATTTGGTATAAGTTGCTAAATGGAACATATTAAAACCAAAGCAAAAACCGATGTATTTGATGGTTTTGTATGAGTAAGTTATAAACGTCTTCAAATTAAATAGCATCATTTTATATGAATTTGTAGCATCGACAAGACATGTTCGTTTCGGGTACATAACCCTTGTCAGAGATCCTCAATCTAAACAATGCAATATTGCCAAAGAGTGTGAAAATTATAACGTAAAACATACTAAAAGATGTAGCAGGATGGATAGAATATGATGCTACAGAACCCAAGTATTAGAAATTTTGAGTAATGTCGATGACAGAAATTCTCGAATGCATTGAAGAAGCAATCAACCGAAGTTGATCGAGCTTTGCTACATATGCCCTCGGGGCCTCCTGGTACAATTGCAGTGGCACCGACTAAGTGGTACATGTAAAAATCTACAAAATTTGCAGTAATAATACGGAAGTGTTCAAACTCTATACCTTCTTGAAGAAAATATCAAACCAATTTTTATGCACCAGACACGCGTTTCGAATATTAAATTCTCATCGGTGATGCTTCCTGCCAAAGTGCTTTCATACGCCACCTTCATTATTTCACTAGCGCCTTCTGGTCAATTTGTTTAGAATTTAAATTTGTATATTTGCTTTACAGAGTGTGCGCGGCTCCAAATTTCCTGTAGGGTCGATTCAGTAGCGTATCTAAATAAAATCGATGTTCAAAATAGCATTGGAGGGGTGGTGATAAGATTTTTACCTCTTTTAAGTAAGTTACGGGAAGTCAATACTTCGTTCCGGATATTATAAAACTTGTACCATAAGAACGATTGCAAGACAAGGTGAGAATACTGTTATAACGAATCTAATAATCAAATGACAGCAACCACAACCTATGCTCTAGTAAGTATTCAGAGTCAATTTTGGACGGTCATCTGCCTATCGTGAATCTAGATATACTGTCGTTTTCTATAACGGACAATTGGTGTATAGTCAGGGGCATCGAAATTCCATATTAAGGTATCCGTTGTACAAATAAATATCAAGTGTATTTTATTATTAGAATTATGACAAATCATTACCTAAAAATACCAAATGCAAAATAATAGTTGGTTTCCAACATCAAAGGTCAACATACCAATTGCTATCTGATCCACGGAAACTATCGAGACGCTGTCGAAGGTAACCAAAATCATTTTAACACTGTTTAAATGGACGAGACGTCAACGAGATCTCCATTTGTACATTGGAAACATTAATGCCTATAACATGTATAATCACGGTTTTCTTCAATTTCTACAGAATGACGTATTATCACTATTTCTCTGCTTAAGCCAAACGTACCCTGCACAGTCAAAATCGAATATTGCGATTGAATGACTGTCATCACAAATGAAGACAAATTTGCCTGATAAGTACATGTACATCAACAATTACCAAATTTGATAATCATATAAGTTTTCATGGAGCTGTTGTAACGGGCGTTGCATGTAGATAGGGAATGCTTACTCTCCCCACTCAGTCTCACCTAGGTACGCAACTGTTCTAATCGATATTCAATGATTTTGCATTTAACGCTTGACTATGATATGAAAAGCTGATAAATATTTTCCCCTCAAAAAATGTACCAGCTTGTGATTCCTAACATCCAGGACATTGTCATCTATTCGTTACATGTACTCGTGCTAGAGGGCTCAAGTTAGGGGATACGTGCTGTTATTTTTTTTACGATCTAGCCAAACGGGAAACTTTAGAGTGACATTTTGCTGAACTCGTTACAATAATTTGAATTCTATTCCTACCAATATAATAAAGAACAATAGAAAAGAATGCTGATAAATTTTGTTCGAAAATTAAATATAATAGAATTACATCGATTCTGTTTATGTCCAGCAATCTGGAAGATTTATTTCAATCATCTGTCCTTCGACAGATGTCGAAACCCTTCGACATTATCTGTATATAACTAAAATGAAAATTTTAGTCATTTAACATTTGGAGAGAAGCCTACAGATAAACTACAAAAATAAATGTTAATCAATACTAAAACCTACTTAAATATGTGCTGTACTGATCGATGTAACTAACAAATAGTTTTCTCACTCTTTACATCATTACCGAGACAACGATTAACAGGGGGATTATATTTTACAAAATAATTTCCTAAATGTATATAAAAAAAAACAATCCGTACCCAGAATCATCTTAACATTCAATTTTAAAATCTAGAATTGTCATAATGTTTTGATATCTGATCTAACCTCATATTCGTAAAACTTGTCCACATACAAACTTGCAAAATCTTTCATCCCTGTGACACGTTGTCCGCTCTTGTACCATTCAATCAGTGGCTTAGGGTTCCCATATGCTTCACAAGTCAATCTCCTCTTTGATCCCCTTTGCACATAAATTGTTTCTAGTTCTTGTGGATGTATAGCGATGGCTACAGTACCTCTAGGTATGACTGGACTCGTCCCGTCTAATGCTTTCTTTGACAGATACATGTGCTTGTAGGACCTCAAAGCTTCCTCACCTCGAAGACCATTTTCAAGAAACTGAAGAGTGAACCACGGGACGTATATGTTACTTGAACTCTGATATATATGTTTTGGCACAGCAAATCGTGATTTTGCAACTCCATTTTCATATGTCCTTGTCGCCTCTAAGTTATCCCAATAACTGTAATATGATACATTGCCGTTGATGAGAACTACTCCATCCATAGAGAGCTTAACATTGTTTAGTCTTAGAGGGAAGTTACAGGAAGCCTGTATTTCAACAATGAAGGAGTTCTCATCTGATGAAAAAATAGGCTCAGTCATTCGACATCTACTTTGATTTCTGAATTCCATCTGTGTAGATACACCATGTGGCACGCTCCACATGAACAGGTACTGTGATACAACAGGCACTTTTGGGGAAAAGCAATTAAACAGTATCCAATATGGTCTCATTTTCAGTAGCAGAATCCCTGTGACTACACCGTCTTTTTTCATTACATCATTTACTGTGGACTCCACTAAGGAAATGAAATGATAAATCAAAAGGTTTAAACATGAAGAGGATAATAAAGGTATAACCATTAAATAAAAGCGTTATCCTTAGCAAAATTATACTTTTTAATTACTTTCATTGCAATTTGACAAATATGGATAATGACCTTATCCCTGTATACAGCACAAAATCGATAATTCAGAAAATCAGAAACATGTTTATTTTTCAAAATATTAAACTTGGTAAATCCCTTTAACTTTGATTTCTAAGATGTGCATACCTTTCCTCTGAATACTAAGAACATATTTGCACTAAATATATGAATTGCTAACATAAATGTATTGGGTAAATCAGTGATTTAAAACCTAAAATAAGAATTTAAACGATAGGTATATCAATTGATAAGAAATATACATGTAAAACAAAAATAGGGAGACGATCCTAGAGAGGAATTGAAGGTTGAGCGTATTCTCACAGCAAGAGAAAACAAGTTGTTCCCCATGGGCACACTGTTCACCTGAAACCAATGTCATGGATCAAAGGTCACAGCTAGCGAATGGTGAACGAAAATGTTTCTTTAAATTTCGAATGTAACGAACAGCGAACACGGAGAAATCATTTTTTTGCGAATCGTTTACGAAGCATTCCGAAAGGTTACGGCTCTATGATATCAATAGTTTGATTAGACAAAAAAAAAACCTTATTTCAATACGAGCGAAATGTTGCGAAAAAATACTGCCATTAACGCAGCTTTGCGCATAAAAGCGAATCCTTTCGATCGAAGCTGGACGCAACGTTCAAAGAATATATTGAATACACCGTAAAACATTTATGTATAATATTGTAATATATAATAGAGTTTATGCTGATGTTCATTAACCTTAATTACTTAAGTCACACGGCATGAACGCCTTGTAATTCGTCTTATTCTTTCCTTTCAATTGAGTAATTCTTGAAACGTGATAAATAAAATGAAAAGATATAGGACACAGTAATTTTGAATCGAGACTAAGAAAAAGATAATCAAGTACCTTTTATATACCGCGTATATGATCGATAAGTCATCAAAAGAACATTGTACTTGGAACTGAACCAATCTACAATTTTTGTGCCAGCGTAAGTACATACTCAACCCATGTCGATGGGATTCTAGGACGGATTCTGTCCAAATGTCATCAGTCTTATTCTTTGTCCTAACCATGCTAACAGAGGGATGATAGAATTCCTGAGCATGCTCCAACTCAAGCACGGTCTGATTGTTGTACGTTCAGTTCCACAGGGGGCTGTTACTAGACATTGTTATTTCAATGGAATTATACCGCAATAGAATAGTCGATTTTCGAGTTATTCCGTTCCGTTCAAATTTGTCGGAATAGTCCGGACCGAAGTCATGTGACTTTGGAACTTTAGCGGGGCGACGTACTTCCGGTTTACATGTTTACATTGGTGACAACGAAAAAAAAGTCTTTTCAACTCATTTTCTCTCTTAGAATAACACCGCGGCATGATTGACTGGTCCTATTTATGTTAGAAACGTACAAAAATATGAACTATGTGCATAGTTTCCATTTTTCTTCAAAGAAAACCTAATACAGTAGAGAGCTTTCGGAAAAAAAATGACTTGAACTGAACTTGTACGTTTGGCCGAGTTTAACTTTAAGGCCGGGGACTGTGAGCCACACAGAATGCAGAAATAATCGGATAAATGAGCATATTTCGTAGGAAAGCCAACCACACAGATATCAATAGTTTCAATGAGAAGGCAAAAGACAAAATGGTGTAAGCTTCTCTAGCAAGATGAAAATGAAAAAGTCTATAGTGCATGGACTCCATTTACACACATTCCGATGCAGATTCATCAATAGATGCAGTGTCATGGTAATTTCAATAGTTTATTACTTGATCATCTATTTGAAGAAAATAATATCCAGCATAAATAATAAAATATTACATAAAGAACAAATTTATACATAGGCAAGGCATTAAAATACATAGTACATATGTACTTGTGCAAATATATCCATAACCACATCAACCTTGTATTGAGTATTTGATTTGTTTGGAATGATGCTATACAAGGCACAAATGTAGGAAGAAGTAGATCATTGCAATATTAGAGAAATACTGCCTACTAGTTTAAGTGTTTATGTCTTACATGTAATTATGTTTCTTCAATTTTTGCATTCATGTGTAACAAGTGTAAGCATGTCCATTGCCATGGGAATAAGAGAATGGGAAAGGGGGGGGGGGGGGGGGGGTAAGGCCTGGTTAGCAAAAAATCAAGTTGTAAATTTATATGACATATATTGATTTCAGATGGACTTTGATTGAACATCTGATGGAGACACCAAGTGTATACATGACAACAAATCAGTATCTCACAACAAAGGTACTTTGAATATATCTTTTAAATAATGTAAACAATCTCATATTTTGAGAAAACACAAATTAAATGTAGTATAGGGATAAAAACCAAGTCCAATGTACTTAAATTGCTTGAATTAAATTTGTAAAGTGTGCAATATAAAACAGATTTCTTGTCTTTGAGAGTTTTAAGCACTCCAGAATCAAATTAAATCCATGGACATACATGCATTATTTTTTTGCCTATCAATTTTATTTTCTGTGGCCAAAATTTCAACAATGATAATAACCTTGGCTTTTGAAGTGATGGGGTTTTTACATTTCACATGATGTATATTCTTGTGTCAAGATATTTCTGTTGATAAAGTAAAACATTTTACCTCATTACCTTGACCTTGGAGTTTGACCTACTTTTAGTACAGTAAAATTCAGCAGTTTCACTTGTTTGAAAAGTTTAAGTACATTTGTATATCTGTGTTTTACAAAACCATCTTCGTTTAGAAATATGATGTATTAACGTTTAAATACACATGTACGAGGAATCAAGTAGACACATAAGTTAATTCAAGTATATAGCACTTTTGTGTAGGTGTCAATTCTGAAAGTAAAATAGGTCATTGTTGTACATAATTATGCCCCTATAATCGAAGTTTTGGGGGCATATAGTTTTTGTCCTGTCCGTTTGGCTGTCTGTTTGTCCGCAAAAACTTTAACCTTGGTCATAACATTTGAATGGTAAGAGATAGGGCTTTGATATTTCACAAATGTATTCTTGTGACAAGACCTTTCCATGAATACCAAAATATTTGACCTTGTGACCTTGACCTTGGAGTTTGACTATTATACAATTTTTACTGACAAAGATGCCGACGATGTTACATGTTTTTTATTGTGTATTTCATGTATCTAGAAAGCAGCTTATACTATGAAGCAGTTGAAGAAACCTGGTTACCTGAACAGATTTAAATGTTGCAGAAATGGGGGTTTATATGAAGAAGAAAAAAATCAAACCTTGAGAGTACAACTGAAGACAGATATGCAAACCATCATGAAAAACTTGTTTATATGATTACTTCGTCAGATGCCAATTTTGAGAGATACTTTTGACTTCCCTCATTGTTTTACTTATTTGGGATAACCTTAGCTGTACACAACAAATGAATTCATTAAAAATTAAAATCATGAATTGAATCATTGAAATTTGAGTTGACTTTGTGTAGTACTACTTTCAGTTTTATCAATGATTTCATCAGAATGATTTTTGTGTCTCATGCAAAGCAATGACACACACAGGTAGGGATAACTTTGTCAGGTTGCTGTCTATCTTTCTGTCACAGACCAGAACTTGTCAGCTGATGGTGATAGGATGCTGATATTTCACACACTTTTGTAAATGCAGATTGAGTCAAAGTGGAAGGGTACATGTAGGTCCAATAAATCAGTGAAGAATGATGCTCTGACTCATGGAACAGCACTGAGTATTCAGACATCTTATTACAATCATTACAAATGTAAACGTCTTCAAATTGAATAGCATCATTTTAGAACAAATAAATTGGCAACGTGGACCAGACATGCACGTTTCGGGTACTTAACCCTCATCAGTGATCCTAAATCTAAACAATGTAATATGCCAAAAAGTATGAAAGTTACTATGTCGAAAAAAGGTACCGAAAGACGTAGCAGGATGGGTGGGATATGATGCCAAAGGACCCACTTTTTAGAAATTTCAAGAAATTTTGATAACAGAAATTTAGATTGCGTTGAAGAAACGATCAACCGAAATTGATCGAACTTGGCTACATGTGCCCTCGGGGACTCCTGGTCCACCAGCAGTGACACTCACCAAGTGGTATAAATGTAAACGTCTTCAAATTGAATAGCATCATTTTAGAACAAATAAATTGGCAACGTGGACCAGACATGCACGTTTCGGGTACTTAACCCTCATCAGTGATCCTAAATCTAAACAATGTAATATGCCAAAAAGTATGAAAGTTACTATGTCGAAAAAAGGTACCGAAAGACGTAGCAGGATGGGTGGGATATGATGCCAAAGGACCCACTTTTTAGAAATTTCAAGAAATTTTGATAACAGAAATTTAGATTGCGTTGAAGAAACGATCAACCGAAATTGATCGAACTTGGCTACATGTGCCCTCGGGGACTCCTGGTCCACCAGCAGTGACACTCACCAAGTGGTATAAATGTAAACGTCTTCAAATTGAATAGCATCATTTTAGAACAAATAAATTGGCAACGTGGACCAGACATGCACGTTTCGGGTACTTAACCCTCATCAGTGATCCTAAATCTAAACAATGTAATATGCCAAAAAGTATGAAAGTTACTATGTCGAAAAAAGGTACCGAAAGACGTAGCAGGATGGGTGGGATATGATGCCAAAGGACCCACTTTTTAGAAATTTCAAGATCATTACAATTAACCAACTAACACAGACATTTTAATGTTCACACTTGTGGTCTTTCCATTATCATTTGAACATACCGTAAACAAATTGTGGATATAACAAACAAAATAAGTTCTACACATGTCATTACAATAGTCTTGGAAATATTGTTTGTGATGTAAAGAAATTTCTTACTCAATATCTGCGAAACATGATTGACCTTTGAATAAAATGATGATACATGTATCTCTGGTCAGTATGTGCATAATGTAACACCAATCAGCCAGTGTACATAAATTTATAAAGCACCAGAACCAACCTTCTCAATCAGGTATGGCTGAAAATTTACACATAAGCCAGGGTGATAAAAAAGTTGTTCATATATATGGCTGGTCTTTACACACTATATAGGACCTGGCTGGCACACACTTACAGTGACACATGTTGCAGACCGTGACGAAATGACCCCCTTTTCAACACTGTAAACACACAAAAAGAAGTGAGAGGGGGTCATTTTGTGTCTGCATCCTGACACTGCTACATCATTTTACACACCTGTACATGTATAATTTACCTGTTTACTGTTATTTTGTAAGTTAACTCCCCTTTTTGTCAGAGGCCACTTTAACACAATCTCTTTTACATCGGATGCTGTATAGCAGCTAGTGATCGAAGTACATGAATGACCAATTTAATGAAGTACACACAAGTACTTTGACCAATTGCCTTCTGAACACTGCTACATAGCAGACAGCTTCGTAGAAAAAGTTATTTATCAACAGTTCGTTTTTAATTCCCTCTCAAAATCCGAATTAACTACTTGTAAATCTAGCTATTTGCAACATTAGATAGCCTTTCATGTCTTTCCTTGTTATAAAACGAGCATATGTCACCTCGATCTTGCAGACATTGTTCATATTATCGAGGAACTTCGAAGCGAAACTACATTCTAATTAAACCGGAAGTAACACGCCCCGCAACTTTCAATTTATGACGTAATAAAATGTTAAACCGGAGACGGAATGGAATAACTCGAAAATTGACTATTCCAGCCCCCTTTCTATGGAGGGGGATTAGGGTCACAATGCTATTTGACTTGCTTACATGCTTTATGCCATGTTGCTTCATTCAATGTCTGATTATTCCAAGTTCAATTGTCTTGCTTTCATTTGAAATGTTATATTTATTTATCTTTCTTCTTTGTGTAATTTTTCTTCCGTGCATTTTACATTTGTCCTTCGTCAATGCATAATTGTCGTTATACCATACGTTATGACATCCTTCTTTCACCCATTATCCTTTCGTCCTAATGCTATTATTGCTTCGTCAATGCTAACTTTATTTTGATACCAGATGGCGCTTCGCGCGACCGAATTTTCCCGTTCCTTCAAATGAACTTTATGGTGGAGGTTTTTTGTTTGTTTCCTTTGGTTCCTGCTTTATCCTGATTTTGTATGCCTTCGATTTCTGATTTTCTTAATTATCGATTTTGTGCTGTATACAGGGATATGGTCATTATCCATATTTGTCAACTTTATCACCATCCCTCCAATGCTATTTTGAACATGGATTTTGTTTGGATATGCTACTGAATCGAACCTACAGAAAATTTGGAGCCGCGCACTCTCTGTAAAATAAATGTACAAATTTACATTCTAGAAATCTGACCAGAAGGCGCTAGTGAAATAATGAAGGTGGCGTATGAAAGCACTTTGGCAGGAGGCATCACCGATGAGAATTTGATATTCGAAACGCGTGTCTGGTGCATGAAAATTGGTTTGAAATTTTCTTCAAGAAGGTATAGAGTTGGAACACTTCTGTATTATTACTGCAAACTTTGTACATTTGAACCACTTGGTCAGTGCCACTGCAATTGTACCAGGAGGCCCCGAGGGCAAATGTAGCCAAGCTCGTTCAACTTTGGTTGATTGTTTCTTCAATGCATTCGATATTTTCTGTCAAAATTTCTAAGACTTCGGTCCTGTAGCATCATATTCAATCCATCGGATATCCTAAGAATTTCTTAAGTTACACTCTTTGGCAATATTGCATTGTTTAGATTGAGGATCACTGACAAGGGTTATGTTCCCGAAACGAACATGTCTGGTCGATGCAACAAATTCGTATAAAATGATGCTATTGAATTTGAAGACGTTTACACCTTACTCATACGAAACCATCATATACATCGGTTATTGCTTTGCTTTTAATATGTTCCATTTAGCAACTTATACCAAATTCATTTGAGTATATTTATGATCTTACGATCCTGTGAATTATCAGTGGCGGTCTAGGAATTCAGAATTTCAGAAAAGATCTATCCCGAAGTCCAGCTTTAAAAAAGAAATTATGTTCACAAAAAAAAGCTGATCAGCAAAATAAAACAAAAAACCCAACCAACCCCGCTCCAACCCACAATAAAACCCTTAAAAACGAAAACGCGAATACCGAAGATCTTAGAGTTTTATTAAAGGGGGGGGGGTTAATTGTCCCGTTCCTTGAATGAACTTTATGGTGGAGGTTTTTGTTTGTTTGCTTTGGTTGCTCCTGTTTTATCCATATTTTGTATGCTTTCGGTTTCTGCTTTTCTGAATTATCGATTTTGTGCTGTATACAGGGATATGGTCATTATCCATATTTTTCATTTGAAACATCCCCTGCCGTTGGAAATTTCTTAAGTATCGCTCGAAAAATAATTATCGCAAGAGAGGACAGATTGAAGAAGATTGATGAAGCTATATAAATATTTGAAAAATATGTTATTATGAATGCTTTTGTATGCAACAGATTTTTGAAACTTTTCGATGTGACAGGGGAAGTCTGTTGCGCAGGGGTTGTCACGATCGCCTTTCAATTTTATTTTACAATTTTCCGAGTGGGTTCGAATACCGGTCGAGGATACAATTTTATTTTAATTTTGTCAATGTTATGTCCATCTGCCCCTCAAGAGGATGTAGAAAAAAATTGGGGTATTTGTTAAAATAAAATGCTTTATGTTAGTACTTAATTTTTTTTTTCTTAGTACTTGATTTTTTCCCTTGCAGTTTTTGGGGATGCGGAGGGGGCGTCCTCCCCCGGGACAGACCAAAAATATTCACGAATAAAACAGGAATCTTTTGGGCCACTTTCTATGGAAAGAAATTCAAATAATTAAAGAGCTCTTCAATTAATTATAGATCTCTATCATATATTATTATTATAATTAGATAGCTCTTCAATTCTGTTACAGAGCTCTTTAATTCTTTAACAGAGCTCTATAATTCAATTAAAAATCTAGTTCTTTTAGAGAGCTCTTCAATTGCATTAGAGAAATATTTAATTGTATTAGAGAGCTCTTTAGAAGGGACATATCCATATTATAATTAAAGAGCTCTCTAAAAGAATTATAGAGCTCTTTAATTGAATTACTTAGCTCAGTAAAACAATTGAAGTGCTCTTTAATTACAAAAATCGGTTTTGTATGAATTAAAGAGCTCTATAGTTGTATGAGAGAGCACTTCAATACTTTTATAGAGCTCTGTAAATAATTGAAGGACTCTTTAAGTCGCAGATTTATTGCGCTCATTAAAAGAATTAAAGAGCCCTCTAATTGTATGATTGAACGCAATAAAACAATTATTGCCCTCTTTAATTCATTTATTGCGCTCAATAATAAAATTAGAGAGCTCTTTAATTCATTTATTGCGCTCAATAAATGATGCGAATTAAAGAGCTCTTTAAAAGAATTAGAGAGCTCTCTGATTATATTTATGAGCGCAATAATAGAATTAAAGAGCGCAATAATAGAATTAAAGAGCTCTTTAATTGAATTATAGAGCTCTCTAATTCTTTTAAAGAGCTCTTTAATTCATTGAAGAGCAATCTAATTATGTCAGTTTCTGTTAATTCGGACTTTGGGATCCCCCCTGAAAAAAACGTCCTGGATCCGCCCATGAAGGAGACGAGAAACTGCATTAGTGAAAGAATAAATGGGGGAGGGTCGACCTATATGCTGTAGGACGGCAGTTTTATTTTATCAAGAATATTTCGATATGAAATACCGTCTTTCCCACGATACATGTTTCTCAGAAAAAAGACCTAACTTTTACAACACACATTCCAGGGGAAAAATAATGTAGCCGATGGGAATCGAACCCACGCGGAAAAATACCAGTATGGTAATCCGGCACGCTTACCAATGTGCCACGAAACCATTGTTATTTCAGTGATTTACGTAGAGCTTTCAACTCCATAATGGCTAGTACTTACTGTATAAATAACAAATATAACACACACAAAATCATTAAATGATTTCTTTTTTGTTCAAATGTTTAGCCTCATCAACCGCCTTCTTTTTTGCGCTATTTATAACTCATTTTTCTAACAATAAGTACTGCATCAGGGGACGTCTCAAAGTTCATTTCAAGGAACGGACACATACGGAGCGCCACATGGTATCAAAATTGAGGTTAGCATTAATGAAGCAATAATGACATTAGGACGAAAGAATGATGTCATAACGCATGGGATAACGACAATTATGCATTGAAGAAGGACAAATGTAAAATACACGGAAGCAACATTGCATAAAGACAATTGCAATAAAGTCAATTTGTAATGCAAGCAAGACAAATGAACATGGAATGATCAAGCATTGAATGAAGCAACATAGCACGAAGCATGTTAGCAAGTCAAATAGCATTGTGACCCTAATACCCCTCCATACCTGTCTAGATTATCTACAACAAATTTCCGCGGATGGCATATATACAATTCCCCTGAAATTGTTGAGCCTGATTAAATTGAAAGAGGGGGCGGGGCTGGAATTTTGATTGCAATATGATTTAAAAATCCCACTTGATTCAGAATAAGGCCCCTGCGTGTTATTGTCTTCTTATACATATTATTGCTCACGTAAGTCATTTAATTAGAAATAATCTTACTACCTTCAAGATTTGGAAAGTTGAAGAAGCATTCTGCATCGTCTGCTCCTAATACTTTAATGACGTACTGTATCATTCCATTGGTTTGTATCGCTAAAGAAGCGTACTCTAGTTGGGCTTTGATAGGAATGTATCTGGTAACATCGTTAATATTCTGTGAAAAAAATATGAAAAAAATACTCTGAACGTTCTTGATCAACATATCAGACCATGTATAATACACGAGACATCATACACCAGACATCATACACCAGACACCAAACCATTTATAATACACCATACACCATACACCAAACCATTTATAATACACCAGACACAATACACCAGACACCAGACACCAAACCATTTATAATACACCAGACACCAGACACCATACACAATACACCAAACCATTTATGATACACCAGACTCCATACACCAGACACCATAAACCATACAAAATACACCAAACCATTTATAATACACCAGACTCCATACACCAGACACCATACACCAGACACAATACACCAAACCATTTATGATACACCAGACACCATACATCATACACCAGACCATTTATAATACACCAGACACCATACACCATACACCATACACCAAACCATTTATAATAAACCAGACTCCATACACCAGACACAATACACCGAACCATTTATAATACACCAGACACCAGACACCAAACCATTTATAATACACCATACACCAGACACCATACACAATACACCAAACCATTTATAATACATCAGACACCATACACCAGACATGATACACCATACACCAAACCATTTATAATACACCAGACACCATACACCATACACCCGACACCAAACCATTTATAATACACCATACACCAGACACCAAACCATTTATAATACACCATATACCATACACCATACACCACACAATTTATAATACACCAGACACCAGACACCATACACCGTACACCAGACAACAAACCATTTATAATACACCAGACACCATACACCAGACACCAAACCATTTATAATACACTAGACACGTGTTTCAGATATTTTCATCCTTATCAGAGGTACTTCAAGCTAACGTGATTTCCTAGTACCTTCTAGTTTGATTTCTAAATAATTTATCTACTTAGCAAATAGTGCAAGGCGCGCAATTCAGTAAAAAAATATGACAAAAGTCGTAGTCAAAGAGAAATGTAAATTTTTAAAGTTTAAAATGTTTTTCTACATTGTTAAGACTCCATACACCAGACACAATACACCGAACCGTTTATAATACACCAGACACCATGCACCAGACACAAAACCATTTATAATACACTATACACCAGACATCATACACAATACACCAAACCATTTATAATACACCAGACACCATACACTAGACATGATACACCATACACCGAACCATTTATAATACACCAGACACCAAACATCATACACCAGACCATTTATAATACACCATACACCATACACCAGATACCAAACCATTTATAATACACCATACAACATACACCAGACACCAAACCATTTATAATACACCATACACAAGACACCAGACACCAAACCATTTATAATACACCAGACACCAGACACCAGACACCAGACACCAAACCATTTATAATACACCAGACACCAGACACCAGACACCAGACACCAAACCATTTATAACACATCAGACACCAGACACCAAACCATTTATAGTACACCAGACACCATACACCAGACACCAAACCATTTATAATACACCATACACCATACACCAGACACCAAACCATTTATAATACACGAGACACCAGACACCAAACCATTTATAATACACCAGACACCAGACACCTTACACCAAGCCATTTATAATTCACCATATACAAGACACCAGACACCAAACCATTTATAATACACCATATACCAGACATCAGACACCAGACCATTTATAATACACCATACACCATACACCAGATACCAAACCATTTATAATACACCATACAACATACACCAGACACCAAACCATTTATAATACACCATACACAAGACACCAGACACCAAACCATTTACATGTATAATACACCGTACACCATACACCGTACACCATACACCACACCATTTATAATACACCAGACACCATATACCATACACCAGACACCAAACCATTTATAATACACCATACACCATACACCAGACACCAAACCATTTATAATACACCATACACCAGACACCAAACCATTTATAATACACTAGACACGTGTTTCAGATATTTTCATCCTTATCAGGGGTACTTCAAGCAAACGTGATTTCCTAGTACCTTCTATTTTGATTTCTCAATAATTTATCTACTTATTAAATAGTGCAAGGCGCGCAATTCAGTAAAATAATATGACAAAAGTCGTAGTCAAAGAGAAATGTAAATTGAATATCAACAAGTTTAAACTGTTTTTCTACATTGTTATGAATGTAACAAAGATTTCTTAAAGAAAGACAAATCGCTACAAACAATTTCTCTCTTTACTTTTACTGTTTTACCTCTGTCATTGACTATGTAATACCATACTATACTTTGACAATTTGAAAACCGATTGTGATATTCATTTTCGGTTTGGCTGAAAAATTGACATTTGTCTGAATTTAGATGTTACCTACTTTTCAAACACAATTCTGCTGTTTTACAAATACAACACAATGAAACAAACCTCTTGTCTTTTTACGTTGAAATTACTCTTTCCAGAAACAGCTAAAATATACCATTGTGAACAAATGGTACCAAATGCGAACAACAACTGTAAACGTGTCATGATCTGTCTGGAATCTGGGCATAAAATGATGATGATACTTGAGAATATCCACATTGATCGCAATTAAGTATCATTCAATTTGTCAACATTTTATGCAAATTAGAATTGGACCTGGTGTACATTACACACTATTCATCATTGTCGAGATTTGATTGTGATCAGTGAGTGATTTTAGCAATAAGCATGTTTTCTTTAAATTTCAACAGAAAACACATCAAACTATAATTTGGTTTATCGCCTGGATCTCCGTCGAACTCCCGGCACTGAAATATGGCCAAGAGGTATTGGTAAACCTACATTGTAAGTTAAGGCTATGAAATAAAATAAAGATATGACTGTATTTGTTTCCGAATAATTCTTCTTTAAATGAAAAATGTTAAAAAAAAAAAGAAAATGATGAAGCAAATGAAAAATTGGCCTTGAACTGATTTTACTCTATTTTGGCTTTAGGATATGTTTTTTTTTTATTACATGTTTTTCTTACATTTTCAAGAGTCTGTACATAATCCTATTAGTTACATGTGGTTATTTATTCTTATTTTGGGTTTTGTGCTTTAGTTTAATTCATTAGCTATATAGTAAGGGACAGAAACAAAGTGCCTTAAAGAATACTAGCGAATAATGAAGCAGCAATAATAAAGCATTTTAAGAATATTTCTGTTGAAAGATTACTTGCATTCACTCGGTGAATTATATGCTGCAAAACTTGTGTTTGGACAATACAAGTACGATTATGAAACACCGACTCACTCAGGATGCTTTCAAATATAAGGATCCCATTTTATTTCTTCTTGAAAATATAATAAGAAACAATAAATATCGTAAATCTTATGATAATTACAATAATTAGAATAATGATCCCATTTAATCTTATGGAATGTTAAAGTCTTTGACGTGTTCGTTTTGGAAAATATCATACACGACTTGTTCGGCGTTTTTCTCCGCTTTTAACATCTTATATATGATTGAATCTATTTCGTGTTTTGTTACGCTCCTCTTACGATTCCTCTTTCGTTTCGCTTTCAAAATCAACCTTCATTTCGCCTTCAAATTCTTGCCTCAAGTCTTGTTTTGGAAATATGGGCGGTAGTTATTATTTTGATGATTATAAATCTACATATTACAATTTTTAAAAATGTTTTTGCAAACAATTACATAATGAGTTCAATGGGTGATGAGAAGTAATTAATGCACCCATCCATGCAATTCTGAAACCTAAAAGCACAGGACAGATATAAAGTAAATTTGATTTAAAATTGTTGAACAATTTGGAAATGGAAAACATTTGGTTACATTATGAGTTCTGCAGTTCAAGTTCAAGGTCGCCGACATGGCAGTTATGTGTTTGGATTGTACACACAGGAGTTGGGAGTTCATATACAGACAGATTCTCTGTACTTATAGATCTAATACTTGCAGAAAACGCCATGATTATGATCTATTGGTATCAGAATACCTTCCTAGGATTTAGTTAACATACAAATAAAAGGTCATGAAAGGTCAAAAGTAAGTGTCAGATAAAAGCAAATATTGATAAAATATCAATATTTTCATTATTTCAGAAGTTTTCAAAGTAGAGGTTTCATATTCCACATATTCATGACCAAAACAAATCTATAATGCAATAGCAAAATAATAAGTCTATTAAGAACAATTCTTTAAATAATCTTTTTCTCTCGTAGCGTTACACTGCTGACATCCAATTTTTAGAATACTACAATTCTCACATGACTTAGCCATGAACAATTCCTTTACTCGTCAACGACAAACTTGATTTTATCCATTTTACAAACTGCTTCAAAATTACAATGTACTGTAAGAGGCATCTCACCATATTCCGTCGTATGGAGTATGTACGATTCCAATGGCTGTCATCCCGAAATTCTTCAGTTATGGAATCACCAAGCCACGTGAGAGCATCTGCCTCTGATCTGTGGCAGTTGGTCCTTTCTATTTTGTTTGTTTCATTATATGTGGCCGTAAGCGCGATGATTAGCTGTAGAAAATTATAGATAACGGGTATTGTTAGAGAGAAAAAAATCAAAAGAAAACAAAATTCAAATGTTCCAGAGCTAGAATGTCGTCTAATTTGTTTGTCACTCTTAAAATTACATCTTAAATACTAGATAGATAGTCATCACTTGATAGTCAGACATCGGATAGTTATATCACTAGGAAGTCGTCATCAAATGAAGTTATATATGTACTTGACTTTATAATGAAAGCTTTCTATGTGTCGGTTGTTGTATGTCAATTGAAAAGTAAACAGTTTTAATGAAGAATTTTGATACTGATGTGTTTTTCCCCATATTTCATTTACTAGTATTCAATGTCAGCTAACGTTGCCACAATGTAATCAAGTCAGTACACAGACAAGGTTTTCTTTATTGCTGTTGTTTCTGTATTTTGCTCTGAAGACAAAGCTTCATTATGTTTTCCCATGGCTTGCAGAATTGTAACGTTAGATTGAAGATAGAACAGGTATGCAGTAACAGACTAGTAGTTTAAACATTTCCTTTTGATTTTCAATATTTTCAATATTCGGAGACATTGGTATATGTATGCTACATAAAACAACCAAAATGGGTAATTTGATACAGTGATATATTTTACTCATGATGTATTTCATTTGACCGATTTATAATATATCAGCATATGGTTGCCATGTGATATCCTCATCTACCAGATTTATATCTTATCTTGCACACAGAAGGATTTGATAGGAAAAAAGATTCTGAAATAGAACCAAATGCACGCCATGCGTCCTACATGTAATTACTAGGTGACTAATATGGATAATTACCATATCCCTGTATACAGCACAAAATCGATAATTCAGAAAATCAGAAACCGAAGGCATACAAAATCAGGATAAAACAGGCACCAAAGCAAACAAACAGAAACCTCCATTATATGAAAAGAAGCGAACTTCCGATATGGGAGTGAGACCAGGTGCCCAGGAAGAGTGAGCATCTCCTGCTTGCATGCAACACCCGCCGCTTCAATTCGGTAGAACTGTCACATCCGGTAACTTCCATGACCAAATGTTACATAATTGCATCGACTCAACTTCATCATTCTGTTTCTATACCATACATGTTAAACGTGCTCAAATTCAATAGCATCGTCAGTGATCCTCAATCTAAACAAGGTAATATGGTAAAAGAGTGTGAAAGTTAATATGTCAAAAATAAGTACCGAAAGACGTAGCAGGATGGGTGGGATGTGATGCTACAGGACCCACATTTTAGATATTTCAAGAAATTTTGATAACAGAAATTTTTCGAATGCGTTAAAGATACGATCAACCAAAGAAAGGAGGGGATCTCCAATTACTAAGTATGAATGTACATGTATGTACGAAGATGATCTTACTTGGCTACATGTGCCCTCGGGCACTCCCGGTACACTAGCTGTGACACTGCCGTGTGCACACGTGATCCAGGATAACCACACCGTCTGCTACTGACGTGGCAGATGACCTTCCTAAGTCGGCACCAATTGCCCACCGGTCTCGTTGGTTTATGTGTAGTCATTTGTGTTTGATGTTTCTCTGTAATTTGACGTTCCTTGTACCATTACGTTTTCGGCGGATACTTAACCCTCATCAGTGATTCTCAGTCTAAACAATGTAATATGGCCAAAGAGTGTGAAAGTTATTTTCATAATGTCAAAAAAAGTAGTTTTTATAACAGTATTTTTTTGAATGCGTTGAAGAAACTATCAACTTTGCCAAAGAAATATAATGTTTTTTATGTAACACGTCTTCAAATGTAAAACGTCCTCAAATTCAATAGTATCATTTAAGAGAAGATTAATTCGTTTTCAGCATGGACTAGACATGCACGTTTCGGGTCCTTTATCCTCGTCAGTGATCCTCAATTTATATTAGCATTTAAAAACATAAAAGTGATAAATTCAAACAATGAAATACGACCATGTCCAAAAATACCGAAAGACGAAGAAGGTTGGGTGGGATATAATACAATAGGACCCACTTTTATGAAATATTTAAGAAATATTGTGAACAGAAACTTACGAATGAAGATCTACCGCATGTCAAAAAACCAACTTACGTAGTAAGTGCCTACTATAGTAGTATGGAAGACATTTGCGGGAACACATAAATGAACGTCAACCGTCTTAGTTGCTCCTTTCATTCCCGTCTCAGCGTTGCACGTGTATCTACCCTCGAAGGACTCATCCATAGGATCAATTGTGATATACTGCAATAACATAAAAGTCGTATATTTGTATAAAGCTTCCCAAACCCCCCAATGGGCTTTATTTTACAGTATAGGCTCCCTTGCGTTGTCTACTGTCCTATTAGTCATATAAAGCCAATACATATATTATAGCGAAAGTAAATATTCAGATCTCCTTTGGTAGCCTAATCTTTACTATTTATCATGGAACATAAAAGTAAAAGAGGAGACCATAAAGCTTCAAAATCTTAGTTCAAACATCATTATTTGCAAATAATCATATAGTACATGACATTGTAAAACAGAACAAGACATTATAGTATTCATCCACGAGATCAGGAGGAGTGAGCATATACTACTTGCAAGCAACGATTGAAACTTAATGTGAATAGTTTTGAAGAATGAATATTCATCTTCCCGTCCACATACTCTCACTTTGAAATATCGTTTACTCTGGGATTCGCAACTGTTCCATTTGGAATTCTAATGATTTTGCTTTACCTTTTCGACGTTCCGACCAAATAAATGACGGGTTTATTCAGTGTACGAGTTTATAAATGATTTACTAATGTACGGCTATTCAACCTTCAAAGAAGGAAAAAATGTGAAAAAAACAAAGTTGTATACAAATGAGTTAAAGAAGATTCTGACGATAATCTCAACAGCACTCACAATAGAGCACCTAATTGAGCATCGACGGACCCCTAGCAAGCTAGAGGTGGGATCAGGTGCCCGGGAGGAGTAAGCATCCCCTGTTGGCTAGCCGCACCCGCCGTCGATGTTCACGCACAAAAATGAAAAGAATATATAAAATGCATGCACTGTTTGAGGCCACGTCTATATAGAAAGTGCTATGACGACAATGTCAGGGAAAAAACATTATAATGCAAAGTTCACTTTAAATGCATGTAACTTATCTTAAAAAGGATATATAATTCTTTCTTATAACTGAATTTTGTAAATATATTGAATTACCTTATAATTTGAAAAATGGTTCCAGATTAAATCCAGATCTCTTCTCCCCTCACTGCTAGAATCATCCTTGTTCAAAGCTAAGTTTGGTTTTGGATTTCCATAAGCCACACAAGACAGTCTTTTTGTTGACCCTCTCCTTAAGTATAAGGTACCTTTGCTTTCTGGATACATTGACATAGCTAGGTTACCTCTCCTAACAGCAGGTCTAGTTCCATCTAGAGATTTGTCATCCGTTATGAAATGAGTTTTACGTATTCTCAAATCTCCCCTAAGTTTGTCTTTAAATCTTAAACTGAACGTTGGGAGAACATAGATTGCTCTTGAAAAGTTCTTAGGAAAAATGAAACTTGCCTTCATCATTCCTTCCTTTATCTCAAATATATCTACATAATTAAACAAGGCATACTTCTCCCTCAACTCATATATTTTCCCATCTATCAAAACAGCCCCTTCCATTACCATGGTTACGTCATTGTCCTTCGTGACGTTATGGGTACACATGCAGAATATCTCAATCCGTATAGTATTTTCTAATGTAACATGTCCTGGTTTTGCTCATCATACAATCATAGACTTCAGTGGTTCTAGTAGCGTTGAGTGATTCCGAATCAGAATATGCCTTCAGTAGATACTGTGCACCGATTGGTTGGTATTTTGAGTAACAGGTGAACAGTGCGACGTGATGTGGACCTTTCTGTTTAACAAGCAATATCCCCTTTATCCTGTCACCATCCCTGTATACCAGATTCATTCCAACTTCTGAAAACCGACAACATGCAATTTTTTTGGTTTTGTATTTCTAAAGCTAATAAACATTAACTTCACCTACAGCCCAACTCGATCTCTAAGTGGTTCGGTGTCATGAAGGAGAAGCCAATAGTGTGTATAAAATGTATATAAAATTACTTAAAACACTTAAAATACTTAAAGGCAAGTAGATAGAGATAAAAGAAATAAGAAGATGCTATAGAGGTATCACAACAAATTGCATCAGACAAATTCCTATGATTGTTGATGATAGTGTATTTTATCAGAATACACAAATATTAATCCATCGCTATAATAAGATTAATTGATTCATTTAAATTCAACTAGAACTCTAACCTTCGTGCTCAAATGTGCTAAAGATGCAATCTGACTGATCAGCTTGTAGAACATCCAAAGTAAAGAGTGTTACACCATTGGTATCTACAGTAGTAGCTGATGATCGAACCAACTGAGGCACAAGAGGAAGGAATTCATCGTTATTAGATTCCAGCTCCTGAAACAAAGATAGCCTGAGTATTTGAAAAGTATGATCATCCAATATCATTTGATTTTATTTCCATCTAAAATGCATTCAAAGGTGGGATCCGATAAACACTCATTTTGTATTTCGGTGATATTTTGGATTAAATGACAAGTTCTCGAAAGAAATTCATGATGTCAAAATGATAAAGCGCCAAAACAAGTCTTATTTTAGGTAAAAGATCTGTAAAGAAGTAATTATTACACTTTAAACATTCAATCAAGGAGAGTCAGTTTAACTGCTGCGAAAGAAAAAAGAGTGGTGTTTATTAAGTGCCAAGGTGATTTTCTTACACAGCAAAATATATTTAAGTAGCGCACTCTGGTTTTTAATTCTGAATTGTACATTTACTTTGTACTCTATTGTGAGTGCTGTTGAGATTATCGTCAGGATCTTCTTTAACTCATTTGTGTCACACTTATGCCCTTTGCCGTGTGGAGCTCGTAAAAAAAGTTCCCCGCGAGGGGTTTGACAGTAAGTGTTTTGAATATATTTCCCTGACATTGTCGCCATAGCACTTTCTATATAGACATAACGTCAGACAGTGCATGAAGTTTATATATTATTTTCATTTTCTTGCTTAAACATCGACGGCGAGTGTGGCTAGCCAACAGGGGATGCTTACTCCTCCCGGGCACCTGGTCCCACCTCTAGCTTGCTAGGGGTCCGTCGATGCTTAATTTGGTGCTCTATTGTGAGTGCTGTTGAGATTATCGTCAGGATCTTCTTTAACTCATTTGAAAAGAGTGCGCTGCTTCAAAGTTCCTGTAGGGTCAATTCAGTAGCAGAGTAAAATGGAATCTATGTGTTTTTGCATTGGGTGTTTTGGGGTTTTGCTTTAGATGCTGCAACCTGGTGTTGTTGGAGATACCCTCCCTTGTTTTATGATCAAAATAGCATTTGCGGGATGGTGCTTAAAATCATTTTTAATTTCGATTATATTTAAGGATGCATTTTTGGACTGAATTTTCATATTTTTTGGCCATATTACATTGTTTAGACTAAGGATCACTGACGAGGGTTTAGTTCCCGAAACGTGCATGTCTGGTCCATGCTGAAAATTTATCAGGTTTTAAATGATGCTATTGAATTTAAAGACGTTTAACATTTGAACTACTTGGTGAGTGTCACTGCTGGTGGACCAAGAGTCCCCGAGGGCACATGTAGCCAAGTTCGATCAACTTTGGTTGATCGTCTGTCTCTTCAACGCATTTGAAATTTTCTGTCACAACATTTCTTGAAATTTCTAAAACGTGGGTCCTGTAGCATCATATCCCACCCATTCTGCTACGTCTTTTGGTACATTTTTGGACTGAATTTTCATATTTTTTGGCCATATTACATTGTTTAGACTAAGGATCACTGACGAGGGTTTAGTTCCCGAAACGTGCATGTCTGGTCCATGCTGAAAATTTATCAGGTTTTAAATGATGCTATTGAATTTAAAGACGTTTAACATTTGAACTACTTGGTGAGTGTCACTGCTGGTGGACCAAGAGTCCCCGAGGGCACATGTAGCCAAGTTCGATCAACTTTGGTTGATCGTCTGTCTCTTCAACGCATTTGAAATTTTCTGTCACAACATATCTTGAAATTTCTAAAACGTGGGTCCTGTAGCATCATATCCCACCCATTCTGCTACGTCTTTTGGTACATTTTTGGACTGAATTTTCATATTTTTTGGCCATATTACATTGTTTAGACTAAAGATCACTGACGAGGGTTTAGTTCCCGAAACGTGCATGTCTGGTCCATGCTGAAAATTTATCAGGTTTTAAATGATGCTATTGAATTTAAAGACGTTTAACATTTGAACTACTTGGTGAGTGTCACTGCTGGTGGACCAAGAGTCCCCGAGGGCACATGTAGCCAAGTTCGATCAACTTTGGTTGATCGTCTGTCTCTTCAACGCATTTGAAATTTTCTGTCACAACATTTCTCGAAATTTCTAAAACGTGGGTCCTGTAGCATCATATCCCACCCATTCTGCTACGTCTTTTGGTACATTTTTGGACTGAATTTTCATATTTTTGGCCATATTACATTGTTTAGACTAAGGATCACTGACGAGGGTTTAGTTCCCGAAACGTGCATGTCTGGTCCATGCTGAAAATTTATCAGGTTTTAAATGATGCTATTGAATTTAAAGACGTTTAACATTTGAACTACTTGGTGAGTGTCACTGCTGGTGGACCAAGAGTCCCCGAGGGCACATGTAGCCAAGTTCGATCAACTTTGGTTGATCGTCTGTCTCTTCAACGCATTTGAAATTTTCTGTCACAACATTTCTTGAAATTTCTAAAACGTGGGTCCTGTAGCATCATATCCCACCCATTCTGCTACGTCTTTTGGCACATTTTTGGACTGAATTTTCATATTTTTTGGCCACATTACATTGTTTAGACTAAGGATCACTGACGAGGGTTTAGTTCCCGAAACGTGCATGTCTGGTCCATGCTGAAAATTTATCAGGTTTTAAATGATGCTATTGAATTTAAAGACGTTTAACATTTGAACTACTTGGTGAGTGTCACTGCTGGTGGACCAAGAGTCCCCGAGGGCACATGTAGCCAAGTTCGATCAACTTTGGTTGATCGTCTGTCTCTTCAACGCATTTGAAATTTTCTGTCACAACATTTCTTGAAATTTCTAAAACGTGGGTCCTGTAGCATCATATCCCACCCATTCTGCTACGTCTTTTGGTACATTTTTGGACTGAATTTTCATATTTTTTGGCCATATTACATTGTTTAGACTAAAGATCACTGACGAGGGTTTAGTTCCCGAAACGTGCATGTCTGGTCCATGCTGAAAATTTATCAGGTTTTAAATAATGCTATTGAATTTAAAGACGTTTAACATTTGAACTACTTGGTGAGTGTCACTGCTGGTGGACCAAGAGTCCCCGAGGGCACATGTAGCCAAGTTCGATCAACTTTGGTTGATCGTCTGTCTCTTCAACGCATTTGAAATTTTCTGTCACAACATTTCTTGAAATTTCTAAAACGTGGGTCCTGTAGCATCATATCCCACCCATTCTGCTACGTCTTTTGGTACATTTTTGGACTGAATTTTCATATTTTTTGGCCATATTACATTGTTTAGACTAAGGATCACTGACGAGGGTTTAGTTCCCGAAACGTGCATGTCTGGTCCATGCTGAAAATTTATCAGGTTTTAAATGATGTTATTGAATTTAAAGACGTTTAACATTTGAACTACTTGGTGAGTGTCACTGCTGGTGGACCAAGAGTCCCCGAGGGCACATGTAGCCAAGTTCGATCAACTTTGGTTGATCGTCTGTCTCTTCAACGCATTTGAAATTTTCTGTCACAACATTTCTTGAAATTTCTAAAACGTGGGTCCTGTAGCATCATATCCTACCCATTCTGCTACGTCTTTTGGTACATTTTTGGACTGAATTTTCATATTTTTTGGCCATATTACATTGTTTAGACTAAGGATCACTGACGAGGGTTTAGTTCCCGAAACGTGCATGTCTGGTCCATGCTGAAAATTTATCAGGTTTTAAATGATGCTATTGAATTTAAAGACGTTTAACATTTGAACTACTTGGTGAGTGTCACTGCTGGTGGACCAAGAGTCCCCGAGGGCACATGTAGCCAAGTTCGATCAACTTTGGTTGATCGTCTGTCTCTTCAACGCATTTAAAATTTTCTGTCACAACATTTCTTGAAATTTCTAAAATGTGGGTCCTGTAGCATCATATCCCACCCATTCTGCTACGTCTTTTGGTACATTTTTGGACTGAATTTTCATATTTTTTGCCATATTACATTGTTTAGACTAAGGATCACTGACGAGGGTTTAGTTCCCGAAACGTGCATGTCTGGTCCATGCTGAAAATTTATCAGGTTTTAAATAATGCTATTGAATTTAAAGACGTTTAACATTTGAACTACTTGGTGAGTGTCACTGCTGGTGGACCAAGAGTCCCCGAGGGCACATGTAGCCAAGTTCGATCAACTTTGGTTGATCGTCTGTCTCTTCAACGCATTTGAAATTTTCTGTCACAACATTTCTTGAAATTTCTAAAACGTGGGTCCTGTAGCATCATATCCCACCCATTCTGCTACGTCTTTTGGTACATTTTTGGACTGAATTTTCATATTTTTTGGCCATATTACATTGTTTAGACTAAGGATCACTGACGAGGGTTTAGTTCCCGAAACGTGCATGTCTGGTCCATGCTGAAAATTTATCAGGTTTTAAATAATGCTATTGAATTTAAAGACGTTTAACATTTGAACTACTTGGTGAGTGTCACTGCTGGTGGACCAAGAGTCCCCGAGGGCACATGTAGCCAAGTTCGATCAACTTTGGTTGATCGTCTGTCTCTTCAACGCATTTGAAATTTTCTGTCACAACATTATTTGAAATTTCTAAAACGTGGGTCCTGTAGCATCATATCCTACCCATTCTGCTACGTCTTTTGGTACATTTTTGGACTGAATTTTCATATTTTTTGGCCATATTACATTGTTTAGACTAAGGATCACTGACGAGGGTTTAGTTCCCGAAACGTGCATGTCTGGTCCATGCTGAAAATTTATCAGGTTTTAAATGATGCTATTGAATTTAAAGACGTTTAACATTTGAACTACTTGGTGAGTGTCACTGCTGGTGGACCAAGAGTCCCCGAGGGCACATGTAGCCAAGTTCGATCAACTTTGGTTGATCGTCTGTCTCTTCAACGCATTTGAAATTTTATGTCACAACATTTCTTGAAATTTCTAAAATGTGGGTCCTGTAGCATCATATCCCACCCATTCTGCTACGTCTTTTGGTACATTTTTGGACTGAATTTTCATATTTTTTGGCCATATTACATTGTTTAGACTAAGGATCACTGACGAGGGTTTAGTTCCCGAAACGTGCATGTCTGGTCCATGCTGAAAATTTATCAGGTTTTAAATGATGCTATTGAATTTAAAGACGTTTAACATTTGAACTACTTGGTGAGTGTCACTGCTGGTGGACCAAGAGTCCCCGAGGGCACATGTAGCCAAGTTCGATCAACTTTGGTTGATCGTCTGTCTCTTCAACGCATTTGAAATTTTATGTCACAACATTTCTTTAAATTTCTAAAACGTGGGTCCTGTAGCATCATATCCCACCCATTCTGCTACGTCTTTTGGTACATTTTTGGACTGAATTTTCATATTTTTTGGCCATATTACATTGTTTAGACTAAGGATCACTGACGAGGGTTTAGTTCCCGAAACGTGCATGTCTGGTCCATGCTGAAAATTTATCAGGTTTTAAATGATGCTATTGAATTTAAAGACGTTTAACATTTGAACTACTTGGTGAGTGTCACTGCTGGTGGACCAAGAGTCCCCGAGGGCACATGTAGCCAAGTTCGATCAACTTTGGTTGATCGTCTGTCTCTTCAACGCATTTGAAATTTTCTGTCACAACATTTCTTGAAATTTCTAAAACGTGGGTCCTGTAGCATCATATCCCACCCATTCTGCTACGTCTTTTGGTACATTTTTGGACTGAATTTTCATATTTTATGGCCATATTACATTGTTTAGACTAAGGATCACTGACGAGGGTTTAGTTCCCGAAACGTGCATGTCTGGTCCATGCTGAAAATTTATCAGGTTTTAAATGATGCTATTGAATTTAAAGACGTTTAACATTTGAACTACTTGGTGAGTGTCACTGCTGGTGGACCAAGAGTCCCCGAGGGCACATGTAGCCAAGTTCGATCAACTTTGGTTGATCGTCTGTCTCTTCAACGCATTTGAAATTTTCTGTCACAACATTTCTTGAAATTTCTAAAACGTGGGTCCTGTAGCATCATATCCCACCCATTCTGCTACGTCTTTTGGTACATTTTTGGACTGAATTTTCATATTTTTTAGCCATATTACATTGTTTAGACTAAAGATCACTGACGAGGGTTTAGTTCCCGAAACGTGCATGTCTGGTCCATGCTGAAAATTTATCAGGTTTTAAATAATGCTATTGAATTTAAAGACGTTTAACATTTGAACTACTTGGTGAGTGTCACTGCTGGTGGACCAAGAGTCCCCGAGGGCACATGTAGCCAAGTTCGATCAACTTTGGTTGATCGTCTGTCTCTTCAACGCATTTGAAATTTTCTGTCACAACATTTCTTGAAATTTCTAAAACGTGGGTCCTGTAGCATCATATCCTACCCATTCTGCTACGTCTTTTGGTACATTTTTGGACTGAATTTTCATATTTTTTGGCCATATTACATTGTTTAGACTAAGGATCACTGACGAGGGTTTAGTTCCCGAAACGTGCATGTCTGGTCCATGCTGAAAATTTATCAGGTTTTAAATGATGCTATTGAATTTAAAGACGTTTAACATTTGAACTACTTGGTGAGTGTCACTGCTGGTGGACCAAGAGTCCCCGAGGGCACATGTAGCCAAGTTCGATCAACTTTGGTTGATCGTCTGTCTCTTCAACGCATTTGAAATTTTCTGTCACAACATTTCTTGAAATTTCTAAAACGTGGGTCCTGTAGCATCATATCCCACCCATTCTGCTACGTCTTTTGGCACATTTTTGGACTGAATTTTCATATTTTTTGGCCATATTACATTGTTTAGACTAAGGATCACTGACGAGGGTTTAGTTCCCGAAACGTGCATGTCTGGTCCATGCTGAAAATATATCAGGTTTTAAATGATGCTATTGAATTTAAAGACGTTTAACATTTGAACTACTTGGTGAGTGTCACTGCTGGTGGACCAAGAGTCCCCGAGGGCACATGTAGCCAAGTTCGATCAACTTTGGTTGATAGTCTGTCTCTTCAACGCATTTGAAATTTTCTGTCACAACATTTCTTGAAATTTCTAAAACGTGGGTCCTGTAGCATCATATCCCACCCATTCTGCTACTTCTTTTGGTACATTTTTGGACTGAATTTTCATATTTTTTGGCCATATTACATTGTTTAGACTAAGGATCACTGGCGAGGGTTTAGTTCCCGAAACGTGCATGTCTGGTCCATGCTGAAAATTTATCAGGTTTTAAATGATGCTATTGAATTTAAAGACGTTGAACACATGAAATGGCAAATTCCGAAATAGAAAAATGATATATACGATGGCAAAATGATAAAGAGTCAAATTGTCAATATTGAAATACATGTTCTATAGTACTATTTTCATTGTACTAGACACGTGTTTCGGATATTGAATCTTCGTTAGTAGTATTTAGTTGAGTTGGAACCCTTCGACATTATTAGCGTCCAACAGGTTTAAGACAAAGTGAATTTTCCTGGCGTCATCTACAATATAGACATTTAATTTCCTCGTGCAAAAGCGGCTCCAAATTTTGTGTAGGGCGCATTCATTACGCGAAAAATATGGTCAACGAATCGTTGGAGGGTAGTCTTATGTAAATAAGTGCTTACATGTGCTCGCTCCATGAAAAAAAAGACAAAATACTTTGTTTATGGTTTGATCTTTACGAGACCATTTGTAAATTTAAATTACAGTATTGAGTATTCAGATTGGTGAAAAAATCTTTATTTGCAATACCCGTAAGCGCAAGGAGCTTTATTCTAATACTGACCGAAAACCCCAGCTAAGAAGACAAAGCTATGCATTGAGGGAAATACCCCTCGTTTTTTAGCAATTAAGGTCTAATTTGATGACAGAAAACTTATATATATATAATTCTAATATGACTTAATTCTTTTTCCCTTTTAAGACAACAGAAGCGAGCCGGGCTCTATTCTCCAATATAGGCCCTATAGCGATAAGCCACGCCTACCCATTTTCTGAAAGCAGATGAACCGGCAGGAACTGGCTTTTACCAAGAATCGATTGTCATCATTAGAGTAGAAAAAAAATGACAAGCCGGGCTCTATTACCTCATAATGCCCTCGCGACCCCAGCCAATCTTATTTATCACCTTACCGCTGACCCGGCTTGTCATTTTTTATTTCTTAAATATATTTCAATGCAGTTTGTCTACAAACACTAAAACTAGGCGAGCGATATCCTCGGGGAATTATAGTCCACTAGCAGCGATTCCAACCTAGTGGCTACTAAGTATTTGAAAGGGATAACTTTAAACATTCAATCACGGAGAACGAGTTTTAGACTGAAGATCACTGACGAGGGTTTAGTACCCGAAACGTGCATGTCTGGTCCATGCTGTTAATTTATCAGGTTTTAAATGGTGCTATTGAATTTAAAGACGTTTAACATTTGAATAACTTGGTGAGTGTCACTGCTGGTGGACCAAGAGTCCCCTTAGGGCACATGTAGCCGAGTTCGATCAACTTCGGTTAATCGTTTGTCTCTTCAACGCATTTGAAATTTTCTGTTACAAAATTTCTTGAAATTTCTAAAACGTGGGTCCTGTGGCACCATATCCCACCCATTCTTCTACGCCTTTTGGCACATTTTTGGACATAAAAAATGTCATACTTTTTGGCCATATTACATTGTTTAGACTGAGGATCACTGACGAGGGTTTAGTACCCGAAACGTGCATGTCTGGTCCATGCTGTTAATTTATCAGGTTTTAAATGATGCTATTGAATTTAAAGACGTTTAACATTTGAATAACTTGGTGAGTGTCACTGCTGGTGGACCAAGAGCCCCTTAGGACACATGTAGACAAGTTCGATCAACTTCGGTTAATCGTTTGTCTCTTCAACGCATTTGAAATTTTCTGTTACAAAATTTCTTGAAATTTCTAAAACGTGGGTGCTGTGGCATCATATCCCACCCATTCTGCTACGTCTTTTGGTACCTTTTTGTACATAAAATTTTCATACTTTTTGGCCATATTACATTGGTTAGACTGAGGATCACTGACGAGGGCTTAGTACCCGAAACGTGCATGTCTGGTCCATGCTGTTAATTTATCAGGTTTATAAAGATGCTATTGAATTTAAAGACGTTTAACATTAACAGCTCCACTCTGCAAAAGAAAATCAGTGTTTATAACAAATACATGGAAGTGAATTCAGTAGCAGAATTAAATGAAATGAAGCATTTGCTTGAAGTTTTCTTCAAGAAGGTAAATAATTGGAACACTGCAATATTATTAAATAAGTTTAAACGTACCCGTTTATGAATATATGCTCCATTAGTGTTCGGCATTGTTACAAAAATATACGACAAGGAGACAACTGAAAATACAGATAGGGCTGGCGTGAGCATTTCGATATAAAACGAATAACGTATGGTAATGGCTATGAAAGGCGGTGAGTAACGTTTCATATTACACATAGTTGCATAATATTTGTCAATGTGTTTAAATACTATTGCCAGAACTACATGTACATGTAAATTGTCATTTATTTCTGATATTAAATCATTTGACATAATTGTTGTTGAAAGCATGCATAGAGAGAGAGAGAGAGAGAGAGAGAGAGAGAGAGAGAGAGAGAGAGAGAGAGAGAGAGAGAGAGAGAGAGTAAGTGTAACATTATTATACACTTTGAAAAGATTCAGGACTACCCAGTTCTTTTATTTTTTACTTCATTACTTTTACTTTAGAAATAATATGAGTATCAAAGTAATGCATATGTTCCATACATCTTGACTTCACTACAGTGACGATCACTTTTGTACACATACAATTTCGATTGTGAAAAAGCATAAACCTAAGTTTATAATTCATTGGAGAAAATTCTGTATTAGCTTACATAACCCACTTTTATAACGAATCCATGGTCTATGCTGCAAATTTATCTCTTCTTAAATGATGCTATTAATTTTGAGGACGTTTAACATTTCTATGCGAGTCGACATCTCTCAGCTCATCAGATACGCTAGAGCTTGATGCCATGCTTCCATGTTTCGGACTTTCATGATATAAAATAAACAAATTACAAAGAAACTTATCAGTCAGGGATATAAATATCATAATCTTTTTTGGAAATCTTATAAGAATTATTCTCAACTTCTTTCAAAATTTGGGATACCTCCAGCATGAGAGTATGTATTATTGGTATTTTCTTTTCCTTCATTTTACGATGACCTAGAAAAATTCAGAAGGATCAAAGTCAGATGAAACTTCAACCACAAATGTCAGAAAATAGTCGGTCGCCTGCTTAAACGAAGATATGACCCAAAGGTTATCAAAAGAACACTGGGTATGGTACTGGACCAATCCAAAACTGACGAGGGTTTAGTACCCGAAACGTGCATGTCTGGTCCATGTTGCCAATTAATCTGTTCTTAAATGATGCTATTCAATATGAAGACGTTTACATTTATACCACTTGGTGAGTGTCACTGCTGGTGGACCAGGAGTCCCCGAGGGCACATGTAGCCAAGTTCGATCAATTTCGGTTGATCGTTTCTTCAACGCATTCTAAAATTTCTGTCATCAAAATTTCTTGAAATTTCTAAAACGTGGGTCCTGTAGCATCATATCCCACCCATTTTTCTACGTCTTTTGCTACGCTTTTTCGACATAGTAACGTTCATACCATTTGGCATATTACATTGTTTAGATTTGAGGATCACTGACGAGGGTTTAGTACCCGAAACGTGCATGTCTGGTCCATGTTGCCAATTAATTTGTTCTTAAATGATGCTATTCAATATGAAGACGTTTACATTTATACCACTTGGTGAGTGTCACTGCTGGTGGACCAGGAGTCCCCGAGGGCACATGTAGCCAAGTTCGATCAATGACGGTTGATCGTTTCTTCAACGCATTCTAAAATTTCTGTCATCAAAATTTCTTGAAATTTCTAAAACGTGGGTCCTGTAGCATCATATCCCACCCATTTTGCTACGTCTTTTGCTACGCTTTTTCGACATAGTAACTTTCATACTTTTTGGCATATTACATTGTTTAGATTTGAGGATCACTGACGAGGGTTTAGTACCCGAAACGTGCAAGTCTGGTCCATGTTGCCAATTAATCTGTTCTTAAATGATGCTATTCAATATGAAGACGTTTACATTTGTACCAGTGTCTTTCCCAACGTTGCACACTGGCAAACCGTGACGACGGGACTCCGTGAAGGTTCTGGTTAAAATCTCGTCTGAGAAGACTGTGTCCTGATTCTCTCTCCAATCTGAAAGTTTGTTAGACTTTTCAGATGATTTATCTTGAGCTCGCTTCAGCCAGCAGTGCATAGACTGTTTTACGTATGCCATAGAATTTTTTAGATCAACTACATGGAATTTGAGATAGAAGAAGCCTCTGCGTTTAACTGTCTTGTTTGTGATGTCATCTTACAGTGAGTAGTTTCATGCTTATATAACATCGTGCGTCTCAGGAGACCTTTTTGTATCCGGATAAGTTGGAGGGTTGTGTGCACGTATCCCGATATCCACTCTATTTGCTAACAGCTGATAGCCATCCAAAGTTGGCGTCGGGTGCACATTGGTGTCCTCCCTTTTATGTGTTGTCATTAATGTTTGATTCTTCTGTACGTCAGTTTCGATTGTTTTGTATGATGTTCTAGTGAATATTGTTGTGTCTGATTTGCGGTTTCTAGTACCCGAAACGTGCATGTCTGGTCCATGCTGTAAATTTATCAGGTTTTAAGGTATCCGTTGTACAAATAAATATCAAGTGTATTATATAGTAAGAATCATTGAAAAATTTTAACTAAATATACCTTATACAACATGAAAAATGATTTCTATCATCAAAGGTCAACATGCCAACCTTCGCTTAATCCACGGAAACTATCGAGACACTGCCGAAAATTACCGAGATAATTTTAACACTGTTTAAATGGACGAGATGTCCGCGAGATCTCCATTTGTACACTGGATACATTAAATGATGCTATTGAATTAAAAGACGTTTAACATTTGTCTGATTTCATTTATGTGTAACTCTCTTTTGGGTTTGTTTCGCTGGAAGAGTGTGGGATGGTCATGCTGGAGATAATTCCCTTTCCTCTTCTTTTTCTATATTCTAGAAAATATTGTATTTAAGGGTTTGAAAACACACGGAATTTTTTGTAGAAACATTAAACATAAGTAGGTTTTCATCTGTTAAAATTTCATTTTCTCATGATACATCACAAGATCTTTATCACAATTGTCAGCTGATGTTTGTTCATGTAATGTACGTATACTTTTATGATAAGATACGAAATGTGTACAGATAATGTGATAAAAATGAGCTTACATTATCTACGGCGGTCAATGGGCAACATATAGAGATTATCTTTGTTAAAATGAATATGAATATTTTTTTTTCGAGAGGAACTGAGCCATTGTATACCGAGGACAAAGTGGAATAATTATTCTTTTTACAAAATCATCTAAATAAATCCTTCATCATTTTTTTTTCTATTTGAATCCTGAACAGAATAATGCCAACATCTACATTTCATCACGACTTAAGGACGCTTATAACAATAATGATTTTGACAGGAATTTCTCACGATATTAATTTACTTATGATAACAATTAAGAGTAAACATATCCTGAACGAAGCAACAGTCATGCTACGCAGTGAAATGATTTTAAATTAACTTTCACATGTAATTTACTCCATCATCTTCCATACAGAAAAAAATACTATCAATTTTGAGATGGTGATCAAAATTGGACCACCAAGCCTGGACCGATGTTACATCAGACTTTCGTTGAGTGTGATGAAAGTGAAGAAGATAATGACACAAGGTGAAAAAAAAACAGACGGTGACAACACCCCCTTAAATAATTGAAATATGAATAACAACCCTTTGTATGCGTTCATTTAAGTGGCGCCACCTATAATGGATTTTATATTTATATTCAACATAATGTGGAGACTGTCCTTCGTATTTCCTCTGATGTTATTGTCTCGGTCTTTTTATTGTCCGTGAGATTATGTTCTGCTTCATTTCACTGTTAGTAATCTCCTTTTTTTCTCTCCTTGCAACACTGTATATGCTGTGGTGCATCCGCATTTGTGTTTGATTGCTTGTTTGTTTGTATGTTCGTGTGTGAATGTCGCCAGGGGTTTGACAGTAAGTGTTTTGAATGTCTTTCCCTGACATTGTCGCCATAGCACTTTCTATATAGACATATCCTCAGCCAGTGCATGTTTTGTGGATACTATTTTCAGTTTCTTGCGTGAACATCAACGGCGGGTACGGCTAGCCAAACAGGGGATGCTTACTCCTCCCGGACACCTGGTCCAACCTATAGCTTGCTAGCGGTCCGTCAATGCTCAATGTGATACTCTATTGCGAGCGCTGTTGAGATTGTCGTCAGGATCTTATTTAACTCGTTTGTGAACAGCGTAGGAGACAAATGAGTTAAAGAAGATCCTGACGATAATCTCAATAGCACTCACAATAGAGCAATATGTTGACCATCGACTGACCCCTAGCAAGCAGTTTCGTGCTTTAACATCGACGGCGGGTGCGGCTAGCCAACAGGGGATGCTTACTCCTCCCGGGCACCTGGTCCCACCTCTAGCTTGCTAGGGGTCCGTCGATGCTTAATTTGGTGCTCTGTTGTGAGTGCTGTTGAGATTATCGTCAGGATCTTCTTTAACTCAAAGAAACATCAAACCTTCCACAAATGTTCCCCATGGGGAGAGGGTGAATCCTATTAATTTTCAATGTCAAAGGTTAAAGTCAAGGTAAAATCCTTGTGAACTGCATAGAAGACAAAGAAATCACAATCTATTTACACGTGAGGATGATGCTATCTTAGATACAAGAATACGATTTTTTTACCTACTTACTATATAGAAAAATGTAATTCTCTTATTTTGGTCTATTAAAAATTCAGGGGATGTGATTGACAAAATGAAATCTAGAAATGTTTAATCCAAAGCGATTTATTCATACGACTTTTCAAATATGTACACCACGCTTCCTCACGACAGACAAAATTAATGATCAACTCATTAAATGGTGCCTGAGATCCTCTCCCTGCTTTTAATCGAGAGAGAAAACTTATATTTGTTCATCTGAATCAAAGGGGTTCTTCTCCACTACAGAATACAAATCATACAAATCATGGACATGTAGTGACCTTTGTATTGCCTTGTCCTTTCCCTTGGAAAACATTTATGGAAGATTTGGTGAGATATGATGGGCCCTTCCAAACCTCTTTAGAGAAGACAGGGTCCCGACCACATGTCCTCTCTGAATGTCAGTCGGACTCCTCGTGTGATCATATGCATGAACTCGGACTGCATTTCGTATGCCTTTAATTTTTTATATCTATCGACATATCCATCTGTGTTTCTTGGGTCCCTACGTCATGCTGTCTGTTTGTATGTTCATCTTACAGTGAGGAGGTTATACAACACCATTTGCTACTTGCGTGACAAATGGCCGTCCAAAGCCGGCACCGGTTACCCATTGGTCTCGTCGGTTTATGTGTAGTTTTTTGCGTTTGATGTTTACATGTCGTGTGTCTCTTTTCCGTCTCGTGCTGTACTCGTCTTTTGTGTTTTTGCATCGGGTGTTTTGGTGTTTTACTGTTGACGCTGCAACGGGGTCTTGTTGGAGATCTCCTCCCTTTTTTTACACCACAATTGTACGTTTTTCAAGATCTCTTAGTAATCGGAGAAGAGGGAGGGTTGTGCGTAATCCAGGATTACTACATCGTCTGCTACTGACGTGGCAGAAGACCGTCCTGAGTCGTAACCGATTGCCCATTGGTCTCGTTGGTTAATGTGTAGTCATATTTGTTTGATGTAACTCTGTGATTTAGCGTTCCTTGTACCATTGCGTCTTTTTCTCTGCATGTCTTCTTTGTGTTTTACAGAAGGTGTTTTTGGGGTTTGCTGTTGGTGCTGCAACTAGGTGTTGTTGGAAATCTCCATTCTCTTAAATATTCATCATGTGAACCCCTGGGTAGATCGTGATGTACGAGCTTCCCCGTTGGTTACACATGATGGTAAATATTTTACTTTTTTGTTTACTTTTACCTCGGTAAATACGATGGTTTAGCTCCTCGAGAAGACAATATCCATATGAAGGGTGATGTGAATATTGCTTTCGAGGGGATCTAAACCATTGTATTTACCGAGGTAAAAGTAAAATAATCATTTCATTACATGAAGACTCAAAATCATCGATATAAATCATGTAAACATTAAAGACTATCTGATCTTTTTTTAACACACGGAGAGCTGTTTGAATTTTATCATCTACCCGGGATGACGTCATTTGACGACGATGTAATGTTTGAGCGTTTCACCGAGCGGCTGTTTTAGCCAATCATTTGAAAAAGCGAAACAAACAATTTTACGGACAAAATTCTGTTATAGAATCTGTCATTTTTCAAGCGGTCTATATATATCATAAAAATTTTCGAAATGAAGTGTTCCAAATCTTTCCCTGCTAGAAGTTAGTTTCAAATACATTTTATGCACAAGAGACGTGTTTCAGAAAGTAAATCATAATCAGTAGTGGTTAATGCCGAATTGATTTTCAGACAAAGTCAAAAGTCTCTACGATTAAATAATACATTATAATGTCATTTGTAGGGTTCCGTACTTTATAACCACCTTGTTATTAATATTAAGTTATAAATAGATAATTCGAAGTGCTCTCTGTTTAAATCTTTATAACTTAGTCAAGATGGCGACCGCGCCGTCAATGCCAATTTTACACCAAACAATTGTTGAATGCGATGGCTGTGAAGCTGAAAAAGATATTACATGGTATTGTATTACTTGCCGAACTAATCTTTGTGACACTTGTAAAACAGCTAGAGTACATAGAAAGCACACGATAAAGTCATGGCTTGATCCTGGGTCAATAAGTGCTCGACAGGACAATCCGATTCCATGTGCCCAACACCCGGAAGAAACGTGTCGAAATTACTGCACAACATGTAAAGTGCTTTCTTGTCCGATATGTGTTGCTGGTACGCATTCAGGCCATCAATTTGATACCCTTGATAAAGTTTTGGAAAGAAATCTAAATTCTTTGAAAAGCAATTTAGCCGAGTTGAAAGACAAGTTCCTACCGAAGGCAGAGCGATCGATACAAGAGATTCAAACGAAAATGGATGATGGCAAGAAAAAAATGCGCGGAAAATAAAACTACGATAAAACTTAAGGTAGCTGCATTGACGAAGCAATTAGCTGAGATGGAGACAAGTCTCACGGAAGCAGAGGATGAAATAAACGAGAAATATTCACAAGATTTGTCGAAGCAACTCGAAGAAGCCGGTATCAAGAAGAAGCGAATTTCTGATAGAATCAAAGAAATCGAAGATACGATTTCAACTATGAACAAATCAAGCATCATAAATGCCCCGACAGAGTCCTCAGATTTGACAGTTTTCGAAACCAAGGATGTTAAGACACCATACTATCCAGGGTTTAAAGAGACAACTTTTGTTTTTCCACCTTCAGGATCAACTATTGGGGCTTCAGAAAAAGTCAAGGGGTAAGTTCTTTTTCTTTGAAAAACATGCATCGCACAATTTTTATCATTTACAAAATACTCCACTTCCTTTATAAATCGAATACCATAAAGTTGCTTTTCCCCATGAAATATTAGTACTTATGACAAGTCTTTATTTCGCTGAAGACCATTTCTCGCTATGGGCAATGCTTAACGAGAAGGGAGGAACTAGAGACACTTTGCTTACTAAATAGTTGGATAATATATAATATATGCGCTCTTTGCGCCTATACCCAGGTTCGATAGGGGTATATGCGCTATATATATCAATCGGAAAAAGAAATGTTATTGAAGGGATCGATCTAGTGACAGTTATACTGTAGAATTCATAAATCTGAATGTTGAATAAGTAACCAACTTCATTTCGTATTTACTTATTCAATATTGAACGTTGCAATGTTGAATAAGTAACGTACTTCTTTTTCCGGGATAAAAGCCTTATGTTGATGTGTATAGACGTAAGAAATGACGAAATATAGACGTGTGATGCTATTGTACAGTAATATACTATTACAGAAGAAGGTAGTAACTGTTATTTTATTGCTTTCGAAATAACAACTTTATTTCACGACCGATGGTGAAATATATGATACTGTTTTATCAGAATATAGAAAAGATAGCAAGCAACAGAACAGGGATTTACCGTGCTTTCCGGTTGCCCGATTGTCTATTGGTTGTGTACAAGGATCTAACTCGACATCTTTAGTATGTGTGACTACAAATTATGAAATCCGTAGATGTGTTCTTACTTTATCATTTTTCTAAATTCTGAATAAACAAGAGGCCCAAGGGGGCCACATCGCTCACCTGAGGAGACTGTATGTATGTTTTCAATCAAAGTCAAGACCTGAAGGAAATTGCTTTTAGTGAAGCTTTGAGAATGACAAGGTGTACAAGTTAAATTACTCCCTGCAAAGTTTGGTGACACTCTGTGCAGTAGTTTAAGAGGATAAGTCAAAAATGTGTCTTTCAAATAGAGCCTATAGAGGACATCTTGGATTTCCAATTGGCTCAAAAAACACAAACTAAGTAGAGGGCAATGAGTACTTGCGTCCTGTGAAGTTTCAAGAAATTCTGTGAAGCGGTTTCAGAGGAGAAGTTGAAAATGTGTCAGCCAATCAGAGCCTGTGGCGGCCATCTTGGATTTCGTATAGGCTCGAAAAACGCAAACTTGATAGAGGGTATGAGTACTTGCTTCCTGTGAAGTTTCATGAAATTCTGTGCAGCGGTTTCAGAGGAGAAGTCGAAAATTTGTCAGCCAATCAGAGCCTGTGGCGGCTATCTTGGATTTCTGATCAGCTCAAAAACACAAACTTGGTAGAGAGCAATCAGTACTTGCTTCCTGTGAAGGTTTGTGAAATTCTATGCAGTCGTTTCAGAGGAGAAATCGAAAATGTGTCCGCCAATCAGAACCTGTGGCGGCCATCTTGGATTTCCGATTGGCTCGAAAAACACAAACTTGGTAGAGGGCATTGAGTACTTGCTTCCTGTGAAGTTTCATGAAATTCTGTGCAGTGGTTATAGAAGAGAAGTCGAAAATGTGTCCGCCAATCAGAGCCTGTGGCAGCCACCTTGGATTTCCGATTGGCTCGAAAAACACGAGTTGGGTAGAGGGCATTGAGTACTTGCTTCCCGTGAAGTTTCATGAAATTCTGTGCAGCGGTTTCAGAGGAGAAGTCGAGAATGTGTCAGCCAATTAGAGCCTGTGGCGGCCATCTTGGATTTCCAATCGGCTCGAAAAACACAAACTTGGTAAAGGGCATTGAGTACTTGCTTCCTGTTAAGTTTCATGAAATTCTGTGCAGCGGTTTCAGAGGAGAAGTCAAAACTGTGTCAGCCAATCAGAGCCTGTGGCGGCCGTCTTGGATTTCCGATCAGCTCGAAAAACACAAACTTGGTAGAGGGCATTGAGTACTTGCTTCCTGTGAAGTTTCATGAAATTCTGTGCAGTGGTTTCAGAGGAGAAGTCGAGAATGTGTCAGCCAATTAGAGCCTGTGGCGGCCATCTTGGATTTCCAATCGGTTCCAAAAGCACAAACTTGGTAGAGGGCATTGAGTACTTGCTTCCTGTGAAGTTTCATGAAATTCTGTGCAGCAATTTCGGAGGAGAAGTCAAAAATGTGTCAGCCAATCAGAGCCTGTGGCGGCCATCTTGGATTTCCGATCGGCTCGAAAAACACAAACTTGGTAGAGGGCATTGAGTACTTGCTTCCTGTAAAGTTTCATGAAATTCTGTGATGCAGTTTCAGAAGAGAAGTCGAAAATGTGTCAGCCAATCAGAGCCTGTGGCGGCCATCTTGGATGTTCGATCGGCTTGAAAAACACAAACTTGATAGAGGGCATTGAGTACTTGCTTCCTGTGAAGTTTCATGAAATTCTGTGCCGCGGTTGCAGAAAAGATATCGAAAATGTTAAAAGTTTACGTCGGACGGACGGACGGACGATGGACGGACGACGCTCTATGACAGTAGCTCACTTGAGCTTCGCTCAGGTGAGCTAAAAACAACAATACTTGTAGGGGACCATGATTACTTCATTCCTACCAAGTTTAACAAAAATCTGTTCAGCGGCTCTGGAGAAGAAGTTGAATATGTATGAAAATCATACCCCCCCCCTCCTTCTTCTTGAGTAATCTAAGTAACCCGAGAGAGATAGTTATACAGAAGCTAAAGCAAAATAACAGTCCCCCTCCCCCTCCTTCCACTGTGTTATTGATAACTTTGTTCTATTCTTACATTAATATTTTGAGCTGCTCTCAATATTGTAATTTCAAAGTTGTATATCTAAGTCTTCACAAGATAAATTTGAAAATACTTATTCATCTTTTTAAAATCATTTAGTTTACTTTTCCATATTTATTAAATAATTCAAAATGTATAACATTTAAATGAATAGATAATCCAAAAATTTAAACCTCAAAAACATATATCAATATTAAAGAAAGACAACTCTTGCATACATGAACATGTACCAACTTATACGAAACTAAAGTTACCAGGGTACCAGAACTTGAACCCACAAGACTTGGGTCCATGTTCACAGTAAACATATCTATTCATGATTGAAAAAATACTCATTAAAATCTGTTCAGCAGTTCTGGAGAAAAAGTTGAATATGTATGAAAATCACCCCCCCCTTTCCTTTTCACATAAGAAAATAATTCATAAAAAATCAAAAAATTAAAATTTCAGCATAAGATAAATATCAAAGCATTTAGTAACTTAAATGTGATAAATGTGCAGTTAATGAATGTGTAAAATCATACACATATTGAGTTATTTAAAGAAATAGTGCAAAAATGTGCATTTCTGACAAAGTCCGAAACGACGTCAAAAACGCGTCAAAAATTTGACTTCCCAGTGGAACCAAAAATAACAACACTTCTTGAGACATCTCTCTAGATCATCCTGATTCTTTCGGTTTGTCTATACGTGCTTCTGTTCTGAAGAAGAAGTTTGTCAAAGGAGGGTACCCCCTGTGACCTACTTTTGCCTGTGGTGGCGCCACCTGTTGATGGATCCGGACGAAAAACAACAACACTTGTAGGGGACCATGAGTACTTCATTCCTACCAAGTTTCATGAAAATCTGTTCAGTGGTTTTGGAGAAGAAGTTGAATATATATGAAAATCACCCCCCCCCCCTTCCTATTCACATAAGAAAAAAATTAATAAAAAATCAAAAAAATTAAATTTTAGAATAAATTACTTATCAAAGCATTTAGTAACTTAAATATGATAAATATGAACTAAATGAATGTGTAAAATCATACACTTATTGAGTTATTTAAAGAAATAGTGCAAAAATGTGCATTTCTGACAAAGTCCGAAAAGACGTCAAAAACGCGTCAAAAATTTGACTTCCGAGTGGAACCAAAAATAACAACACTTCTTAAGACATCTCTCTAGATCATCCTGATGCTTTCGGTTTGTCGATACATGCTTCTGTTCTGAAGAAGAAGTTTGTCAAAGGAGGGTACCCCCTGTGACCTACTTTTGCCTGTGGTGGCGCCACCTGTCGATGGATCCGGACGAAAAACAACAACACTTGTAGGGGACCATGAGTACTTCATTCCTACCAAGTTTCATGAAAATCTTTTCAGTGGTTGTGGAGAAGAAGTCGAAAATGTTGAAAAGTTTACGACGGACGACGGACGGACGACGGACGATGGACGACGGACGACAGACGACGGACGCCGGACGGTGCGCTATGACAATAGCTCACTTGAGCTTTGCTCAGGTGAGCTAAAAAGTCCTGGTTAAGTTTTACGGTTTATTAAATATGAAACTAACATGTTGGTTATACATCCCACCCATTCTGCTACGTCTTTTGGTACATTTGTGGACATGACAATTTTCATACTATTTGGCCATATTACATTGTTTAGACTGAGGATCACTGACGAGGGTTAAGAACCCGAAACGTGCATGTCTGGTCCGTGCTGAAAATTCATCAGGTTTTAAATGATGCTATTAAGTTTAAAGACGTTAAACATTTAAACTACTTGGTGAGTGTCATTGCTGGTGGACCAAGAGTCCCCGAGGGCACATTTAGCCAAGTTCGATTTAAATTCGGTTGATCGTCTGTCTCTTCAACGCATTTGAAATTTTTTGTTACAAAATTTCTTGAATTTTCTAAAACGTGGGTCCTATAGCATCATATCCCACCCATTTTGCTTCGTCTTTTGGTACATTTTTGGACATTATACTTTTCATACTTTTTGGCCATATTACATTGTTTAGACTGAGGATCACTGATGAGGGTTAAGTACCCGAAACGTGCATGTCTGGTCCGTGCTGAAAATTTATTAGGTTTTAAATGATGCTATTGAATTTAAAGACGTTAAACATTTAAACTACTTGGCGAGTGTCACTGCTGGGGGACCAAGAGTCCCCGATGGCACATTTAGCCAAGTTCGATCAACTTCGATTGATTCTCTGTCTCTTCAAAGCATTTGAAATTTTCTGTTACAAACTTTCTTGAAATTTCTAAAACGTTGGTCCTGTAGCATCATATCCCACCCACTCTGCTACGTCTTTTGGTGCATTTTTGGACATAATAATTTTCATACTTTTTGGCCATATTACACTGTTTAGACTTAGGATCACTGACGAGGGTTTAGTACCTGAAACTTGCATGTCTGGTCCATGCTGAACATTTATCAAGTTTCAAATGATGCTATTGAATTTAAAGACGTTAAACATTATAACAGTATAAGCATCGTTCTACAAGTGTTCTAAAAAGTGTGCGCACAGTATATATTAGGAGCATATGATATTTCACAATGATATTGAAATCACCATCGAAATTCATGACTAAATTGGAATTCAGACGTATATAAACAAAGTTGCCTGAACTTAGGCGAGCTACATGTACTATAGCTTGTATTGCTGTCAATTGATCTATGGATATCTCGCACTGACAGACGAAGGGTTACACACTGGCGGAACTGACAATCATTTCTATTACATCAGTTTGGAACTTGATCGTAAAGTAAACGTTTGAAATTAGACTTATCTTCTCCCAGACATGGGTACGACTGGAAATATCCCTGATATAGAATAGATAGAAATTAATTAAAGATAAAAATAACTAATTTTCATTATTATTGTGGAGGAGAGGCCATGTGGTTACATGAGAAACATCAACAATTCATCGTTGCAATCTTTAGAAAAATGCTATTCAATGTCAATTGCTATTTACTTTGGTACATTTCGATAGATTAATCCACAATGGACCTTGATACGAAATTCGAAATCAATAGCTCCCACCGGAACTCGATACCAACAACCCTCAAAGACGACCACCCCATCTCTCTATAGTCAAAGTTCAAGGATTATCACGATTGATCTCGGAAATATAGTAGCCAACTTGATCGAAAAGATTACACAAAATAATAAACTTTGCAAAAGAAATCGTATTTGCTATATTCTTTCTTATCTTTAAACTTTCCAAAAATGTATAAAACTTAAAAATATTCCATCGCAAATCATCGTAAACAAGCCATTAAACGTGATCGATTGACGGAATGGACTCGTCTTTTTCTTGTAGACCGGAAATACGTAACGTAACTAGGAAATAACAAATATGGATAATGACCATAACCCTGTATACAGCACAAAATCGATAATTCAGAAAATCAGAAACCGAAGGCATACAAAATCAGGATAAAACAGGAACCAAGGCAAACAAACAAAAACCTCCACCACCCGATATGGGAGTGAGACCAGGTGCCCTGGAAGAGTAAGCATCTCCTGCTTGCATGCAACACCCGCGCTTCAATTCGGTAGAACTGTCACATCCGGTTACTTCCATTTCGGAAAACATAGAGTACAATTTTTGGTTGGATAGTTCAAATGATCTATGATAGAATATCATCCACCATTCTGGAGAGTGGGACATCATAGTGTATGACGAGTTCCCGTAGAACTTCCTCAGTGACGATGTTAGTCGTTTACAAACATATCCCTGTTTCAAGCTCCGAAGGATAGATACTGCTCACGTAATCCGCGAATATTGGATTATTGATGGACAACACATCGTCTATGTATCTGTAAGTGAAGTTGAAGTCAGAAGCCAAGTATATTTTCCCTTCAGAGACCAAAGATTGAATGAATTCAGCTTCGTACGAGAAAAGGAAAATGTCGGCAAGGAGTGGGGCACAATTGGTCCCCATCGGAATTCCGACAATTTGCTGAAAGACTTTTCCTCCAAACACCACAAAAATGTTATCGATCAGAAAATTTAACATCTGAATAATATCTGTTTCAGTATACTTATTGTCAGAATCGGACTTTTCTTTTACAAAGTAGGTTTTGTCATAGTTAACAACAATAAATTTGTATTTGCGATTACCGTTCTTACTTGTAAACCCGTTACTTATAATTTTTGCGAGTCTTTCTTTCAATTTAGAATACGGAATTGTAGTGTAAAGTGTCGAAAAATCAAAGGCTTTGATCGAATGGACTCTACTAAAATGAGTGGATTTCAGATGTTCCAAAAGTACCTTCGAATTCTTAAAAATCCACATCTGGTTGATACCACTGCGAGAATATACTGTCGAACAATATTTTTGAAGCCCAGATTTGATTTCAGATAATAATTTGGTGAGTAAGATCGATACAGATTTGGAAGAACATTTTGAGCTTTTCTCTGATTGGTCAAGTATATTTAGGAAGCCGTAAATTTAGAATAGAAATTGTCAATACATGAGACATATCAATTAACGGCATATTCTTTGGTGAGAAATGTAATTGAAGATAAATTTTTTTTTACAATTCCTAAACAATGTATATGAACCTTATCATAAAAAGAATATATAACAAATAAATATTCGAATTCAAGATAGGGAATTCCCCATCTATGTTTTTTTTTCTAAACATCCGGTCTACTTCGACGTTACAGAGAAGAAAATGGCTCGAACGGCCTGTTTAACAGAGTTTTAGAGTAGATATATTTAATAGTTTTGTAACTTTTCGTGTAGTTGTAACATATTAAAAAAACGAAAAGCACAGATTTATTTGCAAAATAGATTTAAGAGAAATTCGATGTTCAAGCGAGGCTGTTAGATTTCATTCAGTATGAAAGTGGAAAGTGATTGTCCTTTATCTATAAGGAAAATAGGTGCGGATATTCTTGTGGATCGTTTTCATCGAGCTCATTTGATACCTCCCTTTCAAAGCTGAGATATTCCCTCCTATTGCGTCTCCTATTACCTCCGCATTTCTAGGTAGGACAAAAAATTCTCGGGTGATGCGGACATTCGAAAGATATAACGTCAATTTAAATAGCCGATAAAATCATCAGTACAATTTCAAATAAAGCCTTTTCAATGACAAACTCGAAATAAGAAACGCGTCAAATCAGTGAGATTAAATTTAACGTTTTAAAAAATTTCTACAATATGCTCGTACAAAAGAGGGAAGGATTCAAGGTTATAATTACATACCAGAAATGTTTCAAATTTTAACAAATATTTTTAAAAGCGATATATCATGCAGTTGTATGGCTTTGAAGTATTCGGAACATTTAAATGATCATGCGGTGACATAATGCTGTCGCTGTTGCCTGAAAATCAATCGACACCTCTGTGTTCTACATCGAATTATCAACTCGTAAGAGACACAGTAGGGGTATCTCTTTCTGTCGCAACAGAGAGGAGGTCTGGATAAAAAAAATCTGAGCACTACAATGCCCTATGGATGCAAAGGTAACATCAGTAGCATAGGAAACTTAACAAGTCCTGGTTGTTCGAAGTCATGGCATTCGTAAATATAATAGGCTTAGATACATAGTTTCTCCTCCAATGACTTGGTTTTTGAATGAGACTTTAAGCCTACATCATACTCGTACCAAATTATACTCTGTTCCTTTACGGAATGAGTTAAAGAAGATCCTGACGATAATCTCAACAGCACTCACAATAGAGCACCAAATGGAGCATCGACGGACCCCTAGCAAGCTAGAGTTGGGACCAGGTGTCCGGGAGGAGTAAGCATCCCCTGTTGGCTAGCCGCACCCGCTTTCGATGTTCACGCACGAAAATGAAAATATATTAAATACATGCACTGTCTATGGTTCTGTCTTTATAGAAAGTGCTATAGCGACAATGTCAGGGAAATATATCCAAAACACTTACTGTCAAACCCCTCGCGGGGAACTTTTTTACGAGCTCCACATGGCAAGAGGCATAAGTGTGACACAAATGAGTTGAAGAAGATCCTGACGATAATCTCAACAGCACTCACAATAGAGCACCAATTGGAGCATCGACGGACCCCTAGCAAGCTAGAGGTGGGACCAGGTATCCGGCAGGAGTAAGCATCCCCTGTTGGCTAGCCGCACCCGCCGTCGAAGTTACGCGCGAAATCTACGAACGTACTAAGAATCTCATATTTACCTATACACGTTCCCCAGAATACAGACTACAAGAAGTCATCATGGACATTTCTACTTTTCGTTTATTTCAAGCAGTTAGATCAAATAAATCAGAAGAGAAAAAAAACCGCCCTTTCATTAAAAATACGGAAGGGTTCCAACTCTATACCTTCTTGACGACAACTCCACACCAACCTCTACGCACCAGTATAACATTCTCATCAGTGATGCTTCTAGCCAAAGTGCGAAAGAAAACGATCCAGAATATACCGCTCTCTCAACGATTTACTTACTATAGCACGCAATGGCGGAAGACATGAGTTGTTACATGCTCTGTCGTCACTACCAGTTATGCACTTGAAATCTATCTTGGATGAAGCAGAGGTTGCATTCTTAAGAAACACTGACTGATTCAGACTTAATATCATTGTCTCATTCGCACAGTATAAACTTTATCCTATTGTGAAAAACACCTCACCGAAAAGACGATTCATAAATATCCCGTTTATTAACAAAGGTTTTGATCGTCTAAACATCTCTAATATTTTTCGGGATCATCGCGTACAAAGTACCATTCCTCAATATTTTGAAAATTTAGAGCCACCTCTTATTTGTTATAAGAACAAGAAACCTATTCGAAACTTTGTTTTTAACTATAATAAAGTAACAACGGATCCTGACATACTCGAATCGTGTCCTGCTTCTTGAGAATGTGCAACTTCTAAATATCTCTAGGAACCAGCTGGCCATGTTGTTACAGGTGACTTTTCGATTATCCAAGACAGACAGCTCCGTGGTCTTCTTAAAAAAGGACCTAAGTATAGAATCCCATCCAAGATAGATTTTGTCAAATGCCGTGAAGTGCTTACGGAAGCCTTAGATAATTATACGAAAAGATGGTGTAAATCAGAAGGAGTCGAACCGCATGCTCTGAATGACTGGAAAAACCTCATTTTAGATATAACGGATATCCGAATAGATAACTTTCATAAAAACCCTCATCTTTTTCAAAATCCACATTCCAAATCAGAAAGATATTTCAAATCCAAACTAAGTAAATTACATGAAAAATATGTCTTTGCACAACACCATTATCATTTGAAAACGTTACTACATATCAACTTTGATTTCGGAACTGTCGTCTACTAATACATATATCAAAAGCAATGAAAGTGCATCTAACATTTTAGGCAAGCATAACAGTGAACTGTCTTCATTCAATATCTCTATTTCTAAATTGGATCTCCCCACACTATATTGCATACCGAAACTGCACAAGTCTCCTTACAAATTTCGATTTATTGCTAATTCTAGTAACTGCTCCACTACAATTTTGTCTAGAAATCTGACGTCAGCACTTTCTGCTATTAAAGAACACGTAACTAGATATTGTGAAACGGTTCTAAACAGGAACGATGTAAATTTATTTTGGTCTATTAAGAATTCAGGGGATGTGATTGAAAAAATGAAATCTGGAAATTTCCAAGCCAATACGATTTCTTCATACGACTTCTCTAATATGTACACCACACTTCCTCATGACAAAATTAATGATCGATTATCTAATCTCATTAAATGGTGTTTTGATCGAGAGCGAAAAACTTACATTTGTACATCTGAATCGAAGGGTTTCTTTTCCTCGACAGACTACAAATCATACAAATCATGGACATGTAGTGACCTGTGTAATGCCTTGTCCTTCCTCTTGGACAATATTTATGTTAGATTTGGTGAGGATCTATACAAGCAGGTTGTAGGAATTCCTATGGGTACTAACTGTGCGCCTCTTGTTGCAGATTTATTTTTATACACTTATGAAAAAGAATTTACCCAAAATCTTCAAAAGCAAAGAAAATTTGATGAGCTGAACTGTTTCAATAATACTTCTAGGTATCTGGATAATATTCTAACCATTGACAATCCTACTTTTGAATTATATAAGAATGAAATTTATCCACAAGAATTAACCCTTAACAAGGCAAACCTTTCAAATACAGAAACACCCTTTTTGGACCTAAATATCAAAATTGTAAACGGAAAGATTCATATGTGTATATGACAAAAGGGATGATTTTGGATTCAACATAGTAAATTTCCCTTGGCTTGACGGTGATGTTCCAAGATTACCGTCATACGGCATTTACATATCACAGCTCATCCGGTACGCTAGAACATGTACTGATATTTTGGATTTTCACAGTAGAAATTTACAAATTACCAAAAATCTTTTAGGTAAGGGTTTCCGCTTTCATAAACTAGTTAAGACTTTTTGGAAGTTTTACAAAAATTACAGTCAACTTCTTTTGAAATTCGGATCTATACATGCAACAGAATACATTACTATGGGTATTACACAACCTGTCTTTTATGGTGATATGATAAACAAAATAAAAAGGATCAAAGGTAGGCAGCATAACCATCGAAAATGCGCCAGAATCATCAAACGCCTTTTATACCGTGGATATGATCCTAATGTCACCAGACGGACACTAGGCTTGGTACTTGACCAATCTACAGTCTTGTACAAGCGCATCCTTGAGACTTGCACTCTGACTGACTGTGACGACGGGACTCCATGACGGGCCCTGTCCAGACCTCTTTAGAGAAGACAGGGCCCCGACCACCTGTCCTCTCTGAATGTCAGTCGGACTCCTCGGGTGATTACATACATGAGCTCGCTACAGCCGGCAGAGCACGGACTTTATTACGCATGCCCTCTTTTTATATCCATTTACATATTCATCTGTGTCTCTGGGGCCTCTGCGTTTCGCGGTCTTGTTTGTGTGATGTCATCTTACAATGAGGAGGTTGTTTTACACCACAATTGTACGTTCTTCGAGACCTCTGGGTAATTGGAGAAGTGAGAGGGTTGTGCGCACGTAATCCAGGATAACCACACTATTTGCTACTTGCGTGACAGATGGCCGTCCAAAGTCGGCACCGGTTACCCATTGGTCTCGTCGGTTTATGTGTAGTCTTTTGTGTTTGATGTTTAAATGTCGTGTGTCTCTTTTCCGTCTCGTGCTGTACTCGTCTTTTGTATTTTTGCATCGGGTGTTTTGGTGTTTAACTGTTGATGCTGCAACGGGGTCTTGTTGGAGATCTCCTCCCTTCTTTTCATACGCCGTCAAAATTTATTTCACTAGCGCCCTCTAGTTTTATGTTATAGAACTAAAATTTGTACATTTTCAAATTATTACAATATGTACAATGATATCTCTTTATTCCATTCATCATACAATAGTACACATAATTTTACAAAAAGGAAACACTTTACATTTGAAAATTCCATCTGACGGTGCTTAGCAGAAAAAAAACGAAAAATGGATGCTAAGGTAAAAAGTTAGTCGCAATGAAGAATTTTGTAATCTGCCAATTATTATGAGTTCTTCCATATATAAGCACGAAATGTATATCCATACTTGGTAATATGAAATAAATCAGTATTATGCATCTATGGATCTGAAAGGTATTGTAACTAAGGTGTATATCTCGTTGCTAGGTAAAATTGGCAAGTTCTGTGACATTTTAAATGTAAGATAAGATCCATCTTGAAAAACCACACACATAGCAAGATGAAGCCCCGTCATAAATAGTTAATTTCAATGATTGAAAATGGTTGCTATGGAATAAAATTGGTTGCTTTGGAGGATTTTTCACATCTTATATATATAATTTCTCATGTTTCTGCATATTACTGTAAGTCTTTCCATAAATGATAATACAAGATCAATACGAGGTAATATAAATTAACCGGTATCATGCATCTACTGAACTGAGTGGTTTGGTAAATAAGGTGTACATCTTGTTGCTAGGTAAAAGAGGTAATTTTAATGACCATTTTGATAATAGTTTGTAACATAAGGAGTTATCCTTTTATGAGGCAAACAAAAAATTGCATACATAACTAGATAAAGCCATTAATAAATGATGAATTTAATTAATGAAAATGATTGCTATGGAATAAGATTGGTTGCTATGGAGGATTTATCACATCTTATGTATAGAATTTCTCAGGTTTTGTAATTTGCGAATTATTGTAAGACTTTCAATACAATATTCTGAAATAAATATCCATACTTGGTAAAATAAGATAAACCGGTATTATGCATCTACGGAGCTGAAAGGTATGGTAACTAAGGTGTGTATCTCGTTGCTAGGTAAAATGGGCAATTTCTGTGAAATTTTGGATGAAAGATTAAATATTTGCAACACAACAAAATATATGAGCTAAACAAAAAATCGTCTACATAACAAGTAAAAAACTTACTATGAATAATTAAATTTTACTATTAGAAATGGTTGCTATGGAATAAAATTGGTTGCTATGGAGGATTTTTCCCATATTACACATAAATATGTCTCCCTTAGTCTGTATATCAAAATAAGAGGGAAAATTCATTTGTAATAAGAAACTTTATTTAAAATTATTTGATAGTGAAAATAATAATTTCCTGAGTTTCCTTAAAAGGCCTCCCGATTTTGTTCATAATTACAATAAGGCTATGATTGGCTAACCATACGCAATCTGTATTATATGTCCTGACTGTTGCAGATTTTAAATATTGAATTATGTTTTAGAGACATAATTTCAATTTTTCTAAATTTAAAAAATAGGCTTAATGAAACCATATGGCCTCTCCCCCACAATATTTATGGTCAATAATTACTTTATATTGGGAAATTTGCACACTGTAGGAAGATGAATAACTCTAAACTAAATCGAGGATTTTTTCATAACAAGAAAGTAAATTAATTCCCTTACATGAAAGAGGGATGATGTTAATATTAAGGATGGTGACTCATATAATAAGGAGTATTAAACTTTTTATAAAAATGGGCCCATATGAAGAACAATTCTCATACTTTAATTTTAAATATCGAAATATCAAGGTCGGTGTTGAAAATTTCGAGATATAGCTAAAAATAGATTAAGGGAATTTCTGTTGCTATTTTTAGACAAAAATCACCCATTTCCAGAAAAGCACCAGTAATTGAGGAAAGAATGTTATTATGTGATTTTTGAAATTTTTAATGAAAAGAAGACATTTTTCTTCAATAAAAAACATATATATGAAAGAAAATTACTTGATTTTAGGAAAGTAGCGTCCTTATCAATTTAATGTAAAAAAATGTAAAAATTCGTAAAATTATCATTTTTTGCCTAAAAAATTCACTTCAAAGGAGTATTAAACTTTTTTTCTAGTTATGACAGAAGGAATGTATAAATCTTGATCTTTCAATTGATACATAAAAATACATAGGTCGGTGTTAATATAAGAGCAAGATAAAGCTTTGAAAGAAGCTTTCGAGTCCATGATAACGTCATACCTAGATTTTATATATACAAATCATAGCGTCGAAACATTTCAATAAATGACGTTCATATCATAGAATCTTTTTTAGATTCATTTTTATTTAAACAAATATGTATTCCTGTAGTAAAGTCTCATTAAAAATTGACTCAACACGAAAATTGTTCTCGAATACTAGAAGAATGGGCAATATCATATTAGTAAGTGTCAATTGTGTAAATTGCTGGGAAATAAAGCAGTTCGTCGCATTATTCACTAAAATCTACATATTTTACTGACCTATTTCCGATCGAAATGTTAGAGAGACGATGTTTTATTTCCCTTATATATGTAGAATACACACTTCGATTTACATTTTCGTAAGCTTTATAAAAACTAAAGGGTTATGTCGGAAAATGACATATTTTAGCAACTAGGTCTTTCAAAATCTTGCAGTTTTGTTTTATGGAAGATAACATTGAAATATGTAGATGGAGACCTAGACCTCACAAAGCATGGCAGAAATTTGGTTAGACATCGAAACAAATCAAAGGGTGTCCAAATCCAGAAATCTGAATCAGATATTTGCATTTATCCTAGAACATATTTTGTATTTTCGCTTTGTGTTCAACGAAGACAAAGACTAATAATATAACAATGGCGTAGCTCTGCCTGAAAAAAAAGGGGAGGGGGCACAACATCCCAAAATTTCTAACAAAAAAGAAAAAAAAATTGGGGGATTAAAAACAAATATGGGTAGGTTTCATGTTCTGTATGCACAAATTTTAACATTACTGTTGCAATTCTAAATTTATAAGTACATGAATAAATGTTTGGCGAGCGGTAGCGAGCCAGGAATTTTTTTAGCAAAATATTGACCTATCAGAAAATACTTTCTATACCCTCTATCATTAACAAGTACATGTAATAATATTCTATATAGTTTGAGTTAAATGTCTTCATATACATTGATAAAGTAATATGTATATAGGATGGATCAGAACAGCTAAATTATTCAGAAAGTTTATAAAGAAATGACGAGCGGTAGCGAGCCAAAGAAAAATTTTGAAAATTGACCGAAAAATTGTAGATTAATGGTACAAAATGTTGCTATTTTAAACAATGTTAATGCATCATAAAACTTTGTGATTGAAAAGTGTGTGTGTGTGTGGGGGGGGGGGGGGCACAAACATGGTTGTGCCCCCCCCCACTTTTCAAAGTGGGGTTGGGGGGCATGTGCCCCCGCTGCCCCCCCTTCTCCTACGCCCTTGTAGACATTGTACATGTAAGACTTACTCAGCAACTTAAAATTATAAGATTCCTGTCAAAATATCAAGAAATGAATTTCAGTGGTGGATCTAGATTTGAAAAAAAACGGGAGGGGGTTCATAGTGCAGCTATAAAGGATACTGCTCATAGAAAATCTAACAAATAAAGAAAAAGAAAAGTGCTGGGCATAAGCCTTTCGTCCTGCAAGTAATGTAAAATGGCGTGGATGTTTACTCTTTGGTTTTAAACGGTAACCGGCGTCGGAGAGTAGCGATCCAGAAAATATGAAGAAATGAAGTATTGATTCTGTTTAAATTAAGTCATTATTAACAAAAGGGAAATCAGAACTTCAATATTCAATATATCGAACGAAACGGGATGGTTACATTTTGACTACATTTCTGGCCATGGGGAATATTTTTAAACAAGATTTCAAGAAAAATATTGAAAAAAACTTCTTTTTTTCCACACCACATTCGTCATATACAACTCATTTACAACTCATAGGTGATCGTGGACGTGGAGAATCAGTCAATAAGTATCCCGAGATGGTCCCCGGTTTTCTATATAATCCAAAATACAAGGCAAAAAACTCAATAAATTCTTCTTCCGCCTCAATTTTTTCCCCAAGCAAATTTCTGTAAAATGATTATCTTTATATTGAAAAATCTTAATTATTCAAAATGGTACATGTTGTAGAAGTCCTTAAAATATGATTGCCTCCTCCACATAGGACTATCAACTGATGATAAGATCACAATTAATGTTTTTATGTCATTCCCACGCATGAATTTTATATTACTAGCCATTATTATATCTTGAAATTAAAATTTTGTATTTTTCTCTATGTCAACGTAATAAGTGAGCATGGGGAAAGGGAGGGTGTGGGGTGGGGGAGGGGGGTTACAGGATGATTTCTGCAAGCCGTTTTTTTTCAGCAATTGTTAGAGCCGGATTTTTTTTCGTCGGCCCTTCGGGTCGGTTTATTTTTATATTTTTTAAATTTTCTAAATGTTAAAATTACTCTTTTAAAAGTTTATATCATTCAGCGCAAAATTTCGGCCACAAGATGTTTAAAATATCAAACACGGAGTGAGTATCTCTATATGTTGGATGACAGAAGGGGGGCTATTTTCATGATTCCTTCTGGCCAGAATCTTTCCCCCTAAAATATCCGTCCGGAGATTTTTATTTTTGGAAAGTACGTCTTCCTGCCGCCCCCCCCCCCCCCCCCTTCCATAAAATCACATGGCTGTTCCCTAAGATCACGAGAACACCTGTAAATTGATAGATTGATTGACTGATGGTACCATAATAGACTGACTAAAGAGTCGCCCCCTCTCTCTTTCTCTATCTTTATTTATTTTCTCTATCTTTATTTATGCTAAATCTAGGACTTGGGGGGGGGGGGAGGTTTCGCTTGTTGCATTCCCCTTTCCATCTGGCCAGACCCCCATGTGAATAAATTGCTTAGTTATTATTCAAGACTCGAAACACATACGTATAATATGTTTATGATATATGAATCCATTAAAACATAATATTAAGCAAAGCGTACCGAAAAGAAAGTTTACAGCTTCAACATAAAAATGTATTCCAAATCAATAAGTTTGGATGAAGGGGGGGGGGAATTGAATTTGCCACGATGTTGAAAACATATGTACAACATATAAATGACTGCACTGATTCGGCCCTCACCCAGGCAATACCAACCTTCCGGAGAGTTTGTCATAAAAAACCTACAATCTATTTTTAACACCTCATTGAAGATCGTAGGGGAAGAGCGGGATGGGGAAAGGGGGGGGGGGCACTTACGCTCATGAGCGTATATAATAGATTTATAAATATACGTCCCTGTTACGCCCAATCCCATCCAGTTCTCTGGAAAAAAATACGGTAGGGTGATGTTGAGAGATTGCAAGGATTCTTGGAATCGTCAAACACGTACAAATGTATATATTTACTCGAACAAGGTATGTTTTTCACTAGAGAGAGCGACATTGAAACAAAATTCTAAATTAGACTATGACATTCATAAAATGCCAATTGATCTTACGGGAGGATAAAAACTTTCACATTAGAAAAAAACCGGCTTGAATTTTTTTTCGGAAAAATTTGAATAAAAACGTACAGCCCGAAAGACAGACGAAAATAAATCCGGATCATGTAGATTCTGTGGATTGAAGAAAAATAAAACCCCATTTCCTCTGTCAGACTGAGCTAGTATATGTGTATTTAGCCTCAACCCCCTTGATTTGAAAAATCCCCAGGATCCCTTATGTATAATTATATTTTCATACACGCTACCTCTGCGAATAAACATTACGCTATTAACGATTAGAATCATGCAAAGTTTCCCATCTCTCGGATTGGCGTTTACACATTATTACTTCGAGTAGGTCCGTTGCAACAAAATAAAACGTAACAAAAAGAATACTAAATATCCTATTTGATTTTTCCCGGGCAGCGAGCGGTTGAATTTTCCGGTTTTCAAGAAAAAAAAAAAAGTCGCGCGGGCCCCAATTATTCAATTTAAACTACAATGTACTTCATTTCGATTCATCAGTGATGATATACGTTACTTGATATTACCTATGTACAGTCCTAAATCGAGCATTCTAATATCTAGCGTTTTATATTATGCGACATCGCCTGCGTTATAACGTCATGCGTATGACGCGATGACGTTCGAATCGTCTAATACGTTGCGCAGTGCTATGTGCGCACACGTGATGAGTCACCATCGTTAATTCACATAAAGATAATTTTAAAACAAGATCAGAAACATATTCAAGAAATTCTTTGTTAATAAGTTTATCAATTCTACACGTGAAGTACCAGCAGATTGAGTTTACTTACGTACAATCCCTCATCATTTCAGATGCTTTTGAAGAGTTGTAAACGACCTTGTCTTTGAGGGGTGGACATGGAATTATCTAAAAATATGTCCATCATTTTGTGCAATTCCCCTCCCAGGTTTAAATACAATATGTCATTTTCAAATGTCAGAACTACTTTCTCGCATGTTGTGGATTCTGTCAAATTATGTTTCGTGAAATAAACTTTGTAAAATTTCAACGATGTTTTCCTTCCATGACAAATTGCAGAACATTTATTAATCACACAACGCGAAGTACGAAGTATGGCTTGTAAGCCCGCATGGACTTACATAAATATTCTGGTGCCGTCGGCCTACACGAATCGGAGAAAAAAGAAATCATGGATTCTTACCAGAAAATGGAGTGTGCTTTGGTTCCTGTTTTATCCTGATTTTGTATGCCTTCGGTTTCTGATTTTCTGGGTTATCGATTTTGTGCTGTAAACAGGGATATGGTCATTATCCATATTTGTCATTGAACTGAAAATTCTCAAAGTGAGATAGTAGGACACAATATTTTTTTCGACGTGCTTTCAGATCAATTGACCATGTTAAAACTTTTTTTCTTTCGTATTTAAGAATTCGCTGGACAGAAAACGTTTAGAACATTTATTTTGAAAATTCAAAATAAAAAAAAAGACTAATTTTGACAAAACAGTGACACTTTAGTTGACCATTATAGACCAAGACTGTCAGACAAGAAGTTCCAAGAAATCAAAACCTCCTATCATGGAAACCGAAATACCTCCTTACTCTTTCGCAAAGATTGGCTTGGATTTATCTGGACCAAATCCGACTACACATATCTGGGAACAAATACATTGTTTCCTTCATAGACATATATTCGGGATGGCAAGAGGCTTTCGCAGTGCCTGACAAGTCTGCAGATCGAATTATACATCTTATTTTAGAATAAATTTTCACGAGATTTGGTTGCCCCCTGAAGATTATCTCGGACAACGGAACAGAAAACGTAAATAGGAAAGTACAGGAATTTTTAGACACGATGAACATTCATCACATCAAGACATCATATTACAGTCCACAAGCAAATGGTTAAGTTGAAAGATTTCACCGAATTCATCATGACGTTATGTCTAAGAAAATTGAAGAAGACGTCCAAACGTTGGATTTGTACCTGAATCAGACTCTAGTCGCCATTAGGTTTCATGTCAACGAATCATCGAAGTTTTCTCCATACTTTCTCCTATATAACAGAAAGGAGGGGATCTCCAACAACACTAGGTTGCAGCACCCACAGCAAAATCCCAAAACACCCATGCAAAATACACAGAACAGATACCCACAGAAAGAGACGCAAAAGGGACAAGGAACACCAACTCACAACATAGAAACATAAAAGACTACACATAAACCAACGAGACCAATGGGCAACCGGTGCCGACTTAGGACGGCCATCTGCCACGTAAATAGCAGACGGTGTGGTTATCCTGGATTACGTGCGCACAACCCTCCCACTATTCCGATTTCCCAGAGGTCTCGAAGAACGCACAATTATGGTGTAAAACAACCTCCTCACTGTTAGATGACCACACACAAACAAGACCGTAAAACACAGGGGTCCAAGCAACACAGATGAATATGTAAATGGATATAAAAAGAGGACGTGCGTAATACAGTCCGTGCTCTGCCGGCTGTAGCGAGCTCATATATGTTATCACCCGAGGAGTCCGACTGACATTCAGAGAGGACAGGTGGTCGGGGCCCTGTCTTCTCTAAAGAGGTTTGGACAGGGCCCGTCATGGAGTCCCGTCGTCAAAGATACGTTGTACTTCCACTGGACACCATTTTAAAACCAAGACGTAGATATGTGGGTGAATATCAACATCAAATCGCTCTTCAACAGCAGCACAAATCTTTTACATTGGTTTATAGAAGCATGAAAGAAGCTAAAAAGAAACAGAAAAAGTACGCAGAGAAAACAATACGGAGGAAACTTCCAGATTGGAGATCCCGCATACATAAGGAATCACAGAAAAGATAACATGCTTGATGTTAAGTGGCAACCGTACTTTCAAATTATTGATCAAACAGGACCACTTTCATTCATAGTGAAAAGTGAAAAATCAGCTTGATGGTAATACAACAAAGACACACGCTCGACATCTTAGACATGCAAAGATTGATGAATGGAAAATTCCGAGAGACTCCGAAGGAAATTTATTACGTAAAACGACGTACGCAATCCCGCCCGAACAATAAGACAGTGATGATGATGAACCTGTTCCTCAAGACGTTGCCATACGACACGGGATTCCATAAAGAGAGGATTAGTCTGACGAAGATGACATTCCACTTATGGAACTTCGGAGACGACTAAAAGCTCGTTATATGCCCAATACAAGTACGGAAATGGGCGATGAAACGAACATCAATTTTATTCCCCCTGCAGAGAGCTTACCAATTGCTTCGGAACAACGCTAGGATGAAAATATGGAAATAGACGCTATTTCCAAGAAATCGGAAACGTGTCTCTTACCAAAAGAAAAGGCTTCCCAACAGAAACTCGTTGAAAGTACTCTATCTCTGGATCTCAATATGCTTATGAAAAATTTATTCGAAATGACAAAATATATTACTGCTCAAAATGTTCAAATATCTGCATCCTAAACAATTTAGAAAGTTCAAAAGAATAAAAAATCATTTATAATTTGAAAGAAATGAAACCAAATTCCAAAATAAAGGATAAAAAAATTATTTAAATCAAGCAGTTTACAAAATATACCGATAAACAAAATATAAGAGACATAAAACATGGAATGACATAAAAACAGACGACGTGTAACAAGAATGAAAAAGTGCAATATTGTTTTATCATTTATATCAGTTAAATTTTTGATTGAATCAAAATAAATTACATTGCCTGTTGAGTTTTTATATATGTTGAAACAAGTTAAGTGAATGAAGTTTTGAAAAAAAAAGTTTGGAAATTATTTGAGTTTTGGAACAGGCTTCAAAATTATTTTTTGTAAATTCAAAATTTTGGTCAATTAAGAGGCACAGAGAAAACCCGATGTCATACATGTAACTACTAAGAACAATTTAGTTTGACATGCAGATAAATTAAAGCAATGGAAAATTGATGCTGTCTTATATAAACGCTTCTGTTGCTCGGAGAAATGACGATGCAAAATGCTTGATAAACAGTGTAGTTATGCAGAATAGCCTTGAACTTTGAGCAGCAGCTATCACAACGGAGTTGCCTGTTGTTAATAGAGAGAGAAATAAGAGTATACAGGTTAATCCAATGGACAGAAGACGGAAGCCGGAAGTCCGAAGCGGTGACGTCAGGCATCTCTCTGCACGATGTTACCCGTGTGGCCGGATGTTAAACCAGCCCGTCACGATAGCAAACGGAGAGACATTCGCAGATTATGGTAGAGTGGAATCTATCATAGCGATGTAGCGATCCACGCAGAATCCAGTGCAATGGACAACTTGCAATCAATGAACTAACTTATTTGACGCTTTATGAGAAATTTTATACCCCGTCGCTTTTCTGGGTGCATGGCGTCATCCAGATTACGGGAAGATCTTGGTAACGTCACTTATACCAAAATGCGTCAGAGGTAGATCAATGAAGAAGAATTGATTGCTTCGAAGAAACCATGAGATGCAATTTCGTGGGAGATGATGCCGAAGACGAGAAGACGACTTTGTTCTCGAGAGAATAGAGAAACATTTGGCTATAAATACAATTCCTTCCGTAATAAAATCGAGGTCCATGTTTTCGTTTTACTCGACGGAGATTACATAGAACACGAAGGAGGACCAAACGACGGGGAGGAACCATTAGATGCAAAGGATATCCAATGATGAACCATTAGAAGACAAAGAAGTATTATTTCAGTGAAAAAGCAGAGTAAATGTGAATATGATAATGCATTATGCTTATGTATGATGATACCTGCATATATATTCAATTCATGAAATTTGATTTTTGCATGGTATACATTGACCATTGATATGTTAAACGTCTTCAAATTGAATAGCATCATTTAAGAACAGATGAATTGGCAACATGAACCAGACATGCACGTTTCGGGTATTAGACCCTCGACAGGGACCCTCAAATCTAAACAATGTAATATGCCAAAAAAGTATGAAAGTTACTTTGTCGAAAAAGCGTAACGAAAGACGTAGCACGATGGGTGGGATATGATGCTGCAGGACCCAATTTTAAGAAATTTCAAGAATTAATTTAAATAAATGAAATACATACAAGAAAAAAAGACAGAGAGCAGTAAAACTTATTTATGTCAAGAGAGCAAGAACAGAATATTTTAGAAGATCTTTTATCATTTCGGGTGCATCTTTATGGAACTCTTTACCTGATTTTATTAGAAACTCTACAACATTGTCATCTTTTAAAAACGGGTATCTGAAGCATTACTTTGACTCTTAAATTACTACATGTATATTGATGTTGTTTTACAGGTACAGTGTATGTATTTTTGTAAATGAACTATGATATTTAGATTTTATTTTCTTAAGGTGATATGGTGGACTTAATTAACTTCATATGTACATATTTTTAAGACAGGACCACATTGTAAACTAGTTCATTTTGAAGCTAAATGTACTATCCTGTATAAATAAAGGAAATAAATAAATAAACTTTGTATATAAGTTTTTGTCAATCCGTAGGCTACTCTGTTTATAAGACTGTGTTACTGTCTATTTCTCTGTCATGAATGGTGTTTGCTAAAATATCTTGATATTCCTTATATCTGAGGGTGCCACTATGAACTGATGAAACACTTGTGTTTCTTCGACTTTCCATCGTATTTACACATTTTAAGGTTTTTGTTTTTGTTAAAGTTAAGATTAATTAAGTGAAATGTATTTCACAACCTGCATTTTATGGTGACATAATTAACAAAATAAGAAGGATCAAAGGTAGACAGCATATGTATCGAAAATGCGTCAGAGTCATCAAACGCCTTTTATACCGTGGATATGATCCTAATGTCACCAGACGGACACTAAGCTTGGTACTTGACCAATATACAGTCTTGTACGAGCGCATTCTTAAGACTTGCACTCTGACTGACTGTGACGACGGGACTCCATGACGGGCCCTGTCCAAACCTCTTTAGAGAAGACAGGGCCCCGACCACCTGTCCTCTCTGAATGTCAGTCGGACTCCTCGGGTGATAACATATATGAGCTCGCTACAGCCGGCAGAGCACGGACTGTATAACGCACGTCCTCTTTTTATATCCATTTACATATTCATCTGTGTTGCTTGGACCCCTCTGTTTTACGGTCTTGTTTGTGTGTGGTCACCTAACAGTGAGGAGGTTGTTTTACACCATAATTGTGCGTTCTTCGAGACCTCTGGGAAATCGGAATAGTGGGAGGGTTGTGCGCACGTAATCCAGGATAACCACACCGTCTGCTATTTACGTGGCAGATGGCCGTCCTAAGTCGGCACCGGTTGCCCATTGGTCTCGTTGGTTTATGTGTAGTCTTTTGTGTTTCATGTTTCTATGTTGTGAGTTGGTGTTCCTTGTCCCTTTTGCGTCTCTTTCTGTGGGTATCTGTTCTGTGTTTTTTGCATGGGTGTTTTGGGATTTTGCTGTGGGTGCTGCAACCTAGTGTTGTTGGAGATCCCCTCCTTTCATGTAAACCTACTCTGAAGGACTTATTGCATTTGAGGTTATTAGATTTCAGTTTTACCACCATTTCTTGTTTTTTTTTTTTTTTTTTTTTTTTAATGTTTTGTGTCCTTTTGAGATCAAAATAAGTACCAGCCAGCCAGGGAAAAGGACAAGCAAGCAAATTATTTTTCTAAAATTTTGAAGAATAATACGGAAGCGTTCCAACTCTATACCTTCCTGAAGAAAATTCCAAACCCATTTTTCTTGCACCAGACACGTGTTTCAAGTATTAAATTCTCATAAGTGATGCTTCTAGTGGAGCCACCAAAATTTATTTCAGCAGCGCCATCTTTAATGCTTTTAATTTAGATTTGTACATTTACTTTACAAAGAGTCGCGACTCCAAAATTATGTACGGTCGATTTAGTAGCAGATCCAAATAAAATGTACACAAACAGCTGACACTCGTTATCTCGAAGTCAATGGGCCCACTGAAAATATTTCGACATAAGCGGAGTTCGAGATAAACGTCAGTCGAATTTACTCTATATTTTGGAATGTATTGTACCACCTATAATGCTTAAGAATCATTTTGCTATTGTATTTTATACAATAGATATCGGGAGTTTAAAAGGCTACTCATGTTGATAATGCAAACAAACATTTTATTTCACAACGTAGAAATGGTTCTAGAAGTGCCATAAACGTATTCTTAACACTGAAATTTTACGAAGAGGCCAATTGAGAACGTCAGATATTTTTATTCTTTGTGTGTCTCCCCCCCCCCTTCCGAGCCGATCGCCTCGGCCCTGATATAATACCAGTTTGGTTGTCTTATCAATCTGTCATGTGCCGTTGACCTTCAAGAGTTTTAAATAATTATGTCATGAAAGTTGAAGGAAGACATTTGTTCGTACGCTATTTAATTTTCGTCTGCTAGATTTAAATGCCGCACATGTCTTCATTCTTCGCTTAACTCAAATCGCTTTATTTCAGTTACGATGCATCTTGCCAATTTTGTTTTTTTTTTTAGCCGTCGCTTAATTTTTTTAAGAATTTCAACATAACAAACAAGGCAATTTTAATTAATGAAACACGTACATATCATTGTTTCCTTAATGATATTATTATCTAATTAACTATTATCCTCCTTAATTTATTGATGTCACGGTCGATCAAACAACGGCGAAAAACTCAACCTGCGTTACCGGTACCGGTACCTAAGTTGTTTGTTTACCATGCAATTTCACCATTAATTTGAATGTTAATTGGTTTGTTTATACAAACATTAGAACTTCGACTTAACGAGTATAAAATACACGAGGAAAGTGACTTGGGACTTAAAAATTACTTCGAGATAAGCGAAATTTCGAGATAACCGATTTCGAGTTATCAAGTCAAATTGGTTAGAATATGAAGGAAAAAAGTTGGGACCGCCGCTAGACTTCGAGATAAACGGAATTTCGAGATAACCGAGTTTGAGATAACGAGTGTCAGCTGCATGTTCAAAATAGCATAGGAGGGATGGCACTAATATGTTAACCTCCTTTAATTTCGGTGAGAGTTTTGAATGGAATGACAAGTTTTCGAAATAGCAAAATAATATCTAGCATGTCAAATCAATAAGAAAGTACACTCAATTTGTAAAAGATTTATCATGTTAATGTTGCTATGTTTTATGACCATGAGATCAAAACCTATCATCACGAGGCCTCAACATAGAAAATAACACGCTAGCACACGCTATTTTCAATGAAACAATGAAAAATCTATTCGAAGTATTTCGAACGAAAATGGATACAAAAACAATTTATTGAATTACCCTTCATGAATCGGAGATTTTCAAGGAAATGTACGAAAATGATGGCGAAGTATGGACACTTACTCTCAGTATTAAAAGGAAAAAGAAACGAAAGTATACGAGCTATAACGCTAAAACACAACAATCAAGGCTTTGCACCTCATACATAACTTGGTCGTTTAATATTAGATAATAATGTCCTTATAATTTTGTCCTTATTATGTAGATGCCATCAAATGTTGTTCTTTCTTTACTATCTATGTACATTAACATCGAATAAATTTTCATAAAATTGCTTTTTCTGAGCTATTATCCAAGAAGAATTACTTGTTGGTTGCAAAGAAGAAGAGTAAGTATATTGAGAATGCTGAAATGTAAAATGAAACACATTTTCAAAATAAGTTACCATTCTAGTTGAAGGTTAAAAAAAAAAGATAAATCTTTGCTTCATCTTAACAAATATCAATGGAAAGCCGAATCAACTAATTTTAGGGCTCTTCAATTTATTAAAGATATTTTTAATCACCTGTCCTCTCTGAATATCAGTCGAACTCCTCTGTTGATATGATGCTATTCAATTTGTAGACGTTTGACTTATTTTGAGAAATTTATATTTTGATGATATTTATCTAATATAAAATAGTTTAAAATAGCCTCTGTTTTTCTGTTTATGTCTCAAATAAAACCTTTCAATTAACGTGTTCCAAAGGATAGTGATGAGAAGGGGAACTGAAATTGGACGCAAATACATGGGATTGGGAAATCAAATTTTTCATTGGCCGTCCGTCTGTGTCACTGTTCGTCTGTCAAATTTTTGGTGTCATGTAAACCCAATTATGACATTTTAAGGGGGCCTAAACGCTAAGAAACAATTCGTATAAGAGGATATTAATACTCCGAAATCTGCAAAATTGGATACAAAGAAGTTACATTTTCTTAAATATCTCTCTTGTTTTTCGTTATATAACTAAATGTGATATTCCATTCGCTAACGCGTTGTAATCGAACTCTTGCTCGCACGCTGAATTGTCTTTTATTGTTGTATTTCAACCTAGAAAACTAAACTAGTACAAGATTCAAAATCAAGACAGCGCACGACAGTATGATATACTAGCAATTTCTCCTTCATTAAACGCATTTCATACATGCTACTTGTTAAATCTTTTTCATTTGTTAAAAGAGAGCGAATAACATTTTTCTTTGTTTATTTTATTCATTTTTATAGTCAAATAGTTGATACTAATGAAAAAAGTTAAGAACGGAGGATAATAATAAAAACATGTTATAAGGAAGAGATTCCAAACATGACGACGTTGCACTGAATACAGAGGGACATATACGAGAAACAAGATGCCGAAGTAGACCTTCATCGCTCACCTGAGAACATTGTTAATCGAACCATTTATGTAAATGACAAATATTTATAATGACCATATCCCTGTATACAGCACAGAATCGATAATTCAGAAAATCAGAAACCGAAGACATACAAAATTAGGATAAAACAAGAACAAAAGAAAACAAACAAAAACCTCCACCACATGAAAAGAAGCGAACTACCGATATGGGAGTGAAAACTCCCGATATGGGAACTCCTGATATGATACTGTGAAAGGTGAAGCGCCATCGTTAATGTTTTTAATTTAGATTGTACATTTACTTTACAAATAGTGCACGACTCCAAAATTATGTAGGGTCGATTTAGTAGCAGATCCAAATAAAATGTATGTTCAAAATAGCATAGGAGGGATGGTTCTAATATGTTAAACTCCTTTAATTTCGGTAAGAGTTTTGAATGGAATGACAAGTTTTCGAAATAGCAAAATAATATCTATCATGTCAAATCAATAAGAAAGCACATTCACTTCGTAAAGGATTTATCATGTTAATGTTGCTATGTTTGATGACCATGAGATCAAAACCTATCATCACGAGGCCTCACCATAGAAAATAACACGCTAGCACACGCTATTTTCAATGAAACAATGAAAAATCTATTCGAAGTATTTCGAACGAGAATGGAGACAAAAACAATTTATTGAATTACCCTTCATGAATCGGAGATTATCAAGGAAATGTACGAAAATGATGGCGAAGTATGGTCACTTACTGTCAGTATTAAAAGGAAAAAGAAACGAAAGTATACGAGCTATAAAGCTAAAACACAACAATCAAGGCTTTGCACCTCATACATAATTTTGTTGCTTTATATTAGATGATACACATGTAATGTCCTTATAATTTTGTTCATATTAGGTAGATGCCATCAAATGTTGTTCTTTCTTTACTATCTATGCAACATTAACATTGAATACATCTTCATAAAATGGCTTTTTTTTCAGATATATAACCCAAGAAGAATCCGATGAAGAGTGCCAAGAATTTGTAGAAGAGTAAGTATATTGAGAATGCTGAAAGGTAAAATGAAACATATTTTCAAAATAAGTTAACATTCTAGTTGAAGGTTAAAAAAAAAGAATCTTTGCTTCTTCTTAACAAAGATTTATGGAAAGTAGAATCAACTAAGTTCAAGGCATTTTAATTGATTAAAGATATTTTTAATCACCTGTCCTCTCTGAATATCAGTCGAACTCCTCTGGTGATATGATGCTATTCAATTTGTAGGCGTTTGACTTATTTTGAGAAATTTATATTTTGATGATATTTATTTAATATAAAATGGTTTAAAATAGCCTCTGATTTTCTGTTTATGTCTCAAATAAAACCTTTTCAATTAACGTGTTCCAAAAGATAGTGATGAGAAGGGGAACTGAAATTGGACGCATACACATGGGATTGGGAAATCAAATTTTTCATTGGCCGTCCGTCTGTGTCACTGTTCGTCTGTCAAACTTTAGGTGTAATGTAAACCCAATTATGACATTTTAAGGGGGCCTAAACACTAAGAAACAATTCGTATGAGAGGATATTGAAATCTGCAAAATTGGATACAAAGAAGTTACATTTTCTTAAATATCTCTCTTGTTTTTCGTTGTATAACTAAATGTAATATTCCATTCGCTAACACGTTGTAATCGAACTCTCGCTCGCATGCTGAATTGTCCTGTATTGGTGTATTTCAACCTAGAAAACTAAACTAGTACACGATTCAAAATCCAGACAGCACACGACAGTATGATATACTAGCAATTTCTCCTTAATTAAACGCATTTCATACATGCTACTTGTAAAATCTTTTTCATTTGTTACAAAGAGAGCGAATAACATTTTTCTTTGTTATTCATTTTTATAGTCAAATAGTTGATACTAATGAAAAAATGACCATATCCCTGTATACAGCACAGAATCGATAATTCAGAAAATCAGAAACCGAAGGCATACAAAATTAGGATAAAACAAGAACAAAAGAAAACAAACAAAAACCTCCACCACATGAAAAGAAGCGAACTACCGATATGGGAGTGAAAACTCCCGATATGGGAACTCCTGATATGATACTGTGAAAGGTGAAGCGCCATCGTTAATGTTTTTAATTTAGATTTGTACATTTACTTTACAAATAGTGCACGACTCCAAAATTATGTAGGGTCGATTTAGTAGCAGATCCAAATAAAATGTATGTTCAAAATAGCATAGGAGGGATGGTTCTAATATGTTAAACTCCTTTAATTTCGGTAAGAGTTTTGAATGGAATGACAAGTTTTCGAAATAGCAAAATAATATCTATCATGTCAAATCAATAAGAAAGCACATTCACTTCGTAAAGGATTTATCATGTTAATGTTGCTATGTTTTATGACCATGAGATCAAAGCCTATCATCACGAGGCCTCACGCTATTTTCAATGAAACAATGAAAAATCTATTCGAAGTATTTCGAACGAGAATGGAGACAAAAACAATTTATTGAATTACCCTTCATGAATCGGAGATTTTCAAAGAAATGTACGAAAATGATGGCGAAGTATGGTCACTTACTGTCAGTATTAAAAGGAAAAAGAAACGCAAGTATACTAGCTATAAAGTTAATACACAACTGTGAACAATCAAGGCTTTGCACCTCATACATAATTTGGTCGTTTAATATTAGATAATACACATGTAATGTCCTTATAATTTTGTCCTTATTAGGTAGATGCCATCAAATGTTGTTATTTCTTTACTATCTATGCAACATTAACATCGAATAAATCTTTTTTTTTATTATTATTATTCACAAATAATACCTGAGTTTAGTATAATTTCCTTCGGGTCCAGGTACCCCCAAAGGATGAACATAATAAATATACATCTTAAATATATTTGCTAAGGTATCAACAATATGAGATTTATACGTTATATAACATAATATCGTACTATTGTAATGTTGTAATGTAAATAAGTTTAAATATGCTTATATGTCTGTATATTATCTATCTTTATTATATAATTGATTTAAACGTACTCTATATACGTAAAATACAACGCCCATCTGACCAGCGTAATCGGCAACTTACGCTGAGTTGCCAATATATTGGCAGCTCACGTCACCTGGCCCTGGAAAACGGCAGCTCACGCCGGGTTGCCCCAGCGTAGCTATAAATAGCGACGCGCAGGTGGCCCAGCATCTCAGTGTCTAGACAGTGTCTGGAGAGTACGCATCGTTTTGTCTTAAGATTGTAATAGTTTTATTAATACTTTGATCGTATCGTAAACTTGTAAATAAACTAAGAAACTTTATTCGGATTTGGATATTATCTTTTCACAGAGGATTTTACGCTACCAAGGATTATCATCACACCGATGATTTACACTACAATATCTGGATTTATATACATTGTACATACATTTCTACCGTGTACGCTACCAAAAAGATTTCATTACATCTATTACACAAATATAACTGAGTGACCGCAGTGGCCTACGTTACAACTGGTGGCAGCTCGTGCGATATAACCTACGTGATTTGTGTATAAGTGCAATTTTTTTTCTCGTGTGTGTAATTATTCATTATGGATATACAGGAACCGACAAAATTCGTACGCGTGTACGATTACACAGAATTTGGATATGTTCATTTCGTGCGAAAAGTGCAAGTGAAATCGCGAGTGGAATGCAAAGAATGCTTCGCAGTATTTCCAAAGTGCTTACATGGATTCTGGAAAACGATGTGAAGTGTGTGGAGGAAAAGTGAAACAATTTTCTTAAATTTTGTGATGAAAAGTAAGTATTGGTGTGATCAGTGAAAAGATTATAGTGTTTTTCGTGTGGATTCAGTGACTTAGTGTATATATTCCCCCATGACCTACGTGTGTATATTATATCGTTGTTATATATTAGTGAAATTATCGATTCGTTTTTATTTAGTGTACGGTAAGTATATTGATATGTGTATTTGATACCGTACAAATTCTGTGGAAGTGAAGTGATAGTGCGCGATCGCGTGTGATACATATATACTAAGTATATGTTTTGTGTTTTAATCAAGTGCGCGACCGTTTTATATTGATTTGTGCAGAGTGTGTAGTGTTTTGTGATTTATTTGTGCGCGTTCATTTTGTGACTGTTCGTGTGTGAAATAATTTTGTGCGAAGTGTGCATAATACTGTGACGATTTATTTGTGCGCGATTATTTTTCTTTTATGTGCTATCTTTATTTTGTGACTGTGCGTGATCGCGAGTGAAATGTTTTGCTCGTTAGTGCGTTGATAAATTAATTTGTGCACAATTAGTCGTAAGAAGAAAATGTGTGCGCTCGCCTTATAGATGTGTATTTTTATGAATCTGTGACCGATATATGTCTTGTGACATTGTGTAAAATCTGTGCGCGTATATCGTATAAAACATTATTTTGTCCGTAAGTCTGTCGATTAGTGTCCGACAAATGCCTGTGTTTTGTGCATTCAGTAAGTGAATAGTGCCGTGTTGTGTGCAATATTCGTGTGCATGTGTGTGATTCTTAAAATCTGTGACGAAAAAGATTTTATTCACGTGTGTTATGTGCCTCGTGTGAATTTTTATTCAGCGATTCAAACTGGATTTCTTTGCGTTGTGTGGAATATTTGTGCATATCGTGATTATAATAAATGTGATGATGCAACACGATCAAACGACATATTCACCCTGTGAAATGGAACTTACAGGTGAGTTACAAAATGAACCAGGGGAGATAACCCCTCGTGTGTCCGGACAAAGACAAAAATCACCGGTTTCGGTCAGGAGAAACTTATAAGATTCATTTAATGAAGCCGCAAATACATGTACACCGGTAGCTTCAAGCACACCTGTGCTTTCAGACCGACAAAATGTGCCGTGTGATGCAAATAGTACGCGATTCGATAATTCTGAGGATGGATGGACTTGGATTTTCAAACTATGGACGATCATTTCAGTTCTGATTGGATCACTGTGTGCCGTGTGCTATAAATACTTTCCTGGATATTTGTTGCTGGTGATGACGAAGGAAGTGCTTGTGACGAGTGCCTGTGTTTTCTTAATAGGATTATTCATAGGACTTCTGTGGAAGTACTGTTTCCGAAAACGACAAAATATACGTAATCCAAGGAACGTAAGATTTGATTCTCCCCTCGGGAGTAATGTGAATTTCCCTAGATACGATTCATCATACTTAGACGAAAATATGGGTGCCATTGGTAACCCTGTGCAACGCGCTAGTTTCTCGCAACAAGTCCCTGTGAAACGGATATTCAAAGGAGATGGTGAGGATATATGGTCCGAATTTATTCGATATTTTGTAAACATTGCGACAATAAATGGCTGGAATGAGGAGATAATTCGCATTATTTTCTTTACTGTATTACGTGGTCAGGCAGAAACTTATGCTTATGGACTTCCTGTGGGAATAAGAAATAACTGGACTGAATTAAAACGGGCCATGGACGATAGATTTGGTCACCGTGCGATGAAAGAGAGCTATGTTGCTGAGGCTAAGATGCGAAAAAAGAAGCAAAGTGAGACTTTTAGACGTCTCTTTCTGTGGGTATCTGTTCTGTGTTTTTTGCATGGGTGTTTTGGGATTTTGCTGTGGGTGCTGCAACCTAGTGTTGTTGGAGATCCCCTCCTTTCTTTTAGAGATTTTGGACAGGCCATAGAGGATCTATATCGCAAGGCATACCCCGACAACAGAGATTACGTACAGGAAAGTAGCATGAAAACTTTTCTCGATAATTGCAGCGAAGATCACGAATTTCGCTTCGCAGTAAAACGAACAAGACCAAGGAATCTACAGGATGCTGTAACTGCCGCAATGCAAGAGGAATGCATTAGGTTAGGCGAAAATCGACGGGAGGATATTGTGAGACCAAACAAACGTGTTCTGTATACTGGAAACGAGGCGATGCAAAAAGTGCGCAATAAACACGATGTTCAGTCGAAAGCTGGTGAACTCCGAACCTTTTCGCAAAAGAGATGTTTTATTTGAATTCTGCAGACCATTTATCCAGGAACTGTCCGAAAAAAGATAATTGTAGAGGGAATTACCGTCAAAACCGCACCGACAACCATTCGAAGTCGTTAAACGACTCGAGACCGAGGCAGTAGGCCATGCACCGGTCGAGAAGCCAGAAAGGCCTAGTACAACGCTATATTGTGATCCGATTTTCAACGAAGCAGAAGTAGTTAATGAAAGGACACACGGAAAGCACGGAAGTGTTATTCAGTCTGAGATTACTGGAGAGGTGTGTACCAGCGAACCTGACTGGTGTTTAAAGTCGTCGTCAAACGCATTGGATCGTTTCTGTGCAAATAAGGTTAACCACGGTGATCAGTCAGTGTTCGAGAGCAGGAGCGAACTCAGGATTCCCGGAAGAAAAGGGTTCTTTGTGGATGGACTGATCCAGGGAGCTAATGTGACATGGAAAGTGGATACTGGTGCCCGTAGATCATTTATTACCGATGATACCTACTACAACATGTTACCCGATAGTAGGCCATTACTAGAACGAGTACGGAGTAAATTTATAGCGGCGGACGGACAATTTATAGACATACTAGGGACAGCGATAATGATTCTAACTTTCGGAGGAATGAACTTTGAATTTCGGATATTTGTGGGAGGAGTTACCCAAAATCTTTTAGGTGAAGATTTTTATGTGAAATACAAGTGTAATTGGGACCATGACAACTCAGAATTTGTTGTGAAGTTTGATCCTAATGAAGGAGAACGAACAAATAAAATATTTTGCGCCGAAACTATGGAAATCAATGCGGGACAGGAGGCTATTATTCCGTCGTATCTTTCGTATGTAACAGAGGAAGAGGGATTACCTATGTGTTTACAGAAATTTGCTCAAGCTCATGAATTAGTTTTAGCGAGATCTTTACTTAGTGCGCGTGATCGTGATGTGTGTATCCGTGTGTACAATCCAGGAGTGGAACCAGTAGAAGTGAGGAGGGGTACAGTTATTGCGTTATTTATTCCGGTTCAGTGTGTTAGTGAACCGATTAGTGCTACGAGTGATGTGAACGTAGTACGTGAAGAATGTGAAACTACATGTAGTGATTTGCCGGTGCATTTAAAAGCTGCTTATGAGGAAGGATGTGAAAACCTCAACGAGGAGCAGTGTATGAAGTTTAAGGAATTCCTAATTAGAAGATGTAATGTGTTCGCGAATCCGAATGGGAAGTTGGAACGAGTAAAATTCGGAGAACACGACATAAAATTGAGTGATGAGAGACCATTTAAAGAAGCACCGCGTAGAGTACCTATATTCAAGAGGGAAGTTTTAGACGCGGAGATAGAGAAGTTAGAGAAGCAGGGTCTCATCAGAAATCGAATAGTCCGTGGTCTTCACAGTTGGTTTTAGTGAAGAAAAAGGACGGAAGTTGGCGTGTATGTGTAGATTACCGCCGTTTGAACGCTTTAACAGTGAAGGATGCGTACCCCATACCGAGGATAGAAGATGACCTTGATGACCTGAGTGGATCAACGTGGTTTTCCTCACTAGATTTAAATATGGCGTATCACCAGGTTCCAATGTCAGAAAACGACAAACAGAAGACTGCATTCGCAATTCCTCGGGGAGGATTGTACGAATATACAGTGATGCCTTTCGGATTGTGCAACGCTCCTGCAACTTTTCAACGCATCATAGAGCGAGCATTGATAGGACTTCAGTGGAAAATAGCCGTTTTGTACTTAGATGACATCGTAGTTTTCGGCAGAAATTTTGACGAACATATGGAAAATTTGGAAAAAGTGTTCGATCGATTAGACGAAGTGAATCTTAAAGTGAAAGCGAAAAAGTGTTCATTTTTCAAGGAGGAAGTGAAATTTCTAGGACACGTAGTATCAGCCAGAGGAATACAAATGGATCCAGGAAAATCAGAATCAATAAGAAACGCTGCAAAACCAACCAATGTTAGTGAACTTCGTAGTTTTATAGGATTAGTGTCATACTACAGAAAGTTCATAAAGGATTTCGCAAATATTGCGCGATGTTTACATGGATTAACGAAAAAGGGAAAGAAATGGGAGTGGACGGAGGAGTGTGACCATGCCTTTCATACTCTGAAACAGAAATTGGTGAGTGCTCCAATCCTAGGATATCCGGATCCGGAAGGAGGACATTTTATTCTTGGTACCGATGCGAGTAATTCTGCGATTGGATGTGTTTTATCGCAAATTCAATGTGACAGTGAAAAAGTGATCGCTTATGGAAACCGGGCTCTGTCAACTGCTGAATGTAATTATTGTGTGACGCGCAAAGAGATGCTTGCAGTGGTGTATTTCATGAAGTATTTAAACACTATTTGCTAGGACGTGAATTTGTGTTACGAACTGACCATGGATCTCTTACATGGTTGCATAGATTTAAAGAACCGGACGGTCAAATGTGCAGATGGTTACAACAAATAGGCCAGTTCAATTTTAAGATTGTGCACAGAGCCGGTAAAAAGCATAGTAATGCTGACGGACTTTCAAGGATTAAGATGACCGAAAATGACACCGTGTGTAGACAGTGCAAACGGAAATTAGATGATGAATATTACGGTGTGCGAGAGAGTCACATAGAGGACTTGCGAAATGATCGAAGTGGTATCGATATACAAAGTGATCAAGCTATATGTGATATTGAGTTTTTGTTTGCGATAAGTGACGATAAAAACGCGAAAGAGGATTTAAAATCAAAAAGAGGGCGACGAGAGAATCGACCTAGGAGAGCTAAACCTATTCCGGTGCCAGATGCCGATTTATCGTTTTCCGGAATTCGAGAACTACAGGTTAAAGACGACGTACTTGGACCCGTAATGGCTTTTATAGAAAAGCATGGTTCCAAAGTTAAACCGAAATTCGAGTCAATAAGTCATTTACATCCAGAATTTAAGTTTTGGTTAGGACGTTGGGAAGTGCTCACCGTGTATAATGGAGTACTGTGTATTCAGTGGATTGAGGAGAGTGCTACGCGACTAAGAATATGTACGCCAAAAGTGTTACGAAGTGCAATTTTGTGGTATTTACACGACTCGCCGACATCTGGACATCAAGGGATTCAAAAGAGAATAAACAGAGCAGATATGAGTTCATATTATTGGCCTAATTTTCATCGTGATATCACAGATTATGTGAATTCGTGTGATATATGTGAAGAAAAGAAGAATCCGCCGAGGAAAAAGAGACATTTTATGCAAAGTTATATTGCTGGAGGACGATTTGAGCGGATTGCAGCCGATTTAGCAGGACCTTTACCTAAAAAAGAGAATGGAAATGTGTACTTGTTAGTTGTGTCGGATTATTTCACGAAGTGTATGCGTTACCGAATATTGAAGCCGAGACCGTGGCTGATGTGATTTTCCGTGGTTGGATCAAGCGTTATGGATGCCCACTAGAACTCCATACAGATCAAGGTAGTCAATTTGAGAGTCAGTTATTCTCTCAATTGTGCACTGTTATGGATATAACGAAAACAAGGACTACCGCATTTCACCCTAGATCCGATGGTATGGTGGAGAGGTTAAATCGTACTTTTAAGGAAATGCTATCGAAATATGTGAATTTAGTGCAAACGGACTGGGATCGTTTTATAGACACATTATGTATGGCATATAACACATCTGTTCACGAAACTACGGGAATAACGCCATATCGCATGATGTATGGATGTGAAATGAAAGTGCCGATAGATGTGATGAGCGATTTTATGTGTTTCGAGGAAGAAATTCCCGTCAATCGTAGTGATTATGTGCAGAAAATGTGTGAAAATCTCGAAATGGCGCATAAAATTGCCAGGGACAATATAAGAAAATCAGTGAAAACACAGAAAAGGAACTACAATCGCAATATCGTAGAAAAGAATAATGACGTTGGCGATACAGTGCGACTTTATCAACCTAAACAAGTGACCGGAACTAAGATTAAATTGTCGAGAAATTGGACAGGACCGTGGATTGTGCTAGAAAGACTTTCTAATGTGTGATACAAAATTCAGCATTCCAGGAACTTTAATCCGAAAATCGTTCATGCCGACAATTTGAAAAGAAATCGCACAGGAAAAACTGTACGTCGAAATTTAGAAAGATTTGTGCTGCGTGAAGCAACCAAGAAAGTGAATGAGAGTGTGAAGGAACCTGATATCATTCCTGAACTTCCTGATAAAATTGTGCAAGAAGAAAATAGTTCTCGTGATATAGTGAAGGAAAGAGATACTTTTCGTGACATCGTGAAAGAAAATAGTTCTCGTGAAGAAGAGGATGATGATATTCCTGAATACGAAAGTGAGGATGAAACAGAGAAAGCGACTACAAAAATGAATAAGAAAGAATCTACCGCTAGTGAAAGTGAAAAATTAGAAAGTGATCCTATGAAAACAAGGCGTGGCCGTGTGATCAAACGCCCTGTTCGTTTTAGAGAATAAAAGCACGTTTTAGTTTTCTGTAAATAGTAGTTATCAGTGAGCGCTCACCAGTAGTTTAGTTCGTGTTATATGTATTTGTTATATTATCAACGTTGGATTGACATACTACGGACGTTGCCCGGAGTCCCCGTAGTATATTTGGATTTATGTGTGTTATGTGTATTTGTTATATTAGCAACGTTGGATTGACATACTACGGACGTTGCCCGGAGTCCCCGTAGTATATTTGGATTTATGTGTATATGTGTTTTCTGTGTTATATGATATTATCAACGTTGGATTGACATACTACGGACGTTGCCCGGAGTCCCCGTGGTATATTTGGATTTATTTGTATTCGTGTTTTCTGTGTTTTATAATCAACGTTGGATGGACATACTACGGACGTTGCCCGGAGTCCCCGTAGTATACCGGTATATGGATTATCATAAATGTGTGTGTAATAATAATTCAATGATTCTTTCAGCGTTGGACGGAATTACTACGGACGTTGCCTGGAATCCCTGTATTATGGTGTTAATGTGATATTAGTGTACCATTCTACAAATGTAATCTTGTGACTTCGTAGTATAACTATCTATTGTGAGCTGATGCTGTCTTAAATTGTTGAATGGACGTACTGCGGACGTAACATTGGATCCCCGTAGTATATGGAAAGATGATTGGAGTCTGGACATACTACGGACGTAGCTCGGAATCCCCGTAGTACATGTATATGGAAAGATGATATTGGAGTTGCTACAGTCGCATCCTTGATTCCCTGTAGTATCAGATGAACGGATGAACTACGGACGTAGCCTTGGATCCCCGTAGTTTTGACAGGATCAGATGAACTCAGATGTTTCAGACGTTACCATAGAAGTGAACTGAACTTCAGAAGTGACATTTCTTAAACTACGTGGATGCCCCTCGATATTTGATGAACTTTTGCGAAGAACAGAACTATGTGCATAGACACTGTTGTGAATATCATTGACATTTTGATATGACTTTTTATCTTTGAAACTATTCTTTACATTATCATGTTGCTTTATTATGATTGATTTTATTTTGAACGGAGTCAAAATCTTAGGTGGGGGGAGTTGTAATGTTGTAATGTAAATAAGTTTAAATATGCTTATATGTCTGTATATTATCTATCTTTATTATATAATTGATTTAAACGTACTCTATATACGTAAAATACAACGCCCATCTGACCAGCGTAATCGGCAACTTACGCTGAGTTGCCAATATATTGGCAGCTCACGTCACCTGGCCCTGGAAAACGGCAGCTCACGCCGGGTTGCCCCAGCGTAGCTATAAATAGCGACGCGCAGGTGGCCCAGCATCTCAGTGTCTAGACAGTGTCTGGAGAGTACGCATCGTTTTGTCTTAAGATTGTAATAGTTTTATTAATACTTTGATCGTATCGTAAACTTGTAAATAAACTAAGAAACTTTATTCGGATTTGGATATTATCTTTTCACAGAGGATTTTACGCTACCAAGGATTATCATCACACCGAGGATTTACACTACAATATCTGGATTTATATACATTGTACATACATTTCTACCGTGTACGCTACCAAAAAGATTTCATTACATCTATTACACAAATATAACTGAGTGACCGCAGTGGCCTACGTTACACTATACGATGTGCGTGTGTTTATCCGTATTTTAATAACCGAAAATAGTCTATGTGATATTGAATACGACTTACTTCCGTTAAAAAAATCGTGCAGAAATTTTCTAATACGTGTCAGATTTCACATTAGACATTCAGATAGATAGATTCAGGTGGACAGACTAGCTGTAACATTTAATGGGCTGTGTTGTATTGGACGGAGATTGAACTGTCATAAAGGTATGTACTAAGTGGGACGATATTTTAATACAGAAGACTAGGTATTCAAGTAATACAGTCAGTAGTAAACAAGTAATATAAAACTATTTGTATTAAAAGGCGAGTTTAGAATAATAATACGTGAAATTTAAACTTCGATGATTGTTTAAGGGTTCGCTAAAGGGAAAAATTAACCCATTTTGTATATTCAATAACTAAGTAATTTCCATAGAAATGCATACCTTTATATATATCAAAATGTTCGTATTGATGCGTACAATTCACAGATTATGTTTAAAAATGTTCATATATCTTTATATGGTCCATTCAGCCAGTTCAAGGTGTCTTAGTCTCGAGGAAATCCAGCTTCTACAGGCAAAGTTCAACAACTGGAAAATCATAAGAAAAATATAGCTTAAGGGTGTATCTAGGGCAAGCTAGCAGTAAATTACAGTAATTCATAAGATATAAGCTATATAAGCTTCAGTAAAGTACTGGGGTTAGATGAATTGTGACCATATTTGACAAGGGACTACTTTCATTTTGCAGAAAGTATGGAAGCCCATGTGTGATATTTTATAATATGATACTGGTTATGTTCAGGAATATAAGTTTAACATCTCCTTATTTTACCAGAAATAGAATTAAATTAATATGGAAAATTATATAATGTATATCAATGAAAGATATTAACCATTTATGCAAAACTTCAGACAAGGGAAAAAGAAGGGGGGGGGTCAAAGTGACAAGGAACATTTTCCTTCAAGTTTACTTCATCTTCACTTGAGCAAACTGACATTATACATGTATATGTACCTACTTCTTTTGTAAATCAGTGACTTATCAGTGGTGCCTCATCAGTGTATCCATCAGGAAAGGGACATCAATGGTGATTCTTCATAATTTCAGGCTAATCAATATGGGTTCTTCTATGTACCTAAGATAATTTGACATACAGTGTAAAATTGTGATGAAGTGAGATTCCATTTTACAATGATTGAAATGCTGATTGTTTAAAAATATTTGAAAAGTAGACCTTTACCTTCTGCTTCTGCCAGGGAGTAAGTCAAAAATGGTGGTTACTCAGAAATGCTTCGTAAATGGTTGTTCATCAGGAATGGTTCACAAATGTTGGTTCACCAGCAACTGTTCATAAATGGTTGTTTGTCAGGAATGGTTCACAAATCAACATGGGTTCCTCTATGTACCTAAAATAATTTGACATACAGTGTAAAATTGTGATAAAGTGAGATTCCATTTTACAATGATTGAAATGTTGATTGTTTAAAAATATTTGAAAAGTAGACCTTTACCTTCTGCTTCTGCCAGGGAGTAAGTCAAAAATGGTGGTTACTCAGAAATGCTTCGTAAATGGTTGTTCATCAGGAATGGTTCACAAATGTTGGTTCACCAGGAATTGTTCATAAATGGTTGTTCATCAGCTATGGTTCACAAATGCTGGTTCATCAGAATTGTTCATAAATACTAAAGTAGCGGTACATCAATTGTGGTTCCTCAGAAATGGTGGGGTTCCTCAATATACCTAAATAATTTTGACAAACAGTTATTTTGATTATAAGGAAGATTCCAGTGTACTATGGTTGTAAGTATGATGGTTTCAACATATTCAATTTGAAAAGCAGACTTTCTCTCATTCAAGAATTAATTTTCACAAAACACAGTGAATAATTACACAGGTGTTAAGATGACATTTTACGCTTTGATTAATCCCTGTTATTTTGCAGTTTTTATAAACAGATGCCATGTATTTTTACCACCTCGATGTTAAACACACGATTTACAAAGATTTCCTACATGTATGTGAATTACTGATTTATTTCAACCCCATACCTGTACATCTATTTATATGTCACAAAATTGAACAGATCCAGCTTGGTAATCCTGAACCAAATGGTCGATTTCATATGCACCATCTTGTCCTTCATAAAGAACTTCATACAAAGCATTTGCAGCACCGTCAATACCAGAAAGTAAAGATATAGCTGTCCCTTTATACCACTCTTTCTTTTGAGAATCTTCGTCAACTACCCATTCATGGTTGATACTTCTGCCTAAAAACTTTGTCGGCCTCTGTCTTGTACGTCTGAAATCAGTAAATTGAAACAATTAATGACACCGATGACAGATTTATACCATAATTTTTTACCTCGACCTAGATATTTGACCTATATATTTAAAAAAACTGAAGATTGGCGTTATCTTTTGAATTGTAAGTGATAGGGCTTTTGATATTCATATGTGTATTCCTTGTAAAAAGACCTTTCTACACATACCATTATTTTTTATTCAGTGACCCTGACCTAGATATTTGACCTTCTTTAAACAAAAATATAAGGATTGGCTTTGGCAAGTGATACAACTTAATATTTCACACATGTATGATGAGTCCTTTCTTTTGTTACCAAAACATTGTAAGTAGTGACCTTGACCTAGATGATTGACCTTCTTTTCCGAAAATTTTAGATTTACTATATCTTTTAATTGGTAAGTAAGAGGTATAATATTTCATAAGTGAACTTCAATTGACAAGACTTTCCTACCGATACAAATAATTTTGACCCAAGTGACCTTGACCTACATATTTGATCCGCTATTTGAAAATAATCCCCATCGCAGGCAACACAAGCACTCCATGGATAGCAATTTTTGCATTTATATGCATTGCAAAATGAAAACGTTGTAACAATATGTGTTGACAGACACATAGAGTCCATAAGTTAGATGTCCCCTAAGAAATGATAACCGTAATTATTCTATGTTATTAGTCAGAAAAAATACACTAAGAAAATCCAATGAAATGGATTGTGCATTTTTTTCACACACCGAAATATACAATCATGGATAGAAAAATGATTATCCTTTCAATCATAAATTTGACCTACCGGTAGAGACTTTATTTTTGTATTTATTGATTTGGAAATGATCAACAAATAAACAATGTTATATTATGCGTTTTCGATGCTAAGCATTCCAGATATTCTTCAGGAAATTTGATCTAAAAATAACCTGTGATGGCTTAGAGCAGGTCCTGGCGTATTAGTATCAGCTGAATCAGAGTCTGATGTTTCACAGCGCTTTGAAGCTCTCTTCCTACGTCTTGGATTTCCTGCAGTCTGAATTTTCCGCTTCTTACATCTGCCTTGCTTTTCTTTCACAGGTGGCACAAACTGTAAAGCATAAATTTAAAGAAGGTTAGGACCAATTGTTGTATCAGAAGGAATACATATAATTGAACAATATGTGATTGTGAAACAGAATGATTGCCCCCATGTGATAAATTGTTACAAAGAGAAATGCAAAAAAAGAGACTACGTTCAATTTAGGTCAGATGTTAAGGCATGAAGGTTAAGGTCATGTTTATTGTCACTACACATACAAGCAAAATATGGCAACCTTATCACTTTCAAACATTAATTGTGAATTTTTTGGTAGGAAAACAGACAAAGGACAGACAGGAAAAAAAAATTACAGAAACCTGGAATCTTTGAGTACGAGCCATACAATGTAATAAGTGGAAATATATATGATAGTAATACTAATACTTGATGTTACATGGACTGTTATCATGGTTATACTTACTATGATGATGATGAAATACATGTAATGAACTTACCATTTCTTGTTTAATGTGTTCAAAGCATTTTCTTGCATGAGTATAAAAAAGAATAATCCAAATGATGAACATTTCTGACAGGTTCCTCTGTACATGACATGTAATGAAAAAACTTACCCATATTCCTGGTTCCCGAATTCCTGGACATTTCCCCTCTCGTGGTGACGCAAGTTCTGGAAGGAGAGCCGTATGGTAAAATGCTTGGAGTTTAGGCAGCATCTCATTTTCCCACAATAAAGTGTCTCTGTGTATTCGTTGAATGAATATTTGATGAGGATTTAGAGTACGAACGATGAAATCTATCCACTATTTGTCACAAATGTTTAAAAGGCCATGACACTGGTAAAAGTAATTATGATTTTTTTTAGATGAAGTTTTCCTTGTACAGTTTCTAAACAGAATGATGGTGTTTCTGATGCTTGCCACAGATTTAATGGTTTTGAGTGCAAGAGGTTCTTTATTTCAATAAGGCCACATTCTCCAGTAGATGTTGTCACTATACCATCTGGACTGTCTGCCAAGAACTTGTGTGTAGGATGGATAACTAGGCCACTTTTTTCCACGCAAACATTTTGACTTTCCTCTGCTTTTTTAAGTTTGTATTCTTCTATTGTAGTGTCTTCTTGTAGAATGCCATTCCTGGTGTGATGATTTCCACGGAAAGAGGTATACAGTAAGTTGCGAACAAACTTTTGAACTGGAAGAGGTGGGTTTCTTTTAACAATGGAGCCAAAATTGGATGCTGTTATTCTTTTCTTCCTTTCAGAATGCCAAAGACCAGATTGTTACTGCTGTATGGTTGATTTTGTGATGGCTTGACACTGCTGAGTTGAGATGTTGATATGATTATCATTTAATTTCCATTGATATCATTAAGAAACGACGATTCTGATTGGCCGAGAAATTTTGTTGATACCTGTATCAACACAAAACGGAAGTACGCGCCTAGCAACGTCATAAGCAACGTCGTTAGCAACACGATTTCAAAGCTGCAAATAAACGTTAAAAAGCGACGAAATGAAATGATAAGTAATCAATGTAATATTTTTTTGGTTGATCGAGGTATCAACACCAAAAATTGAGGGAAAACTTATGCATCTTGCGCTACGCGCACGATGCAGTTTTCCCTCAATTTTTGGTGTTGATACCTCGATCAACCAAAAAAATATTACAATGATTCCTTAAGTCCAAAAATTGTTCTTGAAGACTGCTGAGATCAGAAGCTGATACATCCTTTGTAACATCTAGAGCATCAGGACCATAGGCTCTACGGGCCTTTTTTGTCGTACTTGTTTTCAAGGTATCCATTTTCTTCTTCCAACGCCGTTTCTGTGTTTCTGGTTTACCTCTGTACTTATTTGCATTCCTTAGTGTCTTTTCTCGCCTGGAGTAAAGTTTCCTGAAGTGGTGTCCTGGCTCTGTTGCGGTGCAAGACTCCCACACTTTGCATGACCAGTCTGAACCCATGTTCATGCGTGCCACGACCCACGATTACACAGATTGTGTACTTTGCCCCCATCAAACTTAGTTCGGATACGCATCCATGACTCAGCGAGATTGGTAGTGCTGTTGTTAATTAGTCTGTCTGCTTTATCTGCAATGCGGCAAAGAAGAGCTTTAACATCCTTGATAATGTGCTGTTCAACATTACTGTAATCTACTGTCGTACCATAACGGGCCTGCTCCTGTGACGTTATAGATGACCCCTCCATCCAATAATCTGTTTGCTCATTTACGACACTTGCTGCAAACTCTTGATCTGATATGGTAGATGTGTCACAGGGATTTTCAGATAAAGTGGAAGTTTGTATGCACTGAGATTTTGCGCGACAGAACAGTTGGAATGAAGGCCAAAAATGTGGTGAACAGAATTCTTGATGTCATGTGTTAGTTTCTTTACAGCTGTTGATCTGTCATACTTTTTGTCTTGGTACTCCTTAGATCGAACACGAATTGCACATCTCAGAGCACTTACAAGCCTTACTCTGGTTGCTTTTGACAAATGATGCTTACCTTTATAAAGTGGATTATCACTTACAAGTTTTTCAAGATTTGAGCGATAACACTTACAAACATGATTGGCACATTCTTCTTTAATTGCATACCGTCCCCATACTGGTACCTCCTCTCTAATACGGGCATAGACAGACGAATCACCATCACCTATTAGGCGCATATATCTTAATCCATGTTTGGTTTCAGCCTCTAGAAATCCCTCGAGAATTATGTCTCCCTCCATAGACTGACTGTCCTGATTCCAATTTTTGAAACAGGTATGTGGATTGTTTTTATCCACACTGCAAATATAGCAATATTTGTTTCTAATGCCTATGTGTAGGAGCCTCTTGGTTTCCTTCCCAATGATTATTGCTACACCCCCTGCAGCATTGTACGAATGCTTGTGAGTACGTTTGGACCAACCACCATCTGCGATCACACTTATTGCTGGAATTTCTTGGTGAAAATCCTTTCGCTCTATTGCAAGCTCACGCTCCTCTACACCAGCAGCCAACATTTCCTTCTCTAAAGCAGCATGCCACCATTTTCCTATCTCAGTTTCAATAGCTGTAAATGTAGGCTGAGATATTCCAGGTGAGTTAACAGTTGCTAAAAACTCATTGAGATGAGATGGCCCATTCCCTGTAACCATACTTCCCCACACTGCTCGTACATTTACATCGTAGCGCTTTGTACCTGGTAACTTAGGACTTGTCTCAACTGTAAACTTTTTCTGACATCCTTGACACTGAGCCAACATAACGCTAGCCAAACCATGTTGCCGTAATTCAGTCTCTAATTTTATAGGAGGTTTACCCTAAGCTGCTATAGCGATCGCATCTGGACACAAACAAACATGCATAGTTATTTCTGACACGTGGGTCTGTAAACAATCTAGATTTACAAAACGATAACCTTTTGGACCATGGTTTTTCACTCGACGGATTTTCAACTTTAAGTCATACTCAGAAGATGGGAATTCTGCATAAAGTGGTACAATTCTTTTACTTGACTTTTGAACTCTTGAACTTACTTTACGCACTTTTCGGATAGTCAACTTCATGTTTTTCACATTCTTGGACCTTTTAATTTCAAATCTTGGCCTTCCTCTATGTTTTTCTCTTTTCTCTTTCCTATATCTGCCAAGACCCCTACCGAAAAATCTACTAGTTTTCTTTTTTCTACCCATATTTTCAATATTGGTCTGTAACACATGTGCTGTCACTTTCTGCACTCCATACATATGCTGTTTACAAAATAAACCTTTTTAAGTACAAGATTATACTCACCCTTGTAGAATTTGTCATTTTATCCATGTATATTAGCCTGGTGGACCAGGAGTCCCCGAGGGCACATGTAGCCAAGTTCGATCAATTTCGGTCGATCGTTTCTTCAACGCAATCTAAATTTCTGTTATTAAAATTTCTTGGAATTTCTAAAAAGTGGGTCCTGTAGCATCATATCCCACCCATCCTGCTACGTCTTTCGGTACCCTTTTTCGACATAGTAACTTTCATACTTTTTGGCATATTACATTGTTTAGATTTAGGATTTAGGATCACTGGTGAGGGTTAAGTACCCGAAACGTGCATGTCTGGTCCACGTTGCCAATTTATTTGTTCTTAAATGATGCTATTCAATTTGAAGACGTTTACATTCAAAACCCGAGGCAACAATTTTTAATTAAAAATAAAGAAGTTTATTCTTACCAGAACACACGTCGTGGATCCGATTCATTGAGCATACATCAACTGATATTTTACCGATCTATACCTGTAATACACTCCGATCGTGGGTTACCTTGTGTTCCTTACTTAGGGACAAGCTGTTAAAATTGATACACAATTGTACTTACCCAAAATTAGGTGACGATCTCATACAATTCAGCACTTTCAATACGATGTTTACAGCAGCGACTGCTTCACACCTAACCGGAAATAGTTACCTGAAATGAACAGTAGCTTCGTACGTCAAATAAAATGTTATAATGAGCTTTTATTTCAGCAAAAATTATCAGCGAAACATTCAAAAAGTTAGAATATTGAAATTACACCATGCAAAACACGTCATAATCTCTAGAGTTTCTAATATGAGTCATACGAAACGGCGGAGTGATACATGTCTTCAAGAAAATGTCAGAGCACTGTTTTTCTGCTTGATTTGACTTTTTAAATGGTACATTTGGAGTGTTTCATTGAAATTTTATGATTTCTCGATTATTCAAATTTGATTCTTTTGTATACAATAGGTCATCAAACCATCAGATCATGATAAAAAATACAAATAACGAGTGTTGGTTGAATCCAACATGGCGGCCTCCATGGAGCATGAAAAGTCACGTAAACATTCGAGCGTACCAAGTAACAGCTCATTGTCAGTTGATTTTACTGCTAGCTTGCCCTTCTTTTGGATGAACCTTATCATACTGTATATTTTTCTTTATAAGATATTGTATTGTAAACAGTACAGATTTTTTCGAAAATGAAGTACGTTTTCAATGCAGTTTGAACAAAAAAAATCATGAGATTTATCAGTTATGACTGTTGCATCCCAATTTTTAGCATGCCATTTTGAAGTTCAAAATCATATCTAATGTTTCTCTAAATATGAGACCCAAGTATTTTCAAATGTAAAAGATATTCAATATTTCATTTGGGCAACCTATTTTTAACATTTTTCCCTTTAGCGAACCCTTAAATGGGTAGAGCGATAAAGTGTGCGTGCAATTATACAGGTAACGTTTTACAGGTAAAGCTATTTTTAGAATAAGGGGAAAACCTTTTACATTGGAATGATGTTTTTGTTTACAGTATTTACCAGTGCTACAGTTAATACTTGAAGTGGGAATTACCAAATGCATTTTGTGATGGTTGGCCAATATAAAGATAAGTATAATACATATACATAAAGTACATATAAAAAGAGATTCTTTATGTTCATCAAGGTAAATTTTAACTAATTTCGATTGATGTTACTTTAGAAGTATTATATTTATAATCTTGTAATTTAGTTTGTTTTGCTTGTTGTTTTATTTTTTTCCAGATGATTTGGAAGGAGGGATTAGTTTTGTATGCCATTCAGACGTTTACAGAATTTTTTAAAGAGACTCGGAGAATTAATTCCCCTTTGGATATATGTTGCGGATTCAATGTTTAGACGGTGTTTAAGGATATTAAATTAATGTTTACTTGACGTTTAGTGCGCTGATCACTTACATAAAAGGATTTATACATTGCAAAGGAGATTGACGTGATAAGTTTATTAAAGGTGGTATATTGTTTATCTTGAATGACAAATATGGATAATGACCATGTCCCTGTCTACAGTACAAAATCGATAATTCAGAAAATCAGAAACCGAAGGCATACAAAATCAGGATAAAACAGGAACCAAAGCAAACAAAAACAAAAACCTCCACCATATGAAAAGAAGCGAACTCCCGATATGAGAGTGAGACCAGGTGCCCAGGAAGAGTAAGCATCTCCTGCTTGCATGCAACACCCGTCGCTTCAATTCGGTAGAACTGTCACATCCGGTTACTTCCATTTTGGAAGATATAGAGTACAATCTTTGGTTGGATGGTTCAAATGGTCTATGACAGAATATCATCCAATTTTATATCCTATTACTATATTTTTTAAAGTCAATATGTTTGTATTGAAACCTAATGTTTTGAATATGTCATTGATAGTAATTCTATATTGTTGAAACTATTGACATTTCTCGAAAAAATGTTCATAGTCATCTACAACTGAGCAAGTGCAACATAAAGGATCTGGTTTCTTTTTCCATATGTAAAGAAGTTTTTGGTTTGGTAGAATTTTGTGAAGAAGTTTCCATTTAAACATTTTTAGTGTATTTTCTTCAAGATTATAAAATATGAAACTGAGAGTATGTTTTATTTTGACATCATCAACTGACAATTTATCTTTCCAATAGATGTAAGCACTTGGAGCCTCAGAATATTTTTGGACTAGACTGTTATATATCTTTTTGTTATTAAATTCATTTATTTTTATATTTTCTCCAGTATACAATTTTATTGTTATATTTGATTGGATATTATATTCATTTATATCAGAATCTCTTAGTTTAGTTAGCCACTGTTGTGGGACGGCTTTCTTTACCATAGCTAATTCAGCAATCCAATTTTGTTTGAATTTTAGTTTTTCATAAATTAAAGTTTCATTTATTTTCCCTGTCTCATCTAATAGATCTTTGACAAGTAAAAGACCTTCCTCTATCCAGTTATTAAAAATCAATGTCTTATTTTTTAATTTTATTTCTATATTTCCCCATAAAATTTGAGATCCAATTTCTTTTATGTTTTGTGGAATTTTTCTTTGTCCACCCAAAATTTCAATCCAAGCATTTATTACATTTTGAAAAAATATTGGAATCGTTTCATAATGTTTTATACTTTTTACACTGTCAAGGTTCATTTGAAATAAAAACATGTTTTTGCCAAAGTTATTAATGTAGTTTTTTGGAAAGATTTTCCATTGACTTTCTTTATTATCCAGTAGTCTAACTACCCATTTTGCTAATATTGTATTCATATGGGCTTTTAAATCAAACATTTTTAAGGCCTCCTTTTCCATACTCTCGTATCATTGTTTTCCTCTTTACTTTTTCAGTATTGGTGCCCCATATAAATTTATATATCAGATGTTCATTTTTTTTTAAATAAAGAACTTGGTATTGGTAGTACTGTTATTAAGTATGTGATCTGAGGTATTAATAGTGCTTTTACAACTTGTATTTTACCTATCATTGTTAGATTTCTCAATTTCCAAGAATTTATTATTTTATTGATTTTATCTACTCTTTTCTGCCAATTTATTTCTAATGTTTCATTAGTGCTGGTACCAAAGTATATACCTAATGCTTTAATTGTTGCATTTGACCAGTCAATATTTTCATAATTCTCAGGTATTATTACTTTGTTTCCTAACTTTATTCCTTTTGTTTTTTCTCTGTTAAGTATAAGTCCTGATAGGTTACCAAAAATTTCTATAATATTTAATGAGTGTCGTATCATCAGCCAGTTGTGAAATTTTTATTTCTCTCTTTTGATTCTTGAAGATCATGTATAGTTTCTTCTTGGCGTAATCGAGCAGCCATGGTTTCAACTGTAATAACAAATAGTAGCGCTGAAATAGGGCAGCCTTGCCGAATTCCACGAGAAGGGTATATAGGGGAAGAAATCCATCCATTATTAATGATTTTGCAATTTATATCTGTGTATAAAGTTTTAATCCATTTCATGAAAGATTCTTCAAAGCCAAATTCTTCTAAAGTTATGAACATGTAATTCCATTCAATACTATCAAAAGCTTTTTGAAAATCAAGAAATAATATTGCTCCGTCAACATCAAATTTTTCTGCATAATCAATGATATCTTGAATTAGTCTGATATTATAATTTATATTTCTGCCTTTGATAAAACCATTCTGGTCAGTACTTATAACTTTAGATAAAATTGGTTTAATTCTTTAGGCCAAACAATGTGCTGCAATTTTATAATCAACATTCAATAGTGTTAAGGGTCTCCAATTTTTAATATCACAAGGATAATCTTTTTTAAACATAAGAGAAAGTAAACCTGATTTTTGAGAATGTGTTAATGAACCTTCATGATAACCTGCATTAAGAGCTTTAATCAGTAACATTTTGATTTCTTCCCAAAAGGTTCTGTAAAATTCTAAACTCATGCCATCTGGACCTGGGGACTTATTAAGCTTCATTGTGTTGATTGCTTTTGTACATTCCACTTCATTTAAAAGACCTTCACATGCATTTGCATCATTTTCATCTAATTTTGATGTAAATTTTATAGAATTGATAAATTCAATTATTTCAATCTCATTAGGATTTTTTGAATGATATAATTCATCATAAAATTCTTTTTCTCTTTTTATTATCAAATTCTGATCATGTATAAGATTACCTTCTTTATCATATATTTTTGTAATTGATTTCTTAATTTGTCTACACTTTTCTAGGTTTAAGAAATATTTTGTGTTTTTTTCTCCTTGTTCAATCCACTTAACTCTTGCTCTTACTTGTGCTCCTTCTGCTATTTTTGAATATCCTTGTTCGATTTCATTTTCAAGTGATTTTATACTTTCTTCATTACCTTCATTATCAATTTCATTTTTCAATTTATTTTCAAGGTCTACCATGTGGTTTCTAAATTTGCATGCTTTTATCTTAACATATTTTATTGATTGCTCTCTAATTTCGATTTTACACATCTCCCATAGGGTTTAAATATTTGTATTTATCTCTTGAGACTTTATAGAATATTTTTGTATCATAAATTTTATCATATTTTTATATCTATTGTCTTTAAGTAAACTATTGTTTAGTTTCCAATATCCGGGTCCTTTTTCAACTACCTTCACATCTAAACGTAAAAAAACTGCTTGATGGTCTGTACATTTAATATTTGCTGGGCGAATATCTGTTTTTACTATTCGATTCATCAAATCTTTTGGCATCAAGAAAAAGTCTATCCTACTTGCTTCTGTTTCTGAATTTTCCTTTTCCATGTAAATTGTATTTTATTTTTATAATGTTCTCTCCAAGGATCTATTAATGAAAAATCTTTCTTTATTTTATTAAGATTTACATTTATATTGATTTTATTTCTTTGTGATTTCCTATCCTCTTTACTTTGAATATCATTCCAGTCACCACCTAATATTTTAAAACCATCACTTAAATTTAATTGTTCATGGATTTCATGATAAAAGTGGGATCTTTTATTTTTGTCATTATGAGTAAAGAGATTTGTGATGCAAAATGTATTCTCATTTATTTTTATATTCAAAATTATATATCTGCCTTCCTTATCTACTTTACTATTTAGTATTTCATAATTTATTCTTTTATTAAGAAAGATGCTTACTCCACAACTTTTTGTGTTACCAAAACTATATATATGCACAGCCAATGTAATTCCCTGAGATGTTACTATTGAAAGGAACGTGCTGCAATTCGTGTATTAACACTCGTGACGTCACAATGCATAAGATCTAAAGAAACATGCCGCGACGGTGTTCTAACCTGCAAGCTGAACCCGCGGCGAGATGATTTTGACGTCGCCCTTTTACATATATAGAAAAAGCAATTTCAGAAAACAAGAATGAAACAGACAACTATGGTGCATATATATAGAATAAATGTCATAATTTGTGTTTTGTTACGGGTATGCAACACACATCAAGTGCATTTATCGCATGAAATGCGCTAACGCGCATTACATGTACGATAAATGCACTTGCTGTGTGTTGCATACCCGTAACAAAACACAAATTAAGACACTTATTCTCTATGTATAACATCTCCTTGCCACTCACATTTAATGAAAGAGGTTAGTTCATGTGTAAAATGTGTTTCTTGTATAAAAAAGATATCTGCCTTTTGATTTTTAGCATATTCATAGAATCTATTTCTTTTCAATTTATCTCTTAAACCTTGTACATTTATTGATAAAATGTTAATATGTGTTGTCATTTTACTGAGATTTGTTTTTTTCTTTTTGATTACTCATCATAATTGATAATTCTATTCAATGTTTTGCATATGTATATAATATATACAATGAACATTTTGTTTTCTAGTATATAATAGATAATAATGTTTATATATTTCTGATTTTGTGTGCATTTTCTGCCAGGTATGGTGGAAAGACTGTGCTTAAAGCGAGTTCATGTCTCCAACTGAAAAAACACTGGCAGATAACAGACAAGAGCACTATGTAATTTCATGGACCTTCTTTAGTCTTTTTACTGTTTCGAAGATGAGCTTCCATCTCGTTGACAGGAGTTGGCGGTGAACGGAAATTATGTGATAATGTTGTTGATTTTCGAATAGGAGTGTTCTTTTGTTGAGATTGCCTAGGTTGAGTGGTCACAAAATTGTCAATTTTCCCTGAGGTACCACCGGTTGTGGATTTATTTCTCGATTTCATGGCATCCTTTTGATGCTTATTCACTGAGGGTTTGGGCACAGTTTTGGTGTTTAGAGAAGATGATGCTGGTGTTTTGTGGGACACCTCATGTGGGGTGGTAACATTCTCCTCCTCCTCCTCAGCAGAGCCATCTGCATTCTCTTCAGAGTCTTCATGAAGGACTTCAGGGCATTCTGCCATAATGTGTCCAGGTTTTTTACAAGACCTGCAAATTACTTCATTTGAACATTCCTTCGTTGTATGACCTTTTTGCAAACACTTGTTGCATTCTAACTTGTCATTTGGCTGACCTTTATGTAATACAATTGCGCTATACCGTCCAATAGCCATAGTAGTTGGAAGAGGTCTGTCTATTTCACCTATTATAACGATACGGTCCCCTGTTTCACAATTCGTGAGACGACCATCAATTCTAAGCTTCTCCCGAAACATACTTATTATCTCACAGTTGTGTTGTTCTTCACCCTTACTCGGATAGTAGGGTTTCCATCCTCATCTGTGTGTATCGTACCGGGGTTCATATGGTAAACAGGAATTGTTTTTTCTCTCAAGACAAAATCAGATGAGAGAAAGTGTGCTCTGGTTTTATAGTTGTCGAAATATATTCGCCACAATCCCCGAACTCGCTGCAGTCCGGCAATGTGCTCTGGAGGTGCACTAACGGAAATGGCTTTATAAAGCTCAGTGTGGTCAAGCCATAGATGTTTGGGGGGAGATTTGACACCAAAAAAAGTCTATCTCCTTATTGAAAACTGGCTTTGCCGAAGTGCGACTAGAAGTATTAGAGTCTGATACGACTGCATCGACATAGGAATGTGCGGCGGCCATTTTGACATCAGATCGTTTTGAGATTTTCAGATTTCAGTTCTAGCTCAAGATATATCATAAAAAACACTTTTTTCACTCAAAAAAAGTTCTGCAAACCTTATGCTTTGCTTATCAGCAACTACTTTCACGCTGCTTTGCTGCGAAGTTCAAAGAAATAGGATAAGATTGCTCGAGTCGAAAAACCTTCCACCATAGTTAAAGGGCAGCTGACTCGAATAAATCTTCTTAAAATGGCTTTTTTTTTTCAGATTCATAACCCAAGAAGAATCCGATGTGGAGACTGCAGACGAAATGTAAGTATAATGAGAATGCTGAAAGGTAAAATGAAGCACATTTTCAAAATAAGTTAACATTCTAGTTGAAGGTTAAAAAAAGATGAATCTTTGCTTCTTCTAACAAAGATCAATGATCTTCTAACAAAGATCAATGTATTTTCAGATTCATAACCCTAGTAGAATCCGATGTGGAGACTGCAGACGAAATGTAAGTATAATGAGAATGCTGAAAGGTAAAATGAAGCACATTTTCAAAATAAGTTAACATTCTAGTTGAAGGTTAAAAAAAAGATGAATCTTTGCTTCTTCTAACAAAGATCAATGGAAAGTCGAATCAACTAATTTCAAGGCTCTTCAATTTATTAAAGATAGTTTTAATCACCTGAATATCAGTCGAACTTCTCGGGTAATATGATGCTGTTCAATTTGTTGGCGTTTGACTTATTTTGAGAAATTTAGATTTTGATGATATTTATTTAATATAAATAGTTTAAAATAGCCTCTGTATTCCTGTTTATGTCTCAAATAAAACCTTTTCAATTAACGTTTTCCAAAAGATAGTGATTAGAAGGGGAACTGAAATTAGACGCATACACATGGGATTGGGAAATCAAATTTTTCATTGGCCGTCCGTCTGTGTCACTGTTCGTTTGTCAAATTTTAGGTGTCATGTAAACCAAATTATGACATTTTAAGGGGGCCTAAACGCTAATAAACAATTGGTATAAGAGGATATTAATACTCCGAAATCTGCAAAATTGGATACAAAGAAGTTACATTTTCGTAAATATCTCTCTTGTTTTTCGTTATATAACTAAATGTGATATTCCATTCGCTAACGCGTTGTAATCGAACTCTTGCTCGCATGCTGAATTGTCTTTTATTGGTGTATTTCAACCTAGAAAACTAAACTAGTACAAGCTTCAAAATCAAGACAGCGCACGACAGTATGATATACTAGCAATTTCTCCTTAATTAAACGCATTTCATACATGCTACTTGTTAAATCTTTTTCATTTGTTAAAAAGAGAGCGAATAACATTTTTCTTTGTTTATATTATACATTTTTATAGTCAAATAGTTGATACTAATGAAAAAAGTTAAGAACGGAGGAAAATTATAAGAAATGTTATAAGGAAGAGAATCCAAACATGACGACTTTGCAGTGATTACAGAGGGACAAATACGAGAAACAAGATGCCGAAGTGGACCTACATCGCTCACCTGAGAACATTGTCAATCGAACTTTTTATGTAGATGACAAATATTGATAATGACCATATCCCTGTATACAGCATAAAATCGATTATTCAGAAAATCAGAAACCGAAGGCATACAAAATCAGGATAAAGCAAGAACTAAAGCAAACAAACAAAAACCTCAACCACATGAAAAGAAGCGAACTCCCGACCAGGTGCCCAGGAAAAGTAGGCATGCAACACCCGCGACTTCAATTCGGTAGACCTGTCACATCCGGTTACTTCCATTCGAATGATATAGAGTACAATCATTGGTTGGATGGTTCAAATGGTCTATGACAGAATATCATCCACCATTCTGGAGAGTGGGATATCATCGTGTATGACGAGTTCCCCAAATCGACCGTGGAACTTCCTCAGTGACGATGTTAGTCGGTCACAAACATTTCCCTGACTGAGAAGCTTATCTGAAAGACGCCTAGCTCTCAGAACAAAATCCGTATATTTTGTACTTGCTCTGGCATAGCGTATCAATTGAGATATGAACACGCCATAAACAGGCGAAGAAGGGATGTTGCGACTCAGAAAAGCAAAGGTTGTTATGCTGAAATTGAAGTCCTCACGTTTGTCATAGAGTGAGGTGTTCATGTGACCATAAGTGTCGTAGGACAACATTATGTCCAAATAGGATGCTGAATTATTTGTCTCTGTAGTTTTTTTTTTGACTTCAAACTCCGAAGGATAGATACTGCTGTGGTAACCTGCGAATTTTGGATTATTGATGGACAACACATCGTCTATGAATCTGTATGTGAAGTTGAAGTCAGAAGCTAAGTATCTTTTCCCTTCAGAACCAAAGATTGAATGAATTCAGCTTCGTACGTATACGAGTAAAGGAAAATATCGACAAGGAGTGGGCACAATTGGTCCCCATTGGAATTCCGATAATCTGCTGGAAGACCTTTCCTCCAAACACCACAAAAATGTTGTATGATATAATATATATTTTTTTGCAATTTCGGAAACTTGTTTCATCGTAAAATATCAAAATTTCAGAACGTTTACATCATTGCACCATCCCTCCAATGCTATTTTGAACATATAATTTATTTGGAAATGCTGATGAATCGATCCTACAGGAAATCTGGAACCGCGCCTTCTCTGTAAAGTAAATGCATACATATAGATTCTAACAATAAAACCAGGGGCGCTGCTGAAATGAATTTTGGCGGCTCCTAAAAATCACTTTGGCTGGAAGCATCACTGATGAGGATTTAGTATCCAAACTACGTGTCTGGTGCATGATAATCGGTTTGATTTTTGTCAAGAAGATATATAGTTGGAACACTTCTGTATTACTACTGAAAAAGTCTAATCATTAGTGCAACATATTCCTTATGAAAAGGTTTTGGGATAATATATAAGGGCAACCCATAGAATTTTAAATATATTGAGTATACAATTACTACATGTACATAAACTAACATTTTGACGTTATTTTGTGAAGCATACAAAGTGTATGGAACAATGGTTGTAGTGAATATAGCTACATTGTACAGCTTAGCAGTATAACCATTAGAATACGATGACTTCAAACATATATCCCAGATTCGACAAAGGGTCTCATGTGGGAGGGTAGGTGGTCCCCAACCCAGGTCTCGGCAGGGGTTTTTCTCCGGGTACTCCGGTTTCCTCCTGCTCCTTGGACCCCCTCATGTCAACATCAGAGTATAATTATATTACATTGTATAAGTTTGTAACTTGTTTCTTAAACGTTATAAAATAAATAAAATTTGAATTTAAACTTATATTTTGAACGCATTGAATTCATGCATTTAATGTATTTAGTTAAAAATATGGCTGTACCACTCTATTTTAGAAACAAAAATCGACTTCAAAAAGTACAGCCAAATCTAGGGTGACAATGACAAAGACAGACAAGAACCATATCTCAATTGAAAGAACAAAATGCAAAATTGGTAAATCATTAATCGAAGGGCATAAAGAAATATAATAACATAGGAACCAAATAAAAAAAACATCATATGAACAAATGGGAACTCCCAATAACTGCCTAGGTCGAGTCAGTATCCCCTCCTTGCGTGCAACACACGTCGTTTCAATTCGGCAGACATATCACTTGTACCTGGAAAGATACATGTTTATTCTGTGCTTTGATGGTTCCAATTGTCTAAGAAAGAATTTCATTTACCATTACCATTCTCACTCCCATATCGGGAGTTCGCTTCTTTTCATGTGGTGGAGGGTTTTGTTTGCTTGCTTTGGTTTCTGTTTTATCCTGATTTTGTACGCCTTCTGTTTCTGATTTTCTGAATTATCGATTTTGTGCTGTATACAGGGATATGGTCATTATCCATATTTGTCATGGAACATAACTGTGTATGACGAGTTCCCCGGCAATATGCTAATTCATCAATTTCCATACATTTATCATGTAAAAACACGAACATATAACGATTTCATTGCGAAGCACACTAAACAGTCCAAAACATTGAACATTCCTTTGGTAGATAAGAGTTTACATATACGTGTATTCTCATAAATACACTGATAAAAGTTTATCAGAGAAAAAGTATCAATCTTAGTTAAGGAGTCAAATATCCAGTGGGATATCTAATAATTATGTAAGTCGCAATTAATAAGGCAGATGCGAACCTGTATGGGCAGGTACCCAGGAGAAGTGAGCGTCTCTGAATGGATGCAACACCAGGAAGATTAGCAACAAGTCAAAGGTTATCAAACTTAAAGGCCGACGTTGGGAACCACCCGGTCGTTAATGGGTATACCTGAGTGACGTAAGCTTGATAAGCGTGGCATACCGTCTTTAAGGACAACGCCGTCTGCGAGCGGTGTAGATTATGCAATTATCTATATTGTGGTGTCAAAACCATGCAATTAGAAAATAACCATGCATAGATTCAAATTAAGAAAAAAAAGGATGAAAGTTATTAAAATGTCAGTTAAAAATTTGAAAATATTTGAATTGGATTAATAATTTTGATTGTGAAAATCTTAGTTATTTTCATAAGTGGGGGAGTATTGTAACCATATGGCCTCTTCTCCACAATATTATTGTGGGAAGATGAATAACTCTAAACTAAATCGAGCCATTTTTCAGAACAAGAAAATAAATTAATTCCCTAACATGAAAGAGGGATGATGTTAATATTAATTCACATAAAGATGATTTTAAAACAAGATTAGAAACAGATACAAGAAATTCTAAGTTGATAAGTTATCTAATGATTTTAAGGGAAATACTTTCTCAACATTAACATGTTAAATTGTAATATTGATTATTTAACACTTGGAAAATCCAGAAATTGATAAGAACTTAATTACAAATTGGTTTTATCTATGAGTGGGAGAAATGATTGTCAATTCTACACGTGAAATACCAGAATATTGAGTTTATTTACGTACAATCCCTCATAATTTCAGATTCTTTTGAAGAGTTGTAGACAACCTTATCTTTGAGGGATGAACATGGAATTATCTAGAAAGATGTCCTCCATTTTGTGCAATTCCCCTCCCAGGTTTAAATACAATATGTCATTTACAAATGTCAGAACTACTTTCTCGCATGCTATGGATTCTGTCAAATTATGTTACGTGAAATAAACTTTGTAAGATTTCAACGATGTTTTCCTTCCACGACAAATTGCAGAACATTTATTAATCACACAACGCGAAGTACGAAGTATGGCGTGTAAGCCCGCATCGACTTACACTCATTCAGGTTACCATAGCAACGGAGTTACTTCAATTTAATGCGTGTTATTCAATTTTTCTTTAACACTATACATGGTACATTTGTTTGATACTAAATTGAACTTAATTGAGCAGTGAGAAACATAAAAAAATACGTTGCAAATCTTACAAATTTAAAGATTTTTTTGGTCTCACAGGCAGGTTTCCATGGTAACAACTAAAACAGAGGCAAATATTCTTTCAAAACGTTTAAAAACCTTTTTATTTCCATAAATGGTCAAAGAGCATCAAAATGATTACAAAAAAAAAGTGAAAAAAAAAGGAAAGTCAAAATATTGAAGTTTCCATGCAATGCTCGATGGTCAGTGATTTTCTCTCTTAAAACCTAAAATGCAATAATGTTGATTTATAAGATTTTAAGTTATTAAATTTGAGATTGACCATCCAAACCTTAAACGTAATAACAACCTAAAATCTGATAAATTTACAAGACGACCAGAATTTGGATTTGAGATCTAACTTTGTATTTATGTTTTTGTCAATCAGTAGGCTACTCTGTGCATAAGACTGTGTTACTGTCTATTTTTCTGTCATGAATGATGTTTGCTAAAATATCTTGATATTCCTTAAATCTGAGGGTGCCGCTACGAACTGATGAAACACTTGTGTTTCTTCGACTTTCCATCGTATTTACACATTTTAAGGTTTTTGTTAGATTAAATAAGCGAAATGTAAACTTACTATGGCATTTGAGGTAATTAGATTTCAGTTTTACCACCATTTCTTGATTTTTATAATGTTTTGAGTCCTTTTGAGATCAAAATAAGTACCAGCCAGCCAGGGAAAAGGATAAGCAAGCAAATCATTTTTCGAAAATGTTGAAGAATAATACGGAAGCGTTCCAACTCTATACCTTCCTGAAGAAAATTCCAAACCAATTTTTCTTGCACCAGACACGTGTTTCGAATATTAAATTCTCATAAGTGATGCATCTAGTGGAGCCACCAAAATTCATTTCAGTAGCGCCATCTTTAATGTTTTTAAGTTAGATTTGTACATTCACTTTACAAATAGTGCACGACTTCAAAATTCTGTAGGGTCGATTTAGTAGCAGATCCAAATAAAATGTATGTTCAAAATAGCATAGGAGGGATGGTACTAATATGTTAACCTCCTTTAATTTCGGTGAGAGTTTTGAATGGAATGACAAGTTTTCGAAATAGCAAAATAATATCTATCATGTAAAATCAATAAGAAAGTACACTCAATTTGTAAAAGATTTATCATGTTAATGTTTCTATGTTTTATGACCATGAGATCAAAACCTATCATCACGAGGCCTCAACATAGAAAATAACACGCTAGCACACGCTATTTTCAACGAAACAATGACAAATCTGTTCGAAGTATTTCGAACGAAAATGGATACAAAAACAATTTATTGAATCACCCTTCATGAATCGGAGATTTTCAAGGAAATGTACGAAAATGATGGCGAAGTATGGTCACTTGCTCTCAGTATTAAAAGGAAAAAGAAACGAAAGTATACGAGCTATAAAGCTAAAACACAACAATCAAGGCTTTGCACCTCATACATAATTTGGTATTTTGGTATATAATTTAATATAAGATAATAATAATACCCTTATAGTTTTGTCCTTATTAGGTAGATGCCATCAAATGTTGTTCATTCTTTTCTATCTATGCACATTAACATCGAATAAATCTTCATAAAATGGCTTTTTTCAGACCTATAACACATGAAGAATCCTTTGTGGATTGCAAAGAAGAGTAAGTATATTGAGAATGCTGAAAGGTAAAATGAAACATATTTTCAAAATAAGTTACCATTCTAGTTGAAGGTCAAAAAAAGATAAATCTTTGCTTCTTCTAAACAAAGATCAATGGAAAGCCGAATCAACTAGTTTAAGGGCTCTTCAATTTATTAAAGATATTTTTAATCACATGTCTTCTCTGAATATCAGTCGAACTCCTCTGGTGATATGATGCTATTCAATTTGTAGACGTTTGACTTATTTTGAGAAATTTATATTTTGATGATATTTATTTAATATAAAATAGTTTAAAATAACCTCTGTACTCCTTTTATGTCTCAAATAAAACCTTTTCAATTAAAGTGTTCCAAAGGATACTGATGAGAAGGGGAACTGAAATCGGACGCATTCACATGGGATTGGGAAATCAAATTTTTCATTGGCCGTCCGTCTGTGTCACTGTTCGTTTGTCAAACTTTAGGTGTCATGTAAACCCAATTATGACATTTTAAGGGGGCCTAAACGCTAAACGCTAGAAACAATTCGTATTACTCAGAGATCTCGAAGAACGCACAATTATGGTGTAAAACAACATCCTCATTGTTAAATGACCATCCACAAACAAGACAGTAAAACGCAGGGGTCCAAACAACACAAATAAATATGTAAATGGATGTAAAAAAGAGGACGTGCGTTATACAGTCAGTGCTGTAGCGTGCTTATATATGCTATCACCCGAGGAGTCCGACTGACATTCAAAGAGGACAGGTGATCGGGACCTGTCTTCTCTTAAGAGGTTTGGACAGGGCCCGTCATGGAGCCTGTGACCACAGTTAGTCAGAGCGCAAGTCTTAAAATGCGCTCGTGCAAGACTGTTGATTGGTAGCAAGCCTAGTGTCCGTCTGGTGACATTAGGATCATATCCCCGATATAAAAGGCGTTTGATGACTCTGACGCATTTTCGATGGTTATGCTGTGTACCTTTGATCCTTCTTATTTTGTCAATATGAAATAAATGAACACCATACAATGCAGGTTGTGAAATACCTTCAGTAATGTACATGTACTCTTTTGCTTGTATGGGTCCAAATTTCAAAAGAAGTTGATCATTATTTTTGTAAAATTTTCAGAAAGTCTTTACTACTTTGTGAAAGCGAAAACCTTGACCTAAAAGTTTCTTTGTAATCTGTAAATGTCTACTATAAAATCCAAAACATCAGTACATGCTCTAGCATACCGGATGAGCTGTAAAATGTAGATACCGTATGATGGTTATCTAGGAACATCACCGTCAAGCTCAAGTCACCGTTATTTCAAGGAAAAATACCACTAGTTTCCACTCAATTATCCTATTTATCATGAACAATTTATCGAACATAACAGTAGATTCTAATTTGTATCAATATAGTTGTCTTTTCTCACGTTTTATTTCTAAAAAAAACGTTGTCTTTTTCAGGGCCCCAAAAAGTCCTTTCAGCGGATGCTCTTTTGGGTAAGTTTAATTTGATAAAGGAGCCATTCGTTGACGAAATAAATAGTACGGTTGTATCATATCCAACCACCATTTACAAGTCTTTCGATATTCCTAGGATATAGCTTTCACAGTCTTTGGACATATTTCATTGTTTGCATTTAGGATCTAAAATGAGGGTTTAGTACCTGAAACGTGTATGTCGTTCCATGCAGCAAATTTATATATTCTTAAATAATGCAGCGTAACACATGGCATGAGTGAATTATAGTCAAGCTAAATCGTGCAAATACTCGAATAAATTATGCAAAATTTTAGGAGAACATGAAACTTGATAGGGGTCCGTCGATGCTTAATTTTGTGCTCTATTGTGAGTGCTGTTGAGATTATCGTCAGGATCTTCTTTAACTCATTTGTGTCACACTTATGCCCTTTGCCGTGTGGAGCTCGTAAAAAAGTTCCCCGCGAGGGGTTTGACAGTAAGTGTTTTGAATATATTTTCCTGACATTGTCGCCATAGCACTTTCTATATAGACATAACGTCAGAGAGTGCATGAATTGTAGATATTGTTTTCATTTTCGCGCTCAAACATCGACGGCGGGTGCGGCTAGCCAACAGGGGATGCTTACTCCTCCCAGGCACCTGGTCCCACCTCTTGCTTGCTAGGGGTCCGTCGATGCTTAATTTTGTGCTCTTTTGTGAGTGCTGTTGAGATTATCGTCAGGATCTTCTTTAACGCATTGGTACACTCATTCTTTGCTATGAACCCACCTCGAAAAATGAAAATGACCGCTTTTTTTTCAAAATGGCCGCCATTTAAAGAACACAATTATAATTTCTGAATACATTGACATGGAATTAGCATCTATGGAATTAAAAATATCTCTACTGAATGTTTATACCAAATATTGCGTTTGATAATGGGAATACGTATTTTTTAAAAACCGTCAGGCTTGTAAAACTACTTATTTTTGCGCGATGCGTAAATTGTCTACTTGGCGACGTTACTTACATGCATTTCATTTGGCATCCCACAAAAAGTTCAATAAGCACTAATATTTTACTTTTACAATGAAAGTGTAAATTACTTTATGATTATAATGATAATATTTTTAAAAGAAGGGAGGGGATCTCCAACAAGACCCTGTTGCAGCACCAACAGCAAAAGACCAAAACACCCGATGCAAAAACCCAAAAGACGAGCATAGTATGAGATGGAAAAGAAACATACGACATGTAAACATCAAACACAAAAGACTACACATAAACCGACGAGACCAATGGGAACCGGTGCCGACTTTGGACGGCCATTTGTCACGCAAGTAGGAAATTGTGTGGTTATCCTGGAATACGTGCGCACAACCCTCTCACTTCTCCAATTATCCAGGAGTCTCGAAGAACGTACAATTGCGGTGTAAAACAACCTCCCCACTGTAAGATCACACAAACAAGACTGCAAAACGTAGAGGCTCCAGCAAGACAGAAGAATATTTAAATGGATATTAAAAGAGGGCTTGCATTATACAGTCAGTGTTCTGCCGGCTGTGGCGAGCTCATGTATGTCATCAACCAAGGGGTCCGACTGACATTCAAAGAGGACAGGTGATCGGGACCTGTCTTCTCTTAAGAGGTTTGGACAGGGCCCGTCATGGAGCCTGTGACCACAGTTAGTCAGAGCGCAAGTCTTAAAATGCGCTCTTGCAAGACTGTTGATTGGTAGCAAGCCTAGTGTCCGTCTGGTGACATTAGGATCATATCCCCGATATAAAAGGCGTTTGATGACTCTGACGCATTTTCGATGGTTATGCTGTGTACCTTTGATCCTACTTATTTTGTCAATATGAAATAAATGAACACCATACAATGCAGGTTGTGAAATACCTTCAGTAATGTACATGTACTCTTTTGCTTGTATGGGTCCAAATTTCAAAAGAAGTTGATCATTATTTTTGTAAAATTTTCAGAAAGTCTTTACTACTTTGTGAAAGCGAAAACCTTGACCTAAAAGTTTCTTTGTAATCTGTAAATGTCTACTATAAAATCCAAAACATCAGTACATGCTCTAGCATACCGGATGAGCTGTAAAATGTAGATACCGTATGATGGTTATCTAGGAACATCACCGTCAAGCTCAAGTCACCGTTATTTCAAGGAAAAATACCACTAGTTTCCACTCAATTATCCTATTTATCATGAACAATTTATCGAACATAACAGTAGATTCTAATTTGTATCAATATAGTTGTCTTTTCTCATGTTTTATTTCTAAAAAAAACCGTTGTCTTTTTCAGGGCCCCAAAAAGTCCTGTCAGCGGATGCTCTTTTGGGTAAGTTTAATTTGATAAAGGAGCCATTCGTTGACGAAATAAATAGTACGGTTGTATCATATCCAACCACCATTTACAAGTCTTTCGATATTCCTAGGATATAGCTTTCACAGTCTTTGGACATATTTCATTGTTAACATTTAGGATCTAAAATGAGGGTTTAGTACCTGAAACGTGTATGTCGTTCCATGCAGCAAATTTATATATTCTTAAATAATGCAGCGTAACACATGGCATGAGTGAATTATAGTCAAGCTAAATCGTGCAAATACTCGAATAAATTATGCAAAATTTTAGGAGAACATGAAACTTGATAGGGGTCCGTCGATGCTTAATTTTGTGCTCTATTGTGAGTGCTGTTGAGATTATCGTCAGGATCTTCTTTAACTCATTTGTGTCACACTTATGCCCTTTGCCGTGTGGAGCTCGTAAAAAAGTTCCCCGCGAGGGGTTTGACAGTAAGTGTTTTGAATATATTTTCCTGACATTGTCGCCATAGCACTTTCTATATAGACATAACGTCAGAGAGTGCATGAATTGTAGATATTGTTTTCATTTTCGCGCTCAAACATCGACGGCGGGTGCGGCTAGCCAACAGGGGATGCTTACTCCTCCCAGGCACCTGGTCCCACCTCTTGCTTGCTAGGGGTCCGTCGATGCTTAATTTTGTGCTCTTTTGTGAGTGCTGTTGAGATTATCGTCAGGATCTTCTTTAACGCATTGGTACACTCATTCTTTGCTATGAACCCACCTCGAAAAATGAAAATGACCGCTTTTTAGCTCACCTGAGCCATAGGCTCAAGTGAGCTATTGTCATAGTGTTGCGTCCGTCGTCCGTCGTCCGTCGTCGTCGTCGTCCGTCGTCGTCCGTCGTCGTCCGTCGTCGTCCGTCGTCGTCGTAAACTTTTCACATTTTAAACTTCTTCTCAAGAACGGCTGAAGGGATTTTGATGAAACTTGGTAGGTATGAAGTACTCATAGTCCCCTACAAGTGTTGTTGTTTTTCGTCCGGATCTGTCAACAGGTGGCGCCACCACAGCCAAAAGTAGGTCACGGGGGGTACCCTCCTTTGACAAACTTCTTCTTCAGAACCGAAGCATGTATCGACAAACCGAAAGCATCAGGATGATCTAGAGAGATGTCTTAAGAAGTGTTGTTATTTTTGGTTCCACTTCGAAGTCAAATTTTTGACGCGTTTTTGACGTCTTTTCGGACTTTGTCAGAAATGCAAATTTTTGCACTATTTCTTTAAATAACTCAATAAGTGTATGATTTTACACACTCATTTACTACATATTTATCATATTTAACTTACTTAATGCTTTGATATGTATTTTATGCTGAAAATTTATTTTTTTGATTTTTTATGAATTTTTTCTTATGTAAAAAGGAAGGGGGGGGGGGTTGATTTTCATACATTTTCTGCTTCTTTTCTATAACCACTCTTCAGATTGTCATGACAATTTGTAGGTATGAGGTACTCATGCATGGTACCCTACAAGTGAAAGAATTTTGTCAAGATATCCACTTTTGGATTTTTAAGGAATATTTTTTAAGATTGTACATAGGTATAATGTATGTTTTCCATGCCAAATGGACCCATGGGGAGTAGCTTCAAACCCCGGCGGGACCCCAACAATTTTTTTTTTCTCTTTTTCAGTTTTTTTTTCTCTTATTTTTATATTTATCGCTAGAAATGAAACTGTGAAAGAATTTTGTCAAAATATCAACTTTTAGATTTTTAATGATTTTTTAAATAAGACAAGCTATAGCTAGTTTGGCTTTGTGTACTTATTTTCATACTTCGAATCAACTTGGCCACATATGCTATCAAATATACGCTGAATTTATTTTTAAGATGTTGACTTTTTGTGTCGCCTGCGAAGCACAGCGACACTTAGGGATCACTTTGTCAGTTGTTCGTCTGTCCGTCCATCCGTCTGTCCGTCTGTCTGTCACACTTGGGTGTCACACCCCATAACTTTTGATTGGTAAGTGATAGGGCTTTGATATTTCACATGTGTATTCCTTGTGACAAGACCTTTATACACATATCATAATTTTTGACCTTTTGACCTTGACCTAGATATTTGTCCTACTTTTCTAAAAATCTAATATTGGCTATATCTCTTGATTGATAAGTGATAGGGCTTTGATATTTCACATGTGTATTCCTTGTGATTAGACCTTTCTACACATATAATGTTTGACCTTGTGACCTTGATCTAGATATTTGACCTACTTTTCTAAAAATCTAATATTGGCTATATCTCTTGATTGGCAAGTGATAGGGCTTTGATATTTCACGTGTGTAATCTTTGTGACAAGACCTTTCTACGCAAACCATATTTTTTGACCTCGTGACCTTGACCTAGATATTTGACCTACTTTTCAAAAAATCTAAGATTGGCTATATCTTTTGATTGGTAAGTGATAGGGCTTTGATACTTCACATGTGTATTTCTTGTGACAAGCCCTTTTTTCACATACTATATTTTTTAACCTTATGACCTTGACCTAGATATTTGACCTACTTTTAAAAAAAAACCAAGATTGGCTATATCTATTGATTGGCAAGTGATAGGGCTTTGATATTTCTCTTGTGTATTCCTTTTGACAATACCTTTCTACACATACCATAATTTTGACCTCATGACCTTGACCTAGATATTTGACCTACTTTTCAAAAAAATTAAGATTTGCTATATCTTTTGATTGGTAAGTGATAGAGCTTTGATATTTCATATGTGTATTCCTTCTTGTGACAAGGCCTTTCTACACATATCATAACTTTTGACCTCATGACCAAGACCTAGATATTTGACCTACTTTTCAAAAAATCTTAGATTGGTTATTTCTTTTGATTGCTGAGTGATAGGCTTTGATATTTCACATTTTCATTCCATGTGACAAGACCTTTCTTCACATACCATCATTTTTAGCTCACCTCGACGAAGTTGAGTGAGCTTATGCTATAACCCCACGCGTCCGTGTCCGCGTCTGCGTCCGGTTAAGAAGTTTGGGGTAGCTCAGTATCTGACAAAGTACTAACGCTACAGTAACCAAACTGGCACAAATGATTCATCTTTGGATGCTGAGGTGAACCCATGCATCGTATGCAGCATCTGACCTACATTTTCAGCTTGAGTGACTTGGTTAAGAAGTTTGGGGTAGCTCAGTATCTGACAAAGTACTAATGCTACAGTAACAAAACTGGCACAAGTGATTCATTTTTGGATGCTGAGGTAAACCCATGCATCGGATGCAGCATCTGACCTACATTTTCCGCTTGAGTGACTTGGTTAAGAAGTTTGGGGTAGCTCAGTATCTGACAAAGTACTGATGCTACAGTAACCAAACTTGCACAAGTGATTCATCTTTGGATGCTGAGGTGAACCCATGCATTGGATGCAGCATCTGACCTACATTTTCCGCTTGAGTGATTTGGATAAGAAGTTTGGGGTAGCTCAGTATCTGACAAAGTACTAATGCTACAGTAACCAAACTTGCACAAGTGATTCATCTTTGGATGCCGAGATGGACCCATGCATCGGATGCAGCATCTGACCTACTTTTTCCACTTGAGTGATTTCGCTTTTAAAAGCCAATATTGAGCAGAGTATAAGTGCTACATGTACCAAACTTGCATATTGGATGTATCTTTGATCAAACTTTCATAAAATGACCTTGACCTACTTTTTCCGCTTGAGTGATTTTGCCTTTAAAAGCCAATATTGAGCAAAGTATAAGTGCTAGATGTTCCAAACTTGCATATTAGATGTATCTTTGATCAAACTTTCATAAAATGACCTTGACCTACTTTTTCCGCTTGAGTGATTTTGCCTTTAAAAGCCAATATACATGTACTAAGAAATATGTTTGAATTGAATTTTGCTGTCACGAGGTGAGCTTCGTAATCTGTGATTACCTATGTTTTACCTCGTGCACTTGCCCTATATATTTGACCTACTTTTCAACAAATCTATGATTTGCTATATCTTTTGAGTGGTAAGTGATAGGGCTTTGATATTTCACATTTGTATTCCTTATGAAAAGACCTTTCTAAACATTCCATAATTTTCAACCTAGTGACCTTGCCCTTGATATTTGACCTAATTTCAATAAAAAAAAAATCCGCTACGCAGGCGACACAAGCATTCCTTGGATTGCTTTTTTTTCATACATGCATATTTCAGAACAATTTCCCTATTTAATGATTATTTTCTCTGTCTTATTTCTGTATCTATGGTAAACATAGTCGCCATATATCTTGTGTTACAGATTTGATTGGTTCAATACCTCCTTGCCCCTTTAGTAGGGGTAACTACAGGAAATAAAAAGGTGCACACTAAAAATTTTGACTGACTTGAAATGCCCGGAAGTCTGTAAAATTGGTCTTTTTTGATTGCGAATCTTTGGCATGCATAAAAATTTAAAGAAAAAGGGGGGGGGGGGGGTCATGCATGTCCTTTTTTCGCAAATTTCACTTTTTTTACAGGAACTCTGCGTCCTCATCGAAAATGTTCCGAATTTTGCAAACCTATCTGTAGATTGCATAAAAGACAAGATCAAGTTCGAAGTTAAATTTATCACGACTATTGATTCAATATGCTAAAAATATATTTCCAAGCACCGCATTTCAGCATATTTACCGAAAATAATTTGTCCAAGTGGCTTCACTGGGTCATGAGGTTTGATACACCGTACACTGCTGTTTGGAAAATAAATTGGCTCAATTTCTGCAAAACTCACTTGAATTAATATTGTCCGCTAACAACTTGTCTGTGTTAATTGGATTAACACGATTTTGACTGTACGTTACATGTATTAAGATGAAATCAATACTATTCAAAAGCTCTCATTCATAGATTTCTGTATAATTTAATATGAATAAAGGCAAAACCGAAAAGTCTTTGTTTTTTATGCTTCCGGAATCAAAGATATGGGGGCATATAGTTTTTGGCCTGTCCGTCTGTCTGTTTGTCTGAAAAACTTTACATTGGGCATAACTTTTGATAGGAAGGTGATAGAGCTTTCATATTTCACATGTGTATTCCTTGTGACAATACCTTTCCATTGATACCAAAATTTTTGACCTCGTGACCTTGACCTTGACCTTTGACCTACTTTTCAAAAACTTTAACATTGGGCATAACTTTTGAATGGTTAGTGATAGGGCTTTCATATTGTACATGTGTATTCTTTGTGACAAGATCTTTCCATTGATACCAACATTACTCTGACCCTGACCTCTCACATACTTAACAGAAAATGGTGTTTATACCAACAAAGATGCCACCGCGGGGCATTCGTGTTTCACAAACACAGGCTTTATTATTTTCTGGCATACTAGCCATTAATAATGAAAGGTTTGGTGTTCAATTTTAAATAAACTTAATTTATGAAATCATTTCATTGTTTTATTCTGTTTCTGTTGCACATTTATGTGGAATTTTACAAAATGATTTTATTTTTGATGTTGCATAATCGAACTATACTAGCTGGGCATATGACTTTGGATCGCATAATCCATCTTTTCAAATCAGTAAAAAAGTTGTTGTTTTGAAATGTGACTATTTTCTCTTGTTTGTACTTTTAAAGGTTGTCTAAAAAAAAAACTTGTCTGCATCCGGCAAAAATCTTGTTAGAAAGGTTGTGGGCTAAAATCCTGGTACTGGCACTATCAGTATTCAATGTCAGTATGTCAATTAGAGCGTGCATGGGTATCAGGTGAGCGTTGTGCCCCCTGGGGCTCTTGTTTTCAAAATGGCCGCCATTTAAAGAACACAATTATAATTTCTGAATACATTGACATGGAATTAGCATCTATGGAATTAAAAATATCTCTACTGAATGTTTATACCAAATATTGCGTTTGATAATGGGAATACGTATTTTTTAAAAACCGTCAGGCTTGTAAAACTACTTATTTTTGCGCGATGCGTAAATTGTCTACTTAGCGACGTTACTTACATGCATTTCATTTGGCATCCCACAAAAAGTTCAATAAGCACTAATATTTTACTTTTACAATGAAAGTGTAAATTACTTTATGATTATAATGATAATATTTTTAAAAGAAGGGAGGGGATCTCCAACAAGACCCTGTTGCAGCACCAACAGCAAAAGACCAAAACACCCGATGCAAAAACCCAAAAGACGAGCATAGTATGAGATGGAAAAGAAACATACGACATGTAAACATCAAACACAAAAGACTACACATAAACCGACGAGACCAATGGGAACCGGTGCCGACTTTGGACAGCCATTTGTCACGCAAGTAGGAAATTGTGTGGTTATCCTGGAATACGTGCGCACAACCCTCTCACTTCTCCAATTATCCAGGAGTCTCGAAGAACGTACAATTGCGGTGTAAAACAACCTCCTCACTGTAAGATCACACAAACAAGACTGCAAAACGTAGAGGCTCCAGCAAGACAGAAGAATATTTAAATGGATATTAAAAGAGGGCTTGCATTATACAGTCAGTGTTCTGCCGGCTGTGGCGAGCTCATGTATGTCATCAACCAAGGAGTCCGACTGACATTCAGAGAGGACAGGTGGTCGGGACTATGTCTTCTCTTAAGAGATTTGGACAGGGCCCGTCATGGAGTCCCGTCGTCACAGTCAGTCAGAGTTGAAGTTTTAAGAATGCGCTTGTACAAGACTGTAGATTGGTCAAGTACCAAGCCTAGTGTCCGTCTGGTGACATTAGGATCAGATCCACGGTATAAAAGTCGTTTGATGATTTTGATGCGTTTTCGATGGATATGCTGCCTACCTTTGATCCTTCTAATTTTTGTTTATCATATCACCATAAAAGACAGGATGTGTAATACCCAAAGTAATGTATTCTGTTGCGTGTATAGATTCGAACTTTAAAAGAAGTTGACTGTAATTTTTGTACAATTTCCAGAAAGTCTTAACTAGTTTTTGAGAGCGGAAACCTTTACCTAAAATATCAGTACATGCTCTAGTGTACCGGATGAGCTGTGATATGAAAATGCCGTATGACGGTAATCTTGGAACATCACCGTCAAGCCAGGGGAAATTTACTATGTTTATTCAAAAATCATCCCTTTTGCCATATACACTTGTTTCAAGTTACAACACGTTATCTGTAGTTTCGTGTCAAGAAATGCGCAAATCATATCGAAAATTTATGAAACATCTCAATAAAAGGGTATATGTTATCGCGAAAAGTTATTCGGAGGAACATATATGAGCGAATGAGTTTCTTGATGAATTTTTATCCCGTTATTGAAAAAAGTAAAAATTCCTTTAATTTGCGATTTTCAATACTAAAACATCTTACATATCTGACTTTTTTTTTTTCGAGAAATAAGAGCCACATCTATGTTTATTTTTGTACAATGTGGTTTTATATTCTCGTTTTATACATAATGTAAGAAGCTCCGGTGTGTTTTGTTTTTTTTGCTGTATTTTGCGTCATCATGGTTAAGCGAGAAGATGGGTTTTAGCTTAAAACGCAACAAGTCAAGCAGTATTTCATACCCGATTACAAACAGTTTTTTTTTCACTGTCAATCATAATTTGACATTCTCTACACATTTCGCAGTATTTCTTTTTTGTACATTTTAAAGGGTTTCTAGACATCCCGGGAAAAATTGACGTCATGTACCCAACGACCTTCAGTAAGCTATTGTTAGTGCGCTTTGTCCGTCGTCCGTCGTCCGTCCGTCCGTTAAAGCTGAAAGCCTACATTAAAAACTTTGATGAAATAGTAAATTTTTGGGGGGACAGAGATTGTTAGATATAGACTCTAACAATCTCCGTCCCATGACATAGAAATAAGCTATAGCGACCCTTCACACCTGCTGACGTATGCATACAAATGAAGGTACGACCTAAAATCCAGGTACATCGCTACAGCGCCGGTATATAGGACGAGCTTCAAACTCGTCCACCGTGACATTCAGTGATGAGAAGTCTGGGAGTAAATACATGTAACACCTGAAATGAGAAATGAAGTTATCTGATGAAATAATCAACAATTGTTTTGAGAAATAGGCAAAAAATGTACTTTGAATAAAAACTTGAAAAATAAAGCTTGCAGTGCATATCTAGGGCGGATACAAGTACGGAAAGATGAGGGGGGGACATTTGCTCTTGAGTAAAGTCAATACTATTTACAGTAGTTTCAACAAGGTTTTTATCTTTGGGGAGGGATTGGGTCGTACATCCAGTTTCCTTGCTCGATGACTAAATTTTGCAATTTTGTCCAACTAAACAAGATTCAGCTTTCCTTTCAACTTTTCAAACAGTGCTGGATCCGCCTATGTAAATTCGTACTTTTCCTTTGATATGCCGTATGAATGAAGACAGTATGTATATACAGCATTATGGTAAATTGAAAATTATATTCAGGACGGACAGACTGAAGAAAAAATAACATCGTATCTCACCTGATAAGAAAATAAATCCTGATGCATCATCAACCTGACACTTGTTATGCTACTTCCGGTATTAGTTTATCACTGAGAGTGTTCGTTTGGAAGCAATAATATGAACTGCCATCTGGACTTTTTTTATGTATTATGATAAGAAAAAAAAAACCATAGTATCATTACACATGTAAAGAATACTGACTTCATAATTCTGGAGTTTTTGGTATCATGGTAGTATATGGTTTTTTTAGTTTATCTATAATGCATTAATTTGATATTTCGTATGATCTTATTCATCATTCACTATGTAATTTTCCTGCATAGAACTAAAAGTTATCAGATGATAGAAATAAGGTACCCAAATGTACATGTAGATGTAATCCTACTTCTTTGTCAAATCTAAATATATATACATATGTGTGTGTATCATATAGGATGTGTTGATCTCTCTCTCTCTCTCTCTCTCTCTCTCTCTCTCTCTCTCTCTCTCTCTCTCTCTCTCTCTCTCTCTCTCTCTCTCTCTTCTATATCTTCATTTTGCCGTCGGTCAATATATATTTAGAATAGCTTTACAGCCTTCCATGAAATTTTCAGTTTCAAGGAAGTGCCAATAAGATTCATTTCCTTTTAGATAGGATGGGAAAGTCAAACATCGTTTTACTAAGGCACGGTCCATTTGATATTCTGGGGGGGCTTGGGTTTTTTTTCGAAAAAAATAATTTTGCTCTGAATTTTGATGAAAAAAATAATTTTGCTTATGATGAGTAAAAAAAATAATCTTGCTCTTACATGTAATCTGAATTTGAAGAATTACCAGAAAATTTTGCTTAAAATTCGTGAAAATTTTCTGGCTCGCTTCGCTCGCCGCAGTTTTCAATTATGTTCCAAAAAAATTTTGGATCGCTCCGCTCGCCATTGTTTTCTTTGTCAAAACATGATTCCTTTGATGACATACTTCATATCTGAAAATATATATTAGGTATGAAAGTATTATACAAAAACAAAAAAGGCTACCTTAAAGGCTTATTAATAAAAATCATCAAAATAATGTATTTATAGATGCATTTCCAATTTACAATTCTTAATTTGAAAATTTCTTTAGAAGACCCTCCCCTCAGCCCTCTTACTCTGTACCTTATATAAATTTTGTTTACTTAGGATTATATTGTAAAATTCTTTTATCTCTCTGTTTATAAGCGAATTTTAAAAATTTTAGCATAAAAGTAAAGTAATATTTTAGAGTTTTTAGTAAACATAAAGAATTTCTATTGATAAAACATAAACCTTCTTAGTATATTTTGCATCACTAATGTTTGAAAAAAAATTTCTTGCTCCAACTTTGCAAGAAAAAAATAATTTTGCTCCGGTCTGGGGCGAAAAACATAATCATGCTCCGACAAAAAACCCAAGCCCCCCCCCCCCCCCCCCCCCCCCCCCAGAATATCAAATGGACCGTGCCTAATTTATTTACAAGATCAGAGGAAAATATTTTCAAAGTCTCATTTTCGGCGGCCTTCTTCATAACACTATGTGCCATGCCCCAGATTCCAGGTACTTATATTTGTCATTCAAATAAATAATTCTTGTGACCACATCCTTTACAGATGTTTGAATGGTGAGAGAGTACCAAATGCAGTTTACGAGGGGTCGAAAGGTCAGCTAACCCCCTCCTCTTGGAATCTTACAACCATAAAAATATACAAATTTGTTTAAAATCAAGTCCCGGCCGATCTCTTTTTTGCTATCATATTCTTTTGAAAAAAAAAAAATGAATTTTTGATGAAAATACTTATTGAATTTCTTTTTTGGTTTATTTCGGTTGGCGTTTGATAATTGCACCCTATATATCAAATATTAAACATGTCCAGTAACAAGGACATTTCCCAGGATCGATGAAACTAAACATGTTGAAAAAAAAACGATAGAATTGGCATACAAATGTTAGCCGACTCGCCATCGCAGCCATATATAGCTTTTGAAAATAATAATCAAGGATCGCGGTTTTTTTGTTTTGTTTTGTTTTGGTTTTTTTTTGGCTTTTAAAATTATCAAATCTTGTTTTCTACCAAGATTTATTTCTAGATAAGGGGACCAGCTCATTGTAATGCGCGTATCCAGAGTAGAGGGATCAATAACCCCTAAGCTTTAATTTGTACAAAATGCTGATTTTCTTCTTTTTGTTTTTTTTTTCAAACACAATAGCTAGAACAACCCCTCCTCAAATGGCTAGGAACCCGTAGAAAAAAATCTGGATTCGTCGATTGATAAATGAGCATTAGAAAAAGACCCTTACCATCTTTCCCCTATTTAGATCCGCGCATATTTTAATGAAATTATATATTTATCATCTGCATTTCTTGAATAAAAAATGAAAACAAAATGCAATCATGGAAAATAAGTAATACATGAACGTCGGATAAAATGGAAAAATGAAAATTTTGAGGAAAGAAAATTAAATTAATTGTATTATAAAATTCGACAACAATAGTTCATCCTTTCTATTTCTTTGAAGAAATTACTAAGAGTACTAAGAATCGACAAAACAATGAAAACATAATCTTAAATTGTATGTTCTTAGCTGCATTTGTTTGTCAGAATTTACCTTATACCCTATATATTTTAATTTCTAACTGGTATTCACCGAGAACAAGGCGGGAGGAGTTTCTCAACCTCGAAAATGTAGTGAACGACACGTTGTAATTCTAACCAATGCAAACGAACATTCTCAAAATGTCAGTTATACCGGAAGGGATGAATTCGTCTTGTATACAGGAGGGCAGACATGGAATCTAGTAAATTTATTTTCTAGAAGTAAGATAAAACGATTAATGGGCACACATTTCAGATGGTTTTTGTTACTATTTCAGACGAAAAGGTCGAATTCAAAACTAGTATGATATCCAAGTAGAAACCAACTTAGGATGGGGGGGGGGTGCTATTGAAGAAGTATGTGTTTTGCAGGGCAGGGGAGGGGGGCATGAAAAGAGATGGGGTCTTTTCACATGTAATTCGTTTATGCTTCAACGTAGGTAAATTTTTGTAGCATAAAGAGCTTCTTTTTACATTGGCGTTCTTACAATACTGACTTTATAGACGTCGGGAGGGAGGGTTTTTTTAAGTGTATGTAATAAATATATTCATAATGCAAAGATATAGATATTAATGCCTGCTTTTGAAATCGATTATTGATTATTTCATCAGATAACTTCATTTCTCATTTCAGGTGTTACATGTATTTACTCCCAGACTTCTCATCACTGAATGTCATGGTGGACGAGTTTGAAGCTCGTCTTATATACCGGCGCTTTAGCGATGTAACTGGATTTCAGGTCGTACCTTCATTAGTATGCATACGTCAGCAGGTGTGAAGGGTCGCTATAGCTTATTTCTATGTCATGGGACGGAGATTGTTAGAGTCTTTCTCTAACAATCTCCGTCCCAAAAAAATTTTACTATTTCATCAAAGTTTTTAATGTAGGCTTTCAGCTTTAAGTTATTTCTACTGCAACAATAGCACATAATTTGACGAGACCTTACAGAAAACAAGTACTTTTTCGTACCGATTTGTCAACAAATGTGGCAAGGACTCTGAATGTTTGACAAATGTTAGAAATCATACAAGAAGCAAGTAACGATGGTCGTCTTCAATGTTTTTATTTTTCATGCCGATAATCTACAAATGTGACAACTGATAATTGGCCGACATATTTTTGCTTTGTCCTCTGCAACCACTGCACAGCATTACAAAATACCCTTCAGAAAGCAGCACAAATATGGACAGAGTTTTTGTTTGTTATTTATAAAGAAAAAACAATAGGTGGTGTTAATTTTGAAAATAATGAATACATGTGTATATACATCATGTTTATTTCTAATTGAGATTGTTTCAGAAGCCGACAATCACATTGATATAATATTTCCATTGTTCTGCTATGAGCGATGTGGACCACGGGTATCTTATTTTATTTGTACTTAAAAATTCATGTGTGTGCCGCTTGTGTCCCTGTGTTTTGCTGCCTTGTCTGTGTGGTCAGTTTACTGTGAGGATGTTATTATATGCAACAACTGTTTGTCGAGACCTCTTGATAACCGAAAACGTTGAGGGTTTTGTGCGCAAGTAATTCGGATAACTAAATCATTTGCTACTTACCTGAAAGATGGCCACCCTTAGTCGACACCAAATACCGTTTGGTCTTGTTGGTAATGGTTAGGTGTCGCAATTGGTACTCCTTGTCCCTTTTTGTCTCGATGTGTATTTCTTCTTTGTGTTTTAACAATTCTTCATGCGACTTTTCATTCGATTTCATACGATACATTTCTTCATACGACTTTTCACATTTCCGCATACGATTTCTTTATACGACGTTTCAAATAAGTACACCACGCTTCTTCACGACAAAAGTTAATTATCATTGTCCAAAATCATTAAATGCTGCTTTAATCGAGAGGGGAAAACTTAAATTTTTGTACATCTTTATGAAAGGGTTTCTTTTCCGCAATAGAATACAAATCATACAAATCATGGACATGTTGTGGCCTTTGTATTGCCTTGTCCTTCCTCTTGGACAACATTTATGTAAAATCTGATAAGAATATCTACAAGCAGGTTGTAGGTATCCCTATGGGTACTAATTGTGCGCCTCTTGTTGCAGAGTTATTTCTATACACGTATGAAGGAAAATTTATCCAAAATCTTCAAAAGCAAAGAAAACACGGTGATGTGAAATGTTTAATTGGTACAAAAATGTACCTCTAGGTACCTCGACGATATTCTTACCATCGACATTCCTTTTTTCTGAAAACTTTAGAAATGTGATTTATCTACAAACATTTACTGTATATAGGGCAAACGATACAAAGACAGATATGCCATTATTTGACCTGAATATCAAAGTTGTTAAATGAGAGATTCATACTAGTGGGTATGACAAAATGGATGATTTTGGATTCAACATAGTACTTTTTTCCTGGATTGACGGTGATGTTCCTATATTACCGTCATACGGTATCTACATTCAACAACTCACCCGGTAGGCTAGAGCATTACTGATCAAGGCTTTCAATATTCAAAGTAGAAATTTCAAACTACGAAGAAACATTGAGGTCAAGGTGTTCGCTTTCAAAAGCTAGTAACGACTTTCTGGAAATTTTACAATAACAACAGAGTATTATACTAAATTGGGTATTTCAAAATAAGATGGATCAAAGTTAGACATCATAACCGTCGAAAATGCGTCAGAATCATCAAACGCCATCTATACTGTGGATATGATCCTACTGTCATCAGACGGACACTAAGCTTGGTACTTGACCAATCTACAGTCTTGTACCAGCAGCGCATTATTAAGACCAGCACGTTGACTGCTTATGACGACGGGACTCCATGAGGGGCCCTGTCCAAACCTCTTTAGAGAAGAATGTTCCCCGACCACCTGTCCTCTCTGAATGTCAGTCGGACTCCTCGGGTGACAACATACATAACATTTTCATCTGTGTTGTTTTGGCCCTTGCGTTTTGCTGTCTTGTTTGTGTGTGGTCATCTAACACTTAGGAGGTTGTTTTACACCACAATTGTACGTTCTTCGAAACAACTGGATAATCGAAAAAAGTGAGACGGTTGTGCACACGTAATCCAGAAAAACCACACCATTTGCTACTTGCGTGGAAGATGACCGTCAAAAGTCGGCACCAGTTGCCCATTGGTCTCGTTAGTGTATGTGTGGTCTTTTGTGATTCATGTTTCTATGAGTTGGTGTTCCATGTCCCTGTTGCGTCTCTTTTTGTGGGTGTTTGCACTGTGATTCTGCATTAATTGTTTTGGAGTTCCCCTACTTTCTCTCACTTGGGGTGATTTATTGTTATTCTGTTAGTGTTACAACCGAGTCTTATTCGTTATCCTCTCCTTTCTATTTAATCGCCTAAAGGCCCCTTCAAATATAAACGAAAGCCCTCCGACGTCAACTTGCGTGAACCGGCGAATACGATTTTAGCAAAATTCGTATCCATAAGCATATCAACGTTTTACATCGTTATTTATTTCGTGTTGATGCGATCGTAAGCGTTCAAATTCGTTGCCAAATTTTGAACATGTTTAAAAAATTCTTACTAATAAAAATTACGTCCACCATTCGTAATAATACGTTTGAATGCGTGAAGCATTCGGTACGCCTTCTCTATGCTTAGTAAACTGTCGCAAGCAATTTGATTGTGACCTCTTAATTTGTATATTTCATACCGTAAATTAGATATTAGTTCATTAAGGGTGCAAAGAAGACGCATCATTGCGACGTTTCGCGAACAAGTACGGGACGTAGCAAAGTCTGCGTTTCGTAGCGAATTCAAAACCAATTTTATGACAAATAGTTGCGAGTTTTAACGATTTATCAAATGAAGCACAAACGCTTTGAACGTACCATGTAACTACAACGTTCGAATCCAAACGAGGCAAGACGAATCGCAATGTTTTGCAATCAGAATTGTCCATCCGTCCGCAAGTCTGTTAGCCAGGAATGCTTTTAGAATTCCGTTCATTCTTGCAATCTTTATGGACAACACATATCTGCTATTTACATTGCGTGCTACGGGTCTTGTAAACAACACCATGGACAACATGAAAACACTGAACAAAATAGACTGCATATAAAACAATGAAACAATGGGCAACCGATGCTGACTAAGGACAGCCTACTTTGTAAAAGAAAAGTCCGATTCTGAAAATAAGTACACTGAAACTGATATTATTCAGATGTTAAACTTTCTGATCGACAACATTTTTGTTGTGTTTGGAGGAGAGGTCTTCCAGCAAATTGTCGGAATTCCAATGGGGACCAATTGTGCCCCACCCCTTGCTTTACTCTGTACGAAACTGAATTAATTCAATTGGTCTCTGAAGGGAAAATATACTTAGCTTCTCACTTCAACTTCACTTACAAATATTTAGACGATTTGTTGTTCATCAATAATCCAAATTTCGCGGATTACCTGAGCAGTATATATCATTCGGAGCTTGAAGTCAAAGAAACTACAGAGACAAATAATTCAGCATCCTATTTGGACATAAGAGTGTCCTACGGCACTGATGGTCACATAGACACCTCACTCTATGACAAACGTGACGACTTCAATTTCAGCATTACAAACTTTCCTTTTCTGAGTAACAACATCCCTTCATCGCCTGCTTATAGCGTGTTCATATCTCAGTCGATACGCTATGCCAGAGCAAGTGCCAAATATACGGATTTTGTTCTGAGAGCTAGGCGTCTCTCAGATAAACTTCTCAGTCAGGGATATGTTTGCGACCGACTAACATCGTCACTGAGGAAGTTCTACGGTCGATATGGGGAACTCGTATTACACTACGATGTCCCTTTCTCCAGAATGGTGGATGATATTCTGTCATAGACCATTTGAACCATCCAACCAAAGTACTCTATGTCTTCCGAAATGGAAGTAACCGGATGTGACAGTTCTACCGAAGTGAAGCGGCGGGTGCTGCATGCAAGCAGGAGATGCTTACTCTTCCTGGGCACCTGGTCTCACTCTCATATCGGGAGTCTGCTTTTTTTCATGTGGTGGAGGTTTTTTCGTTTTGCCTAAAAGACTGGGTTTTCGAAAAATCGTATAAAATTTTTCATTTTTTGTTTAGAAGAAGCATAATGTCTGATGCCAACCATATATCTACTGTCAAATTTGACCACATTTGTCTATGAAACACTTAGAAATAGCACTCACAATAAAGAAAAGTCTCAAATAAATGAAAAAAAATCCATAAAAGGACAAAAAAAGTTTATCAATACCGCAAAACTATATTTTATGCGCCATAGCACCGAATGCAAAAAATTATGTTAATATGCAAAATTAAGTACTTTTTAGAGGCCTGTTCCCCTTAAAGAACCCCGATGAATTCAAAATTTCATTACAAATATTAATTCTACGAATGTTTAATGTTAGCATAGCCAGATTCATATCTAGTTTATAGTTTAGATAGGCTAATTTCCCTTTAAGCACCAATAGAAAGAGACGCAAAAGGGACAAGGAACACCAACTCACACCATAGAAAAATTAAACATAAAAGACCACATAAATTATATACCATTGAGTCCAATGGGCAACCGTTGCCAACCTAGGAAGGCCATCTGCCACGTTGGTAGCAGACGGTGTGGTTATCCTAGATTACATGTGCACATCCCTCCCACTTTTCCGATTACTCATAGGTCTCGAAGAACGCACAATTATGGTGTAAAACAACATCCTCATTGTTAGATGACCATCCACAAACAAGACAGTACATGCTCTAGCATACCGGATGAGCTGTAAAATGTAGATACCGTATGATGGTTATCTAGGACCATCACCGTCAAGCCAGGGAAAAGTTACTATGTTGAGCCCAAAATCATTAAATCAGTAAATTCATCTGTTCTTAAATAATGCTATGAGTTTGAAGAAGTGTAACATATGACGTTTGTGAATTACACACAAAACTTTCAAGGAAAAACCCCAATAGTTTCCACTCAATCATCCGATTTATCATGAGCAATTTATCGAACATAACAGTAGATTCTAATTTGTATCAATTTAGTTGTCTTTTCTCACATTCTATTTTTAAAAAAAGCTTTGTCTTTTTCAGGACCCAAGATAGACATTTCAGCGGATACCATAATAAGTAAGTTTAATTTGATAAAGGAGTCATTTGTTGAAGAACTAAACAGTACGTATGTATCATATCCAACCACCATGCTAAGTCTTTCGATATTCCTAAGATATAGCTTTCACAGTCATTGGACATTTTTCATTGTTTGCATTTAGGACCTAAAATGAGAATTTAGTACCTGAAACGAAGACTACACACAAACCGACGAGACCAATGGGCAACCGGTGCCGACTTTGGACGGCCATTTGTCACGCAAGTAGCAAATGGTGTGGTTATCCTGGATTACGTGCTCACAACCCTCTTACTTCTCCAATTAGCCAGAGGTCTCGAAGAACGTACAATTGTGGTGTAAAACAACCTCCTCACTGTAAGATGACATCACACAAACAAGACCGCAAAACGCAGAGGCCCCAGCAACACAGATGAATATGTAAATGGATATAAAAAGAGGGCATGCGTAATACAGTCCGTTATCTGCCGGCTGTAGCGAGCTCATGTATGTAATCACCCGAGGAGTCCGACTGACATTCAGAGAGGACAGGTGGTCGGGGCCCTGCCTTCTCTAAAGAGGTTTGGACAGGGCCCGTCATGGAGTCCCGTCGTCACAGTCAGTCAGAGTGCAAGTCTCAAGGATGCGCTTGTACAAGACTGTAAATTGGTCAAGTACCAAGCCTAGTGTCCGTCTGGTGACATTAGGATCATATCCACGGTATAAAAGGCGTTTGATGATTCTGACGCATTTTCGATGGTTATGCTGCCTACCTTTGATCCTTTTTATTTTGTTTATCATATCACCATAAAAGACAGGTTGTGTAATACCCATAGTAATGTACTCTGTTGCATGTATAGATCCGAATTTTAAAAGAAGTTGACTGTAATTTTTGTAAAATTTCCAGAAAGTCTTAACTAGTTTATGAAAGTGGAAACCTTGGCCTAAAAGTTTTTGGTAATTTGTAAATTTCTACTGTGAAAATCCAAAATATCAGTACATGCTCTAGCGTACCGGATGAGCTGTGATATGTAAATGCCGTATGACGGTAATCTTGGAACATCACCGTCAAGCCAAGGGAAATTTACTATGTTGAATCCAAAATCATCCCTTTTGTCATATACACTTGTATGAATCTTTCCGTTTACAATTTTGATAGTTAGGTCCAAAAAGGGTGTTTCTGTATTTGAAAGGTTTGCCTTGTTAAGGGTTAATTCTTGAGGATAAATTTCATTCTTATATGATTCAAAAGCAGGATTGTCAATGGTTAGAATATCATCCAGATACCTAGAAGTATTATTGAAACATTTCAGCTCATCAAATTTTCTTTGCTTTTGAAGATTTTGGATAACTTCTTTTTCATAAGTGTATAAAAATAAATCTGCAACAAGAGGCGCACAGTTAGTACCCATAGGAATTCCTACAACCTGCTTGTATAGATCCTCACCAAATCTAACATAAATATTGTCCAAGAGGAAGGACAAGGCATTACACAGGTCACTGCATGTCCATGATTTCTATTATTTGTAGTCTGTCGAGGAAAAGAAACCCTTCGATTCAGATGTACAAATGTAAGTTTTTCGCTCTGGATCAAAACACCATTTAATGAGATAAGATAATCGATCATTAATTTTGTCATGAGGAAGTGTGGTGTACATATTAGAGAAGTCGTATGAAGAAATCGTATTGGCTTGGAAATTTCCAGATTTCATTTTTTCAATCACATCCCCTGAATTCTTAATAGACCAAAATAAATTTACATCGTTCCCGTTTAGAACCGTTTCACAATATCTACATGATCTAGTTATGTGTTCTTTAATAGCAGTAAGTGCTGACGTCAGATTTCTAGACAAAATTGTAGTGGAGCAGTTACTAGAATTAGCAATAAATCGAAATTTGTAGGGAGACTTGTGCAGTTTCGGTATGCAATATAGTGTTGGGAGATCCAATTTAGAAATAGAGGTATTGAATTAAGACAGTTCACTGTTATGCTTGCCTAAAATGTTAGATGCACTTTCATTGCTTTTGATATATGTATTAGTAGACGAAAGTTCCGAAATCAAAGTTGATATGTAGTAACGTTTTCAAATAATAATGGTGTTGTTGGCTGCTTTATCAGGTGGTGCAAAGACATATTTTTCATGTAATTTACTTAGTTTGGATTTGAAATATCTTTCTGATTTGGAACGTGGATTTTGACAAAGATGAGGGTTTTTATGGAAGTTATCTATTCGAATATCCTTTACATCTAAAATGAGGTTTTTCCAGTCATTCAGAGCATGCGGTTCGACTCCTTCTGATTTACACCATCTTTTCGTATAAATATCTAAGGCTTCCGTAAGCACTTCACGTAGGCCTTTCAACAAACGCTAGGTGTCGACTGACAGTAACGACAACTCGTACCCAAAGTGTCAGAATCGGAACCTTTCGCGCTTCTTAATAAAAATGTAGCGCGAAAATAACTTCAAATCATGAATTTTCTTATTTATTTACCTCTTTTAGGTTGTTGGACAAAGTTGGTAGGATTTAGTATAATATTTTAATTTGTTTCATGTACTAAAGACAATAAAAGGACAGAGAAAGATAGCACAAAATTGCACATAAGATTTTTAGACCGAGTTACGAATGTTCATGTGGTAATATATTGGAAGGGAGAGAACTCTTTAATGATATCTGTAAAATTCGAGTCCCTTTAAACTATGAAACGAAGAGAAAAGTAACGAAATGAAACGAAAAACAATATGAAAAATTTGAACATTTAATCATTCGTTTACGATATAACTGAGGTATTTTTTTTTGCTTGCACACCCTATGTGCCTTGGGAACTGCGAGTCAAAGATCAGTACGTCTTATACATATTTTATAATCAACATTTCAGATCTTTAAAAGACTATCTAATAGCTGACAAGGTTTAATCTAGGCATAGATGTAACCGATTTCGTTAAACTCTGCTTATACAAAGGGGAAAGGGGGGCATAAGTATTCACTAAAAATTGTATCCCGAACTTCTCAGTTTAAAATAAACATCAAAAATAAAAAGCAGATTAACCTGTATGTGTTAAGATAAATATCATGAGTTAGGAACAAAAATACATGTAATATGTCGATAATCATGCATAACGAAGACAGCATCAAAAGTAGCGGGAAAATAAAGAGAATAAATGAGAGACAGAGAAAAAAAGTGACGGCAATGACCCCACCCTATAAAAAAGTCGCCGAAATGGTATTAATACAGATTTCAGATTTACTGCTCATACAAGAGGAACTGATGTAATCACCACTCGTCCACAATCTGTAAATCAAATCATATCTAAATGATTCAGTTTCAATTGAAAGGCGTTGGCCGCCGGCCGCCTATGCCGTGCTTGCAAGGGGTTTAAGGGAGGAGGGGTGGACAAGAAGTTTTTGAAGAACACATGAAAAGTGAAAATAGTTTGTGTTATGGATATACATGTATTGTAATTCAACCATTTGCTAATTAAAGAGGTAGGGTATACCCAACCCGCGTTCTAAATGTTAAAATCTGTATATATGCATATTGGGGAGGGGGCGCCTCCCCCCTTTCAATCAAATGTTATTGATTTGGATAAGGCCAACGGGAACTTTCGCGCATCCGATACAGATTTTACAATATATTTCTGCCTTCTGCTTTATTTTCTTTTGTTTTGATTGGATTGATCTCTGCAATATCAATAGGGGCGGGGGGTGGTAAAGGGGGATTTTGAATTTTAAATTTTGATTTTGAATATATGAATATTATGCAATGGAGATCGTAATTGATAAATATTCACCATCTTTTTGTAACGATTAAAAAAAAAAACACATTCACTGACTTTCGCTTTCGCTTTCGCTCGCCAGTTTTAACCACTTATTATATGTATATGATCATTTCATAACAATACGGCTTACTGATGTATCCTTTCTCCCTAAAGATTAATACATGTAGAGGGTAGATAAAAAAATTCTGACATTTTTACCCCAGACGCAGCAAAAAAAAAAAAAAAAAAAATGCTCGCTCGTATTCGCTCGCATGCAATGGAGATCGTAATTGATAGATATTGACCATCTTTTAAGCACATTCACTGACTTTCGCTTTCGCTCGCCTGTTTTAACCACTTAAATGTATATGATCATTTCATTACAATACTGCTTACTGATGTATCCTTTCTCCGTAAAGAGTAATAGAGGGTAGATAAAAAAAAATCTGACATCTTTTACCCCAGACGCAGCAAAAAAATTGCTCGCTCGTATTGGCTCGCCTACATCACTTAATTTAGCATAAATATGATTCATTTGAAGCTCACATACATTTGTATAAAGGACTCCAGAGGGAGAAATGAGAAACATGTACGTCCCTTCACCCTTTCTGAAATCCTGGATCCGCAACTGATCCATTTCTAAAATTGTGAGTAAAGGGTTGTGCTCTACATTTTCTTTTTCTCAATATTTGATAAATGTATACATCGCTATATACATTTTTATTAGTTTTAATTGTATAAACTTATACCCAAAATATGGCACCTAAAGTCCGCTCGGCACTTGGATGGATTAGGGAGGGGATCAGTCCCCCCCCCCTTTGAATTTACAAAAAAGTTAGTTATGTTTTTCCAGCTTATCTACAAAATCATAAGTAATGATGAATCGGCAGAGCCTTCATAGCCTATGGTTTGGCCATCCAATGCGATTTTATCGATTATTTGTTCCGTTTACTCTCAGTCAAGACAATGATGACTTCAGCACTTCATATGTGTTTATATAATACATTTGACTACTTAAAACCGAAATACCATTTTTTATGATAAAAGAGTCAGGCTTTGCTTATTCATATATTTATTTTTTTAGGCACAGGGTTTAAACACCCCACCCCCTCCTTTTCTAAAAAAAGACAGAAAAGTTTACTTCTTTTTAAACTCAACTGAGAAGACTTGATGGGCTATACTTTTTTTGCAGTTCAGGTAACTCCTTTTACATCAGAACAACCTTGAAATAGAAGACTACCCTGTACATAGCCGTTTAGTGGTTTGTTTAATCAAGAATATGCGAGGGGCAGGACGCCTGTCATTTTACATTATTTTACACAATTCATTTTAAATTAAACCTTTTCACAGAGATCCGTTCTTTAAATCACGTCACTATGTAATCGTTAATTGAGAGTTATAATCGATAATCGGAATCAAGTATCGAGCGATAATCGATTATTTGCGATAATCGGTTCCCACTTTTGGACACCACCATGAATGTGAAAAAACCTCGTTTTCTAGTACCTATTTTGATCAAATTTCATTTTGAGTCATTTACCGTTCTTATCTGATCCAGAATGTTCTGTGACTCTATTTGCATATACGTATACGTGAGTTCAATTTTTTTCTTCAGTTTTTTTTTTCAAAACCATGTGTTGGATAGGCTGAACACCCCACCCCCTCCCTCTAAAAAATCTTTTCCTGGAGAAGAAAGAATAAAAGTTTCTTACATCAATAAAAAAAAATATTTAAAAAAAAATACGTACATAATCGATGTTTTTGACAAATTTTGCTCGGCTTTAAACTAACAAAAAAAGAAAACCATCATAAGTTTACTGCATGATGTCGACCAGTAATTGTTCAGTGAAATATGGGATGGAACCCCCCCCCCCCCCCCTTTTTTTTTCTAGTTATCCCTGCATGTAGCTGTATTATAGATAGATAAAAGTTTGTTTTCAAAGTGAAGAATCATGACGATATGGACATTTCTTTTACATGTCTATAACAAACAATCCATGCAAAAAGAAGAGGGATCTCTGAAATTAAATGAAATGTATTCATCTAGCCACTCAGATTTTTTATGTACAACTCAGTTTAGAAATCTGAAAATCGTGAAAATTGCTTTTTGAACAACTTGTGTTTAAACCGTTTGATTTTAAATTTTTACGTAAATTTTGATTTAATAAGTTCAATGATAACAGAATTTGTAAATTCTATGATGTTTACTATTACCTTTATTTTTAAAAATTCTTTGCCGACCAAAAAAATAAAATTCGTTCCGTTACTTTTCATTTCGTTTCATATTTTAAAGAACTCGCAAAACTCGGTTACTCAAGATGAGTCCCGGGAATCAAATTTTTGTTAAATTTTATAGTTTGAATTACCTCCCTTCTTAAGCAGATTTAATTTAGAATTCGGTAGAAAAAAATTAATTATTTATCGATAATCAGCATGTCTTTCCCAATTCAATGTTCCTTACAGCTATTTGGACACAGATTCAAAAGGCGTGAAGCACTTTTAAAGGAAAATTTTTGGATATTAAAATTTAGTTGAAAGGCCTACTTCACGGCATTTGACAAAATCTATCTTGGATGGGATTCTATACTTAGGTCCTTTTTTAAGAAGACCACGGAGCTGTCTGTCTTGGATAATTGAAAAGTCACCTGTAACAACATGGCCAGCTGGTTTGTAGAGATATTCAGAAGTTGCACATTCTCAAGAATGTATATATATATGAGATTGTTTCAATAGCCGATAACCACATTAATATAATATTATCATTGTTCCACTATGAGTGATTTGGACTACGGGTATCTTAATTTATATCTACTTCAAAATTCATGTGTGTGCCGCTTGTGTCCCTGGGTTTTGCTGCCTTGTCTGTGTGGTCAGTTTACTGTGAGGATGTTATTAAATGCAACAACTGTTTGTCGAGACCTCTTGATAACCGAAAAAAATTGAGGATTTTGTGCGCAAGTAATTCGGATAACTACATCATTTGCTACCTACCTGAAAGATGGCCGCCCTTAGTCGGCACCCAATACCGTTTGGTCTTGCTGTAATGGTTTGTCGCAATTGGTACTCCTTTTGGTCTCGCTGTGTATTTCTTCTTTGTTCAGGTTGTAGGGATCCCTTTAGGTACTAATTGTGCGTCTCTTGTTGCAGATTTATTTTTAAACACGTAGGAAAAAGAATTTATCCAAAATCTTCAAAGCAAAGAAAACATGATGATGTGAAATATTTAATTGGTACCTCTAGGTACATGGACAATATTCTTACTATCGACAATCCTGTTTTTGAAAAGTTTAGAAATGATATCTATCTACAAGTATTTACTCTATATAAGGCAAACGTTACAAACGCAGAGATACCATTGTTTGACCTAAAAATCAAAATTGTTAATTAAGAGATTCATACTTGTGTGTATGACAAAATAAATAATTTTGGATTCAACATAGTAATTTTTCCTGGATTGACGGTGATTTTCCTATATTACCGTCATACGGTATCAGCATTAAAGAACTCACCCGGTAGGCTAGAGCATGTACTGATCAATGCTTTGGATTTTCAAAGTAGAAATTTCAAATTACAAAGAAACATTGATGTCAAGGTGTTCGCTTTCAAAATCTAGTAACGACTTTCTGGAAATTTTACAAAACATAATTGGGTATTTCACAACCTGTATTTTATGGTGACATAATTAACACAATAAGAAGGATCAAAGGTAGACATCATAACCGTTGATTATGCGTAAGAATCACCAAACGCCATTATTACCGTGGCCATGAACCTACTGTCATCAGACGGACACTAAGCTTGGTACTTGACCAATCTACAGTCTTGTACCAGCGCATTCTTAAATCTAACACTATAACTGACTATGACATCGGGACTAGATGACGGGCCCTGTCCAAACTTCTTTAGAGAAGAAAGGGCCTCGACCACCTGTCGTCTCTGAATGTCAGTCGAACTTCTCGGGTAACAACATGTATGAGCTCGCTACAGCCGGCAGAACACGAACTTTATTATCTACTCTCTCTTTTAATATCCATTTAAATTTTCATCTGTGTTGCTTGACCCCTGCGTTTTGCGGTCTTGTTTGTGTGAGGTCATCTAAGAGTTAGGATGTTGTTTTACACCACAATTGTACATTCTTCGAGACCTCTTGGTAATCGAACAATTGAGAGGGCTGTGCGCACATATTCAGAAAAACCACACCGTCTGCTACTTGCGTGGCAGATGGCAGTCCAAAGTCCGCACCGGTTGTCCATTGGTTTCGTTGGTTTATGTGTGGTCTTTTGTGTTTCATGTTTCTTTGGCGTGAGTTGGTGTACCTTGTCCCTGTTGCGTCTCTTTCTGTGGGTGTCTGCACTGTGATTCTGCATTAATTGTTTTGGAGTTCCCCTACTTTCTTTCACTTGGGGTGGTTTATTGTTTTTCTGTTAGTGTTACAACCGAGTCTAGTTCGTTATCCTCTCCTTTCTTTCTAATTGCCTTATAAACAACTACCCCGATAGAGCTCAGTTGGTAAGGGATCTTCTGTTCGAGCCCTACGTCGGTCGATGCATTTTTAAAGTATTCTGTTGAGCTACATTTGTATATGTTTTGGAGTAAGGTCTATCTTTTCATTAAGATGGGGCAATTCTGTTTCATTCGAACGCTATCAATTTACGCAAGTTAGTAAATAGCTTTGCAGATTTAAATAAGAACAACAAGTAATTAATTTACGTTATATTCTGTAAATCAAACGAATGTGAGTTAAATGCGTGGTTTAATAATTTAATTGTTTAATTGACTAGATTTATGATCATAGGCCTAATAAAGGAAATTTTGCTTTTTCGAAGTCCAAATTACCGCTGATTGTAATTCGTCTGGCACATAGTAAATGGCAATATTTGCCCAGTAGTTTTCTCTCTCTGACAGTTCAGGCGGGAATCTCTGTTATCTTTCTTCCATTATTGATTTTGATTTTATTTGATTTATGTGATAAAACAATGTCATATGTATACGTGACATACAATAAAATCTGTTGAATTATATAATAAAGTCATCAACATTATTATTCTATTATACAAAAAAGAAAATGTTAAGGTATAAAACTGAACAGCGTATCATGATTATTTTTTAAATGAGATCAATGGGAATTTATAACAAAAACAATTATTGAACAATAAATCAGCCATATTCGATAAATGATTTTTTTTAATTTTAAATTAAGACATTGTTTACCGGGAAAGCCCATAAAAGCTCGAAGGCTTATTTTCATTTGGGTCCTTTATTTTTACATAAGAATGTAATTATACTCCGCAACATAGTTGGGAGGTGTCTACTTGATTCACCACTGTTGGTTATCCGTCCATCAGTTCGTTCGTTCGCTCGTACGTCCATCCACCGGTCTGTAGGTTTGTCCGTCTTTCAATAAACAAATACTAGTCGACCCAATTAAACGAATAAACGGATTTCAATGACACTTAACACAACGATGAATTTAATGTATGGCATGTAGTGGTGCATGTACAAAGGGAATTCCTCTGATTATGAAATGTTTACAATTATACAACACTAATGAAAGTCAATAAATGAAAAAAAAAACAACTTTGAATTGTCTCATGGTAGACAAAAAAGTCATTCAGTGGCGCCATCTACGACACTTTCTCTTATGGGAATGCAGGAAGAACCAGTTTCAGTGGCGGATCTAGGATTTCAGAACAAGGGGGGGGGGGGGGGGGCAAGGTTTCAGCTCGAAGAAAATTATTAACAGAAAAACGGACAAGCATAAAAAAAAAAAAAAAAAAAAAAAAAAAAGAAAAACCTGAATCTCAAGACTGTTGGTCTCATCTTAAAATAAGTGCGTGTGTGTGTGTGTGGGGGGGTCCATTAAAACTGCATGTACAAGATATAGAATTCTTGATACGTTTACTTTACGTTTATAGGTAGACTGGCGAGCGCAGCGAGCCGGAAAAAGTTTAAGTTATGAAGTTTTCATTTTTCTTTTAATTCAGTCATCCATATATGTATATCTTAATTGGCGAGCGAAGCGAGCCGTCACAGTAAAATTTTGAGAATAGATGGTTACATTTGTCATAAGAATACAATCTCTCTCTCATTTTCCATGCTCTATATTTTGTTTTTTATTTGTTTTAATTTTTTTGGTTTTGTTTTGTTTTCTTTTTTTAAGATACAGTATCCCAGAAATTTATTTGAAAACGTAAATTATTCCGAAGGGTCTAGATTGAGGAAAAAAGGAGCCATGAAAAGTTTTATTTGAAAATATGCAGTAACGACCATAATATTGCCGAATTTGTATAATTAAATCTCCACATATCGCTATTTTAAGGTATCCGATGTACAATGAGGCATTTTTGGATGCCTGGTAAGGTACTATAAACTATATATTTTCTGAAAGGTTATACAGCCCACTGCTCAAAAATAATAATTTTGGGGTCAGAAAAATAAAGGGGAATATCTGGTAAAGCATTAAAATTGTCTATTTTCTATATAAAACCTATGCAAAATGACAAAGTTGTACAAGAGTTTTTCCCCTTTGATTTTTAAGACCCGGGAGTCTTATAATCATTACCTTTCAGAAAATATATAGTTTATAGTACCTTACCAGGCATAAAATTTACCATTCTTTACAATGGAGATGATTAAAACGCTATGTAAAATGACTCTATTGTACAACGGATACCTTAAAAACGCAATACATTGTAGGTGGCGCTAGTGGAATGAATTATAGAGCTGCGCAACCCAAATTCAAAATGGTGTTTTCAAACGGCTATAAGTGCGAATGTATGCGTTAGATTCGTCTGAACATTTGAATTTATACAAATGAGAATGTCAACTTTCATATGAAAAGAAAGATTTTGCATTACAGAATTTTGTAAAATTAATTAATTTTCAGGGACACCGTACCTTTAAGAAAATGAGAGGTACCGATCCCCATATATATGCCTTGAGAAAATGAATATATATAAATAAGTAAAACCTGATTCTTTTTCAGAGAAAGTGTATTTCAACATTAAGCCTTAAAATGTATCAATACAAGCACATTTGAGGTGCTGCAGTAATTATTGTCGTAAAAAATCACCTTTCAGAGTGTAAATGATATAATTCTGCGTAACCGATTGATAATCGATAAAATCGCATCTGATCACCAACAGTTTGTAATCGATGATCCATTATGAAGATTCATCCAATTCTTTTTTGTCATACTTATGATTTTGAAATACAAATCTGGAAAAGTCTCATCTTTTTTGCAAATATCACGGCGGATGGGGTGAGGGTGGTTCATACTACCCCCTCCCCAACCCATTACACTTTAGATCCACGCTTGCAAGTTTAGGTGACATGTTTTCATTACACGTTTATTAAATTCAAACTTATATACATGTATATAGCGTTCTTTAAATCTATATAGTATTGAAACAAGAAAATATAACAAAATGAATGTTAGAAAAAGACTATGCATATCATGCATATTCGCAGATTTGATCATTTATCGCAGGGGATTGGGCGGGAGGGGGGGGTTACACCCTACATCTTTAATTATCAAGGGTTTAAATTACAAAATAATTTAACTTTGATAAGAAGATTTGTAACATTGAAATATTTTCAAATGCTATAATACATTATCGGATGTTTGCACCGTAAAATCAGTATTTGCCGTCCGCAAACATTACGTCAGCATCTACTGTCTACGCAGCTCACAAATCAGAAAAAAATGAAGTTTTGTTTCTACTTTGTCGGCAAATGTTTTGATTAAAATTCATATATAGGGGATAAATCTCGAAGTCTTGCAACTAACAGTGTAAGTCTGTACGGCCATGCAATTCTTTTTATTATTATTTTTTAAAATTTATTATTTTCATTTTTTAAAAATTATTTTTCTCGCTAGTTTCCGATCACTATTGATGCTGTCTTCGTTATGCGTACTTATCGACACATTTCATGTATTTTTTTTATAAAATTATGTCAATGACATTTATCTTGATACATACATGTATATCTGCCAATTTTATTTTTAATGTTTATTTTTCGTTTGCTCACCTTTTGCCATTATTTTCCCATTTATATACGTAGAGCTCCTCGTTAAATTTTAACGAAATCGGTTAGTTATGTCTAGATTAAAACTTGTCATTTAGTTTTGTTTGATGGCCTTTCTTAAAACACAGCTGAAATGTAGATACTATTATACGCATTGGTTCCCGCGGCACACGAGAGGAGAATACAAGGGAAAATATCACCGCTATTTGATCGTAAACGAATGATTTAACGGTAACATATATATATATATATATATATATATATATATAAAAAGCACAGGAAAAAAATAAACAACAACGTTAAGTATTCAGAAAATGTCGGATCGGCCCAAAGGCTAATGCATGTCTCTCGCAGAAAAAAGATATAAAGAGCACAAAAGTGGTGCGAGAGACTCACGACATTAAATTAATTTACCTCAAATTTTCAGAGCACATCGGCTCCTTCTTCAGGAGACACTCAGAACATACATTCAGAAAAAAAAATGAAAAACGAAAAGAGAAAAAAAAAATGATGAAAAAAAAAAAAAAAAAAAAAAAAAAAAAGACAAAGAAAAATAATGGTGTTATGTGGCTATGCTCTGGAAGGCATGTCATAAAACCATGGCAGTCAAAAATGAAGAGGGACGTTACAATGTAAGGCAGACAAATAAAAGGGGACGTGAAAACTATCCATTCTACTTAGATATGATCGTGTTTGCCTTGTTTTTCTTACTTTTAAAGGTGTTGTATGTATTTTTCATTTCATCTCACCTTTTATTTGCCCATTTTTCTCCAGTATCCGTTATTTTTCTTTAGGAACTTAGATAATTTCAATAAATATTCCATGTTCGTAGTAATACCGTTTATCCGCTAGATGGCGGTCTAATTTCATTCATTTTTTCCTGCCATTCATTCCCTCGTTTTACTCTATGATTCCTTTCCTAGCGATCATATCTAAGTAGAATGGATAGTTTTCACGTCCCCTTTTATTTGTCTGCCTTACATTGTAACGTCCCTCTTCATTTTTGACTGCCATGGTTTTATGACATGCCTTCCAGAGCATAGCCACATAACACCATTATTTTTCTTTGTCTTTTTTTTTTTTTTTTTTTTTTTTTTTTTTCATCATTTTTTTTTCTCTTTTCGTTTTTCATTTTTTTTTCCTGAATGTATGTTCTGAGTGTCTCCTGAAGAAGGAGCCGAGGTGCTCTGAAAATTTGAGGTAAATTAATTTAATGTCGTGAGTCTCTCGCACCACTTTTGTGCTCTTTATATATATATATATATATATATATATATATATATATATATATATATAAAAGCACAAAAAAAGGTACAAGCTATATATATATATATATATATATATATATATATATATATATATATATATATATATATATATATATATTCGTTTCATTTCGTTTCTTTTCATTTCGTTTCTTAGTTTAAGGTATTCGACCCCTAATGCATCTTCAATAATACATTCCAGAGATAAGAAATTTCGTTCTCTTCTAAATGAATGATACACATACTTTTCTAGCTAAATTTAGGGATTACACTTCTCACACAGTGACCTACTCCGTCATCCCGAAGATCCCAGATCATGAAATCATCGGCATTTGTCGGGAAATTATGAAAATATGCATAATTTTTTTACAGGAAGTACTCTATTAGGGTGCGGGATCCTTAAAAGCCCCCGAGTTTTACAGATATTATTAAAGGGTTACCTCTCTTCAAATGTTTTACCACAAGGAAATTTTTTTTGGTCTAAAACTCGAATGTGCAAATTTGTGCTATCTTTCTCTGTCCATTTATTGTTTTAAGTACATGAAACAAATCAAAGTATTGTGCTTAATCATACCAACTTTGTCCAACAACCAAAAAGAGATAAATAAATGAGAAATTTCATGATTTGAAGTGATTTTGCCCATTATGTTTATGAAGAAGCTCGAAATGTCCCGATTTCTGACACTTATTGTACGAGTTGTCGTTACTCTCAGTCGAAACCTAGCGGTCGGTGAAAGGCCTACTTAAAGGGTTCGATGTGAAGGAAGCGATTACCGTTTAACATATTTGGTAATCAGATTGCATGTGTTTTAATATCGGATAGCACTTTTGAAAACTACTTCAAAATTCAACAACATGTTTGTAATTTCGGAATCTTCTACCGATAGAGGTATCCCGCGTTGGGTGAATCACTAGACTAGTTATCTGAGAAAAAAAGCAAGAAACGATAAAAAAAGGAATAGCCTGAGGCTCATCTCATTTGAAATTCTACCTGTGTGTCAGCAGTATGATATTGATATTGATCTCCACGTCAATAAAACTATTGAAATGAGAATTCTAGAATGTTTCTTTTCAAATTGTGTTATGTGTTTCATTACAGAATCGAAGAAGTGAGAAGAAATGAAAAAAAAGGTAGGTGCTAATGTAAATCTGTTTATTTTTTGCTGAAAAATAATTAGAACGATTTCCAATGTATGGATGATTTGCAAAAAAAATGTTTGTTTTGAAACACATCCACAGGATCAAAATGCTTCCGATACATTAATTCAGAAGACACGTTCGTGCATATGAATGACATTTGAGTAGTATTTTACTTGAAGTCACATTATCATAAAATTCACTTTCGCTTTGAGAGGGGAGGGGGGGGGGATTATCTCAGAATAAACAATTTGACCTTTTCAAATATAAATAAAGGATATCACGTACGTATACATGAACAATATAATGTTAAGAAAATTCATAGTAGGAATTAATGAATCATTTTGGTCAAGATTCCGCTTTCATACACTAGTAAGACTTTTTGGAAATTTTACTGTCATCATCTTTAAAAAATTCGGACTTACGGAAAGAACAGATGGTATAACCGTGCAGGTTGAGACAGCATTTTTCCTGACAATATTTTTCCTGGAAAATAAACTTTTGAAGACGTTTACATTGCACATGCACGAGCTCGCTACAACCGGCAGGGCATGAACTGTACCACTCACGCATCCCCCTTTCATATCCATTTATATATTTACATGTGTTGCCTTGGCCCTTAGTTTTGCTGTCTTGTTTTTGTGGTCATCTAAAAGTGAGGAGGCATCTAACAGGGAGGAGATAATTTAACACTAAAGTTGTCCGTTCGTCAAGACCTTTCGTTAAAGGGAAAAAAGTGGATGGGTTGTGCGCATGTAATTCGAATAACTATACACAAGTTGCTACTTGCTTGGCAGATTGCCGTCACACGTCAGTACCGATTGCCTATTGGTCTCGTTGGTTTAGGTGTAGTCTTTTGTGTTTCATGTTTGTTTGTCCTTTGTCTCTTTTACGTCCCTTGCTATGCTCGTCTCTGTCTGGTGTCATTAAGATCATATCCACGGTATTCGCTATTTACGAAAACTTGAGTTACTTCCCATTTGAGACGGTATCTGACGTAGATTGATCATGACATCATTAAATTCTACTGAAACAGTCATAAAAGTCTAGGAAATGACGGTATCAAATCGACGTTACCGTACCAATTTCATGACATCACAATGGTTTTACATCAGATACCGTCTGTAAGGGGAAAAAGCTCTGTATTCCGCAAAGACTCAATAAAAAGCGTTTGATGATTCTGACGCATTTTCGATTGTTATGTTGTCTACCTTTGATCCTTTTAATTTTGTTTATTATGTCACTATAAAAGGCAGGTTGAGCGATAAAAGAACAATTGAAAAGAAAATCAGACTTTCTTTACTTTTAAAGATTGCTGATAAATTATTTTCTATAACGGTATAAGAATAAAATTTGCAGGCCATTTAGTAACAATAAAAATCCGTCTGACATGAATGGGAATTTTACCCTTTTCTGATTGGCTTAGACGGCCGCTTTGTGAAACACTCAAACGATATGTCTACCCAGGATGACGTCATCGCAGGTAGATATCAGAATCCAACAGCTCTTTAAGTGCTAAAAATAGTACCGTGTTCGTTGCCTTCCAGGAGACGTCATCCGAGATAGATATAAAATTCCAAAAGCTCTCCATGTGCTAAAAACTAGACCAGAGAGGATTTTTATACATGTAGTCTAAGAGTAATGTTTGATCGATTTATATAGACGATTTTTAAACTTCATGTAGTGAAATAGTTTTTTTACTTTCACCTTGGGTAAATGCAATGCTTTAGCTCTTGCGAAAACAATATTCACCTCGCACTTCGGGCTCGGTGAATATTGTTTTCTCGGGGAGCTAAAATATTGTATTTACCGAGGTAAATAATTATATAATTTTACTTACATTAAGAGATTTTTACCAAATCTTATATTATTGTTTCCTAAGAGGAAGTACATGGAATTTTACATGTTAAGATACTTGCACTTCAAAAACGTCTCTGATATTTATATTTAAATTACTATTCATCCATTTTATTAAAATGATTCCAATAAAATTTCAGGCGTCCGAGAAATGACAATTGAAGAATATAGGTACCATATAAGATGCCGGATGAAAGAAAGATGACAAGAATAGAGGGAAAGTTTGTAACCGAAATTGAACACTTATAAAATGAAAAGAAAATGAACCCGAATCTAATATGGGTTACCATTCTAAATATACTTTTCATCAATTTCAAGTTCAAATATTTTATTGCCTTCCAAGCAATGGCATACTTAACATAATGAAAATACAAATATTGTTAATTTCATTAATTTGACATATATGAATGTATCAACAGGGATTTTTAATTTTGATAATAGTTGATATTATTAGATTAAATTGTCAGGGTCTTGGTGATAACAAGAAAAGAACGGATGTGCTGCAATATTTACATAGATTCAATTCAAATTTATACTGCTTACAAGACACACATTTTATTAGAGAATTAGAAGATCAAATACGTAGTGAATGGGGATATACTTGTGTCTTTTCCTCATTTAGATCAAATGCTAGAGGTGTGTGTATTTTGCTCAATAATAATTTTTATTTTGATATTGGTAGAATAATCACTGATGAAATGGTAACTACATTATAATTTAATTCAAACTGATAACAAAGATATTTTACTTTGCAACTTATTCGAACCAAATAATGACAATCACGATATTTATGATTCTCTCATCACTCAAGTAACCAATCAAAATATTGAATATGTAATATTCTGTTGAGATTTTAATCTGGTGCAAAATCCAACTTTAAATTGCTGTTATTACGTGAACATCAATAATGTTAATGCTAATGACAAAGTGTGTTTGACTTTTTTATCATTATTTTATTTTTAAAGTCATAAGAATATTACACAAAGTATATTGGTGTCTTTAAATGACTTTTATGATGCAGGAGATGCTTACTCTTCCTGGGCACCTGGTCTCACTCTCATATCGGGAGTTCGCTTCTTTTCATATGGTGGAGGTTTTTGTTTTTGTTTGCTTTGGTTCCTCTTTTATCCTGATTTTGTATGCCTTCGGTTTCTGATTTTCTGAATTATCGATTTTGTACTGTAGACAGGGATATGGTCATTATCCATATTTGTCATTACTTAACTTTTTCTTATTCTTAATAGACAATAATTGTACCAATTTAAACATCGATGGTCTGTTCCAATAAAAACTATCAATATATTTTCTTCTCAAATCTGAATAAAAGGGGCATATAAACACAAAATGATATTCGTCCTCTATATCACCTAAGTTACATTTAGAACATTTTCTATCCTGTCTTAGTATATTAACATATCTGTTTAATTTTTGTTTAACATTTGCTAAGAAAACATTCTCATTTGTAACATTCTGATTGTACCAAGCATAACCTCAGCCAATTTACATTAAAAGTTCCCTAACTTTACTTAACCAATTTTGAGACTCAATTTTGTCATACATGTCCTCTTATAATGCTTCTTATATGCAATTCCTCGTTTTCAAAAGTTTCAACCAATACATTATTATTCTAAGTTTTCTTTCAATAATCATTGGGCATCTTCCTTTGGCGTACATATTCTCACTTTCAAAATTCTCTTTCAAAAATCGGTATGTACCCTTTCAATATCAATTGCTTGACAAAATTTTTACAAAAGTGTCACGCACAAGAGAAAAATGAAATTTTCTTGGATATGCCAGACAATACATGCATAATTTGAAATCACTCATTGTATACGATAAAAATACATATGAAAATTCCAATTTTGTTCAGTTTAATGCGCAGGAGCTTTCAATAATTGGAAAACAAAAGAAACAAAAATGTGATATTTGTTTTGCAAGGAAGCCTATATTTACTTTTTACTCCTTATAGCTACAAAATAAGTAACTGTTATAATTTAATGTGCCCATGATCCATGAAAGTTGAAATTTTAATTCCTATATCATGAAGAAGAAATTTAATTAACGAATAAATCCGCTGCACAAATTAAGATAATATTAATTTTATTATTTCACTATATGACGTGCCATTGTCCAATAAGATTTACAAACACTGATCATGTTTATTGTTTTCTGAAATGTTGACAGGTCTTGAACTCTTCCATCTTCTGTGAATAATCCAGTTGTGTGATATTTTTGCACTCTCACAAAGAAGAATATGATGACAATATACACAATCTTCAAACCAATTCCATGTAGAATATGATATCAATAAACTATAGTACACAATCTCTTCATTCAATCAAAAATTCCTTTTTACATGCTTGTCTAAATGCATGTCTTCCATATAATAATCCACGGGGTGATTTTCAGACTGCAAGATTTCTTCTAACAAGTTTGACCTGAAAAAAAAAATAATAACACATTTTCAGTTTGTTTTAAGTCATTCATTTATTCACTCATTCATTTAGTTATTTGTTTACTTTCATACAATTTCACAAATGCATAGTCATATACAGAAAATGATTCATAAATTGTACTTAAATTGTATTTATCCTTTATATCTATTTGTTTGTATATGTTATTCATTTGGCAATCATAAATTTATCACTGGAAGGAATAGTATTGATAAATTTAACACTCAACCAAAGGAATTCATGGAAAATTGCTTTCAATGACTAGAACTACAATATAATTAAATTATATTACGATTTATTATCTATCTAGAAATTCATAGCGTAAATTACCGATGTTGCATTTTGCATTTTATATATTTATGTGTGAATGTTAATGTGAGTGTCCCCCCCCCCACCCATCAATCTCTTTTCTCTTTTCATTTTATATTATTAATAAAAACTACATTATAATACAAATGTAACATATATATTTGTGAATGAAAAAGTGTAATTTAATTTTTTTTACGAAATGACTGGGGCCCATTGAGGTTTTGTAAGGGGGGGGGGGGGTAGGAGTGGTTGATCAAAATAAAGGCACATACCAGTTCAGTGATTGAAGATTACTATAAATCTTGTGTGTGTGTGTGTGTGAGGGTGTGTATGTGTGTGCGTAAGTGATTGAGAGAGAGAGAGAGAGAGAGAGAATATTTGTTTACAAATTTGTTTATTTACCTTGAGTTTGAGGAAAAAGTCGTTGTTTTCAATGGTTCCTAGATTGATTTCGTCATCGAGGTAGTGGCCTAGTATCCATTTCATTATATTACTGAAGAAAATATAAGTATATTGTGAAGTACGCAAGTCGTGCCATGTTTCAAATTGCGCCATCAAGTTTACATCAAACCGACACTGGCACTGCACTGACATCGGCATTCGTGAAGTCGGGTTGGACGAAAACAGCTTGAAACCTTTATCAATCTCCTCTTAATTGCAAATTCGAGGTTAGAAAGGAGTTCACGATGTAAAAATCATTCAACATTTATACTTGTTTGATACAGAAATTCTTGAAACTCCGAATAAAGTAACTCATTCATGATTACAATTTGACACACGTTCGATGTGCATTGGGTGAAAAATCGCGATTCGGCGCATGCCGAAACGAAGCTAAACACCAGCTGATTTCAAACGGGAATTATTTCAATATATGAAAAAGTGGTTCTGTAATTTTTTGATATTTGAAAGATGCCGATGTAAATGTCATTTTTTGAAAATTTTATAAAAATCTGTGAAGGACCATTTTTTTGTACCTCATTTTTATTTTCCACTTTTTGGGGCATTTTTTCCCGGGAAAATTTAGCCTACTTCAATCATCGATTTAGTAATTAAAATGTCAGGTTTGTCTAAAATAAACTAATTGAAAGTAAAATGTAAAGCTAAAAGCAAAACTTCGACGATATTTTATTTTCTGAAATAAAAAAATGTGCTGTGTAGAGCTTACAGAAAAGGACCAAAATTCAGGGGCGTCCATATTTTCCCCGACGAGAAAGTGTGCGTCATGCATTCGCGGACTCACATTTTCGTGTTTACTGCAGCACGCGCAAATCCGGCTTGGTCGCCCTACTGCATGTGTCACAGATGGAAATTGCTTGGAATAAACGTTGATGTCGATCTCAGTAAAATATTTGATATTAATTATAAAAATTGAGAGTATTATTAAGTCATGGAGACAAAGAAAGATAAACTATCCGAGAACAACTGGGAAGAAATGTTATCCCACTCCGATATTGACCAAACTTCTAACCTAATAACAAATTTCATACTTAAAACTGCATCAGAAACCATCCCGAATAAGATTATCACAGTTCGAAAAAACGACCCCCCCCTTGGATTACAAATTGCATTCGTAAATCAATACGTAAAAGAAAAAGGGCACAAACCAAAGCAAAGAAAAGTAATAATCCTGAAGATTGGCATAAATTTCGTAAACTTAAAAATAAAACGGCTCAAGTCTAGTATAGGACGAAAGTAGTTCCGGAGTAAATGTGGAGGAACAATGGATAAAATGACCTAATATCTCTATCCGAGATTTGAATCGATTTGCATAAACAATCCTTTTAATTTGCATATATTTATAAAAGCTTAAATACATTTGCATAGTTTATGAAATTACTAATTATTACTGCAAACATCCATTATTTTAATACCTATTTTCTGCTGTAAACTTATCAGGTAAAAATGATGCTATTGAACTTATAGACGTTTAACATTTGAACTACTTGGTGAGTGTCACTGCTGGTGGACCAAGAGTCCCCGAGGGCACATGTAGCCAAGTTCGATCAACTTCGGTTGATCGTCTGTCTCTTCAACGCATTTGAAATTTCTGTCACAAAATTTCTTGAAATTTCTAAAACGTGGGTCCTGTAGCATCATATCCCACCCATTCTGTTACGTCTTTTGGTAAATTTTTGGTCATAATAATTTTCATACTTTTTCGCCGTATTACATTGTTTAGACTGAGGATCACTGACGAGGGTTTAGTACCTGAAACGTGCATGTCTGGTCCATGCTGTAAATTTATCAGGTTATAAATGATGCTATTGAATTGATAGACGTTTAACATTCATTATGAAGATTTATTCACGTAAAACAGCTAATTTTGATCAATTAATTACAATTAATCACAGAGATAAAGCTTACAGGTTGTCAGGTCGACAGGTTGACAGGTCGACAGGTTGACAGGTCGACAGGTTGACATAAAGAAGGGTAGACAGATTGACTGGTCCATAGATTAATTCACGTAAAACAGCTAATTTTGATCAATTGATTAATTTATTCACAAAGATAAAGCTGACAGGTCGACAGGTCGACAGGTTGACAGGTCGACAGGTTGACAGGTCGATAGGTTGACAGGTCGACAGGTTGACAAATAGAGGGGTAGACAGATTCACTGGTCCATAGATTGACAGGTAGACAAGTCAACATATATATATAATGAAAATCAATATTTTATATGTGAACATGTTGACCAGTCAAATCTTCAAAAATGTCGACCTGTCAACCCGGCGACGTGTGAACACAAGGAAAATAAAAGTTTATATATATGCAGTATGTATATATATATAAATATATATGTATAGTATATATGTTGAAAATTATGTATATATATATATGTATAGTATATGTTGAAAATTATTTTCAAGTATGCAAATGACTTTAATTACTTCATGAATATTCAGTATAAGAGTTACCAAATTTGCATATGGTTCACAGTAACAAGAACCAATTTTCTCATATGAATACACCTGGGACTATTTTTGTCCTATTCTATACTTGACCCAATAAAACAATAAATCTAACCAGAAAATCACGAAGCGAATACTTTCAAAACCTAGCTGATAAACTAAAAAATAATTGTAAGTCCAAGGACTGGTGGAAAGTTGCAAACAGGCTAACTAACTATAATTCAGAAAAATCTGAAATTCCCCCTCTCAAATGCTGATGGTCCATTCGAAGATACTGACATTGGTAAAACTCAAATTCTGAACGACTACTTTAGTTCTCAGGCAACTGTCGACGACACAGGAGTTTTTCTTCTTTCTATTACTGACCTATCAGAACAAACTCTATCAAGCATTAATTTTGTATTTCGTAAACGGACGTTAATGACGTACTCCAAAATCTAGATGTTACCAAGGCTACCGGACCTGATGGAATACACCCACGTCTATTAAAAGAAGCATCTACCATTCTCTCTCCTCCACTGTCCAAGCTCTTTAATAAATGCCTGTCATTGTCTAGATTCCCAAATTCCTGGAAAGAGGCTAATGTAATTCTAGTTTATAAGAAGGATGACCCCACCCAACCCTCAAATTATCGGCCTATCTCCCTATTAAGTATTATTGGTAAAACTATGGAACGCTGTATCTTTAAGCACTTATATAATTACATAAATTCATTTAATCTTCTAACGGAATACCAACCAGGATTTAGACCCAAAGATTCTACAATTTATCAGTTATTAGATATAACAAACCAATTTGGAAAAGCACAGGATGAAGGAAAAGAGATAAGAGCTGTATTCTGCGACATCAGTAAAGCATTTGATCGCGTGTGGCACAAAGGATTAATTTACAAACTGTCTAAATTTGGCATATCTGGCTGTCTCCTAAATTTCTTCTCCGACTATCTTCAAGGAAGACGACAAAGGGTAGTTATAAATGGTTCGAACTCTTCTTGGTCTGAGATTAAAGCAGGGGGATCTATCCTAGGCCCATTATTATTCCTAGTTTACATAAATGATATAGTTGGTCAACAAAATGGCTCGTAAAATTTAACCCGAACAAATAAGTAAGGCACGGTCTATTTGATATTCAGGGGGGGGGGGGGGGGCTTGGGTTTTTTTGTCGGAGCAAGATTATTTTTTTTGCCACGGACCGGGGCAAAATTATTTTTTTCTTGCAAAGTTGGAGCAAGGAAATTTTTTTTAACAAAGTGCGCGCATATTAAAAGAATGTTTGTGTTTTATCAATAGAAATTATCTATATTTTAACTCAAAACTCTAAATATTAATATATTAGTTTATTTTTATGCAAGTATTCAATTCTTTTAAACAGAGAGATAGAAGACTTTACAATACAATTCTCAATATTTTATATAAGGTACATGTATATCACATGTATAAGAGGGTCTGAGGGGAAGGTCTCCTAGACAAATTTTTAAATGTTACTATGATTTGTAAATTAGTAAATAACATGAATAACTGAAGTTCTTCTTGCAAGCTCACAAGAACATGAAATTAGGCTCTATGAGATACATGCAACGTGTAATAATAGCTATACATAAATATTGATAATATATTTTTGCTTTTATGGAAGCCTTTTTTTCATTCACATACATGTATAACTTTTGATATCTTCAAATATATGAACATTGCTGTTTAGAATACTATGGCGAGCGAAGTGAGCCAAAAAATTGTGATATAATTTGAAAACTGCAGCGAGCGAAGCGCGCCGGAAAATTTTCATGAATTTTAGCGAAATTTTATGGTAATTCTTCAAATTCAGATTATTTGTAAGAGCAAGATTATTTTTTTCTGTCACACCATAAGCAAATTAATTTTTTTTTTCATCAAAATTGAGAGCATAATTATTTTTTTCGAAAAAAACCCAAGGCCCCCCCCCCCCCCCCAAAGAATATCAAATGGACCGTGCCTAATGTTGATCATCAGTAGAAAAAAATCAATTTAGAATCACCCTCCTATCTCGATGAATAATACCATTATATCTGAAGTTCAAAAACATAAACATCTTGGTTTAGAATTTAATTCATCTGGAACATGGGACGACCATATTGGAAGTACGATTTCAAAGGCCTCTAGGCGCTTAGGTATCTTAAGAGGATTAAAATTTAAAATTAATCGATTTTCCCTCCAAAAACTGTACATTGCGTTTATCAGACCTCTTCTTGAGTATGCTGATGTTATCTGGGACGGGTCAACTCTGCAAATGAAGCAGCGAATTGAACAGATACACAGAGGCTGCTAGGATAGTAACCGGGGCTACTAAATTAACAAGTATAGATAAACTCTTTAAGGAAATCGGGTGGGAAATTTTATCTAAAAGGAGAGAAAATCATAAAATACTTACCTTTCATAAGATCATCCATGGCCTAGCCCCAGATTACCTAACCAGTTCTGTTCCTCCCTTGATCAACCAAACTCACTCATACAGCACCAGGCGCCAACACGACTTTACATCTATTCCTTGTAGAACACAACAGTATAGTAGGTCATTTTTTCCATCAGTCATAACACTTTGGAATAACTTACATGAAGACATCCAAAATAATCCAAATATTCATACGCTGAAATCCTTTTTAGGTGGTAGTGTTAAAAATCCCTCTTATTTCAATTATGGTACGAGACAAAATCAAAAAAATCAAATTCTTCATACTAGGCTTAGATTAGACTGCAGCTCATTAAACGAACATTTATTCCAAAGAAATCTCTCTGCTTCACGCCTATGCGTATGTGGCGAGCGAGAAACAACAAAACACTTTCTATTAGAATGTAACCTGTTCACTGATATCAGACTTAGCACTATCCAACTAATTACTTTCCCAATTACAGTAGATCTGCTCCTGAACGGCTGCCGTGATCTGACAAACGCGCAAAATGAAGACATCTTCGAAAAAGTTCATATGTTCATACGAGAAAGTAAAAGATTCGATAGATAATTGTTGCATCTAAATCATTCACGAGTATCAATTAAGGCTCTCTCTCTCTCTCTCTCTCTCTCTCTCTCTCTCTCTCTGACATACTTTGTAGCAGAGGCAGGGATAGCCCAGCCTCGATACCTTACCGAAATTGAAAATATCTACACTATTCTTTGGTTATTAAATAATTATTTTTCCATATTACCAGGGACATGTGTATACGATATTTCACATAATTGTTTTATGAAACTTTGTTCTCCCTTAAGGTTATATACATGAATGACAAAACTGATATTCAGTATTTTTCCATTGTAAGAAAGAATCTACAACATGAAAATCTACATTTTTGTGTAACTATGTTAAACGTCTTCAAATTGAATAGCATCATTTAAGAACAGATAAATTGAACAGATAAATATTTCAGGGTATATTCTCATATACAGGTATATACGTATATAATATTCTACGTGATTCCATCAAATATCTGCGAACCAAATTTGTATCCTTTTGTAAAATTTGTGTTTTTCTATTTTGTTTTTTTAGTGTACACTAAGGTTTTTTTCCCTTTATTCCTTGTTATCATGTAAAATCAATCATGTACGCAATGTTATGGTATTTCACTCAACAACATAAATGTCCAAGCAGTTGCAATAATTATAAGGAGCGGGATTAATATAAGTATTTCTACTTGTTTCCCAATTCTGTAACAATATTTGTATGTATTATATGACTTTGAATGAAATAAATACCATCTTAAACTAACTCCTATAGGGAAAATTGCTTTGATAAGATCTCTACTCATTTCCAAATTAAATCATCTAATTTAATAAATACCGAGCCCGCATAATGGCACTTTCAAGACTATAGAACAGATGTTCTTTCAGTTCATTTTGGACGGAAAGAAAGATAAGATTAAAAGAGGAACTATAACACAGATTTGCGATGAGGGGGGGGGGGGGGAGGATTAAATATCGTAAACGTCACAGGATATGTAACAACACTTAAGTCTACATGGATTAGAAAAATCCTAAATTCTGAGGGTATTTGGCAAAATGTTTTATTCCAAAAAATTCACAAAAAAGCTTGTTAAAATGTGGAGTCAGCTGTATAGAGGAATATATCTTAAAGGTTGGAAATAAATTTTGGAGGGATGTCCTCTATTCGTGGAAGAAAATAATTGATGTTGATTACTCTTCTAGTTATACAGAACATAATATAGTATGCATGCCACTTTGGTATAATGATAATTTCAAGATTGATAATAAAATTTTATTTACAAAGAAATGTATAATCATGGTTTTATATATGTCAATGACCTACTTAACAATGATGATTCTTTTTTAACATATGATGACCTGACAACAAATTGTTCACTCAACATAAACTTTTTAGACTTTCAAAGTATAAGATCATCAGTGTTAAGTTTCATGCAAAAAAATAAATATATATCTTAAATTAAGAAAAACAATAGGTCCATTTATTCCACACATTTTTTGAATTTATGAGAAAATCTGTCAAAGGATCGAAAGATATGTATAAAATATTAAATAAAAGAGATTTAAATTCAATAGTTTTATAATCCAACATTCTAGACTCAAGTGATTGTCAGGAATGGAAATTGGTTCACAACTCAGTAAATATACTCATAATTAAAATGGTTTCAATATAGAATCAATAGACATGTTCTTACTACAAACAAGACAGCTTTTCGTATGAACCTTATAGATTCTGATATGTGTACCTTCTGTAACAATGAATCTGAGACGATCTCTCATCTCTTATGGAATTGTAAAAGTGTACAAGATTTTTATGATGATGTAAGATGTCGCCTTCAGAGTTCAGATATTATTTTTAATCTATCTTACAAAAAGGTTGTATTAGGTCCATATTATAACGATCCAGAAAGTACTTTCTTACTTACACTTAAATACTTTATTTATCAATGTAAATGTAGAAAAGAAGCTTTAAGCATGATGCATTTTCTGGCTACTGTCAAAAACACGTCAGAGACATATGAAGAATTTTTCCGTAGAATAGAAAAGCCTGAAGTTTTCATGTTGAATTGGTCATTTCTAGAGAAATTTTGGCTGCATGTATAATAGATAATTCACTCCATGTAATTTACCTGTATTTTCCTATGCTTATATAGATAATTATATCTGTATTATAGATATCATGAGATATATAAAAGATATATGTTAGCGTCGCTCGTTATAATGTTCAAAAGATTACACATACTTTTTCTGGCTGGTATTTTTGTGAAAAATATGTCTTTATATATTGTATATGTATTCGAATTGAGTGCTACTGTACCAAGAATATTCCTTGGCAAAAACTTCTGCTTTATGTTATTTGATTCAACCCTATTGATTGATAGCTAAAATATTATGTATTATATTATGATACCACTATGATATATCATTCGAATTTATGTGAATTTGTGAACTTGTGACTCATCTAAAAAAATATTGTAAAAACCTTTCGTTTTGTATCTTAATAGAATTTCACCCTTTATCTTCTTTATCAGATTCAGGCTTTTCTCCAACAGTAAAGAGGGGATCGCCAACAATTCATGGGTACAGTACCTCGGCAAAACACCTAAACAACCCATGCAAAAGCACAGAGTTGGCAAGAGACGCAAAAGGGACAAGGACAAATAACAAAATAGAGACATCAATACAAAAGACGACAAATAAGCCAACAAGACCAATTGGCAACCGATGTCGACTTAGAACGGCCATCTGCTTCTCCAGTAGTAAATGATGTGGTTATCCGTATTTTGTTCGCACAATCCTCAATTTTTTCCATTTTCCAAGAGATCTCGAACGGACAACATAAAATAACCTTCTGTTTCTTGTCTCTTGTGTGTCGCCTTCTGTGCGTGAGTGCTCTGTGTTTTGGATTGTGCGTATTTGAGTTTTCCTGTGGGGGTTGCAACTGAGTAATGATGGAGACCCCCTACTTTCTTTCCTTACTGCCCATACAAACAAGACAGTATGACGCAGGGGCCCGAGCAACACCCATTTTGATTTTTTTAAATGGATATGAAAGTAGAGGTCATGCTCAAATCGAAATAGGAGTAAGATTAAACGATTATTGTGATAATAAGTATCTAATTGTAATTAGATAAATTCGTTTGAACTAAAACGAGGATTCTGCATAGACGAACTTGTATTTTGAGTATCGTCATGTTACATGGTGCAGTCATATGAATTTTGTAATCTAATACAACTTAAATCGTCCTTTTCAGTCACAAATATTGACAATTACCAAATCCCTAAACAGACACAATGTTCATAGTACAAAATCGATGATTCAGAAAATCATAAACCGATGGCATACAAAATCATAACAAAAGAGGAACCAAAGCAAACAAACAAAAACTTCTACCACATGAAAATAAGCGAACTCCCGATGTGGGAGTGAGACCAGGTGCCCAGGAAGAGTCAGTTTCTCCTGCTTGCGCATGTACAGCCTTTTATAGTATTTTACATTTTGTTCCTTTTCAGTAATAAAGCTAACAGAATTGATAGAAGGTCAAATATAACACCCAAATTCAACACGATCTTAATTAATAGGCATATAAATGTAAATGCAAAAAGAAATAAAAATAGAAAAACACAAGAAATATAAAGAGGAAATTTATAACAGCGAAAACATCTCTCTAACGACAACAGAAAAATGAGACAAACAAACACAGACTTCAATTTACAACAGCATAAGATATGGAGGACAACGATGTCTTATGAATATACTCGTAAGAGTTCAGTTTAAGAATGGAATTTACTGTAGATGGCGCTGTTAAATACAAACGATGTAAGATAAACAGAAGTGGAGAAAAATAAAAATATGGCAATTGAATCAGAATATAGGATGCGGAAATTGCAAAATATATTCCTCCTTTTTGGGATGAATGAAGAAAATGTATAATGAACGAAGACATTACATTCAATTAGTTTGTCACTACTCTTCATAAAACATTAAATACATGACGATATTGGGGTGTACATCATAATTAAAGAAAACAATTCGTACGATTTCAAAGTCTACCAAGCATAATAATTTTTTGCGAAATTCGCTTTTTTAAAAATATAAACACTGTGAAATGACAAAGATAGACGATGACCATATTCCAATACACAGTACAAAATCGATGATTCAGGAAATCATAAACCGAAGGCAGGTTCAAACGGATGCCTATCACACCAACAGTGAGAAACATAGGAAATACGTCCGCAACAATGAAAAGTATTGAGTAAATATTCTGCACAAAAGCAAAAAGCAAAAGTGAATCACAAATTGATATATCCGGTTACCCGGGAAGAGTAAGCATAAACACCTCTGAAACAGAATGAAGTCTTTGTTGTTTGAACTTGCTCTTGAGTAACAGTTTAATCTTGTAAAGTATGTTATCATAAATAGGTGTTAAAAGAGCTGTCGTTTTATAAAAAAAGAGAAAACTGCCCTTAACACAAGGAGGAATACGTTAAGACGTTGTTTTCAAAACCTTTAAAGTTAGGCGCGTTTACCGTCCGTGGATATAAAAAAAAAACAGATGATGCGATGCCATCAATGTCTGTTGTTTAACAATAATTTTGTAAAAATATTTTTATCGTTAATTGAAACAATGCTGAACAATTTATCGAGTATTTAATATCAATGGGAAATCCAGACGGCATTCCTCTTTACCTTTGTACTAGTTTGGAGGCCATGTCTGCTGTAGTTACGACGGAGTTTAGATCGGCATGGGAATACTAGTATATCATTCTGATAATTTTTGAAAGAAAAATTGCTTCTAACATGACTGAAAGTGTGTTTAATCGTACAATGTTTTATCAAAAGGTTCATTTATGCAAATGATAATTTTCCTGAAACTTTTGCTTCATAAAAGGGATTAAAAATACGAAAAATAATTAATTTTAACATGTAATGTTCATGACTAGTTGTGATACGATATTTTGTCTATTGATAGAAGTCCTATCATTTATCAGCTAAGCTAAAAAATAAAGAAGCTCGTCATTATAAAGCATGTCGTTAAGATACATAGAAAAGGGAATGGACCCAGCATGACCACCCCATATGCACCCAGAGGAAGAAACCCACAAGAAAGGTACACATAAATGACATAAGGCAAAACTAGAAACCGCAAAAGGACAACAGTTTGCACAAGAACATCATACAAAACAGTCGAAACATGCCTACGGAAACTTCAAACGTTAATGACAATATAATATGAATCAAGGCAAAGCCTTTTTGTGCGAGCGGAGAGAAAATAGATATATATTATATAAAATAAAAAAAAAAGATCTTTTTTATTTTGACTGTGATAGTTTATCTTTTTGTGTGATGATTGCCAAAAACACGGAAGCATTTGTAAAATTGACCTAGACCAGCAGATGAACATTTTAAGGGGGGGGGGGGGGGGGCTTAAAATACGGTTCTATAAAAATATGGTTCTTTATAATTCATTTTTATTTTGTAAGAATAATGTTTAGGCTAGATGAAAATAAATTACTTAAGGACAAAAGAAGAAACAAACATATTCCGACTTCAGAATTTGGGACGAATTGACCGTCATCCGTTTCGTACTGGGATGACGGTCAATTCGTCCCAAATACAAATTCGTCCCAAGCCAATTCGTCCCACTTTTGGTCAATTCGTCCGAGTTTCAAATTCGTCCCAACTCAAATTCGTCCCAATTTCAATAGACTCCAAAATTATGTTTCTTATATGGGCCCCCGGCACTTAATTGTTCTTTCTTGTTTTTTTTCAATCTCATGCCTGATGGGAGGGAGGGTGTCTATCAGAAAAAGTCCCGGACGTTTAAACAACTTTTTTTTTCAAATTTCATAAAGGATATGCGAGTAATGAGCACGACAGAACATGAAGTTAAAGGAATGCGATGAAAAAGAGAGGCACAATAACTTCGGCTTTTTTATTTAGAATTTGAGCATAGTGAGATTGTTAGCCGTTGCCTGTTCATTATTATTGCAACGTTGCCCAGCTCTTGCCACGTGGAGGCCATCTCACAAAAGAGCCAAAATTTTGAAAAAAGAAATTGCCGAAATGTTAAATGAGAATAAAAAATATATTAATGAAAAAATAAACTTTAACTATAATAATTCTCATTTGCATTTAAACCAGTGACTGAAATGAGCTGTCAAGATAAGGCATAAAAGGAGAAGGTACGTTATGGGCCAAAATCGGCCCTATCTGAGAAATGAAGCAAACTTTGAACAATGAAAATACAAGATTTACAGATTGTAAATCAGTTTAAATTTTGAGAATCGGATATTCCGTTGCGATTTTATAGCAATTTGAAAACACATGGGTAAGCTTTCTGTTTCACTGACTTTGACGTCATGTGACGTTATGATCACCTCGTGATATAACGTTGTCAGATAACAAATTGCTATATTCTTACATTATTCAAAATGATTGTTTTGCTCAAGTTTTTCCCATGAAACGATTTCACGAATCCTCGAAAATCTGCGATTGATAAAGTATTGTACGTCGTCTTTTAGCTTCTGGGTTATTCTTGGAGACTGTCTCATTTTTAAATGCTATATATAACTGATTCTTGAATTTAAGGGAATTACGATGTTTTTAAAAATCATATCCGTGCATACATTACAGTCATTCAGACGAACGAAAAGACAGAGATATTACCGCTTAAATTATAGATGGGTATGTAGTGAATATCAAAGAGTCTGGGAGAGCGATTAGGGTCCCTGTCCAGGGGGTCCAGGGTGTTCCTGAAGGGGGACGGAAAATTATCTTACAGCGATTGACGGTTTTGCTTGATGAAGGCAGTATTGAAATAGCCATTTGAAATCTCTATCATGGTTATTGGATTGTTATGAAAAGCTATATTTTTATATGATCGAGAGTTATCTGAAGAGCAAAGCAAGCCGGCTATTTTAGGGGAGGGGGGGTTACATACCTCTTGCTGTAAGGGTATGTTGACTTACTTAGTATAATTATAAGAAAAAAGCCGGGGTTTCTTTTAGAGCAATTTGATATATGCAAACAGCAAACAATTACTTGGCGAGCGGCCGGGAGCCAGAGAAAAATAATTTTCCAAAAGTTCGACATCAAAACTCAAGTATAAGCCCACCTTATGCGAATGTACCGGTTTTTGTTGTTATTGTGGTCGCGCCACAAACGCCCATCTAAATACGCCTATAACTCAAGCATTAATTTTAAATTAACCTTAGTTTGTTTAATATGTGTATATCTATATATCTAGCTGTAATTAATGAATTAGGAATATACGAATAAAACATAAAATGAAACAAATGAATAGAATAAATCTTGCGTATATAGTTACCACAGCCGTTGCAAGAAACTGTGATAAATGGCGCCACTGAAGGAAATCGATAAAACCACGATGAATAACAGGGAGTACAGTTTAAATACACCCCCTTATAATACATAAACATTTTTTGTTTATGTATTATAAGTGGGGGATTTATTTTGTACTCTGTGTACTGTAGCCCCTGTGAGTAAATCGATTTATTGATGTATTTACGAGAAGTCATAAGATTGCGAGAGAGCTACCAAAAGACAGACGCAGACTATATTTTTCTTATGGCTATACTGTTAAATTCCAATTTCTGATTTAAAATGTATATCAGGGTGATGTACTTTTCCAAAACAGTGTGTATTTGGTTTGGTTTGGTTTGGTTTTTCTTTCACCTAAACACCCAAAAATGCACACGGTTCAGTAAATGAACAGTTTGTAATTGTTTTAGATTTGTATCGAATCGCTGGCATATTTTTTCAAATACTAGTATAGAATCGATATGCTATTTCATGATTTAAACGCGGAAAACGTTGGTGATGTTGGGGTAAGGAGAGAGGGATTCGGAAATCTTTTTAATCATCCAGTACGACAGTCTTTCAACATGTTCAATTGTACTAACGGTAACACAATTTAAGCAAGTCATAACGTCAGGTCCGAATATATTATATGCGATAGATTACGATTATGATCATCTATTCTATTTTCTTCGTATGCGAATGTAATATTCTAATAAATGCCTTCGTATGCGAATGTAATGTTCTAATAAACAAACATACATGTATTCACATCGGTCATTTCCGCTTGCAAGAATTTTATTACACACGTTATTTTCAAAAGGTATTGCGCTTTCTAGAAGCCCATATACATTTCACTTTGGTCAATAAATAAGGGCACTAAGAGTAATGAAAATGAAAAAGACACGAAAAGAGGACTTGTTCTGAAAAAAAAAAATTCGCTGACTCGTTATCGCTCGCCATTTTTTGTATTTACATATCATTAATCAAGTACAATGATGTGAAAATTCAAGATTTTAATACTACGATGTGAAAATCCAAGAATTTAAGCTTTTTGTTCGCTATATAGCCCGCCAGTCATTTGTTCTATTTATACATGTAATGAAAGATAGAATTGACAGTCATTAATCAACTTTCTTGTCTGGTGTGTAACGCCCCCCCCCCCCTTTTTTATCGGAAAAATTCGGACTTACGGACCAATCCTGAAATAGAATCCTGGATCCACCCATGATCTTGACTGTCTACAGAGATTTGTCGGGTTGATCATGCCAATAGAATGCGAGGCGAAGCAGAGCCTTCTATGGGCTTGATCTCCGTGGGCGGTCAGTGACAAACCTAATCACTGTATAGTTGTATGATGGGATTGCAGGTGCACGTTCCCATGATGAGACTTTAGATTTGAGTCAGATCATTCAGAATGATCTGAAAAAGTTTGGTTTCATAATAGCTGAGGAAAAATCTCATTGGTTGCCAACACAAGAAATAACTTGGTTGGGATTATGTTGGAACATGCGTGATGGTAGTTTATATTTGTCTGAGGAGAGAATGTCAAAATTATTGAGCTCAGTTGAGCTGATTTTATCTCATTTGAGTAATGGTGATAGAGCAGTTGCTGTAAGAACTTTAGCAGGTGTGGTAGGTCAGTTGATCTCTGCCCAGCCTGTGTTTGGACACTTAGCCAGGTTACACATTAGAAGATCATATGAATGTATACAGGATAGATTATCCTGGTAAGGGCGTGTGTATATCACTAGTCAATGTGAGACCGAACTGAGATTTTGGTTAAAAAACTCATTTGAGTTAAATGTACGTGGATCTAATTTCAGTCATTTGACTGTGAAAACAGTTACAGATTTGAAATTATTTTGTGATGCTTCTGGTACAGGTTACGGTGGTTATTTAATGACACCGGAAGGGGACTATGTCCCAGGCTCTACAGTTTATGGTAACTGGGAGATATCTGAAGTCGAAAAAAAGTTCAACATGGCGGGAACTTGAAGCTGTGAGGAAAGTGCTGTTTTCAAATTTGAATATGGTTCAAGGTCAATCATTACAGGTTATTTCGGACAACAAAAATGTTAAGCATATTTTGGAGGTAGGAAGTAAAAAAAAAACAAAACTGAACGACATTTGTCTGGATATAGTAAACAAATGTGATAGTAATGATATTACTTTATCTTCGATGTGAATAGCAAGACACGAAAATATCGAAGCTGATCGTTTAAGTAGGCTTGGTGATTGTGATGATTGGGGAGTACAGTGGTGGGCATTCAATAAGTTAGATTTCATATGGGGTCCACATACCTACGATAGGTTCGCATCCTTTTATAATAGAAAATGCGACAAGTTTAGCGCTAAATTTTGGTGTGAAGGGTGCTCTGACATTGATGCTATGAGACAGAAATGGGAAGGAGAGAATAATTGGTTGGTTCCTCCCCCTGTTTTAATTTCTGACGTAGTAAAGAAATTATTGAAAGAAAACGTCAAAGCAACGTTAGTGATTCCGGTTTGGAAATCGGCCCCCTTTTGGCCTTTAATAGTATGTCAAGAAAACATATTCATTTCAAACATTAGTGACGTCATGTATTTTGAAGGCAATAATTTTACTCATAGAGGTTACGGGAAGAATGGAATTTTTGGACAGAAAGTTCAAAGATTTAGCTTTGTTGCATTAAGATTCAATGCTAATTAATCTTGAATATTTTTTTCAGGACTAAATTTGGACATGCGTATGCACAACGTTGCTGCTGATAGCGGGGTACTAGAGGGATCTTATCTGGACAATCTAACTCATAGCATGGGCTTACATTTAAAGGCATCGCGGAGTGATAACACTTGTAAAAATTATTCAAGCGGTTTCAAGAGATGGGAGCGTTTCATTTCCTCTCAAGGTCATTGTGCACTTCCGGGGAATCCAGTGCATGTTGCGTTATACATAACACACCTTCTGAATACCGGTGCTTCGTCGAATGTAGTGAATTCCGCTGTGTATTCTATTAAGTGGGTGCATAATATAAATGGTTTCAGCGATCCAACGGACAACGGTTTTGTGAAGAATCTTCAAGAATCCGCTAAAAGACACGCAAAGCCAGCGACACACAGAAAAGATCCTGTTACTTCTGACATGCTGATCAAACTGTGTAAACTGTATGAGCATAGTAACGATGTTTTGATTATTAGAGATCTTTGCATGATTTCAATGTCATTTGCAGGTTTTTTGAGATATGATGAGGTCAGTTCTATTCGCTGTAAAGATATTTGCATATTTGAAGATTATTTTTCTATCAGATTGTTAAAAAGTAAGACCGATCAATATCGGCACGGTGACGAAATCTTAATTTCAAAAGGTGACACCATAGCTTGTCCATTTAAAATGCTGAAGCGTTACATTAGTTTGGCCAAGATAAACGTGAAATCAGACCAATTTCTATTTAAACAAGTATACAGATCAAACAAGACTTGTTCGTTAATTCACAAAAACAAAAAGTTAAGTTACACTGCAGCTAAGGCTAGCATAATCCCAAAACTAAAGCTTGTTGGGGGTTCTTTTGATTTTGGACTTCACTCTATGAGATCGGGAGGGGCTACGCAAGTTGCTAATGCCTCAGGGTCAGTAAATGACAGATGTCTGAAGCGCCATGGTCGGTGGAAGACAGACAGCAGTAAAGATAGATATATAGCCGACTCAGTTGAGAAGAGGTTAGAAGTGACAAAGAGGCTTAGTATCTAGTTTTGTTGTAAAATCACTCAATTCTCATTCGGGTCCCCCAATATTTGTCAATTTCTAGTAGCAACGTCGGGCTGTTCGCAAATTGTATTTTGCGTTTGCTTCAAAGAAAAAAAAAAAGAGTCAGTGCATAATATATGTATATTTGTTTTATTTTCATCATTTTAAGTGGCCAATAAAATAGTTCTGAAGTTCAAGGAAATATAATCTAGACTTAGCAACCTGAAAACATGATACTAGTATTTTCTTTGCTGAGAAGAGGGCGTCATTTTGCATACAGCATGAAAGTCTCTGTCTGTAAAAAATAATAATAAAAAATACATTAAAAACATTTCTTCTTACTTTAAGAAAGCAAAAATATAATCATTTATTTCAGTTTTTCAACATTTGTTTGATAAAAAGTTAAGAACGATGTTATATAAATTGAATCGCTGCGCTTTTCTCCGAGGCCCTCCAACCCTCCCCCCCCCCCCCCCCACTTCAACCCAAATCAGACAAAAAAAAAACAGCTTGTTCAAAGGATACACCATTTACATTCTAACAACTTTTTAGGAATAATATTAGTGCGGGAAATTTCATGGCATCCTGTTCTTTTTGAGTGAATGTACATGTCATCCGGTGTGCACCGTGACGTCTTTTGAAAAATTACGCTTTAAAATATCACAGAAATCGACCGTTTATTGTTCACTTTGTATTTATTTGTAAATGTTCACCAAATTCTATCAAAGGACGGCGATCCTGTGTTATTCTATATGATAAAACAGAGATCTATTGGGAAGATTGAAAAAATTGGGACGAATTGACCAAGTTGGGACGAATTGGTAAAAAAAGTGGGACGAATTGGTTGGGAAGAATTTGAATTGGGACGAATTGACCATTCCCCTACGAAACCACCCGAGACGAGAAAAGCAATCAGAGCGAAACGTCTGTTTAAAACTGGAAATGTCGGATCCTGTGGTTACGCCGCCTTGTTGATGCTTTATCGTTAACTGATTTACGAAAAATATTTTCAATAAATTTAACTTATAAACAAAAATTGAGTATAACATATACGTCTACTTGGATTTGAAAAAAAATTTAAATGGCAATATCCAGCATCTCCGCAGTAGCTCTGTCTGCGAGGAGACGAAAATTTTTGAAAGCATAGTAGTACATTCTCATTCTTTGATTCAGTATATTTTCTCAATAAGATATGTGTATACGCGTTACCATAAGGGCGAGCTTCGCTCGCTATAAGAGGAGGGAGACCAATTTGCACCCGTCGCCGACTTTGTACGGTTATTTGCTACATGGCAAATGGTATGATTATCCGAAATACGTGTGCATATCCTTCCTACTGAGGTCTCCATAGACAAACAATTGTTGTATAAAAATAATGCTTCTCACTGGTAGGTGACATCACAAATAATAGTTACTCGCAGCTACCTTTTGAAAAACATGGATATCAAAAGAAATCTATGGCATGCGTGTGCTCTTCTTGCTTAAACGAGTTCAAAGTATGACCAACTTTCAGATATGAAAGAGGATGAGGACCCAGTCTTCACTGACGATATTTGAACAAGGACCGTCATGTAGTCCCGTCGTCATGATTGGGGAATGTGCAACGTTTAGAAAGACACTGGTACAAAACTGTAGATTGGTCCAGTACCATGCCCATCATATATTTGGTAAAGCAGGCGACCAACTGTTTTCTTACATCTGTGGTTGAAGTGTAAAATGAAGGCAAAGGAATTCCCAATGATACATTCTCTCATGCTTGAATTGTCCAAAATGTATTAATAATGCAAATGAAATATATGATTTATTGATGAAATCACTGGCGTGTTTTCCATGTAAGCTAACAGACTGAGGGCTCCAGAAAAAAAAAGATTCAGTCATTTATTGTCGCCTGTGGGTGGTCATGCTTGGTCCATTCCTTCGGGTACATAACCCTCGTCAGTGATCCTAAATCTGAACAGTGTAATATAACCAAAGGGTGTGAAATTTATTATATCCAAAAATGTACCGAAAGACGTAAAAAGGGAAAAGAAAAAACGTTCATTTTGTTGTGAATTAAACATCTTTAGTCCCATCATTGACAAATCCTGTAAATGCACGTTGTAGTGTGTACATAAGTGTAAAACTGGCTGATGATTAATGGACAAGGTACTTCAAATTTTGTCCAAGAATTTTCGTGATACTTATCATCATGATAACAATCCGAGGAGGAGGCCTCCGTTTGATTAATAATGTATCCTTATTTCAATAATACTTCTAGGTATCTGGATGATATTCTAACCATTGACAATCCTGCTTTTGAGTTATATAAGAATGAAATTTATCCACAAGATTAACCCTTAACAAGGCACACATTTCAAATACAGAAACACCCTTTTTGGACCTAAATGTCAAAATTGTAAACGGAAAGATTCATACAAGTGTATATGACAAAAGGGATGATTTTGGATTCAACATAGTAAATTTCCCTTGGCTTGACGGTGATGTTCCAAGATTACCGTCATACGGCATTTACATATCACTGCTCATCCGGTACGCTAGAGCATGTACTGATATTTTGGATTTTCACAGTAGAAATTTACAAATTACCAAAAAACTTTTAGGTCAAGGTTTCCGCTTTCATAAACTAGTTAAGACTTTCTGGAAATTTTACAAAAATTACAGTCAACCTCTTTTAAAATTCGGATCTATACATGCAACAGAGTACATTACTATGGGTATTACACAACCTGTCTTTTATGGTGATATGATAAACAAAATAAAAAGGATCAAAGGTAGGTAGCATAACCATCGAAAATGCGTCAGAATCATCAAACGCCTTTTATACCGTGGATATGATCCTAATGTCACCAGACGGACACTAGGCTTGGTACTTGACCAATCTACAGTCTTGTACCAGCGCATCCTTGAGACTTGCACTCTGACTGACTGTGACGACGGGACTCCATGACGGGCCCTGTCCAAAACTCTTTAGAGACGACAGGGCCCCGACCACCTGTCCTCTCTGAATGTCAGTTGGAATCCTCGGGTGATTACATACATGAGCTCGCTACAGCCGACAGAGCACGGACTGTATTACGCATGCCCTCTTTTTATATCCATTTACATATTGATCTATGTCTCTGGGGCCTCTGCGTTTCGCGGTCTTGTTTGTGTGATGTCATCTTACAGTGAGGAGGTTGTTTTACACCACAATTGTACGTTCTTCGAGACCTCTGGGTAATTGGAGAAGTGAGAGGGTTGTGCGCACGTAATCCAGGATAACCACACCATTTGCTACTTGCGTGACAGATGGCCGTCCAAAGTCGGCACTGGTTACCCATTGGTTTCGTCGGTTTATGTGTAGTCTTTTGTGTTTGATGTTTACATGTCGTGTGTCTCTTTTCCGTCTCGTGCTGTACTCGTCTTTTGTGTTTTTGCATCGGGTGTTTTGGTGTTTTACTGTTGATGCTGCAATGGGGACTTGTTGGAGATCTCCTCACTTCTTCTTATATGACCTTACACCTAGCTATGTACACACGACTCTCTCACTTATTCGAATACACAAAGGGTTTTTAATGACCAGCTAAAATAATGTTGCAACACAGAGCATTCTTTATTTTCAGGTGAAATAAATCATACATCTCAATTGAATTTTATGCAGTGCCAGGATGGCTTAAGTATAGTAAGTTGTATCTAAACCAAGTGGTAAAGTAGCTTAACATAAACAAAAACGATCAGCTTTCTACGTTTAATTCTATTTACTCGAAGTACCCCAATCGTATTAGTGCTTTATTTATGAATACATGTAATACCCTACCGTAGAACGCTCATTTTAATTTCGCAGTAGATCTATCTTAAAAAAGCTGAAAATTAACAAACTATTTGTTGCATGAGACCTAAGGATAAGTCATGAACTTGATCCAAGGTCAAAGGTCAAAGACAATAATTCTTACAGGTCTAAGAGCTTGTGATGACGTTTTCCATTGCGAGTTGATTCGACTTCCCATTTCTGATAATTAATCCGATATACTGTTCTGTATTGCGAGATTACATGCATTGAATGTGTACAATTATTGTTTTACCAAAAAGATGACACCAGAAACAAGACTTTGCTGTTGATGCTGCAACGGGGTCTTGTTGGAGATCTCCTCCCTTCTTTAAGATATAACTGTCCATGACAACACAAAGGTACTACGAAAAATAGTTAAATAGTGAAGTGGGGACACTAAGCAGATAAGATAAGACCCCTGAATACCAAGAAATGATATCACTGCTGTCCAAAAAGAGTTATCGTATAATTATAGACAGGTCTGATCAATTTTGTAAAATAAAAAAGGATAAGAAAATTATCTTCCTTGGTGATATTATGACGCACATTACTCCTTGGACTACAGTTGGTCTGCCTTAAACAAGATATTTCTTTAGATTTTAGCTTTAATATGATATTGATCTGTGTAAATAATGATATGCGTACTTGAGAACATTTTCAAAGAAAAAACTATTTAGAGAAATAAGTAATGGACAAATGTCTTTAACATATTCACCCCTTTTAAACATTCAAACTGAAGGTCATAGGATAGATTATGCATTTAGCACTGATTTCACAATACATCTCTTTTGGCACTTCTCCTTTATCAGTCCATGAGTAAGTCTTCTCCCATGATGTGACATTTCCTCTTATAGATATTGTTACAGAGGGGTCATAGAATTTTATCCAAGCACCACTGGTTGCTGTTCTTCCTTTGTAACAGTCAGCGTCATATACCTTATTCGAGTCATCATGCTTTGCAGACAGCATTGCGTAGATCTAAAACAACAAGGAATTTATTTATTGGAACACGTTATGAAAATAAATTCGAAAATAAGTCAATTTTCAGTTTATCGTTCAACGTATTCAAATCCAATGGCATCATTTAAGAAAACATACATTTTCAGCATGGACCAGACATGCACATTTTGGGTACTTAACCCTCGTCAGTGATCCTCAATCTAAACAATGTTATATGGAAAAAGAGTGTGAAAAATTATTATCCCCAAAAATGTACCGAAAGACGTAGGAGGATGTGTGGGATTATGGTGCTACAGAACCCTCGTTTTAGAAACTTTAGAAAATTTATCTGATCTTAAATGATGCTAATGAATTTAAAGCCGTCTAACATTGAAGAACAATTTTTTTATCAACAAGTAACTTTCATGAATCTTATAACATAACATTACTACAGTTAATGCTTACATTGCTTTCATCCTGAGATGTTGAAAACGTAATTGTTGCTGGGTCACATATTTTGATAAAGACCGACTTCGTCACAGTTGTCCCTTGAATGTGAGCTTGACATGAGTATTCACCATCCTTTGAATCATCCATGTCTTTAATAATTATTGACTGAAATACAAATGACAATTATGGATAATGACCTTATCCCTGTTTACAGCACAAAATCGATAATTCAGAAAATCAGAAACCGAGGCATACGAAATCAGGATAAAACAGGAACAAAAGCAAACAAACAAAAACCTCAACCATATGAAAAGAAGCGAACTCCCGATATGAGAGTGAGACCAGGTGCCCAGGAAGAGTAAGCATCTCCTGCTTGCATGCAACACCCGCCGCTTCAATTCGGTAGAACTGTCACATTCGGTAACTTCCATTTCGGCAGACATAGAGTACAATCTTGGGATGGATGGTTCAAATGGTCTACGACAGAATATCACCCGTCATTCTGGAGAGTGTGACATCATAGTGTATGACGAGTTCCCCATATCGACCGTAGAACTTCCTCAGTGACGATGTTAGTCGGTCACAAGCATATCCCTGACTGAGAAGCTTATATGAAAGACGCCTAGCTCTCAGAACAAAATCCGTATATTTCGTACTTGCTCTGGCATAGCGTATCAACTGAGATATGAACACGCCATAAGCAGGCGATGAAGGAATGTTGCTACTCAGAAAAGGAAAGTTTGTAATGCTGAAATTGAAGTCGTCACATTTGTCATAGAGTGAGATGTTCATGTGACCATCAGTGTCGTAGGACAACATTATGTCCAAATAGGATGCTGAATTAATTTGTCTCTGTAGTTTCTTTGACTTCAAGCTCTGAAGGATAGATACTGCTAAGGAAATCCGCGAATTTTGGATTATTGATGGACAACACATCGTCTATGTATCTGTAAGTGAAGTTGAAGTCAGAAGCTAAGTATCTTTTCCCTTCAGAGACCAGAGATTGAATGAATTCAGCTTCGTACGAGTAAAGAAAAATGTCGGCAAGGAGTGGGGCACAATTGGTCCCCATTGGAATTCCGACAATTTGCTGGAAGACCTTTCCTCCAAACACCACAAAAATGTTGTCGATCAAAAAGTTTAACATCTGAATAATATCTGTTTCAGTGTACTTATTTTCAGAATCGGACTTTTCTTTTACAAAGTAGGTTTTGTCATAGTTCACAACAATAAATTTGTATTTGCGATTACCGTTCTTACTTGTAAACGCATTACTTATAATTTTTGCGAGTCTTTCTTTCAATTTAGAATGTGGAATTGTAGTGTAAAGTGTCGAAAAATCAAAGGCTTTGATCGAACGAACTTTACTAAAATGAGTGGATTTCAGATGTTCTAAAAGTTCCTTCGAATTCTTTAAAATCCACATCTGGTTGATACCACTGCGAGAATATACTGTCGAACAATATTTTTGAAGCTCAGATTTGATTTCAGATAAAACTTTGGTGAGTAAGATCGATACAGATTTGGTAGAACATTTTGAGGAACCAGCGATGAAATGTTGTTTGTACGGATTCTTATGCATTTTAGGTATGCACTATAAGTATGGTAAATCTAAATCTAAATTGTTAGTTTGGAAGCCAAAGGAAGCAAGAGCTGATTTGTGGTTATCTATTATTTCAGAGGCAGAAAGGTTTGTAGGGGTGTAAGTGGGATTTCCAGGTGTCGAATTTAAACCCAACTCTTTAACTAGACTGTCGAAATAGTACTTTTTGCAAGTAAATGTGTAATTATTTGAGGCTTTATCCGCTGGTGTGATGACATAATGTTCTTGGAGGTAGGTGAGCTCTGTGATAACATCAGGGTCTTTAAATATAGACTCGAATCTGGTGTTCACAGTTGATTTTAAAAACAGAGTAAGAAATCTGAGAAATATATTTTTGAAGGTGATGTTTTTTTTAAAACAATAACATTTCGATCTTTTCATAATGATTAATAATACAGATTTTATGATGATACATCTCAAACACTTATTTGAAATAAATACTGATAGGTATTACAAATATATGACGTTTAAATTATTTCAAAATAGTGTATTTTCGTATGTGTGTTACATATATATGATGATACAAGTGTTAAGCGTGTATTTTCATATGTGTGACACGATGAATAATATATTGTTACACATAATACACTAAACGACAACATACACAGCCAGATTAAGTTAGATATCTCACACGAAAAGTAGATTGACTTACAACTCGCATTAACAGATCAGATAAAAACAATGTTTTGAAGCGAGTTTGATGGCTGATATTTCACATGCAAATGATATAACGGATTTCGTCCTTAAATTTGCATATCGTTGAATGAATGTATGAATACCGACAGAAAAGTAGATTAAAGACATGTTATGATCCAAGTATGATCGATTTGAAAAAAAAAACTCATACATAGCTCGTATGAATTCTGCCATGATCTTTAAATAAAACAGATGATAACAAACATCTTTTTAGGAAAAAACAAAGCAGTGGATATCCAATAACACCAGTTAGGTAAAGAAGACCCCGACGACGAACTCACAAAAAAAAATAAAATAAATGTGAGCATCGACAGACCCCTAACAAGCTAGAGGTGGGACCAGGTGTCCGAGAGGAGTTAGCATCCCCTGTTGGCTAGTCGCATTCGCCGTCGATGTTCATGCACGGAAATGAAATATATATATAAATATATAATATATGCACTGTAAGAGGTTTGTCTAAGAAAGTGTTATTGCGACCATGTCAGGGAAAATATTCAAATCACTTACTGTCAAACTTTTTTACGAGCTCCACACGGCAAAGGGCATAAGTATGACACAAATAAGTTAAAGAAGATCCAAGAACACCAGGTTTCAACACCCAGAGCAAAAACATCAAAACATCCAATGCAAAAACAAATAGCAGACACGAACAGAAAGAGATGCAAACGATACAAAATAACCAACCAACAACACAGAAACAACAAACACAAAGGACCACACATAAACGAACGAGACCTATGGCGACCGGTACTGACTTTGGACGACCATTTGCCAAGCAAGAAGCAGGCGGCGTTGTTATCCGGATTACGTGCGCACAACCTTCCCAGTTTTCCGATTACCCTGAGTTCTCGGAGGATGCACAGTTGTGGTGTCAAATAACCTCCTCCCTGTAAGATGAACATACAAACAGGCAGCAGTAAATGGATATAAGAAACAGAAGGTAAACGAAGTGCAGTCTGTGCTCTGCTGGCTATAGCGATCTCATGCATGTGATCATCCGAGGAGTCCGACTGGAATTCAGAGAGGACGTGTGATCGGGGCCCTGTCATCTCTAAAGAGGTTTGGACAGGGCCCGTCATGGAGTCCTGTCGTCACAGTCAGTCAGAGTGCAAGTCTCAATGATGCGCTGGTACAAGACTGTAGATTGGTCAAGTACCAAGCCTAGTGTCCGTCTGGTGACATTAGGATCATATCCACGGTATAAAAGGCGTTTGATGACTCTGACGCATTTTCGACAAATAACATTTTTATACTTTCCAAAAACAAGATTGTCGATAGTAAGAATATCATCTAGGTAGGTAGAAGTGCCAATGAAACATTTTATATCATCATTTTTCCTTTGCTTTTGTATATTTTGGATAACTTCTTTTTTATACGTATGAAAATAAATCTGCAACAAGAGGGGCACAATTACTACCAATAGGGATCCCTACAAGCTGATTAAGGAGATTCTCATCAAATCTTGAACACATATTGTCCAAAAGGAAGGACAAAGCAATACACAAGTCATTACATGTCAATGGTTTGCGTTCTCCAGTAGAAAACACTCAGACCTACAAATATAAGTTCCCTCTATCGGTTACAGAAAAATAATGAGTTTGGACGATTGATAATTAATTTTGTCATAAGGAATCAAAGTGTATTTAATAGAAAAGTCGCATGAAGAAATCGTATTGTCTTGAAACTTTCCAGATTTCAAGGTTTGTCTTGTATAATTTACTAATTTTTTTTTTAATTTCATGGACTGATCTGGTTGGACAGGCTTAAACGTCCCTATCCTCCCCCTTTTTGTTAAGAAATAGAGCTCAGCAAAGAGAAATCGTATCCTTTCAAATGTAAGAGTCTATAACGACAATTAACCCCCCTTAATAAAACTCTAAGATCTTCAGTATTCGCGTTTTCGTTTTTAAGGGTTTTATTGTGGGTTGGAGTGGGATGAGGGTTTGTTTAATTTTGGTAATCGGCTTTTTTGTGAACATTTCTTTTTTAAAGCTGGACTTCGGGATATATCTTTTCTGAAATTCTGAATTCCTATCTCCGCCATTGATAATTAACGGGATCGTAAGATCATAAATATACTCAAATGAATCTGGTATAAGTTGCTAAATGGAACAAATTAAAACCAAAGCAATAACCGATGTATTTGATGGTTTCGTATAAAAAGAAGGGAGGAGATCTCCAACAAGACCCCGTTGCAGCATCAACAGTAAAACACCAAAACACCCGATGCAAAAACACAAAAGACGAGTACAGCACGAGACGGAAAAGAGACACACGACATGTAAACATCAAACACAAAAGACTACACATAAACCGACGAGACCAATGGGTATGAGTAAGGTGTAAACGTCTTCAAATTCAATAGCATCATTTTATATGAATTTGTAGCATCGACCAGACATGTTCGTTTCGGGAACATAATCCGTGTCAGTGATCCTCAATCTAAACAATGCTATATTGCCAATGAGTGTAACGTAAGAAATACTAAAATACGAAGCAGGATGGATTGAATGTGATGCTACAGGACCCAAGTCTTAGAAATTTTGAGAAATTTTGACAGAAATTCTCGAATGCATTGAAGAAACAATCAACCAAAGTTGAACGAGCTTGTCTATATATGCCCTCGGGACCTCCTGGTTCAATTGCAGTGGCACTGACCAAGTGGTACAAATGTACAAATTTTGCAGTAATAATACAGAAGTGTTCCAACTCTATACCTTCTTGAAGAAAAGGACTAGGTGCGCTAGCCCCTCATATCGGCCCTATAATTTCGACGAAAAATATTTTTGATAAACGAATTATCAAATATCACTTTTTGAAAGTTGAATGTTTGAGAAAATACCGCTTCATAATTTTGAGCCCTCGTAACGTCACGCGCTTGATGTATGACTTCATGTTTTGACGTCATTTACCCTGAATGACGCAAAACTCAGGAAAATCATCGCATTTTACACACTAATCTTCAAAACTCATCTATGATCCAGGCCTCGCACACGATTTTTTTCTATGCAAATTATAAGGCCGATCAGAAATCCATCGATTGACACAAAAATATTTGTGGGTAAGAAATGGATAACCTATTGATTTTATAGTTTGTATCGAAATATCGCTCCTTTATTGATATTTTCAATGATTTCAGCGTTTTTAGACGTTTCGAGCGACGTATTATTCAGTATAGGACTGTGAGATAAAAAAATGCTTTCATGATTTGGACTCACCAGACGTTCAACATTTTATAAACTAGAATATAATGGATATACATGTATGAACAACTTTGAAAATAGGGCCGAAATGACCGTACCGCACCTACTCCTTTCAAACCAATTTTCATGCACCAGACACGCGTTTCGAATATCAAATTCTCATCGGTGATTCTTCCTGCCAAAGCGCTTTCATACGCCACCTACATTATTTTTTATTATTTATATATAAAAATTTTATTATCATAGCGCCGTCGATGCTCAATTTGGTGCTCTATTGAGAGTGCTGTTGAGATTATCGTCAGGATCTTCTTTAACTCATTCTGCTCAAATTTCTAGAATATGAATTTGTATATTTATTTTACAGAGAGTGCGCAGCTCCAAATTTCCTGTAGGGTCGATTCAGTAGCATATCCAAATAAAATCTTTGTTCAAAATAGCATTGGAGGGATGGTGATAAGATGCTTACCTCTTTTAAGTAAGTTACGGGAAGTCTTTACTTCATTCCGGATACTATGAAATTCTTACCATAAGAACAATTGCAAGACAAGGTGAGAATACTGTTACAACGAATCTAAAAATGAAATGGCAGCAACCACCACGTATGTCCTAGTAAGTATTCAGAGTCAATTTTGGACGGTCATCTGCTTATCGTGAATCCGGATATACTGTCGTTTTCTATATGCTTGCGTCACACTGTCCCGATTTAAGCAGCCGATGGCCAAACGATAAAGGATTTTTTTCAAATTCGGGTGTGATCGTAATATCATCGGGCTATTCGAAAGGCCATACTGAACCATCGTATGACCGCCGGCTTTATTTGTCAAACTTCGGGAACAACTTCGGGAGTGCTATCAAAATCTTTGGCATGCCAAAAAATTCCCGATGGCACTCCCGAAGAACCATCTTCGAAACAGGTTCGTGTAATCATCTTGCCCTTCGTAAGACCATCGAGAAGGCATCTTGCGTATTCGTAACATCTTCGTTTCTGCTTCGAATTACCATCGGGACCATCGGGGAAATTTTGCCATACGAAGGCATTACGAACGTGTAAAGAACCTCCCGATGGAGTTAGGAAGGCTATACGACTTCGTGACAACCTCTTAATTCCATCGAAATGACATCGTGATGTCATCGTACTCTAGTACGATGACGTTAAGATGGGATCCCGATACAAAAGATGACAGACACAAATATTAAACAAAAAATTTCAAATACATAATATTCAAAGCCATTTTCAAAGTATTTTTCTAAGTTAATCCAAATTTATCAAAATAAAATATTTTCTGTCTTCTTCAAATTTGCAAGTTCACAATCAATGCATTATAAAGCAAAATGACGTGCCTTGATAATGCATTGCATCTTTTAATGCATCAAGGAGAGCATGTACAGACTCAGTATTTTCTATAATTACAGGTAATACTAGTACCTTGTTAAGACATATACCCATTTTTGTCTTTCTTACATGGAATCATCACATCTTCCACTTGTTTCCACCAATGATGTTTATAAATGAAATTCGTGATATTTTAAGACGATTTTTGGTTGACAAAAATACATGTCAACTGCTGCGCAAAGGTCACCGATAACTGAACCCGTTGTCTATTTATCCGTCTGGTAGTCACACTTTCACAAGAACTGTAATGATATGCCTTGTAAAATCAAACTTTCAAAGATGGTCGAGCATGATAAGAATCAACATTCATATATCTTTGCTAACCATGCTAAATAGACAGTGCGATTCAGATATTCGATAACATATATTTGAGTTTCTTACTTTTGGGTATTTTTTGTATTTTTCTGAGACAGAAATAACAAAAGGCGGAGGAAGAAACCATTGATATACTGTGCTACTGATTAAACAAGAATTTTCAAACATCCAAAACGTGATGCATTCCTGGTTATAATCCGATGCATCGCATTCAAGATACGACGTCGTGAAGCAATCTAATAGCCTTCGTTAATACATCGTAAGCCTTCGTATGACCTTCGGATATGTTTTAAGATCAATTCGTCCCCTCGTGTTGTCATCGGGAGCGGTTCGGATACAATTGTGTAGTCATCTTTTAGCATCGTGTAATCATCTTTTAGCATCGTAAAAACATCGGTTGCTGAGCGGATATTAACCATATTCGGGAGTAACTTCGCACGAAATTGAAAATTTCATATTCGTGTGTCCATCGGATATCATAATCGGGACAGTGTGAGGCCTACAATAACGGACAGCTGGTGTATAGTCAGGTGCATCGAAATTCCATATCTATGCCTATGACTTGCACTCTGACTGACTGTGACGACGGGACTCCTTGACGGGCCCTGTCCAAACCTCCTTAGAGAAGACAGGGCCCCGACCACCTGTCCTCTCTGAATGTGAGTCGCACTTCTCGGGTGATTACATACATGAGCTCGCTACAGCCGGCAGAGCACGGACTGTATTACGCAATCCCACTTTTCATATCCATTTACATATTCATCTGTGTTGCTTGGGCCTCTACGTTTTGCGGTCTTGTTTGTATGGGGTCATCTTAAAGTAAGAAGGTTGTTTTACACCACTATTGTACGTTCTTCGAGACCTCTAGGTAATTGGAGAAGTGAGAGGGTCGTGCGCATGCAATCCAGGATAACCACACCATTTGCTACTTGAGTGTGTAGTTGCTCATTGGTCTTGTCGGTTTATGTGTAGTCTTTTGTGTTTGATGTTTACATGTCGTATGTCTCTTTTCCATCTCATACTATGCTCGTCTTTTGTGTTTTTGCATCGGGTGTTTTGGTGTTATGCTGTTGCTGCTGCAACGGGGTCTTGATGGAGATCTCCTCCCTTCTTTCATGTATAATGACGGTTTTCTTCAATTTCAAAAACAAATGACGTGTGATCACTATTTCTCTGTTTAAGCCATACGTACCCTGCACAGTCAAAATCGAATATTGCTATTGAATGACTGTCATCATCACTAATGAAGACAATTTTCCCTGATATGTATGTACATCAACAATTACCAAATCTGATAATCATATAAGTTATCTGTGATAATGGGCGTTGCAGATAGAAAATGCTTATTCTCCCCACTCGGTCTCACCTAGGTACGCAACTGTTCTAATCGATATTCAATGATTTTGCATTTAGTGCTTGACTATGATATGGAAAGCTGATAGATATGTGATTCCTAACATCCAGGACATTGTCTTCGATTCGTTACATGTACTCGTGCTAGAGGGCTCAAGTTTGGGGATATGTGCTGTTATTTTTTCTTTAAGATCTAGCCAAACGGGCAACTTTAGTATGACATTTTGCTGAAATCGTTACAATAATCTAAATTCTATTTTCGCCAATGTAATAAAGAACTATGGGTACATCGATTTAAATCAAAATATTAAAACGCGCTGGAACAATAGAAAAGCATGCAGATAAATTTTGTTCGAAAATTAAATATTACTGAATTACATCGATTCCACAATCTGGGACATTTATTTCAATCATTTGTATATACATGTAACTAATTTCCATTTTGCAAAATGAAAATTTTAGTACTTTTAACATTTGGAAAGAAGCCTGCAGATAAATTACAAAAATAAATATTAGTCAATACTAAAACCTACTGAAATATGTGCTGTCCCGATCGATATCACTAACAAATAGTTTTCTCACTCTTTACATCATTACCGAGACAACGGTTAACAGGGGGATTATATTTTACAAAATAATTTCCTAAATGTATATCAAAAAACAATCCCTACCCAGAATCATCTTAACATTCAATTTTAAAATCTAGAATTGTCATAGTGTTTTGATATCTGATCTCACCTCATATTCGTAAAACTTATCCACATACAGACTTGCAAAATCTTTCATCCCTGTGACGCGTTGTCCGCTCTTGTACCATTCAATCAGTGGCTTAGGGTTCCCATATGCTTCACAAGTCAATCTCCTCTTTGATCCCCTTTGCACATAAATTGTTTCTAGTTCTTGTGGATGTATAGCGATGGCTACAGTACCTCTAGGTATGACTGGACTCGTCCCGTCTAATGCTTTCTTTGACAGATATATGTGCTTGTAGGACCTCAAAGCTTCCTCACCTTGAAGACCATTTTCAAACCATTTTCAAACAACTGACTAGTGAACCATGGGACGTATATGTTACTTGAACTCTGATGTATATGTTTTGGCACAGCAAATCGAGATTTTGCAACTCCATTTTCATATGTCCTTGTCGTCTTTAAAGTATCCCAATAACTGTAATATGATACATTGCCGTTGTTGAGAACTACTCCATCCATAAAGAGCTTAACATTGTTTAGTCCTAGAGGGAAGTTACAGGAAGCCTGTATTTCAACAATAAAGGAGTTCTCATCTGATGAAAAAATAGGCACAGTCATTCGACATCCACTTTGATTTCTGAATTCCATCTGTGTAGATACACCATGCGGCACCTCCACATGAACAGTTACTGTGATTCAACAGGCCCTTTTGGGGAAAAGCAATTAAACATGATCCAATATGGTCTTCAGTAGCAGAATCGTTGTGACTACATCATTTACTGAGGTCTCCACTAAGAAAATGAAATGATAAATAAAAAGTTTTAAACATGAAGAGGATAATAAAGGTATAACCATTAAATAAAAGGCTTAGCATAATCCTGAGCAAAATTATACTTTTTAATTAGTTTCATTGCACTATGACCAATATGGATAATGACCATGTCCCTGTATACAGCACAAAATCGATAATTCAGAAAATCAGAAACATGTTTATTCTTCAAAATATTAAATTTGGTAAATCCCATTAATTCTGATTTCTAAGAAGTGCATACCTTTCCTCTGAATACTAAGAAAATCTTGGCACTAAATATATGAATTGCTAACATAAATGTATTGGGTAAATCAGTGATTGAAAACCTAAAATAAGAATTTAAACGATAGGTATATCAATTGATAAGATATATACATGTACAACAAAACAGGTCAAAGCTAGCAAATGGTGAACGAAAATTTTTCTTTAAATCTTAAATGTAACGAACAGCGAACACGGAGAAATCATTTTTTGCGAATCGTTTCCGAGTGGGTTCGAATCTCTGTCGAGGATACAATTTTTTTTTATTTTGTCAATGTTATGTATAATGTAAACTGTTTCCCCATGCTGATTGAAATTATGAACGTTACATACTGGTATGTTGTGGAGGGGGTACCTAATGGGAATACATGGCATCTCGTCTAATTCGTCCATCTGCCCCTGTAGAGGATGTAGAAAAATTGGGGATATTTATAAAAATAAAATGTTTTATGTAAGTTATTAATTTTTTTCAGTACTTAATTTTTTATCTTCAGGTTTTCTTTTTTGGGGGGGGGGGGGGCGCTCAGTGTTTTGGCGGGCAACTGTACATTATCACTATTTGAAATAAGAATAATAAAAAAAGCTTCCTTAGTTCACCATTGTCGCTTCCAAACTTCTACCGGGTATAATAATTATTTTTCGAGTTTTGAGTCGAACAACAGTGGCTAATTTTGGGGATGCGGAGGGGACGTCCTTCCCCCGGTACAGACCCAAAATGTTCACGAATAAAACAGCGATATTTTGGGCCACGTTCTATGGAAAAAAACTCAAATAATTTTAAAAAGAGCTCTTCAATTAATTATAGAGCTCTTTAAAAGAATTGTGAGGCTCTCTAATTCAATTATAGAGCTCTTTAATTCAATTATATAGCTCTTTAATTCAAATATTGCCGATTATTTTAATTAGATAGCTCTGTAAGATTGAGCGCAATAAAACAATTATTGCCCTCTTTAGTTCATTTATTGCTCTCAATAATAAAATTAGAGAGCTCTTTAATTCATTTATTACGTTCAATAAATGATGCGAATTAAAGAGCTCTTTAAAAGAATTAGAGAAATCTCTAATTGTATTTATGAGCGCAATAAATGAATTAAAGAGCGCAATAATAGAACTAAAGAGCTCTTTAATTGAACTATAGATCTATCTAATTCTTTTAAAGAGCTCTTTAATTAATTGAAGAGCACTCTTATTATTTGAGTTTCTGTTAATTCGGACTTTAGGATCCCCCCTGAAAAAACTTCCTGGATCCGCCCATGAAGGAGAGGGGAAACTGCATAAGTGACAGAATCAATCGGGGAGTGTCGACCTATATGCTGTAGGACGGCAGTTTTAATTTATCAAGAATATTTCGAAATGAAATACCCTCTTAGCCACGATACATGTGTGACAGAAACACATTATGTTAGAATATTTTTGTACCGTTATTTTAGATAGTAAACATAGTAAAGTATCCCCCCTTTTTGTAGATTCAACTGTGTAATTTACCTGTACTCAGAGTTAACAAATCTATCGTGTATATCCCTCGATAAGGATTTAAAGGGCCGTCACGGTACTATATTTAGAATATCAGGTGATTTGCTCAGTATATAAGGCGCTGCACTGGGCTTGTAAAACTGTCCACAGTGCTGAGGAACTCGGTGGTAGGACCATTCTCTCTTAGCAATGACCCGGTTCGGGTCGGCTAACTTATAGAGAGTCTAAGGGGGAATCTGTTTTCCGACCGTTATAGCTATGGGCAGGGGGGTAGTTTTTAATACCTAGGTTGTTTTTCTCGTTTATTCTTTGTATTTTCTATCGTATTTGTCGTTTCTATGTTGTTTTATATTAAAGTATCTAAATGTTACCCGTTTTCATAGTTTTCTTTCATGTTAGTCTGTCATATAAGGTGGAGGCTGCAATATAGGAATCCTACGGACCTGAAGACAGGCACCCACCCCCACCGGGTCCTGTTACAAAATTGGCGAGCTTGCCAGGATTTCTATTAATTGTAGTCGTCATTCGGACAGGCTTTCATGATAGAAGCTTTGAATTTTGTAAAATGTCCACGCCGTTTACTTTGGATCCGCTTAGATTAGCGCACGATTTAGCGAGTGTAAAACCGAAGTATTTACCTGCGTTTGAAAATCAGTCAAGTGTTTACAATGCACCTGTTTATAGTAGATTACCGACTCGCATTACAGGTAGCATATCAGATAATCACTCGAGCGTAGCTACGATATCTGATCTTATGAAAGAATTCGTTGGGCATGAAAGTAACTTCGAACACTCGGAGAGAAATTGTTTGCCAATTTCTACTATTCGAAATGTAGACTTTGATTATGAATATGAACATGATATCGAGAACGGAAACGAATTGACAAGTACCTGTGAAAGTAGAGAGAACATTTCTTTAACTATGGAGCGCGAGGGGATCAGAATCTGTTAGATCATGAAAGTTTTGAAAAGTCATTGGGCATGGGAAATACTTCCGAGAAGTTTCAAGAATGTGAAACAATTCGTCGTGTTAACTCCCCATTTAGGCGTTCATGTTCTGTGAAAAGAAATTTTGCCAAGAATCACAGTCGATTAAGGTCACACAGAAGGTCAAGGTCAACTTTAAAAGAAAGTAACCTGGATGTGTCAAGATCCGATAGTTCGTTTAGTGAAAGGTTACCCGCGCACTCCCCGAGGAGAGGTAGAACTCGTTGTAAGTTTAGACTGAAAAGAACACGACCCCAGTACAGAGAACCAACTGATTGCGATCTCTTTAGAATCTGTACGTCTTTCGGTAGTTATGAATTGAGACCATCCTCAAAAAGATTCAGATCCAGAATGTATGGATGGACAAACAGAGAAAGACTAAAATTTTGTACAAATTCTTTGAAATACGGAGAAAGATTTTACGGTTAAATCGTTAAATCGATAGTTTAATTGGCTTCAATTTTTATGTCTTTTGTAGTCATAATGATTTCTTCTACCTTTTCCGATGTTGGTCTATTATTGAACAAAGAAAAAAAAACAATTTTAATCTTAAGTATTATTCAGAAATCCATTGTGCATGTACTGAATTGTGCACTCTAAAACTTGGTATCTCCTGTTACTATAAGAGACTGTGGATACTTACCACAGATTGCATATAGGAGGGAAAGCGTAGACGTCGCGCTTTATGCAATGGGTAAAAGTGATATTCCTGGGGAATATGGTTATTCTGTTGTTCCGGGAACATGTATGAGCAAGAGGCCATAATTGCGGATCCTAATTTAGAGTTGGCGAGTGGCATATTAGAGGAGGATGATATGGATAAGCTTGACAGGGCATAGTACATTTGTATTTTAGAAAGAGTTTTGACATTGGGTTAGTCTTCGATATACCTAGCCTGTAGGGGAGATTTGGTGTGCTCAAGAGTTTGAATAACCGAGTCTAGTGTAGTACCAGCTGATTCCGAGTTATACAGTAAGGTTGACGGAAAGGTTCTTGATTTACTTGTGATGTTCTACTTCATGAATTATTTTAGATATACGCTTGTCTTGTCATGTATTGGTGGCATGTAAGACCTCAGTGGGATGTGCGCATTGTCAAATATTATGATGAGTACTTTCGTATGTCGGTTAAGCTTTATGGTTCGTAGGGGTCTTTGAATTTGACTTTGGTATGGATGGTTAAGAAAATTTACTTTTAGGGCTCAAAAATTGGGAATTTGATGTCGGCCGACACACAATTTTGCGAGCCATTAGCTTTTGTTTGAGATGGTTATGTCAAGTTCGTGTTATAGATGTATTAGGATCTTTAATGATTTTTGAAGTCTTACTTTCGCATTAAATTGTTTGTTGATGACTTGCCTTTCAGCTTTACACAAGATAGTTTGGCTCCTTGATTTCTATTTGGTAATAACATTCAGTGGAAGATTTCATTTTGTAAATAGTGTTGTGTGTACATATATATGTTTTGTTCGTTTTGTATTGTCTGGTATTACAGCTACATGGAGGCGAAGACCTTTTACTGTGATACCATGTTTGTATGTATTGTGTTTTTGTAACGTCTTATACCATGATGATGCTGAGATGATGCCAGTGTGAGATGATGATGTCACCAAACCTGAGATGATGATGACATCGATGCACGATGACGTCATGGATAAAAGATATGATGATCTAGGATGTGACTGATGTCCCTTGGGATGACGTATGATGTCTCAATCCACAGTGTGAAGACATTGGAACCATGGATACAGTTTTTATGAAATATAAGTACTTTTGTTAAATTGCTATAGAAGATTACAAATTTTGAATTTTGGAATTTCTGACATTTGTGAATTTTTGTAAAACATTTAGTTAAAATATCTGAATTCGTAGTTTTGATAATTTCATTTATGTACGCTTTGATCTATTTCAGAAAATGCAACCTCATGGATGCTGTGCTGTACCTGTTGCGTTTCAACCTCTTGTTGAGAAGGAAAGATGAATAATCAATGAGGCGATGCGATTCAATGATGTACTTCCATTACCAGGTGCGATTTATGTTTTGCGGCTTATTGATATTTCTCATAGTCCCAGAATGGGACAAGAAAGTCAGTAAGATACCATCCGTTCCAACGATAGCCAGAGCGTGAATTTCAATGCTTGTTCCGGGATGATGAAAACATTCTGCTGTAGTAACACGTGACTTAGTTTCCAGAGAACTGAAATACATTTGTTATATTCACTAATGGAGAGGAGATACATTTTTGGACCACATGGACAATATTCGCGAACCGTAATTGTAGAAGACATGGACTATTCACATCGCGTAACAGAGGCCCGCACTCACATAGGAAGGATAAACAGAAACAACAGGACAATTGAAATTTTTCGACAAAAAATTATGAACTCTTCATTTTCAGCATTGTGAATTATCTTGAATGCTTTGTGTTTTTTATGTGTTTTCTTTTCAGGAAGTGAACATTTTTGTGATTTCTTCTGGGAACATTGGACTTTGTGTAAAGCATGTTATTTTAAAAGTTTTATATGTGGTTAATGAATTAACATTGATATTTTGAAAATTTCATTTAGGGTTCAAATATATAATGCTTAAAGCTGCCCTATGTCTTTTAATTACCACTTACAGCTGACCTAGTACTTCTAAAGTTTAGATGTTTCATTTTGGACAAGAGTTTAGTTAAACTGATCAAAGATAGAATTGAAATAATTTTCTTAGACATGATAAACATAATGTGTTCATGCTAGGTTAACTTTTTGGTAAAAATATTTATAATATTTTTGATTTAAGGAGGGAGGTATGTGACAGAAACACATTATGTTAGAATATTTTTGTACCGTTATTTTAGATAGTAAACATAGTAAAGTATCCCCCCTTTTTGTAGATTCACCTGTGTAATTTACCTGTACTCAGAGTTAACAAATCTATCGTGTATATCCCTCGATAAGGATTTAAAGGGCCGTCACGGTACTATATTTAGAATATCAGGTGATTTGCTCACTATATAAAGCGCTGCACTGGGCTTGTAAAACTGTCCACAGTGCTGAGGAACTCGGTGGTAGGACCATTCTCTCTTAGCAATGACCCGGTTCGGGTCGGCTAACTTATAGAGAGTCTAAGGGGGAATCTGTTTTCCGACCGTTATAGCTATGGGCAGGGGGGTAGTTTTTAATACCTAGGTTGTTTTTCTCGTTTATTCTTTGTATTTTCTATCGTATTTGTCGTTTCTATGTTGTTTTATATTAAAGTATCTAAATGTTACCCGTTTTCATAGTTTTCTTTCATGTTAGTCTGTCATATAAGGTGGAGGCTGCAATATAGGAATCCTACGGACCTGAAGACAGGCACCAACCCCCACCGGGTCCTGTTACACATGTATCTCGGAAAAAAACCTAACTTTTACAACACACATTCAGGGGAAAAATAATGTAGCCGATGGGAATCGAACCAACGCGGAAAAAAAACCAGTATGGTAATCCGCCAACCTTAACAATGTGCCACGAAATCATTGTTACTTCAGTGGTTTGCTTAGAGCTTTCAAATCCCTACTGGCTAGTACGTAATGTATAAATAACAAATATATCACACACAAAATCATGAAATGATTCCTTTTTTGTTCAAATATTTAGTCTCATCAACCCCCTTCCTTTTTTGCGCTATTTATAACTCATTTTTCTACATCATCTTCTCCCAATACTTTAATGACGTACTGTCTCATTCCATTGGTTTGTATCTCTAAAGAAGCGTACTCTAGTTGGGCTTTGATAGGAATGTATCTGGTAACATCGTTAATATTCTGTGAAAAAATATAAAAAAAACTCTGAACGTTCTTTATCAACATTTCATACCATAGTACACCAGACACGTGTTATAATACACCAGACACGTGTTTATAATACACCAGACACCATACACCATACAATTTATAATACACCATACACCATACAATTTATAATACAGCATACACCATACAATTTATAATACACCATACACCATACAATTTATAATACAGCATACACCACACACCATACACCATATACCATACAATTTATAATACACCATATACCATACAATTCATAATACACCATACACCATACAATTTATAATACACCATACAATTTATAATACAGCATACACCAGACACCATACACCATATACCATACAATTTATAATACACCATATACCATACAATTTATAATACACCATACACCATACAATTTATAATTTACCATACACCATACAATTTATAATACAGCATATACCAGACACCATACACCATATACCATACAATTTATAATACACCATATACCATAGAATTTATAATACACCATACACCATACAATTTATAATACACCATACACCATACAATTTATAATACAGCATACACCAGACACCATACACCATATACCATACAATTTATAATACACCATGTACCATACAATTTATAATACACCATACACCATACAATTTATAATACACCATACACCATAAAATTTATAATACACCAGACACATTCAGCATTTATTGTAGGTTGTATTCTGGAATATTACATTTTGCATAAAAGTTAAGACAAAGAAAGATTTATCAAATATAAACAAAAGATTTCTACCAGATTTAATTTTCAAATGAAAAATGAATACTCTACATGTAGATTGTGCTTTACATATCAGAAATATATTGGAATTTTTAATAGCTTTCTTTTGAACTTGTTGAATAACAGAAACTAAATTATGTGTATGACTATTTTAAACTAAATCAAACTTAAGGTTTTATTAGCCCCAACCATCTCTATGCATTAAATGCAGTAGGGGCAGCATATTAAGAAACTTGATATTTTGACAGTTCAAGAATTATATATAGAGTTGAATGTATCATTTTAATCATGAATTATTAGATATGTCTTTCATTATCTATTATTATACATTGCAAATTACTATGTATGTTACTGTTCATCAATTGATGCATATTTTGGAGTGTGAATGCGCAAAAAAATACTTTGACGAGTGACATTTAATGTACTCAGATAATTCAGTTAAGTTTAGGTATGAATTTTAACTACATTTTGCAAAATCACCTAAACTTAATATATTTAAGTCTGTCTAAATCATCTAAATCACACTTAAATTCACAAATTATACTGTCATGTTTTAGTTAAGTAAACTTATCTTTACTCAGATACGTGTAAGTTAGCTAAACTATTCTTGGATTAGTCAGCTTCACTTTGCTCAATCAACCTTTAGAATCGGATCTATTACTTTTAAATATTATCTCTGAGAGATTAGATAGATCTCACTTTTAGTGAATTGTCTACGTCATTCTCACACCTCTTTTGGGTAGTATTTCTATATGTCGTAGCTATTATTTTCATAGAAAGTTATGCACAGATTGTAGGTACTTAAATATCCAGGATAATCTTGACAAAGCGTTTGATGTGTTTTATAATGTTTTTTGTGTGTGTACACATTATATGGATGACGTATTCAACTGACAACATGGTTATTTAAGCATGAATGAATATACAGAGTGTATATAATGTTTACAGTTTCCCCCACAAATATGTGCATACTTATATTAAGACTTTTTGTACCTGAATTCTAAGACAACTATTATTTCCTTTTCTCATTTATCAATACGAACTTTCTTTAAAACCTATACATGTATTTCATTCCATAAAATTATTCAATATATTTACTAAAGCAGTAAAATCTTTATTTTGTTTTTATCACATAAGAAATCTTCAGCTCTGGAACATGTTAAACACATGATAAAGTAAAATTTGGCAAATAATTATTGTATAAACCTTTAGGTAGGCAAACTGAAAAGATCTTAATATTATAGATGAAATTGGACAAAGTGCAACAAAATTCTTCATGATCCTAAGAAATGTAGAAATAGTACAAAGAAGTTGATTTGTTATATTACAATGTGTGTAGGATATGATATTGTTACTTCTGATTCCAATTCCAATGGGTACTAATTGTGCGCCTCTTGTTGCAGATTTATTTTTTTACACGTTTGAAAAGGAATTTATCCAAAATCTTCAAAAACAAAGAAAAATGATGATGTGAAATGTTTCATTGGTACTTCTAGGTACGTGGATGATATTCTTGCTATCGACAATCCTGTTTTTTGAGAAATAGAAAAATGTTATTTATCCACAAGAATTGATTTTAAACAAGGCAAACGTTTCAAACACAGAAACACCATTTTTGGACCTAAATATCAAAATTGTTAATGGAGAGATCCATACAATTGTGTATGACAAAAGGGATGATTTTGGATTTAACATAGTAAATTTCCCCTGGCTTGACGGTGATGTTCCTAGATTACCGTCCTATGGTATCTATATTTCACAGCTCATCCGGTATGCGAGAGCACGTACTGATGTTTTGGATTTTCATAGTAGAAATTTACAACTTACCAAGAAACTTTAAGGACAAGATTTTCGCTTTCACAAACTAGTAAAGACTTTCTGGAAATTTTACAAAAATTATTGTCAACTTCTTCTGAAATTCGGACCAATACAGGCAACAGAGTATATTACTTTGGGTATTTCAAAACCTGCATTGTATGGTGACAATATTAACAAGGTAAGAAGGATCAAAGATAGACAACATCATTATCGAAAATGCGTCAGAATCATCAAACGCCTCTTATACCGTGGGTATGATCCTAATGTCACCAGACGGACACTAGGCTTGGTACTTGACCAATCTACAGTCTTGTACAAGCGCATTCTTAAAACTTGCACTTTGACTGACTGTGACGACGGGACTCCATGACGGGCCCTGTCCAAACCTCTTTAGAGAAGACAGGTCCCCGACCACCTGTCCTCTCTGAATGTCATTCGGACTCCTCGGGTGATAACATACATGAGCTCGCGGCGGCAGAGCATGGATTGTATTACGTACGCCCTCTTTTTATATCCATTTACAAATTCATCTGAGTTGCTTGGGCCCCTACGTTTTGCGGTCTTGTTTGTGTGTGGTCATCTGACAGTGAGGAGGTTGTTTTACACCACAATTGTACGTTCTTCGATACCTCTGGGTAATCGGAAAAACGGGAGGGTTGTGCGCACGTAATCCAGGATAACCATACCTTCTGATATTTCCTTCGCAGATGACCGTCTTAAGTCGGCACCGGTTGCCCATTGGTCTCTTTGGTTTATGTGTAGTCCTTTGTGTTTGATGTTTCTGTGTTGTGTGTTGACGTTCCTTGTCCCTTGTGCGTCTTTTTTGTGTTTGTCTGCTTTGTGTTTTTGCATGGGGTGTTTTGGGGTTTTGCTGTGGGTGCTACAACCTGGTGCTGTTGGAGATCCCCTCCTTTGTTTTCTGACTAATTTTACAAACTCTACACAATTTCTATTGTATAGTAAATGCAGACCTGAAAGTCAGGCACAAGAGATCACTGAAAGGGAAAGACAACTCTTGGAAAAAGAGCAGGAGGTATGAATTTTAAGCAAGAAAATTAGGGTCAATTTGGAATTTTGATTGTTTTGTTACTTTAATCACCTTTAATTTGAAAATCAAATAGTTCTTTTCCCTTATTTTCCAAAATTGTAAATTAGTAGAAAGTTCATGCATGCATATGTTATTTTGATAATACCAAATTAATATATTTCTCTATATTTCATTGTGCAATAAAGGTGATAAAAACTTAAAATTTATTCCGAAAAGAAAATGAAAATAAAGGAAGTATCTATGGTTGTGATTTCGGTAGAAGAGAATGTAGGAACAGTTAGCCAAAATGCAAGCCGAAATGGAGCAACAGATGAGGACCACTCCACAGAAGATGCAGCAAAATGGAGGATTCAAAACACAAGATGTATAGGTAATATATGATGGAAATTTTTATTATTTTTTTTTATTTCAAATATTTCATATAAATCAGTATTGTGTAATTTTAAGTAATTCTTGAAACTTTTAAAAAGAGACTTACCGTATTTGTGCCAGATATTAACGGTATACACAGTAACTTCCTATTAAGGTAAGTACTGGCATAAACTTTTTGTGACATCATAAAATTCTATGAAAGCCTGTGTAAAATTTAGGAAAAGCAAGCTTAAAATATTGAATTTCATGACGTCCTTATACATTTATGTCTTGTACCATCCTAAAAGGGAGGAAACACTGTATATTGACAAGACCTGGCAAATTCATTTATTCAATATCATGGGTGATGGCAAGTTTTCCTACAAATTAATTTAAATTCTTTAAGTGCAAACTAGGAACTATGCTTATAATGAACTGAAAAAGGAGGTCCCTAGAAATTTATTGTAAGCTTGTTTTACTGTCTGTAGAACAGAATGTACTGAATTTTAAGTGTAAATAGCTTAGCATATTTTACAGTAATTCAGTTAGACAGCCAGACACTAGACATCACAAAATATGGTGATATGTCGATAGTAATGTCACAATATAAAACATGACAATGTATATTGATCCATCAAGACAGTTTGATCAAATATGAGTCAAGATGAAATTTTGCTAAATGTTGCACATTGTCTTGCTAGAATTATCTCGAGGTTTAGAATGGTCAAAATTATCACAAAATATTACAGAAAAATGGACAATTTGACCAATAAAGACCCTGTGACGCAAAACATCATGATTCCTTTAAGGAAATCCATAATTATTCTTGTCAGCTGACAAGTTTTTAACAAGTGGCACTTCCTATTTCATCTTATAAATTTGGTTTATATATTTTTTTCAGAATTCCCTTCATCCAAGTTCAGCATTATTAGTCACGAGACGTGAAAGTGGAACGGATCTGAAAAACTATCAAGCCATGTCATTCTTGCAATATTTACTATGCAGGGTCTGCTGAATCTGAAAACATTGATTTCGTATTATACATCGTGCTGTTTACCTATTTTCCAAATAATTTGGAATAGCCGTGAGACAATCTATGTCCATCATCTGTGTGTTCAAGTGTTCTAACCAGCAACATACAAGTTGACGGTCACCTCTGCTATGGCAGAATCTTATGTTCTCATTTGTTTTGTACGAGAATGTCTAAACTGTGCAAATTGTTCTTTGTATGAAAAATAATTGTACATTGTAGTAAGATATTTTTCTTTTGATATTTTGATTTTTTTTACGTCATATTTATTTCATATAAAAAATCATATATTTCTATCAGAATGTACTTTTTTATGCTCCATCATTTATTGTGAAAGCAAATTATATTAATTTTTTTTGTATTATGTATTTCAACTGTTATGAATTTTCTGATTCTAGATCAAGTTTTGATATAACTAGCAAAATGCAAACAAGGCTTTTAAGCAACAGTTTCTATGCTTGATCATTTAGCACATTCCTTAGTTTATATTTCAGTATGAGAAAATTGCTTTTCACAAAAGACAAGAGACTTCTTTTATTTTGTAACTTTCGTCTTTCTAAAGCTGTCTTTTATTTGTACGAGAATATATCAATGCTATGATTATACTAGTATTGTTTAATTGTCTAAAGCATAAAAGGATCTATTGTCTTTGAAGTCTTGAGTTTACTGTTTGATTCAGTAAAGATTATAAATGCCAAATATGATCTGATAGATTGTTTATGCATAATACAAAATAATAATTATAGAACTTAAGTCTGAGGTATCGTGTATTCATAAGCCTTCAATAAGCATTCAATAATGATATTTTTACGCAATATGTAAAATAATATCTGATAATTTGAAAATAAATTAGAAACATTACATTTGATTGTTTGAATTCTTCAACATCCATATCCCCAAACTGATTGTTTTCAAATACAGCATTGGGTATAACTGTTTGTATTTTACAGATCCTAATGTCACCAGACGGACACTAGGCTTGGTACTTGACCAATCTACAGTCTTGTACAAGCGCATCCTTGAGACTTGCACTCTGACTGACTGTGACGACGGGACTCCATGACGGGCCCTGTCCAAACCTCTTTAGAGAAGAAAGGGCCACGACCACCTGTCCTCTCTGAATGTCAGTCGGACTCCTCGGGTGATTACATACATGAGCTCGCTACAGCCGGCAGAGCACGGACTGTATTACGCATGCCCTCTTTTTATATCCATTTACATATTCATCTGTGTTTCTGGGGCCTCTGCGTTTCGCGGTCTTGTTTGTGTGATGTCATCTTACAGTGAGGAGGTTGTTTTACACCACAATTGTACGTTCTTCGAGACCTCTGGGTAATTGGAGAAGTGAGAGGGTTGTGCGCACGTAATCCAGGAAAACCACATCATTTGCTACTTGCGTGACAGATGGCCGTCCAAAGTCGGTACCGGTTACCCATTGGTCTCGTCGGTTTATGTGTAGTCTTTTGTGTTTGATGTTTACATGTCGTGTGTCTCTTTTCCGTCTCGTGCTGTACTCGTCTTTTGTGTTTTTGCATCGAGTGTTTTGGTGTTTTACTGTTGATGCTGCAACGGGGTCTTGTTGGAGATCTCCTTCCTTCTTTTTACAGGGAATGTACAATGTCACCTTGTTTATACCACACAGTTACTTGCATGGGTGTGTAGTGATGACCATGTCAGTCGGACTCCTCGGGTGATCACATGCATGAGCTCGCTTCATCCGGCAGAGCACAGACTGTATTTCGTATGCCCTCTGCTTTTTATGTCCGTCTGTGTGTTTCTGTGGCCCCTGCATCATGCTGTCTGGTCGTTTGTTCATTTTACAGTGAGGAGGTTATTTTACGTTATTTTATACCACAATTGTGCATTCTTAGAAACCTTGTGGTATTTTTAAAAGTGGGAGGGCTGTCCACACGTAATCTGGATAACTGCACTGTCTGCTACTTGCATGACAGATGGAGGTCCTAAGTCAGCACCAGTTGCCCATTGGTCTCTTTGGTTTATGTTTGGTCTATTGTGTTTGATGTTTCGTGTTCCTTGTTCCTTTTGTGTCTCTCTCTCTGTGCACGTCTGCTCTGTGTTTTGTTGTGTGGTTTTGCTATGGGTGTTGCGACCGAGTGTTGTTGGAGATCCCCTCCTTTCTTTTAATGGGCTTCTATTTCCAAACATTTGAAGGAAGTTAACTGTTAAAGTTATTAATACCCTGCATGACACTGCAGTAGCCATATCTGAACCTTGTGACTGTCCGTCCATTTGTCTGTCCATTCTTAACATACAGATAAAAGGTCATGAAAGGTCAAAAGTAAGTGTCAGATAAAAGCAAATTTTGATAAAATATCAATATTTTCAGTATTTCAGAAGTTTTCAAAGTAGAGGTTTCATATTCCACATATACATGACCAAAAAAAATCTATAATGCAATAGCAAAATAATTAATCTATTAGGAACAATTCTTTAAATAATCTTTTTCTCTCGTAGCGTTACACTGCTGACATCCAATTTTGAGAATACTGCAATTCTCACATGACTTAGCCATGCACGATTTCTTTATTTGTCAACGCCAAACGTAATTTCATCCATTTTACAAACGGCTTCAAAATTACAACGCACTGTAAGAGGCATCTGCACCATATTCCGTCTTATGGAGTATGTACGATTCCAATGGTTGTCATTCCGAAATTCCTCAGTTATGGAATCACCAAGCAACGTGAGAGCATCTGCCTCTGATCTGTAGCGGTTGGTCCTTTCTGTTTTGTTTGTTTCATTATATGTGGCCGTAAGCGTGATGATTAGCTGTAATTATTATAGATAACGGGTATTGCTATAGAAAACAAAATTCAAGTGTTCCAGAGCTAGTATGTCGCCTAACTTGTTTGTCACTCTTAAAATTACATCTTAAATACTAGACAGATAGTCATCACTTGATAGTCAGACATCGGATAGTTATATCACTAGGAAGTCGTCCTCAAATGAACTTATATATGTACTTGACTTTATAATGAAAGCTTTCTATGTGTGGGTTGTTGTCTGTCAATTGAAAAGTAAACGGTTTTAATGAAGAATTTTGATACTGATGTGTTTTTTCCTTATTTCATTTACTAGTATTCAATGTCAGCTAGTGTTGCCACAAGTCAGTACACAGACAAGGTTTTCTTTATTGCTGTTATTTCTGTATTTTGCTCTGAGGACAAAGCTTCATTATGTTTTCCCATGGCTTGCAGAATTGTAACGTTAGATTGAAGATAGAACAGGTATGCAGTAACAGACTAGGAGTTTAAATTTCAATTTTCGGAGACATTGGTATATGTTTTTTACATAAAACAACTGGGTATTTTGATACTGGGATATATTTTACTTATAATGTATTTCATTTGACCGATTTATAATATATCAGCAGATTGTTGCCATGCGATTTCCTCATCTACCGGATTTATATCTTATCTTGCACACAGAAGGATTTGATAGGAAAAAAGATTCTGAAATAGAACCAAATGCACGCCATGCGTCCTACATGTAATTACTAAGTAATTGATGACCAAATGTTACATAATTGCATCGACTCAACTTCATCGTTCTGTTTCTATCCATACATGTTAAACGTGCTCAAATTCAAACGCATCGTTAGTGATCCTCAATCTAAATAAGGTAATATGGTAAAAGAGTGTGAAAGTTATTATGTCTAAAAATAAGTACCGACAGACGTAGCAGGATGGATGGGATGTGATGCTACAGGGCCCACATTCTAGATATTTCAAAAAAATTTGGTAGGAGAAATTTTTCGAATGCGTTGCAGATACGATCAACCGAAGAAAGGGGGGGATCTCCAATTAATTAGTACGAAGGTACATGTATGTACGAAGATGATCTAACTTGGCAACATGTGCCCTCGGGCACTCCCGGTACACAAGCTGTGAAACTGACCAAGTGCGCACGTAATCCAGGATAACCACATCGTTTGCTACTGACGTGGCAGATGACCTTCCTAAGTCGGCACAAACTGCCCACTGGTCTCGTTGGTTTATGTGTATTCATTTGTGTTTGATGCTTCTCTGTAATTTGACGTTCCTTGTACCATTACGTTTTGGGTGGGTACTTAACCCTCGTCAGTGATCATCAGTCTAAACAATGTAATATGGCCAAAGAGAGTGAAAGTTATTTTCATAATGTCAAAAAAGTACTGAAAGACGGGATGTGATACTACAGTACCAACATTTCAGAAATTTAAAGAAGTTTTGATAACAGTAATTTTTTGAATGCGTTGAAGAAACTATCAACTTTGCCAAAGAAATACAATGTTTTTAATGTAACACGTCTTCAAATGTAAAACGTCTTCAAAATCAATAGTATCATTTAAGAGAAGATTACTTTACGGGTACTTTATCCTCGTCAGTGATCATCAATTTATATTATCATTTAAGAACAAAGTGATCAATTCAAACACTGAAATAAGACCAAAGACTATGAGAGTTAACGTTATGTCCAAAAATGCCGAAAGACATAGAAGGTTGGGTGGGATATAATACAATAGGACCCACTTTTATGAAATATTTAAGAAATATTGTGAACAGAAACTTTCAAATGAAGATCTTCCGAATGTCAAAAAACACAGCTTACGTAGTAAGTGCCTACTACAGTAGTATGGAAGACATTTGCAGGAACACATAAATGAACGTCAACCGTCTTAGTTGCTCTTTTCAATCCCGTATCAGCGTTGCACGTGTATCTACCCTCGAGGGACTCATTCATAGCATCAATTGTGATATACTGCAATAACATAAAAGTCGTATATTTGTATAAGCTACCAAAAACCCCCAATGAGCTTTATTTTACAGTATAGGCTCCCTTGCGTTGTCTACTGTCCTATTAGTCATATAAAGCCAATATATATATAATAGCGAAAATAAATATTCAGATCACCTTTGGTAGCCTAATCTTTACTATTTATCCTGGAACATAAAATTTAAAGAGGAGATCATAAAGCTTCAAAATCTTGGTTCAAACATTATTATCTGCAAATAATCATATAGTACATGACATTGTAAAATAGAACAAGACATTATAGTATTCTTCAAAGGAGATACTAATCATTCACGAGATCAGGGGAAGTGAGCATATACTACTTGCAAGCAACGATTGAAACTTTACGTGAATAGTTTTAAAGAATGAATATTTATCTTCCCGTACACATGCCCTCACTTTGGAATATCGTATACTCTGGGATTCGCAACTGTTCCATTTGGAATTATAATGATTTTGCTTTACCTTTTCGATGTTGAGACCAAATAAATGACGGGTTTATTCAGTCTACGAGTTTGTAAATGAATTACTAATGTACGGCTATTCAACCTTCAAATAAGGAAAAAATGTGAAAAAAACAAAGTTGTATACAAGAGCATTATAATGCAAAGTTCACTTTAAATGCATGTAAGTTATCGAAAAATGTATAAATAATTCTTGCTTATGACTGAATTTTGTAATAAGAATTATGGCAAAGCCATTGTGAGGTCGCAGATGAAATATAATATCAATGAATTCATACCCAATTTTCACCATACATCATTGAATATTTTTTCACTAAGTTAATAAGAATAGAATATGTCATACAATATGCGTTCTTGTTAATTTTTCCAGCATCATTTTTACCGTCTTTATCAGCCTTTCATTAGTTTTTTTTTCCTTGAAATCCAGAATCATCTACAGGAGAGGGGATATTATAGACAATTTCTAGATCGACAGCATGTACATAACTCGTAAATGCGGGGAAACAATTCTCAATGCCACAAAACAATCAGTAAACATGAAATCGCAATGCTTAATTTTGAAACATAAATGACAGATAAGAAAAGATCAAGTGATGTCATATTATTCTATACATTTTAATTCCTTGGACCTTGACGAAAACCAAGGAAAAGATAACTCGGGCAAGAAAACTGTTGGCACAAACAATTAAAATAAAAAAAAAAAGAAAAAAGAATTTTACTGTTTTCTGAAGTATTTATATATTGTAAGATTAACATGTATCTTGATTATTCAATGACTTCAGTTAAACTTTTAAATGTTTACTTTTTAGATTTCATTGGGTGATGAAATGTCAGCTGTCGTATCAGGAAGATGTATCCCCCTTGCACCCACCCACCCCTTTCCCCTTTTACTTTCACCGAAAAAATTAGCATTCAAAATGTAGAAGAGAGAGAAAACTTCCTTTTCGGCGCCGTCTATAGTGTTATCAGCAATATATCGTTTTATGGGGTGATCTGGAAAAGGGGGGTTAAAACTTACAAATTAAGTACAGTATAACATTAGAATTAAAGGATTTTCCCCTCTAAATAATGTAAATGATTTTCCAATGTAATATTTGAAGACAAAATTCTTGCTCATTCCTTTACTTTAAAAGAGGGTGAAAGGAAGGGAAAGGGGCAGGACGAAGGAGAGAGGGGAAGAAGGAAGGGTGTGGGAGCGGAGATAAGGGGGCGGAGAGAGCGGGTACCCCATGTCTGCTCCCCACCCCAATAAAAGGCAAGGATGAATGGGAGGGGGAGGAGGGATGCAGAAGGGAGGGAGGGAGAGGTTAGGAGATGGGAGAAGGGAGCGGGACAGGGGAGAGAAGGAGGAGAAGTTAGTAGAAATCTACCCCCAGCCCCGCCCCCCTTTGAATACAATCACCCTCCCCCCTTCTAAAAAAATCTGAAGCCTTCACCCCTCTACCTTGGATCCGCTTATGATTTACCTCAAAGGGAAAAAAATATCCAACCTCATTTCTTACAGAAAAAAATATACTTCATATGCTTTGAACATGGCCCCAGCTGTGTTGACCTATTTGTACTAAATACTGTAAATGATGACGTAAGTTGTGACGCGTTGTAAACAGAACCAAAGGCAGCAGACATTTAGAAGTTTGTGTTGGGATTTGACTGCATAGATTTCCTGAATATTCTACATGTAGATCTTATATATGTGGAGAGAAACCACATTATTCGATCTACAGGTATCAAAATATCAGCTGCAAACCATCCTCGAAAGCAGAATGAAATTCGATAAGTCGTTGATCGCTCTGATAGTTTTTTGTTTGTTTTTTTCTTCCAGCATTATGAGTTTATCCATGGATTTTTCTGAGGGAGCTGTCGATGAAAGAAAGTCCGCGAAACAAAGTCCTATGCTGACGTCGCGTCGCATGCTGACGTCACGTTGTAATTTTCAAAGAGAATATTCGAACTAAACATGATATATGTTGGAAATGATGGTGCAATGTCAGTATTACGTGAAGCAAAGTGCAAATCATACATTGGGACACTGGAGGAGTAAGACAAACGAAGAATATTCAAAGGAGATCGAGAAATATTGGTCATCGATGGGTTTCATTCTGTCGTCAAGTGACATTGTCAAAAAAATAAGCTTGCGCTTCGAGCCGATCAAATGGGCAATGGGGAGAATGACGTCATTGACCACGGCTTTGGAACCTATAGGTAAAACATAGAATTCAATTGAAAAACACGATTTTTCCTATATATATACACGTGTTACCTTGATGAGGACTACGTCCTCTAATATATTGAATTACCTTATAATTTGAAAAATGGTTCCAGTTCAAATCCATATCTCTTCTCCCCTCGATGCTAGAAACATCCTTGTACAAAGCTAAGCTTGGTTTCGGATTTCGGAAGCCACACAAGATATTCTTTTTGTTGACCCTCTCATTAAGTATAAGGTACCTTTGCTTTCTCGATATATTGACACAGCTAAGTTACCTCTCCTCACAGCAGGTCTAGTTCCATCAAGAGATTTGTCATCCGTTATGAAATGAGTTTTACGTATTCTCAAATCTCCCCTTAGATTGTCTTTAAATCTCAGACCGAACGTTCGGAGTACATCGATTGTTCTTGAAAAGTTCTTAGGAAAAATGAAACTTGCCTTCATCATTCCTTTCTTCACCTCAAATATATCTGCATAACTAAACAAGGCATACTTCTCCCTCAACTCAAATATTTTCCCATCTATCAAAACAGCCCCCTCCATAACCATGGCTACGTCGTTGTCCTTTGTGACGTTATGGCTACAAAGGCAGAGTATCTCAATCCGTACAGTATTTTCTAATGTAACATGCCTTGGTTTGCTCACCCTACAATCAAAGCCTTCAGTGGTTCTAGTAGCGTTGAGTGAATTTGCCTTCAGTAGATACTGGGCACCGGTTGGTTGGTATTTTGAGTAACAGGTGAACAGTGCGACGTGATGTGGACCTTTCTGTTTAACAAGCAATATTCCCTTTATCCTGTTACAATCCCTGTATACCAGATTCATTCCAACTTCTGAAACCGACAACATGCATTTTTGTTTTGGTTTTGTATATCTATAAAGCTAATAAACATTAACTTCACCTACAACCCAACTCGACCTCAAAGTGGTTCGGTGTCATGAAGGAGAAGCCAATAGTGTATAAAATATGTCGGATGACGATACCAGACTGTCGGGTAGAAGTACAAGGAACGACTTGTTATGACATTAGCTTACTTTCTTAAAGGCAAGTATAGATATTTATAAAATGTGTAAAATAAAAAGATGCTGTAGAGGTATTACAACAAATGGCCTCTTACAAATTCCTATGATTGTTGATGATAGTGTATTTTATCAGAATACACACTTCCACAAATCCACCACAATCATAAGATTAATTGATTAATTCAAATTCAACTAGAACTCTAACCTTCATGCTCAAATGTGCTAAAGATGCAATCTGACTGATCAGCTTCAATAACATCCAAAGTAAAGAGTGTCACTCCATTGGTGTCTACAGTAGTAACTGAGGATCGAACCATCTGAGGCACAAGGGGAAGGAACTCATCATTATTAGATTCCAGCTCCTGAAACGAAGAAAACCTAAGTATTTGAGAAGGATGTACATCCAATATCGTTAGATTTCATTTCCATCTGAAATTCATTCAAGACTTGGATCCTATAAACATTCTTCTTGTATTTCGATGACATTTTGGATTAAATGACAAGTTCATGAAAAAGGAAGATGATATATATTGTTATGGGTCAGAATACCCCAAAACGCCAGCAAAAATCAGACAAAGACAGAATATAAATTTACAAGTTTAATTATGTACAAAATATATATATTTACAATGATTACAACTTACAATACAATGTCCGGATCAAAGTGTCCGTTACGGTCCACAAAGTCTATCGAATGTATGGTTTCCGGTAATCACAAACGTTCTCGAAAGATCGGTGTCCAAACGTTGTTAAATGGATTAAAGTCTCAACAAATAAAGTGTCCCAGTATCTCAGAATAGATGAATGAATCGTGTCTACGAATGTGTACGAATGCCCCCTTAACACAGTTCCTCAGAGGTATTTATACTTAATAACAATGAATTAACCAGAAGCTTCTAGAACAATGACTCATTACAAATGATTAACAATAGAGTAAATTCTAGAAATCACAGTCATGTGATGACAATGATGTAACAAAGAACAAACTGGAATATTCTCTAATGAAATAAACATGACATAGTAAAATCTAGAAAGAATTGTGAAATCATTAAATAACATGACTAAGTACATGTGTACCTACACATAAAGTAAAACTAAAGTAATACATGACCCACAACACCTCCCCCCTTAAAAAAGTTTGAATGTCAATGAAAACTTAGGTGGTAAATTCTTCAAAAATCACTCATGAAACTCTCGATAGTGCATCTGCAATCACATTGTCTTTGCCCTTGATATGGTTAATAATAATATTGTACTCTTGCAACAATAAACTCCACCTTGTAAGTCTTTGATTCTTGTTTGACATTTTGTGCAAAAATGTGAGAGGGTTGTGGTCAGTATATACAAGAATGGGATGTAAAGTAACATTCAAATAAACATCAAAATGTTGTAAAGCTAACAATAATGCAAGACACTCTTTTTCAATAGTAGAGTAATTCTTTTGACATTTTGTCAATTTCTTTGAAAAATAACAAACAACTCTATCTACACCATCATCATTTTCTTGAAACAAAGCAGCCCCGATTCCTACGTCACTGGCATCAACAGTAAGCTTAAATTGCTTATCAAAATTTGGAGCTGACAGGACAGGACTATTCATAAGAACACATTTGATTTTCTTAAAAGATTCGTCACAGTCATTGGTCCATGCAAAATTCACTCTCTTTTGTAACAGATTGGTAAGTGGACCAACAACTGACGAGAAATTTGGACAAAATTTTCTGTAAAATCCTGCCATTCCTAAAAATCTCATTATCTCTTTCTTATTGGTAGGAATCGGGAACTTTGAAATAGCTTCCACCTTGGCCATGATAGGAGTAACAAAACCTTGACCTACTTTGTGACCCAAATATTCTACAGTCGCATGACAAAATTCACTTTTCGCAAGGTTCACTGTGAGGTTTGCTTTCGCCAGTATGTCGAAGAAGGTACGCATGATGCGGAGATGATCATCCCAGGTGTCGCTGTAGATGATGACGTCATCGATGTACGCCTCGCATCCTTCGAGATGATTTAGGAGCGAATGAATCATCCTCTGGAATGTGGCTGGTGCGTTTTTCATACCAAAGGGCATTACTTTATATTGGTATAGCCCATCTGGAGTCGCAAATGCCGATATTTCTCTGGCTCTCTCGGTAAGCGGGACTTGCCAATAGCCTTTAAGCAAGTCAAATCTGCTGACAAATTTTGCACTGCCAATTTTATCGATACAGTCATCGATTCGTGGGATCGGATAAGAGTCAGTTTTGGTGACTGAATTGACTTTTCTAAAGTCCGTACACAATCGGTAAGTTCCGTCTGGCTTTGGAACAAGAATACATGGGGAACTCCAATCACTATTGCTGGGTTCAATAATGTCATTTTCAAGCATGTATTGAATTTCTTTCCGCATGTATTGAAGCTTTATCGGGTTTAAGCGATAGGGATGCTGTTTGATAGGTGACGCATCACCCACAATGACGTCATGATGAGATGCATTAGTCTTTTTTGGAACGTCCGGAAAGATGGTCGTATATTCCCGCATTAATTGATGCACTTCCTCTTTTTGATGCACGGTCAAATGTCCGAGTTTCACTTCCGGATTTGTTAGAATTTCGGAATTCTTCAAACGGACACTTTGAGCGAAGTCTTTTTCGACAGTCTCTTCATTACATTCAGGTTCAACACAATTTTCTAATGTATTTACATTGGCCAAAGTGGAAACTGGTTTTACAAAATTTCGGTCACTTCTATCAAAATACTCTTTCAACATGTTAACATGACACACTCTTTTTTCTTTTCGCCGACCTGGTGTCTTAACCACATAGTTAACATCACTAATTTTACTCTCAATCTCATAAGGTCCGAAATATCTAGCTTGCAAAGGATGACCAGGGATAGGCAAAAATACAAGAACTTTATCGCCTGGTTTAAAAACTCTGTTTCTAGCATCTTTGTCATACCATGTTTTCATTTTCATTTGAGATGTTTTGAGATTTTCTTGAGCTAATTTGCAAGCATTATATAATTTCTCTTTGAAATTAGACACGTAGTCTAAGAGATTCAAATCGCTAGTCTCAGTCAACCATTTTTCCTTCAATAACTTCAATGGCCCCCTGACCGTATGCCCAAAAACTAGCTCAAAGGGACTGAACCCCAGGGACTCCTGAACCGCTTCTCGTGCCGCAAACAACACGAGGTGAACCCCTTCATCCCAGTCTTTTCCATACTGGTGACAATATGTTTTCATCATAGTTTTAAGGGTTTGATGAAAGCGTTCAAGTGCCCCCTGGGACTCAGGATGGTACGCAGAAGACTTATACTGCCTGATACCTAGCTCATGCATAACCTGCTGAAACAATCCTGACATAAAATTCGAACCCTGATCTGACTGAATAGCCTTGGGAGCACCTACGAAACTGAAAAACTTTGTAAGGGCCTTAACTATGGTCTTTGCCTTAATATTCCTAAGAGGTATGGCCTCAGGAAACCTAGTCGAAGTACACATAATTGTCAGTAAGTACTGATTACCTGACCTAGTCCTAGGCAAAGGACCTACACAATCAACTAACACCCTACTAAAAGGTTCCTCGAAGGCTGGAATGGGTTGGAGGGGAGCAGGTGGTATAACTTGATTGGGTTTACCTACCATCTGACAACTATGACAAGACTTACAAAACTCAGACACATCTTTTCTCAACTTAGGCCAGTAAAAGTGACTTAAAATCCTATTATAAGTCTTATTGACACCTAAATGACCTGCCATGGGTGTGTCGTGAGCTAAACTCATGATGTCCCCGCGATACGCTACTGGAACCACTATCTGGTGAACGACCCGCCACACTTCATTAGGGGGTGCATCGGGTGGTCTCCATTTCCGCATGAGGATGCCATCTTGTATGTAGAAGCACTCTCCGACTTTGTCCGCTTCTTCTCGGGGAAGGGCCCTCTTGCTTAGTCGGATGATCTCCGGATCTTTAGTTTGCTCGGAGAGGAGCTGCTCACGGCTTAAGGCATCTGTATCTCTGTCTAATGGCGGATGGTAATCATCACCAAGTACCGTCGGAGACTTGTCAACATGAAGTGGTACTGACGTCTCAGGTACGCTGTCATCAATGGTAGACATGAATGTGTCAGAAAGGTCTATATTTTCGGAGGGATGGTCCTCGTTAAGTGCAGGAGTACTCTCAGCCTCTTTTAGTCTGTTCCTGGCCATCGCCCTGGTAACTGCGCAGGCTGGGTACAAGTCGTCGTCTTCATCATCGGACACGACATCGGACGTGATTTTCTCACAAACAATCGGATCGGCTACAACTTTGCCGCCAGCTAAATCGTTGCCAAGCAACAAGGAAACGCCTTGAACAGGAAGAGTAGGTCGAACACCTACGATAACAGGTCCAGTAATTAAGTCTGACTTCAAATAAATTTTATGAAGGGGAACATCAATGACGCCTAGCTCCACACCCTGTAATAAAACTGACCTACCAGTAAAAGTGTGCTCAGACAAAGGCAATGAACCCTCTAACAATAAAGTCTGGGCAGCACCAGTATCTCTCAAAATCTGAACAGGCAACGCTTCGCTAGAATCACTGAGTGAAACAAATCCCTGTGACAAAAAGGGCTTATAATGATCCTCCACAAAATCATCAGAACTGGACTTAGAACCCTGAATCTCAGGAGTGTCAGAACAAATCGAATCTAAGGCTTTCCTATCATTTCTAACAGACGCACAGGCCTGTGACTTAAGTTCTTTTTTCTTCTTAAGCTTCAAACACTCACCAATAACATGACCTTTTTTCTTACAATAATTGCATGTAGGAAGCGACCCCACCCCTGGGGATGCCTCAGAACGCTCGGACCTAGGTCCGGACGTAGAACCACCTTGAGATGGTGACTGGGAACTAATGGACGACTGAGACTCTTGTACATTTTTCTTTGGAACATCTGACGTTTTTGCGCTATCGCTAGATTGAGTTTTTGACACAAAATTTTTCTTATGAGTGAGAGCATACGTATCAGACAAAACAGCGGCTTCTTCAAGAGTTTTAACATTTTTGTCTTCCAAATGAGTTCTTAAATCTTGATGTACACACTCTTTGAACTCTTCTATCAGAATGATTTGACGCAAATTGTCAAATGAATTGGGAATTTTCTTAGATCGAAACCACTGATCAAATAAATCTTCTTTTTCTCGAGCAAATTCAACATATGTTTGATTTTCAAACTTTTTGTACTTTCTAAACTTTTGTCTGTACGCCTCAGGTACTAACTGATATGCTCTCAAAATCGTGTCCTTGACCTTGTCATAGTCTGAACTCTCAGCAATACTGAGCGCCGAGTACACTTCAGCCGCTTTGCCAATAAGTACGCTTTGTAATAAAGTTGGCCAAAAATCGCGTGGCCACTTCAGATTGGCCGCGATTTTCTCAAAATGTGGAAAATATTTGTCCACGGACTTTTCTTGAAATTTTGGTACTAATCGGATGTTTTTGGCGGCGTCGAATTCAGACTTGACAGGCGAAGGAACAGGATTTTCCTTAGTGCTTTTCCCTAACTTTAACTTTTCTAACTCAAACTGGAGTTCTTTCTCGTGCATACGTTCCTGTTTCTCTCTTTCTTTTTCTTCTTTTTCAAATTGTAATTGAATTTTCATTTTCTCTAATTCAAACTCATATTCTGACATTTTGGTTTCGCTTGAAACAGGTTCAACAGGAAAATCGTATGACGAAAAGATTTCCTCAGCTAAAAGCTTTTTAGCCACAATATTTCTAATTTCTTGTTTTCTCATAGAAGATTTTACATCTAACTTCAAGTGAAGACCTAAACCAATCAAATCATCTTTTTTCAGTGATTCGAACTCATCTACAGTCGGCGATTTCAAAAATTCAGTGACCGAAAATACCATGATTGATTTCTGCTGGCAAAAAAATTATTGAGAAAAATATTTTCTTTCTTTTTTTTTCAAAAACGAACTTTACGTAAAGTGCAAATATGCAGAGATTACTATCCCGGACGAGCCCCCAATTCTGTTATGGGTCAGAATACCCCAAAACGCCAGCAAAAATCAGACAAAGACAGAATATAAATTTACAAGTTTAATTATGTACAAAATATATATATTTACAATGATTACAACTTACAATACAATGTCCGGATCAAAGTGTCCGTTACGGTCCACAAAGTCTATCGAATGTATGGTTTCCGGTAATCACAAACGTTCTCGAAAGATCGGTGTCCAAACGTTGTTAAATGGATTAAAGTCTCAACAAATAAAGTGTCCCAGTATCTCAGAATAGATGAATGAATCGTGTCTACGAATGTGTACGAATGCCCCCTTAACACAGTTCCTCAGAGGTATTTATACTTAATAACAATGAATTAACCAGAAGCTTCTAGAACAATGACTCATTACAAATGATTAACAATAGAGTAAATTCTAGAAATCACAGTCATGTGATGACAATGATGTAACAAAGAACAAACTGGAATATTCTCTAATGAAATAAACATGACATAGTAAAATCTAGAAAGAATTGTGAAATCATTAAATAACATGACTAAGTACATGTGTACCTACACATAAAGTAAAACTAAAGTAATACATGACCCACAACAATATGATGTCAAAATGATAAAGGGCCAAACAAACTTATATTAGATAAAAGAGCTGTAAAGAAGTAATTATTACGCTCTAAACATGCAATCATGGAAATTGGGTTTAATTGCTTCACATTGAAAAAGAAAATACGTTGTGCTTATGTATTTTATAGATTGATTTTCTTTTTCGTGCATGAACATCGACGGCGGGTGCGGCTAGTCAACAGGGGATGCTTACTCCTCCCGGGCACCTGGTCCAACCTCTAGCTTGCTAGGGGTCCGTCGATGCTCAATTTTGTGCTCTATTGTGAGATCTGTTGAGATTATCGTCAGGATCTTCTTTAACTCATTAAGTGCCGTGGGAATTTTCTTACACAGCCGAATGAATTTCGGTAGCGCACTCTGGTTTTCATTTTATGCTCCCGTAATCGAACATATGGAGGCATATAGTTTTTGTCTGTCCGTTTATTGTCTGAGTTTTATCTGTTTTTCTGTTTGTCCCCAAAAACATTTAAACCTTTTCCATAATCTCTGAATGGCAAAGGATATGGCTTTGATATTTCACGAGTGTATTCCTTGTGACAATACCTTTCCATGGATACCAACATTTTTGACCTTGTGACCTTGACCTTAGAGCTTGACCTACTTTTGAAAACTTTAACCTTAGCCATAACTTTTAAATGGTAAGGGATAGGGCTTTGATATTTTGCCTATGTATTCCTTGTACCAACAAAACATTTCCGTGGATATCAAAATATTTGACTTTGACCTCAGATTTTGACCATTTTACAAGTTTTATTGACAAAGGTGCCGACGGGGGCACTCATGTTTCACAATCACATGAGTCTTATTAAATTCAGTATTTACTTTGCAAAGAGTGTGCGACTCAAAATTTCATGTAAGGTCGATTCACTAGCAGAGTTAAATGGAATCTATGACCTAAATAACATTTGCTGGATGTAACTAAGATGTAAACCTGCTTTGATTTCAATGATAATTTTGTATGTTATGGATAGATCCTACTGACAATATCTCTTTCTAGCGTACAGACTAGATCCTACTGACAATATCTCTTTCTAACGTACAGAATCCTACCCTCTCTAAAGAGGTCCAAAACAAAGCTTTTTACATGCGACAGAGCTGAAGAGAATATTATTTTAACTTTGCATTCAATTACGGGGAACGAGTGCAAAAGAAAATTAGTGTCTATAACGAAATTATGGAAGTATTCAAACTCTTTACCTTCTAGAAGATTTTAATGCATCAGACACGTGTTTCGGATAGTGCATCCTTATCAATTCTGAAGTGACTTTCTTTCGGAGCCTAATGAATTTAAGACGCGTCCATGGTTTTCTTTTTTCAAATTTGTGCATTTATTTTGCAAAAAAGTGCGCGGCTCCACATTTCCTGTAAGGTCGAATCACCCACAAAGTAAAATGAAATTTATAACCAAATATAACATTAAAGACACTTGGCAGGATTGGTGGGATATGATGCTACAGGACCCAAGATTTGGAAAGGAGTATGTATGGTTTATATAGTAAAGTGGCCCCCTAAAATCGACTTCTCCAAAATCAAATCTTTTTTTGTCATTTTTAGAAAGTTAATTAGCTATATTTTGAGAAAAACTATCCCTCGATTTGTACGACATTGTAAATTGTGCATAAATATCATGAAAATGGGTGATTTTGTCAATTTTTTACGAAAAATAGCATAATTCTTTATTATTTTCATTGAGATAATATCGAGCGGGATCGTGAACAACTTTTTCCTTTTGCATGCACTTAGAGACGTACAAAAGTAACAACATATCAAAATATAAAAGTTGTTCAGAGGCCCGCTCGATACTAACTGATAGGAAGTTTGTCAAAAATGAGTCCAAAAATGACGTTTTTCCAAAAATTTAGCAAAATTCACCATTTTTGGAGCTCGAATTCTTTGAAAGTAAAAAAGGAAACTAAAGAATTTGCATCATTGCATTAGTAGCCTACATTGTAGAATAAATATTTGTACAAATTCATTACTTCATGAAAACTTCAGATTCTGCCCTGAAAGGGGGCCACTTTACTATATAAACCATATATAGTCCTTTCAAGTAATTTTGGTAATAGAAATTTTCAAATGCGTTGAAGAGACGATCAACCGAAGTTGATCTAACTTGGCTACATGTGCCCTCGGGGACTCCTGGTCCACCAGCAGTGACATTCACAAAGTAGTACAGATGTTAAATGTCTTCAAATTCAATAGCATCATTTCAGAACTTTGATAAATTTGCAGCATGGATCAGACATGCACAAAGTCGATAATTCAGAAAATCATAAAATGAAGGCAAACAATTCATGATTAAACAGGAAGCAAAGCAAACAAACAAACCTGCATCTCATGAAAATTGTATTATGAAGTATGTTAAAACGTACCCGTTTACGAATATATGCTCCATCGGTGTTCGGCCGATATGGGGAACTCGTCATACACTATGATGTCCCACTATCCAGAATGGTGGATGATATTCTGTCATAAACCATTTGAACCATCCAACCAAAGATTGTACTCTATATCTTCCAAAATGGAAGTAACCGGATGTGACAGTTCTACCGAATTGAAGCGACGGGTGTTGCATGCAAGCAGGAGATGCTTACTCTTCCTGGGCACCTGGTCTCACTCTCATATCGGGAGTTCGCTTCTTTTCATATGGTGGAGGTTTTTGTTTTTGTTTGCTTTGGTTCCTGTTTTGTCCTGATTTTGTATGCCTTCGGTTTCTGATTTTCTGAATTGTCGATTTTGTACTGTAGACAGGGATATGGTCATTATCCATATTTGTCATTGTCACAAAAATAGATGACAATGAGAAAACTAAAAAAACAGATTGTGTTTGTCCGAGCATTTCGAAGTACAAAATAACGTTGGATTGACCAAAGAACATATGATAATGGCCAATAAGGCTGTGATAATCGTTTCATATTACACATAGTTGCATAATATTTGTCGGTGTAATTTTGAGAATATTTTTCTACTATTTTGTAGAAAGACTATTGCCAGAGCTAAAAAGTAAACTATCATACATTTCTGATATTAATTCGTTTTACATAATTGTTGTTGAAAGCATGGGGAGATTCATAGCTAAACATAATGATTTTACAATTTGAAAATGTTCAGGATAACTCTGTTCGGGAATTTCTTAATGTTTTCCTTTTATTTCAGAAATAATACGAGTACTTCATCTAATATATATCTTCCATAGATCTGTGCATTTACTACAATGACGATCACGTTTGTACAAATACAATTTCGATAGTGAAAAGCATAAACTTTAATTTATGATAAGGAGAAAATCCAGTGTTAGTAGTATACATATTAGTAACTCCCACTTTTTATGATAAAGCCATTTCTTCCAATTTTGTGCGTAATAAGGAATAAAACTGTAAAATTTTCAGTCTAAGGTTGGCGCCAGATATTATAGCTAGTATATCATAAAATTATATCATATTTTGACATGATTTATTTCATTTCCAAGAGGTTACTGTGTAACAATAGACACATATATGCATTCTCATCATTAAGAGGGTTGTGCTTTGTATGTGGAATTATACTAATAGTAAAAACTAGATAGCTACTGTTGCAGGCAACAGACGGATTACTTCTTTATTGTATCTTCTTAGGAACTGAAATGATCAATTAAGAAATAACAACTAGCTAGCCGTGGTTTATTGTTCAGTAATTCCACGAGTCGCATGAACCAATTAAATTATCACCGAGCTGCAAAGCGGCGAGATGATTATTTGATTGGTTCATGTGACGAGTGGAATTACTGGACAATTAAGGAGGGTTTGAACACCAAGATGGCGGCGGCATAATCTGTTTTCTCACTTCCTCGGAAAAGTACAGTTTTAACTTCCTTAAACCACTTGATACGCTGATTGATATACACATTTGAGTGTCCTGATGAAGTTTGAATAATTTCTGGCGTCATTTGCAGAAAGAATTGCGATTTTCAAAATTGTGGACTTTGGGAGTTTTATCCACTAGCAAACCACGACGTCATTTCGACGTTATCGGGGAAAATGGCGTCACAAACCTTCGCATTCAAAGTGCAATAAAAACATTAATACCAAACGTATCGTAACTTTGCATGTATAAAATAGAACATTCAATCTTCATCACAGTGAATTTGTTGACAAATTAACATTACAGGAAAGCGGATGTCACTGCATTGAAAACAGAAGATTTTCGAAAGAAACATTAGAAAATATCAAAATATCAGAATCAAATGTAAGTTTACATAAGAAAGGACATACAAGAATTATATAATTTCAGAAATTTGGCGTCCAAGTGTTCAATACCTCCTTAATCACGGCTAGATAGTTGTTATTTCTATTCTAATATAGAACGTGAATAGGCGGAGTTTAGCGAACTGGAAGTTTGTCGGGGATTTTACACCAGGCGAGTTCTATGGTACATATAGAGAGAAAATTTCAAGTCATATTAGAATTACGAATAAAGATGTTGGAAAAAAGAAATAGCTTTATTAGTTCTCCGTTAAAAAATAAAGTTGTGAAATGTTGCTGAAAATTTGAGCAACCTTTAAAGAGAAAGGGAGAAACAATAGGCATAAAAAGCGAATGCCTAACTCGGGACTCTAATCAATCAGCAAAATAGAAGAAAAGAAAATAAATACATTTTTGTTTACGAAAACTTAAAACACCCTGATCAATTTTCACTCCTTTGAAATAAATGTCACAAAACAGAAATGGCACGATGGCTTTGCAATGAGAAAAGTTCTATGAAAAGAGTATGACAGAGAGCCAATATTGTGAACAAAAATTTGTCGGATGACGACACCGGACAGTCAGGTAGAAGGACAAGGAACAACACTTAATGACAATAGCTTACTTACTTTATTGCAAACAGAGATTTTTAAGATAAGAAGATGCTATAGAGGTATTACAACAACTGGCCTCTTACAAATTCCTATGATTGTTGATGATAGTGTATTTTATCAGAATACACACTTCCACAAATCCATCACAATCATAAAATTAATTGAATCATTTAAAATCAACTAGATCTATAACCTTCGTGCTTAAATGTGCTAAAGATGCAATCTGACTACTCAGCTTCTATAACATCAAAAGTAAAGAGTGTCACTCCATTGGTATCTACAGTAGTAGCTGAGGATAGCACCAACTGAGGCAAAAGAGGAAAGAACTCATTATTATGAGATTCCAGATCCTGAAACGAAGAACATCTTATATCATTTGATTTCATTTCTATTTAACCCTCTAGTGCCTCACGTATCAAATATGATACATCAAGTTTGCTAGTCTGTACTTCATTTGTTTTGAAAAGAAGAGTAACTCAATCAGCATTTATTGCTTTACCTCACATTAGGGTATAAGCTTTCTAGAGGAGTTGTCTTCATTTTAAATTTTTCTACAAGAAATTATATCCTGAAAATGACTGTATCATATATGATACATTCGGCAGCTGAGACATAAAAATCATGGGAAAATGAACTTTATCAAAAAATATATTTCATCTATCAAATATGTATATTGTTCATATTTCATTCTATGAACATTAAGGTGGGAGACTTTATTATTCCTTTAAATTTTTGAATAAATAAAAGGATAAGAAATAAATTGAAGATTTAGAAATTCCACTAATGCCCGATGTATCATATATTTTTATGATACATACCCAAACATTGTTAGAGAGGGAATTTTTGAAAAATTTCTTCGGTTTTGTTCTTACATTTGGGTAACATATCAACATGGAAAAAATCATGATTCTCCGTCAAGTATAAATAGGTGTGGTAGGCCTTTCAACAAACGCTAGGTGTCGACTGAGAGTAACGACATCTCGTACCCAAAGAGTCAGAATCGGAACCTTTCGCGCTTCATTATAAGAATGTAGCGCAAAAATCACTTCAAATCATGAATTTTCTTATTTATTTACCTCTTTTGGGTTGTTGGACAAAGTTGGTAGGATTGAGTATAATAATTTAATTTGTTTCATGTACTAAAGACAATAAAAGGACAGAGAAAGATAGCACAAAATTGCACATCAGATTTTTAGACCGAGTTACAAATGTTCATGTGGCAATATATTGGAAGGGAGAAAACTCTTCAATAATATCTGTAAAATTGGAGACCCTTTAAACTATGAAACGAAGTGAAAAGTAACGAAATGAAACGAAAAACAAAATTACAAATTTTACCATTTCATCATTCGTTTACGATATAACTGTGGTAATGTTTTTCCCTTGCACACCCTATATGCCTAGGGAACTGCGAGTCAAAGATCAGTACATGTACGTCTTATACATATTTCATAATCTACATTTCAGATCTGCAAAAGACTATCTTATAGCTGACAAGGTTTAATCTAGGCATAGATGTAACCGATTTCGTTAAACTCTGCTTATATAAAGGGGGAAAGAGGGGGGGGGGCATTAGTATTCACTAAAAATTGTATGCCGAACTTCTCAGTATAAATTAACATAAAAAAATAAAAAGCAGATATTCCTGTATGTGTTAAGATAAATATCATGATTTAGGAACAAAAATACAAGTAATATGTCGATAAGTATGCATAACGAAGACATCATCAAAACTATCGGGAAAATATAGAGAATAAATGAGAGAGACAGAGAGAGAGAGAGAGAGAGAGAGAGAGAGAGAGAGAGAGAGAGAGAGAGAGAGAGCATGTCTATGATTATCCATAACATTAAAAAATTATTTCAATATTACACATTTTTATAAAAAAAAGTGACGGCAATGACCCCCACCCTATAAAAAAGACGTAGAAATGTTTTTAATACAGATTTCAGCTTTACTTCTCATACAAGAGGTACTGATGTAATCACCCCTCGTCCACAATCTGTAAAACAAATCATTTCTGTATGATTCAGTTTCAATTGGAGGGCGTTGGCCGCCGGGCGCCTATGCCGTGCTTGCAAAGGGTTTACAAGTCGGACAAGAAGTTTTTAAAGAACACATGGAAAGTGAATAATGTTTGAAAATTGTTTGTGTTATGGATATACATGTATTTTGTAATTCAATCATTCGCTAAAGAGGTAGGGTATACCCAGCTGGCGTTCTAAATGTTAAAATCTGTGAATCTGCTTAATATGCATATAGGGGGGGGGGGAGGGGGAGGGCGCCTCCCCCCCCTTCAATCAAAAGTTATTGATTTGGATAAGGCCAACGGGAACTTTCCGATTTCCGATTCAGATTTTACAATACATTTCTGCATTCTGCTTTTTTTTTTAATGTTTTGATTGGATTGATCTCTGTCATATCAATAGGGGGTAGAGGGGGTTTTTGGATTTTGATTATGAATATATGAATATTATGCATTGGAGATCGTAATTGATAAATATTGACCATCTTTTTGTAACGATAAAAAAAAAACATTCACTGACTTTCGCTTTCGCTCGCCAGTTTTTAACCACTTATATGTCTATGATCATTTCATAACAATGCGACTTACCGATGTACCCTTTCTCCCTAAAGAGTTATAGAGGGTAGATAAAAAAAATTCTGACATTTTTACCCCAGACGCAGCAAAAGAACTGCTCGCTCTTATTCGCTCGCCTACATCACTTAATTTAGCATAAATATAATTCATTTGAAGGTCACATATAAAGGACTCCAGAGGGAGAAATGAGAAACATGTACGTCCCTTTCCCCTTTCTGAAATCCTGGATCCGCCACTGATCTATTTCTAAAAGTGTGAGTACAGGGCTGTGCTCTACATTTTCTTTTTCTCAATATTTGATGAATTTATACATCGCTATATATTTTTATGAGTTTTAATTGTATAAACTTATACTCAAAATATGTCACCTAAAGTCCGCTCGGCACTTGAAAGCGTGGATCAAGAGCTAGGGGGATTGGTTAGGGAGCGGGATCAGTCCGACCCCCCCCCCCCCCCCTTGAATTTACAAAAAAGTTAGTTATGTTTTTCCAGCTTATATACAAAATCATAAGTGACGATGAATCGGCAGAGCCTTCATAGTCTATGGTTTCGCCATCCAATGCGATTTACGCAGATTTGTTCCATATACTCTCAGTCAAGACAATGATGACTTCAGCACTTCATATGTGTTAAAATTAATACATTTGACTGCTTAATGACGAAATACACTTTTTATGATAAAAGAGTCAGGTTTTGCTTATTCATATGTTTATTTCTGTAGGCACAGGGTTTCACTGCCTCGATATCTCCTTTCCAAAAAAAAAAAAGACAGAAAAGTGTACTTCTTTTTAAACTCAACTGAAAAGACTTGATGGGCTATACCTTTTTTTGCAGTTCAGATTTGGTAACTCCTTTTACATCAGAGAAGACTACCCTGTACATAGCCGTTTAGTGGTTTGTTTAATCAAGAATATGCAAGGGCCTGTAATTTTACATTATTTGAGACAATTCAACTTGAAACCTTTTCATAAAGATTCGTTCTTTAAATCACGTCACTATGAAATCGATTATTGAGAGCCATAATCGATAATCGGAATCAAGTATCGAGTGATAATCGATTATTTGTGATAATCGGTTCCCACTTTTGGACACCACCCTGAATGTGAAAAACCAATTTACAGTTCTTATCTGATCCAGAATGTTCTGTTACTCTATTTGAATATACGTACATGTATACGCGAGTTCAATTTTTTTCTTCAGTTTTTTTTTCAAAACCATGTGTTAGATAGGCTGACCGCCCCATCCCCTCCCTCTGGAGAAGAAAGAAAAAACGTTTCTTAAGGTTCTTACATCAATAAAATAAACTACGTACGTAATCAATGTTTTTGACAAATTTTGCTCAGCTTTAAACTAACAAAAAAGAAAACCATCATAAGTTCACTGCATGATGTCGACCAGTAATTGTTCAATGAAATATGGGATAGGACCCCCCCCCTTTTTTTTTAGTTATCCCTGCATGTAGCTGTATTAAAGATAAAAGATGTTGTTTCCAAAGTGAAGAATCATGAAGATATGGACATTTCTTTTACATGTCTATAGCAAACATTCCATGCAAAAAGAAAAGGGATCTCTGAAATTAAATGAAATGTATTCATCTAGTCACTCAGATTTTTTCTGTACAACTCAGTTTAGAAATCTGAAAATCGTGAAAATTTCATCTTTTTTTATTTTTGTAATTTGTTTTGTTTGCTTTTTTGAACAACTTGTGTTTAAACCGTTTGATTTTAAATTTTTCGTGAATTTTGATTTAATAAGTTCAATGATAACAAGAACCTAAAATTGAAATTTACAGGGCTTTTTCTATTATGTCTGCGTCTTTTCATTTCGTTTCTTGTGCGTTTCATACTTTAAAGAACCCGTAAAATTCGGTTACTCAAGATGAGTCCCGGGAATCAAATGTTTTTTTAAATTTTATAGTTTGAATTACCTCCCTTTTTAAGCAGATTTAATTTAAAATTCGGTAGAAAAAATTAATTATTTATCGATAATTAGCGTGTCTTTCCCAATTTAAAGTTCCTTACTGCTATTTAGACACAGATTCACAAGTCGTGAAGCACTTTCAAAGGAAAATTATTGGATTTTAAAATTTAGTTGAAAGGCCTAGGTGTGGGCACTAGAGGGTTAAAATACATTCAAAGCTGGAATCTGATAATTTTTGGTCTTAAATTCCGATGATATTTTGGATTAAATGACCAGTTTTCGAAATAACAAAATGATATATGTTTCAAATAGATAGAGTGCCTAACGAGATTGATGTCAGGAAAAAGAGGTGTAAAAAAGTAATTTTCACACATTAAACATTCAATCACGGGTAGTGAGTTTAAATGCTTCACACAGTAAAATAAAATAAGTGGAGCTTATTCAAAAGTGCCAAGGTTGCTTTTTATACGCAGCCAAATGCATTTCAGTAACGCACTAAGGTTTTCATTTTCGAATTGTGCATTTACTTTGCAAAGAGTGCGCGGCTCCAAAATTCATGTAGGGGAGATTCAGAACCAGAGTTTCGATGATTGTTTTGATGATTGGAGGAATTGGCAACAAAGAAGGGGATCTCCAACAACACCAAGTTGCAGTACCCACAGCAAAACCCCAAAACATCCGATGCAAAAACACATAGCAGACAAGCACAGAGAGACGCACAAGGGACAAGGAACGTCAACGCAAAACACAGAAACATCAAACGCAAAGGATTTCACATAAACCAAAGAGACCAATGGGCAACCGGTGCCGACTTAGGACGGCCATCTACCATGGAAATAGGTGAAGGTGTGGTTATCCTAGATTACGTGCGCACAACCCTCCCTTTTCTCCGATTACCAAGAGGTCTCGAAGAACGTACAATTGTGGTGTAGAACAACCTCCTCACTGTCAGAATGACCACACACAAACAAGACCGCGAAACGCAGGGGCCCAAGCAACACAGATGAATATATACATGGATATAAAAAGAGGGCATACATAATACAATCCGTGCTCTGCCGCCGCGAGCTCATGTATGTTATCACCTGAGGAGTCCGACTGACATTCAGAGAGGCGGGTGGTCGGGCCCTGTCTTCTCTAAAGAGGTTTGGACAGTGCCCGTCATGGAATCCCGTCGTCACAGTCAGTCAGAGTGTAAGTCTTAAGAATGCGCTGGTACAAGACTGTAGATTGCTCAAGTACCAAGCTTCCGTCTGGTGACATAAGGATCATATCCACGGTATAAAAGGCGTTTGATGATTCTGACGCATTTTCGATAGTTTCGTTGTCTATCTTTGATCCTTCTTATCTTGTTAATTATGTCATCACAAAATGCAGGTTGTGAGATACCCAAAGTAATATACTCTGTTGCCTGTATTGGTCCGAATATGGCAAGTTTCCGAAATAGGAAAATAGTATATATGATGTCAAATTGATAAAGGGTCAAAACAAAGTCTCTTTCAGGCGACAGAGTTGAAAAGAATAACACTTACACTTTTAACATTCCATTATGGGGAACGAGATGAACAGCTCCATTCTGCTAAAGGGAACAAGTGTTAATGAATAAGATATGAAAGCGTTCCAAATCTTTACCTTCTAGAAGATTTTTATGCACCAGGCACATGTTTCGGATAGTAGATCCTCAATAGAGGCACCGCTTTGTGCATGTTAGAAGCACCCTCTGATTTTCATTTTTGAATTCAAATGTGTGCATTTACTTTTCAAAAAGTCCACGCAACCACATTTCTGTAGTGTCGATTCAGTAGCATATCCAAATATTTAAATAAAGTCTTTGACCAAAATAACATTGGTGACACTTATGTCCATCGGCATTATGCAGCAATTATGATTTACTATTCGAACACGTGTCTGTTGCATTTACATTGGTATCATATTTTCTTCAAGAAGGAAAGAGTTGGATCACTTCAATAATACTGAATATGTTAAAACGTACCCGTTTACGAATATATGATCCATCAGTATTCTGTATTGTTACAAGTATAAACGACAAGGAGACAGCTAGAAATACATACCGCATTTATAAGTACAAAGTGACAATGTGTTGGCCGAATAATGTATAATTGTGGCTATGGAAGACTGTAATAAACGATTCATGCTACAGTTGCATAATAATTTTTCGCTGTAATCTTGAGCAATTGTTTCTACTGTTGTGTTTGTAAACCACTGCTAGAACTAAACTGTCAATTATGATACATTGTTGTTGAAAGCATAGAGAGATTAGTAGCTATTCAGTAAGTATTATACACTTTGAAAGGATTCAGGACTATCCTGTTCGTTAATTCTTTGTCTCATTACTTTTCATTTTAGACATAATATGAGTATTAAAGTAATGTATATGTTCCATAGATCTTGACTTCCACTACAGTGACGGTCACGTTTGTACACATACATTTTGTACAATTTCGATTGTGAGATAGCATTTATCGGAGAATATTCTGTATCAGTTTACATAACCCTATTATTTTAATAGAGAAGTTCCATTATTTCACTTTTACCACAATTCTTCACCTCATGGGTTACGGTGATTAAAGATTACATAATCGGCATGGACACTCGGACCTCTCCCGGAACATGGTGTTAGATCCTATTAATCTTCTTCCCGTAGAGTATTTTAAGAGTGACCTTCCCTGAAGTTTTACGGGTACGTCTTATACAGTCCCGATTACGTTAACTATTTACCCCTCAAGGAGGAATTTTTGTTAGACGAAGGAGAAATTTTGTGAGGTAAAATACAGACGAAAAAATAGAAGAGGAATTTTTAGGGCAAAATGTACAAGGAAAAAATAGAGGAGAAATTTGCGAGGTGAAAGGAGAAAGAGAAGAGGAATTTGTAAGGTGAAATAAAAGAGAACTCTGAAAGCGAACTCGAAAGAGAAAGGATCCCGCACCCTAATAGAGTACTTCCGGTTAACATTTATGCACATTTTCATAATGTCCCGACAAATGCCGATGATTTCATAAACGGGCATCTTCGGGGTGACAGAGTAGATTATTGTATGAGATGTGTATAATCCCTAATTTTAGATAGAAGAGTATTTAAAACATTTTTTTGAAGAGAGTGAAAAATTCTTATTTCTGGTATTTATTATTGAAAATGCATTAGGGATTGAATACCTTAATTCCCCCTTCGATTCTCTTCATGTTCTGTTTCGTTTCTCTTACGATTCCGCTTACGTTTCTCTTTCACATTCAGTTCGCTTCCAATGTTCGCCTCCAGCCTCGTTTTGGAAATATATATGGGCGGGGCTTAATGCTATCAATGTAGGCTTAAAATCTAAATATTACAATATTTTTAAATTTTATATTTACAATCTTTTCTTTTATCACACCAATTATCGAAGTATATGCTATGATAATTGTTTTAATATGTCTAGATATATTGAGTCTCTTGATAAAATTTAATCATTTTAAAACAGCTTAATTTATCGTGTAAAATAGGTCCGTTTCAATGTTGTCGATCAGAAAGTTTAACATCTGAATAATTTCTGTTTCAGTGTACTTATTTTCAGAATCGGACTTTTTTTTTACAAATTAGGTTTTGTCATAGTTAACAACAATAAATTTATATTTGCGATTGCCGTTCTTGCTTGTAAACGCATTACTTATAATTTTTGCGAGTCTTTCTTGCAATTTAAAATATGGAAGTGTAGTGTAAAGTGTCGAAAAAACAAAGGCTGTGATCGAATGAACTCTACTAAAATGAGTGGATTTCAGATGTTTTAAAAGTTCCTTCGAAATCTTTAAAATCCACATCTGGTTAATACCACTGCGAGAATATACTGTCGAACAATATTTTTGAAGCCCAGATTTGATAACAGATAAAACTTTGGTGAGTAAGATCGATACAGATTTGGTAGAATATTTTGATGAACCAGCGATGAAACGTTGTTCGTAAGTATTATTATGCATTTTAGGTATGCAGTATAAGTATGGTAAATCTAAATTTAAGTTGTTAGTGTCGAAGCCAAAGGAAGCAAGAGATGATTTGTGGTTATCTATTATTTCAGAGGCAGAAAGGTTTGTTGGTGTGTAAGTGGGATTTCCAGGTGTCAAATTTTAACCCAACTCTTTAACTAGACTGTCGAAATAGTACTTTTTGCAAGTAAATGTGTAATTATTTGAGGCTTTGTCCGCTGGTGTCATGACAAAATGTTCTTGGAGGTAGATAAGCTCTGTGATAACATCAGGGTCCAAAGTCGGCACCGGTTACCCATTGGTCTCGTCGGTTTATGTGTAGTCTTTTGTGTTTGATGTTTACATGTCGTGTGTCTCTTTTCCGTCTCGTGCTGTACTCGTCTTTTGTGTTTTTGCATCGGGTGTTTTGGTGTTTTACTGTTGATGCTGCAACGGGGTATTGTTGGAGATCTCCTCCCTTCTTTTTAAATATAGACTCGACTCTGGTGTTCACAGTTGATTTTAATCGGTAAATTCTAGATATAAGTAGCCCTCTGATAGATTTTATCCATTCGGAAAGGGTGTCGAGCTGTACATCCTCTTTCTTTGCCCAACGTCTTGCATATTCCTCTCAAGAGTCCATGATAATTTTGACATTTTGGTTTCATGTAAAGGACAAACTTTCTCTGTATTTGGGACCCTTTTTTAACAATTTTCTCAACTTGTCGATCTTGACTATACTAAGGTCACCAGTAATAACGTGTCGACAAGCAGAATAGTTGAAATCAGACGAAGAACATTCGCGAGGAAGTGGATGTAGTGAGGGATTACTAATATCAATTCACTGCAAGAATCGTTTGTAATTGTTAATTTTAAATGCAACTGTTGGTGTGTAGCTATAGAAAATACATGGGAGTTTCTGTTCTTTTGAAATATGAAGGGATTTTTTCTCTGTGACAGCTTTGTGATTCAAAATTTGACCAAGATTCAATTGATCAATACCTATGTTTGCAAATATTACTTTAGTGAAAGGACAGTTTGTTTTCTCCTCTGATTTATCTGATCTAACTGCCTGAAGTAAACGAATGGTAAAAATGTCCAAGATGACTCCTTGTAGTCTGTATTCTTGGGAACGTGTATCAGTAAATGTGAAGTCCTTCGTATATTCGTAGATCTCGTGTAGCTTCCGTAAAGGAACAAAGTATAATTTGGAACGAATATAATGCAGGCCAATAGGCTCAATCAAAAATGGAACCAAGTCACCGAAGGAGAAACTATGTACATGTATCTCAGTCTTGTTATATTTACGAATGCCATGACTTCGAGGTCATCTTTGTGGTCTCTTGAATAAGCAAGTCACATTTACCGATTGACAACCGGGACTTGTTAAGTTTCCTATGCTGCTGATATTATCGTTGCACCCATAGGGCGCTGCAGTGTCAAGGTTTTTTTTATCCAGAACTCTTCTCTGTTGCGACGGAAAGGTGTGCTCAAATTGCGATTGTTTTAGGAGTGATATATTTTCTCCAGGATTATGACTCACATAGATAAAACAGAATGATCTGCCTGGTCAAAATGTCGATAAAGAAGTTGACTTCCTTTTATTATTTATTTTTGACCGATGTCCTAACATTCTGGTTCGGAGCTGACCTTTGGTTTCACCCACATAAATCAATCCACAAAGTGAACACTCTATTCCGTTCACAACATTAGATGTCTTACAGTTTAGGTTTTCAAAACTATGCGAGTTAAATGTTTGTTTTGTGAGATTACTTGACAATATCTGCTATTAGGATGTAACAAATTTTGCAGTTCTTCATGCCGCACTTAGAAATTGAGCAAACCCTTGGTGATAATTGGTGCTCTTTTAGTATATTGACCACTTCAATCTTACAGGGCTTGATTTTAATAAACCAATCTGCATGTTTATACCAAAACTCATTGTTTCTACTTACTACAGATGTTTCCTCTCTAATGTCATGTAAACTAATTGTAGGGACATCTAAATTAAGCGTTGCGTATGTTTCCGTAGACGTAACAGGTTTGGGCCTTTTTATAGTGGGCGACGCCCCAGCCACTTTGTAGGTCTCCTGAGTACTATCCATTTAAACAAAAGACTGCCCGACAAGTGCCCTCGGGGACAATTTGTCCACCAGCAGTGACACATGGACAGTGTTAAAAATGACAAATATGGATAGTTACCATATCTCTGTATAAAGCACGAAATCGATAATTCAGAAAATCAGAAACCGAAGGCATACAAATGTTTAACGTCTTTAAATTCAATAGCATCATTTAAACCTGATAAATTTACAGCATGGACAAGACATGCACGTTTCGTATACTTAAACCCTCGTCAGTGATCCTCAGTCTAAGTAATCATACAAAAAGGATAAAACAGGAACCAAAGCAAACAAACAAAAACCTCCACCATATGAAAAGAAGCGAACTTCCGAAATGTTAGTGAGACCAGGTGCCCAGGGTGAGTAAGCATCTCCTGCTTGTATGCAACACCCGCCGCTTCTATTCGGTAGAACTGTTACAACTTATTCGAAAAATTCTTAATCAAAATGCATCATATCCCAACAATCCTGCAACGTCTTTCGGTACAATTGAGGACGTAATAACTTTCACACACTATATATATATATATATATATATATATATATATATATATATATATATATATATATATATAGATATATATAGATTTAGGATCACCGACGAGGGTTAAGTATACCCGAAACGTGCATGTCTGGCCCATGCTGCAAATGTGTCTGTTCTTAAATGATGCTATCGAGTTTAGGGGATAAACGTACTGTGTTTTGTGGTTTGACAGTAAGTGTTTTGAATATACTTCCCTGACATTGTCGCCATAGCACTTTCTATATAGAAATAACGTCAGACAGTGCATGAATTATATATTTTTTTCATTTCCATGCTTCATTAACATCGACGGCGGGTGCGGCTAGCCAACAGGGGATGCTTACTCCTCCCGGGCACCTGGTCCCACCTCTAGCTTGCTAGGGGTCCGTCGATGTTTAATTTTGTGTGCTATTGTGAGTGCTGTTGAGATTATCGTCAGGATCTTCTTTAACTCATTTGTGTCACACTTATGCCCTTTGCCGTGTGGAGCTCGTAAAAAAGTTCCCCGCGAGGGGTTTGACAGTAAGTGTTTTGAATATACTTCCCTGACATTGTCGCCATAGCACTTTCTATATAGAAATAACGTCAGACAGTGCATGAATTATATATTTTTTTCATTTCCATGCTTCATTAACATCGACGGCGGGTGCGGCTAGCCAACAGGGGATGCTTACTCCTCCCGGGCACCTGGTCCCACCTCTAGCTTGCTAGGGGTCCGTCGATGTTTAATTTTGTGTGCTATTGTGAGTGCTGTTGAGATTATCGTCAGGATCTTCTTTAACTCATTGTGGTTCCGACAGGTATATGTTGGATATTCTGTTTGACACGCAGTTATACCGACGGTATAACGTATGTTTCCAACAGTATATCCAACATATACCTGTCGGAACCACAAAACACAGTATATTTATCCCTATTCTAATTCATGTGACATATTTAACTTTTTATGCCCCTCAGAGGGTCTCATGTATCGCTTTAGAGGTGCCGTTGCTACGGAGGACTAACAACGACCAACAGAAATTATTGCGATGCAAAATATGAACAACAACTGCTTCGTATTTATTACAATGACGACAAATCAAAGTGTCAATAATAAACTTACTTGCTCCGTTGTTTACATGTGGAGAACGCCATTTACAAGCTCATACCTTGTAGTTTTACATCACAGTATGACGTCACAGGATCGGAGAACAAAGGGAAGCATGACGTCATACCCAAAAAGTGCGCTAAAGCTTGTAACGTTCAAATTTACGTAGGATTACATTTTGAAGTATGTCAAGTGAGTCGGTTTGCGGCATGTATATCGTCGTTATACATGCTTGTAGAAATCCTATGAACCAATCAGAATGCGTGAAACGAACAGAATGAATTAGAATAACATTTCTATGCGGGTGAACATCTCTCAGCTCTCAGCTTATCAAATACGCTTGATCTTGTTCCAATGCTCTAATGTTTCGGACTTCCATGATAGAAATAAACAAAAAAAAAAACAAAGAAACTTATCAGTCAAGGATATAGATATAATGAATTCGTAAAATCATTTTGGATATGTTACAGTAATCATTCTCAACTTCTTTAGAATTTGGGACAACTCCAGCATCGGAGTATGTATCATTTGGAATTTCATTTCCTTCATTTTACGGTGACCTAGTAAACAAAACCAGAAAGATCAAATGTAGAAAAAAAGTCGGTCGCTTGCTTTACCGAGTATATGATCCCAAATATATAAACATCAATGCAGTACCTAATCGTTATTCAGTCTCATAGTCGAGAAGGCAAAGCAAAATCGTGATAATTCCCACCGAAACGGTTGCGAACCTCCGAATGAACAACATTCCGTAGTGAGACCAGGTGCCCGGGGAGAGTCAACGTCCCCTGATTGCATGCAACACCCGTCGCAACAGCTCCATGGAAATCTGTCAAATTCGGTGACTGTCTCGATGTACATTTTGATGTACAGATCAGGTTTACAAGTATGACTTGTTTGATGATGACGACATCCATTCAATCACAATGTAGAATGTCACTTATAATTCTGGAAAGGGGATTATGCTATGCTTTTATAATATCCCCGAAGCGATCGAAGAACTTCCGCAATGATGATTTCAGCCGTTGTGTGATATACCCTGAACAAGTAGCTTACTTGCAACCCGTCTGGCTCCAATGATGAAATCTCCATATTTGGAACATGCCCTGGTGTACCGTATCAGCTGAGAAACAAAAACGCCATAAGCAAAATTTCGGATTATTTATGGACAACACGTCATCTATGTATCTAAAGGTAAAATTGAACTGAGATGCGAGGTGCTTCCGCTCTGTTGAGAGCAAGGTCTGGATTAAGTTCAGCTTAATATGAATAAAAAATAAGTCCGCAAGCAGTGGGGCGCAATTGGTACCCATGGGGATTCCGACTATCGGCTGGAATACGAATCCTCCAAAACAAATGTTGTCGAAAGTAATCAAAAGTACACTTGGCATGGTACTGGACCAATCTACAGTTTTATGGGACTCCATGACGGACCTTGTTTGAATTTCGTTGATGAAGATTGGATCCTGATTCTCTGTCCTATTTGAAAGTTGGTAAGACTTCTCGGGTGATTGATCTTGAGCAAGCTTCAGCCAAAAGAGCACATACTGTTATAAGCATGCCATAGCATTTTTAAAGGCCGTTGCTGCCTTGTTTGAGATGTCACCTAACAGTTATGAACTCTTATGTTTATAGAAAAATTTGCGTCTATGGAGACCTCTGTGTATCCGGATTTATGGGTGGATTGTGCGCACGTAATCCGGATAGCTACATCAGTTGCTAATAACATTTAGCCGTCCAAAATCGGCAGGCACCGGGTGCACATTGGTCTTCTTCTTTTTATGTGTTTTCATTCATGTTTGAAGTTTCTCTACGTCTGTTTCGATTGTTTTGTATGAAGTTCTAGTGAACATTGGCGTGTCTTTTTGCGGTTTGTATTTTTATCTGATGTCATTTATGTGTAAATTCCATGTGAGTTTGTTTCGCTGGGTGAGTGCAGGATGGTAATGCTGGAGGTCAATCCCTTTCCTTTTTTTTCTATATACCAGAAAATATTATATCTAATGCATAAGGATTTGAAAACAAAGGTGTATTTGGCGTGTTTTGAAGAAACATTAAACATACGTAGGTTTTCAGCTATTATAATTTTCAGGAGATTGTTTTACGCCATAATTGTGCGTTCTTCGAGACCTCTGGGAAATCGGAAGTATGGGAGGGTTTTGCGCACGTAATCCAGGATAACCATACCGTCTGCTATTTACTTGGCAGATGGCCGTCCTAAGTAAGCACCGGTTGCCCATTGGTCTCGTTGGTTTATGTGTAGTCTTTTATGTTTTATGTTTCTATGGTATGAGTTGGTGTTCCTTGTTCCTTTTGCGTCTCTTTCTGTGGGTGTCTGTTCTGTGTTTTTTTCATGGGTGTTTTGGGATTTTTCTGTGGGTGCTTCAACCTCTTGTTGTTGGAGATCCGCTCCTTTCTTTTATCACAATTGTCAGCTGAAGTTTGCTCATGTAACATACGTATACTTTATGATAAGATACGAAATGCGTACATATTTGATAAAATTGTGTTTACATTATCTACGGCGGTCAATAGGTAACATATAAATATTATCTTTGTTAAAATAAATATGAATATGTTTTCTTTTCGAGAGGAGCTGTCTCCTTGTATACCGAGGACAAAGTGAAATATTCATTTTATTACAAAATCAACTATATGAATAATTTAATCATAACTTCCAGTCTATAAAAAATCCTTTCAGGTCTATTTTTAGCACAATGAGAGCTGTCGGAATCTTATATCTACCCGGGATGACGTCATCCTAGGTATATCCTAGGTCATTCGGATCCCATCGCCCATTATTTGTAATCGAAGGAAAAAATCGGGGCTAATCCGAATGATCCGAGGTAGACATAACGTTAAAGCGTTTCATGTTTCAGCCAATCAGAAAAGGAGAAAATTCCGATTAAAGCAATAACGTTTATTATTTATAGATAACGTACTCTTTCTTGAAGGTAAATGTATCAATGATTCAATGTATATTGACTATTTAAAATCATTCTGTAATAAACTAATGTCATGTTAATGAAAACAAAAATCTATTACTCTTTAATGCTGCCCACATTAGATCTTTATTCAGTTTTTTACTTAAGATTTACGATCTACATTTGCTTTACATTATATTCATATGAAACCACCAAGTTAATTTGATTTTATCAAAATTTTTCATTTGAATCCTAAACAGAATAAGGCCAACATCTACCTTTGATCACGACCTTTTGACACTAATGAATTTTGATAGAAATTTCTCGCCATATTAATTTACTCATGATAACAATTTAAGGTAAACAAATCATGAACGAAGTACTGTAACAGTCATGTTACGTAGATAAATGATTTTGAATTAACGTTCACATGTATTCTACTCCATCATTTTTCCATAAAGAAAAATACTTTCAATTTTGAATCACTATGGCGACTGCTAACCAAGGACCGCTATTACATCAGACGTACGTAGAATGTGATGGATGTGAGGACGACAATGAAGTGGAATGGTACTGTATATCATGTAAAAGTAACCTGTGTGGAAGCTGCAAGACCGCCCGCTTACATAGGAAACACATCCTTAAACCATGGAAGGATCCAGAATCAGTGAGTGCCAGGCAAGACGCCCCAATGCCGTGTAAGGTACATCCAGATAAAACCTATGTCAACTATTGCACAGACTGCGATGTTCTCTGCTGCTCAGCATGTAACGCAGGAGATCATAGTGGCCACCATTTCAAAACTATTGAAGATGTCGTTGACGAAAAACGCACGGCTCTGAGGAACTTTGTTGATGAGCTGAAAGACAATTGTACGTCGAAGGCAAAGGAAATGAAAGACAAATTAGCAGGGAATAAAGAGAAGTTTATTTCTCGATGCAGTATGAATAAGGAGAAAATAAAACAAAAAATCGATTCTCTAAGAAAAGATTTAACATCAATGGAAGATCAACTCATGAAAGAAGAGGAGTCAATAAAAAACGAAAATGTTTCGAAGTTAGAGAAGGACATTTTGGAGGTCAAGAATACAGAAGACAAAATTGCTGAAACCATCAAGAATATAGAAAAGGAACTGTCAGTCTCTAGCAACCAAAGCATCATCCAAAGATCACTATCATCTTTAAGTTTAGAGAATTATAAAGTTCGAAACATTAGCCTCTTACCTACCCAAGAGTTTGAGACGAGTGACTATAAATTTCCAAGTACTACAGAAACAATTGGATTAAGGAGAACGAGGTTTGAAACATTTTGTTGTTTTCAAGAATAATAAGACAAGAGGCCCAAGAGGCCATAATAGTTCACTTCAGATCAAGTTTTACTGTTAGCATTTCACCAGATTGCGGTTTTCTAATATTTTTCCATAAGCCAATTATTATGCAAATCAAAGGAACACTTTTTCAACTTACTAACTTAAATTTATAATAACAAACCACACCATTAAAAACCAGATATGTTGTCTGTGACATCTTTGACCAAAAAAAAAACCAATGAACATGACCTAAATGATGATTTGGCCCTAATTCTTGAATTGCATTACCCTTTACCCTCCATGCACGTTTCATGACTGTTTATCGAGTATTTTAGGGACAATTAAATGTATATGATAGTGGGACAAGGACCAAAGTACAAAGCCAGTTGTGCCTCACATGAAATTCACATGAAATGAACATCACGTAAATTTGACATGAAAGTTCATGTGAAATTCATGTGAAAACAATTCAAATGAATTTCTCATTTTACTTCACATGAATTTTACATGAGATTTTCTTTGTTACCTTCAAGCAAAATGGACTTTACATGCAATTCGTTTTAAAATCTTCACATGAATTTCGTTTGAAAAAATTCATGTAGATTTTATCTTCGTGCTCTATTCACATAAATTCCGAGTTAACTTTCATGTCAAGTACAGATATAGGATAAGGTCCACTTGTCCCTAAAATGGGCCCTGTATTTTTCGTGAAAAATAACTTTATTAAAAGATTGATTTCCTATCTCTAATATTTCATAAGAATATGTGCGAATATATAAGGTTCATATTTCAAATAGTTGTTAAGTCACATGCGTAAGATATGACGTCACGTGATGACGTCATCTCCTCTGATTAACGGAAAATGAAGGAAAAGCCCCGAATGCATTACACCCTAAACCAAAATAAATTTTATATAGATAGTAAGATAAATTTTTTGCTATCTTTTAGTGTAGGAATAATTTTGGCTTGCGTTATGCGCCTTACTTGTTTTTATGGATTTGTACTAAAATTTGACTTGCTTCTTGATATTTTTCATCAGTTTTCGAATTATGGGTATTTTTGTAGCCGTATATTAAAATCTGCAAAAACTCAAGAAATTTGACAACTTGAAATGTTTCAACGGCATCTCTATTATCTTGATGATATTTTGAATATTGATAACCCACATTGTGACAATTAAGACTAGCCTCCAGAGTTAACATTGAACAATGCAAACACAAATGATGTAGCTACACCATTTTTGGATCTTGATATCAAAATCAATAACGGTAAAATTCAGACAAAGGTATACGAGAAAAGAGAAGAATTTGGCTTCAACACAGTTAATTTTCCTTGGCTTAATGGCGATGTTCCAAGATTGCCATCGTGCGGGATTTACATCTCTCAGCTCATCAGGTACGCTAAAGCTTGCTCCCATGTTTCGGACTTCCATGACAAAAATATACAAATTACAAAAACACTAATCAGTCAAGGATTTAGATATCATAAATTTGTAAAATCTTCTTGGAAATTCTACAATAATTATTCTGAACTTCTTTCAAAATTTGGGACGACTCCGGCATCAGGGTATGTATCATTGGGAATTTCATTGCATTTTACAAGTGTATGATATCTAAATCCTTGACTGATATTTGTATATTTTTGTCATGGTCAAATGAAAATCCCAGTCTATAACAAACGGGACGACTTCAATTGCAGCATCGCAGACTTTCCTTTTCTGAGTTAGTAACATCCCTTCATCGCCACCTTATGGCGTGTCCATATCCCAGATGATAGGATATACTTATTGGACATAATAATTTTCATACTTTTTGGCCATATTACATTGTTTAGACTAAGGATCACTGACGAGGGTTTAGTACCCGAAACGTGCATGTCTGGTCCATGCTGTAAATTTATCAGGTTTTTAATGATGCTATTGAATTTAAAGACGTTTAACATTTGAACTACTTGGTGAGTGTCACTGCTGGTGGACCAAGAGTCCCCGAAGGCACATGTAGCCAAGTTCGATCAACTTCGGTTGATCGTCTATCTCTTCAACGCATTTGAAATATTCTGTTACAAAATTGCTTGAAATTTCTAAAACGTGGGTCCTGTAGCATCATATCCCACTCATTCTGCTACGTCTATTGGTACATTTTTGGACATAATAATTATCATACTTTTTGGCCATATTACATTGTTTAGACTAAGGATCACTGACGAGGGTTTAGTACCCGAAACGTGCATGTCTGGTCCATGCTGTAAATTTATCAGGTTTTTAATGATGCTATTGAATTTAAAGACGTTTAACATGCAACAGCAAGTACCAAATATACATATTTTGTTTTGAGAGCTAGGCGTCTTTCAGATAAGCTTCTCCGTCTGTCACTGAGGAAGTTTTATGGTCGATATGGGGAACTCGTCATATACTATGATGCCCCACTCTACAGAATAGACCATTTGAACCATCCAACCACCGAATATACTTGTTTCTTCCGAAATGGAAGCACCGGGATGAGATAATTCTACCGGAATGAAGCGAGGGATGTTGCATGCAATCAGGAGGTACTGACTTTTCCTGGGCACCTTGTCTCACTCCTATTTTGGGAGTTTGCTTCTTTTCATACGGTGGAGGTTTATTCTTTGTTCGCTTTGGTTCCTGCTTTATCCTGATATTGTATGCCTCCGGTTTATGATTTTCTGAATTATTGATTTTTACTGTATAAAGGGATGTGGTCATTATCAAAAAAAAAATTGGATTTATTTTTTATTAATACACCACAGACATGTCAACACCACAGACAAGGACATTTTGTTACTTAACACAGAACATACAGGAGTACAGTACCGACAACGTTATCTTACATGCAATAAACGAACGAAAACGATTAACGACCCAGACGTAACGAACGCATAACGCATAACGATTAAGGAAAAACGAACGGTAACGTTTAACGTTGTGGGAATCGTTTCGTTATAATCGTTATCCGTTATTCGTTTTCCGTTAATCGTTATTCGTTTTCCGTTATCCGTTATTCGTTATTCGTTATTCGTTTTCTATTATGCGTTATGCGTTATTCGATTTTTTAAATGTTCTTTGTTCGTTATAGACGAGATTTATTAAATCAGCAACGTACATGTAAAATGTATAGCACTAATGTACGATTTTTAAATTATAGTGCGATTTTTTTTTTTTTTTTTTTTTGCATGTTAGTTTTTATATTTATGTTCGAATATTTATAACTTTTTTTCATTGGCGGATCCAGTACCGCCTTTTTGTCGATCCCAATCAGAACTTGCTGAAAATTTGACAAAATATACATGGAAGTCGGACGCCGCCTCTGTACCCTGTGAATCCATATTTCTATTATTATTAGTTTTTATATGCACCGTATGGTTAGAAGGTGTGCAAGTGTACAGTGTACGAATGTCATACTTGTTATTATCAATACAGTGTACGTATAGGGATGTTCGCCGTGACGTCACGGATCTCGCGAAAACGAGGCTGGCTGGCAAAAACGGTTGGCAGTGAAGGGAAATATACGTGATACCCGGGGATAAATCGACAATTGATTCTCTAATATACACTTCTTTCCTACTATTATTTTATTGATAAGTCCTGCTTTGACACTAACCATTCTAATCACAACAATAAAGAAATCCCGCTGAGTTTAGTATATCAGACTGCCGTTCGATTGGGGGGAGAGGGGGGGGGGCAGGAATCAATAAAACTGCCGATATTTAATTTTTTCTTCAAATTTTGCTTTTCAAAGAAGCCGGTGTAATTCATAGTGTCCCATATCTATGCTCCTGTATTAGGTGTAACATGACCGACTAATTACCTATTGTTTTGACAAGTACACACCTATCCCTCAAACATGCAACGTTCCTATATTAGTTGTAATTTAATTAAGGCGGAGCATGTGAACGTGATGGAAAGAGGGAAATAGTTTGACCAAAATTAATGTCGAACTGTTTGAAAACGCAAAACGGAAAAAAATAATTTAGCTCACAAAATAAAGAGTACTAATTTTCTTAGCTTATTTTTTTTTTCTCACGACTGTCTCAAATTTAATTATAGATAAAGCCGATCATAGTATTAACAATGAAAACACGCACAAATCCTTCAGTAATTTTCTTACTTTAGATATGGAAATTACGCAAGGTGTTATCTACCGCCATGGTCACTTCAAAGTCTTTAAGACCTGTCCCTTATTTAGACAGAGCATATTGTGAAAAGTAGAATTATTATCAAATATATTTTGATAGAAAATTTAACTGAAGAAAGAAATAAAAAGATAAAATAGAAAGAAAAATGAAAGCGATTTCCATGATTTTCAACTTATCGAAACTTTGCAGTTCAGATTTCTTGTCTCCTCGCTATCTTTTATATCTAAAATCTTTTGCATGTATGTCTATTTTTGTCGGAGTCCGTAGACGTAGATATTTACAGAGTATTTGTGATATGTATTATAAAATAATTGTAATTGTATTGCAGAAAGGAACAAAAAAAAAAGAATAAATAATAAATAAATTACAAGGTACAAAATGAAGTTCAATAGCCCAAAAGCATTGGATAATCTTCTATTGTATGCATACAGTGGGGAGAAAATATGCGATATCCATAGCACAATGTACGAGTGTACAATTTTCGCTTGATTGATCACACAGTTTACCGGTTGAGATAATTATGATTGACAGTTGGTCACTCAGTATCAGATATCTATAGGCGTGGCATAGATCTCGAGTTGGGAATTTTCTGAGATCAAATGCATGTACATTGCAAGTGTTTATTACAAAAAAAAAAGTTCGGGCCAAACTGGTCTTAATTAAATTATTTTTATTTTTACATTTCGGCTACGATACGACTTTTTTTCTAGTTTATTTTTTCATCTTTTAGACTCGATACTTTTTATTATAATCCTAGACTTTTTAATTAATGTCCGTCAGATGATATATAGTAAAATAAACATCAAAGAAGTACCTAACAGTTATTCAGTCTCAAAGTCGAGAAGGCAAGGCCAAATCGTTAGATAAATAAAAATTATTTATATAGCAAACTCCCCGGTCGAGCTCCCTCTCCCGTATGGATAAGCTTAATTAAAAGTACGGTGTCCCTGAACATTAATTAATTTTACAAAATCTTATAATGCAAAATCTTTCTTTTCATATTAAAGTTTACATTCTTATTTGTATTTGTAATTTTCAGGCGAATTTAACCCATATATTCGTAGTTATAGCCGTTTGAAAACGTCATTTTTAATTTGGGGTGCGCAGCTTTAATTCATTACACTAGCGCCACCTACAGTGCTTTGTGTTTCTACAATAGAGGTATACATTGTAATGGAGATTTAAACTTATAAACTCGACAATATTATGGTGACTACTGCATATTTTCAAATATATAAAACTTTTTTTATGGCTCCTTTTTATTTTCAATCTAGACCCTTCGGAATAAATTTTACGTTTTCAATAAAATTTATTTTCAGCGACACTGTATCTTTAATTTTTTCATAATTTGAGTTATTGTTAAATCTAATGTAATCAAAGCTGATTAAATAAACGACGTTTCAATCTCCAACATAAACAATGCACGTATGGCCATTGAGTACAGGTACGTACAGTTGTACAACGTCTACAACGACTAACTTCAGCCAACATCGGAAACACGCATTTTCACAGTTACTGAGTTAGAACAAACCGGCCTTTATCGAAAATAAATTCAGTTCTCTCTCTCTCTCTCTCTCTCTCTCTCTCTCTCTCTCTCTCTCTCTCTCTCTCCGGACGCACACATATACATCTCTCTCTCTCCGGACGCACACATACATATTGGCAGAAGATTTATTGGTCCGCGAGAGCGAGGAAGACAGGTTAACTCTTGAATATAACAACATTTCCCACTAATTTAGATAGTATATTATTTTATAAAATGTTCGTGTGTTCATTAATTAGTTTCTTTTTTCCCAATTCTTTTTTTTTTTCTTTTACACGCCTTCCTTCTTTCAAACAAACGGACAAATATAGTCTCAGGTAAACACTTCAATAAAATCTCCTAAAACTAAATATGGCTTCTTGTATAGTATCTTGCCTATGAAGTCTTCTGATAGGAAAAAATAATTGTTATTTACGATAAGATTTTCAGAAAAACCAAAAGCATCCAATAATTAAAAAAAAAAGAAAAACAAACAAAAACCAAAAACCACACACACACACATACACAAAACTAAACAAAAAAAAAAAAAAAAAAATGCTAGCGCCTTGTTCTGGTACATGTACTTCAAACGACTCCAAACAAGTTCGTAAAAAATTGATTTTTCATGAATGATGAATCATGTAAATAAATAAAAAAAAAAAACCCGCATTTTTTCAGAATCGGAATAAAACGGTTAGACAATAATGCCGTTTATATGAATATTCTTTTCAGTTCCATTGCTCTTAGTGCCCTTGTTTATTGACCAAGGTGTAATGTATATGGGTGTATAGGAAAGCTGTAATAAATTCTGACAAGCGGAAGCGAGCTAGAGAAATTTGTCTGAAATTCTATAATCAAAATGAAAGATTTCTAATACAAATTCATCGCGAATTTACATGTTTCATAGAATAAGCGGCGCTTATTCTATGAAATATGTACATTTATACAAAAAAATAAAACTCCAGGGGCGTTCCGGACCCTCGACACCCCCCCCTTCCTCTGGATCCGCGCTTGCACTGAAATCAAAACAAATAAACAAAGACAAAAAACACAAGATAAACTAGAAACATGGCTTTTATGAAGGTAGTATTAAAATTTGAATAGCTTTTAATAAACCAAATGCTGTGTCACTGGTTTTTCCGTCTTTATCAAACTCCGCTATAGGTTTTCCGAAGAGCTATATATTAGGCACGGTCCATATGATATTCTAGAGATAGGGGAAGGGGGGGGGGGGGGGCACTTGGGTTGATTCCGGGCTATATTATTGTTTTTTTTTTTCGCCCCAAACCGGGGGGGGGGGAGATTTTTCGTAGCAAGAATCTTAATTTTGATATACAAGAATGTCTTAGTTTTATCATAGCACTCAAAATTGTGAATACGACTTTTTTAAATGAAAAATTGCAATCATGCAAATAAATATCAGCAATATGTGAGCCGGAGTCCGGTGGAGGCCCCAAAGAATGTATAACTTATTATCTATCTGAATCTTGAACGAATCAGAAAAGTGTAAGGAAATTTCTGTAAAATAAGTAAAATATTCCCTTTTTCTTAATTTCGGACGGGACACGCGCTCGAAGAGGTTTCGATTTTATACTAGGGTGCATCAATGTACTTGCACACCATATCCCGATTGTTATACTGTAGGATTAATTTTCTTCTCCTTATATGGTCCATATATCATTAAATACGAAAATCATTAAAGGATTGGTGACGTCACGATGGCGGTTGTCTTGAATTTTTGAGCTAGATACGAGTGCTAAGTTTGGTGTTATATCTATAAGTGTCGGTCGCCAGAAGGTAGCCAGTATCTTCTTTAGTAACTTTAGATTGCCAGAATGCAGAAACAGTAAGAAAATACTTAGTATTCTGTGAATATTTTGAAAATAACATTCCTTGTGTCCTGAGTAGCGATATGCCTCAATGATTCGACTGACCAGTTCTGTCCGCCATTGACCAACGCCCTGAATGTCTAAACGTAAACAACCTGAAATTGTGTCACCTCCTTTAATAACAAGATTTACTCGTCGTAGAATATTGTCTGCTAGCATGTCTGTGTCTCCAAAAGATAAAGCGCCTCAGACAGAGGGTACCTTGCCAGTTATTGTGCAGTCAGACCCTGGGTCCGCCACTGAACCTATACCTACCCACCCAAGTACTGATACCCTCCCAACTATATATATGCCGCATATGGGTGGAAATATTGACCTGACCAATGTAGTGATAAACCTCCTCAGCAACCCACTCTTCACAAATTCCATATCAACAGTGTTGTCCCCTATGTTATCGCAGTCTCTTACATCAGATGTGAAAAATGTTGTGAATGATGCTGTACAGAATGCGTTCAAATCCCTGACCGATCAGATTGAAAATGAAACCTGCAGAATTGATTCAAATGAAATGAAAATAGCTGAACTAACGGATGAAAATAATGAATTGCGTAACAGGGTAGATCGGGCAGAATCCAGAGTTGAGGAAGTAAATGCGCGCATAGAAGAATTAGAACAGTATGGGAGACGTAACTCCCTGCGCTTTCACAACGTTCAAGTTGCTGATCCTAACGATACTGACTCTGTAGTAGTCCAAATTTGTAAAGACAAACTGAACGTCGGCATAACGCCTGATGATATATGTAGGTCACACGTCGTCGGCAGACCAAACAGAGCAGGGAAAAGTCAAATTATATGCAGGCTACGTAACTGGAAAGTTAAAAACCGCATATACAGTCAAAAGAAAAAACTGAAAAACGACCAGTCACGTATATTTGTAACAGAAGATTTGACCAGATATCGTCAAGCAGTTGTGAGTGAAGTGGTCAAAGCAAAGCGCGCCGAAAAAGTTACGTCGTTTTGGACCAATGACGGGCGCATCTTTATAAAAACGTCCGAGGGAGGTCAAAAATTCCTGATCGAAAGTATTGACGACCTGAACTATTACGCTCCGCCGTCAAATGAGTTTGCGATGGAAGTCGGCCAGTCCCACTCCAGTGATGCGCGCCAGTGAACTGATACAGCGATGATCCATGCATGGTCATGCATCTATCATGTCTAACTATGAACATTATAATTACATATATGATTCAAACTCCTGTTATATTTACAAATGAACCTGATCATGTTTACCTATATATCTGCTAATATCAGATCACATGTTGATAATCCTTACTAAATTTTTTGAGTTATCAAATAAATTTACTCATGATTAAACACATAAATTTTTCCTGTAGTTATATAATGGTCATTGAACAATTTTGTTAGTTCTATATGAATGTGAAATATGACAGAATTATATTCATCAGTGAATCCAAATTTTGCAACGAATTATAGAAAGTATTCCATAATGATTTAATTTCCAACACCATGATTATGGAAAGTGTCGTGTGAATGGTTCTATCACATAGTTGAATTCTATTTCAATTTTTATGTTTCAAGTTTACTTAATCCCATATCCTGTCCTAGTATTTTACTTCCTAACATGATGATAAGGACATACATGTATTGTACATTTATTTGGTAATAACTTGACCGCCTTCTTCTATTGAGAAAGAAAATATCATTTGTGCATCATGACCTACTAATATAAGCTCTGATGTTTCTACCATTATCAAAACCCATATTTAGCAATCTCATCAGTTTAGATTTTGCATCTGTAAATATCATCACCATTGTTTATTTTGTGTTTAGTATTACCTTACTGGTTATCGTTTATTGATTGATTTTGTGACTTAGCACTAAGTATTTAGTTTCTTCACTTTTGTATTTGCTTTCACATGTTTTGTTCATTCCTTCTTCTTAATTTTCTATCTTTCCTTCCTTCCTCTCTCGTTCTACTTAGTGAACTCTTGGTATTCATTTTTTCTCCGTCCGTATTTCACGCTCTAATGAGTCTACCTATGGCTACCCGCTCTTATTATTACGTGTACCCTAGCGCAGTAACATAGGTAATGATATATGTCAACACAGGGTAGCGATAGGTCGTCATTATGCTCGTATACATTCTGGTTTTTATAATTGTAAAATGAAAATGTATCTACTGGATATTTTAAATTTTCTTAGTCCATACGAGATTTCCTCTGAACTACTTTATCAAGCTAAGTATTTATTTTCCGTAGCGTCCCTGCTTTATATTCATTCACAAACAGGCAACGTAATAATTGTACTAATCATTTACATGTTACTTCTACGATGCATGGATATTCATCCAAATCCAGGACCCCCTGATGAATCGAATCTTTCTATTTTCCATATTAACATCAGAAGCCTACGTAATAAAGTTTCATACCTCGCTGATATAGCAGACGAATATGATATAGTATGTGTCACTGAAACTCATTTAGATGACAATATAAATTCTACTGACCTTGACATTGATGGTTTCTATTCTAATCCCTTCCGTAAGGATAGGGATTCCCATGGGGGAGGTGTTATGATCTATGTTTCGGATAAAATCTTGGTGAAACGACAGTCCCATCTCGAAATCGACTCACTTGAAATGATTTGGCTAGAAGTAAAATTTCCCTCCTTTTGTTTCCTCTTATGTTGTATATATAGACCACCTAACTCGTCTGCTCAGTTTTGGGACGATTTTCATATTTCTCTCGAAAATGCATCAGAACAAAATGAACACTTAGTTGTAGTGGGTGACCTCAACGTTGATCTTCTAGTAGAATCAAAGCATAAACTTTTAGATATCCTTAATTCCACTGGCTTAACTAATTGTATAGATTCACCAACTCGTTTCGGACCGACGCGTCACTCGCTGCTTGATTTGATCATGATAAGGGAGTGTTCGATTATCAGTAAGGAAGTCGTAGATATTGATAGGTCAATTTCCGATCACAATGGTGTTCTCGCTGTAATCAAAACTGATACAAATTTAAAAAAATCTTTTAAACGAACCATATGGGATTACAAAAACGGTGATTATTTAAAACTGAATAGTGATATTAATTATGTCAATTGGGAGGAAATAATAAATGATAACTTAGACATAGACGAATCATGCGAAAAATTTACTAACTTATTCCTTGAACTTGCCGAAAGAAATATCCCTAAAAAAGTAATTACTATAAGACCCACTGACAAACCTTGGTTTTCATCTGAATTAAGAAGAGAAATTAGGAAAAGAGATAGATTAAGAAAAAGGGCTATCAGATCTAACTCACTTATAATATATGAAAATTACAGAAGACAGCGTAACCATGTTAATAATATTAAAAATCAGCTAAGCAATCATATTTCATTGATCTCTATGGCCTAATAAACGATTATTCATTAAATAATAATACAGATTTCTGGAAATTAGCGCGTAAACTAACTAAATCATCTAAAACAGCCAATATACCCCCTATGATCAATCCGGATAATGGTAATATAGCAATAGAAGATATAGAAAAAGCATCGCTTCTTAACAATTACTTTACCAAAATTTCGACAATTGATGATTCAAATTCTGATACTCCTTCGTGTCCCATGAGAACCGATAATGTTATAGAATCTATCACTGTTACAGAATCCGACATAATTGACATTATAAATCTTTAAAAGTTAACAAGGCCTCTGGTATGGATAATATCAGCCATAAGATGCTTAAAGAGACAGTCTCCTCTATTAGTAAACCCCTGTTACTTCTCTTTCAAAAATCACTTCGAACTACTACGTATCCATCTATGTGGAAAAAAGCTCGCGTCATGCCTATTTTTAAAAAAGGGGATCCCAATTTGATTACTAACTATCGTCCCATATCTCTCTTAAGTACTGTAGGTAAATTATTTGAGCGCATTATTCATAAATATATTTACAATTTTTTGTTAGATAATGATTTATTCTACAAACTCCAGAGTGGCTTTTTGTCAAATAACTCCACAATTTATCAATTATTAGAAATTTATCATTCAATCGTAACTAATATGGAAGAAAAAAAGAATACTTGTTTTATTTTCTGCGATGTTTCTAAAGCTTTTGACCGCGTATGGCATAAGGGTTTAACGATTAAATTACAGTCACATGGGATTTCTGGAAGTTTATTAGATTTTCTGGTTAATTATTTGTCAAATAGGGAGCAGTCTGTATTTGTAAACGATTCTTATTCCTCTTTTCTAAAAACTAATGCCGGTGTTCCCCAGGGTTCCGTTCTTGGACCTCTGATGTTTCTTGTTTACGTAAATGATATTGCTGATATTCTTCTTAATATAATTCGACTTTTTGCTGATGATACATCTATTTCTTCTTCTTCACATCGCGTCCAGGAAATCAAAGATACATTGGAATCAGATTTGGCAAACCTATATGAATGGTCTCTCAAGTGGAAAATTGATTTTAATCCGAATAAAACCGAAATGCTATTCTTTGGAAATTGTCCCGATGACTTTCATGTAACTTTCAATGACATTTCTATCAGACCTGTAAATAAACATAAACACTTAGGGCTTACGTTCGAATCAAATGCAAAATGGTCGGCTCACATCGATAATATTTGTAATTCCGCACTTACTAGGATAAATTTTCTGAAGATATTTAAATTTATTTTCTCTAGAGTTACATTAAATAAAATTTACTGTGTTTTTATTCTTCCAATCTTAGAATATGGATCTGAAGTCTGGGGAGGGTGCAGTAAAGGGGATGGGGAAAAATTAGAAAAAGTTCAGTTAGAGGCGTCAAGATTAGTTACAGGCCTGCCATTATTTACATCGAAGGAAAATCTGTATTTTGAAACAGGGTGGGAAAAACTCGAAAAACGAAGAGAAAGAAGAAAACTAAATACATTCCACAAAATATATCATAATAATGCCCCTCAATACTTAAATGAAATTATCCAACCGTATTTTAGAAATAATATACACAATCTTCGAAACAACGCAGATTTTAACATTCCTAATTTTAGACTTAATGTAACAAGAAATTCCTTTTTTCCTTCAACTATGCAATGTTGGAATAGCATTGATCCTGAGATAAGACACAATCCTTCATTAAATAACTTTAAAACCGCTCTCAAACAAGATTGTGATATTAATCCATTGCCAAAACATTTAATGTACGGAGATCGAAAACTAAATATAATTCAGACAAAAATTAGATGTTTAAGTAGTAACTTGAAGTCTCATCTTTTTCGGGTAAATCTTGTGAGTTCCCCTATATGTCATTGTGGAAATGTAATTGAAGATTCAAACCATTTCTTTTTCGAATGCCAAACTTATACTAACCAAAGACAGTCTTTATTCCAAATATTAATTTCTTATCATCCTTTAAATCTCGAAAAACTTCTATATGGAGATCCAACTTTGTCCACACAAGAAAATGAATTGATAATGTATGCAACACAAAAGTTTATTAAGGATACCAAGAGGTTCACAACTTAATTAATTATGATAAGATTCAACTCTCTCTCTCTCTCTCTCTCTCTCTCTCTCTCTCTCTTTTATAGTAATAATATAATATATATATATATATAATTTTGTATTCCAAGACATGCCATTCAAGATTTTGTAAATATTGTAGGGAAAGGGCTTATATAACGTTGTGTAAACTTGTGCCCAATCCCATTTCTATTATATGGAAATAAAATATGTTTAAACTAAACGAAAATCTATTTGCAATGTTTTTTTTTTTTTGGGGGGGGGGGGGGGTTATAGGTTTTCTTTCTTTCTTTTTTTCTTGGATTTCTAACAATATTTTTTACTTTGTTTCTTGTCCCATTTACATGTACAACATAATTCATAAAAACAAGATTGCTGTGACTCTTTGACATGCATATCGTCTATAAGGCATTTATCCCTGTCCCGTACAATATTGTTGAATAAACATCCCGAAAGTGTCACGTTTCCTGGTAAACTACGCGATATAAAATACCCTGAACCTTGTTACTATAGTTACCAGGTACGATTAAATGGGGCCCTCTACGGGGAACGTATTTGCCAATAAGTACATTGTAAATAAAGCGATAAGTTATTAAACGAATGTATGTTGTGTATGTGAATATTTCCAGCAAAGAAACATTTCTATTTCGGCGTATATTTCTCTAGATTCACATACCTATATCAAATTTTGATTAAAAAAGAAAGAAACTAAGTTTTTTATATGTCCATAATCAAACATAAAATCAACGATTAATTTGTAAAAATGATTTTTTTTTCGCGCGCACTAGAGGGAGATTTCTTTAAGTTTGTGCCGAAATTTGACCCCATCCCGGCAATGAATTACGCTCGGAATCTACCCCTCAAACCTTTTGGCAATTTTCTGGGTCAATACATGTCAATAAATCGTCAAATATAGTCTCCTATCACCTGCAAAAGGGACGCTGGATCCACCAGTCTGGTGAGCGTGTTTTTTTTTTTTTTATTTATTTATTCTTTTTTCTTGGTACATGATTAAAATTGTTTGGTAGCCGGCAGGGATTGGCAAAGCTGCGACCTGCATCATAGTCTCATTCCTATCAAAAATTGTCCATTACATCTGCAAATCGCTGCGCCCTGGTGCGCTTTATTCTGCGGTATCCATTTTAAAATTAGTATTTATTTATTTATTTATTTATTTATTTATTTATTTATTTATTTATTTATTTATTTATTTATTTATTTGTTTATTTATTTATTTATTTATTCATTTATTTATTTACTTTTTGGTCTATTTAAGTTTAGTACTAATATATACTACTTGACGTAGATCTGATTTTATTCAGAAATATATTGAATTTTCTCCGACATTCTTTTTTATCCTTGTTCTGCGCCTGAGATATAAATCTCCAACTTCCACTTTCGTACCTTATCTGTGTATGCGTTCGACTGTAAAATTACCATGTCATTTTGAAGTGGTCATGCAATCAATGGGTACAAATTGAAGTAATAAAAATGTACAGAAATGTCAATCACAGTCGAGTCCCTCTTCCTCAACGCACCGACATGAAATTGGACTTGGCTGTTAAAAAATGTACTGTGAATTAAACATTGGAAATGGTAAAATTTGGAATTTCAACCCCCTCCCCCCAAATAATGATAATAAATAAAAATAAAACGTGCTGAAGAAAAAAATGAATTTCTATTCATTGTTAAACAGATTTGTCCGATGTATTGAAGCTTTTCGAAAATTGATTATTTTTGGAATTGCTCTTTCGTGAGGAAAGATGGCCCATAGTTTTTAAGAATAGCCCATTGTTTTTGAGAATGCGTGGCTCATTTAAGTTCAAGTGGAAGGGGCTATAGTCCCATTAAACAAGTTTGCCTTCCCGATCACCTTTAAACGGTATCTGTTCATAAAAAAAAGCATGCATGCTTGAAATCAATATATACTTGTAATAATATATTAAGAGCGAAATTCAGTATGCAAAAGATTTACTGGTATATATTATGTATGGATGGCTATAGAAACTCTTCCACGGGGGGAGAGGGGGCAAAGCCGTCAAGAGGGGGGGGGGGGGTTCCAATCCTGCTTTGAAAAGAATATACATGTACTAAAAAAGCGAAAATAAGTGATTCTTCGAAAAGGGAGCCCTTGTTCTCCCACTTGATCCTAAATCTGTTCAGTGTTAGATTTTGGATTTTTGGTGTAATCGGATGATGAAGATCCATATCGTCCAAAGAAAAAGAAAAAAGTGATTTATTATGGTTCGTTTCCTTACGACGCTTACGCTCTTACTTTTTTTGTATCCCTCCATCCATGTGTTCTCATCACTCAACATTCTCATCACTCAACATGTCGATCAACATTAAATAAATTTCGTCACTATTGCATGTTCAAATTTTAATTGGCAATATCCATATGATCATATCATGTCTATAAATGTTGACACAAGGATGTCTGTTTATTTTTTTTAAACACCACAGACATGTATACAATACATTGACAAGGACAAGAATATATGTCAGCCGACCCGTGGTCCTAGCAAGGCTTGAACCAGCAATCTTAGAATCCCTATCCGCTAGACCACGGCGCCACAGGAAGTCTGTTTATAAGTCCTTGGTTGACAGTGTTGTAGAAGAACTGATCAAGTCAACAAGTGTTTCACTACATATACGTATTTCTCTTTCGAATGTGAGATTATATCAGTGGCGGATTCAAGGGGGGGGGGGCGTAGGGCGCGTACGCTCCCCCTAAAATTTTCCAATCATGGATAAAACGATCATTTTCAATCAAGAAATAGTAAATATTAGTGAATATTAAGTACATGTACTTGTACCTGTTAGTAAATATAATTGTTAAATGCATCAATTTTCACTCTTTAATCAATTACAGTCACGAAAATGGGTCCTAAAATGCAGATATTCAAGAGCTTCCGGGGGGCTTTGCCCCCCCCCCCCTGGTCCCCCTACCAGGGCTCTGCCCTGGACCCGCTGCGGACCCCAGACCCCTCGCCAATTCTTTACACCCCCTCCCCCCAAACTGAAAATGCTGGATCCGCCACTGTATATGTTCAAAATTCTTAAACGTACTTGCACACTATTTTGCAATAAACATGTGTATAACACTTTCGTGACAAATGTCAAAATATTGCAGTTTTAAAAGAAAACTGAAGCGGTACTTTGATCGGTGAAATCAAAGAGGCGGCATAATTTTTGAAGCGCACGGGCATTGAACTGAGGCTAATAAGCGAAACTTGATATTTAAGTTGATTATTTACATGTACGGTACTTATAACTGATTCATCATATTGATCTTATTGTTTCAGCAATAATGTACTGGCTTCGTTTTCTGCACTTTACCTATATGTAGCTAAGATGCATATTAGCCGGGTTGTGTACGCTATGCAATTTCTTGGATGGGGGGGGGGGGGTATTCCATGTATTAATTTTTATGTATATGTACTAAATATACTTCGACTAAATAAATGAATAAAAAAAAAATAAATAAATAAATAAATAAATAAATAAATAAATAAATAAATAAATAAATAAATGTAGTCCAGTGGCGGATCCAGCGCCCCCTTTGCCGGGGGGGGGTCAAGGGGCGAATTTTGCCGATTTTTACCGAAAATGGGCCAAAATATACCTGTTTTTTGAAAATTTTGGGTCAGTGCCGGGGGGGGGGGGGGGGCGCCCCCCCCGCACCCCCTAAATCCGCCACTGACTGTACATCTTATTTTAAATCAACACCGTCTGCTATTTAAATCGCTCAGCAATCGAGGGTTGTTAAAGAGACTGTGCTATGTATATTAAATCCATGTATATTATGCAGAACGTGACAGGTGGTAAATAAAGAAGCAAGAAGTGGTAGACAAATATTTGTTTACGACGGACATGCGCCCGGTGTTTTATTTATTTTTTTTTCAATAAATTTTTTTAAGTAACGTTAATTCCCCTCTTGACACTTTCATTCGTTGATCATTTATTAAATGTCCGGACTCCCTCAGCTTGATCACAAGAACTTTATTTTCAGTATACTAAAATTTCATCAATTAAGAAACATTAGAAATTCTTGAACAGCGATTTGTCATCTTTCTAAGCTATCATGAGTATACGTTATATATGGGAACGGTACTAACGATTAACGGATAACTTAAAACGGATTACGATTAACGAATAACGAATAACGGATAAAGCATAACGCAAAACGAAAAACGGATAACGATTAACGGATAACGATTAACGATCCAGAGCACCCCTAAACGAACGGAAACGATTAACGATTCAGAGCAAACGAACGCATAACGCAAAACGATTAAGAAAAAACGAACGAAAACGATTAACGCATGTAAGATAACGTTGTCGATACTGTATATGTCGGTCGACCCGTGCCACGGACTAGTTTAAGCAAGTGAGGCTTAATCCAGCGACTTTACAGTTACTGGCCCGGCGCCCTTACCACTAGACCATGGCGCCGACAATTATCCATAATTGCCATAGCACAGGAGCCAAAGAAACACACATATAGATACGTAAATGAATATTAAAAGAGAAGGCGTACGAAATACAGTCCTTGCTCTGCCGACTGTAGCTAGCACATGTATTTAATCATCCGACTGAGATTCAGAGAGGACAGGTGGTCGGGGCCCTGTCTTCTGTCAAAGAAGGGAGGATTTTTTTTTGATAATGAATGTACAATTCTAAAGAATGAACTAGTACGAGGCTATAGATTTATCCAGGACCAAGTCAGGTTAAGTGACATAAAAGGCGTGTGATGATTCTAACACAATTTCGATGGTAATTCTGTCTAGATCTGATCCTTCTTATTTTGTTAAATACGCCACCGCAAAATGCATTTGTGAAATATCGAAAGTAATATACATTGTAGTAAGTGAATTTTACGGGTCCGAATTTCAAAAGAAGTTGAAATACTTTTCGTTAAACGTCCAGAAAGTTTTTACTCGTTTGTGAAAACCCTGACCTAAAAGTTTCTTCGTTATTTGTAAATTTCTACTATGAAAACCCAAGACATCAGTACATACCGTATGAGCTGTGAAATGTATATGTACTACATGTCGGTAATATAGGAACATCACCGTCAAGCCAGGGAAAATTTACAATGAGAAATATGGAAAAAAATCCCTATCTAGAAGGAGAAAATCGTATAACCAAGGGCATACAAAACCAGGATAAATCCAGAACTAAGGCAAAAGAACAGAAATAAAAAAAAATCAACCATATGAAGAGAAGTGAACTCCCTACGAAGGAGTTAGACCGGGTACCCAGGAAGAGTGAGCATCTCCTGCTTGCATGCAAAGGTCACAATCGGTAAATCTCAGAATTCGGTAGAAATGTAAACGTCTTCAAGTTGAATAGCATCATTTAAGTACAGATAAATTGGCAACATGGACCAGACATGCACGTTTCGGGTACTTAACCCTCGTCAGTGATCCTCAAATCTAAACAATGTAATATGCCAAAAAAGTATGAAAGTTACTTTGTCCAAAAAGCGTACCGAAAGACGTAGCAGGATGGGTGGGGTATGATGCTACAGGACCCACTTTTTAGAAATTTCAAGAAATTTTGATAACAGAAATTTAGAATGCGTTGAAGAAACGATCAACCGAAATTGATCGAACTTGGCTACATGTGCCCTCGGGGACTCCTGGTCCACCAGCAGTGACACTCACCAAGTGGTATCAATGTAAACGTCTTCAAGTTGAATAGCATCATTTAAGTACAGATAAATTGGCAACATGGACCAGACATGCACGTTTCGGGTACTTAACCCTCGTCAGTGATCCTCAAATCTAAACAATGTAATATGCCAAAAAAGTATGAAAGTTACTTTGTCCAAAAAGCGTACCGAAAGACGTAGCAGGATGGGTGGGGTATGATGCTACAGGACCCACTTTTTAGAAATTTCAAGAAATTTTGATAACAGAAATTTAGAATGCGTTGAAGAAACGATCAACCGAAATTGATCGAACTTGGCTACATGTGCCCTCGGGGACTCCTGGTCCACCAGCAGTGACACTCACCAAGTGGTATCAATGTAAACGTCTTCAAGTTGAATAGCATCATTTAAGTACAGATAAATTGGCAACATGGACCAGACATGCACGTTTCGGGTACTTAACCCTCGTCAGTGATCCTCAAATCTAAACAATGTAATATGCCAAAAAAGTATGAAAGTTACTTTGTCCAAAAAGCGTACCGAAAGACGTAGCAGGATGGGTGGGGTATGATGCTACAGGACCCACTTTTTAGAAATTTCAAGAAATTTTGATAACAGAAATTTAGAATGCGTTGAAGAAACGATCACAATCGGTAAATCACACAAAAGGAGCCAGGTACGCCTAAGGATCTGGCACCGGCCCCCTGTGAACGAACGTACAACAAATAGACCGTGATTACCAACTTTCTGTTAGGACAAAGAATAAGAATAATGAAATTTGATCAGAATCGTGCTAGAATCCCTTCGCCATGATTTGGTAGTATGCAATTATGTTCGGTATCTAAAAGGAGCTTGGTCTTTTTAAAACAGTTTGATTAAAAATTAATCTGTCTATGCTCCTGTCATTTTATTTATCATGTTGCAACAATAACACAATTAAATGGAGAGAATAAGACCAATTACAAGGTCATACTTAAAATATTTATTTATAATATTTGCCTTCAATATTTTCTTTGAACGTTTGCTAGGAATTTGGCATATATTTTCGCGAAGCTGCGTCTAGCTTTGATGATAAGTATTCGCTATGATGCGCAAAGCTGCGTTTATGTCAGTATTTGTACGCACCCATTCGCTCTTTCGTGGATAAGCTTCGTTTGTCCAATAAAACGAACGATAGCGCAGAAACGTAACCTTTCTGAATAATTCGTAATCGATTCGCAATAAATGGTTTCTCTACGTTTGCTGTTCATTACATTTCAAATTTTAAGGGATATTTTCGTTCACAATTCCCAAGGTTTGAGGAATTTTCCTAATTCGCAAGACTTCGCTTAATAGATTCGTCCATATATGAAGGGACTTTTATAAAACAACTACCCCGATAGAGGTCAGATGGTAAGGCAAAAGGGATCTTCTGTTCGAGCCCTACGTCGGTCGATACATTTTAGATGCATTCTGTACTTAACTTAACCAATTCCATCCCTCTATAAAATAAATATTACACGATATCACATAAATTGAAAATTGAGCAAGGGCGTTACACACAAGAAAATAGAAGAAACAGAATATGTTCACATTGTAATCTTAATGATATAGATGAGTTCCATTTCATTCTTATCTGTCCTTATTTCAATACTCTAAGAAAACAATTTATTATGAAATATTATTACAAAATGTATAACAATCCCAGTGTTTTCAAGTAAATACAGCTACTAAGCGTAAACAACTTAAACATACTTTGTAACTTAGGTATATATCTATATTTAGCAAGTAAACAGCGAAATAATGAATAAATTTACTCTCCTCTAAGTATAAATCTACACCACCTTCTTTCGGCTTACAAGGGGGAGGGGGGGATTGGGGTTCCACGTATGCTTTCATATAACGTTACTGTCTTCTACTCAGTAAAATTCAACATCATCTATTTTTGTAGACTCATTTTGATGTAACATACTTAATGATATTATACAATTAATTACATTGTGTGGGGTAGATATAGCAGTATAGCAACCCGAGGGATATGTAATTCACCGCGGCCGCAGGCCGATGTGAATAACATATGCTGAGGGTTGATATACTGCTATATCTACTGAACACAAGGTAATTAATTGTTTCATTGTATGATCATAAAATATGTTGGATATTAATTTCTGATGTCAACCATATATCTACTGTCAAAGGGGTAGGGGCAAAATCTGCCGTTTTTGACCCCATTTTTTGCTATTTTCAAATATTGTTTTCATGCTATTTTTTATCTTTCAAATAAGAGTAGAGAAGTTGTTGTTTATTGAAACTGAATTGAAAATAGATATAATCAACTAATATGAGTGTTGTTTCCCGCCAAAATTACCCACTGCTATGGAAATTAGTGGTAAAATAAAAACAACCAGATTTCAACATAATAGTTTATAGTAAATATAGAGCAAGCGCATGTAACAAAGTTATACTTCCAATGTACATTCAATATATGAAAAGGAATGTCCCATATAAGTATGAGCCTGTTACACGCCCTAGGGCTTACAACTGTAGGTAAGTGTGTCCCTTGCCAAAAATTTGAATTTCTAATGTGAAGACATAGTGCTCAACTTTCAATCATTTTGTCCTAAAAGGCTGGGTTTTCGAAAAATCACATAAAATTTGTCATTTTTTGTTTAGAAGAAGCATAATTTCTGATGTCAACCATATATCTACTGTCAAATTTGACCACTTAGAAATAGCACTCATAATAAAGAAAAGTCTCATAAAAATGAAAAAAAATCCATAAAAGGACAAAAAACTTGTCAATACCGCAAAACTGTATTTTATGCGCCACAGCACCGAATGCGAAAAATTATGTTAATATGCAAAATTAAGTACTTTTTAGAGGCCTGTTCCCCTTAAAGAACTCCGATGAACTCAAAATTTCATTACATATATTAATTCTACGAATGTTTAATGTTAGCATAGTCAGATTCATATCCAGTTTATAGTTTAAATAGGCTGATTTCCCTTTAAGCATTCACAGAAAGAGACGCAAAAGGGACAAGGAACATCAACTCACAGCATAGAAACATTAAACATAAAAGACCACATAAATTATATACCATTGAGTCCAACTGGCAACCGTTGCCAACGTAGGAAGGCCATCTGCCACGTTAGTAGCAGACGGTGTGGTTATCCTAGATTACATGTGCACATCCCTCCCACTTTTCCGATTACTCAGAGGTCTGAAGAACGCACAATTATGGTGTAGAACAACATCCTCATTGTTAGATGACTATCCACAAACAATACCGTAAAACGCAGGGGCCCAAACAACACAGATAAATATTTAAATGGATATAAATAAGAGGACGTGCGTAATACAGTCCGTGTTGTAGCGTGCTTATATATGCTTATTTATGCTTATATATGCTTTCTATGTTGTGAGTTGGTGTTCCTTGTCCCTTTTGCGTCTCTTTCTGTGGGTATCTGTTCTGTGTTTTTTGCATGGGTGTTTTGGGATTTTGCTGTGGGTGCTGCAACCTAGTGTTGTTGGAGATCCCCTCCTTTCTTCTATGCTATCACCCGAGGAGTCCGACTGACATTCAGAGAGGACAGGTGATCGGTCCCTGTCTTCTCGTAAGAGAATTGGACAGGGCCCGTCATGGAGTCCCGTCGTCACAGGTAGTCAGAGGGCAAGACTTAAAAATGCGCTCGTGCAAGACAGTTGATTGGTCAAGTACCAAGCCTATTGTCCGTCTGGTGATATTAGGATCATATCCACGATATAAAAGGCGTTTGATGACTCTGACGCATTTCCGATGGTTATGCTGTCTACCTTTGATCCTGCTTATTTTGTAAATATCAAAAAAAAAAAATGAACACCATAAAATACAGGTTGTGAAATACCTTCAGTAATATACATATACTCTTTTGCTTGTATGGGTCAAAATTTCAAAAGAAGCTGATAACATTTTTTGTAAAATTTTCAGAAAGTTTAGTGAAAGCGAAAACCTTGACCTAAAAGTTTCTTTGTAATCTGTAGATGTCTACTATGAAATCCAAAACGTCAGTACATGCTCTAGCATACCGGATGAGCTGTAAAATATAGATACTGTATTAAGGTTATCTAGGAACATCACCGTCAGGGAAACTTTACTATGTTGAGCCCAAAATCATTAAATCAGTAAATTCATCTGTTCTTATATAATGCTATGAGTTTGAAGAAGTGTTACATATGACGTTTCTGAATTACACACAAAACTTTCAAGGAAAAAACCCACTAGTTTCCACTTGATCGTCCTATTTATCATGAACAATTTATCGAACATAACAGTAGATTCTAATTTGTATCAATTGAGTTGTCTTTTCTCACATTTTATTTTTAAAGAAGCGTTGTCTTTTTCAGGACCCCAGATAGACCTTTCAGCGGATACCCTGGTCGGTAAGTTTAATTTGATAAAGGAGTCATTTGTTGACGAAATAAACAGTACGTATGTATCATATCCAACCACCATGCTAAGTCTTTCGATATTCCTATGATATAGCTTTCACAGTCTTTGGACACGTTTCATTGTTTGCATTTAGCATCTATAATGAGGGTTTAGTACCTGAAACGTGTATGTCGTTCCATGCTGCAAATTTATGTATAATTATTTTTGAATACATTGAAATGAAATTGGCATCTATGGAATCAGAAATATCTCTACTGAATGTCCCTTCTTTCATACCAAATATTGCGATTGATAATGGACATACATATTTTTAAAAAGCGTCAGACTTGTAAAACGACTTATTTTTGCGCGATGCGTAAATTGTCTACTTAGCGACGTTACTAACATGCATTTCATTTGGTATCCCACAAAAAGTTCAATAAGCACTAATACTCTGCTTTTACAATGAAAGTATAAATTTCTTTATGATTATAATGATAATATTTTTAAAAGAAGGGTGGGGATATCCAACAAGAACCTGTTGCAGCACCAACAGCAAAACACCAAAACACCTGATGGAAAAACACAAAAGACGAGCATAGTATGAGATGGAAAAGAGACATACGACATGTAAACATCAACACAAAAGACTACACATAAAACGACGAAACCAATGGGCAACCGGTGCCGACTTTGGATGGCCATTTGCAACGCAAGTAGGAAATGGTGAGGTTATCCTGGATTACGTGCGCACAACCCTCTCACTTCTCCAATTACCCAGGAGTCTCGAAGAACGTACAATTGCGGTGTAAAACAACCTCCTCACTGTAAGATCACACAAACAAGACTGCAAAACGTAGAGGCTCCAGCAACACAGATGAATATGTAAATGGATATCAAAAGATGGCTTGCGTTATACAGTCAGTGTTCTGCCGGCTGTGTATGTAATCACCCAAGGAGTCCGGCTGACATTCAGAGAGGACAGGTGGTCGGGACCATGTCTTCTCTAAAGAGATTTGGACAGGGCCCGTCCTGGAGTCCCGTCGTCACAGTCAGTCAGAGTGCAAGTCTCAAGGATGCGCTGGTACAAGACTGTAGATTGGTCAAGTACCAAGCCTAGTGTCCGTCTGGTGACATTAGGATCAGATCCACGGTATAAAAGGCGTTTGATGTTTTGATGCATTTTCGATGGCTATGCTGCCTACCTTTGATCCTTCTAATTTTGTTTATCATATCACCATAAAAGACAGGATGTGTAATACCCAAAGTAATGTATTCTGTTGCGTGTATAGATAAGAACTTTAAAAGAAGTTGACTGTAATTTTTGTACAATTTCCAGAAAGTCTTAACTAGTTTATGAAAGCGGAAACCTTGACCTAAAAGTTTTTTTGGTAATTTGTAAATTTCTACTGTGAAAATCCACAAAATTAGTACATGATCTAGTGTATCGGATGAGCTGTGATATGTAAATGCCGTATGACGATAATCTGGGAACATCACCGTCAAGCCAGGGGAAATTTACTATGTTTAATCAAAAATCATCCCTTTTGTCATATACACTTGTTTCAAGTTACAACAAGTTATCTGTAGTTTCGTGTCAAGAAAAGCGCAAATCATATCGAAAATTTATGAAACATCTCAATTAAAGGGTATATGTTATCGCGAAAAGTTATTCGGAGGAACATATATGAGCGAATGAGTTAGAGAGTAAGCTCTCCGAAATCTATTAATGTTTATATGTCAACAGTAGCCTTACTTGTCTCTGAAATCAAGTGAGTTAAAAAAAATAGCGGTAACCTTTCTCAACGTCAAGTTTACGTCCGCTAAGACAACAAAAGTATTTTGACAACGTCATTATCATTTGATTCAAGGCTCATTACGAAATATAAGAAGGTTGAATTACAAGGAAATGACAGACGACAGGTTGTTTCTTGCAGATTAAAAGAATGCAAAAAAACCCCCCAATAAAATGGGTGATCGGACAGTCCTCGGCGGCATCTCTGTGTAAACGCGGACTCTGATTTGGTTCCCTTTGATAAAAGAGAACAATGGTAAAAACTGTAAATTATTTTATTTCTTGCTAAAAATATATCGAAACCTTCAAATCAGCATTCTATCTTCTTATCTGGTATGAATATGTACGTACATGCGCACTTACAAAAACTCACGCATCAAAGAACTGACGAGCTCCAATTATCGGGTACGTATTATCAAGGGAATTATATAGTACTATTATGATATAAAATTCCTTGCATGGATTTATACTACCATGCCAATCCATCAAAAACATTGCCGTAAGTTTATATCTATAACAAACAACAAATTAGCTTAATGAATGCGTACTGTAATGACTCAATGGACAGTAAACATGACGTTGCTGGTACAAACGTCAAAATTCCGCTAAAGGAGAATAAATGATACTATGACAAATATGGATATACAAAATCAGGATAAAACAGGAACCAAAGCAAAAAATAAAAAAAGAAGAAGCAAACTCCCGATATGGGAGTGAGACCAGGTGCCCAGGAAGAGTAAGCATATCCTGCTTGCATGCAATACCCGCAACTTCAATTCGGTAGAATTGTCACATCCGGTTACTTCCATTTCGGACGAAATATAGTACAATCTTTGGTTTGATAAAACAAAGGAGGGGATTTCCAACAACACCTGGTTGCAGCACCCACAGCAAAACCCCAAAAACACTCAATGCAAAGACACAAAGCAGACAAGCATAGAAAGAGACGCATAAGGGACAAGGAACGTCAACGGACAACAAAGAAACATCAAACACAAAGGACTACACATAAACCAAAGAGACCAATGGGCAACCGGTGCCGACTTAGGACGGCCACCTGCCACGGAAATAGCAGAAGGTTTGGTTATCCTGGATTACATTTGATGGTTCAAATGGTCTATGACAGAATATCATCCACCATTCTGGAGATCGGGACATCATAGTGTACGACGAGTTCCCGATATCGACCGTAGAACTTCCTCAGTGACGATGTTAGTCGGTCACAAACATATCCCTGACTGAGGAGCTTATCTGAAAGACGCCTAGCTCTCAGAACAAAATCTGTATATTTGGTACTTGCTCTGGCATAGCGTATCAACTGATATATGAACACGCCATAAGCATGCGATGAAGGGATCTTATTTTAGTCATGAATCGCAGAAAAACTAATCCATCTTTTGGCTTATTTCATTAATTTAGATAGTGTCATCTCTACACAATTACATTTTACGAAACAAATTTCGTCCCGTTTTCGGGAAATTACTGTCTTATTCTTAAAACTGCGGACTAGAAACTTGAATAGGGAAGATTTTATAGACTCAGGCTTACCTTCAAAATTAAAATCCATCCGGTATTTACATAATTATACGATGTTAACCACAGACACGCGTGATTAAGGAAGCGTCGATTTCAATGATAACAATACTCTGCACCTAGCTGTGTTTGACGTAAAAAGAAAAAAAAAACCTAAATCACCTGAACATTTTCATGATTTGAATTTGATGTGTATGTCATGGAAAATGTGTATATACATTTCTAAAATGAATTTTTATCCCGTTCTTGAGAAAAGTAAAAATTCCTTTAATTTGCGATTTTCAATACTAAAACATCTTACATATCTGACTTTTTTTTTCGAGAAATAAGAGCCACATCTATGTTTATTTTTGTACAATGTGGTTTTATATTCTCGTTTTATACATGTATTTTGCGTCATCATAGTTAAGCGAGAAAATGGATTTTAGCTAAAAACGCAACAAGTCAAGCCGTATTTCATACCCGATTACAAACATCTTTGTCACTGTCAATCATAATTTGACATTCTCAACACATTTCGCTGTATTTCTTTTTTGTGTTTTTTTAATGTTTTCTAGACATCGCGGGAAAAATTGACGTCATGTACCCAACGACCTTAAGTAAGCTATTGTTGGGGCGCTTTGTCCGTCGTCTGTCCGTTAAGTTATTTCTGCTGCACGAATAGCACATAATTTTACGAGACCTTACAGACAACAAGTACATTTTCGTGCCGATTGATTTGTCAACAAATGTGGCAAGGGCTCTGAATGTTTGACAAATTTTAGAAATCATACATGAAGCAAGTAACGATGGTCGTCTTCAATGTTTTTTTTCTAATGCCGATCGATTTACAAATGTGACAACTGATCCAGACCTTTAATTGGCCAACATATTTTCGCTTTCTCCTATGCAACCACTGCACAGCACGATACCCTTCAGAAAGCAGCACAAATATGGACAGGGTTTTTGTTTGTTATTTATAAAGAATAAACAATATGTATTGTTTATTTTGAAAATAATGAATACATGTATATAGACATCATGTATATTTCTAATTGAGATTGTTTCAGAAGCCGACAACCGCATTAATATAATATTTCCTTTGTTCTACTATGAGTGATGTGGACTACGGGTATCGTATTTTATATGTACCTAAAAATTCATGTGTGTGGTGCTTGAGTCCCTGCGTTTTGCTGCCTTGTCTACGACTTTTCATACGATATATTTCTTCATACGTCTTTTCACATTTCTTTATACGACGTTTCAAATATGTACACCACGCTTCCTCACGACAAAACCAATGATCAATTGTCCAAAATCGTTTAAAAAATAGTGCTTTAATCGAGATGTGAAAACTTATATTTGTACATCTAAATAAAAGGGTTTCTTTTCCGGAACAAAATACAAATCATACAAATCATGGACATGTGACCTGTTTATTGCCTTGCCCTTCCTCTTGGACAACATTTATGAAGATTTGATGATAATATCTACAAGCTTGTTGAAGGGAACCCTATGGGAACTAATTGTGTGCCTCTTGTTGCAGATTTATTTTTACACACGTCTGAAAAAGAATTTATCTAAAATCGTCTAAAGCAAAAAAAAAAACAACTTGATGATGTGAAATGTTTCATTAGTACCTTGATGATATTCTTACTATCGACAATCCTGTTTTTGAAACGTTTAAAAATGTTATGAATCCCCACAAGTATTGACTCTATACAAGGCAAACGTTACAAACACAGAAATACCATTGTTTGACCTAAATATCAAAATTGTTAATTGAGAGATTCATACAAGTGTGAATGACAAAAGAGATGATTTTAGATTCAACATAGTAATTTTTTCCTAGATTGACGGTGATCTTCCTAGATAACCATCGTTCGGTATCTACATTTCACAGCTCATGTGGTATGCTAGAGCATGTACTGATCAATGTTTTGGATTTTCAAAGTAGAAATTTCAAATTACGGAGAAACATTGAGGTAACGGTTTTCGCTTTCAAAAACAATAGAGTATACAATTTTGGGTATTTAACAACCTGCATTTTATGGTGACATAATTACAAAAAAGAAGGATCAAAGGTAGACATCATAACCGTCGGAAGTGAGTCAGAATCATCAAACGCCTATTATACCGTGGAAATGATCCTACTGTCACCAGAATGGCACTAGGGTTGGTACTTGACCAATCTACAATCTTGTACCAATGACAAATATGGAGAATGACAGTATGCCCATATTCAACACAAAATCGATGATTAAGAAAATCATAAACCGATGCATACAAAACAATGATAAATCAGGAACCAAAGCAAACAAACAAAAACCTCCACCACATGAAAAGAAGCGAACTCCCGAAATGGGAATGAGCTCATTCTTAAAACTTGCATTCTGACTCTCTATGACGACTCGACTCCATGACGGGCCCTTACCAAACCTCTTTAGAGAAGACAGGGCCCCGACCAGCTGTCCTCTCTGAATGTCAGTCGTACGCCGTCTTTTCATGAAATTTCCTGGTGCCATCTACAAAACAGAGCTGAAGGCTGAAGGGATTTTGATGAAACTTGGTAGATATGAAGTTCTCATGGTCCCCTACAAATGTTGTTGTTTTTCGTCACATTTTTGACGCGTTTTTGCATTTCGGATTTAGTCAGAAATGCACATTTTTGTACTATTTCTTTAAATAACTCAATAAGTGTATGATTTTACACACTCATTTACTACATATTTATCATATTTAACTTACTTAATGCTTTGATATGTATTTTTTGCTTGAAATTTAATATTTTTTGAATTTATTTGATCTTTTTTTTCATTTTTTATCAATTTTTGATTTTTTGATTTTTATGATTTTTTTGATTTTTTTTTTATTTTTTTTATTTTTTATGAATTTTTTTCTTATGTAAAAAGGAAGGGGGGGGGGGGGTGATTTCCATACATTTTCTGCTTCTTTTCTATAACCACTCTTCAGATTGTCATGACAATTTGTAGGTATGAGGTACTCATGCATGGTAGACTACAAGTGAAAGAATTTTGTCAAGATATCCACTTTTGGATTTTAAAGGAATATTTTTTTAAGATTGTACATCGGTATAATGTATGTTTTTCATGCCCAATGGACCCATGGGGAGTGGCGTCAAACACTGGCGGGACCCCAACAATTTTTTCCCTTTTTCAGTTTTTATTAGCTATTCAGCTATTGTCATAGTGTGGTGTCCGGCGTCCGTCCGTCGTCCGTCCGTCGTAAGCTTTTCACATTTTCGACTTCTTCTCAAGAACGGCTGAAGGGATTTGGATGAAACTTGGTAGGTATGAAGTAGTCATGGTCCCCTAAAAGTGTTGTTGTTTTTCGTCCGGATCTGTTAACAGGTGGCGCCACCACAGCCAAAAGTAGGGGATACCCTCCTCTGACAAACTTCTTCTTCAGAACCGAAGCATGTATCGACAAACCGAAAGCATCAGGATGATCTAGAGATATGTCTTAAGAAGTGTTGTTATTTTTGGTTCCACTTCGAAGTCAAACTTTTGACGCGTTATGTAAAAAGGAAGGTGGGGGGGGGGGGTGATTTTCATACATTTTCTGCTTCTTTTCTATAACCACTCTTCATATTGTCATGACAATTTGTAGGTATGAGGTACTCATGCATGGTAGACTACAAGTGAAAGAATTTTGTCAAGATATCCACTTTTGGATTTTTAAGGAATATTTTTTAAGATTGTACATAGGGAGAATGTATGTTTTCCTTGCCCAATGTTACAGGTGCAACTACAGGAAAAAACCTTCTTTGCATGATTAATCATTTTTAGATCGACCTTTCATCCATAGTTACAGCTGATAATTCAACAAGTGACACATACTCCAATGTCTTATTGATTGACATTTTATGTGATATGATTCAATTATTTAGATTCTTTATACTTATTAAGATTTTTATTTTTAAAGTCGTGAACAAGATTTCAAAAGCGGCCATGTTTTGCCGTGTACCCGAAGGGGATTCCTCATGTGATACCTTTAGGTGTAACTACAGGAAATAAAAAGCTTCTTTGTATGATTAATCATTTAGTTCGATTTCGGTGACTTCGGTGACTTGTTTGACAGTAAGTGTTTTGAATATACTTCCCTGACATTGTCACCATAGCACTTTCTATATAGACATAACGTCAGACAGTGCATGAATTTTATATATTTTCATTTCCATGCTTCATAAACAACGACGGCGGTGCGGCTAGCCAATAGGGGATGCTCACTCCTCCCGGGCACCTGGTCTTATCTCTATCTTGCTAGGGGTCCGTCGATGTTTAATTTTGCGCTCTATTGTGAGTGCTGTTGAGATTATCGTCAGGATCTTCTTTAACTCATTCAAATGCTTCAAAGCTTATAAATTTGGTCTTTTTGGCTTAGGTCATCTTTGGCACTTATAAAAACGAAAGAAAAAAAGGGGTCATGCATACCTTTTTTTCTGCAAAATTTACTTTTTTACATGACCCCTCCTTCCGAATCAAAAATTTGCTCAGTTTTATATATTTTCAGATCGATCTATTGATTACATAAAAGGCAAAATCATTTTCATGAGAGAAAAGAAAATAAAAATAAATCTTTCTTTCTTGCATTTTAGACTATGACGATTTATCTTATCTTACAAAGCTTTCAGTTTGATGATTGCCTAAAAAAAGTAGTATAAGGCGAGTGGAAACACGGAAGCAAATAAACATTTAAATTAAGGGGGGGGGGGGCATAAAATATGATTCTTGATACGTCCCTGGTTCGGCCTAGACCGGCAAATATTAGATAAGGTGTGTGTGTGGGGAGGGGGGGGGGTGTCCAGTCATATTTACGGAAAACTACGGGAAAAACCTTCTTTGTATGATTAATCATTTTTAGATCGACCTTTCATCCATAGTTACAGCTGATAATTCAACAAGTGACACATGCTTATAAAAACGAAAGAAAAAAGGGGGGTCATGCATACCTTTTTTCTGCAAAATTCACTTTTTTACATGACCCCTCCTTCCGAATCAAAAATTTGCTCAGTTTTATATATTTTCAAATCGATCTATTGATTACATTAAAGGCAAAATCATGTTCAAAACTCAATTCCTCCCGACGGCAGGGAATCATACATTGATTTAATGTGCTATTTTTGAATTTTCAATAGTTTTGACCAATGAGTTGACACCTTTTATTCAGCCCGGTTCACCAGTCAAACGGGAAGGGATTCCCTGCTAAAATGATTTCCTGTAGTTACACCTTTAGTACCGCTATACATTTCAGGAGATACAGTGCAAACGGAATAGATTTTTATACTTGGAACACTTTCATAATGGTTATCATTCATGTACTTGGAACACTTGCATATACGTGTTATCATGTATAAAGTTTGCTCGAATTTCCTCTGTCTTAGACTCTCTTAGATGAAGTAATTTACGGACTGATTTCCTAAAGAAACTTCTAATGAGTAATCTCTTCCTCTAGATTTAGAGAATGCATAGGACATTTAATATCTGAAATTCTTGAAAATAAATAATTCAGTTCAGAGTTCCTGAAATTTTCCAATGAAATGTTGGACCACAGAAAGCTGTTGTTTTAATAGAGAAAATAGATTATTATTCACAACCTTAAGCCACTGTGTTCGTCATCTTGTATGTAATATGAATCAAGGCAAAGTCTTTTTGTGCGAGCGGAGAGAAAAGAAAATAAAAATAAATCTTTCTTTCTTGCATTTTAGACTATGACGATTTATCTTATCTTACAAAGCTTTCAGTTTGATGATTGCCTAAAAAAAGTAGTATAAGGCGAGTGGAAACACGGAAGCAAATAAACATTTAAATTAAGGGGGGGGGCATAAAATATGATTCTTGATACGTCCCTGGTTCGGCCTAGACCGGCAAATATTAGATAAGGTGTGTGTGTGGGGAGAGGGGGGGGGGGGGGTTGTCCAGTCATATTTACGGAAAACTACGGGAAAAAAACTGTCTGATTTTGAATTCTCATATAAACGATCTAGTTTTAAGAACTCAGTAGACAGTGCTCAGCTAGAAGTCATCTTTGCTTGAACTGGTCAAACCAAGGATTTATAAACAGACCTGGGTAAAAACGGAATCGACCTAAGGTCATATATTTCCTAAATGTGATTTTTTTATTTCAAGCCATTTTAATTCTGTCAGAAGAAGGTTAAATGAAAATGAATACCTCATTGCATATCGACCAAAAAAAAAAGATGTCGGACACAATCGTCCAAAGCCTGTTTCACAAGATTTCAATAACAAAAAAAAAGAAAGAAACACACACACGCAGTATCAGACTTCAAAATTATAATTTTTGAGAAATGTCCGGTTGCCTCTAATTCGAGAAGTGTTCTGGATTGAGAAACTTAATACCGTGAAGCCATCCTGATTGAACACAAAATCGCCCATGGGAATACGTTGGCCGGATTATTGACCTTTTTAAAAGCGTTTACGTCAAGCAAAATACTTCCATTAAAGGAAAAACCTACGACGTCAAAGTGACATAAGCGATTAGGCGCGATGACGTCAATGACGTCATAGAAGCGAAGCACAGTAAACAAAATACTCAAACGGAAATGTCGGCTTTCCTAAAAGATTCCGTGGTTACGCCAAGTTGTTGATGCTATTTCGTAATATGCTTTACGAAAAAGTATATCAATAAATTTAACTTGTAAACAAAAATTGAGTATAGCTTATACGTCAACTTGCATGTCGAAAAAAGATGTAAATGGCAATATCCAGCATCTCCGCAGCAACTCTGTACGTGAGAGAACGAAAGTTTTTGAAAGCATAGTAGTACATTCTCATACACTGATTTAGCATCTTTTCTCAGTATAGTAGGTATATACGCATTACCATAAGGGCGAGCTTCGCTCGCAAAGACCCTTCGGGCCTTTGCAGCGAGTTCCGCTCGCAATAATATATCTAAGAGGAACACAGAGGCCTGAGGTTGTGATTAATAAAATATTTTCTCTCATAAAACGACAGGTTCCTGTATTAAGACATTTGGGAATTTTTATCTGTTCAAATAATAGATACATGCTGAGTTTTTATCGGACCAAATAACTTTTTGTCGGCAAATCCGATGCAACCGATACATTTCATGAACTCTCTCCGCTAACAACTTGTCCGTGTAACAGACCTATGATGAGGTAAAACAATTAGTTAACAGTAAATAACGATGTAGTTGGACAAGCTTAACAATTTCATGGGTCTTTTAATTTGTTTCAAACTGCGAAACCTAGAGAAACCACTTGAGTTGTTGAACAGCGTATGCTGAAATGCGACGCTCCTTCTCGCCTGTTGAAATATGCATAGGCAAGAAGCGCCGCATTTCAGCATATTTACTGAAAATTATTTGTTCAAGTGGGTTCACTGGGTCATGAGGTTTGATACAACATACACTGCTTTTTTGGAAAACAAACTGGCCCAATTTCTGCACAACTCACTTGAATTGATAAATATTGGATCAAAATGATTTTAACTGTACGTTTCATGTCTTTGAGATGAAATCAATACTATTCAAAAGCATTCATAGATTTCAGTGAATAAAGGCAAAACCAAAAATTCTTTGTTTTTTATGCCCCAGGAATAAAAGATTCAGGAGCATATAGTTTTTGGCCTGTCCGTCTGTCTGTTTGTCTGTCTGTTTTCCGAAAAAAACTTTAACATTGGGCATAACTTTTGAATGGAAGCTGGTGATAGAGGTTTCATATTTCACTTGTGTATTCCTTCTGACAATACTTTTCCATTGTTACTAAAATTTTTGACCTCATGACCATAAACTTGACCTTTCACGTACTTCTCAAAAATGTTAACATTGGGCATAACTTTTGAATGGTTAGTGATAGGGCTTTCATATTGTACATGTGTATTCCTTGTGACAAGATCTTTCCATTGATACCAATATTACGCTGACCCTGACCTCTCACATACTTAACAGAAAATGGCGTTAATACTAACAAAGATGCCACCGTGGGCATTCTCGTTTCACAAACACAGGCTTTATAATTTCTGGCATGCTTGCTATCAATAATGAAAGGTTTTGTGTTCAATTCTAAATAAACTTAATTTATGAAATAATTTCATTGTTTTATTCTTTTTGTGCTGCACATTAATGTGGAATTTTACAAAATGATTTTATTTTTGATGTTGCATAATTGAACTATACTAGCTGGGCATATGACGTTGGACCACTTTATCCGTCTTTTCAAATCAGTAAAATAGTTATTGTTTTGAAGTGTGACTATTTTTTCTTTTTTGTACTTTTAAAGGTTGTCTGAAAAAAAAAAACTTCTCTGCATCCGGCAAAAATCTTTTTAGAAAGGTTGTAGGCTAAGATCCTGGTACTGGCACTATCAGTATTCAATGTCAGTATGTCAATTAGAGCGTGCATGGGTATCAGGTGAGCGTTGTGCCCCCTGGGGCTCTTGTTTATGTTTCTCATCTAAGTAATACTCCCTATCTAGGTAATAACCATGTTCTCTTCCTGCATACAGTATCAGCATCGCAATATTAAAACAAGAACACAAATAAAGTACATACAAGTGGATTCAAAGTTCAACATATTCAATATATAGTCTCAGTTCACTCTACAATATCTAATTGTAATATATCAATTAATAAGATTATTTTAAATATGATTCAACTTTAACAGTCTATATAGAATCATTAATCTTTTAGAATGTCGCTGTCCAAATCACGCTAATCATTATTGGTCTATACAGAGGCGGATTCAGGAAAAATAATGGGGCCATTATTTTACACCATCGACTTGGATCTTTTAATTCAAATTGCTAAACCGTGTCATTGCTAATCCTCCCAAACCAATAGATTGGTTTCAGTGAAAAATTTACAAAATGATAGATGTTGACTTGTACATATGTAGATGTGCATAACTAAAGAAAAGAAAGTTATATTAAATTTGAGTTATGGCCGATGGACTCTGATTGTTTTTATGCATTTCAAGTGTCAAACCTTGTCATCACAGCTCCATGTTTTGAATAAGCGTGGCATGTCGAAAGGAGATTGCTCCAGATGAAGTTGCACATTAATAATGTTGTCTAAAGTAAAAGTGGTACATTTATTCCATTTATACATTGAATGCATCGGTCTCATTTGTACCTTTGGTTTTTGTGTAGTCTATTAGGGTATTGAAATATTTGGTGTTCCGTATCCATTGTACGTCTCCTGCAATTATAACAGTTACTGTGCTTCTCGAATCTGTGTTTTCACACGGGGTGTCTCGGTGTTTTATTTACATTTTGGGGTGTCCCGGTATTTTGTTTACCTAATAACAGACACTTCCTTTTCAAGTAATTTCACAAAACAAACATTTACACACATAGGTTTGAAAACCTAAACTGTATGACATCTAATGTTGTGTTCAGAATAGAGTGCTCACTTTGTGGATTAATTTATGTGGGTGAAACCAAAGTTACATTTGTAAGCTCCGAACCAGAATGTCAGGACACCGTTCAAAAATAAATAATAAAGGAAGTCAACTCCTTTATCGACATTTTGACCAGGCGGATCATTCTGTTTTATCTATGAGGGTCCGAATCCTGGAGAAAATATATCATCCCACAAACAATCCCAATTTGAGCACACCTTCCGTCGCAACAGAGAAGAGTTCTGGATAAAAAAATCTGAACACTGCAGTGCCCTATGGATGCAACGATTATATCAGCAGCGTAGGAAACTTAACAAGTCCCGGTTGTCAATCGGTAAATGTGACTAGCTTATTCAACAGACCACAAAGAAGACCTTGAAGTCATGGCATTCGAAAATATCCTTTGGCTTCCTTTGGCTTCGACACTAACAATTTAGATTTAGATTTGCCATACTTATAATGCATACCTAAAATGCATAAGAATCCGTACAAACAACGTTCCATCGCTGGTTCCTCAAAATGTTTTACCAAATCTGTATCGATCTTACTCACCAAAGTTTTATCTGAAATCAAATCTGGGCTTCAAAAATATGGTTCGACAGTATATTCTCGCAGTGGTATCAACCAGATGTGGATTTTAAAGAATTCGAAGGAACTTTTAGAACATCTGAAATCCACTCATTTTAATAGAGTCCATTCGACAAAAACCTTTGATTTTTCGACACTTTACACTACAATTCCACATTCTAGATTGAAGGAAAGACTCGCAAAAATTATAAGTAATGCGTTTACAAGTAAGAACGGTAATCGCAAATACAAATCTATTGTTGTTAACTATGACAAAACCTACTTTGTAAAAGAAAAGTCCGATTCTGAAAATAAGTACACTGAAACTAATATTATTCATATGTTAAACTTTCTTATCGACAACATTTTTGTGATGTTTGGGGGAAAGGTCTTCCAGCAAATTGTCGGAAGTCCATTGGTGACCAATTGTGCCCCACTCCTTGCCGACATTTTCCTTTACTCGTACGAAGCTTAATTCATTCAATCTCTGGTCTCTGAAGGGAAAAGATACTTAGCTTCTGACTTCTACTTCACTTACAGATACATAGACGATGTGTTTTCAATCAATAATCCAAAATTTACGGATTACCTGAGCAGTATCTATCCTTCAGAGCTTGAAGTCAAAGAAACTACAGAGACAAATAATTCAGCATCCTATTTGGACATAATGATGTCCTACGACACTGATAGTCACATGAACACCTCACTCTATGACAAACGTGACGACTTCAATTTCAGCAATACAAACTTTCCTTTTCTGAGTAGCAACATCCCTTCATCGCCTGCTTATGGCGTATTCTTATCCCAGTTGATACGCTATGTCAGAGCAAGTACCAAATATACGGATTTTGTTCTGTCTTTCAGAAAAGCTTCTTAGTCAGGGATATGTTTGTGACCGACTTACATCGTCACTGAGGAAGTTTTACGGTCGATATGGGGCACTCATCGTACACTTTGATGTCCCACTCTCAAGAATGGTAGATGATATTCTGTCATAGACCATTTGAACCATCCAACCAAAGATTGTACTCTATGTCTTCCTAAATGGAAGTTAACGGATATGACAGTTTTACCGAATAGAAGCGGCTGGTGTTGCATGGAAGCTGGGGATGCTCACTCTTCCTGGGCACCTGGTCTCACTCCCATATCGGGAGTTCGCTTCTTTTCATATGGTGGAGGTTTTTGTTTGTTTGCTTCGGTTCCTGTTTTATCCTGATTTTGTATACCTTCGGTTTCTGATTTTCTGAATTATCTATCTTGTGATGTATACAGGGATATTGTCATTATCCATATTTGTCATTAGTCTTGATGGAGATACCTTATTTTTATTTTTTTCGAACTTTCATTGAAGTAGATTTAGATGTTAGTTATTTTCAGTGAATATTGTATTATCATATATCATGTCTGCTTAGGAAGCAAGAAGTCTTTCATATATGATGAAACATTCAACATACTACATTTTCATACAAAAGCATGTAATATATTGACTTTGAATGGTGACTGTGCACAAGAGAATCCAATATGAACAAATGAATGTGATGTCAAAGAATTTGATTTGTTCAGAAATTTCACCCTGGTAGGGGGTTGGGTTAAAATTCGTCACTTTAGGGCAGTTATCATTATAACAGAAATAAATAGATATACCATACGCAATACATGTATGTAACATATTATTCTATTTTACTTTCAGAGGCCAAGTTCATCTTAACCCACTGGTAAGTTATATCTCCTTGTTCATAATGGTCTTCTTCAATTGATGGAATCGATATTGACTGTAGATTTTGATGGTAAGTGATGAAATGTTAGGCCGTAATGACTTTAATAGCTTTTATGAAGAAAATATAATTAAATATCCTGAAATGCCTCCTTTAGAAAATAGAATTAAATAAAACATCAATACGAGACAGCCTTGAACAATTTGGACCTACGTATTTGATAATGATGTTAAACGTCATCAAATTCAATAGCATCATTTGAGAATAGGTAAATTTGCAGCATGGACCAGGCATGCACGTTTCAGGTAATTAACTCTCGTCAGTGATCCTCAATCTATACAATGTAGTATGGCCAAAGGATGTGAAAGATTAACCGAAAGACGTATTAGAACGTATCAGCATATGATGCTACAGGAATGGCGTTTTAGAAATCTCAAGATTTTTAATAAAGTATTTTTCTAATGCGTTTAAGAAACGATGGACCGAAGTTGATCGAACTGTTAAACGTCTTCAAACTGAATAGCATCATTTAAGAACAGATAAATTGGCAGCATGGACCAGACACGCACGTTTTGGGTACTTAACTCTCGTCAGTGATCCTCAAATCTAAACAATGTAATATGCCAAAAAAGTATGAAAGTTACAATGTCGAAAAAGCGTACCGAAAGACGTAGCAGGATGGGTGCGAAATGATGCAGGACCGGTTACACATACCAACAAAGTATGTCCATGCTTAAAATGTTACAGACAGTTCTTTGTCTATGTTACCATGGTGATATGGCCATTTTCGATGAGTTCAATCAGTGGAGAATCAAACATATGAATTCTTCTGTGGAAAATGAAAAGGAAAACAGAAGATAGAGAAATCCTATGACTAGAGGGGGTATAAATGTGCTAATCTTCTTTGATTTCCATGACATATTGAATTTAAAGACGTTTAACATTCATGCCATTATTGCTGTATAATGCTCTTAGGCAATTGCAATGGATACATACAAGGGATATCAAAAGAAATGTTATTTGTATTTCATGTCATTGTTGACGCAATATCTCATTTATGAAAGGTTTAAGAAATAAAAATATAACTCAAGTTTTCCCCAAATACTCAATTCTTGCGGACATGGCCTTTATAGACATATCACTGACGAGGGCTAAGTACTCGAAACGTGCATGTTTGGTCCATTCTGTGAACTTATCTGCTTTTAAATGATGCTAATGATTTTGAAGACGTTCAACATATAATGAAAAATAGAAGCCGATGTATATATTCCATTTTCCTTTGTGGGAAATATAAACATTACAAATAAAACCTGCTATTACCTGCTATACATGCCGTCTCTATCCCCGATGACACATTTAGCCAAGAAGGGAGGAGATCTCAACAAGACACCGCTGCAGCATCAACAGCAAAACACCCATTGCAAAAACACAAAACACGAGTACAGCACGAGACGGAAAAGAGACACACGACATGTAAACATCAAACACAAAAGACTACAAATAAACCCACGAGACCAATTGGCAACCGGTGCCGACTTTGGACGGCCATTTATCACGCAAGTAGCAAATGGTGTGGTTCCATCAACTTCGATTGATCGTCTGTCTCTTCAACGCATTGACAATTTCTGTTATCAAAATTTCTTAAAATTTCAAAAAACATGGGTCCTCAAAAGCATCATATCACACCCATCCTGCTACGTCTTTCGCTACATTTGTGGACATAATAATTATCACACGTTTTGGCCATATTACATCATTTAGATTGAGGATCACTGACGAGGGTTAAGTATTCGAAATGTTCATGCCTGGTCAATGCTGCGAATATATCTGATCTTAAATGTTGCTATTGAATTTGAAGAACAATTATCCAATCATTGGTGAAGAAATGATATTCTTTATTGTTATACCCTTGTCAGTATCCCTATATAAAATCCCCATAGGAAAAATGCCTATAAATTCGAATATTTGACCAAGCGGTCAATATTTACATCAATATTGGCCCTAGGGCAACATTTAAAAAAATATTGACCGATGAACGGTACATCCTTTGTGACGTCACGTCATTGATGACGCTATTAGCTCTACCTATTTTTCCGCGCTCTTTCTCTTATAGATGAAAATGAACGTAAACATGTCGGGCTAATCGGTTCGTTACTGCAGTATTGATGTAAGGTATAACAAAACAATTATTGACTGGGAATTCGGGCAATATATGATTTGTTGGACCTTCAGACAAAATATAGCCCTCGGCCTTCGGCCTCGGGCAATATTTTATCTTCAGGTCCAACAAATCATATATTGCCCTCATTCCCAGTCAATAATTGTATAATAATACAGGATTGCGTATTTCGATACATGCTAAAATCAAATGATCAGGCGGTAAGGGCCAAAATCAACCAGATCTCAAAACTGATGCTCACTCCCATATTTGGAGTTCGCTTCTGTCCATGTGATGTTTTTGTTTTCGTTTGATGCCTGTTTTATTCTGATTTTGTATGCCTTCGGTTCATGATTTTATGAATTTTCGATGTTGCACTTTGTATTTGGATATGGTCATTGTCATAATGAAAATACAGGATCTGCATGATTTGAATTAATTCCAATTTTAAAAAGAGGACATTCCGTTGCATATCTATGCCATTTTAAACACAGATTAATCAACGAAGTGTTCCACTAAATGTATCTTCTTATGAATTAAGGAATCATTGTTAAATATTTTATGTTATATTCGTGGTTCCAACAACAACAACAACAACAATAACAAAATTAAGAAAAACTGCACTATGCACATAGCGTTTGATATATCAGTTTTCCTGATATTTCATTTTATGTTTACATATGTATACCTCCATTAACAAAGAAAAATAACAATGAATACATATCAATTCATTTCTACAGTTTGAAACGGTAATTTCTAGCTTTAAATTCCCTTTGCTTACGACGTTGCCATTAACTTTCCCATTCGCGAAATTTCGGTTTCTGTTGCAGGGGTATCAAAGTAAGGAGGGTGTATCCAACAAAACTTTGTTGCAGCAAAAACAGCAAAACCCCAAAACATACATTTTACAAAAGTAAAAACACAAAGCAGACACTCATATATTGAGACGCAAATGGTACAATGGACGCCAGATCACATAGAGACATGACACACAAATGACTACACATAAACCGACAAGACGAATGGGCAATCGGTGCCGACTTAGGACGGCCATCTGCCACGTCAGTAGCAGACGCCGTGGTTATGCTGTATTACGTTCGCACAACCCTATCACTTTTCCGATTACCCAGAGTTCTCGAGGAACGTACAATGTTGGTGTAAAAGAACTTCCTCACTGTTGGATGACCACAAATAAACAAAACCGCAAAACTCAGTGACCCAAGCAACACAGTTGAATATATTAATGGATATAAAACGAGAGAGTACGTAATACTGCCAGTACTCTGCCGGCTGTAGCGAGCTCATGCATATTATAACCCGAGGAGTCCAACTGACATTCAGTGAGGACAGATGGTCAGGGACCTGTTTTCTCCAAAGATGTTTGGACAGGGCTCGTGATGGCGTTCCGTCTTCACAGTTATTAAGAATGCAAGTCTTAAGAATGCGCTGGTACAAAACTATAGATTAGTCAAGTACCTAGCCTAGTGTCTGTCTGGTGACATTAGGATCAAATCGATGTTATTAAAGACGTTTGATTCTGACGCATTTTCGAGGATTCTACCATTCACCTTTCTAATTCTATTAATTATACCCAAAGTAATATACTCTGTTGCTTGTAGAGATCCGAATTTCAAGAAAGTTTTTTCTAGTTTATGAGTGCGAAAACCTTGCCCTAAAGTTTTTTTTCGTAATTTGTAAATTTTTACCATGAAAAGTCAACTTTTCAAACCATGAAAATGTCCACCGGCAGTGGCACTAACCAAGTGGTACTAATGATAATTAGATGGCTACTGATAAACGCCTTTAAATTCTATAGCATCATTTAAGAACAGATGAATTTTCAGCATGGACTAGACATGCACGTTTTGGGTACTTAACCCTCGTCAGTGATCCTCAATCTAAACAATGTAATATTGCCAAAGAGCGTGAAAATTATTATGTCCAAACAAATTTTCTTTACCGAAAGACGTAGCAGGATGGGTGGGATATGATGCTACAGGACCCACTTTTTAGAAATCTGAAAAAAAAAATGATAACAGAAATTTTTGATTGCGTTGAAGCTATAGACGAATTCCTCCTTTATTAGAACTTCTTCGGAACTGAAGTGTTAAGATCCGAATAAAGAAGATAGAAAAAAAAAGTTTCTTTAGTACCTCATTCACTTCAGCAAATGAACCAAAAGAGTTGATATCTAACTTGGGACTCTTATTTATTCATCAACAAAATAGAAGAAATACATAATAGATATCGTCCATGTTTACAAAAGCTTTAAACTCCACGATCTATCAATAATATATCCTTTAAAATTACTACCTCCAAACAGAATTGCACAATTAGTTTGCAACAAGACAATTTCTATCAATAGAAAATGACAACAGCATGAATGTACAGACAAGTGAGTTAAAGAAGATCCTTGCGATAATCTCAACAGCACTCACATTAGAGCACCAAACTGAGCATCGACGGACCCCTAGCAAGCTAGAAATGGGACCATGTGCCCGGGAGGAGAAAGCATCATGCTACTAAAAAAAGATACAGAGAACAAGAATAAAGAGTTATCTTTCTTATACCATGAGAAGGACTACTTGTTTGAAGAATAAATAGTACAGGACAAGACCTGAAGCTTACAAGAGTTAATGTTTGTTATGTCCTTAAGAATGGTTATTTGATTCTTGACCTAAGTCATGGATAAAAGATAAGCAATGATTATATGTATGAAATTTGTACTCTGAATGTCAAACTGTCTTTGTTCTATAGGCAAATGTTTGTGATTTATTTTTATACACATATGAAAAAGAATTTATTCAAAATCTTCAAAAGCAAAGAAAACGTGATGATGTGAAATGCTTCATTGGTACTTCTAGGTACCTGAATGATATTCTTACTATCGACAATCCTGTTTTGAAAAGTATAAAGATGTTATTCATCCACAAGAATTGACTCTAAACAAGGCAAACTTTACAGACACAGAAACACCATTTTTGGACCTAAATATCAAAATTGTCAATGGAGAAATTCATACAAGTGTATATGACAAACGAGATGATTTTGGATTCAACATAGTAAATTTCCCCTGGCTTGACGGTGATGTCCCTAGATTGCCGTCATACGGTATCTACATTTCACAGCTCATCCGGTATGCTAGAGCATGTACTGATGTTTTGGATTTTCATAATAGAAATCTAGAAATTACAAAGAAACTTTTAGGTCAAAGTTTTCGCTTTCACAAACTAGTAAAGACTTTCTGGAAATTTTACAAAAATTATGATCAACTTCTTTTGAAATTCGGACCCATACAAGCAACGGAGTATGTTACTTTAGGTATTTCAAAACCTGCATTTTATGGTGACATAAATAACAAAATAAGAAGGATCAAAGGTAGACAGCATATGTATCGAAAATGCGTCAGAATCATCAAACGCCTTTTATCCTTCTATACCGTGGATATGATCCTAATGTCACCAGACGGACACTAAGCTTGGTACTTGACCAATATACAGTCTTGTACGAGCGCATTCTTAAGACTTGCACTCTGACTGACTGTGACGACGGGACTCCATGACGGGCCCTGTCCAAACCTCCTTAGAGAAGACAGGGCCCCTACCACCTGTCCTCTCTGAATGTCAGTCGGACTCCTCGGGTGATAACATATATGAGCTCGCTACAGCCGGCAGAGCACGGACTGTATTACGCACGTCCTCTTTTTATATCCATTTACATATTCATCTGTGTTGCTTGGACGCATGTGTTTTACCGTCTTGTTTGTGTGTGGTCATCTAACAGTGAGGAGGTTGTTTTACACCATAATTGTGCGTTCTCCAAGACCTCTGGGAAATCGGAATAGTGGGAGGGTTGTGCGCACGTAATCCAGGATAACCACGCCGTCTGCTATTCACATGGCAGATGGCCGTCCTAAGTCGGCACCGGTTGCCCATTGGTCTCGTTGGTTTATGTGGAGTCCTTCATGTTTCATGTTTATATGTTGTGCGTTGACGTTCCTTGTCCCTTTTGCGTTTCTTTCTGTGGGTATCTGTTCTGTGTTTTTTGCATGGGTGTTTTGGGATTTTGCTGTGGGTGCTACAACCTAGTATTGTTGGAGATCCCCTCCTTTCTTGTGACATTGAGAATGGGAATTTGACCTGGAAACCAGATCAGCATTAAATGACTATCTATGAATAAACAACCTTCCAAGTTTCAATTAAAAAAACTGTAGAAATTGGCACTCTGCCAAAAAAAGTTTCATTTTAAACTTGAAATAGCGTGAAACTCGTAAATATTTTATATCGAGCAAGTACGACAAAGGAGGGGATCTCCAACAAAACCAGGTTGCAGCACCCACAGCAAAAAACAAAAACACCCAATGCAAAAACACGAAGCAGACAAGCACAGAAAGAGACGCATAAGGGACAAGGAACGTCAACGCACAACACAGAAACATCAAACACAAAGGACTACACATAAACAATCGAGACCAATGGGCAACCGGTGCCGACTTAGGACGGCCATCTGCTACGGAAATAGCAGAAGGTTTGGTTATCCTGGATTACGTGCGCACAACCCTCCCCCCTTTTCCGATTACCAAGAGGTCTTGAAGAACGTACAATTGTGGTGTAAACAACCTCCTAAATTTCAGATGACCACACACAAACAAGACCGCAAAACGCAGGGGCCCAAGTAACACAGATGAAAAGGTAAATGGATATAGAAAGAGGACGTACGTAATACAATCCGTGCTCTGCCGCCGAGAGCTCATGTATGTTATCACCCGAGGAGTCCGACTGACATTCCGAGAGGACAGGTTGTTGGGGCCCTGTCTTCTCTAAAGAGGTTTGGACAGGGCCCGTTATGGAGTCCCGTAGTTACAGTCAGTCAGAATGCAAGTTTTAAGAATGCGCTGGTACAAGACTGTAGATTGCTCAAGTACTAAGCCTAGTGTCCGTATGGTGACATTAGGATCATATCCACGGTATAAAAGGCGTTTGATGATTCTGACGCATTTTCGATAGTGATGTTGTCTATCTTTGATCCTTCTTATCTTGTTAATTTTGTCACCATAAAATGCAGGTTTTGAAATACCCCAAGTAATATACTCTGTTGCCTGTATTGGTCCGAATTTCAGAAGCAGTAAACAATATTTTTTGTAAAATTCCCAGAAACTCTTTACTAGTTTGTGAAAGCGAAAACCTTTTCCTAAAAGTTTCGTGGTAATTTGTAAATTTCTACAATGAAAATTGAAAACATCAGTACATGCATTAGCATACCGGATGAGCTGTAAAGTATAGATATCATAGGACGGTAATCTAGGAACATCACCGTCAAGCCAGGGTGAATTTACTATGTTAAATCCAAAATCATTTCTTTTATCATACACACTTGTATGGATCTCTCCGTTAACAATTATGATATTTAGGTCCAAAAATGGTGTTTCTGTACTTGAAACGTTTGCCTTGTTTAGAATCAATTCTTGTGGATAAATAACATTTTTATACTTTTCAAAAACAGGATTGTCGATAGTAAGAATATCATCCAGGTACCTAGAAGTACCAATGAAACATTTCACATCATCACTTTTTCGTTGCTTTTGCAGATGTTGGATAAATTCCTTTTCATACGGGTATAAAAATAAATCTGCGACAAGAGGCGCACAATTAGTACCCATAGGAATGCCTTCAACATGCTTGTAGAGTTTCTCACTACATCTTACATAAATCTTGTCCAAAAGGAAGGACAAGGCAATACACAGGTCACAACATGTCCATGATTTGTATGATTTGTAATCTGTTGCGGAAAAGAAACCCTCGATTCAGATGTACAAATGTAAGTTTTCCCCTCTTGATCAAAACACAATTTAATGAGTTTGGACAGTCGATCATTTATTTTGTCGTGAGGAAGCGTGGTGTACATATTAGAAAAGTAGTATGAAGAAATCGTATTTGCTTGGAAATTTCCAGATTTCATTTTGTCAATCACATCCCCTGAATTTTTAATAGACCAAAAGAAGTTGACACCATTTTTGTTCATGACAGTTTCACAGTATTTGGCTACGTGTTTCTTTATAGCCGTGCTGACGTCAGATTTCTAGACAAAATTGAAGTTGAGCAGTTGCTAGAATTAGCAATGTATCGAAACTTGTAAGGAGACTTGTGAAGTTTTGGTATGCAGCATATTGTAGGGAGATCAAATTTAGAAGTAGGGATGTTAAAAGAAGAAATTTCACTGTCTGTTTGTTCAAAATATTGGGAACACTTTCATTGCTTTCGATATAAGTATTAGTAAAGGAAAGTTCCGAAATTAAAGTTGATATGTAGTAGCGTTTTTAAATAATTAACCTAAAGGTGTTGTTGACTGATTTGTCTACAGGCGTGAAGACATATTTTTCATGTAAATTACGTAACTTGGAATTGAAATACCTTTCAGATTTTGAACTTGGATTTTCAAAAAGATGAGGATTTTTGTGGTAGTTATCTATTCGAATATCGTTAATATCCAAAATGAGGTATTTCAGTCATTCAGAGCATTCGATTCGACTCCTTCAGAATTACACCATCGTTTAGTATAGTTATCTAAAGCTTCCTTTAGCACTTCACGACATTTAATAAAATCTATCTTGGATGGGATTCTATACTTACATTGTAGGTCCTTTTTTGAGAAGACCATGGAGCTGTTTGTCTTTGATAATTGAAAGGCACCTGTAATAATATGAACAGCAGGTTTATATAGATATTCAGACGTTGCACATTCTCAAGAAGCAGGATATGATTCAAGTATTTTAGGATCTGATGTAACTTTGTTGTAGTTAAAAACGAAATTTCGAATAGGTCTCTTATATTTGTAACAAATAAGAGGAGGTTATAAATTTTCAAAATATTGAGGAATGGCTCTTTGTACGCGATGATCCCGAAAAATATTAGAGATGTTTAGAAGATCAAAACCTTTGTTAATAAATGGAATTTTTATGAATCGTCTTTTAAGGGAGGTGTTTTTTAACCAAAGGATATAGTTTATTTTATGCGAATGTAACAATGATGTTTAGCCTGAATCAATCAGTGTTTCTTAAGAATGCAACCAATGCTTCATCCAAGATAGATTTCAATTGAACTGCTGGAACTGCAGAGAGAGCATGTAGCAGTTCATGTCTGCCGCCGTTGCGTGCAATGATCAGTAGATCTTTGAGGGTACGATGTACTCTAGCTCTTTTTCTGAGTTTTTTGTTTCGCCTTTTACCATGAGATATATGCTTCCGTTTAGTGTTAGGAAGGATTAAAAAGACATTGATATTTGATGAGGTCGAAGAAATGCTTCCTTGTCCATAAATTTGATCGTTTATACCAACGGGGTACGCAGTTTGCAGTTTAATTATCCATGCAAGTTCAGCTTGTAAGCAGCGTTTTTTAATTTCAGTTTTCCTTTGATTTCTAAGTTTTGGAAATGAATGAACTTGAGTAATTGTTATATCCGAAATTGAATGGTTATATTTAACGAAGCGATTATATAGAATATTTCTTTGTTTTTTTCTGACGCGAGTTTCTTATCTGATACGAATGACTTCGAAAACGAGATAAGAGTATAAAAGTTTGCAAATTTCCAAAAGAACAATATAAAATAAATTTCGTTCTAATTGCACGGTTACTTTAGGAGTTATAAGTGTTTAAAAATGTGACATTTGATGACCTCTAGCCTCAAAAAATGTGAACGTTTGGAAATAAAAAAAAAAAAAAAAACAAACAATCAAGATCTCAATATGCGAATATACATGTATACCCTCACAGGTCCGTGGAGTTGTTGCTGACCATCATCTGTACAGCGTCCGTCACAAGTCTCTCAATTATCTTAAAGCGTTCGTAACCAAGGTGATTCGTTCTATTCCAATTGGTAATCACAATTGCCGTGTCAGTTATATTGTGTTCTTTAAAATATTTTAGAATTCGCCTTCCAACACCATGAGCACCGTCGTCAAAGTAACCGTCACAATCTTCATTGTCCTTTCTGTATCTATAGACGAGAGTACGATGGTTTGAACTTGCTGAGTCCTTAAAGAGACACACTCTGCGGTATATGTCGTTAACCTCCGTATCGGATTTTACTTGACCGGCTGTAACATACAGGAAGTTACCTCTAATCTCCGTACACTCGGTAGATACGGTCGGAATTTCATCTAACGTGGACTGTTCCATGACAGAAATCTGCACGATATCCGCATTAGATATCGGTTTCACGGTGTCCTCGTAGATTTGACCTTTAGGCATCATGAGCTGAAAGACTACCTTTTTGCTTAATCTTCTTTTCTTGTACTTTCTCGTTATTGTAATTATAGATGTAACCCGTGTACTATATTTCAGATATATAGATCCATGATTCGGATATTTATCTTTATCAGGTTACATAAAGTCTCAATTTTATGAAAGTTTTAAATTAAAAAAAAAGTCACGGTCTTTTACCGTAACAAATATCTCGACAGTTTTTTTTTCTTTTCATTGGCATGATTGAAAGTGGTCAGAGGTCAAGTATAGCTACTTGTAGTCAGTGAACCATGTACATCTGTAAGATGTGTTGCGTAAACGATAATTTCTTAAATTTTGGGGATTTTTGAAATTATGGTACTCGTAATAGAGAGCAACATATTTCTACTTATATATTTGATTAATTTTGCCACTATAGCTTTGAAATGTTATTTTAACATATTTATATGGTGTATTGTAGCGAATAACATGTACATGTATATATTGGGGGTTATCTCTCTCCCCTCCCACCCCCTCCCACCCGTTACCTTCCCCCTCTCTCCCTCCCCCTTCCCTACCTCCGCCTCCCCTTCCCTACCTCCGCCTCCCCCTTCCATCCCCTTCTCTCCGTCCCCCTTCTCTCCATCCCCCTTCCCAACTTCCCCGCTACCCCCTTCTCTCCCTCTCCCTATCTCCCCCTCCCCCCTCTCTCTCCTCCCGCCCCTACCTCTCCCTCCCTTTCACCTAGTCTACCCCTAATTATGTCTCCAAATTGATTTGGTAATCGGTTCAATAAATACAAAGTTGGCTAATCCAATTTTTTCCATATGCGCAGAATGTTTAAAATGTTTAAAAGAGTCGAAAAACAATTCACATATTTTAATTGTAGAAATTCATATCATAATTTTATTAATTTGATAAATCTTGATGTATCAACAGGGACTTTTAAGTTTGATAATGGTTGATATTATTAGTTTAAATTGTCAGGGTCTTGGTGATTACAAGAAAAGAAAAGATGTGTTTCAATATTTACGTAGATTAAATGCAAATTTATACTGTTTACAAGACACACATTTTATTGAGAATTAGAAGATCAAATACGTAGTGAATGGGGATATACTTGTGTTTTTTCCTCATTTAGATCAAATGCTAGAGGTGTGTGTATTTTGTTTAATAATAACTTTGATTTTGATATTGGTAGAATAATCACAGATGAAAACGGTAACTACATTATAATTGAATTAAAAATTGATAACAAAGATATTTTACTTTGCAACCTATATGGACCAAATAATGACAATCCCAATTTTTATGACTTTCTCTTCACGCAAGTAACCAATCAAAATATTGAATATGTAATATTCTGTGGAGATTTTAATCTGGTGCAAAATCCAACTTTAGATTACTGTAATTACCTGAACATCAATAATATTAATGCTAGACAATGTGTGCTTGACTTTAAAGAAGACGCTTTTTTAATTGATCCATTTAGAGAATTATACGAGACTAAGAAAACGTTTACATGGAGAAGGAGAAATCTATTAAAACAGGCGACGCTAGATTTTTTTCTAATAACGGAAAATTTTTTAACAAGTTTAAAAAGTTGCACTGTAGAGTCAGGATACAGAACAGATCATTCTATTATTAGACTACAACTTTCATTCAATGACTTTAAACGCGGGAAAGGTTCATGGAAATTTAACAACTCCTTACTGTATGATTTGGAATATGTTGAAAAAGTTAACGATGTTATTAAAAAAACAATAAGGCAATACGCCATACCAGTTTACAACTCTGATTACCTTAATAACATGGACTTACAAGATATATTTTTCACCATAAATGATCAACTACTATTTGAAACAATTTTGATTGAGATTCGAGGCTTATCAATATCACATTCTAGCTATAAGAAGAAAAAGCGGAAGGAAATGGAAGAAAAACTTATCTTAGAAATTAATAATTTAGAAGAAAGCCTAAGTGAAAACGATGTAGAAATTTTAACTTCAAAAAGAAGTGACCTTGAAAATCTTAGAGAACTAAAAGTAAAAGGGAGCATACTACGCTCAAAAGCTAAATGGATAAATGAGGGGAAAAAGTAAGTAAATATTTTTGCAGCTTGGAAAACCGGAATTTTACTAACAAAATTATTCCAAAAATAGAAACAGAGTCCGGACGAATAGTATCGAATCAGGAGGAAATTTTGAAAGAAACACGAAATTTTTTATGCCAAATTGTACTCTGAAAGGACTGATGTCCAACCTATAAATTTAAAAGAATGTTTTAAGAATATTGATGTACCAAAACTGACTGATACTGAAGCTAGTAAACTGAATGGTAAAATATCACTCTCAGAAGCAAGTCATGTTGTAAAAGCACTCAAGAATGGCAAAAGTCCGGGTTCCGACGGCTATACAAATGAGTTTTATAAGTTCTTCTGGAAATCGTTGGGTCCCTTGCTTGTCCGTTCGCTTAATCATGCATATGACATTGGGGAATTATCAATAACACAAAAGGAAGGAATTTTAACATATATACCTAAAGACAATAAACCTAAACATCTCTTGAAAAATTGGCGCCCTTTGACTCTGTTGAACACAAGCTATAAAATACTATCAGGAGTTCTGTCAAATAGACTAAAACCGAACTTAGATAAACTGATCAGTAAAGACCAAACAGGCTTTATTTCTGGGAGATACATTGGAGACAATACTAGGCTTGTATATGATTTATTAAACATTACAGAAACAAATAATATTCCAGGATTATTACTATTGATAGATTTTGAGAAAGCGTTCGACTCTGTGTCTTGGGGATTTCTCTATAAAGTTCTTGAATATTTCAATTTGGGCGGTAGTTTTATATCATGGATTAAGATATTGAACAACAATATCTTTTCAAAAGTCAACCAAGGCGGGAATTTTTCAGAAAAAATATCTTTACAACGTGGATGCAGACAAGGGGACCCCATCTCATCTTACTTGTTTATCCTCTGTGCTGAAATTTTAGCAATAGAAATACGAAATGATAAGGACATAAAAGGAATAACCATAGACAGATTTGAATACAAGATTTCCCAGTACGCGGATGACACTACTATTATGTTAGATGGCTCCGAAAAATCATTGAATAAGTCTCTTCTTACGCTCTCTTGGTATGAAAAAATATCCGGCTTAAAAATCAATTTCGACAAAACTCAAGTAATCTGGATAGGTAGTAAGAAATATTCTAAAGATATCATGTGTCACAGATGGAAATTAAATTGGGGCAAGTCTCAGTTTAAATTGCTTGGAATAAATTTTGATGTTGATCTCGGTAAAATATGTGATATTAATTATAAAGAAAAGCTAAAGAAAATTGAGAGTATTATTAAATCATGGAGACAAAGAAAGATAACTCCTAAAGGGAAAATTGCTTTGATAAAATCTCTACTCATTTCCCAATTAAATCATTTAATTTGATCAATACCGAACCCACATCATAGCACTTTCAAGGCTTTAGAACAGATGTTCTTTCAGTTCATTTGGGACGGAAAGAAAGATAAGATTAAAAGAGAAATTATGACAAAAATTTACGAAGAGGGAGGATTAAATATGGTAAATGTCACAGCATACTTAAGTCAACATGGATCAGAAAAAATCTCAATTCTGAGGGTATTTGGCAAAATATTTTATTCCAAAAAATTCATAAAAAGTTTCTGTTAAAATGTGGAGTCAGCTATATTGAGGAATGTATCTTAAAGGTTGAAAATCAATTTTGGAGGGATGTTCTCTATTCGTGGAAGAAAATAATTGATGTTGATTACTCTTCTAGTAGTACAGAACATAATATAGCATGCATGCCACTTTGGTATAACGATAATTTCAAGATTGATAATAAAAGTTTTATTTACAAAGAAATGTATGATAATTGTTTTATGTATGTCAATGACCTACTTATCATTGATGGTTCCTTTTTAACATATGATGAACTGACAACAAACTGTTCACTCAACATTAACTTTTTAGATTTTCAAAGTATAAGATCATCAGTGTTTAGTTTCATGCAAAAAAAATAAATATCTTAAATTAAGAAAAATAATAGGTCCATTCATTCCACACATTTTTGAATTAATTAGAAAATCTGTCAAAGGCTCGAAAGATATGTATAAAATATTAAATAAAAGAGACTTAAATTCAATAGTTGTAGAAAAATGGTCCAACATTGTAGACTCAAATGATTATCATGAATGGAAATTGGTTCATAACTCAATAAAGAAAATCGTAGACCCAAAATTAAAATGGTTTCAATATAGAATCAATAGACAAATTCTTACTACAAACAAGACAGCTTTTCGTATGAACCTTATAGATTCTGATATGTGTACATTCTGTAACAATGAATCTGAGACGATCTCTCATCTCTTATGGAATTGTCAATGTGTACAAGATTTTTATAATGATTTAAGATGTCGCCTTCAGAATTCAGATATTATTTTTGATCTATCTTACAAAAAGGTTGTATTAGGCCCATATTATAACGATCCAGAAAGTACATTTTTACTTACATTAAAATACTTCTTTTAGCAATGTAAATGTAGTAAAGAAGCTTTAAGCATGTTGCATTTTCTGGCTACAGTTAAAAACATGTATGAGAGATACAAAGAATTTTTTCGCAGAATAGAAAAGCCTGAAGTTTTCATGTTGAAATGGTCATTCCTAGAGAAATTTTGTCTACTTGTGTAATAGATAATTCAATTCATGTAATTTACCTATATTGATATTTTCTTATGCTTCCATGTTTATAGATAATTATATCTATATTATAGATATCATGAGTTAAAAAAACAACAACATATAATTATGTCAGCGTCGCTCGCTATAATGTTAAAAAGATTAAGCATACTTTTTCCAGCTGGTATTTTTGTGAAATTATGTCTTTATATATAGTATATGTATTCAAATTGTACCAAGAATATTCCGTGACAAAAACTTCAGCCTTAAGTTATTCGATTCAACCCTGTTGATTAATAGCCAAAAACTATGTATTATATTATGATACCATTATGAAATATCATTTGTGATTTATGTGAATTTGTATACTTGTGACTCACCTAAAAAATAAAAAACAAAAATAAAAAAAAAGAAGATCTCAATATGCTCTTCCACATGGTACTTTCCATTTTATCTTATAGTGCGGTACTTTTCTTGTAAAGGTTTGGGGTAAGAAAAATGATAAGAAGAATAATAAGATAAAGAAAATACAATATAATAATAGAAAGGATTCCGACGGAATAGTCGGAATCCTTAATAAAGAAAAGACATTGCAATAACAGAAAGGATTCCGGCGGAATAGTCGGAATCCTTAATTATCAAATTTGAAGGGAAATGTGACACCTTATTAAGCTCACATATTTTCTAGCGGAGAAGTTGTGAAACAAGACGTACACAAAACCTCTTTCAAAGGAGAAGGTACATTAAGACCCCTTATCCCACCTCTGGCAAATTTCTTGCAATCTGATTGGTCGAGAAGAACCGAATATTATGTTGTATTATGTTACTGACAGGATATTATTTTAATATCCTGCTTCTACAAAGACGCTTTACGCTTTTGACGTCACCGAGATGCTTTAAAATATGTCGACGTAAAATACAGTAACACAAACCAAAAGCCATCGGTGGGATAAATTCGTTATACAGTGTTTTACAGGGGGGGGGGATACAAAAATATATTGGGTCGATGAAAAAAGTTGTATTGGGCTCGGCTTCGCCTCGCCCAATACAGCTTTTTTCATCGACCCAATATATTTCTGTATCCCCCCTGTAAAACACCGTATAACTAATAATATCGGCCCTGTTGTTTCCTGAGAAATTCAAATCGTGAAAATTGATCAACTGTGTTTATTTTATTTATCTACAAGATTAGTTACATATATACATTAAAAGCGCTTTTCATCTTGATGCACCCCTACGAAATTATAGCTCATTAAACCAAGGAAGGATTAACAAATCCGGATTTTTCTCTAAAAATTCACATATATTTTCGAGAATTTCATATAGAGCAAGACGATGTGCTAAAAATAAAAGTAGAAAAATGAATCAATAACCTCCATATCTGTCGATTAAAAGTGAAAAATTAGTAGTAGACGTTCTTGCTCTAGTCGAAAATTAATGATTTGTCTTGCGTAGAATGTATATGGAAAATGCATGGACCACGTCGGCACGGCGTTATGACGTCATTATAATGACGTCATTTGATTGACAATACAGATGCATGCACTGGCGTGACATATTTAAATCAGGAATCGGTTTTCTCTTGAAATTCGGTTTGATTTATAAACGTTTGTAGTAAAAAAAAAAAAAAAAAAAAAAAAAAAAAAGGCTGAATATTGATATATTTTACTAAAATAGTGGGGTTCACCGAGCATGTCGCATAAAATCTCCGCCGGTAAAATAACTTAAATTTTAGGAGTAAAATAGTAAAAAAAAAAAAACCGAGCAAGTTAACCAGAATTTAGATTCGTTGATTCAAGGATCACGAATCCACTATAACTGATAGGGAAGTAAGAAAATTCTATTGGCATGATCAACCCGACAACAATCTCTGTAGACGGTCAAGATCATTGGTGGATCCAGAATTTTATTTCAGGATTGGTCCTTAAGTCCGAATTTATCTGAATAGGAAAAAAAAGGGGGGGGGGGGTACACACCAGACAATAAAGTCCTTGATTAATGACTGTCAGTTCTATTTTTCATTACATATAAAATATAGATAAAACAGATGACTAGCGGGCTAAAAAGCGAGCAAGAAGCTTAAATTCTTGAATTTTCACATCATGATACTAAAACCTTGAATTTTCACATCATTGTACTCGATTAATGATATGTAAATACAAAAAATGGCGAGCGATAGCGAGACGTTGAATTGTTTTTTTTTTCAGAACAAGTCCTCTATTCGTGTCTTTTTCAGTTTCATTACTCCTAGTGTCCCTGTTTATTGACCAAAGTGAAATGTACATGGGCTTTTGAGGAAAGCGCAGCTTCTTTTGAAAAAAAACGTGTGTGCCGTACTATTTGATCTAAAAAGGTTCCGAGTCCCTCTCTCCGCACCCCACCACCACCTTCACCAACGTTTTCCGCTTAAATTATGAAATCGCATATCGATTTTATATAAAAAAAAAATATGCCAGCGATTCGATACTAATGTAAAACAATTACAAACTGTTCATTTAGTGAACCATGTGCATTTTGGGTGTTTAGGTGAAAGAAAACAAAACCAAACCAAACCAAATACACACTGTTTTGGAAAAGTACATCACCCTGATATACATTAGTTATTATGTATATAAAATTATTTTAAAATAAGTAAATGGAATTGAACAGTATAGCCATAAGAAAAATATAGTCTGCGTCTGTCTTTTGGTAGCTTTCTCGCAATCTTGTGACTTTTCGTAAATACATCAATAAATCGAATTTACTCACAGGGGCTACAGTACTGAGTACAAAATAAATCCCCCAACTTATAATACATAAACAAAAAATGTTTATGTATTATTATGGGGGGGGGTCGTATTTATATTGACAATGTACTCCCTGTGTACTGTAGCCCCTGTTATTCACCGCGATTTTATCGAATTCGTTCAGTGGCGCCATCTATCACAGTTTCTTGCAACGGCTGTGATAACTGTATACGCAAGATTTATTCTATTCATTTGTTTCATTTTATGTTTTATTCGTATATTCCTAATTCTGCGTCTGTCTTTTGGTAGCTTTCTCGCAATCTTGTGACTTCTCGTAAATAAATTAATAAATTTATCGAAATTTACTCACAGGGGCTACGGTACACAGAGTACAAAATAAATCCCCCCACTTATAATACATAAACAAAAAATGTTTATGTATTATAGGGGGGGGGGGGGGCTCGAATTCATATTGTACTCCCTGTGTACATGTACTGTAGCCTCTGTTATTAATCGTGATTTTATCGAATTCTTTCAGTGGCGCCATCTATCACAGTTCTTGCAACGGCTGTGGTAACTGTAAACGCAAGATTTATTCTATTTATATGTTTCATTTTATGTTTTATTCGTATATTCCTAATTCATTAATTGCAGCTAGATATATAAATATACATATATTAAACAAACTAAGGTTCATTTTTAATGCTTATTGACGTATTTAGATGGGCGTTTTTGGCGCAACAAGCAAAAAGAAAAAAAAAAAAAAAAAAAAACGGTAAGTAAGGTACATTCGCATTAGGTGGGCTTATACTCGAGTTTTGATGTCGAACGTTCGGAAAATTATTTTCTCGCTCCCGGCCGCTCGCCACGTAACTGTTTGTTGTTTGCATATCAAATTGCTCTAAAAGAAACTCCGGCTTTTTCTGATAATTATACTAAGTAAGTCAATATACCCTTACAGCAAGGGGTGTGTAACCCCCCCCCCCTGAAAAATCGCTGGCTTGCTTTGCTCATCAGATAATTCTCGATCATAAAATATAGCTTTTCAAAACAATCCAATAACCATGATACATATTTCAAATGGCTATTTCATTACTGCCTTCATCAAGCAAAACGGTCAATCGCCGCAAGATAATTCTTCGTCCCCTTTCAGGAGCGCCCTGGACCCCTTGGACAGGGACCCTAGTCGCTCTCCCAGACTCATTGACTTTCTGATATTCACTACATCCCCCATCTCAAATTTAAGAGGTAATATCTCTTGTCTTTTCGTTCGTTTGAATGACTGTAATATATGCACGGATATGATTTTCAAAAACATCGTAATTCCCTTAAATTCTAGAATCAGTAATAGCATTAAAATGAGACAGTCTCCAAGAATAACCCAGAAGCTAAAAGAAGACGTACAATACTTTATCAATCGCTTTATCAATCGATGACTCAAATAAATTAGACAAAATCCATCATCAAGCAGCTCGTATCATCACAGGTCTTCCTATGTACGCTAGCATCGCATCACTTTATATGGAAACAGGTTGGATGTCTCTTGGTGAACGGCACGAAATGAAGAAAATCTCTCTATTTTACAAAATTCGTCATAATTTAGCCGATGCTGGAGATATCCAAAATGTTGAAATAAATTCAGAATAGTCATTGTAACATTTCCAAGAACATTTTACAAGTTAATGGTATCTAAATCCTTGCCAGGTAAGTTTTATTGTAATTGTTTATTTTTATCATGGAACATGGGAGCAAGCTCTATCGTATTTGATGAACTGAGAGATGTAAATGCCGTACGATGGCAATCTTGGAAGATCACCATTAAGCCATGAACAATTAGATATTTTGAAGCCCAAATCTTCTCTTTCGTCGTATATCTTTGTCTGAATTTCTGCGTTCTCCGTTATTGATCTTGATATTAAGATCCAAAGCTGGTGTAGCTAGATCATCTGTGTTTGATTTACCTAATGTTAACTCTGGTGGATAAATTTAATTGTTGTATTCGTCAAAATCTGGGTAATCAATATTCAGAATATACACCGATTGCCCTTTAGTATCGTTTGTTTAAGTGTAATCTTGTATTTTTTATGTTTCGATGTTGTGCGGTGATGTTTTTTTGTGTGCATTTTATGTAAAAATAAAAATTTTTTTTTTAATATTGTTTTCATGTTCGTGCGTGAACATCAATGGCGGCCGCGGCTTATCAAACAGGGGCTGCCTACTCCTCCTGGACATATTGTACCATCATTTGCTCGCTAGGGATTCATCGATGCTCAATTTGGTGCTCTATTCTGAGTGCTTCTTCTGTGTCACATATATGCCATTTACCGCGTGGAACTCGTAAAAAAGTTCTCCGCGATGGGTTTGGCAGTAATTGTTTTCCCTGATCGCCATAGCACTTTCTATACAGACATAACCTAAGACAGTGCATTTTTGTAAATATTGATTCTCATGCGTGAATATCGACGGCAGGTGCGGCTAACATTTGTGTCTCTAGCTATGCATATATGCATTCTGTTTTTGCATATGATGTTTTGCTGTAGGTGCTGCAACCAAAATATGTTGAAAATCCTCTCCTTTCTTCATATTTGCTTTATCAGGAATTTGTTATCTTTTCGATGATGAATTTTGTAATCTGATATGGACTGTTACATACATGTTCACTGATCATAACATTATAAAATAGCTTTTTTTTAACTGCATAATGGTTGCATTATATGAGAAAAGGCGGCATATAACTTACAACTACTATCTTTAATTATAGATGAAAGAATTGCGAAGAGTAATGGCTGAGGTAAGTCCTGATACGTTTATTTATCAGATTTTACAATTTATTTTCATTATTAAGATGTTAAACAAATGTTTTGATAAATTAGTTATCATAACAGAAGCCAAGTGATCATTGATGTTTTTATTCTCCTACTTCGTAACAAGAAATTTGAGTAATAGACAAAACAAGTAATCTTGGCGTAAGTTCCGTCATTGAAATGAATGTTGAATAACTATAATTTAATGGGTGCTACAATTTATCGTATGTTCTAGATAAATGAAATTAGGTGAAAAAATGAGATTCTAATGATTTATCGATCAAAATCAACCAGATCTCAAAACTGAGGCTCACTTCCATATTTGGAGTTCGCTTCTGTCAAAGCGATGGGTGTTTTTCTTTGTTTGCTTCGATTCCTGTTTTATCCTGATTTTGTATGCCTTCAATTCATGATTTTCTGAATGATCGATTTTGTTCTTTGCATTGGGATATGGTCATTGCCATTATGAAAATACAGGATCTGCATGATTTGAATCAATTACAATTTTTGCATATCTATGCCATTTTAAACACAGAATAATCAACTATGTGTTCCACTTATATATTCTTATGAAGTAAGGAATCATTGTTAAATATTTTATGTTATATTATTTCGTGGTTTCAACATAAAAAAAAGCAATAAATGGATAAATAAATAGGGAAAACTGCATATTCGCATAGCGTTTGATTTATCATTTTTGCTGGTATTGCATTTTATGTTTACATATGTATGACAAATATAGATATTGACCAAATAACTGTATACAACAGAAACTGTATAAATCAGAAACCGAAGGCATACAAAATCAGGACAAAACAGGAACCAAAAGCAAACAAACAAAAATCTCCACCATATGAAAAGAAGCGAACTCCCGATATTAATCTCCATTAACAAAGACAAAAAACAATTAATACATATCCATTCATTTCAACAATTTAAAACGGTAATTTCTACGTTTAAATTCCCGATGCTTACGACGTTTCTATTGACGTTCTCAGGCTGGAACTTTCGCTTATGTTGAGAAAGGTATCAAGGAAAGGAAGGGATATCCAACAACACTTGGTTGCAGCACCAACAGCAAAACCCCAAAACACCCATTGTAAAAGCACAGCAGACACAGAATGAGGAGCAAATGGTACAATGGACGTCAGATGACATAGAAACATCAAACATAAATGACTACACATAAACCAACGAGACCAATGGGCAATTGGTGCCGATTTAGGACGGCCATTTGCCACGTCAGTAGCAGACGGTGGGGTTATCCTGGTTTACGTGACGACAACCCTCCCACTTTTCCGATTGCCCAGAGGTCTCAAAGAACGTTCAATTGTGGTGTCAATAACCTCGAAGTCCTCACTGTTAGATGGCCACACACAAACAAACCTGTCAAGACCGCAAAACGCAAGGACACAAGCAACACAGATGAATATGTAAATGGATATAATAATAATAGCGAGCGGAGCTCGCTGCAAAGGCCCGAAGGGCCTTTGCGAGCGAAGCTCGCCCTTACGGTAACGCGTATACACATATCTTATTGAGAAAATATGCTGAATCAAAGAATGAGAATGTACTACTATGCTTTCAAAAATTTTCGTCCCCTCGCAGACAGAGTTACTGCGGAGATGCTGGATATTGCCATTAAGATTTTTTTTCGACTCCAAGTAGACGTATATGTTATACTCGATTTTTGTTTATAAGTTAAATTTATTGAAAATATTTTTCGTAAATCAGGTAACGATAAAGCATCAACAAGGCGGCGTAACCACGGGAAATCCGACATTTCCGGTTTTAAACGAGTCGTTTCGCTCTGATTGCTTTTCTCGTCTCGGGTGGTTTCGTACTGTCAGAAGTCAGAATATTGAAACAGAAAGTTTTGTCAGATAAGATAAACCGTCATAGTCAAAACAAAAAAGAAAAATCTTTTTCATTTTATATAATTATATCTATTTTCTCTCCGCTCGCACAAAAGGCTTTGCCTTGATTCATATTAATAATAATAAATACTTTATTTAGAGAAGGTAACCTGATAAGCAATTTAGCTTTTCTTCCCCAGGGCCTTCTAGACATCATTTTACAACAAATAAGGATCATTATAGAGCTCTCTCTCACACACACACCCTCACACACAGATACATAATTATAAACATATTCTCATTTTACAACATATGCTCTTTCTCTCTCTCTGTCTGTCTATGTCTCTCTCTCTCTCTAATACATATGATAAAAATTTGTATATAATTTGTAGAAAGTTAATGTCAAAATCCTAAAAATGAAAGGTACAGTAAACAATCGGTATCAAAATATATCTACATTTTCTCTCTCTCTCTCTCTCTCTCTCTCTCTCTCTCTCTCTCTCTCTCTCTCTTTCTCTCTCTCTCTCTCTCAATCATTCTCTTTATGCACTTTCTCTCCTGCATAATTATAATTTTATTATACTAATAAATGAACCAAGACCTGAAAGAGAAACATGGAGGGAAAAAAAGAAAGTATAAAAACATATCCACAATTTTTTTTTCTCTCTCTCTCTCAATCATTCTCTTTATGCACTTTCTCTCCTGCATAATTGTAATTTTATTATAATAATAAGTGATCCAAGACCTGAAAGAGAAACATGGAGGAAAAAAAACAAAACAAAACAAAACAAAACAAAAAAAACCAAAAATCAAAAAAAAAAAAAAAGAAATAAAAATAAAAAAAAAAAAAAAGAAAAAAAAAGAAAAAGAAAAATAAAAAAAACATATCAACAAATTCTCTCTCTCTCTCTCTCTCTCTCTCTCTCTCTCTCTCTCTCTCTCTCTCTCTCTCTCTCTCTCTCAATCATTCTCTTTATGCACTTTCTCTCCTGCATAATTATAATTTTATTATACTAATAAATGAACCAAGACCTGAAAAAGAAACATGGAGGAGAAAAAAAGTATAAAAAGATATTTCAACAGAAATTCTCTCTCTCTCTCTCTCTGAATCTTTCTCTTCTCTATGCACTTTCTCTCCTTACATCTTGCATATTTATAAATTCCATTACATTAGTTGTCTCAAAGCCTAAAAAACAGTATAAAAACATGTTTCAACACAAAATCTCTCTCTCATAATCTTTCTCTTTACGCACTTTCTCTCTTTGCTTCTTGCATATTTATAAATTTCATTACATTTTGTTGTCTCAAAACCTGAAAGAGAAACATTGAGGAAAAAAAATTACAAAAACAAAACCATAACTCTCTGACTCTTTCTATTTACGCATTATCTCTCTACATCCTGCATAATAATAACTGAGTGTCTTAAAACCTGGAAAATCTCTCTCTCTCTCTCTCTCTCTCTCTCTCTCTCTCTCTCTCTCTCTCTCTCTCTCTCTCTCTCTCATACACATCATATATGATAAGAGAAAAGATATTACTTTTGATCACTTTATACTTGATTGTATCTAGTTTTATCACAGTTTATATGTGTCTGCGTGAACTTCTGAAAAAGAAAAGTGCTCACATCAATTCATCTACTCACATATTTTCCCTTTAAGAAATGATTAGGAATACTATATTCCTCTTGAATTGATTTATGTTATTTGATTCTCGTATGTTTACCGGAAGCGCATTCCATAATCTTGGTCCGCTGTACTGGAGTGACTTCTCAAAAAATTTTGTTTTATGGCGTTTTATAAACATGTCGTTATTTGACGATGATCTGGAGCTGTAGTTTTCATTATTATTGAAAGAAAAAAGTTCGTTTGTGTAGGTAGGGGTGAGATTTTGGGTGGTTTTGTACAAGACAATATATTTGTTATATTCCAGTCTTTCGTCACCACAAAATACAGGTTGTGAAATACCTAAAGTTATGTACTCTGTTGCTTGCATAGGTCCGAATTTCAAGAAAGTCTGCACTTGTTTGTGAAAGCGAAAACCTTGACATAAAAGTTTCTTCGTAATTTGTTAAGTATATATGGTTAATATAGTAAAGTGGCCTCCTAATATCAACTTCTTTAATAATTAAATGTTGTTGTTATTTCTAGAGAGTCAAATACCTTTATTTTGAGAAATCAAGTCATAAAAACTACTCCACGCTTTTAAAGATATTGTAAATTTTGCATGAATATCATACAAAAGGTAATTTTGCGACTTTTTGCACGAAAAATAGCATAACTCTTGATTATTTTCATTCAGATAACATCGAGCGGGATCGATCGTGAACAAGTTTTTCCTTTTGCATTTACTTTAAGACGTGCAAAGGTAACAACATAAACGATAAAAGTTGCCGCTCTATACCAACTAATATGAAGTTTGTCAAAAAGGAGACCTAAAATGACGTAATTCCCGAAATATACCATTTTTGAAGCGCGAATTTTAAGAAATTGAGAAAGGAAATGAAAGGTTTAGTATCATGTCATAAGTAGTTTACATCGTAGAATAACTATTGGTACAAATTCTTTATTTGATGAAAACTTAAGATTTTGTCCTGAAATGGGGCCGCTTTACTATGTAATAAACATTACAGAAGTACCCATCAATTATTCAGTCTCACAGTCGATAAGGCAAGACAAAATCATAAGATTGTCCACAGGAATTGTTGCGAACTTCGGAATGAACAAAATTCCGAAGTGAGACCAGGTGCACGGGGAGAGTCAGCGTCTATTGATTGCATGCAACACCCGTCGCAACAGCTCCATGGAAACCTGTCAAATTCGCTGATTGTCTCGATGTATATTTTGATGTACATATCAGGTAAGTATGTCTCGTTTGGTGATGACGACAGCCATTCAATCACAATGTAGAATGTCACTGATCATTCTGGAAAGGGGGATCTCATATGCTTTATAACATCCCCGTAGCGACCGAAGAACATATTCAATGATGATTTCAGCCGTTGTGTAACATAACCCTGAGCAAGTAGCTTCCTTGCAAGCAGTCTGGATCTAATGGTGAAATAGTCATATTTGAAACATGCCCTAGTGTGCAGTCGCCTCGGGAAATAGATCTGGTCTCGGGAAAGCAGAATCGTGCTAACTCCCTCAATGGTATACTTTAACGGTTTTATTGTACCGAAACAAAAATTATACTGAAACAAACTTATTTCTTAGGTATACCGAAACAAACATCATATTGAAACAAACACACCTCTTAGGTTCACATGGTTTCAATGGAAATTCTAATGATTTTGCCTTGCCTTCTCAACTGAATGACTGAGTAACGGAAAATATTAATATTTGATGATAAGATAAACAGAAACATCATTTATCATACTCATACATGTTTAATTTTCATTTCATTGCGGATTAATTTATGTGTTAAGCGGATTGGAGGCGGATTACTCTGCTCGCGTATTAATAGCGTCATCCGATCAACCTTCAACGGCGCTGATTGGCTGATACTGACACACCCCCAAAGAAGCTCCGCCCCATTTCGAAACTAACTCCCAAGGGAAATAGTTTAATGAGTATCTTTTTATATAGGAAAATATCAGTAGAGGTATAATGTTATCAGTTGAGAAACAAAAACACCATAAACAGAACAAGAAGGAATGTTGCTACTCATGAAAGGAGAGTTAGTTATGTGGAAGCTGAAATCGTCACGCTTGTCATACTGTGATGTATTCAAATGGCAGTTTGTGTCGAATGATAGGAGTATGTCCAAGTACGAAGCGGATCTGTCGCTCCCTGTTGTTTCCTTTATCTCTAGTTCATGAGGAGAGATTTCATGTAGATGATCCGCAAAGTTCGGATCATTGATGGACATCACGTCATCAATGCACCTGAAGGTAAAATTGAACTAAGATGCGAGGTGCTTTCGCCCAGTCGAGATCAAAGTCCGGATGAAGTCAGCTTCGCAAAAATAAGTCCGCAAGCAGTGGGCGCAATTTGTACCTATGGGGATGCTGACTATCTGTTGGAATACGGTTCCTCCAAACACAACAAAAATGTTGTCAATAAAATCCTCAAGCACCCGGATGATGTCGTCTTTGGTATATTTTTTTCTGATTCAGAGTGTTCCTTCACGAAATAAGTATCCTCCCACCCAATTACGAAGTATTTGTATCTTCTAATACCATTTTGTGAAAGAAAGGTGCTGCGTATAGTATTGGCCAGTCTGTTTTTAAGCTCTTGGTGTGGAATGGTAGTGTAGAGCGTAGAGAAGTCGAAATATTTTATGCTGGTAATATAATTGAAATTGGTGGCTTTTAATTTTTTTCAAAAGGTTCCTTAGAATTCTTTAGGATCCACATATGATTGATTCCGTTTCTGGAATAAACTGTCTCGCAGTATATTTGAAGACCTTGCTTGATGCGAGTTGATATTTTCGTAAGCAAAAAAGGAAAGAGGTTTTGTTGAGCACCTGGACAAACTGGTGCAATTTAAACCATATATTGTCCTTTCTAATATGAAAAGTCAACTTTTCAAACCATGAAAATATCCTTTTCATACTAAATTGAATGCTAGGATCAAGTCATAATGTAATGTTGCCTGCAGGTAGCATGCTGCTGCTTTATTCCAAAAATATTTTCATAGGCTACTTTGTTTGCATGAATTTTTGTCGTCAAAATGATTTCAGGAAATATCTACTGGATATATCGACTATAACATAAAGTTTATACCAAGTTTTGTAGTTCTGACTTGATAGAAGTTAAACGTCTTTAAATTCAATAGCATCATTTGAAATCCGATAAATTTACAGCATGGACCAGACATGCACGTTTCGGATACTTAACCCTCGTCAGTGATCCTCAGTCTAAACAATGTAATATGGCAAAAAAGTATGAAAATTATCATATCCAAAAATGTACCAAAAGACGTAGCAGAATGGGTGGGATATGATGCCTCAGGACCCACGTTTGAGAAATTTAAAGAAATTTTGCAAAAGAAAATTTCAAGGATATATGTATCACTTGAGCTATAACAAAATGGAAGGCGTTTTAGGAGTATATAGATTTTATGCACATGCAAAATATGAAGCCCTATCGTCTCTACTATAAATCTTTTTCCCCTTTATTGAAAGCAGATGGAATGACGGACAGACAGGCGGACATATTGATCAAATTACACTAGGATAAAAATAGAAGGTTGTACTCTGCTTGTAGACTCACAGCATTTTATAAGGGCACTGATATCATTTACAGTAAGGTGACAAATATGGATAATGACCATATCCCTGTATACAGCACAAAATCGATAATTCAGAAAATCAGAAACCGAAGGCATACAAAATCAGGATAAAACAGGAACCAAAGCAAACAACCTCCACCACATCAAAAGAAGCGAACTCCCGATATTGGAGTGAGACCAGGTGCCCAGGATAAGTAAGCATCTCCTGCTTGCATGCAACACCCGCCGCTTCAATTCGGTAGAACTGTCACATACGGTTACTTCTAATTTGGAAGACAGAGAGTACATGAATCGTTGGTTGGATGTTTCAAATGGTCTATGACAGAATACCATCCACCATTCTGGAGAGTGGGACATCATAGTGTATGACGATTTCCCCATATCTACCATAGAACTTCCTCAGTGACGATGTTAGTCGGTCACAAACATATCCCTGACTGAGAATCTTATCTGAAAGACGCCTAGCTCTCAGAACAAAATCCGTAACAACATTATGAAATGCTCAATCACTTCATGATCTGATACATAATTATCAAACTTGAAGGGAAATGTGACACCTTATTGAGCTCACATATTTTCGTGCGGAAACGTTGTGAAACAAAATGTACACAAAATCTCTCTCCATTTTGCTTACGAAAATATTAACTCGCATCAATCAAGGTCTTCAAACATATTGCCAGACAACATATTCCTGAAATGGAATCAATCAGATGTGGATCCCGAAGAATTCTAAGGAAAAATTAAAAGCCATCAATTTCAATCATATTAAAAACAAAATCTTTCGACTTCTCTAAGCTCTACACTACCAGTCCACACCAAAAGCTCAAAATCAGACTGATCAATATTATTTTCAAATCCATTCCTTCAAAAATTTGGAACAGGAGTTACAAATACCTTGTAATAGGGCGGAGGGATACTTATTTCGTGAAGGAACATTCTGATTCGAACAAAAAAATATACCGAAGACGATATTATCCGGATGCTTGAGTTTTTGAGAGACAACAATTTTGTTGTGTGAGAAAATAGTTCCAGAAAATAGTTAGCATCTACATTGGCACCAATTGCGCCCCACTGCTTGCGGACTTATTGTTATAGTCATACGAATCTGACTTCATCTAGAACTTACTCTCTACTGGGCGCACCTCGCATTTCAGTAGAATTGTACTTTAAGATACTTAGATGACAAATATGGATAATGACCATATTCCTGTATACAGCACAAAATCGATAACTCAGAAATTCAGAAACCCAAGGCATACAAAATCAGGATAAAACAGGAACCAAAGCAAACAAACCAGAACCTCCACCATATCAAAAGAAGCGAACTCCTGATATGGGAGTGAGATAAGGCGCCCAGGATGAGTAAGCAATCTTTGGTTGGATGTTTCAAATGGTCTATGACAGAATATCATCCACCATTCTGGCAAGTGGGACAGCATAGTGTATGACGAGTTTCCCATATCGACCGTAGAACTTCCTCAATGACGATGTTAGTCGGTCACAAACATATCCCTGACTGAAAAGCTCATCTGAAAGACGCATAGCTCTCAGAACAAACTAAAATAGAATAGCAGTATTATACACTGGTACTTGCTCTGGCATAGCGTATCAACTGAGATATGAACACGCCGTACGCTGGCGATGAAGGGATGTTGGTACTCAGAAAAGGAAAGCTTGTAATGCAGAAATTGAAGTCGTCACGTTTGTCATAGAGTGAGGTGTTAATGTGACCATCAGTGTCATAGGACAACATTATGTCCAAATAGGATGCTGAATTATTTGTCTCTGTAGTTTCTTTGACTTCAAGCTCTGAATGATAGATACTGCTCAGGTAATCCGCGAATTTTGGATTATTGATGGACAGCACATCGTCTATGTAAGTGAAGTTGAAGTCAGAAGCTAAGTATCTTTTCTCTTCAGTGACCAAATATTGAAAGAATTCAGCTTTGTACGTGTAAAGGACATGTCGGCAAGGAGTGGGGCACAATTGGTCCCCATTGGAATTCCGACAATTTGCTGGAAGGCCTTTCCTCCAAACACCACAAAAATGTTAATCAAAAGGTTTAACATCTGAACAATATCTGTTTCAGTGTACGTATTTCCAGAATCGGGCTTTTCTTTTACAAAGTAGGTTTTGTCATAGTTCACAACAATCAATTTGTATTTGCAATTACCGTTCTTTCTTGTAAACCCATTTCTTATAATTTTTGCGAGTCTTTCTTTCAATTTAGAATGTGGAATTGTAGTGTAAATTGTCGAAAAATCAAAGGCTTTGATCGAATTGACTTTCATAAAATGAGTGGATTTCAGATGTTCTAAAAGTTCCTTCGATTTCTTTAAAATCCACATCTGGTTGATACCACTACGAGAATATACTGTCGAACAATATTTTTGAAGCCAAGATTCGATTTCCGATAAAACTTTAGTGAGTAAGATCGATACAGATTTGGTAGATTATTTTGAGGAACCAGAGATGAAACGTTGTTTGTACGGATTCTTATACATTTTAGGTATACAGTATAAGTATGGTAAATCTAAATCTAAATTATCATACCCCGCAATCAAAGGTTTAGTGAATTTTGTTTATTTTTGTCTGTCAGTTCGTCTTTGGTTCATCACAACTATATGAATACAACTTGATTTGTTCTATCGATGCATTGAAGCGAGATATATTCTTCAGCATGTTTAATAATGTACTTTTTAGACCACCCCTTATTTTGTTCCTTTACGTACCAATACGTAGTACGAAGTTCGTTGGTAGGTTTACGTCGCTTATTCGAACAGCTCTATAGACCATTTGCACCATCCAACCAAAGATTGTACTCTATGTCTTCCGAAATGGAAGTAACCGGATGTGACATTTCTACCGAATTGAAGCGGCGGGTGCTGCATGCAAGCAGGAGATGCTTACTCTTCCTGGGCACCTGGTCTCACTCCCATCTCGGGAGTTCGCTTCTTTTCATATGGTGGAGGTTTTTGTTAGTTTGCTTTGGTTCCTGTTTTGTCCTGATTTTGTATGCCTTCGGTTTCTGATTTTCTGAATTGTCGATTTTGTGCTGTATACAGGGATATGGTCATTATCCATATTTGTCATTGTTAGTGTGGAAGCCAAAGCAAGCAAGAACTGATTTGTGGTTATCTATTATTTCAGAGGCAGAAAGGTTTGTTGGGGTGAAAGTGGGATTTCCAGGTGTCGAATTTATACCCAACTCTTTAACCAGACTGTCGAAATAGTACTTTTTGCAAGTAAATGTGTAATTATTTGAGGCTTTGTCTGCTGGTGTGATGATAGTAGGTAAGCTCTGTGATAACATCGGGGTCTTTAAATATAGACTCGAATCTGATGTTCACAGTTGATTTGAATCGGTTAATTCTAGATAAAAGTAACCCTCTGATGGATTTAATCCATTTGTTAAGGGTGTCGAGCTGCACATCCTCTTTCTTTGCCCAACGTCTTGCATATTCCTCACAAGAGTCCATGAAGATTTTGATGACGTTTTAAAATCAATATTCCGAACTGTAAGTATCATCTACATGAAATCCATTCCCATGAGCTATAGTTCACAGAAACAACCAAGAGCAACAGATCCGCTTCGTACCTTTATCTTTTGACACAAACGGTCATTAAAACACCTCACTGATTGACAAGCGTGATTATTTTAGCTTCCACATAACTAACTTCCCTTTCATGAGTAGCAACATTCTATCTTCTCCTGGTTATGGCGTTTTTGTTTCACATCTCATACGTTACGCTAGGAAATGTTCCAAATAAGAATTTTTCATCGTTAGAGCCAAATGGCTTGCAAGTAAGATACTAGTTATATTACATTACGGATGAAATCATCTTTGAATAAGAAGGGAGGGATCTCCAACAAGACCATGTTGCAGAACCAACAGCAAAACATCAAAACATCCGATGCGAAAACACAAAGACGAGCATACTAAGAGATAAAAAATAGACACATGACATATAAACATCAAACACAAAGACTACACATAAACCAAAGAGGCCAATTGGTAACTGGTGCCGACTTTGGACGGCAATTTGCCACACAAGTAGTAAATAGTGTGGTTATCCTCAGGCTGGATTACGTGCGCACAAACCTCTCATCTCTCCAGTTACCCAAAGGTCTCGAAGAACGTACAATTGTTGTGTAAATCAACTTCCTTACTGTCGGATGACCACACACAAGAAGACCGCAAAATGGAGAAGCTGAAGCAATACAGATGAATATGTAAATGGATATAAAGGGGGGGGGGTTACGTAATACAATCCGTGCTCTGCCGAAGCGAGCTCATGTATGTTATCACCCGAGGAGTCCGACTGACATTCAGAGAGTACAGGTGGTCGGGGCCCCTGTCTTCTCTGAAGAGGTTTGGACAGGGCCCGTCATGGAGTCTCGTCGTCCCAGTCAGTCAGAGTGCAAGTCTCAAGAATGCGCTGGTACAAGACTGTTGATTGGTCATGTACCAAGCTTAGTGTCCGTCTAGTGACATTACGATCATGTCCACGGTATAAAAGGTGTGGAGTTGCATTTGATAAGGCGACACATAGAGATAGTTCTACGGTTCCTGTAGGGATAGAATAAAAGCATATCAGATCTCCTTTTTCAAAATGATCAGTGACATTCTGGATTGTGGTTAAATGGCTGTCAACGTCACCAAACAAGAATTACTTGCCTGATGTGTACATCGATATGTACATGGAGACAATCACCAAATTTGACAAGTTTCCATTGAACTGTTTCGACGGGTGTTGCATGCAATATGGAGACGCTGACTCTCCCCGGGCTCCTGGTCTCACTTCGGAATGTTATCTATTCCGAGGTTCGCAACCGTTCCTATGGAAATCTTATGATTTTGTTTTGACTCCTCGACACTGAGACTGAATAACTGATAGGTACTTCTTTTAAACTAATGTTTGTTTACCTTGTATTGCAGTACATTATAGTACATTGCATTACAGTACGAAAGAGTCAGGCGGTATAGATAAAATTCTAGCTACTCTCGTCAGTACTTTGCAGCTTTTACTCAGCAATCGTTTTCGATTTGGTAGTAGTAGTTTTGAGGTTTTGCTGTGGGTGCTGTGTTGTTGGAGATATCCTCCTTTGTCTAGTATCATTTAAGACCATATCGATATCAGCATGGACCAGACATGCACGTTTCAGGTAGTAAGCCCTCGTCAGTGATCCTCAATCTAAAGAATGTAATATGATCAAAGAGTGTGAAAGTTGTAATGTACCGAAAGACGTGGCAGGATGGGTGGGATATGATGTTACAGGACCCACGTTTGAGACATTTCAAGAAATTTTGATGCTATAATTTTTTAAAATGCGTTGAAGTATCGATCAACCGTTGATCGAACTTGGCTTCATTGCCCTCTGGGACTCCTGGTCTACCAGCAGTGATAGTCAGTAGCGAACAACATGGTTAAGTTGGGATCATATGTCAGCTAGACAAGCAAATACGATCTTTAAGATGTTTCGTTAATGTTTGTTCTGTAATACGAATTCACTATTGACATGAATGGTTTTTGTGCTTAAAATAATGTATGTTTTAGTGTAAATTTGATGCACTGTATCAGTCCAGGAGAATACTAAAAATAGTAATATTACTTAAAACTGTAATATTACTGTTAATAATAATCCCTGAAATTATTAAAAACAGTAATGTTGCCAGCCTATATTACATATTTCTGTAATATAGACAAAGGAAAGTTTTAAATCCACTGGCACAGTTTATATCATACAATTCTTTCACTCAACAACAAATTCATTAAATATGAAAAAAAAATCTACTGAAAAGTGAAAATAATGTCCATTTGGAACCTATTTTTCACTTTTTCTTCTTTCTGAAATCACATTTTCTTCAAGTACATTGAGGAAAAAATTTTCCTTATGTTCTGAATAATTTTACAGTGTACATTTGAATGAGATACAACTCCTAATCATCCTCATTTCTCCCCGAATCCACTGGTATAAAAGCGAACTGACCATCTAAATAGTATTACTACTTCCAGTAATATAAAGAGATAAATTTCAAAGAAAGATAACTCCAATTTAATTTATATTATTGTTTATAGTAATATTACTGTTTCCAGTATTCTCTTGGACTGTGTATCTTTTGATAGTATTTTTCCACTGTTTAACACCCATCGCTCCATATTCTCTAAATCCAATTGTCATTTTTCACTATCCCATTGTCTGCAAATTTTATAGGCAGCATATCTAGGGATTTTTTTTTAATCAAAAGGAAGTTGAAATTGCAAGAAGGGCAAACTTGTTAATTTTTGGAATAAACATCAAAGAAGTACCTAACCGTTATTCAGTCTCAAAGTCGAGAAGACAAGGCAAAATCGTGAGAATTTCCATCGAAACGATTGCGAACCCCGGAATGTACAACATTTTGAAGTGAGACCAGATGCCCGGTTAGAATCAGCGTCTCCTGATTGCACGCAACACCCGTCGCGACAGCTCCATGGAAACCTGTCAAATTCGGTGATTGTATCGATATACATTTTAATGTACATATCAGGTATGTATGTGTTGTTTGGTGATGATGACAGCCATTCAATCACAATGTAGAATGTAACTGATCGTTCTGGAAAGGGGGATCTCATGTGCTTTTATATCATCCCTATAGCAACCGAAGAATATCCTCAATGATGATTTCAGTCATTGTGTAACATAACCCTGAAAAAGTAGCTTACTTGCTAGCCGTCTCGCTCTAATGATGAAATCGTCATATTTGGAACATGCCCCGGCATATCGTATCAGTTGAGAAACAAAATTACCATAAGCAGGAGAGGACGAAATGTTGCTACTCATTAAAGAGAATTTAGTTATGTGGAAGCTGAAATCGTTACGCTTGTCGTACAGTGAGGTGTTCAAATGGCTGTTTGCGTCGTAAGATAGAAGTATATCCAAGTACGAAGCGGATCTGTCGCTCTCTGTTGTTTCCTTGATCTCTAGTTCATGAGGATAGATTTCAAGTAGATATGGTCCTTAAATTTCGGATTATTGATGGATAACACGTCATCTATGGATCTGAAGGTAAAATTGAACTGAGATGCGAGGTGCTTTCGTCCAGTCGAGAGCAAGGTCTGAATGAAGTCAGCTTGGTATGAATATAAAAATAAGTCCGCAAGCAGTGGGGCGCAATTGGTACCCGATTGGGGATTCCGACTATCTGCTTGAATACGGTTCCTCTAAACACCACAAAAATGTTGTCAATCACAAACTCCAGCATCCGGATGATATCGTCTTCGGTATACTTTTTGTTTGAATCAGAGTGTTCCTTCATGTAATAAGTATTCTCACGCCCTATGACGAGGTATTTGTATCTCCTATTACCATTTTTTGACAGAAAGGTGTTGCGAATAATATTGGCAAGTCTGTCATTGAGTTTTTGGTGTGGGATGGTAGTGTAGAGAGTGGAGAAGTGGAAAGATTTTATGCTGGTTATATGATTGAAATTGGTAGCTTTTAAATTTTCCAACGTTCCTTAGAATTTTTAGGATCCACATCTGACTGATTCGATTTCCGGAATAAGTTGTCTCGCAGTATGTTTGAAGACTTTCCTTGATGTTAGTTAATATTTTCGTAAGCAAAATGGAAAGAGGTTTTGTGGAGCACCTGGATGAGCCGGTGATGAACCGGTGTAAGGATTGTTGTGCATTTTGGGAATCCAGTAGATATAAAGTAGTTCAAGATCAGAGTCATCGGTGTGAATACCGAAAGACTCAAGAACAGATTTGTGATAGTCAAGTATTTCGGATAAAGAGAAATTTGTCAGTGTGTATGTTCGATTTCCAGGTGCTGAATGTAACCCAAGTTCCCCTCTCATGCATTTGAAATAGTACGCCTTGCAAACGAAAGTAAAATTGCTTGCCGCTTTGTCAGCAGGAACGATGATATATTTTTCATGGAGATCAGAAAGTTCTTTGACAACAACAGGGTCATGAAAATTGACTAGTGTCTGTTGTTAACTGAATGCCGAAGACGCCCTATTCTTCTTTTAAGTAATTCTCCGATGGATTTCATCCATTAGGAGAGTGTGTCTAGTTCTGCGTCCTCTTTTTTTTTTGCCCACCGTCTGGCGTACTCCTCACATGCATTCATAATTATTCCAAAGTTTTCCCGCCATGTGAAGGAACGGGTTTTTCTGTACTTTGGACCTTTACTGAGAAAGTTCCTAAGTTTAATGTTACCGACGATATTAAGGTCACCAGTAACCACATGGACACATGGTTGGTAAATCAAATCAGAGGATGAACATGTGCATTGAAAGGTGGTGTACATCTAGACGTTTCAAATTTTGTTCATAATTAAATATTTTGGAAGCAACTGATTGTGTATATGTGTAGGAAATGCAAGGAGACTCCTGATATTTGAAATAAGGAGGGATTTTATCCTTAACAGAACTGTTATTTAGAATGTTGCTTAAAGGTAAAGAATCGATCCCCTTATTTGCAAATTTCATCTTAAGGATGACCAATACTTAAGGGATTCAAGGTCAAAAGCTAATTAAAACTGCTTAAATTGATCAATGTATCCTAAATGAAGAAATATACACCAAGAGTTCATCTCAATCCAGGTTTTTTATACATCCAATGGTCTAATGAACATAATGGTACCCAAACCACAAAAAGCGGAACGAACATTTCTAAAGATTTATGCCATATCAAATCAAAATTCGAAGCTTTGCAAGACTTCCTTGATAGTTAAACAAAAGAATTTTCAAAGAATTTTCACTTTTTACTAAATATCTTAATTCATTTTGGGCAAATATTTCATCATTATAGACAAGTTTCAGAAAATCCTTCGCCGTTTTGCCTTCATGTACCCCATAAATAATAACGCAAAAATACTCATCGGTACCATACAAATGGTACACAAAACAAAAAATCAAGGTCAAACCATGCATACATTGTTGTTGTTGTATTCTTTTCTGTAATATCAATTGATTGGTAAAGAAAATCTGATATGTATCCATGTAAATGGTAAAGATACAATGATATTCAATACCCCCCCCCCCCATTTTTCTTTCATAAAGATATGTTGTAACCTATAGGTTTTCACTGTTATTGGTTTGCTACCTTAATATCATATATCATAAAAAATTATGAATAATTTTACGCATTCAGGCAATTTCATTTTAATGACCTTGATCATTGAGCTTGATGACACTATAACGTGTATTGACAAACTCAAACGCATTCTGAGATATAAGACGACATGAAGCATAACATTCCCTTGCCTACCGTAGTCATAAGACCTTGGAACTTTTCATATTGTCTCACTCTGAAGATGTTCTTGACATTTTTTCTTTAAGTTTTCTTTGATTTTGACCTCTGAGCTTGATTTTCAACATTTGACCTTGAAAATCAATCAACTTTATCCAATCACCAAATCCATATAACAGTGGCAGAAAATTGATGACGTCATCCGACTATTAGTCCTTCTTAAGGAAGGGACGATTTTCACTGCTAACAAAAGTCTGTTTGACGGGATGTCCAGAATAATACTTTGGAGGCGATTTTCTGATGAATCGGTGTCGGTAAAATGTAAGATCATCAATGATTCGTATAAGTCATGCAATTTCTTTAAAGGAAGAGAGTACAACTTCGTACGAATATGATGTAGACCTAACTGTTGGTTGACAAATGGCAAAAGACCATCGAAAGATATATCATCTGGCCTGTTGTATTTTCTTATACCATGACTTCGACGTTGTCTTGTTGTTTGATCAAACAACCGCAATACATTTACCGACTGGCATCCAGGACTCGTAAAATTTCCTACTTTTTCAATATCGTCATTGCAACCATACGGGGCAGCTGTGCCCAATTGTCGAATCCAGTGATCTTCTCTTTTTCGTCTATACGGAGTAATGAGGTTCGGATTGTTAGTTGGATGATATATTTTTTCTAGGATACGGACCTTCAGAGACAAAATGGAGTGGTCAGGCAAGTTGAATATTTTATAAAGTACCTGATTTCCGTCATGATTTATTTGAAATCGATGCCCCGTCATCCAACTCCTCAGCTGTCCCTTGGTTTCTCGAATGTATTACACCTATAAATTATATAATCAAGCACAACATATGAAAAAGTTGTGCCCCACTCCTTGCTGACATTTTCATTTACACGTACGAAGCTGAATTCATTTAATCTTTGGTCTCTAAAGGGAAGAAGGGAAAAGATACTATTAGTAAGCGTCTGATTTGAACTTCACTTAGACATAGACGACGTGCTGTCCATCAATTATCCAAAATGCGCAGATTACCTGAGCAGTATCTATCCTTCGGAGCTTGAAGTCAAAAAACTACAGAGACAAATAATTCAGCATCCTATTTGGACATAATGTTGTCCTACGACACTGATGGTCACATGAACACCTCACTCTATGACAAACTTGACGACTTCAATTTCAGCATTACAAACTTTCCTTTTCGAAAGTAGCAACATCCCTTCATCGCCTGCTTATGGCGTGTTCATATCTTAGTTGATGCGCTATGCCAGAGAAAGTACCAAATATACGAATTTTGTTCTGAGAGCTAGGCGTCTTTCAGATGAGCTTCTCAGTCTTTTGTGACCGACTAACATCGTCACTGAGGAAGGTCTAAGGTCTATATGGGGGGACTCGTCATACACTATAATGTCCCACTCTCCAGAATGGTGTAAGATATTCTGTCATAGACCATTTGAACCATCCAACCAAAGTTTATACTCTATGTCTTCCGAAATGGAAGTAACCGGATGTGATAGTTCTTCCGAATTGAAGCGGCGGGTGTTGCATGCAAGCAGGAGATGCTTACTCTTCCTGGGCACCTGGTCTCACCCCCATATCGAGAGTTCGCTTCTTTTTATATGGTCGAGGTTTTTGTTTGTTTGCTTTGGTTCCGGTTTTATCCTAATTTTTTATGCCTACGGTTTTTGATTTTCTGAATTTATCGATTTTCTGCTGTATACAGGGATATGGTCATAATCCATATTTGTCATTACATATTACATTTGTACAATGTAACACAAACAGTGAATGCCTAGATTATGACAATGTAGCACAAACAGCGAATGCCTAAATTATCAGTTATCTTTACAACCATTTCTTGTCTTACACTTACCCAAATTCCTTTCTCAATTTATCATTTTCTCTCAACCCCGACGCCAAACCGCATAAAAGGATGTTTCCTTTATCCGTACCTCTATCATTATTCAATTGATTCATAATTCAATTTATGAAAAACAAAATCATCTATTACAAATATGGTCTGATTTCGATTAGAAATTAGATAAATATTATATTTAACAGTAGATGTATATATGGAAGAGAAAAGAGGGACATATACTGAATCAACCATTGGGTAGATTTTGACGGAAATATTTCTCAGCATTTTTATTCAAAGCTGGATTTTTTTCTCTGGGTCCCATGGGCTAGATTTTTTTTTTTCATTTTTTTGCTGGCGCTTTGGGTTAGAATATTCCTTCTGATAAAAATTCAAGCCAGATTGCAAAGTTTTCCTGCTCCCTCCTTCGGAATTAAAAGTCTGTTCATTACCCTTACATGTACAAAGAAAAAAGTGGGCACACAGATAATTTTATTCCTTAATGTCATAAAATTTGACTGTAGCAGTTATAAATAAAACAAATCGGACAGATGATGTCGCTGTTTCAGGATTTATCTATAACTTGTTCATTAGTGTATAGATTATATATGTATACTTAGATTGTAAGTGCCATACCGTTAGCTACTAATACAATCGTTTTATTTAACATTTTCAAGAATTCCATATTTTGAAAATAATGAACTACATGTATTGCTATACTACAGTAATATGAACATTTATTTTGTTAGACTTTGGACAGGGACAGCCCAGTCTAATCTAGAAAAACACAAATGATAGTTTCTAAGTATTAAGAGGGTATGCATTTATAGGAATTATAGGTAGAAGATGAGTAAGATTCTGACATTTGAATTTAAAACAATAAGAGATAATGTAACATGTGGCGATGCTAAACTAGCTGACGGTATGGTACATTAAAAATCTGTACATATCTCATACATAATAAATGGTGGAGATGGATGGCTAAAGGGGAGGAAGGAGGCCATTAAAAAAAAAAAAAAAAGTGGGGAGGGTCTCACTCATGATTTTCATTTTTTTCACAAAGAGTATAATATGTTAATCCATCTGATAAATTCATCTCCAAAGTTAAATCTGTTTAAACCGAAAACATTAATTCCAACTCTACACTGTCAAATTCCTTTTGAAAATCTAAACATAGCAGTATTCCATCAGTATTTGTTTTTTTCTGACATTTCAAAGATATCAAGTATAAGTCTAGTTTTCATAGCAATAAATCTTCCTTTAATAAATGCTGACTGATCTTTATTAAATCTTTTGAGATTATCGTCAGGGTTTTCTTTAACTCATTTGTGCCATGTGGAGCTCGTAAAAAAGTCCCCCGCGAGGGGTTTGACTATAAAAGTTTTGAATATTTTCCCTGACATGGTCGTCATAGCACTTTCTATATAGACGAATCCGCAAACAAAGCATATATAATTATGCCCCCCTTCGAAGAAGAGGGGACATATAGGTTTGCCGCTGTCAGTCGGTCGGTCTGTCGGTCGGTCCGCGACATCAGTTTCCGTTCAATATCTCTGGAATGGATTCACATATTGAAATGAAATTTTGTATACAGACACAACATACAAAAATCTAGGTCAAGTTCATATTTGGGTCCGATCAAAAAAAAATTGACAGAGTAATGCCCCTTGCATTTCGAAAAAAACCAAAATTTCAGGGTTTCCGTTCAATATCTCTTGAGTGGAGTTACATATTGAAATGAAATTTAACATACAGACACATCAAATGAAAATCCAGGTCAAGTTTGTATTAAGGTCCGATCAAAAAAATTTGACAGAGTTACGCCCCTTGCACTACGAAAAAAACCAAAATTTCGGGGTGTCTGTTCAATATCTCTTGAGTGGAGTTACATATTGAAATGAAATTTTGTATACAGACACATCAAATAAAAATCTAGGTCAAGTGTATATTTGGGTCCGATTAATAAAATTTTGACAGAGTTATGCCCCTTGAACCTCGAAAAAAAAAACCAAAATTTCAGGGTTTCCGTTCAATATCTTTTGAGTGGAGTTACATATTGAAATGAAATTTTGTATACGGATACATCAAATGACAATCTAGGTCAAGTTTTTATTTGGGTCCAATCAACAAAATTTTGACAGAGTAATGCCACTTGCACTTCGAAAAATACCAAAATTTCAGGGTTTTTTTCAATATCTCTTGAGTGGAGTTACGTATTGAAATAGAATTTTGAATACAGACACATCAAATGAAAATCTAGGGCAAGTTTATATTTGGGTCCGATTAATAAAATTTTGACAGAGCTATGCCCCTTGCACTTCGAAAAATACCAAAATTTCAAGGTTTCCGTTCAATATCTCTTGAATGGAGTTACATATTGAAATGAAATTTAATATACAGACACATCAAATGAACATCCAATTCAAATTTGTATTAAGGTCCGATCAAAAAAAAATTGACAGAGTTATGCCCCTTGCATTTCGAAAAATACCAAAATTTCAGGGTTTTTGTTCAATATCTCTTGAGTGGAGTTACATATTGAAATGAAATTTTGTATACAGACACATCAAATGACAATCTAGGTCAAGTGTTTAATTTGGGTCCAATCAACAAAATTTTGACAGAGTAATGCCCCTTGCACTTCGAAAAATACCAAAATTTCAGGGTCTCCGTTCAATATCTCTTGAGTGGAGTTACATATTGAGATGAAATTTAATATACAGACACATCAAATGAAAATCCAGGTCAAGTTTGTATCAAGGTCCGATAAAAAAAAAATTGACAGAGTTACGCCTCTTGCACTTCGAAAAATACCAAATTTCAGGGTTTTTGTTCAATATCTCTTGAGTTGAGTTACATATTGAAATGAAATTTTGTATACAGACACATCAAATTAAAAATCTAGGGCAAGTGTATATTTGGGTCCGATTAATAAAATTTTGACAGAGTTATGCCCCTTGCACTTCGAAAAAAACCAAAATTTCAGGGTTTCCGTTCAGTCGTTCAATATCTCTTGAGTGGAGTTACATATTGAAATGAAATTTTGTATACGGATGCATCAAATGACAATCTAGGTCAAGTGTTTAATTTTGGTCCAATCAAGAAAATTTTGACAGAGTAATGCCCCTTGCACTTCGAAAAATACCAAAATTTCAGGGTTTTCGTTCAATATCTCTTGAGTGGAGTTACATATTGAGATGAAATTTAATATACAGACACATCAAATGAAAATCCAGGTCAAGTTTGTAATAAGGTCCGATCAAAAAAAAATGACAGAGTTACGCCCCTTGCACTTGCACCTCTAGCTTGGTAGGGGTCCGTCGATGCTCAATTTGATGCTTTATTGTGAGTGGTTTTGAGATTATCGTCAGGATCTTCTTTAATTCATTTATTTATGATCTTGTCAATAACATTTTGTATTCTTCTAAATAAGAAAAATGCAAGAATTTTAAAGTCGTAATTAGTTAGGCTTATTGGTCTATAATTTCCTAAACGTTTTTTTCTCCTTTCTTATGAATGAGTGATACAATAGATAGTCTTTTGCTATATGAAAGTTCACCAGATTCATAGCTTCATATAAGACATCTTTAATATCATTCCAGAAAACCTTGTTAAACTCTATTGGTAAAACATTAGAGCCTGGACTCTTATTATTTCTCATTACATGTGATACCTTTAGTACATTCAAACGATGTAGGCAGTGCATTGCACAATTTCTTTTCCTCTTCATTGATAGTTACAAGAATTTGAGTATTATCTAAGTATTGCATTTTATGTGATTTATTCATATCATTTCAAATGTGATTCTGTACATATCCCTTCTTCATCTTCACACACTGAATGTATAATTTATTTTACCTTTGAACAATAATCCAAATGTAACAGTAATGTTGTATTTAATTTCCAGAATCCACTAACCCTGACGTTATCTATTGGTTTAAATGTTGCTATCAGGGCTCGATGATCTGATAGTCTTTTATAATCTACATTCGGTGCATTTAGACACACCACATTTAAGAAATAAGGGTTCAAACTTTAAGTTTATGAACAAAAATAAAGTCAATTCGACTCTTAGGTTAATCAATACCATCACACCATGTGTTTCCCAGAGATCAGTAAGGTCATGTCAAATTAAAATATCTTTCAATATGTTCTATCTGCATGTCTGGTCCATGCTGAAAATTCATCTATTCTTAAAATGATGCTATTGAATTGAAGACGTTTAACATTGATATCCAACTTTTACAAAATTGAAATCATCACATAAAATTAGGTTACATAAATTGTCAGCATGTTGAAGAACCCAATTTTTTAAACTTTTAAAAAATGTTGTTCTCTTTTGAACATTTTTTGGGGCATACATATCAACAAGAGTATAAGTTGTCTCCTTATATATAAAATCAACCAATATTTTCCTACCATTAATAAATTTATGTGTGTTGACTATTTTTACATATAATTTTTTCCTAAATAGTATAGTTACTCCTCTACGAAATACATAGTCGGAAATGAATGTATTGAAATACCCTGTCATCTTGAGTCGTAAATATGTTGCTGTGACTCAACAGAATGCGTTTCCTGTAGACAAATATTATCTTTTTTGTCGCATGTAAATAATCAGACAAGGTAACCCTTTTCTATATAAACCCCAAGCATTCAGGGAAACCAAATTTAGTTCATTTGACAGTTTTAATAAAGTTCTTATTTGTCGAATGTTTATTTACATATGCTTTAAAACCATATTACTCACAAAGTGTCAGGCCGGTTCGTTTTCGACCCGCATTTCACTCCTGCCTTCATTCTTTCGTCCTCCCGATCTAGCACCTTTTACAAAAATGCCTAAACCTTGCTGTCTCTCACTTCCGCCTCTCGTGCGTTTTCTGTATTTTAGGGCGACGCGTTTGATTAGTTCTCCCATGTTGTTACTTCCGGTTTCGTTTGAAGCGTACCTTAAACGTCGATTCCAGTGCCCCAAAAATTCTAATATGTAGCCTCTGCAAACAGCTACTTTACTGACGATTTTTCGAGTTTTTCGTCACACTGTTCTGCTTTCAGGTAATACAATTCCCCCATGATCTTTACCCGATTTCCTGTCAAGTCGACGGATCCTACCACGACATATCCTATTCGTCTAGCATCAAGTGCAGTATTTGCCGTGCGAATTTTGTCGGCCGCAATGATATCCCCGCATCTCATCACCTTAGCCAACTAGAAGGCATGGTCAAGGGTGCTGTGGTTCTCCCCGTATGCTTTCAGATCATGCACATAGAAATTCGACAAGGGGCTATCCTTTCCTTGAAAAGCAGTGACACATTTGTTCTTTTCGTAATTTTCGGAACCAGGATCGTGATCGGTTTTCCGACAAACTTTGCAGCATTTCTCTTTCTAACAGTCTGAGAAATGTTGTGTTTCCACGTATGCATTGCACTGCTTCTTTGGTATATTTGGCGGCTGCCCCTCTTGGTAAATTCTACATCTTAGCCCTGCACAATAATTTTGAATGCCCGTATCTCTGTAACGGGGGAGGTATCGGATTTTATACTTGGTACACCAATAAATAACCATAACATGGAACAATCAATGTTAAGATATATACTGAACAAAAAAAGTTATGTCCTTCTTTTTTGTATTGGTTTTACATGACTCGTGAAAACAAATTTTATTCAGAGGAGGTATCCTCGAAAAATAATATTCTAAATTAAATGTTAAATGGTATATCAATTAATTGCCCGATTCTGACAACGATCTTAATAAATTGATGTAAATGTGACGTCATAATCAAGGTTAAAACCAAAGGGGTTTCACCTGTTTGATCCTCTCTGGTAAGGGTGGTTCTAAATCCAAAAGAATTTTATTTAACAAATCGGTATCTGCACACTCTTAGAAACACTTTCAATGTGCTTTTGGTATTTGACATAGCGCATGGCTGAATGTGGACCTCCGGTGTCATTTAAGCTTAAATTTCTTGAATTACAAGCCATTTGACTGATTTATGGATAATCGATATCACAATCTTTTCCGTTTTTCAATGGAGAAATCTCCTGTGCTTATTTATACACTCTCTTCTTTCGAAAGCAATCAACCAGAACGAAGAAAGAGAGAAATGTTCCTTACAAGGTGAACACGCTTTATTTCGTCACGCTTCATTGCGTTCAATGTCTGAGTGATAAAAAGAAAATTTTGGAGTGTTTATTGACTAAGTTTTACTGTTTCGAGGGTTACAACGATTCAGCTGCACAAGTGGTGACCTTTCATTTTTAGGGACATAACTTTTTTTGTTCACATTAGATATAATATATTAATATATTTTATATCAATTCCTTTACCACTCGAGGTCGGAATGTGCTGCTTTAAAAGAAAGTTAGGTGCTAACGTAAATCTGTTTATTTTTGCTGAAGAATAATTAAAACGATTTCCCTTGCATGAATTATTTGCAAAAAAAAAATCTGTGTTTTGAAATACATCCACAGGATCAAAATGCTTCCGATATATTGATTCAGAAGACAAATTCGTGCACATGTATGTGTAGCTTTTCACTTGACCTGTGTAATGCCTTGTCCTTCCTATTGGACAATGTTTATACTAGATTTGGTGAGTATCTATACAAGCAGGTCGTAGGAATTCCTTTGGGTACTAACTGTGCGCCTCTTGTTGCAGATTTATTTTTATACACTTATGAAAAAGAATTTATCCAAAATCTTCAAAAGCAAAGAGAATTTGATGATCTGAAATGTTTCAATAATACTTCTAGGTATCTGGATGATATTCTGACCATTGACAATCCTGCTTTTGAATTAAATTTATCTACAAGAATTAACACTTAACAAGGCATACGTTACAAATACAGAAACACCGTTTTTGGACCTAATAATCAAAATTGTAAACGAAAAGATTCATACAAGTGTATATGACAAAAGGGATGATTTTGGATTCAACATAGTAAATTTCCCCTGGCTTGACGGTGATGTTCCAAGATTATCGTCATACGGCATTTACATATCACAGCTCATCCGGTACGCTAGAGCATGTACTGATATTTTGGATTTTCACAGTAGAAATTTACAAATTACCAAAAAACTTTAAGGACAAGGTTTCCGCTTTCATAAACTAGTTAAGACTTTCTGGAAATTTTACAAAAATTACAGTCAACTTATTTTAAATTTCGGATCTATACACGCAACAGAGTACATTACTTTGGGTATTACACAGCCTGTCTTTTATGGTAATATGATAAACAAAATTAGAAGGATCAAAGGTAAGCAGCATAACCATCGAAAATGCGTCAGAATCATCAAACGCCTTTTATACCGTTGATATGATCCTAATGTCACCAGACGGACACTAGACTTGGTACTTAACAAATCTACAGTCTTGTACAAGCGCATCCTTGAGACTTGCACTCTGACTGACTGTGACAACGGGACTCCATGACGGGCCCTGTCCAAACCTCTTTAGATAAGACAGGGCCACGACCTCCTGTCCTCTCTGAATGTCAGTCGGACATTTCGTCGGACTCTTCGGGTGATTACATACATGAGCTCGCTACAGCCGGCAGAGCACGGACTGTATTACGCATGTCCTCTTTTTATATCCAATTTCATTTTCATCTGTGTTTCTGGGGCATCTACGTTTCGCTTACAGTGAGGACGTTCTTTTACATCACAATTGTACGTTCTTCGAGACCTCTGGGTAATTGGAGAAGTGAGAGGGTTGTGCGCACGTAATCCAGGATAACCACACTATTTGCTACTTGCGTGACAAATGGCCGTCCGAAGTCGGCACCGGTTGCCCATTCGTCTCGTCGGTTTATGTGTAGCCTTTTATGTTTGATGATTACATGTCGTGTGTCTCTTTTCTGTCTCGTGCTGTACTCGTCTTTTATGATTTTGCATCGGGTGTTTTGGTGTTTTGTTGTTGATGCTGCAACGGGGTCTTGTTGGAGATCTCCTCCCTTCTTGAAGTCACTTTATCATGAAATTCGCTTCTTGGGGAGGGATGCATCATCTCAGAATAAACAATTGAACCTTTTCAAATATAAATAAAGATAAGATATCACGTACGTATACATGAACAATATGATAGTAGTAAGGATTTTCATAATAAGAATTAATAAATCAATTAGGTCAAGGTTCCGCGTTCATACACAAGTAAGACTTTTTTTGAAATTTTACTGTTATCATCTTTAAAAAATTCGGACATAAGCACGGAACAGATGGTATAACTTGGAGAAGTAAACAAGCATCGTTTTAGTGTGATATAATAAAAAAAGTTAAAAAGTTATTCATAAATATCAAAGGTAGACGGCATAATCATCAAAAATTCTTCGATTATACCGTAGACATGATCCTTATGTCTCAAGAAGGACTGACCAATCTACAGCCATGTATTTCCCAGATGTGATCAGGGACAAGGTAATACAACCCGAGTGTTTTAAAAGGATTTGGTTGTACCATAACGAAGCTTGCCGAGTCGTGGACAAAAGAATATCCGAGACACGAGGGTTGGTATTTCCGTGTCTCTGATAACATCTAGGGATTGATTATTTTTCTCTCACTGGCTTAAATATGAGGTTATATGTATTGTTTTTCATATTTTGATCGGCTAACACAGCAACCATGTATGGCGTCACAATGACGTTACAGTTAAAACACTTCCGGAATAAGCTTATCTCACCCTGCAGAGTGAGACAACATTTTTACTGACACTTAATTTCCTGGAAAAATCAGTCTTAAGTGAGAGAAAACTTGCTTTGCGCGAGCTCGCTACAGCCGGCAGGGCATGAACTGTACCACTCACACATCCATTTATATATTTATCTGTGTTGCCTGGGCCCCTGCGTTTTGCTGTCTTGTTTTTGTGGTCATATAAACGTGAGGAGACATCTATCAGGCAGGAGGTTATTAAACACGAATGTTTTCCGTTCGTCGAGACCTTTCGTTAAAGGAATAAAAGTTGGTGGGTTGTGCGCATGTAATTAGGATAACTGTACACAAATTGCTACATCCTTGGGAGGTTGCCGTCACAAGTCAGTACCGATTGTCTATTGGTCTCGTTAGTTTAGGTGTAGTCTTTTGTGTTTCATGTTTGTATGTCCTATGTCTCTTTTACATCTCTTAGTGTGCTTATCCACTCTGTTTCTGGTGATATTAGGATCATATCCACGGTATAAAAAGCGTTTGATGATTATGTCGCATTTTCGATGGTTATGCTGTATACCTTTGATCCTTTTAATTTTGTTTATTATGTCACTATAAAAGGCAGGTTGAGCGATTAAAAAAAAATTGAACAATTGAAATAATCAAATTTTCTTTGCTTTTAAAGATTGTTGATAAATTATTTTTTATAACTGTTTAAGAATAAAATTTGCAGGCCATTTAGTAACAATAAAAATCCATCTGACACGAATGGGAATTTTATCCTTTTCTGATTGGAAAACGGCCGGTGAAACGCTCAAGCAGTATGTCTACCTAGGATGACGTCATCGCGGGTATATATAAGATTCCAATAGTTCGTCAAATGCTAAAAATAGAACGGTGGGCGTTGCCGTTCCAGGAGAGGTCATCCGAGGTAGAGTTTAGATTCCAACAGCTCTCCATGTGTTAAATGTTATCGTCTTCAAATCCAATAGCATCATTTAAGAACGGATAAATTTACAGCATGTACCAGACATGCACGTTTCGGGTATTTAACCCTCGTCAGTGAACCTCAGTCTGAAGAATGTAATAAGGCCAAAGAGTGTAAAAACTATAATGTCTAAAAATGTACCGAAAAACGTAGCAGAAAGGGTGGGATATGATGCTACAGGACCACATTTTAGAAATTTCATGATTGTTCGATAACAGAGATTTTCTAATGCGTTGAAGAGACAGACGATCAACCGAAGTTGATCGAACTTGGCTACATATACCCTCGGGGACTTCTGGTCCACCCGCAGTGACACGCACCATGGCCAAGTGGTTCAAATGTTAAACGTCTTCAAATTCAATAGATGAATTTACAGTTTTGACCAGACATGCATGTTTTCGTTTTGGGTACGTAACCCTCGTCAGTGATCCTCAGTCTATACAACGCAATATGGCCAAAGAGTGTGAAAACAATTATGTCGAAAAATGTACCGAAAAACGTAGCAGGTAGGGTGAGATATGATGCTACATGACCAACGTTTTAGAAATTTCATGATTGTTTGATAACAGAAATTTTCGAATGCGTTGAAGAGACAGACGATCAACCGAAGTTGGTCGAACTTGGCTACATGTGCCCTCGGGGACTCTTGGTCCACCAGCAGTGACACTCACCAAGTGGTTCAAATGTTAATGCGTTGAAGAGACAGACGATCAATCGAAGTTGATCGAACTTGGCTAAATAGACCAGAGAAGATGTTTATACATGTGGTCTGAGAGTAATGTTTAATTGATTAATATAGACGATTTTGAAACTTCATGTAGTGAAATAGCTATTTTACTTTTACCTCGGTAAATGCAATGCTTTAGCTCTTTTCGAAAACAATATTCACTTCGCATTTCTGGCTCGGTAAATATTGTCTTCTCGGGGAGCTTAAATATTGTATTTACCGAGGTAAATGTAAATAATTGTATAATTTTACCTACATGAAGAGATTTTTACCAAATTTTATATAATTGTTTTCTAAGAGGAAGGACATGGAATTTTACATGTTAAGATACTTGCACTTCAAAAACGTCTCTGATATTTATATCTAAATTACTAATCATCCATATTATTAAAATGATTCTAATAAAATTTCAGGCGTCCAAGAAATGACAATTGAAGAACATAGGTACCATATAAGATGTCGGATGAGAGAAAGATGACAAGAATAGAGGAGACGTTTGTGACCGAAATTGAACACTAATGAAATAAAAAGAAAATGAACTCGAGTCTAATATGGGTTACCATTTTAAATATACTTTTCATCAATTTCAAAATCAAATATTTTAATGGCTTGCAAGCAATGGCATACTTAACATAATAAAAATACAAATATTGTAAAAACCTTTCGTTTTGTATCTTAATAGAATTTCATCCTTTATATTTTTGATTCAGGTTTTACTCTAACAGTAAGGAGGGGATCGCCAACAATTCATGGGTACAGTACCTCGGCAAAACACCTAAACAACCCACGCGAAATCACAGAGTTGGCAAGAGACGCAAAAGGGACAAGGACAAAGATCAAACAAGAGACATCAATACAAAAGACGACAAATAAGCAAACGAGACCAATTGGCAACCGATGTCGACTTAGAACGGCCATCTGCTTCTCCAGTAGTAAATGATGTGGTTATCCGTATTTTGTTCGCACAACCCTCCTTCTTTTCCATTTTCTTAAAGATATCGAACAACAACAAAAAAGTGGTCCAAAATAACCTCCGGTTCCTTGTCTCTTTTTTTTGTCTCTTTCTATGCGTGTCTGCTCTGTGTTTTGCATTGCTCGTATATGGGACTGCTACCGAGTATTGTTGGAGACCCCCTACTTTCTTTCCTAACTGTAAGATGCCCATACAACAAGACAGCGTAACGCAGGGGTCCGAGCAACACACATTTTGATTTTTTCAAATGGATATAAGAGTAGAGGTTATGATCATATCGAAATCGGAGACAGATTTAAAACTATTATTATGACCATAAGTATCTAATTGTAATTAAATAGATTCGTTTGAACTAAAACGAGGATTCTGCGTAGACGAGCTTAATGTTCTTAAATGATGCTATTCAATTTGAAGATGTTTACAATTATATTTTGAGTATCATCATTAAATGGTGCAGTCATATGAATTTTGCAATCTAATACAACTTAAATCGTCCTTTTCAGTGACAAACTTTGACAATGACCAAATCCCAATACAGACACAATGTACATAGTACAGAATCGATAATTCATAAAATCATAAACCGAGGGCATACAAAATCATAACAAAAGAAGAACCAAAGTAAACAATCAAAAACTTCTACCACATGAAAAGAAGCGAACTCCCAATATATGAATGAAAACCAGTTGCCGAGGAAGAGTCAGTATCTCCTGCTTGCGCATATAACCTTTTATAGTATTTTATATTTTTCCTATTCAGTAATTAAGCTAACAGAATCGATAGAAGATGAGATACAACACCCAAGATCAACACGATCTTTATTCATGGGCATATACATGTACATGTAAATGTAACAAGAAATAGAAATAGAAAAACAAAAGAAATATAAAGAGGAAATTCACAACAGCGAAAACATCTCTCTAACGACAACAGAAAAAGGAGACAAACAAACACAGACTTCACTTTACAACAGCATAAAAATATGGAGGACAACGATATCTTATGAAAATACTCATAAGAGTTCAGTTAAAGAATGTAGTTTATTGTAAATGGCGCTGTTAAATACAAAAGATGTCAGATGAAAAGAAGTGGAGAAAAATAAAAATATGGTCATTGAATCAGAATATAGGATGCGGAAACTGCAAAATATAATCCTATTAAATGGAATGAATATTCCAAAAAAGTATGAAAGTTACTATGTCGAAAAAGCGTATCGAAAGACGTAGCAGGATGGATGGGATATGATGCTACAGGACCCACTTTTTAGAAATTTCCAGAAATTTTGATAACAGAAATTTAGAATGCGTTGAAGAAACGATCAACCGAAATTGATCGAACTTGGCTACATGTGCCCTCGGGGACTCCTGGTCCACCAACAGTGACACTCACCAAGTGGTATAAATGTAAACGTCTTCAAGTTGAATAGCATCATTTAAGAACAGATAAATTGGCAACGTGGACCAGACATGCACGTTTCGGATACTTAACCCTCGTCAGTGATCCTCAAATCTAAACAATGTAATATGCCAAAAAAGTATGAAAGTTACTATGTCGAAAAAGCGTATCGAAAGACGTAGCAGGATGGATGGGATATGATGCTACAGGACCCACTTTTTAGAAATTTCAAGAAATTTTGATAACAGAAATTTAGAATGCGTTGAAGAAACGATCAACCGAAATCGATCGAACTTGTGTCCTCGGGGACTCCTGGTCCACCAGCAGTGACGTTCACCAAGTGGTTTAAATGTAAACGTCTTCAAATTGAATAGCATCATAATTCAGGAAATCATAAACCAAAGGCAGGTTCATACGGATGCCTACCATACCAACAGTACTTAACGAACATAGACAATACGTCCACAACAATGAAAAGTATTGGGTTAACATTCTGCAAAGAAGCATAAGTGAATCACAAATTGAGATACCCGGGTACCCCGGGAAGAGTAAGCATAAAAGACCTTTAACACAGAATGATGTCTTTGTTGTTTGAACTTGCTCTTGAGTAACAGTTTCATCCAATAAAGAATGTTATCATGAATAGGTTTTAAAAGAGCTGTCGTTTTATAAAAAGGAGAAAACTACCCTAAAGTTGCCTACTGAATAAACTCCTACTTACTTCATTGATTAATATGTTCTTCATTTATTAACATGATGCAATCCAATGTTTTCGTTTCCAAACGGATGTTTATATTGATTTTGCTTTGTCACAAGGATTTTCTACAATTTCTGATTCTTTTAAATTTGCGACAGAATTAAGATGAGACACATGGTTTGAAATACAATGAATATTTTTCTGTTTTCAATGTTTCAAAATAGGTTTTTAAAAATCCAGAAAATTGTGACAAGTTATCTTGAACATGGCACATTTCTTAAAATATAGAGGCTTATATTAATTCATTTTCAGCTGTCAGATATTTATTACTAAAGTTTCTTATATATGATGTTTTTGCTATTTCGGAAAATTGCCATTTCATCGATAAAAATCGAAATTAAAGGAGTTTAACATCTTAGCACAATCCCTCCAATGCTATTTTGAACATTGATTGTATTTGGATATGCTACTGAATCGACCCTACAGGAAACTTTGGAGCCACGCACTCTTTGTAATGTAAATGTACAAATCTTATTTCAAACAATTTCAAAAAATTAAAGAGGGCGCTACTGATTTTTGGTGGCAATATAGGAATGAGAACCTGTTGCCGAGGAAGAGTCAGTATCTCCTGCTTGCGCATACAACCTTTTATAGTATTGAAATATGGCCAAAATCTGTGAAAATTATGTCCTAAATATACCGAAAGACGTAGCAAGATGGCTTGGATATGATGCTGCAGGACCCAGGTTTCAGAAATTTGAGGAAATTTTGTAAACAGAAATTTTCAAATTCGTTTGAAGGAACGATCGACCGAAATTGATCGAACTTGGCTACATGTGCCCTCGGGGACACTTGGTCCACCAGCAGTGACACTCACCAAGTGGTACAAATTATAACGTCTTCAAATTCATTAGCTAGAAGCATTACTGATGAGAATTTATTATTCGAAACACGTGTCTGGTGCATGGAAATCGGGTTTGAATTTTCTTCAAGAAGGTATAGAGAATGAACCCTTCGATATTATTATTAAAAACACTTATTTCACGTTGCAGTGTGGGGCAGTTAAAATTGTTCCCCGTGAGCTGATGTTTGTCAAGTGTATTAATTACTTCTTTCCAGTTCTTTCACCTGAAAGAAGCTTTGTTTCGGCCCTTTATCAATTTGACATCATATATAATTTTTTTGCTATTTCGGAAAATTGCCATCTTAGCACCATCCCTCCAATGCTATTTTGAACATAGATTTTATTTGGATTTGCTACTGAATCGACCATACAGTAAATTAGGAGCCGCGAAGGTAAAGAGTTGGAACCCTTCGACATTATCGTAAAATTGCACAATGCATAAATTTCACTCCGAGACTTAAATAATGATAGAATTTGATATCTAAGTAGCAGTGACAAAAGAAACACTCGTGCGCGAGTCCAGAGCAAAAAACAAAAACAACAACAACAACAACAAAACACAAACACACACAAAATAACCTTGAAGTGACACACTTTGCACTTATTCAACAAACAAGGTACTAAATACAAACTGAATTTAAACAATTTGGATTGCACTTAACCCAAATTCATCACGGTAGCATATCACGTGAAAGGCAAATAATATGTAGCCCGGGAATTCCCTCTGATTAAACAAGTGATTACTGTCTAAATCTACTTTATATGTATTTTATTTTAGGTCTATCATACGAGTATCATTATCATTTATATGATGGCAATCTATTCTGGTCAAGAATAGAATTATATTCATAGAACACTTCAACAGAAAATGTTTTTATTTACGTGCACCATATCATAACATGTAAACAAAATAAATAAAAATCTGTTGAAATGTTCTCTGAATATACCCCTTATCTTGACAAGAAAAGATTACCAGCACATAGTTGATAGTGATGCTCATATGATAGGCTTAAAATAGTTTCATATAAAGTAGATTTAGACGTATTTACCATATTTAAGCGAAGGGGATTCCCGGGCTTGAGATTATTTGCATACCACGTGATACACTACTGCGTTCATATCACCGTTTGAAACCTTTCCCGTTTGAATACTACAATCATCTTTAATAATGTGCAGAACATACTTATACACAGAATGATTACATGGAAGTATTAAGTCAAAGTATTATATAATTATGAATTTAAAAAATGTGGGAAATCCCATGTATTTTGCCTAGAGATATCAACTATTTCTGTCAATTAAGGAGGGTTTGAACACCAAGATGGCGGCGGCACTATTTGTTTTCTCGCTTCCTGGGAAAAGTACAGTCTTAAATCCCTAAAAACAATTGATACTCTGATTGATGTAACAAGTATTAACAAAGGTCAGCTTTCAAATAACATTAAGTCCCTGTATGAAAAAAGAATGTTTGATGAACTTAATCGAATAAGAATAAGCAATACAGGAAAATTAACTTTTTACAGTACTATATTAGAAAGATTTGAATTGCAAAAATACTTAACATTTTCTATTAATCCTAATAGTCTAGGTGCCATTCATAAAACCCAAAAATTTGTTACGCACAAAATGTTTTTGCATGAAAGTGTTTTCAATACCCTCTTATTTGATAAGCCGGCGGATGCCAGAGTCGGCGGATGCCACTCTGGCATCCTTGGGCATTTCGAAATTTTGGGGTGAAATGAAATTTTTCGAAGAAAAACCGTTTAAAATAGGAAAAAATCAATTACTTTTTCCATGCTGCAGCTAGATCAACAAATTGGTACCAAAAGAACGACAATTTAATTGTCTTTAAGTTTCAAGCTCAATTTACCAATTTATTTGTCAATAAAATGTGGAAAACTATGGATTTTCGATGAAAAATCATTGAAAATTGGGAAAATACAATATCTTTTTTTATTCTGTAGCTAAATAAACAATTTTGGTACCAAACGCACAATAAATTAATTGCCTTTCATTTTAAATAGTACATAAGTCAGATTCACAATTTGCTGGCACGAAAAATTGGGAAAAACAACTACTCTTGGATGAAAAATCGCTGAAAATTTGCAAAATGCAATTACTTTTTTCAAACTGTAGTTAGTATAAGGTACAGCAATTATGGTACCAAAAGAACATTTTTTATTGTCTTTTGTTCTGAATTCGTATAAGCATCTTGCTCGTAAATAAATTGGGAGAAGACCTTTGAGAGAGAAAACTTTGACTTTTGAAGGTTTTTTTCCATACAAAGTTGGAAAAATGCAATACAGAAGAGCTAGAACAAAGATATGTGTATTCCAGACAACATTTTTAAAAACATTTTACTGGTACATGGAGTCTTGTAGCAAGCTTTTGAAAGACATGGGTGAAATTAGAGACATTGTTCAAAAGGAAGCGGCTACTGTCTATGATACATAACGTGCATGTCTGGTCCACGCTTTTATTTAATCTGCTTTTGAATGATGCTAATGAATTTGAAGACGTTTAACATTTGTACCACTTGGTGAGTGTCACTGCTGGTGGACCAGGAATCCCCGAGGGCACATGTAGCCAAGTTCGATCAATTTCGGTTGGTCTTTTCTTCAAACACATTCGAAAATTTCTGTTTACAAAATTGTCAAAAATGTCTGAAACCTGGGTCCTGTAGCATAATATCCCAGTCATATTGCTACGTCTTTCGGTATGTTTTGGACATAATTATCACACAATTTGGTCATATTTCATTGTTTGGATTGAGGATCACTGACGAGGGTTAAATACCCGAAACGTGCATGTCTTGTCCACGCTGTTAATTAATCTGATTTTAAATGATACTAATGCATTTGAAGACTTTTAACATAAAAGATTTCTGCCAGGGTTGTGTAGTTGTTTTCAATTATTGAGGTGGATCTTAAAAACCTGCTTATTCGTGACATTGTTCTATAGTCCCTACGTTAATGTTGAAAAGATGACTTCAGTTTTGCAAATTCGAAATATGTTCTTAAAATAAGCTCCAGGTTATCCATTCGACAAGAATGCCTAGGAGCAAGCTGATGATCGATTGATGTATGCAGGACTCTGGTGTATCAACTGACCATTAAATGGCAGAATTGATACCTTGATTGTTTCTGGTCGTATATTTCTAAAAAAAAACATTAAACACTTCAGATGTTCAATAATAAGCGTTCCAACTATTTAGAGGATATTCTGTCATAGACCATTTGAACCATCCAACGAATATTGTAATCTATGTCTTCCGAAATGGAAGTAACCGGATGTGACAGTTCTACCGAATTGAAGCGGCGGGTGTTGCATGCAAAGAGGAGATGCTAACTCTTCATGGACACCTGGTCTCACTCCCATATCGGGAGTTCGCTTCTTTTCACATGGTTGAGGTTTTCCTTTTTTGCTTTGGTTCCTGTTTTATCCAGATTTTGTATGCCTTCGGTCTATGATTTTCTGAATTATCTATTTTGTGCTGTATACAGGGATATGGTCATTATCCATATTTGTCATTTCAATTAAAGTGACTTCATGGCACAGCCAAAATCCTCTCCAGCAGCGCCCCTAGCCCTTTTTTCTGAACTTAAAATTGCTATCTCTTTGCAGAGAGCAAATTTAAATGATATTCAATTGACCCCTACTAACCACATAAAAGATAAAAGGGTGCAACGATAACATCAGTACTATAGGAAACTTAACAAGTCCCGGTTGTCAATCGGTAAATGTGACTAGCTTATTCAACAGATCACAAAGAAGACCTCGAAGTCATGGCATTCGAAAATATAATAGGCCTGAGATACATAGTTTCTCCTTCGATGACTTGGTTCCATTTTTGAATGAGCCTCTAGGCCTGCATTATATTCGTACCAAATTATACTCTGTTCCTTTACGGAAGTTACACGAAATCTACGATTATACGAAGGATCTCGCATATACCGATACACGTTTCCCAGAATACAGACTACAAGGAGTCATCTTGGACATTTCTACTTTTCGTTTATTTCAAGCAGTTAGATCAGATAAATCAGAGGAGAAAACAAACCGCCCTTTTATTAAAGTAAGAATTGCAAACAAAGGTATTGATAACTTGAATCTTGGTCAAATTTTGAATCACAAAAATGTCACAGAAAAAATCCCACCATATTTCAAAAGAAAAGAAACTCCTTGTATTTCCTATAGCCACACATTAACAGTTGCAATCTAAAATTTACAATTACAAACGATTCCTGCAGTGTATTGATTTCCCTGCGAATGTTCTTCATCGGATTTCAACTACTCTCCTTGTGGACACGTTATTACTTGTGACCTTAGTATAGTCAAGAACGACAAGTTGAGAGAATTGCTTAAAAAGGGTCCCAAATACAGAGAAAGTATGTCCTTTACATGGAACCAAAATGTCAAAATTATTATGGACTCTTGTGAGGAATATGCAAGACGTTGGGCAAAGAAAGAGGATGTACAGCTCGACACCCTTTCCGAATGGATAAAATCAATCAGAGGGTTACTTTTATCTATAATTAACCGATTAAAATCAACTGTGAACACCAGATTCGTGTCTATATTTAAAGACCCTGATGTTATCACAGAACTTACCTACCTCCAAGAACATTATGTCATCACACCAGCGGACAAAGCCTCAAATAATTACACATTTACTTGCAAAAAGTACTATTTCGACAGTCTAGTTAAAGAGTTGGGTTTAAATTCGACACCTGGAAATCCCACTTACACCCCAACAAACCTTTCTGCCTCTGAAATAATAGATAACCACAAATCAGCTCTTGCTTCCTTTGGCTTCGACACTACCAATTTAGATTTAGATTTACCATACTTATACTGCATACCTAAAATGCATAAGAATCCGTACAAACAACGTTTCATCGCTGGTTCCTCAAAATGTTCTACCAAATCTGTATCGATCTTACTCACCAAAGTTTTATCTGAAATCAAATCTGGGCTACAAAAATATTGTTCGACAGTATATTCTCGCAGTGGTATCAACGAGATGTGGATTTTAAAGAATTCGAAGGAACTTTTAGAACATCTGAAATCCACTCATTTTAGTAGAGTCCATTCGATCAAAGCCTTTGATTTTTCGACACTTTACACTACAATTCCACATTCTAGATTGAAAGAAAGACTCGCAAAAATTATAAGTAATGCGTTTACAAGTAAGAACGGTAATCGCAAATACAAATTTATTGTTGTTAACTATGACAAAACCTACTTTGTAAAAGAAAATTCAGATTCTGAAAATAAGTACACTGAAACAGACATTATTCAGATGTTAAACTTTCTGATCGACAACATTTTTGTGGTGTTTGGAGGAAAGGTCTTCCAGCAAATTGTCGGAATTCCAATGGGGACCAATTGTGCCCCACTCCTTGCCGACATTTTCCTTTACTCGTACGAAGCTGAATTCATTCAATCTTTGGTCTCTGAAGGGAAAAGATACTTAGCTTCTGACTTCAACTTCACTTACAGATACATAGACGATGTGCTGTCCATCAATAATTCAAAATTCGCGGATTACTTGAGCAGTATCTATCCTTCGGAGCTTGAAGTCAAAGAAACTACAGAGACAAATAATTCAGCATCCTATTTGGACATAATGTTGTCCTACGACACTGATGGTCACATGAACACCTCACTCTATGACAAACGTGACGACTTCAATTTCAGCATTACGAACTTTCCTTTTCTGAGTAGCAACATCCCTTCATCGCCTGCTTATGGCGTGTTCATATCTCAATTGATACGCTATGCCAGAGCAAGTACGAAATATACGGATTTTGTTCTGAGAGCTAGGCGTCTTTCAGCTAAGCTTCTCAGTCAGGGATATGTTTGTGACCGACTAACATCGTCACTGAGGAAGTTCTACGGTCGATATGGGGAACTCGTCATACACTATGATGTCCCACTATCCAGAATGGTGGATGATATTCTGTCATAGACCATTTGAACCATCCAACCAAAGATTGTACTCTATATCTTCCAAAATGGAAGTAACCGGATGTGACAGTTCTACCGAATTGAAGCGACGGGTGTTGCATGCAAGCAGGAGATGCTTACTCTTCCTGGGCACCTGGTCTCACTCTCATATCGGGAGTTCGCTTCTTTTCATATGGTGGAGGTTTTTGTTTTTGTTTGCTTTGGTTCCTGTTTTTTTCTTGATTTTGTATGCCTTCGGTTTCTGATTTTCTGAATTATCGATTTTGTACTGTAGACAGGGATATGGTCATTATCCATATTTGTCATTCAGTCATGAAAGCTACATCTCAGGAAATGAAGTGCAACTGATTGATATTACATGTACTTGCAATCAGTTGATCGAGAAAGCAATCCGATTGATTAAGAACTCGCATTCTACACATAGTATTCTGAAGATCAGATCATGATGATGGATATCATCAACATATGATGGTATTGGAGAGACAAAGGTTGTTCTGTGGAAAGCTTCTGAAGTGGTGTTCCGTGTCAAATTTCAGAGAAGTTAATTCAGATATTGAAAAGATGTCGACTGAGGCCATGATATCCATAAAGAATTATTATGATTAAGAGAATCTAGACTGCATATCTGATGTCAGGTCTAGTGTACGATTGAATGAAATGTGTATAAGTGTTCAAAACTCTTGGATGACCATTACCACCAACATTTAATTGAAGAATTAAGATAAAATGTCAAGAAAAACGGAATATTTTTAGCCATGCATAAGGAAACATTCTTGAGATGCAGTTCAATCAAACTTTGGTCTACTGAAAGAATTAAGTTTAAAAAAAAAATGTTGATAACATTTTACCAATCGCGTCTGTACCTCTATCTGTTATCCTGTTGATTTGTTGCAGTCGCACACAAAATCCGAGTTGTGTAGCAAACAGGACCGGATTGCTCAAAACCCTGGTTAAAGTTATCCAGTGGTTAAATTCCTTATCCAGTGGTTAAATTCTGACCAACGGATAAGTTGCGTTGCTCAAACGTTATCCGCTGGTCAAATTGACGTAACCACTGGTTAAAAACGCCACTTAGCCAGGGAAAGTTAGCCAGTCGTCAGAGGTGGGTTAAGTCATTTAACCAGTGGATAAATACAGGTTCCCGTTTGCCGCAATGGTACTTTTGAGTGTTGTACAGCACACCAAAAGAATTTTTTAAACATGGACATGAATTAAATACAATTTTTCATCAAGATTTTAAGAAGTAAAATTTAAAATTAAGCAAAATTTCTGTAATTATCATACATTTAGTTTCAAAGAGCATTAATATACCGGTATTAAGCCTTACACTTGCTAGATTTTATTTTGTCTTCTACATGTAATCTGAAAACGATTTGTATTTCATAACAAGGTCATCTACTCAGTAACAGATTTTGAGCCCCCCCCCTCTTTTTCCACCCAAAGTGAAAAGTTCAGATTACTGTATTTTTTAAAATATGTTTATTATGTCCAACTTGAATAAAAGAAATTAAATTTATAAAATAGCATATAAATGTAATCTGTAAATTACGCAATTCGGTAGCTGAGAACGGGTTTATTTGGTATTTGTCGGCAACTTGAGCGAAATATAAACTATTCAGAAATAGACAACTTTCTCGTTTATTTAATCCTATCTTTAACATATTTGATCCGTCATGCTCAATGAAATCAAAAGAAAATATGGAAATTTTGATCTAGTTCGCCGTTTTAATTCCAAAATAATCGTCCACCAAGCCTTTTTTTTTTTCTTTCGCCGATGGGGCATTACCCCCCTCCCCTTCATGCCCTCATCGTCAGAACCTTAGAGAAACGTTTATATAGTTTACACAATCACGGGCGCATGACAAAAATAGGGTTCGGACTCCTTATCATGTTTAGTCCTTCAGATAAAGAAAATAGAAACAAATTTAATTCAATATCACGCTTATTATAAAATGAATTTGGCCTGCTGCACAATCTACCGTCTTCGTTTATTTTGTTAATCAGATCAATGTAAACGTCTTCAAATTGAATAGCATCATTTAAGAACAAATAAATTGGCAACGTGGACCAGACATGCACGTTTCGGGTACTTAACCCTTATCAGTGATCCTTAATCCTAAATCTAAACAATGTAATATGCCAAAAAGTATGAAAGTTACTGTGTATTACAAATATATTAGTTCCGGAATAATTCAAAGTATTCTGAATGAATGAATTAATGCTTTATCCAAATTCATAAGAGAAGGGAAGGGATAAGTATATTTTAGTTTTATGAATTATTTTTAAATAATGACCAAAGAAAAAAACGAAAAAAGAGTGCATAGGGATTTTTCTAATTTTGTTTGTTTGTTCGGAGTTTTCTTTTTTTCTTCTTCTTCTTTTTTTTTTTGTTAATTTAAATTTTACTTATTTCATTTATTTATTTATTAATGTACTGTATTAATTAATTTATTTTATTTATTTATTTTTTTTGCTATGTTGTTTTTCAATTTCCGTTTGATTTTATCTATTGCTTTTTTGACTTGTCATCTTTTCTGTGAACATGTAATTTTAAATAGCTGGACTGCGCCCTCTACTGAAATCCTGGGTCCAGTTTTTCCTATTTTCACGTATCATTATTATATGTCTGTCATTTGACGCGGATCATGATATAGTGATGTCTGTCTGTTCGTCTGTCATTGTTTCCTAATATCGAATGCCGCAGTAACTTGAATATGCGTATTAACGGATTTTAGTGATACTTTATATTTAAACACTTTCATCAGAATATGTAGATGAAGTCATGTTCACCCAATTTGTCGTTACAAATTTATTGGACTTAGATTATTTTGGTACATGAAGAATTGTGCATAAAAAAACTTCCCGATGGGCCTTATTTTGAAAAACTAAGCCCACAGTACAGATTTTCTAGATTAACCCGTGTATTTCTTACTAAAAGAGGTAACATTGTATGTATTTTTCATTTCTTTACCGTCGGGAATTCAAAAAGTAAATGAAATGTCCCACTCTTGCAGCGTAGTACCTGTTATGTGTTCATGGCGGGAAAACGAACGTTATTATTGCTAAATGACGTCAAAAGTTCACGCAGTGACGTTACCTTCACTGTCGTTTCTAAGGAAAGGAAAATCTCGAAATCGCTGTTATTTCGATGCGACATAATCATTTTTATTTGATTTGTGAATCGTTTGAATATACAAACTTAATATGTTATGCACATAGTTACTGTTTCACTTCTTTTATCGTAGAAAAATCGTCCCTTCTCCTTAGACAATGCTGCCATATTGGTTTCTAAGCAAACTTACTTTGCATCATGGGAAAATTACCACTGGTTAAATGATTTATCCAGTGGTTGAATAATTTAACCAGTGGTTAGTTAGCCAGTGGCCAATTTATCGTATGAGCAACAGAAACTGGCCAAAAATTATCCAGCGGTTAGCTAACCAGTGGTAAGCAGTTTAGCCAATGGATAACTTTATCCTATGGATAAATTTAGCCATGGTTTTGAGCAACCCGATCCTGATGTGACAAATTCTGTGCTCAAATTTCTTTAATTGTCAGAGTACGATGCAAAGGAGCCATTTTGATCAACCATGTAAGAGGGGTTCGTTGTTTTTAGAAGTAGTTGCACGCAAGTATTACAATTGCATGTTGATGAAACAAGAAGCCAATAAGAAAGGAGGTGATCTCCAACAAAACTTGGTTGCAGAACCAATACCAACACATCAAAACACCTCAAGTAAAAACACAGAGAATACACACACAGCAAGAGACACCAAACGGACAGGGAACAGCAAACACGACATCAAACATCAAATAAGCAATGTATGGATTATGCAGATAAAATGGAACATTCTTTTCGGGAAATGTTGCTTGATATTGTAAGATGATGGTAGGACATTTATACTATTTGGAATGATATATCTAGAGTACAAAAAAGGGTAATAAGAGAGTGCAAATCTAAAACTATCAATATGAAATCATTTTGATACGAAAATTATTGTTCTTGAATGTCTTTAACCCGATTGTTTTTTTACTATTTAAAACCAAAAAAAAAAAACAAAACAAAACAAAACAAAACAAAACAAACAAACTAACAAAAAACAAAAAAACAAAACAAAAACAAATGAAAAAACAAAGCAAAACAAAACAAGAAGATTCCTTTGGCTTGAGTGGAATTCTGAATTTAAATCAATGAAATCATTTTTCTTGCTGTTGTTCTAACTACAGCATGAAAAAAGCATTGCAAAATTCCAATGTTTGGCCATTTTTCAAAGTTCATTCTTTTCCTCATTTTCGTACTTACAAAGTGCTAATCTGATATTTAAAATGAAAGGCAATAGATTTATTGTGCGTTTGGTACTAAAATTGTTATTTTAACTGCAGTATGAAAAAGGATACGACAATTTTTTTCATCGAAAAACCATGGTTTTCCCCCATTCTATGGACGAGTCAATTGATAAACTTAGCTTAAGACTTAAAGAAAATGGCTGTTCTTTTGATACCGAATCTGTTGTTCTGGCTACCACAAGGACAAAGTAATTGAGTTTTTCCAATTTTCAACGGTTTTCTTTGAAAAATCACAGTCCCAAAAATTGCAAATTGCGAATCTGACTTCTGTATTATTTAAAATGAAAGGCAATAAATTTATTGCGCGTTTGGTACCAAAATTGTTTATTTAGCTACAGAATAAAAAAAGATATTGTATTTTCCCAATTTTCAACGATTTTTCATCGAAAATCCATAGTTTTTCCCATTTTGTTGACAAGTAAATTGAGCTTGAAATATAAAGACAATTAAATTGTCGTTCTTTTGGTACCAATTCTGTTGATCTAGCTGAAGCATGGAAAAAGTTATTGAATTTTTCCTATTTTCAACGGTTTTTCTTCGAAAAATTCCATTTTACCCAAAAATTTCGAAATGCCCAAGGATGCCAGAGTGGCATCCGCCGGATTATCAAAGTAGAGGGTATTAACATCATTTTCATGCAAAAAACATTTTGTGCGTAACAATTTTTTTTGGTTCCCCCCAAAATTGCCATTTGGCAACTAGACTATAAAGAGAGAAACCTTTTAACGAAAATGCGCATCAGTGCTCATGTTCTAGAAATTGAAAGAGGGAGATATTCGCGGGAAGAAAGATTTTGTAAATATTGTACGAATGAAATTGAGGATGAAAAGCATTTCATACTAAAATGTCCACTATATATTAATATCAGAACTAAATATAATTGTTTATTTGAAAATACTAACAATGATGATACCTTTCTTCTTAAATTTATGAATCCTCAAACCTTAACAATGATGAATAAAACATGCAAGTTTTTGAAAGAATGCTATATCTTAAGAAATGACTTCATCAAAACATAGTACAGAATATACCGCTAGTTTAACATATTTTATCATTGTATCTTATATGACTGATTGATTTTACTTTTACATGTACATGTGAACCAAATATCACCATTTGTTCATTTAATGCATATCATGTGTTATGTTGATATATGCCAATATGGTGAAAGTCAATAAAGAATTTGAATTTGAATTGATAAACGCATTTGTGTATCCTGATGGAGTGTGATCAATTTCCGGCGTCATTTGAAGAGACTATGGCGATTTTCGAAATTTAGGGCTTTGGGAGTTTTATCAATGAGCAAAACACAACGTCATTTCGACGTTATCGGGAACAATGGCGTCACAAACCTTCGTATTCAAAATGCAATAAAAACATTATTTCTTAACATATTGCATTGAAACTAAGCATGTATGAAATAGAAAATTCAATCTTCGTTACAGTGTATTCGTTGACAAATATACGTTACAGGAAAGCGGTTGTCCCTTCATTGAAAATGGACGATTTTGGAAGAAAAAAATGGAAAATACAAAGCCTAGTTATATTTTTATCCTAAATTCAAGGGAGATCCTATGGAACTCTTCAAGAGTAACATGGGGGGGGGGGGGGCTGACATCGTGATCAATGATGTACATAGCGCAAACACCAGATTGTCATACATAATATTGGTAATTTAATTGGGCAGTTCCAATATTAATAAGGACTACATACTTCTCCAATACATCAAATTGGAATGTTGGCGCGTCAATGAGCGTATTTCCCAAAGAGCTCCACATAAAGAAATAAAATTGAAAAATGTGTGAAAAGTATGACGTAAAGAATTGTCAGTGCAATGTGCTAAGAAGGAACTCTTCAAGATGACCCGGTACAAACAGCACAGCACTGATCTTCAACGATGGGTATTAAAGAGTCCAAGATACGATACAACAATAGCAAAATCAAATTTCTGTTACGACGAAACTGATATTTTGTCATCTCAGCGTCTGACCTCCGTACGAAAGATTATCTAACAAGATCAACAAGAAAGTTTCATCAAAATGAATTGCAGATAAATAAATATATCAAAAGTCCCCATGTTCTAGCTAATTGCATCATTAGGCGCTTTATTGCAATTTATAGTGCATATTGAGTGATTTGAATGTCCTATTTCCAACTGTAATACATGGAGTAAAAAGAATATTTCCTGGTTACACTCATTTATTATTTCTATAAGTGGTCTGTTCTGTTTTATTTTTTTGGTCAAATAATTCCTTTATTCAAATCAAAATCAATTTTCGGGCATTATATTCGAAAAAGTGAGAGGAAGTATTTCGGATAAGTACACTATTTACTATGTGCATAGCAGGTGGCCGTCTACAGTAATAAACATCAAAGAAGTACCTAACAGTTATTCAGTCTCAAAGTCGAGAAGGCAAGTCAGAATCGTGAGAATTCCCATCGGAACGGTTGCGAATCCCGGAATGTACATCAATCCGAAGTGAGACCAGGTGCCCGGGGATAGTCAGCGTCTCATGTTTGCATGCAACATCCGTCGCAACAGCTCCATGGAAGCCTGTCAAATTCGGTGATTGTCTCGATATACATTTTGATGTACAGATTAAGTAAGTATGTCTTGTTTGGTGATGACGACATCCATTCAATCACAATGTAGAATGTCAGAGATCATTTTGGAAAGGGGGATCTGATATGCTTTTATGATATCCCCGTAGCGACCACAGAACTTCCGCAATGATGATTTCAGCCGTTGTGTGGGTCCTGTAGCATCATATCCCACCCATTCTGCAACGTCTTTTGGTACATTTTTGGACATAATTATTTTCATACTTTTTGGCCATATTACATTGTTTAGACTGAGGATCACTGACGAGGGTTTAGTACCCGAAACGTGCATGTCTGGTCCGTGCTGTAAATTTATCAGGTTTTAAATGATGCTATTGAATTTAAAGACGTTTAACATAGCCCTGAACAAGTAGCTTACTTGCAAGCCGTCTGGATCTAATTATAAAATTCTTTTATTTGGAAGATGCACTGGCGTTCCGTATCAGCTGAGAAACAAAAATACCATAAGCATGAGAAGTCGGAATGTTGCTACTCATGAAAAGGAAGTTAATTATATGGAAGCTGAATAGACCATTCTGGAATGTGTGGTCATTTCTATTTCAATATTGCGTAAGATTTGCTTCTCGGTTGGTATTTGTATGTGAGTGTTTCTGATTCTTGTATATTTGGTTGTTTGATGTTCATTATTTGTTTGTATTTTTTCCGTTTCATTTATATATAAACAATTCGCAGAGAATATTAAAAATATGTCCATTAGACTAGGATGAAGCATGAAAAACGACGATGCACAGACAGTGAAAACTCAAACTCAAGAAAAACATACTATGTAGTTGATATCGTGTAATGACCATCAGGATAAGAAACTAGAAATCAGAGGCTATCCCATTATCATCTACATGTAGTACAATGTCTTTAAGTTACGTTTTAGTGACAAGTGCCGTAAAACAGAGAAAGAAAATGCTATGATTGCCTTGAATGTGATGGGCCCGTATAGGCAGCTACTGAAGATGTGAAAGTGAAATACATTGCATATATATGTCATTGTTTTATTGATCATAAAATCTTCGTTTTTTCTTAATTATATCTAAAATTGGGCGGACAAAATTCTTCGATATCACAATGTTTGAAATTATCAGAACATAGATAGTACAGAAAAAAACCCCAATTTTTTTCAAAGTTCTTGGTGTAAATTTGTCGTCTTCTTTCAAATAAAATTGTTATGTTGAAATTTAATTAAGCTGTAATTATGTAGTTTTTCTCCGTAGTATCCAGGAAACATTTCCTAGTTTATATTGCAGTGAATCGCTAATAACAAAGTTTGGGGGGGGGGGCGTAGTTTATTTGCCTTGTACTCTTTAGTTTTTAATTGATCTCTATAAAACTTTCTTAAAAACACATTCACATATCAAAATATCGTTTCGATAATTTTTATCTTCGAATTAACATTCTCAAAATTCAAGTGAAAGAATTGAAAATTTCAATTTTACAAATAAATCTTAGAATTTGTGCTCATTCATCGATGAAGCGGAAATCAGACATATCAATTTGATCCAAACAATTTCGTTTGGCTTTAATAAGCATAATGAAATTATTTTGGACTATTCATTTATAAAAAGAAGATATTTTTTTTCAAAAATCCATGATTTTGAATTTTACTTATTTTCCGCATTTCTATGAAATTACAGAAATTTTGACCATACAGATTTTTTACGACAGGTCAAATCTGATGACCTATGTTATATACTGTCGTTTGATATAAAGTTTAGCCCTGTGTTAAGGGTGTTGATTTAAATTTCAAATTTAGGGACTTGGTTGCTCTACTAAGTGTTTATATTAATGATGCGGACGGGTTCCACCTCTATACCTTCATGAAGAAAATTTCAATCCAATGTTTTATGCATCAGACACGTGTTTCGGCTATTAAATCCTCATCAGTGATGCATCCATCCAAAATCCACTTCAGTAGCGCCTTCTGGTTTTATTTTTAGAATTTATATTTGTGTATCTACTTTACAGAGAGTACGCGATTCCAACTTTCCTGTAGGGTCGCTTCTTTAGCATATCCAAATAAAATCTATGTTCAAAATTGGATTGGAGGGATTTTAAAATATGTTAACCTCCTTTAATTTCGACAAGTTTCCGATATAGCAAAATAAAATGTATGATATCAAATTGATAAAGTGCCATGGCAAAACTTCTTTCAAGATTCATGCGGTTTAAGTGTTAAACGTCTTCAAATTCATTAGCATCATTTAAAAACAGATAGATACTTTACAGCATGGATCAAACATGCACGTTTCGGATACTTAACCCTCGTCAGTGATCCTTAAGTCTAAACAATGTAATATATGACCACTTATAAGTAATGCTAATGCTTTAGTTCTCAAAGTTTATTTCTCTATCAGGTATGAAGTCGCACTCTGTCAAAACAAGTTGTCTCTTCCACTAACAAACCTAACTGAAGTAATGAATATAAAACAAATAAGAATGACTGCAAAATCTGGAAATTTACTCCGTTACGATCACGATACGTTCCTTGTTGCAGTGAGGAGCAGTTAAAATGGTTCCCCGTGACCTGATGTTTGTCAAGTGTATCAATTACTTCTATCTAGCTCTGTCGCCTCAAAGAAGCTTCGTTTTGGCCCTTTATCAACGTGACATCATATCTATATTTTTTTGCTATTTCGGAAAATTACCATTTCATCGAAAAATATCGTCGAAATTCAAGGAGGTTAACATCTTCCAATGCTATTTTGAACATGGATATTATTTGGATATGCTACTGAATCGACCCTACAGGAATTTTGGAGCCGCGCACTCTATGTAAAGTAAATGCAGAAATATAGATTGTAAAAGGCGCTAGTGAAATTAATTTGGACTGCTTATGAAGAGCACTTTGGCTCGAAGCATCACTGATGAGAATTTAAATTTCGAAACATGTGCCTGGTTCATGAAAATTGGTTTGAAATTTTATTCAAGAAGTTATAGAGTTGAAAACCTTCCGCTTTATCCAGTGTCATCATTTAGAAACATATGATTTACAGCATGGACCAGACATGCACGTTTCGGGTACTTAACCCTCGTCAGTGATCCTAAATCTGAACAATGTAATATAACCAAAGAGTGTGAAATTTATTATATCCAAAAATGTACCGAAAGACGTTAAAAAGGAATAGAAAAAAGTTCTTCATTTTGTTGTGAATTAAATATCTTTAGTTCCATCATTGACAAATCCTGCAAATGTACGTTGTAGTATGTAAATAAGTGTAAAACTGGCTGATGATTAATGGACGAAATTACTTAAAATTTTGTCGAAGAATTTTCGTGATACTTATGATCATGATCATAACAATCCGAAGAGGAGGCCTCCGTTTGATTTATAATGTATCTTTATATGACATTACACCTAGCTTCATGTAAAACTTAACTTTCATTGCTTAATTGCCAAGATCTAAATAAAAGGCCGAAGAGGCTGAAACTAAGGGTCATAACCATATCAACAAAGCAAGAAGCAATACAACAATGACGTCGACACCAACAAGGCTTCTGTATTAAATATTTCGAAGTAATAGACAAAGACACATGGAATTAGCTTTTCATTAAAAATAAAAGGCAATTGAAAAACGAGGAAAATATTGACGGCTACACTGCATGACTTTAAAGCTATTTGTATGGTTAACAGGACTATGTACACACGACTCTCTCACTTATTCGAATACACAAAGGGTTTTAAAGACCAGCTAAAGTAATGTAGCAACACAGAACATTTTTTATTTTCAGGTGAAATAAATCATACATCTCATTTGAATTTTATGCAGTGCCAGGATGGCGTAAGTATAGTAAGTTGTATCTAAACCAAGTGGTAAAGTAGCTTAACATAAAAAAACCGATCAGCTTTCTATTCTATTTACTCGAATTCGCGAAGTACCCTTATCGTATTAGGGCTTTATTTATGAATACATGTAGTACCCTACCGTAGAACGCCCATTTTAATTTCGCAGTAGATCTATCTTAAAAAAGCTAACAATTACCAAGATATTTGTTGCATGACCTAAGGATAAGTCATGAACTTGATCCAAGGTCATAGGTCAAAGACAATAATTCTTACAGGTCTAAGAACTTGTGATGACGTTTATGGAGGGGGGGGGGGGTTAGGGTCACAATGCTATTTGTCTTGCTTACATGCTTCATGCTATGTTGCTTCATTCAATGTTTGATTATTCCATGTTCATTTGTCTTGCTTTCATTTCAGATTGACTTTATCTTTCTTCTTTGTGTAATTTTGCTTCCCTGCATTTTACATTTGTCCTTCGTCAATGCATAACTGTCATTATACCATGCGTTATGACATCCTTCTTTCTGCCATTATCCTTTCGTCTTAATGCTATTATTGCTTCGTCAATGCTAAGTTCAATTTTGATACCAGATGGCGCTTCGCGCGACCGCATGTGCCCGTTCCTTGAAATGAACTTTGAAACATCCCCTGTCGTTAGAAATCTACTACAGTATCGTTCGAAAAGTAATTATATTATCGCACGAGAGGACAGAAGTAGATTGGTTGTATGAATATTTGAAAAATATTTTGGAGTAATTAGTAAATATTTGATTTTGTATGCATAAATTTTTGTAAGTTTTAATAGTGACTATAAAACATTTTTACATAAGAAGAAACTCAATGGCGTATTGGCTATCACGTTGGCCACTTTGTGTTATTTTGCACCTTTCCGAGAGGGTTCGAATCCCGGACGAGGATACATTTTTTCCTTTTTGTCTATTTTAAGTATAATGTAATTTGTCTATTTTAAGTATAATGTAATTTGTCCATGTTGTCCATCTGCCCAGTGGAGGATGTAGAAAAAAAATATATTTTTCAGTTTTTCTTTTTTTTTTTCGGGGGGGGGGTCATTGTTTTGAAAAAAAAATATGGCGGGCAACTGTACATTATTCAGTTGAAATGAAAAATCATTTTTATTACAAAACTCTGCAAACGCTTCGTTGGCTCACTATCGTCGTGAAAAGTTATAATTTTAATTACTTGCTTTTATATGCCCGTCAATGTCGTTTCTGTACTATAAATCGGGTGATTCTTGCATAAAAAGATAAAACTTCTATAATAATTGACATTGAAGTATGGATTTATAAAGGTCAATGTTCAAGGTCAATCCTTGCAAGCATCAAACGCTTGGATTTCAATCTTAACCTTGATCTTGGGTCGAACAACACTGGTGGATTTAAGGAATGCTCTTGCACAGACCCAATATTTTCCCGGCAAAAACAGGTACATCAGTAAAATCAGTAAAATCGGCGAAATTCGCCCCTTGACCCCCGGCAAAGGGGGCGCTGGATCCGCCACTGAACAAGAAGAATCTGACACGTTTGCCATAGTGCAATCTAATTAAAATTTTACCTTCCTTGCGCTCCTAACACGGAGTATAGGAACACAATAAAGGTCTAAATTTTGGCCATTGTTGAAAAAGGCTGTGAATGACACTGAACTGTTTTTGTGCCACGTTCCTGGGCAGGCGTAGTCATGGACCAACGGCGTAGCTCTGCCTGAAAAAGTGGAGGGGCACAACATCCCAAAATTTCTAACAAGCAAAAAAGAAAAAAATAAATAAATAAATGAAAAAAAAATAAAACAAGAGCCCCAGGGGGCACAACGCTCACCTGATACCCATGCACACTCTAATTGACATACTGACATTGAATACTGATAGTGACAGTACCAGGATTTAAGCCCACAACCTTTCTAAAAAGATTTTTGCCGGATGCAGAGAAGTTTTTTTTTCAGACAACCTTTAAAAGTACAAAAAAGAAAAAATAGTCACATTTCAAAACAATAACTTTTTTAATGATTTGAAAAGACGGATAAAGTGGTCCAAGGTCATATGCCCAGCTAGTATAGTTTAATTATGCAACATCAAAAATAAAATCATATTGTAAAATTCCACATTAATGTGCAGCAGAAAAAGAATAAAAGAATGAAATGATTTCATAAATTAAGTTTATTTAAAATTGAACACAAAACCTTTCATTATTGATAGCTAGCATGCCAGAAATCATAAAGCCTGTGTTTGTGATACGAGAATGCCCCCGGCGGCATCTTTGTTAGTATAAACGCCATTTTCTGTTAAGTATGTGAGAGGTCAGGGTCAGCGTAATATTGGTATCAATGGAAAGATCTTGTCACAAGGAATACACATGTAGAAATTGAAACCTTTATCACTAACCATTCAAAAGTTATACCCAATGTTAAAGTTTTTGAGAGGTATGTCAAAGGTCAAGGTTAAGGTCACGAGGTCAAAAATTTTGGTATCAATGGAAAGGTATTGACACAAGGAATACACATGTGAAATAAGAAACCCTTATCACAGGGGAATCCCCTTCGGGTACACGGCAAAACATGGCCGCTTTTGAAATCTTGTTCCCGACTTTAAAAATAAAATTCTAAATAAGTATAAAGAATTTAAATAATTGAATCATATCACATAAAAGGTCAATCAATAAGACATTGAAACATGTGTCACTTGTTGAATTATCAGCTGTAACTATGGATGAAAGATCGATCTAAAAATGATTAATCATACAAAGAAGGTTTTTTTCCTGTAGTTGCACCTGTAACATTGGGCATGGAAAACATACATTATACCTATATACAATCTTAAAAAACATTCCTTAAAAATCCAAAAGTGGGTATCTTGACAAAATTCTTTCACTTGTAGGGTACCATGCATGAGTACCTCATACCTACAAATTGTCATGACAATCTGAAGAGTGGTTATAGAAAAAAAGCAGAAAATGTATGAAAATCACCCCCCCTTCCTTTTTACATGAGGAAAAAATTCATAAAAAATCAACAAAATAAAATTTAAGCATAAAATACATATCAAACATTAAGTAAGTTAAATATGATTAATTTGTAGTAAATGAGTGTGTAAAATCATATACTTATTGAGTTATTTAAAAAAAAAGTGCAAAAATGTGCATTTCTGACTAAGTCCGAAAAGACATCAAAAATTTGACTTCGAAGTGGAACCAAAAATAACAACACTTCTTAATACATATTTCTAGATCATCCTGATGCTTTCGGTTTGTCGATACATGCTTCGGTTCTGAAGAAGAAGTTTGTCAAAGGAGGGTACCCCCGTGACCTACTTTTGGCTGTGGTGGCGCCACCTATTGACAGATCTGGACGAAAAACAACAACACTTGTAGGGGACCATGAGTACTTCATACCTACCAAGTTTCATCAAAATCCCTTCAGCCGTTCTGGAGAAGAAGTTTAAAAATGTGAAAAGTTTACGACGACGGTCGACGACGATGACGCCAACGGACGACGGATGACAGAGCAAACACTATGACAATAGCTCACTTGAGCCTATGACTCAGGTGAGCTAAAAAGGGAAAAAAATTGTTGGGGTCCCGCCAGGTTTTGAAGCTACTCCCCATGGGTCCATTGGGCATGGAAAACATACATTATACCTATGTACAATCTTAAAAAATATTCCTTAAAAATCCAAAAGTGGATATCTTGACAAAATTCTTTCACTTGTAGGGTACCATGCATGAGTACCTCATACCTACAAATTGTCATGACAATCTGAAGAGTTGTTATAGAAAAGAAGCAGAAAATGTATGAAAATCAACCCCCCCCCCCCCCCTTCCTTTTTACATGAGGAAAAAATTCATAAAAACTCAAATAAAATTTAAGCATAAAATACATATCAAAGCATTAAGTAAGTTAAATATGATAAATATGTAGTAAATGAGTGTGTAAAATCATACACTTATTGAGTTATTTAAAGAAATAGTGCAAAAATGTGCATTTCTCACTAAGTCCGAAAAGACGTCAAAAACGCGTCAAAAATTTGACTTCGAAGTGGAACCAAAAATAACAACACTTCTTAAGACATCTCTCTAGATCATCCTGATGCTTTCGGTTTGTCGATACATGCTTCGGTTCTGAAGAAGAAGTTTGTCAAAGGAGGGTACCCCCGTGACCTCCTTTTGGCTTTGGTGGCGCCACCTGTTGACAGATCTGGACGAAAAACAACAACTCTTGTAGGGGACCATGAGTACTTCATACCTACCAAGTTTCATTAAAATCCCTTCAGCCGTTCTGGAGAAGAAGTTTAAAAATGTGAAAAGTTTACGACGACGGACGACGACGGACGACGACGATGACGCCAACGGACGACGGATGACAGACTCAACACTATGACAATAGCTTACTTGAGCCTATGGCTCAGGTGAGCTAAAAAGGGAAAAAAATTTGTTGGGTTCCCGCCAGGGTTTGAAGCTACTCCCCATGGGTCCATTGGGCATGGAAAACATACATTATACCTATGTACAATCTTAAAAATATTCCTTAAAAAGCCAAAAGTGGATATCTTGACAAAATTCTTTCACTTGTAGGGTACCATGCATGAGTACCTCATACCTACAAATTGTCATGACAATCTGAAGAGTGGTTATAGAAAAGAAGCAGAAAATGTATGAAAATCAACCCCCCCCCCTTCCTTTTTACATGAGAAAAAAATTCATAAAAAATCAAAAAATAAAATTTAAGCATAAAATACATATCAAAGCATTAAGTAAGTTAAATATGATAATTATGTAGTAAATGAGTGTGTAAAATCATACACTTATTGAGTTATTTAAAGAAATAGTGCAAAAATGTGCATTTCTCACTAAGTCCGAAAAGACGTCAAAAACGCGTCAAAAAGTTGACTTCGAAGTGGAACCAAAAATAACAACACTTCTTAAGACATCTCTCTAGATCATCCTGATGCTTTCGGTTTGTCGATACATGCTTCGGTTCTGAAGAAGAAGTTTGTCAAAGGAGGGTACCCCCGTGACCTACTTTTGGCTGTGGTGGCGCCACCTATTGACAGATCTGGACGAAAAACAACAACACTTGTAGGGGACCATGAGTACTTCATACCTACCAAGTTTCATCAAAATCCCTTCAGCCGTTCTGGAGAAGAAGTTTAAAAATGTGAAAAGTTTACGACGACGGTCGACGACGATGACGCCAACGGACGACGGATGACAGAGCAAACACTATGACAATAGCTCACTTGAGCCTATGACTCAGGTGAGCTAAAAAGGGAAAAAAATTGTTGGGGTCCCGCCAGGTTTTGAAGCTACTCCCCATGGGTCCATTGGGCATGGAAAACATACATTATACCTATGTACAATCTTAAAAAATATTCCTTAAAAATCCAAAAGTGGATATCTTGACAAAATTCTTTCACTTGTAGGGTACCATGCATGAGTACCTCATACCTACAAATTGTCATGACAATCTGAAGAGTTGTTATAGAAAAGAAGCAGAAAATGTATGAAAATCACCCCCCCCCCCTTCCTTTTTACATGAGGAAAAAATTCATAAAAACTCAAATAAAATTTAAGCATAAAATACATATCAAAGCATTAAGTAAGTTAAATATGATAAATATGTAGTAAATGAGTGTGTAAAATCATACACTTATTGAGTTATTTAAAGAAATAGTGCAAAAATGTGCATTTCTCACTAAGTCCGAAAAGACGTCAAAAACGCGTCAAAAAGTTGACTTCGAAGTGGAACCAAAAATAACAACACTTCTTAAGACATCTCTCTAGATCATTCTGATGCTTTCGGTTTGTCGATACATGCTTCGGTTCTGAAGAAGAAGTTTGTCAAAGGAGGGTACCCCCGTGACCTCCTTTTGGCTTTGGTGGCGCCACCTGTTGACAGATCTGGACGAAAAACAACAACTCTTGTAGGGGACCATGAGTACTTCATACCTACCAAGTTTCATTAAAATCCCTTCAGCCGTTCTGGAGAAGAAGTTTAAAAATGTGAAAAGTTTACGACGACGGACGACGACGGACGACGACGATGACGCCAACGGACGACGGATGACAGACTCAACACTATGACAATAGCTTACTTGAGCCTATGGCTCAGGTGAGCTAAAAAGGGAAAAAAATTTGTTGGGTTCCCGCCAGGGTTTGAAGCTACTCCCCATGGGTCCATTGGGCATGGAAAACATACATTATACCTATGTACAATCTTAAAAAATATTCCTTAAAAATCCAAAAGTGGATATCTTGACAAAATTCTTTCACTTGTAGGGTACCATGCATGAGTACCTCATACCTACAAATTGTCATGACAATCTGAAGAGTGGTTATAGAAAAGAAGCAGAAAATGTATGAAAATCAACCCCCCCCCCCTTCCTTTTTACATGAGAAAAAAATTCATAAAAAATCAAAAAAATAAAATTTAAGCATAAAATACATATCAAAGCATTAAGTAAGTTAAATATGATAATTATGTAGTAAATGAGTGTGTAAAATCATACACTTATTGAGTTATTTAAAGAAATAGTGCAAAAATGTGCATTTCTCACTAAGTCCGAAAAGACGTCAAAAACGCGTCAAAAAGTTGACTTCGAAGTGGAACCAAAAATAACAACACTTCTTAAGACATCTCTCTAGATCATCCTGATGCTTTCGGTTTGTCGATACATGCTTCGGTTCTGAAGAAGAAGTTTGTCAAAGGAGGGTACCCCCGTGACCTCCTTTTGGCTTTGGTGGCGGCACCTGTTGACAGATCCGAACGAAAAACAACAACACTTGTAGGGGACCATGAGTACTTCATACCTACCAAGTTTCATCAAAATCCCTTCAGCCGTTCTGGAGAAGAAGCTTAAAATGTGAAAAGTTTACGACGACGACGGACGACGACGGACGAAGACGACAACGGACGACAGACGCAACACTATGACAATAGCTCACTTGAGCCTATGGCTCAGGTGAGCTAAAAAGGGGGGAGACTTAAAAAAAATATGGTGGTTTCATTGCGATTTGATTCGATTTCCCCTTTTTGATAATTAATCCGATATACTGTTCTGTATTGCGAGCTTACATGCATTGAATGTGTACAATTATTGTTTAACCAAAAAGATGACACCATAAACAATACTTTGAAATATAACTGTCCATGACAACACAAAAAACTACGTAAAATAGGTAAATAGTGAAGTGAGAACACTAAGCAGAAAAGATAAAATCCCTGAATACCAAGAAATGATATCACTGCTCTCCAAAAAGAGTTATCGTATAATTATAGACAGGTCTGATCAATTTTGTAAAATAAAAAAGGGATTGGAATGCTATCTTCCTTGTTGATATTATGACGCACAGTACTCCTTGGACTACAGTTGGTCTGCTTTAAACAATACATTTCTTTAGATTTAAGCTTTAATATGATATTGATCTGTGTCAATAATGATTTGCGTAATTGAGAACATTTTCAAAGAAAAAACTATTTCGAGAAATAAGTAATGGACAGATGTCTTTTACATATCCATCCCTTTTAAACATTCAAACTGAAGTTCATAGGATAAATTATGCATTTAGCACTGATTTCACAATGTATATCTCTTGGCACATCTCCTTTATCAGTCCACGAATAAGTCTTCTCCCATGATGTGTCATTCTCTCTTATAGATATTGTTACAGAGGGATCATAGTATTTTATCCAAGCACCACTGGTTGCTGTTCTTCCTCTGTAACAGTCCGCGTCATATACCTTATTCGAGTCATCATGCTTTGCAGACAGCGTTGCGTAGATCTAAAACATCAAGGAATTGATTTATTTGAACACGTTATGAAAATAAATTCGAAAATAAGTCACTTTTCAATTTATCATTAAACATTTTCAAACGTAATAGCATCATTTACGAACACATAAATTTTCAGCATGGGCCAGACATTCATTTTCGAATTCTTTACCCTCGTTAGTGATCCTCAATCTAAACAATGTTATATGGAAAAAAAGTGTGAAAAATTATTTTCCCCCAAAATGTACCGAAAGACGTTGGAGGATGTGTGGGATTATGATGCTACAGAACCAACGTTTTAGAAACTTAAAGAAATTTTGAGAACACACATTTTCGAATGCGTTGAATAATGATCAACCGAAGTTTAGCGAACTTTGCTACATGTGCCATCGTGTTATATTGCATAATCGGTAATATGAATTAGTTATCATCTAGGTCATGCTTATGATTATAGTTAGATAAACACATTATAACGAAGAGGCTTTAAGTATGAAAATAGTTGAAAATTTGCTTTATTTGAAATGTAACTTGAATTAGGGGTTACCATACTGATGTTTTACAAAACTGACAGGGTATCGGCGAATCCCCTGTCAGAAATTGAGTTTTACCGCGAGGCGTTAGCCGAGCGGTAAAACGGATATTTCTGACAGGGGATTCGCCGATACCCTGTCAGTTTTGTAAAACATCAGTATGGTAACCCTATTCTAATGCTTTGGTCAGTAAGAAGCTAGAAAACGTCTGCTTTTAACGACGTCACCATAGCAACGCATGACGTCATAGCAGAAACTGCAGTGAAACGTGAATCCCCTTGCACTTTTTTAATCACACAGCCAATCAGAATGCGCGTTATAAACGGAGTGCATTAGAATAGTCATTACCATTCTTTACTCGATTAGTATATGGTCGTCATCTATACATCGTATAATTTTCTATTCGAAAAGTACATCATATCCCATCCATCCTGCTACATTTTTCGGTACGCTTTTTCGACATAGTAACTTACATACTTTTTTGGCATATTACATTGTTTTGATTTGTGGATCAATGACGAGGGTTAAGTACCCGAAACGTGCATGTCGGGTCCATCCTGCCAATTAATCCGTTCTTAAATGCGATTCAATTTGAAGACGTTTAACATTTTTTCCTTCAATGTTTCATCCATAGGATACAGATGGTCATACAAAAGCTATGAAATTCCCTTAATTAATGTTACATTTTAAACCATAGCAGTGTTGAAGGACATCTTTGATCTATGAAATAACTTTCGCAGAACACTTTTTCATCAATTACTATTTTATCTGATAGCATAATATCATCATGATTAATGCTTACATTGCTATCATCCTGAGATGTTGAAAACGTAATTGTTGCTGGGTCACATATTTTGATAAAGACCGATTTCGTCACAGTTGTCCCTTGAACGTGAGCTTGACATGAGTATTCCCCATCCTTTGAATCATCCATGTCCTTAATAATTATTGACTGAAATACAAAAACAGAATAAGAAATCTGAGAAATATTTTTTTGAAGGTGATATTTTTTTAGCATTAACATATCGATCTTTTCATAATAATTAATAATACAGATTTCATGATGATACATCTCAAATACTTCTTTCAAATGAATACTGATAGGTATTACAAATATATATAACTTATTTTAAAATAGTGTATTTTAGTATGTGTGTTACATATATATGATGATACAAGTGTTAAGCGTGTATTTTCATATGTGTAACACGAGGAAAAAATATATTGTTACAAATAACACACTTAACGACCGTACACACAGCCAGATACAGTTAGATATCTCAAACGAAAAATAGATGCCTTACAACTCGCATAAACAGAACAGACAAAACATGGATTCAATGCGAGTTTCATGGTTGAAATTTCACATGCAAATGAGTTAATGGATTGCCTCTTTAAATTTGCATATCGATGGATCGTATGAATACCGACATAGATAGAGAATGAATTCTTAATGTGTGTTTTGCTACTGGTATGCAACACACAGCAAGTGCATTCATCTTACATGTTATGCGCGTTATCGCATATCATGCGATAAATGCACTGGCTGTCTGTCGATGCTCAATTGGGTGCTCTGTTGTGAGTGCTGTTGAGATTATCGTCAGGATCTTCTTTAACTCATTTGCATATCCGTAACAAAATACAAATTATGCCATTTATTCTATATATATGCACCACATTTGTTTGTTTCATTCTTGTTTTCTGAAATCGGGTTCTTCTAGGTAACAAGATTACGTTAATATTCATGTCGGGTACAGTTTGCAGGTTCGCATAGCCGTTGCGGCATGTTTCTTTAGACCTTATTCATTGTGACGTCACGAGGGTTTTCATGAAAAATACAAGCACGTTCCTTTCAATAGTTTCATCTCAGGAAATTATATTGGTTGTGCATATATAAGTAAATGAAAACATGTTATGATCCAAGTATGGTCCATTTGAAAAAAAAAACAACTCATTCATAGCTCATATGAATCCTGCCACGATCTTTAAATCAAACAGATGATAAGAAACAATTGTTAAGATGAAAAAAAAAAAACAAAGGAGTGGATATCCAACAACACCAGTGACTTAAAGAAGATCCTGACGACACCCTCAACAGCACTCATAATAGAACACAAAAAGTGAGCATCGAAATACCTCTAGCAAGCTGGAGGTAGGACCAGGTGCCCGGGAGGAGTAAGATTCCCTGTTGGCTAGTCGCATCCGCCGTCGATGTTCATGCAAGGGTATGAGATATATATAAAATATTTGCACTGTCTGAGGTTTTGTCTATATCGAAAGTGTTAATTGCGCCCATGGCAGAGAAATATTCAAAACACTTATTGTCAAACCCCTCGCGGGGAACATTTTTACGAGCTCCAAACGGCAATGGGCGTAAGTGTGTCACGAATAAGTTAAAGACGACCCAACAACACCAGGTTTCAACACCCAGAGCAAAACCACCAAAACACCCAATGCAAAAACAAATAGCAGACACTAACAGAAAGAGACGTAAACGATACAAAGATCACCAACCCACTACACACAAACGCGAACACAAAGTACCAAACATAAACAAACGAGACCAATGGGCAACCAGTAATGACTTTGGATCACCATCAACCAAGCAAGTAGCAGACCGTGTGGTTATCCGGATTACGTACGTACAACCCTCCCACTTTTCCAATTATCCTGAGTTCTCGAAGGATGCATAGTTGTGGTGTTCAATAATGAACATACACACAGACAGCATGACGCAGGGGCGGTAGATAAACACAGATTGATTTTAAATGAATATATGACACAGGAGGGAAACGAAATACAGTCCATGCTCTAGCGGCTATAGCGAGCTCATGCATGTGATCACCTGGGGAGTCCGACTGACATTCAGAGAGAACAGTTGATCGGGCCCTATCTTCTTTTAAAAGGTTTGGACAGGGCCCGTCATGGAGTTATGTCGCCACAGTCGGAATTCAGTTCTTAGGAATTCGCTAGTATAAGGCTGTAGATTGGTCAGTACTAAGCCAAATGTCCCTTTGGTGGCATAAAAGGCGTGTGATGATATAACATAATGTCGATGGTAGTTCTGCTATCCTTCTTATTTTGTTAATATGTCACAATAAAATGCAGATTGTGAAATACCCAATGTAATACACTTGTAGCTTGTATGGGTCTGAATTTCAAAATATGTTGTACAATTGTTTTGTAAAATAGTAAAGGTTTTACGAGTATGTGTAAACGAAAACCTTGAACTAAAAGTGTCTTTGTAAATGCAATGAATTTAACCTCCACAACATCAGTACATGCTCTAGCATACCGGATGAGCTGTGAAATGAAGATACCGTATGACGGTAATATAGGAAGGTCATAGTCAAGCCATTGAAAGTCTATCATGTTAAATCCGAAATCATCTGTTTTGTCATACACACTTGTATGAAACTCTCCATTAAAAGTTTTGATATTTAGATCCAAAAATGGTGTTTCTGTGTTAGAATCATTTGCCTTGTTTAGAGTCGATTCTTGAAGACAAATAACATTTTTATACTTTCCTAAAACAGGATTGTCGATAGTAAGAGTATCATCTAGGTATGTAGAAGTGCCAATGAAACATTTTATGTCATCATGTTTTCTTTGCTTTTGTTTATTTTGGATAACTTCTTTTTCATACATATACGTATAAAAATAAATCTGCAACAAGAGGGCACAATTACTACCCTTGGGGATCCCTACAAGCTGATTGAGGAGATTCTCGTTTTTGTTTTGTTTTGCTAATCAGCTTTTTTTTGTGAACAACTTTTTTTAAGCTGGAATTTGGGATATCTCTTTTCTAAAATTCTTATTATTTAGAACCGCCACTCAAATGTGAATTTGGTATAAGTTGCTAAATGGAACATATTAAAACCAAAGCAAAAACCGATGTATTTGATGGTTTTGTATGAGTAAGGTATACACGTCTTCAAATTAAATAGCATCATTTTATATGAATTTGTAGCATCGACAAGACATGTTCGTTTCGGGTACATTACCCTTGCCAGTGATCCTCAATCTAAACAATGCAATATTGCCAAAGGGTGTTAACATTATAACGTAAAACATACTAAAAGATGTAGCAGGATGGATAGAATATGATGCTACAGGACCCAAGTATTAGAAATTTTGAGAAATGTCGATGACAGAAATTCTCGAATGCATTGAAGAAGCAATCAACCGAAGTTGATCGAGCTTTGCTACATATGCCCTCGGGGCCTCCTGGTACAATTGCAGTGGCACCGACCAAGTGGTACATGTAAAAATGTACAAAATTTGCAGTAATAATACGGAAGTGTTCAAACTCTATACCTTCTTGAAGAAAATATCAAACTAATTTTCATGCACCAGACACGCGTTTCGAATATTTAAAAATTCTCATCGGTGATGCTTCCTGCCAAAGTGCTTTCATACGCCACCTTCATTATTTCACTAGCGCCTTCTGGTCAATTTGTTTAGAATTTAAATTTGTATATTTGCTTTACAGAGTGTGCGCGGCTCCAAATTTCCTGTAGGGTCGATTCAGCAGCGTATCTAAATAAAATCGATGTTCAAAATAGCATTGGAGGGGTGGTGATAAGATGTTTACCTCTTTTAAGTAAGTTACGGGAAGTCAATACTTCGTTCCGGATATTATAAAACTTGTACCATAAGAAGGATTGCAAGACAAGGTGAGAATACTGTTATAACGAATCTAATAATCAAATGGCAGCAACCACAACCTACGCTTTAGTAAGTATTCAGAGTCAATTTTGGACGGTCATCTGCCTATCGTGAATCTAGATATACTGTCGTTTTCTATAACGGACAGTTGGTGTATAGTCAGGGGCATCGAAATTCCATATTAAGGTATCCGTTGTACAAATAAATATCAAGTGTATTTTATTGTTAGAATTATGACAAATCATTACCTAAAAATACCAAATGACTGTCGCCACGAGAAAAGGGCCCTTAAGTGATATTTTCACGAATTCCAGTTTTGGTATTTTTGAAAACCTTGATTATTCCTCTTTTCAAAAAGGTGCTATTTATCGCTATGCGCCGCTCCTGTCCGGAGATATAGGCATTTATCTTTGGGTAGTGTCAAGTCATTGCGACGTTAGAATTATGACGTCATTTTTGTTATACTACCTTTTATCTCTCGGGGCAAATAGAATATGATCATCTATAGAAAAGGGATTTTTTTAACATCCCTATGACCCGTATTGAAGTCCATTGAAGCAGATTTCTATTATATAAAACCATCTATATCGATAAATTTTTCACCCTATTGGTAAGGGTATCTCAATAAAGATAATTGCAAAACGTTACATTTTTCGTCTGTCTCGATTTTGTTGAATTGTTGTTGTTGTTGGTCTGTTTTTGTTTTTGTTTTGAGGTTGTTTTTTTATTATTATTATCATTTTGTTTCTTTGTTTTTTTTTTGTTTTTTTTTTTGGTATGGAAATAAAGTTTGATCTCTCTTTATCTAAATTTCTCAACTGGAACTGGATTTTTTTTTAAGTTATGCATAAATATAAGTACTATAATGCTACACAAGTAAATCAATATTAATTCTACAACGTCGGCGACGTTATGTTTAGTGTCAAAACCTGAGGTGAGGTGTCTATGTAAAACATAATCTAGCCATGGTTTGTATTTATAAGTGAATATTTTTGAGAGAATGTGGGTAAAATCATATAATTCAACCGATTTTTTTCTCATTAATTTGATTTTATTGCAAATTAAAGTATATCTTCAGTACAGGAATTGAGAAATACCGTAATATACAAAACTGTGTTAAAGTTTTGCTCTTCCAACATCTGAAATGGAGATCTTTAAGGAAAATCCTGCACTGAATACGTTTGTCATGAGATATTTTTATCTATAGTCGGCAAAAACAAAATTGAAATGATAATAATGGAAATATCTATCGTGATATTGGATAGGAATACATTGTATATACGGTTTTCTTTTTTTCAGCTCTACACATTGGTTTGTCACTCCTTTTATTTTTAGAGCGCCACCTACAACATGCATCGCTTTTATGATAGTATTCCACGGGAATTAATTTGTTTATTTGGCAGTTTCTCGGTTATCTTAAATTTATTATCAAGCAAATTTCACAGTTCTTGATCCATGATTTTCTCATACCTCTAAAATTATGAAGATGTACATGGTTGCCGTTTTATATAACGAGGCGCCGATATATTGTATTTTATATTCGAACAATTGTAGCCATCGTTCACATAATATACATTTTACTAAGATCAAATATGCATAAATGGCCAAGATGATGGCGCTCTACACTTACATGTAATTGGGTTGAGGTCGCCTTCAAGGTCACATAATAAAACATGCGACAGGTCACGTGAAAGGTAGAGATGAAGCGAGAATTTAGTGGTCTTTTATAATAATTTTTTGTCATCGACTTTTCTTTCTTTTTTTCTCATCGACTTTCGTGCTTGTGTGTGTTTTTATCTATAAACTAGATGAGATTTAATTAAATATACGTACCTCGCAATCATACATAGTTTGTGCAAAACTATGAACAAGTCGATTTTATTATCTACGTAACAAAGGAACCCAAAGAATAAGGAATTTATTGACAAGAACTCAGTTTTCAGTTTTTAAAAATATCTTCAGTTTAAGATGCGTGAAACAATATTGCAATTTTACTTTAAATTCCATGAACATGACTTTAAAATCAACAAAGAGTATATAAAAGTCAAAAAGAAAAAAAAAGAAGAGGAAAAAGAATCATATTCTTAAAGAATATTATGGCCGTGTCTATGGCCTATTCCTGCAACAAATTAAATTAAATATTACTTCAGATGATTTTTGCGTATTTCGCCAGACTGAATACCTTGACATAATTTTCTAGATCCATCTATGAATTCAAACAGTTATAATACCGACCGTTCATTTCAATAAATTGTGATGACTTGTGTCGGCGTATATGTATGTACAAATTGCCGACTCTAAAGCCGGGCTTCCACCGTCGCGAATGCAGAGGCGGTAGAGCAACGATTAGGTGATTTTGTTTAATCGTAGCGCATTCTCCTCTCAATCGCGGGCATTCTCGTCTCATCGTGCACTATCGTGTCATGTTCTCCTGCATTCTCCTCTGTTGGCGGCACCTACGCGAATGCTTCAAACTGTTTAAAACATTCGCGTCTGAATTCTTATTCGCCTCACACCCGCGGCACATGCGCAGCGCATTCGCCTTGCATTCTCCTCCGTTTGCGGCGCGTTTTCCTGACATTCGCGTGCATTCTTGTTCCCAAGGTGGAGAAAAATGAGCCACGATAGAGTCCCGATCGAGTCACGATAGAGCCCCGACAAGAAAGAATGTGACGCGAATGGGCCGAGAATGTGACGCGAATGAATAAATCAACGCGATTCAGCAACGATCTCGACACGATATTGCGACGATAGTACTACATACACACACGGCAGTGACAATAATAATTATCTCAGAGTTGATGTAAAAGTGTGCGGATTAATGTTTTGAAAACTTTGACAATGCCTTTCAAGAGAAAACAACATGGAAAGAGGTCAAAGTCAACAAAGGGTATCGATGCTCCTGGATATGTCAAATGATTTTGATTTTGCTCTTGTCACATCCTTGTCATGATCGCAGCGCTATCGGGTTAAAGTCGTGTCTCAATCTCCTGCATCGCAGCGCTATCGGGTTAAAGTCGTGTCTCAATCTCCTGCATTCGCCTCTCATTCGCCTCAGTGTCTTTTTATCGTGGCACATTCATGTCGCATTCTTCTCTATAATTCTTATCACACTCGCCTCACTATCGTAGCGGACGCGTAGCATATTCTTGATGCATTCGCGGCGCTATTGTGTGCCTATCGCGCCAAGAAATACCTCATGAGAACAGACAAGAATGCGACACGATTGTTCATTCGCCTCTGATCGTAGCTCATTCTCCTCTACATTCGCGACAGTGGAAGCCCGGCTTAAATAAAAATTACATTACTTTACTTTACTTTAATAAGTTCTTTTTTGTGTTAATGTTTTTGAAAGAACGAGGGGTTGGAGAGGTTGGATGGGAGGGTACATTGTATCTAAGAACTAGGAAAATTAAGAATCATTTTGAGAATGGTACGTGGTCACTTGATCGAAAGCGTAGGCATTCGTTGATTTTCTATCAGCGTTTATTTCCAATTTTTGTGTCGCCTGCGAACCATAAAGAAGGGATCATTAATTTCAGCTGTGTCTACAGTCCATTGCACAGAACTACAGTGATCTTTTAGGGTCATCACATCACATCATTACGCAAAGTAGCGAAGATGGAGTTCGCTTCTTTCGGTAGGAAACTATGCGCGAAGAAGCAATAACGCGAGAGAGCGATACAAAAAGTATAGTTGCGATGTGAAGAAATGGTTCGCCCCCCTCGCATATCGTACGTAGCTTCGCTTTACTACGCTTTTGCATTTTTACAAAGATAACTTTGTCATTATAGTACTATTACGTGAAGAAGAAATTCCTAAAATGAACAACAAGTACGAAACGGAAAATAGAGGATGTTTTCAAAGCAAAATCTATGCATATTGCCGGTATTCTCGTTTTACCGAAATAGCCAGTCGTTAAAATGAAAAAAAAAAAAAAAAAAAGAGAGAGAAAATAGAGAGTAAAGACTCTCATTTGATTGTTTCATTTTTCTTTAGTTTCTTTTTTACGAAACATAACACTCAAATTATACATTCAGTTACTAATTTAACACTTGTGTCGTTTCTTTAAAGAAAAAAAAAAAAAAAACAGAAAAAGAAAAGAAAGAGAGAGAGAGAAAAAAAAAAACCAAACCCTAAACCAGACTGGACAGATCAAATCAAAGTTAGATAAAACAACTATTCGATTAAAATGAACACGCGGCGATCAATTATTCCCTTTTTAACGAGCGATGAATGAAACGATTAATTTAAGCAAACGACATTTACATGATCTGACCGCCGCTTACAATATTGTTTGATCTTACCAAAACATGCAAAACACCAAAATGGATTTCAAACACGTTTCTTTTTAACAGTAACTGCTACGACATCACACGGATTCATTTGGTAAATTGTCTTCGAAGATCAGCTACATTTTTTTTACATTTGGTTTGGATCTTATGCAAGTTGATATCGATATTTATAGTTAGAAATAAATCTAAAATGTGAATGCATCACGCTCCCATGATTTTCAGTCTGGTCGTTATTGATTCCTTTACTGTGAGTTTGAAACTAACGTTCTTTGTATTTTCATTGGATATTTGGCACTTTATATTTTAGTATTTAAAGAGACGGATTTATTTAATTTCAAAAATATTTGAAGATAACGCGAAGTTTCTTTTTTTTAAACATATTTGCAACTACTTCTATAAATATCATTCTAGTCGATCGATGATAATAAAAAAAAACCAAAAACAAAAGCAAAACGAAACAAAAATAAATTAAAAAAGAGAGAAAAGTAATCCTATGATGAAAATTCCCCCATCCGAAAACACAAAATCCCAAAGAAAACGTTTGGACTTTAATTCTATTTTCATTGAAAAAATCCGCGGCGTTTAACGTCAATTTTCTCAATTATGACGTCAGAGAGATAAGGGCCCTTTTCTCGTGACGCCAGTCAAATGCAAAATAATAGTTGGTTTCCAACATCAAAGGTCAACATGCCAATTGCTATCTGATCCACGGAAACTATCGAGACGCTGTCGAAGGTAACCAAAATCATTTTAACACTGTTTAAATGGACGAGACGTCAACGAGATCTCCATTTGTACATTGGAAACATTAATGCCTATAACATGTATAATCACGGTTTTCCTTAATTTCTACAGAATGACGTATTATCACTATTTCTCTGCTTAAGCCAAACGTACCCTGCACAGTCAAAATCGAATATTGCGATTGAATGACTGTCATCACAAATGAAGACAAATTTGCCTGATATGTACATGTACATCAACAATTACCAAATCTGATAATCGTATAAGTTTTCATGGAGCTGTTGTAACGGGCGTTGCATGTAGATAGGAAATGCTTACTCTCCCCACTCGGTCTCACTAAGGTACGCAACTGTTCTGATCGATATTCAATGATTTTGCATTTAGTGCTTGACTATGATATGAAAAGCTGATAAATATTTTCCCCTCAAAAAATGTACCAGCTTGTGATTCCTAACATCCAGGACATTGTCATTTATTCGTTACATGTACTCGTGCTAGAGGGCTCAAGTTAGGGGATACGTGCTGTTATTTTTATTTTTACGATCTAGCCAAACGGGCAACTTTAGATTGACATTTTGCTGAACTCGTTACAATAATTTTAATTCTATTCCCACCAATGTAATAAAGAACAATAGACAAGTATGCAGATAAGTTTTGTTCGAAAATTAAATATAATTGAATTACAAATCCAGTGATCTGGAAGATTAATTTCAATCATCTGTCCTTCGACAGATGTCGAAACCCTTCGACATTATCTGTATATAACTAATTTCCATTTTGCAAAATGAAAATTTTAGTCATTTAACATTTGGAGAGAAGCCTGCAGATAAACTACAAAAATAAATGTTAATCGATACTAAGACCTACTTAAATATGTGCTGTCCTGATCGATATCACTAACAAATAGTTTACTCACTCTTTACATCATTACCGAGACAACGATTAACAGGGGGATTGTATTTTACAAAATGATTTCCTAAATGTATATCAAAAAACAATCCCTACCCAGAATCATCTTAACATTCAATTTATAAAATCTAGAATTGTCATAGTGTTTTGATATCTGATCTCACCTCATATTCGTAAAACTTGTCCAAATAAAGACTTGCAAAATCTTTCATCCCTGTGACGCGTTGTCCGCTCTTGTACCATTCAATCAGTGGCTTAGGGTTCCCATATGCTTCACAAGTCAATCTCCTCTTTGATCCCCTTGGCACATAAATTGTTTCTAGTTCTTGTGGATGTATAGCGATGGCTACAGTACCTCTAGGTATGACTGGACTCGTCCCGTCTAATGCTTTCTTTGACAGATACATGTGCTTGTAGGACCTCAAAGCTTCCTCACCTCGAAGACCATTTTCAAGAAACTGAAGCGTGAACCGTGGGACGTATATGTTATTTGAACTCTGATATATATGTTTTGGCACAGTTAATCGTGATTTTGCAACTCCATTTTCATATGTCCTTGTCGTCTTTAAGTTATCCCAATAACTGTAATATGATACATTGCCGTTGTGGAGAACTACTCCATCCACAGAGAGCTTAACATTGTTTAGTCTTAGAGGGAAGTTACAGGAAGCCTGTATTTCAACAATAAAGGAGTTCTCATCTGATGAAAAAAAAGGTTCAGTCATTCGACATCCACTTTGATTTCTGAATTCCATCCTAGTAGATACACCATGTGGCACGCTCCACATGAACAGGTACTGTGATACAACAGGCACTTTTGGCGAAAAGCAATTAAACATTATCCAATATGGTCTCCTTTTCAGTAGCAGAATCCCTGTGACTACACTGTCTTTTTTCATTACATCATTTACTGAGGTCTCCACTAAGAAAATGAAATGATATATAAAACGTTTTAAACATGAAGAGGATAATAAAGGTATAACCATTAAATAAAAGCGTAATCCTGAGCAAAATTATACTTTTTAATTACTTTCATTGCACTATGACAAATATGGATAATGAACATATCCCTGTATACAGCACAAAATCGATAATTCAGAAAATCAGAAACATGTTTATTCTTCAAAATAATAAATTTGGTAAATCCCTTTAACTTTGATTTCTAAGATGTGCATACCTTTCCTCTGAATACTAAGAACATATTTGCACTAAATATATGAATTGCTAACATAAATGTATTGGGTTAATCAGTGATTTAAAACCTAAAATAAGAATTTAAACGATAGGTATATCAATTGATAAGAAATATACATGTAAAACAAAAATAGTGAGACGATCGTAGAGAGGAATTGAAGGTTGAGCGTATTCTCACAGCAAGAGAAAACTTGTTGTTCCCCATGGGTGCCTTTAAGTTTCAGTTGCGGAAACTTGATGGAAATTACAAGATTACGCTTGTGTAAACCATTTGGAATTTAAGCGGGTAGTCGGGTTACGCAAAGCGTAAACTTGAGTTTCAGCGACGGAATTCTTGCGTAAACTATATGGAAACTTCAGGTTTCCGCAAAGTTTCCATATAGTTTACGCATTGCGTAAACTTGTTTTTTCACCCAGTGATAATAAAGGTATAACCATTAAATAAAAGCGTTATCCTTAGCAAAATTATACTTTTTAATTACTTTCATTGCAATTGGACAAATATGGATAATGACCTTATCCCTGTATACAGCACAAAATCGATAATTCAGAAAATCAGAAACATGTTTATTCTTTAAAATATTAAATTTGGTAAATGCCTTTAACTTTGATTTCTAAGATGCGCATACCTTTCCTCTGAATACTAAGAACATATTTGCACTAAATATATGAATTGCTAACATAAATGTATTGGGTAAATCAGTGATTTAAAACCTAAAATAAGAATTTAAACGATAGGTATATCAATTGATAAGAAATATACATGTAAAACAAAAATAGGGAGACGATCCTAGAGAGGAATTGAAGGTTGAGCGTATTCTCACAGCAAGAGAAAACTAGTTGTTCCCCATGGGCACACTGTTCACCTGAAACCAATGTCATGGATCAAAGGTCACAGCTAGCGAATGGTGAACGAAAATGTTTCTTTAAATTTCGAATGTAACGAACAGCGAACACGAAGAAATCATGTTTTGCGAATCGTTTACGAAGCATTCCGAAAGGTTACGGCTCTATGATATCGTTCGTTTGATTAGACAAAAAAAAACCTTATTTCAATACGAGCGAAATGTTGGGAAAAAATACTGCCATTAAGGCAGCTTTGCGCATAAAAGCGAATCCTTTCGATCGAAGCTGGACGCAACGTTCAAAGAATATATTGAATACACCGTAAAACATTTATGTATAATATTGTAATATATAATAGAGTTTATGCTGATGTTCATTAACCTTAATTACTTAAGTCACACGGCATGAACGCCTTGTAATTCGTCTTATTCTTTCCTTTCAATTGAGTAATTGTTGAAACGTGATAAATAAAATGAAAAGATATAGGACACAGTAATTTTGAATCGAGACTAAGAAAAAGATAATCAAGTACCTTTTATGTACCGCGTATATGATCGATAAGTCATCAAAAGAACATTGTACTTGGAACTGAACCAATCTACAATTTTTGTTCCAGCGTAAGTACATACTCAACCCATGTCAATGGGATTCTAGGACGGATTCTGTCCAAATGTCACCAGTCTTATCCTTTGTCCTAACAGAGGGATGGTAGAATTCCTGAGCATGCTCCAAATCAAGCACGGTCTGATTGTTGTACGTTCAGTTCCACAGGGGGCTGTTACCAGACATTGTTATTTCAATGGAATTATACCGCAATAAAATTCCAGCCCCCTTTCTATGGAGGGGGATTAGGGTCACAATGCTATTTGACTTGCTTACATGCTTTATGCCATGTTGCTTCATTCAATGTCTGATTATTCCATGTTCATTTGTCTTGCTTTCAATTCAAATTTCATTTATCTTTCTTCTTTGTGTAATTTTGCTTCAGTGCATTTTACATTTGTCCTTCGTCAATGCATAATTGTCGTTATACCATACGTTATGACATCCTTCTTTCACCCATTATCCTTTCGTTCTAATGCTATTATTGCTTCGTCAATGCTAACTTTAATTTTGATACCAGATGGCGCTTCGCGTGACCGAATGTGCCCGTTCCTTCAAATGAACATTATGTCGGAGGTTTTTTTGTTTGTTTGCTTTGGTTCCTGCTTTATCCTGATTTTGTATGCCTTCGGTTTCTGAATTATCGATTTTGTGCTGTATACAGGGATATGGTCATTATCCATATTTGTCAGCTTTATCACCATCCCTCCAATGCTATTTTGAACATGGATTTTATTTGAATATGCTTCTGAATCGAACCTACAGAAAATTTGGAGCCGCGCACTCTCTGTAAAATAAATGTACAAATTTACATTCTAGAAATTTGACCAGAAGGCGCTAGTGAAATAATGTAGGTGGCGTATGAAAGCACTTTGGCAGGAAGCATCACCGATGAGAATTTGATATTCGAAACGCGTGTCTGGTGCATGAAAATTGGTTTGAAATTTTCTTCAAGAAGGTATAGAGTTGGAACACTTCTGTATTATTACTGCAAACTTTGTACATTTGAACCACTTGGTCAGTGCCACTGCAATTGTACCAGGAGGCCCCGAGGGCAAATGTAGCCAAGCTCGTTCAACTTTGGTTGATTGTTTCTATTATGCATTCGATATTTTCTGTCAAAATTTCTAAGACTTCGGTCCTGTAGCATCATATTCAATCCATCGGATATCCTAAGTATTTCTTAAGTTACACTCTTTGGCAATATTGCATTGTTTAGATTGAGGATCACTGACAAGGGTTATGTTTCCGAAACGAACATGTCTGGTCGATGCAACAAATTCGTATAAAATGATGCTATTGAATTGGAAGAAGTTTACAACTTACTCATACGAAACCATCATATACATCGGTTATTGCTTTGCTTTTAATATGTTCCATTTAGCAACTTATACCAAATTCATTTGAGTAAATTTATGATCTTACGATCCTGTGAATTATCAGTGGCGGTCTAGGAATTCAGAATTTCAGAAAAGATATATCCCGAAGTCCAGCTTTAAAAAAGAAATGTTCACAAAAAAAAGCTGACCAGCAAAATAAAACAAAAAACCCAACCAACCCCGCTCCAACCCACAATAAAACCCTTAAAAACGAAAACGCGAATACCGAAGATCTAAGAGTTTTATTAAAGAGGGGGATTAATTGTCCCGTTCCTTGAAATGAACTTTATGGTGGAGGTTTTTGTTTGTTTGCTTTGGTTGCTCCTGTTTTATCCATATTTTGTATGCTTTCGGTTTCTGATTTTCTGAATTATCGATTTTGTGCTGTATACAGGGATATGGTCATTATCCATATTTGTCATTTGAAACATCCCCTGTCGTTGGAAATTTCTTAAGTATCGCTCGAAAAATAATTATCGCAAGAGAGGACAGATTGAAGAAGATTGATGAAGCTATATAAATATTTGAAAAATATGTTATTATGAATGCTTTTGTATGCAACAGATTTTTGAAACTTTTCGATGTGACAGGGGAAGTCTTTTGCGCAGGGGTTGTCACGATCGCCTTACAATTTTATTTTACAATTTTCCGAGTGGGTTCGAATACCGGTCGAGGATACATTTTTTTTTTAATTTTGTCAATGTTATGTCCATCTGCCCCTGAAGAGGATGTAGAAAAAAATTGGGGTATTTGTTAAAATAAAATGCTTTATGTAAGTACTTAATTTTTATTTTTTTTTTCTTAGTACTTGATTTTTTCCCCTGCAGTTTTTCTTTTGGGGGGGGGGGGGGCTCAGTGTTTTGGTGGGCAACTGTACATTATCACTATTTGAAATAAAAATAAAAATAAAAAAAGCTTCCTTAGCTCACCATTGTCGCTTCCAAAATTGCTACCGGGTATAATAATTGATTTTGAAGTGTTCAAGGTCACACCTATCAAGAAACAAATTCTTGGATTTCAGTCTTTACCTACAATGATGATACATAAATAGATTGGCCGAGATGAAAGGAAAATCCCGAATTTTGGGTCGAACAACAGTGGTTAATTTTGGGGATGCGGAGGGGGCGTCCTCCCCCGGGACAGACCTAAAATATTCAAGAATAAAACAGGGATCTTTTGGGCCACTTTCTATGGAAAGAAATTCAAATAATTAAAGAGCTCTTCAATTAATTATAGATCTCTATTATATATAATTATTATAATTAGATAGCTCTTCAATTCTGTTACAGAGCTCTTTAATTCTTTAACAGAGCTCTATAATTCAATTAAAAAACTAGTTCTTTTAGAGAGCTCTTCAATTGCATTAGAGAGCTATTTAATTGTATTAGAGAGCTCTTTAGAAGAGACATATCCATATTATAATTAAAGAGCTCTCTAAAAGAATTATAGAGCTCTTTAATTGAATTAATTAGCTCAGTAAAACAATTGAAGTGCTTTTTAATTACAAAAAATCGGTTTTGTATGAATTAAAGAGCTCTATAATTGAATGAGAGAGCTCTTCAATACTTTTATAGAGCTCTGTAAATAATTGAAGGACTCTTTAAGTCACAGATTTATTGCGCTCATTAAAAGAATTAAAGAGCCCTCTAATTGTATGATTCAGCGCAATAAAACAATTATTGCCCTCTTTAATTCATTTATTGCGCTCAATAATAAAATTAGAGAGCTCTTTAATTCATTTATTGCGCTCAATAAATGATGCGAATTAAAGAGCTCTTTCAAAGAATTAGAGAGCTCTCTGATTATATTTATGAGCACAATAAATGAATTAAAGAGCGCGATCATAGAATTAAAGAGCTCTTTAATTCATTGAAGAGCGCTCTAATTATTTGAGTTTTTGTTAATTCGGACTTTGGGATCCCCCCCTGAAAAAAAAAACGTCCTGGATCCGCCCATGAAGGAGACGAGAAACTGCATTAGTGAAAGAATCAATGGGGGAGTGTCGACCTATATGCTGTAGGACGGCAGTTTTAATTAATCAAGAATATTTCGATATGAAATACCGTCTTTCCCACGATACATGTATCTCAGAAAAAAGACCTAACTTTTACAACACACATTCCAGGGGAAAAATAATGTAGCCGATGGGAATCGAACCCAAGCGGAAAAATACAAGTATGGTAATCCGGCACTCTTACCAATGTGCCACGAAACCATTGTTACTTCAGTGATTTACGTAGAGCTTTCAACTCCCTACTGGCTAGTACTTACTGTATAAATAACAAATATAACGCACACAAAATCATTAAATGATTTCTTTTTTGTTCAAATGTTTAGCCTCATCAACCGCCTTCTTTTTTGCGCTATTTATAACTCATTTTTCTAACAATAAGTACTGCATCAGGGGACGTCTCAAAGTTCATTTCAAGGAACGGACACATACGGAGCGCCACCTGGTATCAAAATTAAGGTTAGCATTGATGAAGCAATAATGACATTAGGACGAAAGAATGATGTCATAACGCATGGGATAACGACAATTATGCATTGAAGAAGGACAAATGTAAAATACACGGAAGCAACATTGCATAAAGACAATTGCAATAAAGTCAATTTGTAATGCAAGCAAGACAAATGAACATGGAATGATCAAGCATTGAATGAAGCAACATAGCACGAAGCATGTTAGCAAGTCAAATAGCATTGTGACCCTAATACCCCTCCATACCTGTCTAGATTATTTACAACAAATTTCCGCGGATGGCATATATACAATTCCCCTAAAATTGTTGAGCCTGATTAAATTGAAAGAGGGGGCGGGGCTGGAATTTTGATTGCAATATGATTTAAAAATCCCACTTGATTCAGAATAAGGCCCCTGCGTGTTATTATCTTCTTATACATATTATTGCTCACGTAAGTCATTTAATTAGAAATAATCTTACTACCTTCAAGATACGGAAAGTTGAAGAAGCATTCTGCATCGTCTGCTCCCAATACTTTAATGACGTACTGTATCATTCCATTGGTTTGTATCGCTAAAGAAGCGTACTCTAGTTTGGCTTTGATAGGAATGTATCTGGTAACATCGTTAATATTCTGTGAAAAAAAAAACATGAAAAAAAATACTCTGAACGTTCTTGATCAATATATCAGACCATGTATAATACACCAGACACAATTCACCAGACACCATACACCAGACACCAAACCATTTATAATACACCATACTCCATACACCAGACACCATACACCAGACACGATACACCAAACCATTTATAATACACAAGACACCATACACCATACATCAGACCATTTATAATTCACCAGACTCCATACACCAGACACCATACACCATACAACAAACCATTTATAATACAACAGACTCCATACACCAGACACAATACACCGAACCACTTATAATACACCATTTATATAAAAATGTTCAATTGTCTGGATACCTCTAAGCACAGAACTGGACACTTACATGTTTCAAAGCAGACCTTAAAATAAAATAAAATGATATGAAATAAAATAAAATAAAAAATAAATAAATAAAAAAAAAATAAAATAAAATAAAATAAAATAAAATAAAATAAAATAAAATAAAATAAAATAAAATAAAATAAATAAAATGAAATGAAATGAAATAATTGATAATAAAAAGAAACATAAAATATGATATGCTGATTATAAATAATTTAAGGAACAAAAGAAAAAAAAAGGACAAAAAGAATTGATGCATAAAATCGCTTCTTTTATGATGTAAAAGTAACTGACACGCGGTTGCAAATTACACGGGTCAGTAATTGTGTACTTGTCAAACTGTCAAAATGTTAAAATGTCAGGATACCTCTATGCACAGAACTGGACACTTACATGTTTCAATTTAACAAAAGAAAAAAATGGACAAAAAGAATTCAAGAGTAAAATCAGCTGATAAAAAATGATTTTTTAAAAATAAATTCAGAGAGAGAGAGAGAGAATATTTTAATAACCCATAATGGTAAATAAACAGTTTTCAATGTATATTTTCCTAAAAAAAATATGCATCTTAGTCTAGAAATTTATAAACTAACTATCTAAATAAATAAATAAATAAATAAATAAATAAATAAATAAATAAATAAATAAATAAATAAATTAATTAATTAATTAATTATTTAATTAATTAATAAAGCACAGTTGTTTCTTATATAAATACAATGATATAGTGTTTTTATTTTATTTAGATAAATAAATAAATAAATAAATAAATAAATAAATAGATAAATAAAACACAGTCGTTTCTTATATAAATGCATTAATATAGTGTTTTTATTGTATTTAAATAGATAAATAGATAAATAAATGAATAAATAAATAAATAGATGAATAAATAAAACCCAGTCGTTTCGTATATAAATACAATAATATAGTGTTTTTATTGTATTTAGATAAATAAATAGATAAATAAATAGATAAATAAATAAATAAATAAATAAATAAATAAATAAATAAATAAATAAATAAATAAATAAATAAATAAACAAATAAATAAATAAATAAATAACATGAGGAATCATAAGCACAAGTTTTACAATTTATCAATATATGACGGAGAAGGTTTTTGGATTATGTAATAGGCAGGTAAAATTTTGTCATTATAATTTTGAAAGTAACCATATTTATCGAATTCGATTGGTCATTGCTACGACCTTTATATCCCTCAAATTTGATTGACAGGAATAGCTAGGTGAGGTAGGAGTAGCTCATTAGCATAATTGATTGACAGGTATGGGTGGATCGCAGTGAGGTGGCTGCTCTACTAGGTACGACACCCCGACCAAGAACTAGGTCGTCTACGAATGATTTTACGCTCCGACACCGCATGGGATGGATATCGTAAAGACCCACAGACACGAAAGTCAGTGCCTGCATGTGGTCCTGTACTGTGGCTTAACCACCGGGGACGCCCGTTGCCGGGACGGTACCCCGTTTATCGTTGCCTCCCAGGGCCTGATGTAGGGGTAACTCATTAGCATAATTAGGATTACGTACTGTGTTTTTATGTCATACACTTCTGAAATCATTTGAACGCCGCTATTATCACGCCAATCAAATCTACTGCACTCATGAAGTGACAAGGCATTTGAAAACCAAGTCAATGACGTTATCTCAGTTTAATAATAAAAAATAGGTAGATTTTCAAAAGTAATTAATCATAGTAAATTAAATAAATTCACATGTAAATAGATTATAAAATAATTAAATAAAAAAAAATTGATGAAAATAAACAAATTCATAAAAATAAAATAGAATTAGTGAAAATGATTAACAAGGAAAGTATACAGATAAATAAGATAATTAATAAATTAATAATAAATAAATTAGTAGAATAAGTTAAAATAATAAATAAATTAAAAAATATATCAATAAAATAAACTAATTAATAAATACATAAATTTATTTAATGAATAAATGAATAAAATAAATAAATGAAAAAATAAATAGATAAAAAAAAATAAATGAAAAAAAAAATAAATAAATGAAAAAAAAACTAATAAAATAAATTAACTAACAAAGTAAATAATTTAATGAAAATAAATAAATTAATAAAATAAATAAATTTAAAAAATTGAAATAAAATTAATAAAATAATAAAATAAATAAACTAATAAGATGAATGAATAAACAAAATTAATCAATTAGTAAAATGAAATAATCAAATTAAATAAAAACATCAACAAAATAAATAAATCAATGAAATAAATAAATTGATAAAATAAATAAAATAATAAAATTAATGAAATTGAGAAAATAAATAGAATTGAGAAAATAAATTAATCAATAAAATCAAATTGATAAAAATAAATTAATTTATTGGTAAAAAAATTAATTATAATAAAATGAATTAATTAATTTAATAAATTGATAGAATAGATAAATTAATAAAATAAATAAAGTATTAAAATGAATAAATTAATAAAATAAATAAATTCATAAAATAAATAGATTAACTGATGAATAAATTAATAAAATAAATTAAATTAATAAAATCAATTAATTAATCAATTAATGAATTAATAAAATAAATATCTTAAAAAAATTAATTAATTAATGAAATTAATGAAATTAATTAATAAAATAAATAGATAAATAAAATAAATTAATAAAACAAATAAATTAATGAAGAAATAAAAATAAAAAAATAAGAAATTAATGATAAAAACTTTATCAGGTTTCCGCAACTGCGTAAACTATAGAAGTAGTTACATATCAAGTTTCTGCAACTGCGTAAACTATTTTAAAAGTTTAATTAGGTTTCCGCAGCTGCGTAAACATATTTAACAGGTTTCATCAGGATTCCGCAACTGCGTAAACCATTTGTTCCAAGTTTACATTGCGGAAAACTTGTTGAAATAAAATGGAAAGAAATTCAACAGGTTTCATCAGGATTCTGCAACTGCGTAAACCATTTGTTCCAAGTTTACATTGCGGAAACTTTATCAAGGAAAATTTATCAAGTTTCATCAGCGAAAACTTTGCGTAAACTTGCGGAAACTATTTGCCAGTTTACGCAATGCGGAAACTTGTGGAAACCTGAAAATATCAAGTTTACGCAAGTTTACGCAGTTGCGTAAACCTGTTTTTTCGCCCAGTGTTATAATACACCATACACCAGACACCATACACAATACACCAAACCATTTATAATACACCAGACACCATACACCAGACATGATACACCATACACCGAACCATTTATAATACACTTTACACCAGACACCATACACCAAACCATTTATAATACACCAGACACCATACACCATACAACAGACGCCAAACCATTTATAATACACTAGACACGTGTTTCAGATAATTTCTTCCTTATCAGAGGTACTTCAAGCTAACGTGATTTCCTAGTACCTTCTAGTTTGATTTCTCAATAATTTATCTACTTAGTAAATAGTGCAAGGCGCGCAATTCAGTTAAATAATATGACAAAAATTGTAGTCAAAGAGAAATGTAAATTGAATATCAACAAGTTTAAAATGTTTTTCTACATTGTTAAGAATGTAGCAAAGATTTCTTAAAGAAAGACAAATCGCTACAAACAATTTCTCTCTTTACTTTTACTGTTTTACCTCTGTCATTGACTATGTAATATCATACTATACTTTGACAATTTGAAAACCGATTGTGATATGCATTTTCGGTTTTGCTGAAAAATCAACATTTGTCTGAATTTAGATGTTGCCTACTTTTCAAAGATAATTCTGCTGTTTTACAAGTACAAAACAAGGAAACAAACCTCTTGTCTTTTTACATTGAAATTACTCTTTCCAGAAACAGCTAAAATATACCATTGTGAACAAATGGTACCAAATGCGAACAACAACTGTAAACGTGCCATGATCAGTATGGAATCTGGGCATAAAATGATGATGATACTTCAGTATATCCAAATTGATGGCAATTAAGTATCATTCAATTTGTCAACATTTTATGCAAATTAGAATTGGACCTGGTGTACATTACACACTATTCATCATTGTTGAGCTTTGATTGTGATCAGTGAGTGATTTTAGCACTAAGCATGTTTTCTTTTAATTTCAACAGAAAACACATCAAACTATAAATTGGTTTATCGCCTGGATCTCCGTCGAACTCCCGACACTGAAATATGGCCAAGAGGTATTGGTAAACATAAGTTAAGGCCATGAAATAAAATGAAGATATGACTGTATTTGTTTCCGAATAATTCTTTAAATGAAAAATGTGAAAAAAAATGCCAAAACGAAAATGGTGAAGCAAATAAGAATTTGTCCTTTAGCTGATTTTACTCTAGTATAGCTTTAGGGTATTTTTATAACATGTTTTTCTTACATTTTTAAGAGTCTGTACACAATCCTATTGGTTGAAATTATTTATTCTTTTTCCGGGTTTTGTGCTTTAGTTTAATTCAGTAACTATATAGTATGGAACAGAAACAAAGTGCCTTAAAGAATACTAGCGAATAATGAAGCACCAATAAAAAAGCATTTTAAGAATCTTTCTGTTGAAAGATTACTTGCATTCAATCGGTGAATTATATGTTGCAAAACTTGTGTTTGGACAATACATGTACGATTATGGAACACGAATTCACAAAACACCTCGATCCATATGAATGGACGTTGTTATGGAAACAACCTCGCGGCGTCACGTGTTTGACCTGACGCATGAATGTAAACTTAAAACATGGCGCTTGAATTCGAAGAGACGAAGCGCAGGCAAGTAGAATCCCGGCCGTATCATTGATATTAAAGCTTAACAAGGTAAAATATGATTGCCGATCGTTTAGTTTATTTTATTCGAGTGAGACACAGTCAATAATCCCCTGGAAAATTTGCCGATTCGTGCCGGCCATATCCTAAACTTGGATTCCGGGTTTGTTCAATGTAGATTCCTGCGGCCAACACACCCCTGCGAACCAAATATCCAAGTGTCGTTGGCCGTTTCTGTGTCGAGATAATAACATTAATTAGAATAATGATCCAATTTAATCTTATGGCATGTTAAAGTCTTTGATGCGTTCGTTTTGGAAAATAGCAAACACGACTTCTTCGGCGTTAAACCTCGTTTTCACATCTTATATATGATTGAATCTATTTCGTGTTTTGTTACGTTCCTCTTACTATTCCTCTTTCGTTTCTCTTTCAAAATCCACCTTCATTTCGCTTTAAATTCTTGCTTCAAGTCTTGTTTTGGAAATATGGGCGGTTGTTATTATTTTGATGATTATAAATCTACATGTTACAATTTTAAAAAATGTTTTTGCAAACAATTACATAATGAGTCCAATGGGTAATGAGAAGTAATTAATGCAACCATTCATGCAATCCTGAGATCTAAAGTCACAGGACAGATATAAAGTAAAAATTGATTAAAAATTCTTGAACAGTTTGGAAATGGAAAACATTTGGTTACATTATGAGTTATGGTACTTCTGCTATTTCCGTGGCAGATGGCCGTCCTAAGTCGGCACCGGTTGCCTATAAGTCTCTTTGGTTTATGTGTAGTCCCTTGTGTTTAATGTTTCTGTGTTGTGCGTTGACGTTCTTATGCGTCTCTTTCTGTTCTTGTCTGCTTTGTGTTTTTGCATTGGGTGTTTTGGGGTTTTGCTGTGGGTGCTACAACCTGGTGTTGTTGGAGATCCCCTCCTTTGTTATGGATCCTTACGATTTACATTGAAATCAATGGGAAAAATTACCACTCCTTAAAAATTTCAACAGAAGGACGGATATCAAAAATCGATTGGTCAAAAATTTCTAAAAAGTATATATTTCATCATTTGGTTGTAAAATCAAAAGTTCACAGATTACTCTTTCTGCAATTAATTTTTTCTGTATTTTTATCAATGGGAGATTACTCCTAAACACGACCCTTTTCAAAATAACTCTTAATTCGATATCTACTAGGCTAGTGCAAACGTTAGTAAAATATCTTATGACACAAAAATATATCGAATTAAAATAACATTTCAATAGTTTTGGCATAATTCCTTCATTACTAATTGAATACTTTAAATCCTAATAAGTTGATCATAGGATGATCATAGGATGACGATCACGGGATGATGACAATAAGTCCTTAACAGTAACATAAACAATCTGGTCGAATATTTACTGAAAGCCTAAGAAAATGCAAAAATGCAAAGTCATATTGAAAAAGAGAATAAGAATATTGCCTATTCGTCATCAAGGACTTTAAACAATGTGACTGCATGAGCATCAAAATATATCCTCGCTGTTCATTCTTGTGACTGGCAAAGAAATAAACATTCTGTTCTAGAACAAAAGGAAATAAGTAAACAGTCTGTGCCAATGCAGTTCATCTTTATGTGCAATTATGGGGAAGAGAACCTGTTATGGTGGGAAAGAAACAATTGAAAACGTCTTCAAATTGAATAGCATCATTTAAGAACAGATAAATTGGCAACGTGGACCAGACATGCACGTTTCGGTTACTTAGTGATCCTAAATCTAAACAATGCCGAAAAATATGCCGAAAAAGTATGAAAGTTACTATGTCGAAAAAGTGCACCAAAAGACGTATCATGATGGGTGGGATGTGATGCTACAGGACCCACGTTTTAGAAATTTCAAGACATTCTAATAACAGAAATTTAAAATGCGTTGAAGAAACGATCAACCGAAATTGATCGAACTTGGCTACATGTGCCCGAGGGGACTGCTGGTCCACCAGCAATGACACTCACCAAGTGGAATTAATGAAAACGTCTTTAAATTGAATAGCATCATTTAAGAACAGATAAATTGGCAACGTGGACCAGACATGCACGTTTCGGGTACTTAACCCTAATCAGTGATCCTAAATCTAAACAATGTAATATACCAAAAAAGTATGAAAGTTACTATATCGAAAAAGTGTACCGAAAGACGTAGCAGGATGGGTGGGATATGATGCTTCAGGAATCACTTTTTAAAAATTTCAAGACATTTTGATAACAGAAATTTAGAATGCGTTGAAAAAACGATCAACCGAAATTGATCGAACTTGGCTACATGTGCCCTCGGGGACTCATAGTCCAACAGCAGTGACGCTCACCAAGTGGTATAAATTTAAACGTCTTCAAATTGAATAGCATCAGAAATAAGGTAACTTAATATGTGTAATGTATATGATATGCCCTATTATACTTATCTATCCGACCTTTGTGAAACAGGTCCATTATTCAAATGTCAGATAAAGTTGACACTATGATTGATCGTAATTTTACAATATTTGTGTTCAGAGGATGACCTTTAGGTTTTCACTTTTCTGATAACCATAAATATTGATTTATCGTTTTTGAATTTTCATACCGATGTGTTGCTGAATTTGCCATATATTTTGATTTTGCTTGAGTATCAAAGTAGGAAAATATTCATTTGAAAATTTTCATTTACATTATTTTCTCACACTTCTGAAACCAGGGTCTTGTAGCATCATACCCTAGCCATCTTTTCGCGTCCTTCAGTATATCTTGAACATTAGTTTCAGAGATTTTGGTCACCTTTCATTGTTAGGACTGAGGATCACTGAAAAAAAAATCTCTGAAAAGTGCATGTCCGGTTCATGCTGTTAATTTATCTGTTTTTAATACATATGTAACATGATTTCTACTGACGTTTATTACGCGTTCCATTTTTTTTCTTGAAATAAATGTACAATCCTCCATGACGTTTTAATCATAATAATATATAAGCACGACCAATGTTACACCCTGAGATGCAACTATGGAAAGGAAGGTGTTGCTCGTGAAGTCACAATGCATATGATCTAGATTCTAATTCATTCTGTTTGTTTCACGCATTCTGATTGGTTCACATGATTTCTACAAGCATGTATATCGACGATATACATGCCGCAAACCGACTCACTTGACATACTTTAAAATGTATTCCTACGTTAATTTGCACGTTACAAGCTTTAGCGCACTTTTTGTGTATGACGTCATGCTTCCCTTTGTTCTTCGCTCCTGTGACGTCATACTGTGACGTAAAACTACAAGGTATGAGCTTGTAAATGGCGTTCTCCACATTTAAACAACAAAGCAAGTAAGTTTATTAATGATTAAACATTGATTTTTCGCCATTGTAATAAATACGAAGCAGTTGTATTTCATATTTTGCAGCGCAATAATTTCTGTTGGTCGTTGTTAGTCCTCCGTAGCAACGTCGCCTCTAAAGCGATAAATGAGACCCTCTGAGGGGTATAAAAAGTTAAAACATGTCACATGAATTAGAATAGGGATAAACGTACTGTGTTTTGCTGTTCCAACAGGTATATGTTGGATATATTGTTTGAAACATACGTTATACCGTCGGGGACAAGCCCCGACGGTATAACTGCGTTTCCAACAGTATATCCAACATATACCTGTCGGAACCACAAAACACAGTACGTTTATCCCCTAATTAGTTCAAGAAGCATGAAACATGCTACGAGGGCTATTCTAACTATCAAACTTAACCCGCTGTAATATTGTCACAGACAATATAAAGTCATGATTTGCATGAAAAGATCACTAGGCTGAATTCTAAGTTCTATATTTATTTACATATATACATGGTACTATGAGTTGCACAGAGGTACACGCTAGCTGGCAGACCGACCAGCACGTGGGCATGCATACAGATAAGATGCTTCATAATCACGTGACTGGATATAGCTAAGATATTACATTCCTCCTTTTCTTTATAGATTAAAAAATATTATTACTGATGATTAAAATATAAACGTAATAAAGTAATCTAAAAATAAATGAAGTAGTGTCGAGCACGGCACAGAGAGTTCATATATTAATGTCAAAGGTTCACCGTCTCGACACGAGCAGATAAAGAAAGCAATTAATACGAAATCTAAAATGAATAACTAAAGAGTGTAACGAGTCCATCAATTATCTCAGAATAAAGTGTCATAGAGAATCAATGCACGTGTTCATCTAATCTAAACTATACGATAAGAAAGCAATATAAAACAACGAGTGTAAAAGTTAATGATGTCCGAGTCCCTGAAAAGGAATAAAACTATTACGAGATTGACATGATTGATATAACAGCTGAATGCAATGAAATTTGAACAATCTATGGTATCAGCAAAATTAATCAGTATCATTGAAATAAAAAAATCGAATATATTTTGCAATACATGATTTTTGATTGACTTTTCACTTTTTTCACATTTCACATTTTTCACCGCACTAATCATTAATCGCGATATCTTGCCGGTTTCTGTCTATTTCGTTTTGGTCGTCTACGAATGCTCGGGGTTGGCGATTGATACGGTGTTTGATTGTCTGATGCGCAAATTCCAGTTGGAAGCGGTTTGAAATGTGAAGCATCTCGGGTTATTTCTTTTCCTTCGTGATTTACGGTTATCATTGATTTCTTTCTTCGAATAACTTCGGCCGGTTTCGGATGAAACGGAGGTGCTAATTTATCCCTTTTCCGTTGTTTTACTAGTACTTGATCGCCCTCCTTGATAGATGACTCTCGTCCTTTTCTTTTTGAGTCAGCGTACTTTTTGTTTTTCGATTTTTCTGATGCAACATTGTTTCGCAATGGACTGTTTGGTGGTGATTTCGGCATTTCTGGTAACTTGATTTTTATTGTTCTGGAGAAAAGAATTTCTGCCGGTGAAACTCCAGTGGTAGAGTGTGGTGTAGCACGGTAGTTCCTGAGAAATTGGTGTAGTTCCTGTCTGTAATTTTTGTTTTCGATGTTTGCGGCTTTTATGATTTTCTGCAACTGTTGCATGAACTTTTCGACAAGTCCGTTTGCTTCTGGGTGTAACGGAGTTATTTTCCGGTGTTTGAATCCCAGGTAATCTGCAAATTTCCTGAATTCTGAACCGTTAAATGATGGTCCATTGTCGCTCTTACATACAGACGGTATTCCAAATGTAGCAAATATACCATCTAGCCTAGGTTCTCGCAGAAATAGATGTCATTATTTCAATGACCGGAAAACGAGAATAATCGTCGATTACAACCATGATGTAATCACCATTCGGAATTGGTCCGAAAAAATCAACAGAAACTTCGTCCCACGGTTTTGACGGTAATTCACTCATCTTTAATGGTTCCGGTGTGTTTGTAGGTGACAACGATAGGCAAGTTATGCACGATTTGCACATTTGTTCAGTAAGATCGTCGATATACGGAAACCATACTTTTTCTCTCAGTAGTTGTTTTGTCTTTGTGATTCCCTGGTGACCTTCATGAGCTATGCTAATTGCTCGTCGCTGCAATGATTCTGGGATAACAATCCTTGTTCCTCGTAAAAGTATACACTTATCTTTGATACTGACGACTGTTAGTTCATTTCGCATTCTGGAGAAACAATTGTAAGATTTATTATCTTTGCACAATTTGGGGTTCCAGTGATTTAAGGTCACGGCCTCGATAACGAGCGGAATTACGGGATCATGCTGAGATGCTTTGATGATCTCGTCCAGTTGCATAGATCTTGGTACGGCATTTTCGGTAACGTATCTTATGTAATGTTCATCTGGATTACATTCCTTGGACTCGGTCAGCGGGTGTCTAGACAAGTAATCGGCGGCATTAGTAATCCCAGGCATGTACTTGACCTTAAAGTTATATGTTGTTAACCTTAAGCGCCACCTTTCTAGTCTGAGATTTTGTTTTGCTTTCGGCTTCTGAAAAATGTATTCTAAAGGTTTGTGATCCGTGATAAGAGTAAACGGTTTTCCAAAAAGATACAGGTGGAAATGTTCGCATCCCCAAACAATTGCAAGTGTTTCGCGTTCAGTTTGGCTATATCTTTGTTCTACAGGAGTTAGCGCATGGCTTGCGTAAGCGACTATTTTATTTTCTTGGCTCATCACTGCGGCTAGACCTACTGGACTTGCATCCACGTGTAATTCTGTCTGTTTTCTAGGATCGAAGAATGTCATTACACGGTCACTTGTGAGGTTACGTTTTACTTCCTCGAATGCGTTATCCTGTTCACTTGTCCATTTCCAAGGAGTCTTGTCCCGTAGTAATTTTCGCAATGGATCAGTGATAGTCGAATAGTCCGGAATGAATCTGGACACGTAGTTTGTCATTCCAAGAAAACTTTTGATTTCTGATTGATTTGATGGCTTCTTTGCGTCCTTGATTGCCTCTACTTTCTTTGGATCGGCTGATATTCCTTCCGCTGAGAATACATATCCGAAGAACGATATCCTGTTCTGATTAAACGAACATTTTTCCTTGTTGAGAGTAAGATTCTTTTCTCTTAGCCTCTGAAGAACGGCACGGATATTTGCATCGTGAGTTTTCTGGTCGGATCCAAATACTATTATGTCATCGCTTAGGTTACGGACTCCTTTGAGACCCTGAAGCGCTTGACGAATTTCGTTTTGGAATATTTCAGGAGCTGCAGAAATACCAAAATTAAGTCTTTTATAGCGCCATAATCCTACATGTGTAGAGAAGGTAGTTACATACCTTGACTCGGGTTCGAGCTCTAGCTGATGAAATCCATTTCTTAGATCCAATTTGGAGAAAACTTTAGCTCCGTTAAGATCCATTATCAGGTCATCTATAGTCGGTGTAAGATGACGCTCACGTTTAATAGCTTTATTAGCTTTCCTCATATCGACACAAATCCTTATTTGATTCGGATTTCTCGCTCGTGGTGCTACAACGATAGGCGATACCCAGGGTGTCGGTCCTACGGCTTTTTCTATGACGTCTTGTTGCTCAAGTCGTTAATTCCTCTTCTACTTTGTTTCGCACGTGAAACGGAATTCTCCTGTGAGGCTCTGCAACAGGTGCGATATTTTCATCGATGTGTATTTTGATCCTTTTATCTTTTAATTTTCCGAAGCCTTCGAACACATCACGATATTCTTCTGTTAATTCCTTTTTCGGGATTTTCACTTTCTTGATGACCGGTATAATATTAAGATCAACTGCTGTTGCGTAACTTAACATATTTCCATAATCTCCCGGCACAACGTAGAATGTAGCGGTTACGATCTTATCCTTGGATTCAACGGATGCAGAAAATTTGCCTCTTATACGGAGCTTTTCTTTTGACCGTAAGCAAACGCACTTATATCCGATTTCTGCAGTTTCGGTTTGTTTCGCATTTTGTTTACCGTGGTTTCTTCTACGATGTTGATTGAGCTACCCGTATCGACAATAATTTTCATTTTGTGGTCGTTCAGACGGATTTCTGTTTTAGGTAGTTTCCCTATTTGATGGACTTTGGCTTTAACTCCGAATGAGTATGCACCTTTTGTCGTAGTTTCATCGTCGCTTCTTGAAGATGTAGACGAATTCTCACCATCGCTGCTTGATGCGCTGTTTTCGACGACATTTTGTACCTTTCGTCTTTCTCTAGTTTTGCGTTTAAGGCATTGCGAGGCAAAGTGATTCTCCTTTTTGCAGTAATCACAGATTTGGCCAAACGCAGGACATGATGAGCGATGTGGATAGCGTCCTCCACAGTTCCTACATTTTTGCTTTTTTCTTTCTTTGCTTTGAGAAGTAGATTGCTTAATGTTAGGCTCAGAAAAAGTTTTTTTGTCTTACCGCATTCGTTTCTTCTGATTTCCTCATTTTGTCCGCTTGTTTATTTGCAATTTCCATGGCCCTTGCTGTTGATTATAATTTTGTTAAATCCAAGTTGTCACGAAGAGCTTTGCGTCGCAGATCATTTGAAGTACAGCCTTGAATTATCTGACTCTTGATTTCTCCGTCAGTGTCCGCAAAGTCGCAGTGTTTAGATTTTTGTCGAAGTCTGGTCGCAAACTGATCCACGGTTTCCTCTTGGAGTTGTTTCATTTGACAGAATTCAAATACTTCAAACTCGCGATTTACTTGTGGTTGAAAGTAGTTTGTCAGAGCTGATTTTGACTGATCATATCCGTCTTCTGTACTTGTATCTGGAAGGGTCTGATGGATATCAAAACCATCTTCTCCTGCGTAATGTAAGAGTAGTGCCTTTTTTCTCTTTTTGCTAGAAATGTCCATAGCAACGAATAGATTCTCAAGTTGATTTACGTATTTTGTCCATCTAATTCCCACAGAATTTTCATCGGAATGAATGTCAAATTTTGGAAATGTTGGAAGAGACATTTTCGGCATTTAAACAACAAGTGTCCTACACGGTTGTTAAAACTCGAGTTTGTCTTTTAATCCAGTTTATCCTCGTCGCCAAATGTAATATTGTCACAGACAATATAAAGTCATGATTTGCTTGAAAAGATCACTAGGCTGAATTCTAAGTTCTACATTTATTTACATATATACATGGTACTATGAGTTGCACAGAGGTACACGCTAGCTGGCAGACTGACCAGCACGTGGGCATGCATACAGATAAGATGCTTCATAATCACGTGACTGGCTATAGCTAAGATATTACACCCGCGAAGATCTGAATCTTAACGTCACCCTTCTACCCGTAAGAAAAAAAATTAAGACGCTTATTCTCTTCAAAGAACACCGGTAATTTCGTATCAAATAATTGTATTCATATCTTACTCATTAAGATTGTTTGCTCTATTTTCTAACCTATTTATGTAAAGATCAAGGTTTTTTTTACAAAAATATTTACGATCCAAAGCTTTAGTTGAATCTATACATTTAAAAATGTATGTAAGAAAGAAAAGATTCCTTGCACCTGAATGATGGTGTTGAATGATGCATGAAATGAATATAAATGGAAAAAGGCACAATATGCGAAGACATTCGAACGATTTAGTAGTAGCTTGCTGACATGAAATAAATTATTAAAATGTGATATAAATATTCCATAATCGAAAGCCTATGGCACTGGAAACGCTCACCAGAGAACATTGTAAAAGTTATCCTGCTACGTCTTTTGTACATTTTGGGCACATGTAACCAAGATCCATCAATTTTGGTTGATCGTTTTTTTTCAACGCATTTCAAAATTTCTTAAAATTTATAAAACGTGGGCCCTGTAACATCACATCCCAGCCATCCTGCTACGTCTTTCGATTAATTATGGACATAATAATTTTCACACCCTTTGGTCATATTGCATTCGTTAGATTGAGGATCACTGACGAGGGTTAAGTACCCGAAACGTGCATGTCTGGTCCTTGCTGCATGTGTATATGTTCCTCAATGATGATATTTAATTCGAAGACATTTACCATCTTTGTATTTCGTATGTAGTTTGAACTCGGTTGATAACATGCATTAGTTCGCTACAGCCGGCAGAGCATGGACTGTATTTCACACGCTCTCTCTTTTATATCACTTTACACATCCATATGCATATTACTAGGGCCCCTGAGTCGTGCTCACAGGGATTTACATCGCTTCCCGGTTGCCTGATGTATGTACTATTGTGTATGTAAAGAAAAAAATAGTACACCGAGCAACCAGGAAGCCCGATAAATCCCTGTCGGCATGCTGTCTTTTTTGCATTGTCATCATACAGTGAGGAGGTTATTTTACACCATTATTGTGCGTACGTACTTCGATACCTCTTGATAATCGGAAACGTGTGAGCATGTAATCATATTATTTATATAGCCATACCATCTACTTCTTTCGTAGCAGATGGAAATCATGATTCATTAGTTTCGTTTGTTAGTCCTTTGTGTTTTGATGTTTTCATGTTGGTGATGCAATCGGGTCATGTTAAAGGCCGCTCCTTTCTGGTAAATTTTGGTTTGATATTTGATGCGAAAAATTAGTAAAGGAATAAAGAAAGGAGGTCCATTATTGTGTTGTGATCTTTTTTAGTCCCATCATTGACAAATCGTAGTAAGTGATGCTTTAATATTCACACGTATGTTAAAGGTAAAGTTTAAAGGAGGCTCGTGATTGGTGGGCGCTATAACTTCAATTTTGCATCATTTATACTATTTACTCTTTCGGAACTGTCATTTTATTAAAACACCCCATCCAAATTAAAGAAGGTAAAGATATGAGCACAATTCCTCTAACATACGACATTCTCTTACGATTCCTCTTTCGTTTCTCTTTCAAAATCCACCTTCATTTCGCTTTCAAATTCTTGCCTCAAGTCTTGTTTTGGAAATATGGGCGGTAGTTATTATTTTGGTGATTATAAATCTACATATTACAATTTTTAAAAATGTTTTTGCAAACAATTACATAATGAGTTCAATGGGTAATGAGAAGTAATTAATGCACCCATTCATGCAGTCCTGAGACCTAAAGTCACAGGACATATATAAAGTAAAAATTGATTAAAAATTGTTGAACAATTTGGAAATGGAAAAAATTTGGTTACATTATGAGTTATGGATCCTTACGATTTACATTGAAATCTATGGGAAAAAGTTACCGCTCCTTAAAATTTTCAACAGAATGACGGGGCATCAAAAATCGATTGGTCAAACATTTCTAAAAAGTATATATTCCATTATTTGGTTGTAAACTCAAAAGTTCACAAATTACTTTTTCTACAATTATTTTTTTCTGTATCTTTATCAATGGGAGATTACTCCTAAACACAACCCTTTTTAAAATAATTCTTAATTCGATATCTACTAGGCTAGTGCAAACTTTATTAAAATATCTTTTGACACAAAAATATATCGAATTATAATAACATTTCAATAGTTTTGGCATAATTCCTTAATTACTAATTGGATACTTTACATCCTAATAAGTTGATCATAGGATGATCATAGGATGATGATCACGGGATGATGACAATAAGTCCTTAACAGTAACACAAACAATCTGGTCTAATATTTACTGAAAGCCTAAGAAAATGCAAAAATGCAAAGTCATACTAAAAAAGAGAAATAAATATATTACTTATTCGTCATCAAGGACTTTAAACAATGTGACTGCATGAGCATCAAAATATATCCTAGTTGTTCATTCTTGCAAAGAAATAAACATTCTGTTCTAGAAAAAGGAAATAAGTAAACAGTCTGTGCCAATGCAGTTCATCTTTATTTGCAATTATGGGGAAGAGAACCCGTTATGGTGGGAAAGAAACAATTGTAAACGTCTTCAAATTGAATAGCATCATTTAAGAACAGATAAATTGGCAACGTGGACCAGACATGCACGTTTCGGTTACCTAACCATCATCAGTGACCCTAAATCTAAAGAATGCCGAAAAATATCCCAAAAAAGTATGAAAGTTACTATGTCGAAAAATTGTACCAAATGACGTATCATGATGGGTGGGATATGATGCTAAAGGACCCACGTTTTAGAAATTTCAAGAAATTTTGATAACAGAAATTTAAAATGCGTTGAAGAAACGATCAACCGAAATTGATTGAACTTGGCTACATGTGCCCACGGGGACTCCTGGTCCACCAGCAGTGACACTCACCAAGTGGTATAAATGAAAACGTCTTCAAATTGAATAGCATCATTTAAGAACAGATGAATTGGCAACATGGACCATACATCCACGTCTCGGGTACAGAACCTTCATCAGTGATCCTAAATCTAAACAATGTAATATACCAAAAAAGTATGAAAGACTATATCGAAAAAGTGTACCGAAAGACGTAGCAGGATAGGTGGGATATGATGCTACAGGAATCACTTTTTAGAAATTTCAAGACATTTTGATAACAGAAATGTAGAATGCGTTGAAAAAACGATCAACCGAAATTGATCGAAATTGGCTACATGTGCCCTCGGGGACTCATGGTCCAACAGCAGTGACGCTCACCAAGTGGTATAAATGTAAACGTCTTCAAATTGAATAGCATCAGAAAAGAGGTAACTTAATATGTATAATGTATATCATATGCGCTATTATACTTATCCATCCGACCTTTGTGAAACAGGTCCATTATTCAAATGTCAGATAAAGTTGACACTATGATTGATCGTAATTTTACAATATTTGTGTTCAGAGGATGACCTTTAGGTTTTCACTTTTCTGATAACCATAAATATTCATTTATCGTTTTTGAATTTTCATACCGATGTGTTTCTGAATTTGCCATATGTTTCGATTTTGCTTGAGTATCAAAGTTGGAAAATATTCATTTGACAATTTTCATTTACAACATTCTCTCACACTTCTTAAACAAGGGTCTTGTAGCATCATACCCTAGCCATCTTATCACGTCCTTCAGTATATCTTGAACATTAGTTTCAGAGATTTTGGTCACCTTTCATTGTTAGGAATGAGGATCACTGCCGAGGGTTAAACATCTAAAAAGTGCATGTCTGGTTCATGCTGTTAATCTATTTGCTTTAAATACTTATAACATAATTTTTACTGACACCTATTACGCGTTCCATTTTTCTTCTTGAAATTGATATACGATCTTCCATGACGCTTTATGTCATAATAATATATAAGCACAACCAATGTCATACCCTGCAATTATGAAAAGGAAAGTGATGCATTTCGTATATTCATGCTCGTGACGTCACAATGCATACGATTTAAATTAGTTCAAGAAGCATGAAGCATGTTACGACGGCTATTCTAACTATCAAACTGAACCCGCGGTGATCTGAATCTCAACGTCACCCTTATACCCGTAAGAAAAAAAAATCAAAACACTTATTCTCTATAAAGAACTCCAGTAAATACGTATCAAACAATGGAATTCGTATCTTACTCATTAACATTATTTGCTCTATTTTCTAACCTGTTAATCATAGTTAATATGGCAATGCATTGAGACAATGGCACTTGATCTTCAAAAGCAAAGAAAACATGATGATGTGAAATGCTTCATTGGTACTTCTAGGTACCTGGATGATATTCCGTCGATGTTTAATTTTGTGCTCTATTGTGAGTGCTGTTGAGATTATCGTCAGGATGTTCTTTAACTCATTTGTGTCACACTTATGCCCTTTGTCGTGTGGAGCTCGTAAAAAAGTTCCCCGCGAAGGGTTTGACAGTAAGTGTTTTGAATATACTTCCCTGACATTGTCGCCATAGCACTTTCTATATAGACATAACGTCAGACAGGGCATGAATTTTATACATTCCCATGCTTCATGAACATCGACGGCGGGTGCGGCTAGCCAACAGGGGATGCTTACTCCTCCCGGGAACCTGGTCCCACCTCTAGCTTGCTAGGGGTCCGTCGATGTTTAATTTTGTGCTCTATTGTGAGTGCTGTTGAGATTATCGTCAGGATGTTCTTTAACTCATTACTATCGATAATCCTGTTTTTGAAAAGTATAAAGATGTTATTTATCCACAAGAATTGACTCTAAACAAGGCAAACTTTACAGACACAGAAACACCATTTTTGGACCTAAATATCAAAATTGTCAATGGAGAAATTCAAACAAGTGTATATGACAAACGAGATGATTTTGGATTCAACATAGTAAATTTCCCCTGGCTTGACGGTGATGTCCCTAGATTACCGTCATACGGTATCTACATTTCACAGCTCATCCGGTATGCTAGAGCATGTACTGATGTTTTGGATTTTCATAATAGAAATCTACAAATTACAAAGATACTTTTAGGTCAAGGTTTTCGCTTTCACAAACTAGTAAAGACTTTCTGGAAATTTTACAAAAATTATGATCAACTTCTTTTGAAATTCGGACCCATACAAGCAACGGAGTACATTACTTTAGGTATTTCACAACCTGCATTTTATGGTGACATAATTAACAAAATAAGAAGGATCAAAGGTAAACAGCATATGTATCGAAAATGCGTCAGAGTCATCAAACGCCTTTTATACCGTGGATATGATCCTAATGTCACCAGACGGACACTAAGCTTGGTACTTGGCCTATATACAGTCTTGTACGAGCGCATTCTTAAGACTTGCACTCTGACTGACTGTGACGACGGGACTCCATGACGGGCCCTGTCCAAACCTCCTTAGAGAAGACAGGGCCCCGACCACCAGTCCTCTCTGAATGTCAGTCGGACTCCTCGGGTGATAACATATATGTGCTCGCTACAGCCGGCAGAGCACGGACTGTTTTACGCACGTCCTCTTTTTATATCCATTTACATATTCATCTGTGTTGCTTGGACCCCTGTGTTTTACGGTCTTGTTTGTGTGTGGTCATCTAACAGTGAGGAGGTTGTTTTACACCATAATTGTGCGTTCTTCGAGACCTCTGGGAAATCGGAATAGTGGGAGGGTTGTGCGCACGTAATCCAGGATAACCACACCGTCTGCTATTTACGTGGCAGATGGCCGTCCTATGTCGGCACCGGTTGCCCATTGCTCTCGTTGGTTTATGTGTAGTCTTTTATGTTTCATGTTTCTATGTTGTGAGTTGGTGTTCCTTGTCCCTTTTGCGTCTCTTTCTGTGGGTATCTATTCTGTGTTTTTGCATTGGTGTATTGGGATTTTGCTGTGGGTGCTGCAACATAGTGTTGTTGGAGATCCCCTCCTTTCCTTTGATGTAGAAGCAAAATAACAATCGACATTCTTATTTAGAAGCATAAACTACTGTACGAGGTTGTCCTGTTGATGTGTTATGAACATTTATAAAATGAAACATATTGTAATTTTAGTTCAGGTAAAGATCAAGGCCTTTTTTATAAAATTATTTAACCCCCCCCCCCAAATGCTACTTGAGTTGAATCTATACATTTAAACATGTATGTATGTGAGAAAAGATTCCTAGCACCTGAAAGATGGTGCTTGAAAGCTGCATGAAATGAATAAAAATGGAAAAAGGCACAATACGCGACGACATTTGAACGATGTATTAGTAGCTTGCCTTATTTTCATGCCAGATCTGCTGATATGAAATAAATTATTAAAATGTGACATAAATATGCCATAATCGAAAGACCATGGCACTGGAAACGCTCACCAGAGAACATTCTAAAAGTTATCCTGCTACGTCTTTTGTACATTTTGGGCACATGTAACCAAGATCCATCAATTTTGGTTGATCGTTTTTTCAACGCATTTGAAAATTTCTGTTTTCAAAATTTCTTAAAATATCTCAAACGTGGGCCCTGTAACATCACATCCCAGCCATCCTGCTACGTCTTTCGATTAATTATTGTCATAATAATTTTCACACCCTTTGGTCATATTGCATTGTTTAAATTGAGGATCACTGACGAGGGTTTAGTTGCCGAAACGTGCATGTCTGGTCCCTCCTGCATGTGTATTAGTTCCTCAATGATGATATTTAATTCGAAGACATTTACCATCTTTGTATTTCGTATGTAGTTTGAACTCGGTTGATAACATGCATAAGTTCGCTACAGCCGACAGAGCATGGACTGTATTTCATACGCTCTCTCTTTTATATCACTTTACACGTCCATATGCATATTACTAGGGCCCCTGAGTCGTGCTCACAGGGATTTACATCGCCTCCCGGTTGCCTGATGTATATACTATGGTTTATGTAAAGAAAAAAAATAGTACACCGAGCAACCAGAAAGCCCGATAAATCCATGTCGGCATGCTGTCTTTTTTGCATTGTCATCATACAGTGAGGAGGTTACTTTACACAATTATTGTGCGTACTTCGAGACCTCTTGATAATCGGAAAAGTGTGAGCATGTAATCATATTATTTATATAGCCATACCATCTACTTCTTTCGTAGCAGATGGACATCATGATTCATTGGTTTCGTTTGTTAGTCCTTTGTGTTTTGATGTTTCCATGTTGGTGATGCAATCGGGTCATGTTAAAGGCCCCTCCTTTCTGGTAAATTTTGGTTTGATATTTGATGCGACAAATTAATAAAGGAATAAAGAAAGGAGGTCCATTATTGTGTTGTGATCTTTTTTAGTCCCATCATTGACAAATCGTAGTAAGTGATGCTTTAATATTCACACGTATGTTAAAGGTAAAGTTTAAAGGAGGCTCGTGATTGGTGGGCGCTATAACTTCAATTTTGCATCATTTATACTATTTACTCTTTCGGAACTGTCATTTTATTAAAACACCCCATCCAAATTAAAGAAGGTAAAGATACGAGCACAATTCCTCTAACATACCCTAGAGTTTGCCTTGTACTTTTCTTAAAAAATAATTTTATGAAATTATGATTTTCTATCTCTAATATTTCATAACAGTGTGTGCAAAATATTAGGTTCATATTTCAAGTCATTGTAAAGCCTCTTGGGTTAGATATTATGTCGCATTGTGACGTCATTTGCTACGGATATCGAAAAATTACGGAAGACCTCTTTAAAGTAGGCAGGAATCTTTGTAAATAACAAAAGCGCGAAACCTCATAAATTGCAAAGATATCTCTAAGTTTAGAAATTATTTTGGTTAATGATTTGTACCGAAAATTGTCTAAATTTTTTTTATATTTTTCATCCTTTTACGAATTTTTTTTTTTTGTGTATTTGTAACCGTAATTTTCAGTACAATGTTTAAAAATCGAAATGTTTATTTGATATTTCAAACAAGCATACACTTGACTTCTTTGATATTGAATCTAATCGAAATCTGAGCCACATGAAAAATAGGGCAGAATTTCCAGTGAATCAAACCTTCTCATTTGAAGCCGCGCACTCTCTGCAAAGTAGCTGCATGAATTTGAAATGTAAAACAAAATCAGAGGACGCTACTGAAATGAATATTCATTGTGTCTGAAGATCACTTCGACATGAAACATCACTGATAAGGATTTAATATCCGAAACACGTGTCTGATGCATTTCAGTTAATTTGAAATTTTCTTTAAGAAGGCGAAAAGTTGGAACACTTCCGTTTTATCATTAGCAGACAATGTATGTTTCGTAGATAAATTTTTCCGTTTCGTGCGTGATACCCGACGGCGGATGCGGCTAGCCAAACAAGGCATGCTCATTTGTGTCACATTTCTGCCCTTTGCAATGTTGAGCTTGTAAAATTGTTTCCCGCGAAGAGTGTGGCAGGAAGTGTTTTGGAACTTTCTATATAGATATAACCTCTGACAGTGTATGTTTGTAGATATAGTTTTCAGATTCTCTTCGTGAGCATATACAGCGGATGTGGCTAGCCAAACATGTGTTGCTTACTCCTCCCTGGAACCTGATCCCACCTCTGGCTCGCTAGGGGTCCGTCGATGTTCCATTTGGTGAGTTATTGTGAGTGCTGTTGATATTGTCGTCAGGAAATTCTTCATCTATTAAGCGTATTAATTACTTCTTTCCAGCTCTGTCTCATGAAAGAAGCTTTGTATTGGCATTTTATCAATTGAACATTATAAATATTATTCTGCTATTTCGGAGACTTGTCATGTCTTTACCTAATTTGTGTCATACTTATGTCCTTTGCAATGTGGAGCTCGTAAAAATGTTTCCGCGAGGGATATGACGGTAAGTGTTTTAAACTTCTTTCTCTAACGTGGTCACTGTAGCAATTTCTATATAGATATTACCTTTTACAGTCCATATTTTGTAGATATTGTTTTTTGTTTCATGTGTGAGCATCGACGACGGATGCGGCTAGCCAAATACTTACTCCTCCCGGGCACCTGATACCACCAGCTTGCTAGGGGATTTTGTGCTGTATTGTGAGTGCATTTAAACTTTTCCAAGTGACTTGATGTTTGTTTATTAATATCATCTGCCCAGTTCTGTTGCCTTTAAGGTGATTTATAGCATTTCTTTATCAATGTGCACTCTCTGCAAAGAAATTGCACAAAATCAAATTCAAATAATAAATAAATGAAAATGAAAATGAAAAAACCAGAGCGCGGTACACAAATGAAGTTTGGCTGTGTGCGAAGAGATCACATTGGCAGGAAGTATGGCTGATGGGGATTTAGAATCCGAAACACGTGTTCGATGCATTTAAATTTATTTATTTTTTTAAAGGTAAAGAGTTTGAACACTTCCGTTTTATTCACAAAAGGACTTTCATTATACCTATACTCATAATAATAATCCGAAAAAGAGGTCACCGTTTAATTTTGAATGTCTCTCAACATGACGTTATTTCGACAAATACGCTTCGTACTTGGATGTACTTCTATATTTTGACGCAGATGATCATTTAAGCTTCTACATGTTAAATGTCTTTAAATTCATTAGCATCATTTAAGACCTGATAAATTTAAAGCATGGACCAGACATGCACATTTCGGGTACTTGACCCTCGTCAGTGATCCTCAGTTTTGATAATGTAATATGACCAAAAAGTGTTAAATTATTTAATATAGAGTTTCGTAACTTTCATGTTCGCAATGAAGATTTGAAGCAGATCATTGTACAGATAAATATTCATTATACTAGTGAGATTTTATACCGAATAGTTCTTGGTACAACATCCTAACAAACACTTCATATGAAAACGACCGATTGCCACCCTATACATACTAACGTCAACCTCCATCGAACACTAGGTATTTACGGTCAAGGGTCAAGAATGAGGACAGCAATCTGGTCATGCTATGTAGGTAAATCTGAAAAATGTGACTGTGTTGGTCGAGACAAAATAAAACACTGCTAAAGACGGTATGGCCGGATTGCAAAGTAAGTTTTTGTCACCAACTGGGTCAAGGTCACTGAGTCAAATATTACGGCATAAATTGAAAGGTCTCATCATGGGCAACCTAAATGTAAAATATAAGGTTTCTACTGCATACAGTTCCTTAGATTTTGCTTAAACCAGAAACTTTAACCAAAATGTTTAACTAGGTCAAAGTCCAAGGTCAAGGTCACTAGGTCAAATGTTACGGCATAAATTGAAAGGTCTTGTCGTGGGCAACCTTCATGTATAATATAAAGTTTCTACTGCATATAGTTCCTTAGATTTTGCCTCAACCAGAAACTTTAACCAAAATGTTGACGGCAGACGGACAGACGGACGGACAGACGGACGGACGGACGGACAGACGGACATCGTCAATCTATAGACCGGAATTGCTTTGCAATCCGGCCAAAAATGATGGGTGGGAATGGGGGAAAGGGAAGAAAGTGGGAAGGAAGTAAGAAGTCAAAAGATAAATGGTAATGAGAGTTTCGTGACTTGATAAGAGCATTTCAAGTGATTGCGGGTGAGGGTGAGCTGTGGGCATGAAGGATATTGTTTTATTTTTAGTGAATTAATTCAGTTCTATATTACATGATTTTTCTTTTAAATAAAATGGAATCTCTCAATTGGATTCAGATGTGCATATTGTAGAAACATTTTCATAGGGTATCAACATAATTATAAACAATTCAGCAATGATAATTCAAACAAAATGAAGTTTATAAAGCATAATAACAGCATGCAAATACTAACTGAGATGCAAATACTAACTAATAGCGAAGTGCAAATACTAACAGCGAAATGCACATATTACTAACAGCAAAATGCAAATACTAACTACAGAATGCAAATACTAATAGCGAATTGCACATACTAAAAGCAAAATGCGAATACTAACAGCAAAATGCAGATACTAGCAGCCAAATGTAAATACGAATAAAGAAATGCTAATACTTAGACAGAGAAATGCAAATACTAATAGCAAAATCCATCATCAAAGTTTGCAACAAGCTAAATACAAACTAAAAAACTAATATAGATGATCAAGTATGCAGGTTCATGCAATGTTCATGTATACATGTATATGAATATACCATCCCTTACATGATATTTAGGTAAGGGTGTATGTGCATGCATTGTTAAAAGCCATTTTATGGAAATGAAGCATTAGAACTATAGCAAACTTGAAGCATAACTGATCATGAAGACATGAATATATCTGTCTGAGAATATATATATAAATCATGCACTTCTTAAGCCAATCCAAGTAAATAAATCAACAAAACTATATAGCAAAACATAATAGACCAGTGCATGAGCTCATGACATAACGTGGAGAAGTGTAATGTATGTATGAATAAATTACGAATACATTGTTCAATCTACAGGTAGGCAAATGAACGAAGCTTTATAGACTTATAAGCAAAAGGTAGGCAATCAAGACTAAATTGACCTATGTATGAGCTCATGCCCTGTGCAGGTATATAGGGCATGTACTGATGAACGCTAATATAAGCAAATTCAGCAGATATCTATGGTAAGATATAAACCATTGAAGCATCAACTAAGCAATAATTAATTACCTCTAAGCTTGGTGCATATGTGTTTTCACTATTCCTAAAATGTAAATATAGATATGCATTTAGATATATAGATATAGATACATTCATATTGAAATCACAGTCAAACTAAGCTAGAGTAAGGGGGGGGATATACCTTGATGAAACTTGCAACAATATAAGTACATTTGAACTTGTTTCTAATTAGGACATCTATAAACTAGGAAATTACTTCAAAATAGATATAGTCTATGGATACCCTTTCAGTAACTTAATTTACACATTAAAGTACATTGAATTAATGCAAAGTAGGTTCATGAGGTTTTATACTTGGTTAAGGGTGTTAGGGTTGTTATATTATTTGTTATGGAAGTTATCGTCACATGTTAGGAGAGCCAGTGTGAATGTGTAATGGGTATGTTTATAAATATATTTAATAATAAATATACAAAATATTTATTATAATTCCATATGACTGTCAGACAATGCTTAATGCTTTAAGACGTCAGTGTTCATCTAGGAGTTTGAATTAGGTGGAGCGATACTGTGTAGGTGTTCAATGGAGCGCATAAGATGCTTTCTACCTCCCTCAGAGAGCTTTAGGAACACCCTACCGTCGTTTGTCCAATAAGAATGAACTTTATCAGCTCTCTTCGCACTACTAATTTCGTCGATTAGCGCTTGTCGATGTTTGTCAAGTCTTCGGTCACGTAAATTTTGTCCTCGTCACCCTTTAGTTTTTTCTTTTGTGTATAAATCTTGTTTTTAATTTTCCAATTTCTAAACGACATATGATCTGTCTACGTCCTTTTTTGTTTGTTTTACCAACCGGATGGGACCTACAGATGTCGTCGGGGGTAATTTCAACTTCTAACTTAGATTTGCAGAGCTCTGTAACTATTTTATCGGTATCAGCATCATCATCTACTTTCACATTGTGGAACCGCAAAGACTTGCGACGCCCATACTGCTCCAATTCCTCTAAACCATTTTCAACACGAGCAATTTGGTCATGTTACTCGTTGTTTTCGATTTGTAGATCATTGATAACTGCCTCTTGGTGTGTAATTTTATCTACAAGTTCTTTGACGGAGCTTTGTACTGCCTGTTGGATCATGGGCATCAGGGACATGGATAATACAGGTATAAATGCGCATAAAAACATAGGATTTGACATGGCGTTGAAAATGGATTGGATCATTGGATCTGAGTTTGGTGGTAACTGAGGTGCTCCATTCAATGTGCCTAACGATGCGCCCATGGTTATGGTAATACCCTGCATACTCTGTTGTGTGGAAACATGTGGAGGGCTGGAATTTACACATGGACTAGGAACCCCTGGGGAGGACATACCTGACGCTGATGATGATAATGAAAAATAAATTCTCCTTCTTAAAGATCTATTGTCCTCTGACGGGCTTATATATTCAGGCTTCTTTCGTTTAGTCGTAGCCACAGACATGCATGTACAGTGTGTTGTTTACACTGCTCAGGTCAAATCAGGTCAAAAAGGTACATATACAGGTGAAATAGCCATCTATGTCAGAACTCCGATGATCGATGAATGTTTATGTAAAATTTAGCTATGATCAGGTGGAAGTATGTATATCTGATGAGATTTCAGAGTTTTTTACAATAGTAAACACACAGAAGTAGCTCACCGAGCCCTTTTCAATCCTCTACTCAAATTTTCACTTTCACCTCCGCCATCTTATGACGTCATCAAAAAGCTACTGTTAATGTGGTAATTGTCCATATAACCTGCGCACAACCTTAGTACTTCGTTGTCTCCCACAACAGACATATGATATATAAACACATAATTCTCGCACGTTTTATATTTATATTAATGGTAGGTTGTTATGATTCTCTTTGACGTATATGGATGGGCAAAATCATGGAATTCAACGATTCTATACATAAAATTGGTATACACACGCTCCCCGACGATTAAATACCAATTCTCTGTTACCATTTAAACTATTTCACCACTCATGGTCTCCATTTTTTATGAAAACACACACATCCTTAAAGATGAATTTACACCCAAAATTGTTGATTATGTCAACTCTTTACCATGGCATCGGCCTATAAAATTGAAAATTTCGCTTTTTTGAAGATCTATAATCCGTTCAATAAATGAAATTTATGGAATATGTTTTTATGAATCCTAAAGATTAGGCCCTAGAAATTCAAATAAGCTATTGTTGTGTTTGATATGGTACAAAAAGGCTGGCTACAGTGATGACAAAATTCATAAATTCAAATGCATTGATGACAAAATGTTGTTTGTATTTTCAACTTTCTTGAAGGGTATAGGAAAAGAAAGGGAAATGAAATTAATTCTATAGAATGAGCAAATTCAAGATCCACCCACTTGTTGCCGTATTCAATATTTACCTTGGCAACGGTAACTATAGTCTAAAATATTACTAATTTTGCAACTTCAGAGTTATTTTCATTTTTTGCATTATGATGGACAGACGATAACTGTTTGAATATATCTAAGAAAAAAAAAGCTCTTTCAAAAACCGCGAAAAAATATTATAATCGAAGAATATGTCAAGCGTGACGACAGTCAAACCTGCAATGATACTATGCAAGACTAAGCTGTGTATCAAATTTCATCTGAAAAAAACAAACCTGAATTTATCAAGACATCAGGGGGCATAACTCCTTGGAAATTGGGCCAAGCATGACGAAAGTCAAACTTGCTCTGAAACTATCCAAGACCAAGATATGTAGCCAATTACACCTGAATTTCTCTATCTAGTGCAGAAAAAAAGTCCGGAAAATTGAGAAAACCAGAATTTTGCCAACAAGGAACATTACTCCTCGAAAATAGTTCAAGCGTTCCGACAGTCCAACTTGCTACATAAGTATCCAAGACCAAGCTGTGTATCAAATTTCACCTGGATATCTCTATCTCTCGAGGGAAAAAATACGGAAAACTTAAAAGTTTAATTTTTACAGTCATCCCTTGGCATTGCTCCTCGAAAAAAATAGGTCAAGCGTGACGACAGTCAAAGTTGCAACTATGCAAGACTGGACTGTGTATCAAATTTCATCAAGATATCTCTATCCGTTGCAAAAAAAAAGAAAAAGTAAAAACAAACTGAATTTTTTAAATCATCACGGGGGGGGGGGGGGCGCATGATATCTCGGAAAAAAAGGTCAAGCATGACGAAAGTAATACTTGCTCTGTAACTATCCGAGACCAAGATATGTAGCCACCTGAATATCTCTATCTAGTGCAAAAAAAAAGTCCGGAAAATTGACAAAAACTGAATTTTGCAAGACATCAAGGGACATAAATCCTCGACAAATAGGTCAAGGGTGACGACAGTCAGTTTCCGCTGTAACTATCCAAGACCAAGCTGTGTAAAATAAATCACCTGAATATCTTATCTGTTGCAGAAAAAAAAAGTCCGGAAACTGACTTTTGCAAGTCATCAAGGGGCATAGCTCCTCGAAAAAGTAGTCAAGCGTGACAATAGTAAAACTTGCTCTGTAATTATCCAAGACCAAGCTGTGTATCAAATTTCACTTGGATATCACCATCCGTTGCAAAAAAAAGTCCTGTAAACTGACAGTCGGACAGACGGACGGGCGGACAGACCGATGAGAAACGAAGAGTCCCCTTCGGCGTTGCCGGTAGCACTGGTGTTAAACTGATGATAGTAACTTTAGTTACTATCATCCGAAAATGGCGGACACAAAAACATGCAGAAACGATTTTTCCATTTTATTTCACTTCTTCTAGTGTATATAAACAATTTGAAGCGATTGAAATGTACATATACAAAGTATTATTATAGGGGAACCTTCAAAAATCTATTATCTGTCTATTTAGAGCAGAAAATAGGCAGCGAAATTTTTAGCCAAGACGATAGTAACGCAAATTCCTTATGATAGTAACTCAAAGCTCCTGAAATTCATGAGATGATAGTAACGCACCCTCAAAAATGCAGTAGGGACATTTTAACCAGTACGTACTAAGAATCAGGCATGCAAAATGTTTCCTTTTTACGTTAATTCACTTTAATGACTGCCACAGATTATTCTGCAGTAGAAAACGACCTTTTAAAGTCACTAACCTTGATCCACCACTGGGATATCACCATTTATCACGCCTCAGACAAAAATGTTGGAATCTGATTGGTCAGACCATGGTCACATGACGCCGTGAAAAAAGCCGTATCAGGCTTGTAAATCCGTATCGGGCGAGTAGCTTATTATGACGTCGTGAATTGTATGATACAGAGACCCCCATACATACAGTTAGAGGTCTTCGACGTGATAAATTCGTTACACGGTTAGTTAGTGACCTGATACGGAAAAATACATGGTGAGAAAAGAAAACCCGTATCGGGCTCGGCTTTCGCCTCGGGTTTTCTTTTCACACCATGTATTTTTCCGTATCAGGTCACTAACTAACCGTGTAACTAATAGTACACGTAGTCAATACTGCATATGCAGATACATCGTTATTTATCCAAGGTTGCTCAAAGTTGTTTATAGTAAACACGCCTCATATGGTCACCAATTTGGATTTATATGAAGCATGCATACTCAGATGAATATTAAGCATTGAAATTCTTCAGTTTTCATAATACCTGCGCTCCTTGACCATGTAAAACTACACAAATAAATGATGAATAATCCCTCCAAACGAACTTTTCTTTCATACGGAAATTTAAGTGGTTTTATATTTGTTAGGTTTTAAACGGATAATCAGTGTCTTATGTTTCCGGAAGAAGACATAGTCGATACATGTATATTGATCAATTTGTTATTTCTTTTTTATTCACTATGTAATAAGCGCTGTTTAAAGCCATTGATTTTAGAATTTCGGAAAGTATCAGGTTTTCTTTTAAAATTGTTCTTTGTTATCAAGGATTTATTTTAACTTTACACACCCAACTGTGGCCGGCAAAATAGACAATCAGATGAGGCCACAGTCTGACAGAAGTATAGCTAGAAATAGTATTTATACACCGAAACTCATTTACGGAGTGAACCCTTTATAACTCCACTCCAAAAAAGACTTGAAATAAATATAGTTATTTCATTTTAAAATGATAGTCAATATACATTTTTTAAAATAACCGACTTTACTACATCTATATCGTTTGAGACATATTAAGTGTTTTTTGGTTTTATTTAGAAGTCATCAAAATCGTTGATTACTCCAATACAATGGATTCAATTGGGATTTTAAATTTAATCTTATTACATGTAACATGTACTAGTATATCAAGAAGTCAGAATAAGAGGAGGACATGAGATATTCTAGCCATCATCTAAATCTCTGCAATCACGCGTTACTTTGAAACAAAATTCTGCTAAAATTACAGATTTCTCATGAATAATTATTTTGTCTACTGTCGTTATCTGTTTAAAGTCTCTCAAAATGATAAGTTATTATCTATTTGTGTTCTTCTCTTACACAATGTATGACTGTAGCACTTGCGACGTATATGGCGGGAAGAATAAACATCAGTTTTGCTGCATGACGTCAACAAATCTCGTAACGTCGTAACATACATGAATTCAATTTTAACAATTTCTTTGTTGAAAGGCAATGTTCGAAAAGTATTGTATAATTCATATATAACTGAAACTTCAAGGCCTAAACAACGACATAATAGATCAGAATTTTAAAATAATGTGTTTTACGATTTACATGTAGATGCCATGTAGCTAAATTCAGGCTTTTGAACCAAATGAATCAATTAATTCTATCACAAAAGGCGATTTTCAACATTGCTGCTCATCGAGTTACTATCATTTTCATTTCCAGTTACTATCATCATGCGTTGTCAGGCATTTTTGCGTTACTATCATCATCGATGATTTTTTGATCTGGCATTTTCTCGAATATAACGTTGAAAAAATAAACTCTAATGGTATAATTGGAATGTTATATCGATTCTCTTCAAATTGGCCGCTTCAACCTTTTGTTATACATCGCATAAAATACAAAATTTGGAAAAATCGGTTCTGCCTATTTTTGCGTCCGCCATCTTGGGATGATAGTAACTAAAGTTACTATTATCGGTTTAACACTAGTGCGGTAGGGGACTTAGAAAATAAATGTATAATGATTGCCATAGTAATGTGGCTTTACAAACTTAAAACAAGCATTTTGCGCTGTTTTTCGAAGTACTCTTCCCCCAAAACAAAACAGGCTTACACAACCTTTTTTTCACTTTTATCATAAAATAAAGTCTAGAATTTATTTGATTAGCGAAGGTTTTTCTAAAAGAAATTTATCATAGTGTTGAAATCCGTGATCTTACCTTATGTTCATAGAACGGGTCCCAATCAAAGTTAGCAAGATCCTTTTCCCCTATAAGGATTTGTCCATCTTTGTTCCATTCAATGTGTGGTTTAGGATTTCCGTATGCTTCACATGTCACTCTTGTCTTTGTTCCCCTTCGGACATAGATAGTTTCCTTTTCTGATGGATGAATAGCGATGGCTACAGTGTCTCTAGGGATGACAGGACTCGTCCCATCCAATGCTTTGTTTGACAGATATATGTGCTTGTAGGACCTCAAAGCTTCCTCCCCTCCCTTTTCTCTCAACTCTAGAGTAAACCATGGGACGTATCTGGTATGCGGAGGGATATATTTTGACACAGCAAATCTTGCTTTTACAACTCCATTTTCATATGTCCTCGTTGTATTAAATGTGCCCTCGTCAATGTAATACGATACACTACCGTTGTTTAATATTGCTGCATACATAGACAGTAGGGCACTGTCTTCTTTGAGGGGGAAGCTGTATGAAGCCTGGGTCTCGACAATGAAATAGTTCTCATTTCAGGAAAACACAGGTTCGACAATTTTACATCCTTTTTCATCTCTTAGATCCATCTTTGTAGACACACCAGACGGAACGTCTCCAGTGAAGAGGTACTGTGATAGAACAGGCCCTCTCGGGGAAAAACAAATAAAAAGTACCCAAGATGATCTTCCTTCAAGTAACAGGATCCCTGTAACTACATCACTGTTTCTCATCACGTTATTTACAGATGTTTCTCCTAAGAAAAAAAAAAAACAATATAAAGAACTGAGTGTTTCTATAATTGAAAAACAATTTTATTAAACCAGTATTAGTTTTTCTGTTTAAGAAAAAAACTTGCTCTTTGTAATATTATACTTACTACGATTCAAATAATGTCATACTGGATGTCCCTGGATCTTTGAGTCCTCAATTAATATTGGTACTTCGTACTTCTTCTCTCTTCAACGTGAGGAAGCGTGGTGAACATATAAGAAATGTCGTATGAATAATACGGAAGTGTTCCAACTCTATACGGTCTTGAAGAAATTTTCACACCAATTTTCATGCACCAGACAGGTGTTTCGAATATTGAATTCTCATCAGTCACGCTCCAAGAAGAAATAGTACTTGCTTGAACATTTCTAGATTTGATTTTGTTGATCAAAATCCCATGAATTAATTAAATTGACCAAAAGAAGTTTACATTATTCCTGTTAAGAACAGTTTCCCTATATTTTTCAACGTACCCCTTTATTGCCATGAGTGCAGATATGAAATATCTAGACAAAATTGTGGTTGAACAATTGCTACAATTAGCAATATATCGAAATCTATAAGGAAACTTATGAAGTTTTTGGTATGCAGTATATTGTACATATAGGAAGATCCAATATAGAAATAGCGATGGCGAATGAAGAAAGTTCACTGTTAAGTTTGCTCAAAATATAAGGGACACTTTTATTGCTTTTGATATAAGTAGAGTCAAACATGTCTTAATGTGATCCTATTTAGCGACTTTCTGCTTTACACGACCTAGCGATTGTCCTATCAAATTAATCATGGTGTAGAAATTTCATGACACATATTCAAGTTATTGCGTTCCATGTGGCTATATTTAGGGGATAAACGTACTGTGTTTTGTGGTTCCGACAGGTATATGTTGGATATACTGTTGGAAACGCAGTTATACCGTCGGGGCTTGTCCTGTAAATAGCAACAACCTGTCTAAATCGATCTTATACATCGTATATGAAATTATCATTCTAGTTTAAAAATCAGTATACCTTCAAGATTGGGAATATTGAAGAAGCATTCTGTTTCATCCGCGTCCACAACTTTGATTACGTATTGAACCATTCCATTTTTCTGTATGGCTATAGAAGCGTACTGTAGTTGAGCTTTAAAAGGAACGTATACAGTAACATCACTGCCGCTATTCTGAAAACAATAGTGAAAAATTCATTTGAAATTCATTTGAAGTAAAATGTTATGTAGATTTCATTTTAATTATTTTTTCAAATAAATCTGATTTGAAATTTATATGAATTTCACATGAATTTTTATTAGAGATGTACATGATACTCATTCATATGAAATTCATGTTAGGCACAATTTTGCATTGGAAGACTAAAGGCAATCTTTAAGGAAATTAAGTCATCTCATCATGTGACGAAAAAAAAACCCATTGATCATACTCCGGTTTCTTGCCATTATGATTGGAAGATTCGAACTTTAACCTTATCGATTTCTCATGAGTTTTGACATTCATTTCAAGCAAATTCAAATGATCGAAGAGGGGCAAGTTACAACTAGCGCAAATGCTTAACCTGAACTTCCACCTGGTCTAACACATAACGGAATGATGTAATTGAAGTTTGACTACAAACAATGACGTGTATATTTAAATCATATGAACGCCTAAGAATACTTGTAATATTCTGAAGCATTTAAACACATCCTTGGCGCTTCTGAAAGTCTAAATGTTTGCATAACAATCAATGTTAAACGTCTTGAAATTCAATAGCATCATTTAGATACAGATCAATTTGCAGCATGGACCAGACATGAACGTTTCGGGTACTTAACCCTCGTCAGTGATCCTCAATCGAAACATAGTAATATTGCCGAATTATTATGTACAAAAATTACCGAAAGACGTAGCAGGATTGGTGGGATATGATGCTACAGGACCAACGTTTTAGAAATTTCAAGAATTTTGATAACAGAAATTTTCTAATGCGTTGAAGAGACAGACGATCAATCGAAGTTGATCGAACTTTGCTACATTTGCCTTCGGGAACTCCTTGTCTACCAGCAGTGACACTCATCAAGAAACTTTGTTCTGATTTGAAGAAAAATATAATTTGTTTATAAATAAACCACAAATTGGATAGGACGATGAGTATGTGAAAAATAATTTCTAATGTGCATTTTTCATACATCTTGACGTAAAATTTTACTAAATGTTCATGTTGCCTCTTCAAATGATAAATCGGAATCATTTCGAATCCGAAACAAACCTTTTCGCCTTCTTCGTTCCAAAGTCCCTTTCCGACAACAGCTATAATAAACCATTGTGAACAAATGGTAGCAAATACAAACAAAAACTGTAAACGTGTCATGATCGGTATGGCATCTAGACGTGAAATGATGACGCTACTGTAATACATACAATTTGATGGTCATTAAGGGACATTCGGGTTGTCATAATCTCATGCAAATTAAATTTTTACATTGTGTAAAGAAGACACTATTCATCATCATGGATCATTGAATGCGATATGTGAGTAACTGTGAAATATAGTTTGTTTTGCTTTAATTCCAAATGCATACAAAAATTTACCCTTAATTTGCTTTTATCACCTATTTCTCTTAATGAAACTCGTATTAGTGAATATGGCCAAGATGTTTTATGAGTTTAAGGAAAAGGGAAGATCTCGAGCACGACCACCCTGCATCCACCAAGCGACACACAAATGACATCATACAAACCCCAAATCGCAAAAAGACAACAATTTCACCAGAACAACACACAAAACAATCGCAACAGACGCACAGAAACATCAAACATTGATGACACCACATAAAAATAAGGAGACCAATGTGTGCCCGGCATCGACCCTGGACGGCCATCTCATTTAAGCAAATGGTGTGGTTGAGAATTTAAAAGTACCAGGAACCTACTATCGTTTTTAACCATAAAGTTACATCAGATCCTAAAACCTGCTTCTTGAAAATGTGCAAATTCAGAACATATTTATAACACATATGGTCATATTGTTACAGGTGGCTAATCCATTATCCAAGTCATGCAGCTCTGTGGTCTTCTCCCCCCACCCCCCAAAAAAAGACCTAAGTATAGAATGACATCCAATGTTAAACAATTCAAATCCAATAGCATCAATTAAAAACAGATTAATTTACAGCAGGGATATGGTCATTATCCATATTTGTCATAGAAAAGCTTTGGAGAAAGCCTCATATAACTATAGCAAAAGGTATCCAATGGCATTCAAGTAATAACTGGAAATACCTCATTTTGGATATAACCGATATTCAAATCCACGTTCCACGTTCAAAATCTTAAAGATATTTCAGTTCCAAAATTAAAATATCCAAGGAAACTACACGAAAAGTATGTCTTCACACCTACAGATACAGCAGACAACAGCACCAAATTTATTTGAGATTGCTATTTCAGGACAAACTGTAAAATCGAAACTTTCGTCAACAAATACGTATATTGAAAGCAAGGGAAGAGTCCCTAACATTTTGAACCAATATAACCGTGAACTTTCTTTATTCAATGTTTTGATTTCTATATTGGAGATCCCTATAATATTTCAAATACCAATATTACCAAGTCTCCTTACAAATTGCAAAACATTTCTATTTATAGCAACTGTTCTACTATAATTATAGCCAGAAATCTGATGCCAGCACTCGCTGCGATAATGGGACACATTGATATAGTGAAATTGTTCTAGACAGGAATAATGTGAAATTATCATGCTCTATTAAAACCTCAGGAGATGTGATTGACAATATGAAATATAGACGTTTCCAAGCCCTTTCGATTCTTCAAACACCTTATAATACGTACACCTCATTTCCTTGCGATAAAATTAATTACACATGGTCTAATCTCATTAAAGGTCTTAGATTCTTTAATCGAGAGGGGAAACTTGTATTTGTACGTCTGAATAAAAGGGTTCCTTTTCCGCAGCAGACCACTAATCAACAAATCATGGACATTTAGTGACCTGTTTATGTGTAGTCATTTGTGTTTTATGTTTTTCTGTGATTTGGCGTTCCCTGTACTACTGCTTCTCTTTCTGTGCGTGTCCTTTTTGTGTTTTACAGTGGGTGTTTTGGGAGGTTGCTGTTGGTGCTGCAACTAGGTGTTATTGGAGATCCCCTTCCTTCTTCCTGTATAGTACCTTGTCCTTCTTCATTAACAATATTTATGTTAGATTTTGCGAGAACCTCTACAATCGGGTTGTAGGGATCCCTAACTGTGTGCTTCTTAATGCAGATTCATTACATACACTTATGAACACGAATCTATGCAAAATCGTCAAAAGGAAAGTAGAGAGAGGATGATCTGAAATGTTTCAATGTCACTATTAATTGCACTCTGACTGATTGAGACGACGGGAATCCACGAGGGACACTCTCCAAACCTCTTTAAAGAAAGCATGATCCGATCATATGCCAAATCTGAATGTTAGTCGGAAACCCCGGGTGATGACATGTTTTACCTTGCTACAGCTGGCAGAGCACAGTCTGTATTTCGTATGCCCTCTTGTTTCATATCAATTTACAAATCCATTATCGTTTATTTTCTGTATGGTCTTTCGTCTTTGACCTTTCTCTGTTCTTTCTATTGTTCTGTGTCCCTTTGCGTCTCCCAAACCTCTATAGAGAAGATAGGGCCACGACCACCTGTCCTCTCTGAATGTCAGTCGGACTCCTCGGGTGATTACATACATAAGCTCGCTACAGCCGGCAGGACTGTTTTACGCATGCCCTCTTTTTATATCCATTTACATATTCATCTGTGTCTCTGGGGCCTCTACGTTTCGCGGTCTTGTTTGTGTGATGTCATCTTAAAGTGACGCAGCTACGTTAAGCTACGCAATGACCTTAGAGAAAATTCCGCGAAAACGTTGTGTGATGTTATAAATGACGTCATGCCAGTTATCGTATGCTAAGGATATTTCAAGGGATAAATTGTACTGGATCGATTTTGAATAGTATTGAGCTTTCATCTTATTCCTTACATCAACTCTTAATGTTCCCAATATTTTATTTACAACAAATAATAAAAGAATGCGTGTTTTCTACAGTTTTGCAGATCGGGTCATTGTAGGTCAAGCATGCGCAGTCTGAGTTCAGGGTTAAAGGGAAGCTTTGGATGAGAAACCGCCTCTTATTCACAGAGAAATCGCCGATTTTCAATTAGTCAATCGATAAAAGGAATTAATTTTTACATGTCAAGTATAAATAAGGTATCCTAATAAAGGAGTACAATTTTTATTTAGATTATGTGTTAGACATTGTCCATTTTGAGCTAATTAATTGAGATTTACTGATTTACCGGCTTTAAAATCATTATTTCTTATTCATTTTAATATTTATTCAGTTGTTGTTGCTGCCAGAGTTTTTTTTTGGGGGGGGGGGGAGGTGGGCAGCTCGTGTGCGTTAATACAATTTATTTTAAAGCATTATTTTAATATATAGACATATGCAAACACGAATACGACACTAAAATACTTTAAATTTGTCACTGAGTATACCGGCTATACAGGCACAGTATATAGTATACAATGGAAAAATACTGAGACTTCAGTTACGGTCCTATTGAATCAATTTTACATGTACTAGAATAAATCTAAGAACATATGAAAATAATTATAAAACAAATTGTAATCAGCGGGAGATCGGGCGGGTTATATTTAGATTGAAAATTGATTGGCCTGGCCGGGAAAGAAATCCCCTCCCCCTTTCCCTCTTGGCTCTTTATTTTTTTTTTCATATATGATTTTTTATTGGTCACCAATAGAGCTCTGCGCACGGGAGCACTACAAAGCCAATTGTGCATAACGTTAAGTTAACGTTAGGTTCAGTTAACGTTAACTTAACGTTAGATTCACGTTACTTTAATGTTAGATTCATAAGTTTTTAACGTTAAATCAGTTAACGTCAACTTAACATGAAATTAATAACGTTAATCATGCTAACGTTAGTTTAACGTTACACATCTATTGTGTGTCTAACGTTAGTAAGAGTTAACGTTGAATTAAAATGAAATTTTTAACGTTAATCATGCTAACGTTAAATTAACACTACAAATCTATTGTGTGTCTAACGTTAGTAACAGTTAACGTTAAACTAACATTAAGTTCCTAACGTTAATGTAAGCTAACGTTAATTTAACGAAAAATATCTATTGTGTGTCTAACGTTAGTAACAGTTAACGTTAAATTAACATGAAATTCCTAACGTTAATCTAAGCTAACATCAATTTCACGTTATTTGTTTTTTAAACTACAAATGATAATAATTTGAAATAATTTATTTGTTTATGTTGAATCATGTTAATAAATGTAACAAACCTCAGGGGTTTCACACAGTTTTGATAGACAAAAATATCTTCAAATACTTAGAAATATCTTCAAATACCTAAAACTAACTTCAAACACCTACAAATATCTTTAAATACCTAAAAGTTAAAGAAAAAAATTACTTTCATACTCTTCCTGGACATTTGAGATTAGGCCTATCTGCCTTTTTATGACTTTAATTTCTTTATTATTCATGTGAAAATTTTATTTAAATATTTAAATTAAATCCATTTGATAATGTCTTTTTCTCAATAAGACAATTATATCTTCATTCTCTCTGCTGGCTTTTGTCAGTATTACCTGTCTGTAGACATGCAGATGTGGTGTGGCCATTTGGATTGGGAGAAGGGTGTTGTAAGAAAAAAAATCAAAGAAAGAATAAGAAACAAGTATGTCTGGATGGTAAAAGACTGAAGAAAAGGTTTTGAACATGTCACAAATTTGCCAAATATGTTGGCGAATGAGTGTGATACGAAGTGCAACAGTGACGGCGCGAAGCAGCGCGTGCTCGAAGTAGACAGATGCGAGCAGACGATTGACGGGAACCTGCCGGACTACATGTATGAACTATCAAGGAATTCATCGGATTGGGAACATAACCCGTGTAAATCTTCATCAAACAAGATGTTATTGGTAATATGTTTTTTCCAGATACGAAGCAGTAATGGCAACCAATGGTACATTTATTTTCAAGTTTAAGAAAACGATTTTACAAAATTTGCTCGAGCTTCCTCTGACTACATGTATATCTTGCCGGCAAGAATAACAGGAGTATATTTATACAGACGATCTTTCTGTCAACGCTCTTTATTCCGTGATTAGGGGAAGTATCCCCGGGAAGAGGGTTTCTTGTGGGGATTCATTTCTACCAGAAAATGGGGCTTGGCATTTTTGGGGGTTTCCAAGTGTCTTAATTCGGAATTATCGCATATTCGAACGATTATATATACTCCTGTTATTCTTGCCGGCAAGAATAACAGGAGTATATATATACAGACGAGCTTTCTGTCAACGCTCTTTATTCCGTGATTAGGGGAAGTATCCCCGGGAAGAGGGTTTCTTGTGGGGATTCATTTCTACCAGAAAATGGGGCTTGGCTTTTTTGGGGGGTTTCCAAGTGTCTTAATTCGGAATTATCGCAGATTAGAACCGGCAAGAATAACAGGAGTATATATATACAGACGATCTTTCTTTCAACGATCTTTATTCCGTGATAAGGGGAAGTTTCCCCGGGAAGAGGGTTTCTTGTGGGGATTTATTTCTACCAGAAAATTGGGCTTAGCGTTTGGGGATTTCCAAGTGTCTTTATTCGGATTTTTAAGAAATTAGAACCAGCAAGAATAACAGGAGTATATTATACTCCTATTATTCCTGCTGGTGCTTATTAGAATTGTACTCATTCATGATTCTTTTAATTGTTCTCATTTAAGACAGACACATAATTATAATTCTTAAATTCTGTGTGTCTTAGCTCATTGTGAGTGTTTCTTGCAATAAATATCATTACCATATTAAAACAAGTAGCTCTTATTTTTTAACGGAATAAACTGCATTTTGCATTGAATCAGCATAATTTACATATTCTTTAAATTTTATGATTAATATTTAGTTTGAAAATGTTTGAATATAATTGAAGAGAAGGGAGTACTATTCAATGATGTTTAGATATGAATAAGAGTAAAATGTAATAATACGGAATAAAGAATATTTTAGTCTAAAAGGTTTTGGTGATTCAGATTTTGAAAAGGCTCATATGCAGGGTATTATTATGTATGTTGAAATCTTATTCTTGCCGCGGCAAGAATAACAAGTACCCAGAAACGTTTATCCCAGATAAATGAAAATATTCAAACTAGAATAGATAATTTTTATCAAAATATTCCTCAAGTTTTGAAGTTAGTTTATCATGTACTCGTATGTATGCAAAGTGGACATAAAACAAACGCATGAGCGCGAAGAAAAAGAACTTATCGAATAAAATTGATGGTCAAAGTACTATAAATTTTCAATCGACAACATTAGTAATATAACCCTCATTAACGTATCTTGATTTGAGCGTAACAATTAACTAGGGCGTATCTTGACAATTTAACATATCAGTGGACCAAAATCTATCTATGTAACCAAATTGTTACGTTCAGTTAACTAGGACGCTAGTGAAATGAATTTGGGCTGCTCATGAAAAGCACTTTGGCTGGAAGCATCTGCACTGATGAGAATTTAATATTCGAAAATCGTGTCTGGTGCATGAAAATTAGTTTGAAATTTTCTTCAAGAAGGTATAGAGTTGGAACATTTCCGTATTATTGATAATGAACAAAGAAAAAATGATAAAAATGTTCTGATTTCAACTATTTATTTATTATGTGATATCTGAATAGGTTTAAGATATATTCAAAATGACGTTTTGGTCAGGCAACGGATGTCCCCGCCCAAAAACAAGCGTAAAACACCAGTATGAAGGTCCATAAAATAAATCTATGTAAATTATTCCTATTTCCCGATGAAGAATTTTGGACCTCAGATCCCCCTTCCTTCTTCATGTTCATGTACTAAATACTAAGATTTTTAATTGCATTACGTTTCATGGAAATTTAATAGATGCAAAGAAAAGATTTTTGGACGAACTGATCACCATGGTACTTTGGTACAATACATAGTCCAATCAAGATTTCATGTATACAATCATTCATTGATTGATTTAACATATCAGTGGGCCAAAAACTATATGTGCAACCAAATTGTCTGGTCAAAAGTTCTTCTAAAATATCATTTTCCTATCAATCTATATACGTAACCGGCATTTTATCTCTTTTAGTAATTTAGGATTTTATATTGTGAACATGTAAAATATCTATCATATCGCAATTTGATCATTTTTATAGGAATTTAGGCCGTCAGGAAATAAGTGTAAAAATACTTAAATATTTTAGGTATTACATGTAATTCCTAAGATTTTTGGGATTTCATTTAATCTCTAAAATGACCAGGAATTACACGTAATCACTGAACCTTTCAGGAATTACATGAAATTCTTGATTAGTGATTACACTTATTCCCTGTAACATATACACAAAACAAAACGGTCTCCGAGTATCAGTATTCAAGGTAGACACTCATTATTCAATAATATTTTCACTTTCTTATTTATTCTTAGTCACTGTAACATTCAAACAAGTATATTTATGCAAATTTTCCTTTCATTGTCCAGAAATATCTGGATCATTAAACTTGCTGTCCATGTCTGTCTGTGCAGCTCACTTCAGAAATCGGAAAATTGATATTATCTGTACTTTGTCGGCAAATTTTGCAATTAAAATCTAGATAGAGGGATTGATCCCAAACTCTCATAACTAATGGTGTATGATATATGTGTGTACGACCAATACTATGCTCACAGTTTTAGATGGGGAGATTTCTATGTTAGTTTTAGCGTGACGTCATCGACGTTTTCCATAGACTCAGTATTAAACATCGGCGACGTCGCGCTAAAATTAACACAGAAAACTCCCTTTCTAAAACTATTTTCCTTCACTGTGAGCTTATTATTAGTCACAGGTACACATATCATACACTGTTAGTTATGAGAGTTCAAGATCTACCACCCTATATAAATTTTAATCGCAAAGTGAAAGAAATTTATATAGGGGGTCGATTTTGAACTCTCATAACTGTGGATTCTTCATGATCAGACCTTTCATTTGGGACCTTAACCTTATACCTCGTACACATGTAAATAACTTTTACCTAGGCTATATGATATTTCATGAATATAAGGGTTTAAGGGCTTTGATATTTCACATGTGGATTCATCATGACCAAACCTTATATTTGGGACTAATGACCTTGTAACCTTGACCTTGCGTGGTGTTTGACCTACTATTAACAAACTTAAACCTGGGCTATATCTCATGAAGTATGAGGGTTAATAGGGCTGTGATATTTCTTATGTAGATTTATCATGACCAGACCTTGTGACCTTGAAAATTTACCTACTTACAAATAAATTTACGAAGGCTATATCACGTAAACTATAAGGGGTAGGACTTTAATATTCCAAGTGTATCCTCTTATTTTGGTTTTTGACCTTTGACCTACATGTATTGACCTTGACCAAGGGGTTTGTCCTACTTTTAAAGAAACTTTAAACTGGGCTATATCTCTTGATTTATAAGGGATTGGTCTTTGTTATTTCACATGAGGATTTCTTATGACCAGAATTTCATTTGGGACTTTGACCTTGTGACCTTGACCTACCTTTAGAAAACATAAAACTGGCCATATCTTGACTTAATTGTCACTGTTATATGCAATTGTTATTTATCAATTTGTCTATTGACAAGTCTTATAATGTTGCCTGCAAGGCAGGAGCGACATACAACATGCAGTTGTATAATTAGTATAGGCCATTACAGATCACTTTGTCCGGCACCTGTCTGTCTTTTTATTATGCCCCCCAAATAAAAGATTCGGGGGCATATACATGCAGTTTTTGACCTGTCCATCTATTTGTCTGTCTGTTTGTCCGAAAAACTTTAACATTTGACATAACTATTGAATGGGAGGTGATGGGGCATTCATATTTCACATGTGTATTCCTTGTGACAAGACCTTTCCATTGATATCAAAATTTTTGACCTTGTTACCTTGACCTTTGACCAACTTTTCAAAAACTTTAACATTGGACATTACTTTTGAATGGAAAGTGATAGGGCTGGGCTTTCATATTTCACATGTGTATTTCTTGTGACATGACCTTTCCATTGATACCAAAATTTTTGACCTCGTGACCTTGACCTTTAACCTATTTTTCAAAAACATTAACATTGGGTATAAATTTTCAATGGAGAGTGAAAGGGCTTTCATATTTCACATGTGTATTTCTTGTGACAAGACCTTTTTAATAATACCAAAATTTTTGACCTCATGACCTTGACTTTTGACCTATTTTTCAAAAACTTTAACATTGGGCATAACTTTTGAATGGTAAGTGATAGGGCTTTCATATTACACATGTGTATTCCTTGTGACAATACCTTTCCATTGATACCAAAATTTTTGACCTTGTGACCTTGACCTTTGACCTACTTTTCAAAAATTTTAAAATTGGGTATAACTTTTGAATTGTAAGTGATAGGGTGTTCATATTTCACATGTGTTTCTCTTGTGACAAGACCTTTCCAATGATGCCAAAATTTTTGACCTCGTGACATGGAACTTGATCTTTAACCTACTTTTAAAAAACTTTAACATTTGGAATATTTTTTGAATGGCAAGTGATAGGGCGTTGATATTCCTTGTCATAAGATTTTTCCATCGAAATTTTTAAAGAAGTGACCCTGACCTTGACCTTCACATACTTAACAGAAAATAGTGTTTATACTAACAAAGATGTCACTGGGGGCATTTGTGTTTCACGAACACAGGCTTTATTGGTAATAACACTAACTTACTTGGCCATTACAAATGTATATACATTAGACATCTTCCAGACTTGCAGGGATAATGTAAAGCATTGAGGGATTCAATACCAAAAATAGATCAAGGTCACTCTTAAGGTCAAGGTCTTAGCTTCCAACTTGTAAGCATTTTTTTTGTGAGATAAACTTTTGATTTTAATTTTGACAAAATGATTTTTCCTTTTAAAAAGTTTTTATCATGTTTATGATTCAAGAAATAGGCATGATCTTTCATAAATGTTACAGGCTTTTGAATCATCTGTGGTCTAGTTGTAAAATTTTAGTTACTTGTGACAGGTCATTGAGGTGATACGCCTGTTATTGATAGAAAACTTCTAATTACAATGTATAATTATAGATGAAGAACTCAACTATTCTGTAATTTTAATCTTAAAACTCAGGTACAAGTTGAAGTTTTATATAGGAATTCATTTCCAAGGAAGAAAAGACAGAATGGATATTTGAATTCTTGAAGGTAAGATTAAATATTGCATGTGATAGCATGTAATTCATACTTACATATTTCACTTTGGTGCTTCATCAAACACTTACTGATTTTCAAGGTCAAGGGTACATGTAATAGGTCACAGCTCAGTTATTTCATTGGTACTTGGGGGATATTCAAACTCCTAATGTAGCCCTCTCGGGTCTACAAATCATGTACTTCGCGTTGTGTATTTTACTTAAGTCATTTTTTAAAATTTGGAATAAAAAGTCCTGGTAAAGTTTTACCGTTTATTAACATACGAAAGTTACATGTTGGTTATAGCACTATGAGAATGAATCTAACATACAAAATCATGCGCACAGTATATATTAGGAGCCTGGGATATTTCACAATCAGGTGGAAATCGCCATCGAAATTCATGACTAAATTGGAATTCAGACGTATAAACTTAGAACAAATCCTCGCCATTTCGTCTATTGCACCCAGACCTATGACAGGCGAACTACTATAGCTTCCGTTGCTGTCAAGTGACCTAAGAACACCTCGTATTGACAGACGTAGGGTTACACACTGGCGGGAATGACAATCATTTCTATTACATCAGTTTAGCACGTGATCGTAAAGTTAACGTTTGAAATTAGAGTTATCTTCTCCTAGACGATTGGAAATATCCCATCAACAAAATAAATGGAAATTAATTAAAGATCAAAATACTCAATTTGCATAATTATTATGGGGGAGAGGCCATATGGTTACAATACTTCCCCACTTAAGAAAATAACCAAGATTTTTGCGACCTTGATGATCAATCAAATACAATCATTAACCTGGATAAACTTCTTGACACTCATCTAAAATCTGGAAAACATATACTGAATTTCGGTGATACTTGGTTATTTTCTAAACCCATGGCCTTGATACCACAATAATGAACCATTAAACTATTTACCACCGGGATCACTTGGTACATATTAATAAAAAGCATATAATCAAGACACATGCAATACAAAGTCATTGTATTCGGTTAAACTGTTCATCAGGAGTGACCCGGTCTTTTTCATCATAATAGATGTTCAATCAAAATGTCCATAACAACTTTCCAAGGCCAATCACATCATAAAACCAAATATTATAGTATTACTGTACAAATGCATGCTTCAAACATCAATGACAATTCATCAACAATTGCAATATTAGTATTATAATGACAGTACAAACATTAAGCATTTACTCTGCTTTTTCACTATAAAACACATCACACGGATTCACTTATTCTTCTTATGGCCATCTTCACGGTATGACATCATTTTCTTTGGTTCTTCTCCATCTATAGTTCGTGTCTGGTCCTTCTTCGTGAACTGAATAACCTCCGAGGAGTAAAACGAATAAATTGGACCTCGATGTCATCGTGAAATTAATTGTTAGTCATCGCGCGACCATCATCGGTTTCTTCTTTTTGATTTAAGGATCACGGTCTCGTCTTCTTCGTCCGGACCCATTTCGTCTTTTCTCCATCCTCGACCTCCTTTGACGCATCTTGGCATTTGTGACGTAACCAAGATCTTCCCGTTATCCGGATGACGCCATGCACCCAGAAAAACGACGGGGTATTCATATTCTCATACATTCAGCGTCTTATTAGGAAGGTCAACAAGTACAAAGTAGTTCGTGTTCCCTTTTTTTGCAATGACAGATTTCACTCTGTCATTATCTGCGAAAAATGTTCGTATGTCTTAGTGACGGGCTGGTTACACATCCGGCCACACGGGTAACATCGTGCACAGGTTCACCTGACGTCACATCTTCGGGTTTCTTTTTCGACTTCTGTCTCTTCATATTTAACCTGCACGCTTATTCGTCTCTTTTTTCACAGCAGGCGGTTCCATTAAAGCAATAGGTATCAAAAGTTCAAAGATTAACTGAAAATCTGAAATCTAATTGTTTATTATTCAGCGCTGTACATTGTATATATATCCCAGCAATAAATCTATCATTATAGTCTGCATCATTGTTTTACTGTATAGGCCGCATATATAGATTAATTGTCTCTGGTAGTTAAGTGACACCGGGCTTTTCTCAATACCTCTAATTGACCATAATTTTGAATTTACGAAAAAAATGATCTTGAAGCCTGTGTCAAATTTTTGAAAAGAAATTTCCAAATTTATTTCTTTTTCCATCTCTTAATATTTACTGAAGTTTATTTAACTGAAAATGCAGGCAATACTTTCTTTTATTTCATCAAAAATCAAACAAATTAATAAACGGTATTAAAACAATTAAGAAGCTCTTTTCATCATTGTAAGGCGTCTTCAGTATATGTCAATAGTCTGCGTGCAAACTAAATAAAAACAAATTACAGCTGATGCTAACAACCTGCATCATGGGACGACCGTCAAAATAAACTCCAACACCGGTAAAAGGGCAACAAAGATCAATATCATTTTACGCTCTATTGTAACACGATCACCAGAGTAAAAGTCATTCATAAACTTTGTACATAAAATCATGCATAAACAAACATGCAAAACTAGGGTTACACATTTCTATACTAAATATATACAACGCCTCGACTTGTTTTTATGTTCAAAACGTCCTCGACTTCTTAGAAAGAAATTGATGTGACATCAAGCGACTAATTCCTCATAATCACCAATTCCTCCCTTTCTAAAATAAAAAATACAACTTTTTTATCAAGCTGACAGCAAACCACATACACAAGATAATGAATACTTCGATGTTCATCATATAATCCGAAAAAAAAAAAAAACATGCGCTCTACCTCGCACAAAATACAAATGACAGGGTTGTATATCCAACAAACCCGAACGAACCTTCTTACGTTCCCAGAAATCCCGCCTGGTGTCATTTAAAGGCGTAACATCGCTAAAATCCGAGCCATTCACCGCTCATAACCTAACGAAATCAATTATATGGGTTGTATCGAAGTATCCTCTTGGATGTAATGAACCATCATCCTGAAAAATCTTAAATAAACAGGTTCCAACTTTCTATTCTTCCAACTCCCCGATTCCACGCCTGTTCCCCGGCGTTATACCGAATAAACGGGACCCGGAAGAAATCATTTGTTCGTAACGACTAAAAATCGAATCCTGATTTGCAATCCATTTAGAAGCCTTTTCACCATTTTCCGGAATTTCACCAAAGTCAAAGGTACTACAACTTTTATTCTCAGACAAACCTTAACTCTGAGAACTACCTGAACCGGAATCCTGACTAATTTCCGTCATGTGAGACGTCACATTGTCATCAACGTTAGTCATATTTACTTGAAAATGCGAAGAAAAAAATCTTAATCAATTTACCTATCTGTTTAGATCAAAAATTCAAAAATGATAAAATTACATGGTCAATCAAAATGAGGATACGAACGAGAAAAGTAAATGTGTCCTACCTGAAGTATACATAATTTGAGTGTAATGTTCATCACTTGTCTGCAGTTTAATCCTGGTTTCGCGTACAAGTACATCTTCTGCATTTAAAGCAATAAATCACGTATATCCCCATGATTCGTATCATTCAGCGTCACGGCACCAAATTTGATATTGTAGCCCTCTCGGGTCTACAAATCATGTACTTCGCGTTGTGTATTTTACTTAAGTCATTTTTTAGAATTTGGAATAAAAAGTCCTGGTAAAGTTTTACCGTTTATTAACATACGAAAGTTACATGTTGGTTATAGCATTATGAGAATGAATCTAACATACAAAATCATGCGCACAGTATATATTAGGAGCCTGGGATATTTCACAATCAGGTGGAAATCGCCATCGAAATTCATGACTAAATTGGAATTCAGACGTATAAACAAAGTTGCCTAAACTTAGAACAAATCCTCGCCATTTCGTCTATTGCACCAAGACCTATGACAGGCGAACTACTATAGCTTCCGTTGCTGTCAAGTGACCTAAGAACACCTTGTGTTGACAGACGTAGGGTTACACACTGGCGGGAATGACAATCATTTCTATTACATCAGTTTAGCACGTGATCGTAAAGTTAACGTTTGAAATTAGAGTTATCTTCTCCTAGACGATTGGAAATATCCCATGAACAAAATAAACGGAAATTAATTAAAGATCAAAATACTCAATTTGCATAATTATTGTGGGGGAGAGGCCATATGGTTACACTAAGGTCATGGAGGAAATCTGGGTAAACGTTGCACTAGGCCAAAGGTCAAGATAACAGTTTGAACTGTTTCCTATGTCTCTTTCATCATATCATTACTGAGAGTAAATAGTTGACTTTTGCCAAATACCCATTAAATAAGTGTTGTACCGGTAATATCCAATAAGAGTATGACATATTTGCTCATGACGACATGACTCTTACAATAAGAACTCATCATGTGACCAACAAAGTAGTTTAAACTGTTACCAAATTGCAAAATGTTAAAAACTGTTATCAGAAGAAGGGAGGAGATCTCCAACAAGACCTCGTTGTAGCATCAACAGTAAAACACCAAAACACCCGATGCAAAAACACAAAAGACGAGTACAGCACCAGACGGAAAAGAGACACACGACATTTAAACATCAAACACAAAAGACTTAGGTTGCATTTAATATTTAGAAATAAGGCCAAAATAAGTTTAGGGTCAGCAGCTCAAAGTAGGGTAGGTAGTGAGAGCTGAAACAGAAACAGAAGTATTTCTATTTTTGGCCTAATGATTTAAAGTAATGCCCTTTCAGGTTTATTTATATAATAATATGCTTTGTACTTATTCATGTTATTATAGGTTATCAATTAATGCCTAATGGACTTGACTGTTTGGCAAGATCATACACTAACAGAATAGAATGTCAACACATGATGGAAACTTCAACCAGTTAAGATGATTTACGTGTACACTATATGAATAACCAGTCATGCATCTATCACAGACACCATGTAAACTGAAAAAAAAAACTGGTAAAGGAGATGAGATTTTTTTGCTAGCAAGTTGTTGTAAACATTACAAGCATATCATTTAATTTTCATTGTAAAAATTATCATATTCTAACATTCCAAGCATAATGTATACCGACAATTTCTATAGTGTTGTCACTGCGTAGGACATGCAGTCTTTCCCAAAACTAACTAGCCTTATGCCCGAGGCTACCAAAATTTTTGCCCGACTAGTAGAAATTCCTTAAGAAACAATACAAAAATGTAATAGAATCTAACTTTGGGCTAGTGGCTGAAAAAAGTTTTTGGAAAGACCGGACATGTTTTATAAAGTTGAGTATTAATGCATTGTGTGTAACCCACGGGGAAGCTCGTACCTCACAAGTGAGGTACGATCTACTCCGGGGGTTCACACGATGGTATTAATGTAGAGTTCACAGATGGATTACAGAAAATTTAAAGATTGTTGGTAGGGCATTGCATAGTTCATGTTTGATGGAAGTAATTAATGCACCATGTAAAATATAAGGACAGACAACTTCTATTGAGATTCAGTTTTCTGTCCTTTTTAGCTCACCTGAGCGAAGCTCAAGTGAGCTATTGTCATAGTGATTAATCATTTGTCATGCTTGTCATTAACTTTCTAACATTTTCAACTTCTTCTCTGGAACTGCTTGATGGATTTTGATAAACTTTGTAGACATGATAAACTCAACATCCCCTACCAAAATTCTGTTCGGCATCGAGATCCTTTCAGGGATGGATCAAGGGCGGGCTGAAAGTGTTGAAAAGGGTACCTCTCCTCAAAAATCTTCTGTGGAACTGCTGCTTGGATCAGACATATCATATTGTAAGACTGTTATGTATTTGACCTCGTTTAGCTTTTGATTGGTAAGTGATAGGGCTTTGATATTTCACATACATACATATTCCTGATGACAAGACCTTTCTGTTGATACCAAAATTTTTGAACTCATGACCTTGGCCTTAACTTTTCAAAAACTTTTACAATGGGCATATTTTTTTAATTGTAAGTGATAGGGCTTTGATATTTCACATGTGTATTTTTGTGACAAGACCTTTCCTTTTTCAAATGTTTTTACCTTTGACCTTCTTTTCAACATTGGCTTTATCTTTTGATTGATAAGTGATAGGGCTTTAATATTTCACACGTGTATTCCTTGTAACAAGATTTTGCTAAAAATACCATAATTTTTAGCTCTACTGATCATAGAACAGTCGAGCTTATGCGATACCCCGTCGTCAGGAATCTGTCCGTCTGTCTGTCTGTCAGTCCGTCCGTAAACAATTCTTGTGCGTGCAACTCCTCTGAAACTATAAGAGATAGAAATGTAACTCTTTTTGCATTACACTTGGTCTATAGTATTGTTGTGCACCTGATATTTTGTTTGAGCCCCTGACCCCCAGGGTATAAGAAAATGGCCGAGGTCATTTTCTCCTATATAACTCTGTGTAATCTTGGTCTCGCAACTCCTCTGACACTATTAGTGATGGAGACTGAATCATTTATGCAATATGATGGGTCTGTGGTCTAGTTGTGCACCTGATATTTTGTTTGAGCCCCTGACCTCCAGGGTCTTAGAAAATGGGTGTGGTCATTTTCACCTATGTAACTCTATGTAATCTTGTGCTCGCAACTCCTTTGACACTATAAATGATGGAGACTTAATTCTTTTTACAATGTCATGGGTCTGTGGTCTTGTTGTGCACCTGATATTTTGTTTGAGCCTCTGACCCCCAGTGTCTTAGAAAACGGGTGTGGTCATTTTCTCGTATATAGTTGTGCTCTCAACTCTTCTAAAGCTATTAACTATGGAAACTTAGTTGTTTATGCTAAACTGATATTCTAGTTGCAGTCTAATGGATTTGTTATTTCGTTGTGCTTCTTATAATTTGTTATGCTATGGTCTTTGGTTTAAAATAAAATGGAAATTGTTATTTATGTATATGTATCTTATTCATTTGTCAATGACTGAATAAAACAAAACAACCAGGAGAGCTATAGTCACGTCAGAGACTTTTGGTTTACTAAGTGACCTTGACCTAGATATTTGACCTACTTGTTGAAGAGATTAAGACTGGCTTAATATTTTGATTTGTAAGTGATACAGCTTCAATATTTCACACATGTATTTTTTATGATGAGACCTTTCTGTTGTTATCAAAATTTTTATTAAGTAGTGACCTTGACCTAGATGATTGACCCTCTCTTCTGAAAATTTGAGATTGACCTATTCTTTTATTTGTTGAGTAAGAGGTATGATATTTCACATATATACATGTATATGGATTTTATTTGACAAAACTTTCCTATTGATACCGATGATTTTGAACCAAGTGACCTTGACCTACATATTTGATCCACTTTTCACAAATAAGCCGCTTCGCAGGCGACACAAGCATTCCTTGGATTGTTATGTTTAAAACATTTCATGCCAGTAGAGGACTTGTATTGCTTGGCTGCCAGGGCAATCAAAAACTTGTTTTCTTTCTATTGTCTTGTTTGAATATGAGTCTGTTTGATTGTCAGGTACTTAACTTACAGATTTTATTTTGTAAATTTTATGATATATTATCTAAAGTTGACATTGCTCATAATCAGACATATACGTATAAGAAAAAATATCTTCTTTTTTATATTTGCAGGAGAGACAGCATATATAGAGAAACTATCTGAGTCCTATTGGATCCTCAAAGTTCAAGATCACCAAAAGAACTTTTGATTAAATCAGAGAGAACATCTAGACATTTTAGATATGAATGTATTCTATGAAATAAGATTTACTCTTAACAAATACATGTTATTGGGGAGAAAAATTCTGTTTAATAAAGATGTTGCATCTTATAATCTTTCTAGAATGCTGTATCAATATCAAATGGCTCTTCATCTGTTTAGTGGTGCAAGATTGCTAATGCAACTAAGATTTATTGATTGCAATAGTCTATTATGACACATCTCAATGGAAAAATTTGCTACCTGATGTGATATGTCTGTTGATTTGAGTTCAGAATGACTGCAACAGTTTCATGAAGGAGTCGGTCTTGAATTTCAATTCAACTTTTCAAGCCAAATCAGGTGAACAAGAAATGCATGTTTCGAATATTTTATCTTTGTAAATAATTCTTGGAATTTACAGCCAAAATAGAAAGACTGGATGACAAAGAACATTGACTCAATTATCACTAATACAGTGTTGTGAAACTAAAGGTAAATGAGCAGTAAGGTTATTTTTACGTTAAAGGGAATATTGCTCAATTATCACTAATTTAATGTTAGAAATCTAACGTTAGAATAACGTTAAATGAGCATTAACGTTATTTTAGCGTTAAGGATACTATTGTTAATCTCACATACACGTTAATCTAACGTTAAGTTCACGTTATTCTAACGTTAGATATCTATAGTGTGTTTAACACATCTGCTCGATTCATACTAAATTAACGTTAGAGCTCCAACGTGAGATTAACGTTACGTTAACGTTGGAATAACGTTAGGCACAATTGGCTGTGTATGACAAGTTTAAGAATAGCTCAGTATGAAAAGTCAACTTCAACTTCGTTAAATACAAATTTAGAAGACGCTCAGTATCGCGGTCTGAATAGTCCGCCGGATTGGAAATACAAGATCCTGGCTACAAAATATTGCATTGATACAAGTTTTAAGTTCTAGCGGCAACCTTTATAACCTGAGTCATTCCCTATCACAAACTTTTCCAGAAAGAAAATATATATTGTTTTCACTTGAATCACATACTAAAGGCGGAAGCCCGGAAGAAGCTTACCCTCCACCCCCCCCCCCCCCCCTTTCCGCCTTTTTAATATATATATGTATATAATTACATTTTCTTCGTTGTAGAAATAATGCTTAAAAAAAGAGAAAACTTTACACTTTGTTATTTATTAATATTGAGATACTAGTAAGTAAATATGTATCTGTACTTTATATGTACACGTATATATCTATATGCATGTTATTGCTTTCCCGCTAAATTTCTACGACGTTATCCAGATCACTTGTGCGTTAAGGTCCCATCTGAAAATAGACTGATAAAGGGTAGTTGTAAAAAATTATCAATTGCAGGTGACTACCCTTGAACGATTTCGATATTTTTATACAGAATCTATAGAGGAGATTTTGCTGGGCATTTAATGGAAATTTTAGTAGTTGTGCAAAATTTGGATGTAAAGTCGAGTTTTGTAGTGTTTTTACCACTTGTTAACCTTCTCGGTATCTTTTCTCCTCGTAATCGTTATAAGTGTTACAATGCCCAGCACATTTCTCAATCTCAAGGATTTACTGAAGAAAATGATATAACATTTCCATTATTTTTTCCTTATCTTCCACTTGCACATTTCTATTTAAAACCGGGAGAACAATTTAAAGTTATATTTAGGGCTGTCACGTGACACAGGGGAATCCCCCCCCCGTGATTTTTTTTCTTAGCTACCAGACACCTACTAGATGTAAAAGAAATACAGATTTGAACTAAAGAAAGAAGGTTTCAGTTGTGATTGAGGGTTGAATGTCACGCACTGTAAAAATGGAATATCTTCAGCGCGACGTCAGCGTGGAGTACCTTAACGTAGCCGCGGAGGAGGTTGTTTTACACCACACAATTGTACGTTCTTCGAGACCTCTTGGTAATTGGAGAAGTGAGAAGGTTGTGCGTACGTAATCCAGGATAACCACACAATTTGCTACTTAGTGACAAATGGCCGTCCAAAGTCGGCACCGGTTGCCCATTGGTCTCGTCGGTTTATGTGTAGTCTTTTGTGATGTTTACATGTCGTTTGTCTCTTTTCCGTCTCGTGCTGTACTCGTCTTTTGTGTTTTTGCATCGGGTGTTTTGCTGTTGATGCTGCAACGGGGTCTTGTTGGAGATCTCCTCCCTTCTTTTGTTTATGTTTATAACTGATACATGTGCACAAGCTATATTATTTATAGTTCTGTCAAATAATGCGGAAGGGTTTGCCTTGCCTTCTCGACTTTGAGACTGAATAACTGTTAGGTACTTCTTTAATGTTAACATATATTCAAACTCTAGACCTTCTTGAAGACAATTTCAAACCAGTTTTCATGCACCAAAGACCGTGTTTCGAATATCAAATTCTCATCAGTAATTCATCCAACCAAAGTCTTTTCATAAGCAGCCAAAATAATTTCACTAGTGCCCTCTGATGTTATTTTTAGAATTTAAATTTCTGCGTTTACTTTATAGAGAGTGCGCGGCCCCAAATTACCCGTAGACTCAATTCAGTACGTAGCATATCCAAATAAAATTTATGTTCACAATAGCATTGGAGGAATGGTGCTAAGATGTTAACCTTCTTTAATTTCGATGACATGTTTCGGTGAAATGACAAGTTTCCGAAATATTAAAAAATATATATGATGTCACAATGATAAGGACCAAAACAAAGCTTCCTTCAGGCGACAAAACTGGTAAGAAGTTAATAATACACTTGACGAAACTTCAAGTCACGAGAAAAGATTTTAACTGCTCCACACTACAACATGAAATAAGTGGTTACATTAATAATTCGGAAGGATTCCAACTCTATACCTTCTCGAAGAAAATTTCAAACGAATTTTCATGCACCAGACACCTGTTTCGAATACTAGTTTTAAATGCTCATCACCAATATTGGTATATCAATGTCATATGAAAAAAAAAGATTCCTTATATCACGTACATTTGGAAAAAAACCCCAGCATTTTTACTCTTGGTGATTTTATCTAATGCTAATGATAGCAACTTCTAACAAAAACGTATAGGTAGAAATCGAAATTAACGATTTTATTTGCCATAGTGACCTATTGGAGATGCTATAAGAACATTATTTGAGAAAATTGAAAAGTTAGAATATTTCTAGAGTAACAAGTAATTTACAATTTTCTTCTACGTGTTCAACCATTTCATACGTTCAAATGGAAGATCATCGGTAAGATAACGCATTTGGCCCTGATTTCACAATACATCTCGTTGGGCACATCTCCTTTATCAGTCCACGAGTAAGTCTGCTCCCATGAAAGGTCATCCTCTGATCTAGTTATGGTCACATATGGATCATAATCATTTATCCAGGCATCATTGGTTGCTCTTCTTCCTTTGTAACAGTCAGCGCTAAATACCTTATTCGAGTCATCTTGCGTTGCGGATAGCGTTGCGTTGACCTTAAAGAAAGAAGGAGGATGATTTCTTTGAGCACATTATACGAATTATTTTTATAATTCGAATATAAAGGATTACTCATCTCCAATCTGTTGTGTTATATTGTATAGGTAAATGGGAATTATTATAAACTAGTTCATGCCAAATTGGAGGACAAGAACAACTTTTTATCAATGACTATTAAATTGAAACTTTCATGAATATATTAACCAAAGGTATTGCTTACATAACTTTCATCCTGAGTTGTTGAAAACGTAACTGTTGCTGGGTCACAAACTTTGATTATAATCGATTTTGTCACAGTTGTCCCTTGAGACTTAGCTTTACAAGAGTACTTTCCATCTTTCGAATCATCCATATCTTTAATAACTAGTGACTGAAATACACAAAAAAGAGAAATCTGAGTAATAAGTTGAAAAAGTCTTTTTACCTAAATTTTACATTAATTTCCCAACATGCATAATGATTGATACTTATTATTATCGATTAATTACATTCTGTCCAAACATACGTTTGTTGATATATAAATATAAAACACAAATGATTGAAATATTTCTTCCAGAGGGAAGGGATGATAACAAATAAAAGCACAAACACACAAATACACAAAATTTCGGCTTCTTGGTATTTATCACGTGGAAAAAACGACGATTTATAACAATTCTAAGTAAAATCAATCCTTGCTTCTCTGGCGTTCATTGCAAATCCTTTTTTTTTTTTTGGCAAGATTTTGCAAATTTTTTTTGGTAAGATTTTGAAAAGATTTTGGAATGAACACTAGAGCCAGAGGACGATACCTATTTGGTCTCAAGGTCAGGGGTACTAACATTTAAGGATTGTTTTTCAGCTTTTGTAAATATGTAAAGCACGACGTGCTTTTCATGAATTGTTTCCATACCGTACTGCCAATACACACCCATAAAGCGCAAAAGCTGAAAAAATAATCTTTATATTTACATTTTACGTGTTAGTTAGGTTATTTCTGCCAATTTTTTTTATCCCGTATCTTTACCTTCGAAATATCATTGCGGAGGGAGAACGTCACTTGACGTAACAGCAAACAACCATCTTTCTTCCGCTAGATTCGAAGTAGTGCCTTCTGTACGGAAACGTTATTGACAAATGAGAAACAACTGAATTTTGTCCTTTGGCTGTATTTTGAACATTTTCATATATATAGAATAATAAATAAATTGAATCGTGAAATTTCGTGATTTTGTCAAACATAATTCAGACATAATTAAACTGTTTAGACCTATGAAATCAATAGGTATTATTATACAAACTTCTGTAAAATTACCCTGTTTCTTCTGGAAGTAATTAGAATAATGCAAAAGTCGAGTACAGCCGTGGACTACGCGAAAATTTTCGATATTTTCATTACTTACCCTAACATCACGGCTCAAGATTCGGTGATACTTTAAATATTTCTGATATTATGATTCCAAAAGAAGCAAAGAGAAATTCGTTGTTGATAAATGACACAAGTGAATAAAATCCACATCCTAAATACTGAATATTTGAACCACTAATGCCTGAATTTGTCATCGTTCTGCAGACAGCAATATTCATTTCGTCCTTGAACTACTTCTACTGACGCGTGATCGACTTACTACGTCACACTTCTTGGAAGTGTACATGTGGGTGACCTAGATTTTGAAAATTTTAATCACTTGGAGTAGACGGCATAGTTTGATAATGGATACGTGTTTTGAATCTGTGTTAAAGCAAAGAAATGAAATGGGCATTTTATCAGAAATTTATCCGTGTAAGTTGTAAAGTCACGTGATAGGTTCTTGCGTTTACCGAGAAATACAGCAACACTTGGCTTGGTACCGTCATATGAGGAAAACGCAGTAGGATTGTAAATGACAAATATGAATAATGACTATATCCCTGTATACAGCACAAATTCGATGATTCAGAAAATCAGTTACCGGCAATAATATATTCATCTACAGATTGCAATTTAATTAAGGTGTTCATCAAACTTTACATGCGAGTTGCCAATGGTGCAGGGGGAGGGGACGCCCATTTGTTTCAAGGTTCACAATAGGCAATAATGCAGAACTATATGGTTTACTTTTGATGCTCTTCAAAATTCCATTTGAGTTGCACATAGGTCAAGGACTTTGCATGAGTACATTTTGCGACATTGAAGGTAGAGCTCAACGGTCAAGGTCACAAAGTGCAGAAATAGATTTACCTTATGGACAGCCTTTAGATAACAAATGAAAGGAAATTGAAAAAAATATATTTAGAATTGTTGTTGTCATGCATGGAGGTGCTACACTTTGCGTTAACTTGTTTCATTTTGACTATTAAGTAATAGACAGTGTGCATGGAGCAATTATCCGTCACTTTTGTAATTACTAGTATTCGAAAAAAGAGCTCTCATTGACCATCAGTCTTTTGGATTCAGTAAGTTTAGACTCTATCGGCATGCAGACAGAAACAATTATACATGTATATAATGAAGCTGATTTTAAAAATTCGTTTCAATGCAATACATACAATGATGAAAATGAAAATAAAATTGAATGTTATGTCTACGCATAGACTATAAACTTAACGTCATAATGCCATGCTTCAGTATACTATAATGAGCTTCTTTTAATCTGAGTTCAAAGAACATTAAAAATAAGCAATATGCTTTTATGTTTAATGTAGGAAGTCCTGTGTGGCTAAGTATTTATAAAGTTATTTTCAAATAGAATAAAATATTTGCCCTACCTACCTATCCATAGGTAAAACGGTAGAGGCAGTTAGCAGCTAACATAAAATATTTTATGTCTGGCCTTAATGCCGAATGTTGTTCGCTTAAACGTACACTAAAATGATGCAAATTTGATTCGTTCGCTTTTATTTTACGTTGAAAGCTTTGTCGAAAGACACGTATCTCATACAGTAAAAACAGACACATGTACCATGAGGATGTAATCCGGCGGATGCGAAAACCTATTCGCAATTGCTGAAGTACTGCATCTTTCTCTGACGACATCGCGATTTTCCGTTGATTTTCGTTTCAAGTTAATAAAAGTAGCAGGATTAATATTCTATCGACGATTCAAACTCCTTTAGAAACCAGTAAGATGATAGAAATTCAAAACAATGCAAACATTGAGCGGAACATTTTGCTAACGGAGGACTTTGTGATCATTTGGTTAATTATTGTTCTCACATGGAGGAATGAAATCATGAGGAATCGCAAAGTAATATAATAATTTCATAAAATCTTAAGAACTATCAAGAATAAGTTTAACAAGACAAAGTTTATGTCAATAGGAAGCTTATACAATAGATTAGTATTGTCATTTTTAAAAGCTACTGAAATAATTAATGATTCTAATCGATACAATAACAAATATTTGTCCTTGTCTTTGCACTATCAACAAGATAGTCAATAACAGGAGGCCTAAACAACAATCCTTACTAAGATAATACAATTGACCCTTCCGATTGCGGGACAAAAATGCAAAATTTCGTGACGTCACAATGCTTTTACCATGTATTTACCTCGGACAAACAAGCTTCGAACCTCGGTAAAACATCGAAATTGCATTGTGACGTCATGGAATTTCTCAAATTTTTCCCTTGTTCGGAAGGGTTAATTGGGTTTTAAGTGTATAGCTTATCATTGTGCTCTTAAACCTGGCCTTACCTCATATTCGTAGAACGGGTCCCAATCAAAATTTGCGAGATTTTTTTCGCCTGTTACAAGTTGTCCGCTCTTGTTCCATTCAATCAAAGGTTTAGGATTACCATATGCTTCACAAATCACCTTTGTCTTTGATCCCCTTTGAACATAAATGGTTTCTTCCTCTGATGGATGAATAGCGATGGCTACAGTACCTTTAGGTATGACTGGACTCGTCCCGTCCAATGCCTTATTTGACAGATACATGTGCTTGTAAAACCTCAAAGGTTCTTCGCCTCCCTTATCTTTCAGCTGCAGAGTGAACCATGGAACGTATCTAGTATTCGGAGGTATATGATTTGAAACAGCAAATCGTACTTTTGCAACTCCATTTTTATATGTCCTTGTTACATTGAAGGTATCCTCATGAATGTAATATGATATATTGCCGTTGTTTAGAACTGCTCCGTCCAAAGATAAGAGAGCATTGTCTTGTTTGAGAGGGAAGCTACAGGAAGCCTCGATGTCAATAATGTAGGAGTATTCATTTGATGAAAAAACAGGTTCGCTCATTTTACATCCGTTTGTATCTCTAAGTTCCATCTGTGTAGATACATTAGATGGTACGTCTCTTGTGAAGAGGTATTGTGATAATACAGGTCCTTTTGCGGAAAAGCAATTGAAAAGCATCCATGATGGCCCCCTGTCCAGTAACAGAATACCCGTGACTACATCACCGTCTGTCATAACATCATTTACTGAGGTTTCCTCTAAGAAAGTAAGTAGAAAAGGGAAACTATTTATTTAAGAACTTGGTGTTACACAACCAATTGTGCCTCACATGAAATTCATATGAAATGAGCATCATGTTAATTTCACATGAAAGTTCATGTAAAATTCATATAAAATTCACATAAGATTTATATGAAAAATATTTCACATGAATTTCACACAAATCTCCTTCACATGAATTTTTTCAAGTGACCTTCATGGGAAACGGAATTCACATAATATCCATGTAAAAATCTTCACTTGAATTTCATGTGAAAAATTTCATGTAAATTTCATGTTCGTGCTCGTTTCAAATAAATTTCATGTGAACTTTCATGCAAAGTTCATGTAACTTTCACATGAATTTCATATGAGGCACAATTGGCTGTGTACTATAAACGAAAAAGAAGAAAATAATAAATTTAAAATGATTAGCTTTTGATTTTTGTAATATAATCGATCATATCATTTGCTTAGAAATTATTTTTCCTTAAACTTAAAGCTTTGATTGAAAAGTTCAAAGTCATTTGAGCACGAAATCGCTAATTACAGACATTTATTTACCATTAAAACATTGATGTGACGTCATGCCTTTGTTCGAACAGTCCGAAATTTACCTTTGACTGTCCAATATCAAATCTAGGTCGCGTTTATTAGAAAAAATATACGCGACCTAGATTTAATATTGGACAGTCACAGGTAAATGTACTGTGACATCTACAGGACAACCGTTACAATCCTTATTTAGAACTCACGCGACAAGAATTCCATGTTTTCCGATTTTTGCTATATTTTCCGGAGTTGACAAAATCCAGCACAATCTTTGATATCTAAAAAAAAATCGGCCGTTGTGTCGGAAATGACAATGTAAGAGACACTATAGTTCAGCCCGTTTTTTCCTTCTTTTTTTTCTTCGGTCTATTTTTCCCCATCTTTATAATTTTACTGTAGTATTAAGATTTTTGCTCGACTTTTCTAGTCCGAAAAATAACTACCTAAATCCAGCCTTTATGGTTATTTATGACCCAGCCCCCCCCCCCCCTCGACTCCTTCAAAATATCTTCCTGTGTCTTTCATTTAACTTTGCACATAGTAAGTTGAACGTGCCCACTGATTTCTTTTCGATATTTAAAGGCACTTATCATTTCTTGCTTGTCCGGAAAAGAAAACTTTTAGAGACACGTCCTTTTATTCTATATATAGAACGTCCCCACTGATTTCTTTTCGAAATTTAAAGGCACTATGTTATTTCTTGCTTGTCCGGAAAAGGAAACTTTTAGAGACACGCCCTTTTATTCTATATCCAAAGAAGCTTCAACTAAATTGTTGTCACACAAAGTATTCTCGTTGATTTTTTCCCAAAAATTGCATAAAATTTCGTCTTGGTTTACGGAATCTGCGTCATAATTTGTCACAACTTTTTTTTTAAATTGAAAACTTCATCTCCGTTATCTTCTTATATAAACGACTCCCTACTGCTTGTAGCGAGACTGTTGGAACCTGAAGTGATTACATTTCATTACAGTAAAGGCATGCCACTTTGAATAGTGATCAATGTTTTAAGTACGATATACGCCTCAAACAATTCAGTCTTAAAGATATTGGACAGCTTTCGGCCCTGCGGGCCTCAAACTGACCAATATCGATCTTTAAGAATGAATTGTTTTCGGCGTATATCCAATACATAATTTCAAAGAAAACTTCTTTCCATGCAATAGAAATAAGTAGCAACATGTCGTTTCCTCTATATTGCTTTTCTTTCTGTTTTTTAACTTATGTGGGACGTCAGAATATATTCTTAATTTAATGATTCAGGTATCTTGCACGTATGCAAAGCTCTTTATTCAGTTTTTAACAACTAAAATCAGCATTGATTAAATTCTTCAGTTGTTACGGGGATCTTATAAAAAAAAAAAAACATTGGAGATCCCTCTATCCAGAATAATGAATGACATTCTGGATTCCGATTAAATGGCTGTCAACATCACCAAACAATACATCATTTTACTGGATGTGACAGTTCTACCGAATTGAAGCGGCGGTTGTTTCATGTAAGCAGGAGATGCTAACTCTTCCTGGACATCTGGTCTCACTCCCATATCGGCAGTTCGCTTCTTTTCATGTGGTCATTATCCATATTTGTCATGTATAAAAATATTTACTTCGAGACAATTACCAAAGACAAGTTGTCATGGCATTTTTTGCGACGGATGCTGCATGTAAACATGAGACGATAGCTCTCTCCTGGCACCATGTCTCACTTCGAAAAATTTATATCAGGATTCGACTTTCAGACTGAATAAATAATTAGTACTGGTTCGATGTATATAATAATCTTCTCAACAGAAGATAAACATGCAAAACACGTAAGAAACACGAACGGCATTGAATTTCCCATTTAATGATTAAACCTTTAGGAGTCAAGTTTTATAACGGGATTAACTATTATTGACAACACTGCACGCGATCTATATTAAACGCAAAGGGAAATTTAACGGAGTCGGTATCAGAAAATAAGGATATGAAAAATGTCAAAATATTCTCCACTTAAATCGTTGTAATGTTTTCCGTCAGAAATGCAACTTAATGCAACGTAACTGCCCATTGCCGTGTAAATAAGTTCCCTGCGAGGGGTTTGACAGTAAGTGTTTTGAATATTTTCCCTGACATTGTTGCCATAGCACTTTCTATATAGACATAGCCTCAGACAGTGCATGTATTTTAAATATTATTTCATTTTCATGCGTGATCATCGACGGCGGGTGCGGCTAGCCAACAGGGGATGCTAACTCCTCCCGGGCACCTGGTCCCACCTCTAGCTTGCTAGGGGGTCCGTCGATACTCAGTTTTGTGCTCTGTTGTGAGTGCTGTTGAGATAATCGTCAGGATCTTCTTAAACTCATTTCCTACTTGTAGAAGACACTACTTCCTATAACGACATGCATAAATTCCAATTATTTCAGTGCGTGCAAAACATAAGAGCCTCTTGTGGACTGCTATCAAGGAATAAAGTTTGCGTTATAAGATTATGCAAATCTGAATTCCTAATGAAAATATTAAATTGGAGAATTAATTGAACACAATATACCTGATATTTATGCCTTATGCGTCCTAGAAAAATGTTACTTTTAATTTGATTGGTATTTAGATATAGAATATGATATCAAACTTGTTGTGTTATTGGTATCCGTAGATATTTTTCTGAATTAACTATTATTCAGAAAAATATGATTTTGTGCTGTATACAGGGATATGGTCATCATCCATATTTGTCAATTTTACTCACCTCAAATAGTTATTAAGTTGAAAAATCCTCATACCTTCAAGATTAGGAAAATTGAAGAAACATTCTGTTTCCTCCGCGTCCACAACTTTGATGACGTACTGTACCATTCCATTGTTTTGTATGGCTACAGAAGCGTACTGTAGTTGAGCTTTGAAAGGAACGTATCTAGTAACATCACTGCCTCTTTTCTGAAAACAAGATGTTTTATATCACATCGTGAAAAATAAGAAGAATAACGTTCCATAACGTATCAACAGCGGGGTTGTTTAGCGTCAGATATTGTGAATAAAGTATTAACAGCGGGGTTGTTTAGCGTCATATATTCCGAATAACGTATTAACAGCGGGGTTGTTTTGCGATTCTCGGATTCTTATTTTGATTTTGTCTTCTTCTTGTGAATTTGGAGCAATATGTAACTTCACGCTAATTCAACTTGTCGTTGAGTAGCAACGTATATCTTAATCTGAATTGAATGTTTCACATAGATTTCCATCGGATATTACGTATAACTTAACATGAATAATGTCATGGAATTGTGACTTCAAACAATGCCTCGTATGTGATCGTGCCAAGCGCTTGTAGGAAACACTTGAAACTTTACCTCTTAACCGTATTCTGAAGTGTATTTTTTTTTCTTGATTTATCTGAAAATCTGAATTGTTCTGATTTGTAAAAAAGTGTATGATACCTTGTTATTACAAACTGGGTCGGATGTTTGAGTATTTCAAAGACCAATTCTACATTTTTTACTAGAATTATGATTAATAGAGGACGAAGTCCTCTACAAGATAAGAAAAGATTGTAAAATTTACTATAAATAGATTTTCCCTCTGTATACTAATGGACTCGATTTTTGTCTGTCAAAATTAGAATGAGCTGAAATATAGTTTTTACGCATATTGATCGATTCCTCCAAAATGAACTTTGGTGGTTTTCCTCCTAAGAGAACAAAATTACGAAGTTATCCGTATCTTCCCAGATTCTTTAAAAGGGTAATAAGCATAGAAATCTTCGAAAATTGTGATTATTTTGCCAAATTTTATGGAAGTCGCCATCTTGTATCGAAGGACTCACGTGCGATTTTCCTTGGAGATAAACACATTTTAAAATGAAATTAAAATAGTCTATCCATAAAAATTGACCGATTGAACACACTAATTTTATTTCAGTATTTATATCTAGAATTATTTATTTGTAAACAAAAATCTTCATTCAAATTTCGAATGACGTAATGTGTAACGTAAGTGCGCGAGAAGTTTTGTGTACTGCTCTTCAACCTAACGAAATACCGAAGGAAATTTGCTTCTTTTAACGGAGATTAAAACATTATATGAAACATTTCATAATGACATTGCAATTGCTGAATTTACACAAAATCCGCAGTGCTACACATGTACACAGTACTTAACAAATCGATTTCAAGTGAAACTACAAGATGGAAAACCTGTACTTCAACACAGACGCCATCAGATTGCACGGTGAAGATGAAATACAAAAGTAGATCAAACCTTCAACCTTAATTCTGAATAAGTCTGATCCACTAATACCTGAAATCGTACATCCCAAACAGTTAAGAATGGTTGAAAGTGAAAAACGATGAGCGTTATACAAACTGCAGTCAGTCCTCGAACTTCGTCTGGCATGGTGCGTCATTTACTACGTCACATTGTAAATCTCGGTCACTCGCACAGCACTGCACACGTGTACTAGGTCGTCTATATACATGTAGTGCACATGTGCAACTACGGGGAATCGCCAAAGTCATAAAAGTCTGAACTCAGAAAAAATAATGATCAAATTGATAATTTTTATATTTCTTGTTGAGTCTATATTTTTTCAAAGGAAAGCACGGATCGTGGTGGTTTGGGGGGGGGGATTTAATACTAATTTTGCTAACTCTATTATGCACATCTCTTTATCTCAAATTGATTGAAAACATTGGTATAATTATATATTTCAGGTTGGATATATATTATTATTCATTATTGCTCTTTTTTGAAGGGATCGAGTGGGGGGGGGGGGTTAGGAACCAGCAACCTACTTCATCAGCACGTTGTTGATGATTTTTTTCTACTTTGGGGAGATATTTAACGCCAGTCTATTACTTTGTTTTGCACTTGAATATCCCCCTCCCACGACTGGAGTTAAAACTGCTTCCTCATGATAATTTAATGGAAAGGCCAAACTCTGACGTATGTTTCAGACACTGACCGAGCAACAGACATCATAGTTTCACCCCCCCCCCCCCCCCCCCCCCCCAATGTGTTCCCCAAAAATTTTTGATAGGACAGCACTTGCAAGTTTTTGGTTTTTAATAAAGGGTAAATGTAACGGTCTTTCACATATTCATTCATTCATTTATTCATTCATTCAAGTTATTTTTATCTATTTCCATGAGGTTTTGACATGAATAATACTTGTATAACTCAATGATCAATATAATCAACAGTCAATAAGTAAACAATTAAGCAAAAGAAGAATCCTCTCACACTTATTCATACATCGGAGGACATTTTTGAAAAGTAACACTGAATTGATTGTGAAAAATTGAAACGGATAATTTAAATAGGAAGATTTTTGGCGATATCGGTTTTCGTGGTACCAATTAATATTGGTTCGTCACCATGATCGATCACTATAGTCATTCATGTTGAAAAAAAATCAGTCCAACCGTCAATGCATCTTTTAAATAGACCGTCGGTCAAGCGTCATGATGGTGCTATCTCAGTGACATTGTTAGATTTATCTTATTAGCGGCGAGCGAAGCGAGCTGTGTTTATACAGAATAAATGCCAAAAAATGGGTTTTGACTTCGTCCTCATGATGGCTTTGCCATGAGTTCATATTAGATATGTCTAAATTTACATGTTGCCATTAAAATAAGGAATGTATATAAGAATATTTTGATTTCGTCGAATTCTTGTAAATTTGGAGCGATATGTAACTTCTTGTTATATGCGATATGTAATGCGATATGTAATGCGAGATCTCCTCCCTTCTTTTTCACGCTAATTCAACTTGTCGTTGAGTAGCAACGTATATCTTAACCTGAATTGAATGTTTCACATAGATTTCCATCGGATGTTACGTATAACTTAACATGAATAATGTTATGGAATTGTGACTTCAAACAATGCCTCGTATGTGTACGTGCCAAGTACTTGTAGGAAACACTTGAAACTTTACCTCTTAACCGTATTCTGAAGTGTATTTTTTTCTTTCTTGATTTATCTGAAAATCTGAATTGTTCTGATTGAGGAAAAAATATATGATACCTTGTTATTACAAATTGGGTCGGATATTTGAGTATTTCAAAGAGCAATTCTACATTTTTTCTAGAATTATGATTAATAGATATGTCTAAATGTACATGTTGCCATTAAAATAAGAAATGTATATAAGACTATTTCGAATTCCTATGCCAGATATATAGACACAAACCTTTTCCCCTTCTTCATTGCAAAGGCTTTTCCCCAAAACAACAGAAATATACCATTGTGAACAGATGGTGCCAAACACAAACAAAAACTGAAAACGTGGCATGATCTGTATGGAATCTGGGCATAAAATGATGAAACTACTTTATCACATCCAAATTGATGGTCATTAAGTGACGTTCAAGTTGTCATCATTTTATGCAAATTAAAATTGCATCTGGTGTAAATTACACACTATTCATCATTTCTGAGCTTTGATTGTGATCAGTGAATGACTGTGACATTAAGTATATTTTGCTTTAATTTCGACATCAGCAACACATAGCTATAATTTGGTTTTTTTATCGCCTCTATCTGGCAGCGGTGTAATATGGCTAGGGGGTCTTTCATGAATTCAGGTTAAAGGTATTAAATAAAATGAGGATATGACCGAACATGTTTCCGAATATTTCTCTTCCCTTTGTTAAAATTGAGGGGGAAAAAGACACCCACTTTGTTTGTCCTTAAAGGTGCTTACGTCAAGGAACGGCGATGATCTCCAGCGTGACCACCCTGCACTCACCCAGCAAATCAAACCCACGAGAAAGTTATGCGAAAATGATATCAGACAAAACTACAAAAGTAACATGACAATAATCATTAGATCAGCATTCCAGACAAACGAATCAGACGTAAAGAAACATAAAACATCAATGGCAACACATAAAAGGAAGGAGACCAAAGTGCACCAGGCGTCGACTTTGGACGGCCATCTGCTATAAGCAATAATTGAATCAAAAGAATAATTTTATGAAAAGTATTATTCAGCATTTTTATATTTATTTCAAATAACTGCCGAAATAAAAATTAAATAATGTTAGTCGCCAATAGGTCACATGCATTATTTGTCACGTCACATTTTGACGTCATTTGCTCTGTATGACAGAAAATGAAGAAAACTTGTCATATTTTTGGCAGACAAATTCATATAGGCGCCAACCCTCGCCAAAAGTAAATTTTATATAGATCAAAAGATAAATTGCAAATATAACGTTTTATATCAATTGTTTCGGGCGAAGGCTTGCGCCCTACTTGTTTCCATAAATTTTCAGCATTTTACGAGATCAAGACGATTCGAAAGCCATATCTTTCTTTTTACTGCACATACATTAAAATGTTTATTTGGTATTTCAAATAACCATACATTAAAACTTCCTTGATATGAAATACAATCGAAATCTTAAACTTTGTAAAATTAGGACTGATTTTTCATGTTATCGAATCTGCTCCTTTAACAATAACTATCATTCACTACAGGTTTAATTCAGACATACATAAATATGCATTATATATTCAGTATGCACTATATAAATTTATAAGAATGACATTCTTGTTTTGCTGCAACAGAGTCTTGTTGGAGATCCCCTCCCTTCTCTTATGCTAAAAGTTAGACCAAAATATACTGATCCAAAAAAGTTATGTCCTTGTTTTTTTTTTGTATTGGTTTTACATGAACCGTGAAAATTAATAACATACAGAGGCGGTATCCTCGAAAATTAAATTGACGCAAATATGACGTGATCATCAGGGTTAAAGCTAAAGGGTTTTTCCCAGTATGATCGCCTCTGGTAAGGGCATTTCTGAATCAAATAGAATTTTACTTAACAAATCCGTACATGTATATGAACACACTAAGATACAATTTTTGACTTCTCGGTTGATTAATCTTGAGTTCGTATCAGCAAGCAGAGCACAGACTATTATACGCATGTCATTTTACTTTTTTATCCTTTTACATAGAATTTGCAAAATGCCGATGCGTGTAACTGTCTTGTTTGTGACGTCACCTTACAGTGAGAAGTGTTATGTTTATACAACTATTGTGAGTCCATGTAGACCTCTGTTTATCCGGATAAGTGGGAGGGTTGTGGAACGTAATTCGGATCACAACACCATTTGCTTATACAGATGACCGTCCAAAGTCGGCGCCGGGTGCACATTGGTATCCTTCCTTTTATGTGTTGTCTCTTTTGTACGTCTGTTTCGATTGTTCTAGTTATTATTGTCGTGTAGTTTTTGTTGCTTGCAGTTTTGTCTGAATTCATTTACGTATCAATTTCTTGTGGGTTTGTTTCGCTGGGTCAGTGCAATGGTCAAACTGCCTCCAGGATGATGGATCATATCTTTAGAATGAATACTGCACATTCATCTATTTATTACATTCCTCAATTCAGTCTCTGAGTAAATATTCATTCAGAGGCAATGAACAAGAATTTTATCACCTGTTTGAGAGTTTCTGTGAATCGCAAATGAACATAGATAATTCCAAACATTCTTATTTTAACTTTCAACATGACATTACTTTTGAAAGAGAGACCATTTCATCTAAGTTAACAGAAAATTCAATTCCAAGAAAAGGGAAATGAGTTTATCTCCAGTGGAGTTTCCATCTAGAGTGGCGGAACACGTAGTTGCTAATAGTTTTAGACCCAATCCAAACAATCTTAGTTTTAGAACTGTTAATGTTTAAACCAGAGTTGTTAAAAAAAACTTAACTCTGCAACACCCTATGGATGCAACGACAAGTTCAGCAGCATAGGAAACTTAACAAGTCCCGGTTGTCAATCCGTAAATGTGACTAGCTTATTCAACAGTCCACAGAGAAGACCTCGAAAAGAAAGGAAGAGTTCTCCAACAACACTAGGTTGCAACACCCACAGCAAAACCCCAAAACAACCAATGCACAAGAAAAAAACACACAGAACAGACACCCATGGAAAGAGACGCAAAAGGGACAGGGAACACCAACTCACATCATAGAAACATTAAACATAAAAGACCACGCATAAACCAACAAGACCAATGGGCAATCGGTGCCGACTTAGGACAAAGTCATGGCATTCGTAAATATAATTGGCCTACATAGTTTCTCCTTGGTGCCATTTTTGAATGAACCTCTAGGCCTGCATCATTTTGTACCAAATTATACTCTAGTCCTTAACGGAAGTTACACGATATTTACGAATATACTAAGGACCTCACATTTACCGATACACGTTCCCAAGAATACAGACAGACTACAAGAAGTCATCATGGGCATTTCCACTCAGATAAATCAGAAGAGAAAAGAAATCGCTCTTATATAAAAGTAAGAATTGCAAACAAAGGTATTGATAAATTTAATCTTTATCAACTTTTGAATCACAGAACTGTCGCAGAAAAAATCCCACCATATTTCAAAAGAGAAGAAACCCCTTGTTATCATTTAGCTACACACCAACAGTTGCATCTTAAATGTACAATTACAAACGAGTGCTGCAGAGTATTATTTAAGTAATCCCTCACTACATCCATTATCTTGCGAATGTCATTCATTGGATTTCAACTAAGAACGACAAGTTAAGAGAACTGTTTAAAAAGGGTCCCAAAGAAAGAGAAAGTATATCTTTTACATGGAACCAAAATTTCAAAATTATCATGGACTCTTGTGAGGAATATACAAGACATTGGAGTAAGAAAGATGATGTACAGCTCGAAACCTTTTCCAAATTGATAAAATCCATCAGAGGGTTGCTATCATCTAGCATTTCCCATCTACAATCTATTGTGAACACCAGATTCGAGTCTATCTTTAGAGACTCTGATGTTATCACAGAGCTACACCCAAGAACAGTATATCATCACACCAGCAGACAAAGCCTCAAATAATTATACATTTATTTCCAAAAAGTACTATTTCGACAGCCTTGTTAAAATTGGGTTTAAATTCGACACTATGAAATCCCACTTACACCCAAAATAAGCATTTCTGCCTCTGAAATAATAGAAAACCATTTCTTTGGTTTTGACACAAACAATTAAGATTTACCATACTTATACTGCATACTAAAATTACCTACTTCCAAGAACAGTATGTCATCACTCCAGCGGACAAAGCCTCATAATTACACATTTACTTGCAAAAGTACTATTTCAACAGTCTAATTAAATATGTTAAAGAGTTGGGTATAAATTCGACACGTGGAAATCCCACTTACATCCCCCAATAAACCGTTGATCCAGCACATTTGGTCAGAGGGAGTCCAAAATTTTAGGAAGTCTACCTATCATGTAGGTACAAATATATCGATGCAACATGATGGGGAGGGGGAATTCTGAGGGACGTATTGTTAGCTTTTCTGTTAGCTTAATTTGTTAAGATATGAAATATCAATTTGTCTAGATTCGATTTATAGCACTGTATTTATAACATTGAATATTTTACTCCTTATATCGGCGGGCGGAGTGAGCCGCAATCTATTTTTCATTAATTCACATTTTGTCTATATTTCATGGAAATGAATAGATAAGAGATGTGTCATTTTCCCATAATAATCAGATAATCCCATAATAATAATAATTCCGATAATAATCTTTAAATGACAAAACCTTGAAAAAGATGAAGGAGGTTACATCCTATGAAGTAAGGAATTGTTGAAAACATGAGCTCTTGAGACCTAAGATAATTATATAAAATTCTTTAGTATGAACAATTGAAAATAATTAAGGAGTTGTGAAGATAAAATAGTATTGTATTTGTAAATAGCGAGCGAAGCGAGCCGTTAATTTAGGTTTCAAAGCCTTTCATGCATTTTTAGACCCATTTCAATTAGAAATGGACCAAAGCTGGACCCCACCTCCGAAAATATCAAGGGGGGCGGTGAGACCCCCGGTACCCCTATGGATCCGCGCATGTTTCTACCTTTGAAATAATAGATAGCCACAAATCAGCTCTTCCTTCCTTTGGCTTCGAAACTTACAATTTTTATTTAGATTTACCATACTTATACTGCATACATAAAATGCATAAGAATCCGTACAAACAACGTTTCATCTCTGGGTCTTCAAAATGTTCTACCAAATCTGTATCGATCTTACTCACCAAAGTTTTATCTGAAATCAAATCTAGGCTTCAAAAATTTTGCTCGGCAGTATATTCTCGCAGTGGTATAAAGCAGATGTGGATTTTAAGGATTTCAAGGAACTTTTAGAACATATGAAATCCACTCATTTTAGTACAGTCCATTCGATCAAAGCCTTTGATTTATCGATGACAAATATGGATAATGACCATATCCATTTACAGCACAAAATCGATAACCCAGAAAATCAGAAACCGAAGGCATACAAAATCAGGATAAAACAGGAACCGAAGCAAACAAACAAAAACCTCCACCATATGAAAAGAAGCGAACTCCCGATATGAGAGTGAGACCAGGTGCCCAGGAAGAGTAAGCATCTCCTGCTTGCATGCAACACCCGTCGCTTCAATTCGGTAGAACTGTCACATCCGGTTACTTCCATTTTGGAAGATATAGAGTACAATCTTTGGTTGGATGATTCAAATGGTCTATGACAGAATATCATCCACCATTCTGGAGAGTGGGACATCATAGTGTATGACGAGTTCCCCATATCGACCGTAGAACTTCCTCAGTGACGATATTAGTCGGTCACAAACATATCCCTGACTGATAAGCTTATCTGAAAGACGCCTAGCTCTCAGAACAAAATCCGTATATTTGGTACTTGCTCTTGCATAGCGTATCAACTGAGATATGAACACGCCATAAGCAGGCGATGAAGGGATGTTGCTATTCAGAAAAGGAAAGTTTGTAATGCTGAAATTGAAGTCGTCACGTTTGTCGTAGAGTGAGGTGTTCATGTGACCATCAGTGTCGTAGGACAACATTATGTCCAAATAGGATGCTGAATTATTTGTCTCTGTAGTTTCTTTGACTTCAAGCTCCGAAGGATAGATACTGCTCAGGTAATCCGCGAATTTTTTATTATTGATGGACAACACATCGTCTATGTATCTGTAAGTGAAGTTGAAGTCAGAAGCTAAGTATCTTTTCCCTTCAGAGACCAAAGATTGAATGAATTCAGCTTCTAACGAGTAAATGAAGATGTCGGCAAGGAGTGGGGCACAATTGGTCCCCATTGGAATTCCGACAATTTGCTGGAAGACCTTTCCTCCAAACACCACAAAAATGTTGTCGATCAGAAAGTTTAACATCTGAATAATGTCTGTTTCAGAATCGGACTTTTCTTTTACAAAGTAGGTTTTGTCATAGTTTACAACAATAAATTTGTATTTGCGATTACCGTTCTTACTCGTAAACGCATTACTTATAATTTTTGCGAGTCTTTCTTTCAATTTAGAATGTGGAATTGTAGTGTAAAGTGTCGAAAAATCAAAGGCTTTGATCGAATGGACTCTACTAAAATGAGTGGATTTCAGATGTTCTAAAAGTTCCAGACCTTCGAATTCTTTAAAATCCACATCTGGTTGATACCACTGCGAGAATATACTGTCGAACAATATTTTTGAAGCCCAGATTTGATTTCCGATAAAACTTTGGTGAGTAAGATCGATACAGATTTGGTAGAACATTTTGAGGAACCAGCGATGAAACGTTGTTTGTACGGATTCTTATGCATTTTAGGTATGCAGTATAAGTATGGTAAATCTAAATCTAAATTGGTAGTGTCGAAGCCAAAGGAAGCAAGAGCTGATTTGTGGTTATCTGTTATTTCAGAGGCAGAAAGGTTTGTTGGGGTGTAAGTGGGATTTCAAGGTGTCGAATTTAAACCCAACTCTTTAACTAGACTGTCGAATTAGTACTTTTTGCAAGTAAATGTGTAATTATTTGAGGCTTTGTCCGCTGATACTTTACACTACAATTCCACATTCTAAATTGAAAGAAAGACTCGCAAAAATTATAAGTAATGCGTTTACAAGTACGAACGGTAATCGCAAATACAAATTTATTGTTGTTTAGTATGACAAAATCTACTTTGTAAAAGAAAAGTTCGATTCTGAAAATAAGTACACTGAAACAAATATTATTCAGATGTTAAACTTTCTGATCGACAGCATTCTTTTGGTGTTTGGAGGAAAGGTCTTCCAGCAAATGTCGGAATTCCAATTGGGACCAATTGTGCCCCACTCCTTGCCGAAATTTTCCTTTACGGTCGAAGCTGACTTGTTTCAATCTTTGGTCTCTAAAGGAAAAAGATATTTAGCTTCTGACTTCAATAGTGTCGAAGGGTTCCAACTCTAGAACTTCTTGAACAAAATTCCAAACCAATTTCCATGCACCAGACACGTGTTTCAAATATATAAGGTCGATCAATTTCGGTTGATCGTTTCTTCAACGCGTTCTAAAATTTCTTTTATCAAAAATTCTTGAAATTTCTAAAACGTTGGTCCTGTAGTATCATATCCCACCCATTTTGCTACGTCTTTCGGTACGCCTTTTCGACATAGTAACTTTCACACTTTTTTGGCTTATTACATTGTTTAGATTTGAGGATCACTGACGAGGGTTAAGTACCCGAAACGTGCATGTCTGGTCCATGTTGCCAATTTACCTGTTCTTAAATGATGCTATTCAATATGAAGACGTTTACATTTATACCACTTGGTGAGTGTCACTGCTGGTGGACCAGGAGTCCCCGAGGGCACATGTAGCCAAGGTCGATCAATTTCGGTTGATCGTTTCTTCAACGCATTCTAAAATTTCTGTCATCAAAATTTCTTGAAATTTCTAAAACGTTGGTCCTGTAGCATCATATCCCACCCATTTTGCTACGTCTTTCGGTACGCCTTTTCGACATAGTAACTTTCACACTTTTTTGGCTTATTACATTGTTTAGATTTGAGGATCACTGACGAGGGTTGAGTACCCGAAACGTGCATGTCTGGTCCATGTTGCCAATTAACCTTTTATTAAATGATGCTATTCAATATGAAGACGTTTACATTTAATTCTCATCAGTGATGCTTCTAGCGAGCCACCAAAAATCATTTCACTAGCGCCCTCTTTACTTTTTTGAATTTAGGTTTGTACATTTACATTGCAGAGAGCGCGCGGCTCAAAATTTCCTGTAGGGTCGATTCAGTAGCATATCCAAAGAAATTCTATGTTCAAAATAGCATTGGAAAGATGGAGTTAAGATGTTTAATTCCTATAATTACGATGATATGTATCGGTGAAATGGCTAGTTTCCGAAATAGCAAAATATATATATCAGATGTCACATTGATAAAAGGCCAAAACAAAGCTTCTTCCAGGTGACAGAGCTGGAAGGAAGTAATTAATACACTTCAACTTCACTTACAGGTACATAGACGATGTGTTGTCCATCAGTAATCTATAATTCGCGGATTACCTGAGCAGCATCTACCCTTCGGAGCTTGAAGTCCAAAGAAACTACAGAGACAAATAATTCAGCATCCTATTTGGACATAATGTTGTCCTACGACACTGATGGTCACATGAACACCTCACTCTATGACAAACGTGACGACTTCAATTTCAGCATTACAAAACTTTCCTTTTCTGAGTAGCAATATCCCTTCATCGCCTGCGTATGGCGTGTTCATATCTCAGTTGATACGCTATGCCAGAGCAAATGAGTTAAAGAAGATCCAGACGATAATCTCAACAACACTCACAAAAGAGCACCAAATTGACATCTACGGACCCCTAACAAGCTAGAGGTGGGACCAGGTGCCCGGGAGGAAGTACCAAATATACAGATTTTGTTTTGAGAGCTATGCGTCTTTCCGATAAGCTTCTTAGTCAGGGATATCTTTGTGACCGAATAACATTGTCACTGAGGAAGTTCTACGGTCGATATGGGGAACGCGTCACATGCTATGTTGTCCCACTCTCCAGAATGGTGGATGATATTCTGTCATAGACCATTTGAACCATCCAACCAACAATTGTACTCAATGTCTTCCGAAATGGAAGTAACCGGATGTGACAGTTCTACCGAATTAATCGGCGGCTGTTGCTTGCAAGCAGGAGATGCTTACTTTTCCTGGGCACCTGGTCTCACTCCGATATCGGAAATCGCTACTTTTATGTTGTGGGGGTTTTTGTTTGTTTGCTTTGGTTCCTGTTTTATCCTGATTTTGTATGCCTTGGGTTTTTGACGTTTAACATTGGAACTATACGGATGTGTATTTCGTATCTCCGAGACACAGCTCATTACACAGCTAAGTATCGTTTGCTGGTTATACTTGGCCATTATCTTACATTTATAACATTCACACAACAACATTGGCGACGAGGATCTGTTTGATCGAATGTCAGAGACGTGCAGATTTTCGTATTTGATTTTTTTTCTCTTTGTCTGTTCACTGTTAAATTTTTGAGCTTGGCGCCATTTTTGATCTGATTCAGGGTACAATTGAAATTCGATTTTTTTTTCAGTTATCGGTTCTTGTTTACATGAATTTATTTCTTTCTAATTTTAACATCATCCGTTATCAGTCGGATCATCTGATAGATAACTAACCATCTGTTTCTTCTTTCTTTCTCGTCATGCAGATCGTCTAATTTGATAAGTACCCATATTTTTTATGGGTATTATCATATCAGCTTTCCAATTTTGAAAGGAAGAGGAGGGAAGAAGGATCCGTACTTTCTGGTGCACTTGCCCATTCATTTGTTGAACTGTCAGCCAAGGAAATTCAATTAAAAACTGTGTCTGAACAGATTTCAAAATTAGAGCTTTAAGTCAAAGAACAAAATGAAATTATTGTTAAACAAGAACGGAAAATAAAAGAATTTAAAATACGCGAATCAGAAATGGAGGATAAATTAGCAAATTTACGAGATCAATTCAAAAGGGAGAATTCAGAATCATTTGATTAGTTTAAACCCAGATAACTTGAAATTAAAATGTTGAAACAAAAGGTACAGGATCAGAAGACTTTGCCTCAATGGATATAAGCGAAGAACGATCCCTCCCATGAAACCAAGATCAAGGACTGTACAGTGGAGATGGCAACAACCGAGTATCAAACCACTCCAGACAACCTGGATCCACCCCCAAATCCTTTCGCATTCTAGTCTTCGAAAAATGTGATTACATATCATTCACAGGCTCATGCTATCGCACGCTTGACTGAAACACCGTGATTGTCGAAACTTTAATAGGACATTTAAACGAGCAAAGGTTGGTGATGTAGGTCAGACACCAACTTTCTACTTATATGAACGATCAATCCCTGTCACCAAGTCACCGTACGAAATCAGCCAACCCAAAGTGTACAAATTGGATCAAGTGGTTGGCGAGATCGCGTATAAAATAAAAAAAAAAACATGTACTTATTATCTTTTTAAGGTGGCTCCACACACTTACCCCCCCCCCCCCCCCCACAAAAAAAGATCCTCTCGTTTAAATTTTCTGAAACTCGAAGAATTTCAGAATTGGTATACAAGATTAAATTTTGCAAAGTATGAACAAAATCGAACCTACGTAACTGTTTTCATGACGCTTTGAATTTTGGTGGTTTTGGGGATTCTCTTCTATTTTTGCCAACGTTGCCAATTTGAAGAAAGTATGCTGATTTTTAAAGTATTTTACTGAATTTATGAATGTTTTTTATGATGTAATTTTATAGTCAAACTATTTTTTCATCTTTAAACAAAGATATTGAAATAAACTAAGAAAATGGAGGAATTATTACAAGTTTAAGATCATCTAGGAGGTTAAAAACTCGTGTTTTGATCGTCATTTTTTTACGTTATATGCCTATTGCATGAAATTCTATTGTTTAATTTTCTTGAAAAAAATATCAAATGATTAACTATTGTATTTGAAGTATTTCTATGCAATATGAACAAAATCGAACCTAGCAAACGGACGTTATGACTATTTATGTAACCCCTCCCCCTAATTTATACGTTTCTGGACGGAAATGGCCTTAATGGAAACCTTACTAAGCTTTCACAGTGTGTGTCCATACATACGAGATTCTTGATATGTCTAAAAACAAAATGCCACCCTACCCCCCACCCCCCTCTCAAAGAAATTTAGGAAAAGAGAGAGTAACAAGAGGCCCAAGGGGGCCACATCGCTCACCTGAGGAGACTGTATGTATGTTTTCAATCAAAGTCAAAACCTGAAGGAAATCGCTTTTAGTGAAGCTTTGAGAAGGACAAGGTGTACAAGTTACTTCCTGTAAAGTTTGGTGACATTCTGTGCAGTAGTTTAAGAGGATAAGTCAAAAATGTGTCATTCAAATAGAGCCTATAGAGGACATCTTGGATTTCAAATCGGCTCGAAAAAAAAAAAAAACTAAGTAGAGGGCAATGAGTACTTGCGTCCTGTGAAGTTTCAAGAAATTGTGTGAAGCAGTTTCAGAGGAGAAGTTGAAAATGCGTCAGCCAATCAGAGCCTGTGGCGGCCATCTTGGATTTCCGATAGGCTCCAAAAACGTAAACTTGATAGAGGGTATGAGTACTTGCATCCTGTGAAGTTTCATGAAATTCTGCACAGCGGTTTCAGAGGAGAAGTCGAAAATTTGTCAGCCAATCAGAGCCTGTGGCGGCCATCTTGGATTTCTGATCAGCTCGAAAAACACAAACTTGGTAGAGAGCAATCAGTACTTGCTTCCTGTGAAGGTTTGTGAAATTCTATGCAGCCGTTTGAGAGGAGAAGTCGAAAATGTGTCAGTCAATCAGTCTGTGGCGGCCATCTTGGATTTCCGATTGGCTCGAAAAACACGAACTTGGTAGAGGGCATTGAGTAGTTGCTTCCCTAAAGTTTCATGAAATTCTGTGCAGCGGTTTCAGATGAGAAGTCGAGAATGTGTCAGCCAATTAGAGCCTGTGGCGGCCATCTTGGATTTCCGATCGGCTCGGAAAACACAAACTTGGTAGAGGGCATTGAGTACTTGCTTCCTGTGAAGTTTCATGAAATTCTGTGCAGCGGTTTCGGACGAGAAGTAAAAAATGTGTCAGCCAATCAGAGCCTGTGGCGGCCATCTTGGATTTCCGATCGGCTCGAAAAACACAAACTTGGTAGAGGGCATTGAGTACTTGCTTCCTGTGAAGCTTCATGAAATTCTGTGATGCAGTTTTAGAAGAGAAGTCGAAAATGTGTCAGCCAATCAGAGCCTGTGGCGGCCATTTTGGATTTCCGATCGGCTTGAAAAACACAAATTCGATAGAGGGCATTGAGTACTTGCTTCCTGTGAAATTTCGTGAAATTCTGTGCAGCGGTTGCAGAAAAGATATCGAAAATGTTAAAAGTTTACGTCGGACGGACGGACGATGGACGGACGACGCGCTATGACAATAGCTCACTTGAGCTTCGCTCAGGTGAGCTAAAAACAACAATACTTGTAGGGGACCATGATTTCTTCATTCCTACGAAGTTTAACGAAAATCGGTTCAGTGGTTCTGGAGAAGAAGTTGAATATGTATGAAAATCATCCCCCCCTTCTTCTTGAGTAATCTAAGTAACCCGAGAGAGATAGTTATACAGAAGCTAAAGCAAAATAACAGACCCCCTCCCCATCTTTTCACTGTGTTATTGATAATATTGATCTGTTCTTACATTAATATTTTGAGCTGCTCTCAATATTGTAATTTCAAAGTTGTATATCCAAGTCTTCACAAGATAAATTTGAAAATACTTATTCATCTTTTTAAAATTATTTAGTTTCCATTTCCATACCTATTTAATAATTTAAAATATATAACATTCAAATGAATCGATAATCCAAAAATTTAAACCTCAAAAACATAAATCAATATTAAAGAAAGACAACTCTTGCATACATGAACATGTACCAACTTATACGAAACTAAAGTTACCAGGGTACCAGAACTTGAACTTACAAGCCTTGGGTCCATGTTCACAGTAAACATATCTATTCATGATTGAAAAAATACTCATAAAAATCTGTTCAGCAGTTCTGGAGAAGAAGTTGAATATGTATGAAAATCACCCCCCCCCCTTTCCTTTTCACATAAGAAAATAATTCATAAAAAATCAAAAAATTAAAATTTCAGTATAAAATACATATCAAAGCATTTAGTAACTTAAATGTGATAAATGTGCAGTAAATGAATGTGTAAAATCATACACATATTGAGTTATTTAAAGAAATAGTGCAAAAATGTGCATTTCTGACGAAGTCCGAAAAGACGTCAAAAACGCGTCAAAAATTTGACTTCCGAGTGGAACCAAAAATAATGACACTTCTTAAGACATCTCTCTAGATCATCCTGATGCTTTCGGTTTGTCGATACGTGCTTCCGTTCTGAAGAAAAAGTTTGTCAAAGGATGGTACCCCATGTGACCTACTTTTGCCTCTGGTGGCGCCACCTGTTGATGGATCCGGACGAAAAACAACAACACTTGTAGGGGACCATGAGTACTTCATTCCTACCAAGTTTCATGAAAATCTTTTCAGTGGTTCTGGAGAAGAAGTCGAAAATGTTGAAAAGTTTACGACGGACGACAGACGACGGACAGACGACAGACGACGGACGCCGGACGGTGCGCTATGACAATAGCTCACTTGAGCTTTGCTCAGGTGAGCTAAAAAATATTCCTTAAAAATCCAAAAGTGGATATCTTGACAAAATTCTTTCACTTGTAGGGTACCATGCATGAGTACCTCATACCTACAAATTGTCATGACAATCTGAAGAGTGGTTATAGAAAAGAAGCAGAAAATGTATGAAAATCACCCCCCCCCCTTCCTTTTTACATAAGAAAAAAATTCATAAAAAATCAAAAAAAATAAAATTTAAGCATAAAATACATATCAAAGCATTAAGTAAGTTAAATATGATAAATATGTAGTAAATGAGTGTGTAAAATCATACACTTATTGAGTTATTTAAAGAAATAGTGCAAAAATGTGCATTTCTGACTAAGTCCGAAAAGACGTCAAAAACGCGTCAAAAATTTGACTTCGAAGTGGAACCAAAAATAACAACACTTCTTAAGACATCTCTCTAGATCATCCTGATGCTTTCGGTTTGTCGATACATGCTTCGGTTCTGAAGAAGAAGTTTGTCAAAGGAGGGTACCCCCCGTGACCTACTTTTGGCTGTGGTGGCGCCACCTGTTGACAGATCCGGACGAAAAACAACAACACTTGTAGGGGACCATGAGTACTTCATACCTACCAAGTTTCATCAAAATCCCTTCAGCTGTTCTGGAGAAGAAGTCGAAAATGTGAAAAGTTTACGACGGACGACGCCGGACGCCGGACGACGGACGACGGACGGACGCCGGACGGTGCGCTATGACAATAGCTCACTTGAGCTTCGCTCAGGTGAGCTAAAAAAGCGCGAATCTAGAGGGAGAAAGACTCAGAATTAAGAACTAATGCACTCTCATCCTGATATCTATTTTTATTTGGTGAGGCATGGGCAGAGTTCTCAATAATCTTTTAAGAAGGGGGCGATTCTGAAAGAGATTTTGCGATTAATCAGAGTCCCTTTACTAAGAAAGAAGGCGTCAGTTTTTCTCAAAGAAGGTCGTGACAAATAATCAGGTACCGACTTATAAATGGGGGGGGGGGGGGGGGGGAGCTAGGCGCTGTTTCGTATACGTTTCGGGACAGGGAAGAAATAATTTTCTCTGACTTTTATGAATAAGAAATTTTAAAAAAATCAGGCTATATGTTTTAAGTCAGATTTTGGAGCGTATCTAGAAACTCAATTACAGTGTGCACATATAACTGTTAATTGGATGACTTACGATACTAGGAGGATTGAGGGCATTGAAGGATATTTATATTATCAACATATAGCTCATATTGCAACATCTGGAAATACATAGAAAAAATCAAAACAAGCTTCGAGGACAGTCTAATTTATTACGCAGGGAAATGCAAAGTGCAATGAATGTGAGCGTAAAAATCAAATTCAAGGAATTGTGGTCCCCCGCTTTTGGGTGTTTGTCTTTAAAGAAATGCTTACAGACATCCCCCCATTCTTAAGTTTTAATAATATATCCCATATATTATCAACATTCTAAATATGAAAGATTAACTCCAAGAAAAGGTCAAAAGGTACAAACTTTTGTTTTGTTTCCAAGGGACAGGGCTTATGAAAAGATATGCACATGTGAAATATTTAAGACCTATGATTTAAATTAAAATCAAAAACTTATGGTCGAGGTTGAAGTTTTTAAATGTGGGTCAACCTCCATGGACAAGGTCACAAGGTCAGGTTGTTGTTACCAACAGAAAAGTCTCATCACAAGGAATACACATGTGAAATGTGAAAGCCCTATCATTTTCCATTAAAAAGTTATGGACAAGGTTATAGTTTTTTGAAAAGTAGGTCGAACTCAAAGGTCAAGGTCACAAGGTAAAAAATTTTTGTGTTTAAATAATCAACACCCATCAGCCACGCAGCCCCAAAATTTATGAAGGACCCGACACTCTGTTTCGGTTTTATGATATCTTAATAGTCGTTTTCTTTTTTTGAATTTTTAAGCAAATGTTTTGCAGAGTGTTTCGGTGGTATTTCGTTAGAATACGAATATGTTATATTTTTCTCGATATATATTAAGGCCCACCTCATCAGGAGTCCACCTTAAAAAGAAGCGAATGTGTGACAAGATCACCTATATTTTTGTATTTTGAAAATGCTACCATCGGTTCTGCGGTGAATATTTTCTTACACTGTTCGTCATTCATTACAGTACACCAGTACTTCATTTTGGTATCCATGGAAAGGTCTTGTCACAAGGAATACACATGTGAAATATCAAAGCCCTATCACTTTCCATTCAAAAGTTATGGTCAAGGTTAAAGTTTTTAATAAGTAGGTCAAAGTCCAAGGTCAAGGTCACATGGTCAAAAATTTTGTTATCCTTGGAAAGGTCTTGTCACAAGGAATACACATGTGAAATATCAAAGCCCTATCACTTTCCATTCAAAAGTTATGGTCAAGATTAAAGTTTTTAATGAGTAGGTCAAAGTCCAAGGTCAAGGTCACAAGGTCAAAAGGTAATAGTTTTTTGAAAAGAAGGTCGAACTCAAAGTTCAAGGTCACAAGGTAAAAAATTTTGGTATCCATGGAAAGGTCTTGTCACAAGGAATACACATGTGAAATATCAAAGCCCTATCACTATCCATTCAAAAGTTATGGTCAAGGTAAAAGTTTTTAATAAGTAGGTCAAAGTCCAAGGTCAAGGTCACAAGGTCAAAAATGTTGGTATCCATGGAAGGGTCTTGTCACAAGGAATACACATGTGAAATATCAAAGCCCTATCACTTTCCATTCAAAAGTTATGGTGAAGGTTAAAGTTTTTAATAAGTAGGTCAAAGTCCAAGGTCAAGGTCACAAGGCCAAAAGGTTATAGTATTTTGAAAAGAAGGTCGAACTCAAAGTTCAAGGTCACAAGGTAAAACATTTTGGTATCCATGGAAAGGTCTTGTCACAAGGAATACACATGTGAAATATCAAAGCCCTATCACTTTCCATTCAAAAGTTATGGTGAAGGTTAAAGTTTTTAATAAGTAGGTCAAAGTCCAAGGTCAAGGTCACAAGGCCAAAAGGTAATAGTTTTTTGAAAAGTAGGTCGAACTCAAAGGTCAAGGTCACAAGGTAAAAAAATTTGGTATCCATGGAAAGGTCTTGTCACAAGGAATACACATGTGAAATATCAAAGCCCTATCACTTTCCATTCAAAAGTTATGGTCAAGGTTAAAGTTTTTAATAAGTAGGTCAAAGTCCAAAATCAAGGTCACAAGGTCAAAAATTTTGGTATCCATGGAAAGGTCTTGTCACAAGGAATACACATGTGAAATATCAAAGCCCTATCACTTCCATTCAAAAGTTATGGTCAAGGTTAAAGTTTTTAATAAGTAGGTCAAAGTCCAAGGTCAAGGTCACAAGGTCAAAAGGTTATACTTTTTTGAAAAGTAGGTCGAAGTCAAAGGTCAAGGTCACAAGGTAAAAAAATTTGGTATCCATGGAAAGGTCTTGTCACAAGGAATACACATGTGAAATATCAAAGCCCTATCACTTTCCATTCAAAAGTTATGGTCAAGGTTAAAGTTTTTAATAGGTATGTCCAAGGTCAAGGTCACAAGGTCAAAAATGTTGGTATCCATGGAAAGGTCTTGTCACAAGGAATACACATGTGAAATATCAAAGCCCTATCACTTACCATTCAAAAGTTATGGTCAAGGTTAAAGTTTTTAATAAGTAGGTCAAAGTCCAAGGTCAAGGTCACAAGGTCAAAAGGTTAAACTTTTTTGAAAAGTAGGTCGAAGTCAAAGGTCAAGGTCACAAGGTAAAAAAATTTGGTATCCATGGAAAGGTCTTGTCACAAGGAATACACATGTGAAATATCAAAGCCCTATCACTTTCCATTCAAAAGTTATGGTCAAGGTTAAAGTTTTTAATAGGTATGTCCAAGGTCAAGGTCACAAGGTCAAAAATGTTGGTATCCATGGAAAGGTCTTGTCACAAGGAATACACATGTGAAATATCAAAGCCCTATCACTTACCATTCAAAAGTTATGCACAAGGTTAAAGTTTTTGTGACTGACGGACAGACGGACAGACGGACGGACGGACAGACAGACGGACAGACGGACGGACGGACGAACCGGTTTTAATGTCCCCGCGCTTTCGCGAAAGCGGGGGAATAAAAATATTTCCTGAGAGGGGCTTCACATGAAGTTGAGAGAGAGAGTTCTCTATCTTATAAACAACTAAGAGGCTTGGATTTGCTCAAATTCCAAATAGGACGCCCTTATTCTTTTTTCGGTGTTTTTTTTTTTTTCAAACGAATTCGGCGATATTCGGCCCCATTCCACCTCCCTGGAATTGATATTTTTCCCCTCCTGTCAGAGAAATTTCCCCCATAGAAAAGGTTTTTGCTTTTGCTGAAAATATTTTGAAGATACAGTGTCCCTAAAAATAAATTTTATTGAAAACGTAAATTTTATTCCTAAGGGTCTAGATATAGGAAAATAGGAGCTATACAAAGTTTTATTTGAAAAATATGCAGTAACGACCATTATATTGCCGAATTTGTAAAATTTTATCTCCATATACCTCTATTGTAAAAACGCAAAACATTGTAGGTGGCGCTAGTGAAATGAATTAAAGCTGCGCACCCCAAATTAAAATTTACGTTTTTAAACGGCTATAACTACGAAAGTATGAGTTAGATTCGCCTGAAAATTTATATTTATACAAATGGGAATGTATACTTTCATATGAAAAGAAAGATTTTGCATTATAAAATTTTGTAAAGATAATTTATTTTCAGGGACACCGTATCTTTAAAATAGTGTGTAAAATTTAACAAAATCAGAGATGCATATATACGGCAGCATGAATCTGAGAGAAGGGAAAAAGTAAACGAAAACTTATTTTTATGGACGTCATTCACCTCGCTCGTTCTCGATATTGCGTTTAGTTATCTGCATATTAATGGATACATCTTTAAACAAACTTAAGCAGGATTGATACTAAAATTCGTTCGCTTTAAATAAGTTTTCAAATAAAGAAACTTAGTTCGATAACATTTCGCTGCAAAGTAGGAAAGTTGACAAAATTGCAGAAACATTCTTCTGATTATTGATAATCAGTTATACAATACTTTAAATATCTGATCCATCATATCGCTAAAAACTGCAAGAAATGCCTGTTAGACAGATAAACCAATATTCCCCTATTCGATTTTATTTCAAAGTTACGAGTTGTTGAATTTCAGATGATGACGTTATAAAAAGGAAACTTTTACAGCAATAGCTAGGGGTCTCATTCACGGATATTTTTGTACGTATATAGATTAAACGATAAATCTAGCTAAAATTAATTACTATCAGATTGTAGACGATATTTTTTTGGTTTCATCGATACCAAACTTGCTGAAATCCGTTCTGAAATAAGCGAGATAGAAGAGTTTGAACGCCTAAAATTCCGAGCGCTGTGGACACTATTCATCGGCGAGTTCACAATAGACTTCATTATCATAATGACGTCAATATCCTCGGTAAGAGAACCTCCGTAAAGACCATATAATTCGGATACTATGTGGAGCCACCTTAACTTTGACCAATATGCCTCGGATCCTCTGATGAATCGGTCATTATTTTCCATTGGAATTTTCTATTTCTACCATTGATTTTTTTATTGTTTTTAATGTACTTACTGAATTTTTACAGAGGAGGGGGAGATAGAATGGTCTGCCGGCGGACTGTAATAAACGTGTGATATACTAGTAAATATTGTATGCATAATGGTCGATAACTTCTGTTTTAAGAATTTACGGTTTATTTAATATAACTGTGTATTTCTTAAACAGGGCTCAGAAAAGTTAATGTAAAATTTCCAAAAAGATTTTACAAGTTTATGGTATCTTAAGTTCTTTGTAATTTGTCTATTTTTGTCTTGGAAGTCCGAAATATGGGAGCAAGCAAGCTGTAGCGTATCTGATGAGCTAAGAGATATAAATGCCGAAGGATGGCAACCTTGGAACATCGTCATCAAGCCAAGGAAAATTAACTATGTTGAAGCCAAAATCTTGTCTTTTGTCGTATATCTTTGTCTGAATTTCTCCGTCATTGATTTTGATATCAAGATCCATAAATGGTGTAGCTTTATCATCTTTGTTTGCTTTATTCAATGTTAACCCTTTGAAAACACCAAAATAGATCATATTCCGTGAAATTGATGCAAAAACTGCATATTTATATTAAATTAGCAATGACCGCATGCATTAACTAATATGGCAAATATATATGTGAAAGATTATCATTATATCATTTTGTCATAAACGTTTTGTCTCAGTTAACGCATGCGGCCATATTGAATTCTTCGATAAAAGACAAAATTCCCAGCAAATTTTCGCCATATTTTGTCAATAACGTCAAAATGACGTTGTTATGGATCAGAATACCCCAAAACGCCAGCAAAAATCAGACAAAGACAGAATATAAATATACAATAATGTCGAAGGGTTCCAACTCTCTACCTTCTTGAAGAAAATTCCAAATCAATTTACATGCACCAGACACGTGTTTCGAATATTAAATTCTCATCAGTGTTTAATTATGTACAAGTTTAATTATGTACAAGTTTAATTATGTACAAAATATATATATTTCAAATGATTACAACTTACAATACAATGTCCGGATCAAAGTGTCCGCTACGGTCCACAAAGTCTATCGAATGTATGGTTTCCGGTAATCACAAACGTTCTCGAAAGATCGGTGTCCCAACGTTGTTAAATGGATTAAAGTCTCAACAAATAAAGTGTCCCAGTATATCAGAATAGTTGAATGAATCGTGTCTACGAATGTGTACGGATGCCCCCTCAACACAGTTCCTCAGAGGTATATATGATTAATACAAATGAATTTACCAGAAACTTCTAGAACAATGACTCATTACAAATGATTAACAATAGAGTAAATTCTAGAAATCACAGTCATGTGATGATAATGATGTAACAAAGAACATACTGGAATATTCTCTATTGAAATAAACATGACATAGTAAAATCTAGAAAGAACCATTATGAAATCATAATACAACATGACTAAGTACATGTGTACCTACACATAAAGTAAAACTAAAATAATACATGACCCACAACAACGTCAATTCATGACGTCATTACAGTTAAATGGCACTTTGTTTGGTGATATTTTTCTTTTCACGAAAAGCGGTAAACATTCGTGTATTTTCATGAGAGATACCAAGTATTTCTCATGAAAGTGTTTTCTAGAGAAAAATCGAGGGCCGATTTCGGAGTGTCGTGACCCCTTTGATTTTTGTAATGGTCAAAATGTGGGTTAACAATATTCAAAATATCATCAAGATACCTAGATGTGCCGTTCAACATTTCAAGTAGTTAAATTTTTTGAGTTTTACAGATTTTGTATGAATCCCTTTTCGTATGTTTATAAAATACATAAGACACACTAAACCACAGAGAGAAAAATCGACCACACATCATTACACATCAACCAACAACATTAATATTGTCGTTATGCAAGCAGATGTCTATGAAAACGGAGGTGCAGATTGCGTAGCGACTACAGGTAAAAGACATACAACATGGTAATAAAGTTCGCTCAACATTTACAGTCACAGAGCAAACAGTACATATTGATAATTTTAAATTGGATTTGACACTCGAAAATTCATATTAAAAGTCATGATCGCTAGATGACCTTTTGATATTCGTCATTAAACTATGTATATTTGGTATATATTTTATTTTGTTTCATTCGTTTAAACTTTCATAAACATCGTTGAGCTCAATTGCCAGATCTATTATTCAAAACTTCAATTTAAGGAAACTCTTTGTACCACTTTCCCTTTTCTTACAAATAATAGCGAATTCCAGAATGTTAATTAAGCCTTTCATTTGGCAAGTTACGTTACATGAAAATAGATTTTTATCATAAATCGAATCCAGCCTGATAATGAACATTTTCCTTGAACATGAAACGTTTGACCTTGAATCTAGGGAAGTTTGAACTATTTTTCCAAAAAAAATGGAAAGTGATTGCGATTTCATAATTCACTTTTCAATTTCTGGAGAGAAATATTCTCATTTGAAGCATTCATTTGAACCTTTTGACATTGAACTTGAAGACTGAGCTACCTATGAAAAACCATCCATGCTTTATCTCTTGTAATATAATAGGTAGGGCTTTCACCTTTCACATGAGACAAAGGAGGGGATCTCCAACAACACCAGGTTGCAGCATTCACAGCGAAACCCAAAAACACTCAATGCAAAAACACAAAGCAGACAAGCACAGAAAGAGACGCATAAGGGACAAAGAGCGTCAACGCACAACACAGAAACATTAAACACAAAGGACTACACATAAACCAACGAGACAAATGGGCAACCGGTGCCGACTTAGGACGGCATTCTGCCACGAAAATACCACGAAATGAGAGTTTCACCTGCAGTCAAATAGCCCATAACTAAAGAAACGTGATGCTTTTATTTATCTTTTGAAGCTACAGCAGTATGATTTCCTTACGAGAGGACATTCATTTGGGACTGTGGTATTGATCATCAACGGCACCTGAGGTATTAGACTAGGTACTAACACTTATCTATGTATGGACCAACATTCTAACATTTTTCTATCAGAAATGTGTTCAGCATAACATGAAAGAACGAAATTGTCTGCATATTACAAGTGCAAAAAGATATTTTCGTGTAAACTCAAAATAAACCCAAACGTCCTCTTCCTTCTATCTCGCTATATTTGCGTTACAAGGTCTCCAGACTTTAAAGTTTAAAAGAGATTAACGGACGAGATATTCTTCATCTATTACATAATTTTTGATTGATTTCGTGTATTTAACGTTAAATACAAGTATATCTGATTTTCTTTGTCTTAAGCCTACAGTGCAATCGTCTTTGACAGACTGATATTTAAACATTGTGAAAAGTCTAAATACCAATGTCAGAATGACTAAAACTGAACAGTGTGACTACATACACTACATAGGTAGAGTACAATCAAAGGTTATGGAGAATAAAAACATCGAAAATCTTGCATTGCATTATAAATTGAAAATCAATTTGAAGATCAACCAGAATGGGATTAACTTCCCGAAATAGACTGGGATAAGATGCAGAGAAAAAGTGATCATCTGTTTGTCATGTATGCTCAGTAAATGCTCAGTAAATATAAGTTAATCAAGTGTGTAAATTACCCTAGACAAGATATAAAATATCATAGACAAGACATAAACTCGCATCCCAGTTGTGAATAATCATTATCTTTTCATTAAAAAAATCAATATTAAAATTTCTTTTATTTTCACAACAAAAGAGATATATGGCGTTTAAAGTTATTGTCCTTGATCTAAATAAGAATAAAAGCTTCGTAATTCTGCCGTCACTGACATTATATTTCTTGGTTTGTGGGAGATTGTGCATTTAAAATTATGTGCAAGATTTTCTGAATTATCGATCTTGTGCTGTATTCAGGGATATGGTCCTTATCATATCTGTATCTGTATCAATTTCTTTATTGCCTTTGCTTGTTACAATCATTTGTGCACCTTGTTGGTCAATTTATCTTCTGATTTAATGTTGTTGTGTGTCTCTTTGTTCTGAGGTGGTAAGTCTTACATTCATTGTTTGTTGTTAAACGGGATCCCTCCTTGTTGCAGAGTTATTCTATATCCATTTAAATCATCTTACAAGCGACTACAGAATAAAAAAGGAAATTCTTTCATGTCCTTTTTCTGGGTTTCATTCTTTTTTTCTTCCAAATGAACCCTTAAAGCAGGCAATTTTGAAGAATTTTGTAGTAACATTACTACAACTAATATACAGGAACAAAAACAATAAAAGTCAAAATTTAATGAAAAACAACGAATTAACATTCATGTGTAAAGACTTCACATCAGTATACTATTATGTATTAGTCAGTATTTAATAATACATCCATATGTACATGTAGTAACATTACTACATGTCTGAAGCTTTCTCTAAAAATATGAAGAAAGTACTATAACAACAAAAGACAATACAGACCATGTAGTAACATTACTACAAGAAGATATATACAGACATGTACATACTTTCTTAATAACAATGAAGTATCTTTCTAACTCTCGTAGTAATGTTACTACAAGGCTATAATACAGAAAACAAGACCATGTAGTAACATTACTACAAGTAGATATATACAGACATGTACATACTTTCTAAATTACAATAAAGTAACTTTCAGACTCTCGTAGTAATGTTACTACAAGGCTATAATACGGAAAACAAGACCATGTAGTAACATTACTACAAGAAGATACATTTGTATTTACAAAGATACTTTCCAAATTACAATAAAGCAACTTTCATACTCTCGTAGTAATGTTACTACAAGGCTATAATACAGAAAACAAGACCATGTAGTAACATTACTACAAGTAGATATTTACAAACATACTTTAAAAATTACAATAAAGTAACTTTCATACTCTCGTAGTAATGTTACTACAAGGCTATAATACAGAAAACAAGACAATGTAGTAACATTACTACAAGTATATATATACAAACATACTTTCCAAATTACAATAAAGGGACTTTCAAACTCTTGTAGTAATGTTACTACAAGGCTATAATACAAAAAACAAGACCATGTAGTAACATTACTACAAGTAGATATTTACAAACATACTTTAAAAATTACAATAAAGTAACTTTCAAACTCTCGTAGTAATGTTACTACAAGGCATACAGAAAACAAGACCATGTAGTAACATTACTACAAGTAGATATATACATACATACATTCCAAATTACACAATAAAGGAACATTCAAACTCTCGTAGTAATGTTACTACAAGAATATAATACAGAAAACAGACAATGAAGTAACAATTATACATAACTACAATAAATCGTAGTAATGTTACTACAAGGCTATAATACAGAAAACAAGACACTGAAGGAACATTTACATATAATTACAATAAGAAACTTTCATGCTCGTAGTAATGTTACTACAAGGCTATAATACAGAAAACAAGACAATGAAGTAACATTTATAAATAATTACAATAAAGAAACTTTCATACTCGTAGTAATGTTACTACAAGGCTATAAGACAGAAAACAAGACAATGTAGTAACATTACTACAAGTAGATATATACATACATACTTTTCAAATTACAATAAAGGAACTTTCAATCTATCAAAGCAATGTTACTACAAAGCTATATTGCAGAAAGAAGACCATGTAGTTACATTACTACAAGTAGATATATACATACTGTACATACTTTCCAAATTAAAATAAAGGAAATTTCAATCTCTCAAAGCAATGTTACTACAAGGCTTTATTACAGAAAACAAGACCATGTAGTAACATTACCACAAATAGATATTTACCTACATGTACATCAATGATACTTTCCACATCACAATAAACATGAAAACATAGTGTAATCAAAGATTACCAAGCTCACCTCGCGGCAGCAAAGTTCAATTTAAACATATCTCTAAGTACATGTATATTAAGAAAATCACTCAAGTGGAAAAAAGTAGGTCAAGGTCATTTTATGAAAGTTTGATCAAAGATACATCCAATATGCAAGTTTGGTACATGTAGCACTTATACTTTGCTCAATATTGGCCTTTAAAGGCAAAATCACTCAAGCAGAAAAAGTAGGTCAAGGTCATTTTATGAAAATTTGATTAAAGATACATCCAATATGCAAGTTTGGTACATGTAGCACTTATACTTTGCTCAATATTGGCCTTTAAAGGCAAAATCACTCAAGCAGAAAAAGTAGGTCAAGGTCATTTTATGAAAATTTGATCAAAGATACATCTAATATGCAAGTTTGGTACATGTAGCACTTAAACTTTGCTCAATATTAGCCTTTAAAGGCAAAATCACTCAAGTGGAAAAAGTAGGTCAAGGTCATTTTATGAAAGTTTGATCAAAGATACATCTAATATGCAACTTTGGTACATGTAGCACTTAAACTTTGCTCAATATTGGCCTTAAATGGCAAAATCACTCAAGCGGAAAAAGTAGGTCAAGGTCATTTTATGAAAATTTGATTAAAGATACATCCAATATGCAAGTTTGGTACATGTAGCACTTATACTTTGCTCAATATTGGCTTTTAAAGGCAAAATCACTCAAGCAGAAAAAGTAGGTCAAGGTCATTTTATGAAAATTTGATCAAAGATACATCTAATATGCAAGTTTGGTACATGTAGCACTTAAACTTTGCTCACAATTAGCCTTTAAAGGCAAAATCACTCAAGTGGGAAAAGTAGGTCAAGGTCATTTTATGAAAGTTTGATCAAAGATACATCTAATATGCAAGTTTGGTACATGTAGCACTTATACTTTGCTCAATATTGGCCTTTAAAGGCAAAATCACTCAAGCAGAAAAAAGTAGGTCAAGGTCATTTTATGAAAATTTGATCAAAGATACATCTAATATGCAAGTTTGGTACATGTAGCACTTAAACTTTGCTCACAATTAGCCTTTAAAGGCAAAATCACTCAAGCAGAAAAAGTAGGTCAAGGTCATTTTATGAAAGTTTGATCAAAGATACATCTAATATGCAAGTTTGGTACATGTAGCACTTACACTTTGCTCAATATTGGCCTTTAAAGGCAAAATCACTCAAGCAGAAAAAGTAGGTCAAGGTCATTTTATGAAAGTTTAATCAAAGATACATCCAATATGCAAGTTTGGTACATGTAGCACTTATACTTTGCTCAATATTGGCCTTATAAGGCAAAATCACTCAAGCAGAAAAAGTAGGTCAGATGCTGCATCCGATGCATGGGTTCACCTCAGCATCCAAAGATGAATCACTTGTGCAAGTTTGGTTACTGTAGCATCAGTACTTTGTCAGATACTGAACTACCCCAAAAACTTTAACCAGATAAGACAATGTCATTCAACCGGACATGTCTGCATAGATTATACAGGGAATGCAAGCATAAACATGATAAGGCAACGTAGATTAAATCTAGAACTCAGCGTTACTGGTGGTTTATAATGACAACCAGATGCTATATCAGAATCTTTTACAGCGAGGCTAGATTACACACGCTTTCAGGAGTGCTAAATTTGAATATTTAGAGAGAGTGAAGGATCAGAGAACATTGCTCCAGCCAAGAAATGTAAGGTTAGTACTATTATCAAATTCATTTTAGTATAGTTGTTTTCTTTTTATACCGGTCCCGCGTTTGATGTCATTTCTGTTATGTGGAAATCCATGGTTTGTCCCTTAATTGTAATACATTTTTCATCATCGTTGATAACTAACATATAACGATTTTCCCTTTGGAAATCTTTTGTAGCCAATTTAATCACGTCAATAGGGAACTAGTAACTACTAAGATTTTATGCTTCGGATCTTGAGAAAAAAAGTCCAGGAGGATAACCATTAATTAATTTTAGGATTAATTATATTAAAATTCACAATTTTGTCAAGATTCAAGGGGGGGGGGGGATTGACTATCTGGACCGTATTCCGTGATATGTGCATATGTTCATAAAAATAATTAAGAAGTTATAGATTCCAAAAAGTCAATCTGTCAGATTAATTTATTGCTTCACAATTTGATAACATTTATTATGTTCGATGGTTTTATTCTTAATCCAAGGAATTTTGAAGCGAATGTTGTGTGCTGAAATATTCAAGGTTCTTAGGACAGGGACCAGGCCTATTAAATCGAGAAAAAATAGCGGAATATTCTCGTAAATTGGGAAAATATGAAACATAATTTTAGATGCCTTTTCTCATTTGTTAAATTTTCCACGAAGTGTCAGATTGCAAAAAAGCTAAAAAGTTAGTATATGGTCACACAAAGAGATAGTAAGATACACAAACGAGTTTAAAGGCAACATCTAGTTATTTACCACCTTTTTATATTGTTGTTACAGTCTTAAACTTTAAAATAATCATTTTGATATTTGTTTATTTATTTATCTAATAATAAACATTAAAGAAGTGACGATCAGTTATCATGGTTATTCAGACTCAGTCTCAAAGTCGAGAAGGTAAGGCAAAATCATTAGATTTTCAATAGGAACAGTTGCGAACCTCGGAATAAATAAAATTCCTAAGTGAGACCAGGTGCCCAGGGAGTCTCAGTCAGCGTCTCCTGATTGCATGCAACTAATTAATTAATAAATTCGTTTATTAACCTTTACTTTATCGCATAATATATCTGACCTTCATATTTTTTTCCTTTTTGTTTTACTTATACTTAGTAGATTTTAGAACTCCTTTTTCCGTTATGGTTATAATTAAATACAAATACCACGTTCCAGATTAATTGACGAGCAGCTTTGAGTTTTTAGTTTTTTTTTATTAGGTATTTTGGTCATCCAAGATTTGCTACAAAAATCCTCATACATAATCAAAAGACGTCATGTCTACATCGAATTCTAATGATTCGCATGATAAAGGAATTGATTCATCGTCCAAAATATCGTTTCATTCATGCACTTTCAATGTCAAATCTTGTCATCACAACTCCTCCCAAACCATTGAAACTTTACACAATGACAGATCATGATATGTAGATGTGCATGAAGAAAGGGGATTGCTGTCGAAAAAATAAGACCTGAGTTATGGTCCTTGGACCTAGATTTTTCATGCATTTTCATTTTCATGCATTTTTAAAGTCAAACCTTGTCATTGCAACTCCTCCCAAACCATTACCGATAGATGGATTTCAATGATGCTTTACACAATAAAAAATCATTTATATGTGCATGAAGAAAACAAAAAGCAAAAAAGGTTCTACCAGAGTTATTGCCCTTTGACTTAGATTTTTTAATGTATCTTAAATGTTGAATCTTGTCATCGCTCATCTCATAAGACTTTCTTATATATATTATAAAACATTTAACATACTAAGCATTTTATTTGATATAGTGACCTTAACCCTGCCCAGTGGGCATGCAACGTTGTTACAACGTTGAATTGTGGTTGAATCTTAGTCGTGACGTTGAGCAACCATATATCAACGTTTTTTCAACGTTGAAATATAGACGTTGTTTAGACGTTTGTTTTTAACGTTGATGAAACGTTGATTTTATGTTGAAATATGGTCGGATTTTTCATGACTATTATTAAACGTTATATTAACGTTAAAATTTGACAATTTTTCAATGTGTCTTCTTTCTCTTTTGTATGTTATGAAATGACCGAGAACTAATTATAAACGTTACATATATTGATGTCAAACATGAGAAGTCGTTATGATACATTGACGGACACCATGCGTTTTTAAGGACGTATATTGAAGGAAGAATATATTGACATGTTCTTTGCTCATTTTTTTTTTTATTAATCAATCCTGTTCATTGTTGTAAAGCTTTGAAGTCTTTTTTTTAAACCAAATATCGACGTTGTGCCGACGTCATGTTTTAATGGTATCTCAACGTCGGTAATTCAACTTCATTCAATTGAGCACGTTGCGGTTAAAGTCATCGTTTATGAAATAAAATATTTAATTAAAATATTATTGATTAAAACTAATAAATATTTATTATGCATATTTTCTTTCGAATTGAGAAATGAGCAAAGAAAAAAAAAAAGAACTATAAAGAAAAAAGAAGAAGGAGAGTTTTCGAAAAGCAAAAATTATATCTTCAACTTTATATTTAAACATTGTTACACATAAATTCCAGAATTATTTTCTAACTAAAGTACATGTACAAATTTATGTTAACTTATTATACACATCTGCGGAAAGGTCGTGGAGCTTATAATAACACGTTCGAAGTTACATGTAGCGAGATAAAATCTAATAAATAATGTAGGTCAGTTATCGCCTGCTGAGAATCTGACCAGTTTCCGTGCTGACCTTCCCATTTGAATTAATTACCATTTCCGCGTCACTCTAGATTCAAAATCAGTACACAAGTGTGCTGCTCATACAAGAAGGCACGTTCAGAATAATTTGACATTTGATTCAAACAGAATTTACAAAAAAAGTAAGTAAAAGGTACTTATTTTCTTGAAATTTCATAAACCATTTTAAACAGCTTTCAATCTGACCAGTTACCGCGGTTCATTACGATAACAATTCGGTAAAAGTTTTTTTCTTTTATTGATACTGATTTCATTTTCCCTGTTTTCAGAAGCAGACAGGGACAAGGATAAAACTGGAATTATTAAATGATAATTCATGGCAGAAATTTGAGATTAACAGCGTCATACACGGATATCATATTTATTCCATTTTCTGTCTGATGGACTTTGATTCTTGTCTCTAAATGTGGAACTTAACTGAACGTGTTAAGATTAGGAAAGTTAAAAAAATTAAATTATGTGTTTATCGGTGTTCGGCGTTTCAACGTCAGTTTTTTTGGAAGTTTATATAGATCTCATTTTCGCGCAGTTTGTCTTAGCTTCCATACAGGATGCTCAAGTCATGGCCTTTTACTTTAAATCAACGTTGTTGTGAAACGTTGTTTCAACATCCATACACAATCCATATTCAACGTTGCTTAAATGTCGAAAATATAACGTTATTTCAACGATGCAGTGTAACGTTGTATCAACGTCAACTGATCAACGTTGATGTAACGTTGTAGACTCAACGTTGTTTCAACTTTCAAATCCAATCAAATCTCGACGTCATTTCAACGTTTTGTACTGACGTTATTTCAATGTTGAAGCAACGTTGAAATGTCTGCTGGGTGAATGATTACTTTATATTAGAGAATATCTATTTGAAAAATTTAATGTCAGGTCAGGTCATAAAATGGATCTGCTCAGAAAAAGTATTCAGCGGGGGTATAATTCATCCCTTTAGGACAGTTTTCATTTTACATGCAATATGTATACTGAGGTTAGATGCACCGCCGTTCATTTAGCTGCAAACTGACCAGGCGTACGGCTAGGCAGAAATCGGATGATCAGAAGTTGTAAATTGACACATTAATTGCCAGTTATGCGTTATCAGAGCTATCAAAAATATTTTGCAATTTTCTCGGATTTGGCCGTTAGGTGGTCGAGACCTGTTTAACAAAAGGCGTTATGACAAGAACTTTACCATGAGTAATTTGACCAACATTAAAAAATAAGCAAATAAAAATGGCTATACCTCTTTGAATTAAACATGTATTAGGGGAAGAGCGTTATTTTCTCTCTCTCTTTTTTTGTTAGCGGTTTAAAGATATATGTATTCATTTTTACCATGTATTCAATCATCATTTTTTTCAGCAGAGAAAAGACATAAATTAAAAGTGAACAAACGACATCTTACGGATGAAAATGACATTATTGGGGAGATGATTATAATTGCATCATATTAAAGTGGAAAACAAATGAAAAGTGATACCAAAACAACCTTACCGTATGTGGAGTCATTGTGAGTATACAAATACATGTATTTGACAAAATTCGATTCAGTTTGGTTTTTGATAAGATTTTCATGTTTTTCCGGTATATAGATTTTAAAAGCCTGTCTGCCAATCTGGTAAAGTTTTAGTGTATGATTTCTCATTGATGAAAAATATCCTAAACTATATAAAGTATAAACTATAATCTTTATCTAACGTCAGATTTGAACCAGTATTTAGCTTTCAAAAAGCTAAGCTTTGTTTTCCATCTCGTCAACTAAAAAGAACAAGGTTGTGATATTTTAATACATACTGTTTTCAGATAATAGACTCATTAGGTTATGACAGTATCCGTTTGTCAGTCCCTACACCCAATTGAATGGTATTAGAACTAACTATTAGATATATCTTTACATATATGTATAGAGCTTGTTAACTTACAATTAATGTAAATGATAAAACGAAAGAAGGTATAAACTCCTTGATTTTCAAGGTATGAGGTCAAAGGTATAACCAGTTGTACTTGTGATGATATGAACAGACTGTTCTCATCTTTGTCATAGCATTCAGGGCTTATAAAATCATTTTGAAAAGCCCCTGACTTAATGTTATGTATTAACATGTACGTCCTTAGAAACAAAAGTTTATAGGAACACCACATTTTGATTGTTCATGTATCTTTGTGTCAGTCTGTCTACAGAATTGATTCTTTTTCATAACCTTGTAGAAATTGGGCCTTTTGCATTTTCTACCTTTAGTCAAGACTCCTCATGGGTAGCAAAAAGAATGACACCAAGACATTGATCTTGAAAGTAGATAATTAGCATATAGTGATACTCACCTTTTCAGCCCACTGGAAAATTATGATCGTTTTGCAACTAATATTCTTTCAAATTTCTAGGTCAACATAATTAGAAAAAACTTGGATGATGAAAACCAGTGATAAAACGAATAGGATAACTATGATAACAGAGGTGAAAATAGATAAGCAACAGGTAATTATACACCAAATCCTCATGTTTATTAAGATAAACAGTTTGTGATTCAATAATTTTTGAGATGGCAAATATGCAACGTTTTCTACATGATTTGCTCATAAAACTTTATTATGTATTAAAGGACTTATGAGCACTCAACAAATATGGCTGCCAGAGTTCCAATTATTTGCCGACACATTCTTCTCCTCTCCATTGCAACACCTAAACATAATATCGTATGATATAAGAGGAGAAAAGTGCCGAAGATCCTCTGTCGTGTACATTTGTTTTATGTATCAAATATTGCTACATGTACCAAGAGCTGTGAATGACTGGTCAATGTTTGTCATTAACTGGTTCATGGTATTTACCATTCTTGGAAAAAGGGAGTAATCCTTTTCTTCTAATTAGATTATGTTTATTAACTTATTGGTCATCCAATATGTCTGCCAGAAACTCTAATTTGCTAAAACATTGTCTCTGAAACCAAAAACAGAGAACACCGATTACTGAATAAAAGAAGAACACATTCATATTGTGACATCAATTTATTAGCAATACAAAACCATTGTCAAGTTTCAGTGGGGTCGCTGTAACAGCAGTTCCTCAAAGTTTTATTGTTATTTTCATGTCCCCGATATCAGATTTGGGGGTATATAGTTTTTGGCCTATCCGTCTGTTTGTCTGTCTGTCTGTCTGTTTGTCCGAAAAAAAACTTTATTATTGGGCATATCTATTGAATGGAAGGTGATGGAGCATTCATATTTCACATGTGTATTCCTTGTGACAAGACCTTTCCATCGATACCAAAATTTTTGACCTCATGACCTTGACCTTTGACAGACTTTTCAAAAACTTTAACATTCGGCATACATGTAACTCTTGACTGGAAGGTGATAAAGCTTGTATATTTCACATGTGTATTTCTTGTGCCAAGACCATTCCATTGATACCAAAAATTTTTACATTATGACCTTGACCTTTCACCTACTTTTTAAAAACTTTAACATTGGGCATGACTTTTGAATGGTAAGTGATATAGCTTTAATATTTCTCATGTGTGTTTCTTGTGGCAAGACCTTTCCATTGATACCAAAAGTTTTGACCCCATGACCTTGACCTTGACCTTTGACCTACTTTTCAAAAACTTTAACATTGGGCATAATTTTTGAATGCTAAGTGATAATGCTTTCATATTTCACATGTGTATTCCTTGTGACAAGACCTTTCAATTGATACCAAAATTGTTGACCTTTCACATACTTAACAGAAAATGAAGTTTATGCTAACAAAGATGCCACAAGGGGCATTCGTGTTTCACAAACACAGACTTTATTTAGTAATATTCCTCGAGGTTTTACCTAACAGCATCTGTGAAGTATTTTATGATTTGTTACAGTCATGAAGTTTTGAAAACAACGAATATAGGGGAATATTCGCATGAAATTAATAAAAGTATCAGATTGAAACTTCTCCAAATTTCTCCATATTCCATTTGTCATGTGTATTTCATATTTTCAAAACAATCATTTCAAAAGGAATGTTCCCTTAAGTTTCATAAAAGCATCATCTCCTCCAAATGTTATAATACTATAGCTGTGATGTATATTTTTCATTATGTTTCAAAGCCAAAATTTCTAGGGGAATGGTCACCCATGTTCCATACAAGAATCACTTTGATATCTCCGGAGAATGCTACTCGAAGTTTCTCACGCTTCATTTGTCACATGTATGTTGTATTTTTCAAATGATCATTTCTAGGGAAAGTTCCATAAAAGAATAATTTTGTTATTTCTGATCGAAATGCTCTTTCAATTTTCTTACTAATTCATTTGTCACGTGTATTTTTCAAACGATTATTTATAGGGGATTACTCCCCTAAGTTTAATAAAAGTAAACTTTTGTTATTTCTGGGAGAATAATCTGCCATATTTCTCATACTTTATTTGCCATATGTATTTTTTTATATTTGTTTATGTTTATTGTCATTTAAAAAGTATCATTGTATGTAGATAAATATCTACTTGTGGTAATGATACTACATGGTCTTGTTTTCTGTAATATAGCCTTGTAGTAACATTGCTTTGAGAGATTGAAATTTCCTTTATTTTAATTTGGAAAGTATGTATGTATATATCTACTTGTAGTAATGTTACTACATGGTATTATTTTTGCAATATAGCTTTGTGGTAACATTGGTTTGATAGCCTGAAAATTCCTTTATTGTAATTTGGAAAGTATGTATGTATATATCTACTTGTAGTAATGTTACTACATGGTATTCTTTCCTGCGATATAGCTTTGTAGTAACATTTCTTTTAGAGATTGAAAGTTCCTTTATTGTAATTTGAAAAGTATGTATCTTCTTTAACTCATTTGTGTCACACTTATGCCCTTTGCCGTGTGGAGCTCGTAAAAAAGTTCCCCGCGAGGGGATTGACAGTAAGTGTTTTGAATATTTTTCCCTGACATTGTCGCCATAGCACTTTCTATACAGACAGAACCATAGAAAGTGCATGTATTAAATATATTTTCATTTTCGTGCGTGGACATCGACGGCGGGTGCGGCTGGCCAACAGGGGATGCTTGCTCCTCCCGGGCACCTGGTCCCACCTCTAGCTTGCTAGGGGTCTGTCGATGCTCCATTTGGTGCTCTATTGTGAGTGCTGTTGAGATTATTGTCAGGATCTTCTTTAACTCATGTATATATCTACTTGTAGTAATGTTACTACATTGTCTTGTTTTCTGTATTATAGCCTTGTAGTAACATTACTACGAGTATGAAAGTTCCTTTATTGTAATTATATATAAATGTTACTTCATTGTCTTGTTTTCTGTATTATAGCCTTTTGTTTTTGTTTGCTTTGGTTCCTGTTTTGTCCTGATTTTGTATGCCTTCGGTTTCTGATTTTCTGAATTATCGATTTTGTACTGTAGACAGGGATATGGTCATTATCCATATTTGTCACTTGTAGTAACATTACTACGAGTATGAAAGTTCCTTTATTGTTATCATGTATAAATGTTACTTCATTGTCTTGTTTTCTGTATTATATTCTTGTAGTAACATTACTACGAGAGTTTGAATGTTTCTTTATTGTGTAATTTGGAATGTATGTATGTATATATCTACTTGTAGTAATGTTACTACATGGTCTTGTTTTCTGTATGCCTTGTAGTAACATTACTACGAGAGTATGAAAGTTACTTGATTGTAATTTGGAAAGTATGTTTGTATATATATATACTCGTAGTAATGTTACTACATTGTTTTTCTTTCTGTATTATAGCCTTGTAGTAACATTACTACGAGAGGATGAAAGTTGCTTTATTGTAATTTGGAAAGTATGTTTGTATATATATATATACATGTACTTGTAGTAATGTTACTACATGGTATTTCTTTCTGTATTATAGCCTTGTAGTAACATTACTACGAGTGTTTGAAAGTTCCTTTATTGTAATTTGGAAAGTATGTTTGTATATATATATACATGTACTTGTAGAAATGTTACTACATGGTTTTTCTTTCTGTATTATAGCCTTGTAGTTACATTACTACGAGTGTTTGAAATTTCCTTTATTGTAATTTGGAAAGTATGTTTGTATATATCTATTTTAAGTTATGTTACTACATGGTCTTGTTTTCTGTATTATAGCCTTGTAGTAACATTACTACGAGAGTATGAAATTTCATTTATCAGTGTTTATTGTAATTTTGAAAGTATGTTTGTAAATATCTACTTGTAGTAATGTTACTACATGGTCTTGTTTTCTGTATGCCTTGTAGTAACATTACTATGAGAGTATGAAAGTTACTTGATTGTAATTTGGAAAGTATGTTTGTATATATATATATACTTGTAGTAATGTTACTGCATGGTCTTGTTTTCTGTATTATAGCCTTGTAGTAACATTACTACGAGAGTTTGAAAGTTCCTTTATTGTAATTTGGAAAGTATGTTTGTATATATATACTTGTAGTAATGTTACTACATGGTCTTGTTTTCTGTATTACAGCCTTGTAGTAACATTACTACGAGAGTCTGAAAGTTACTTTATTGTAATTTAGAAAGTATGTACATGTCTGTATATATCTACTTGTAGTAATGTTACTACATGGTCTTGTTTTCTGTATTATAGCCTTGTAGTAACATTACTACGAGAGTCTGAAAGTTACTTTTATTGTAATTTAGAAAGTATGTACATGTCTGTATATATCTACTTGTAGTAATGTTACTACATGGTCTTGTTTTCTGTATTATAGCCTTGTAGTAACATTACTAAGAGAGTTAGAAAGATACTTCATTGTTATTAAGAAAGTATGTACATGTCTGTATATATCTACTTGTAGTAATGTTACTACATCGTCTTGTATTGTGTTTTGTTGTTATAGTACTTTCTTCATATTTTTAGAGAAAGCTTCAGACATGTAGTAATGTTACTACATGTACATATGGATGTATTATTTAATACTGACTAATACATAATAGTATACTGATGTGAAGTCTTGTTTTTGTTCCTGTATATTAGTTGTAGTAATGTTACTACAAAATTCTTCAAAATTGCTTGCTTTAAGGGTTCATTTGAAAGAAAAAAAGAATGAAACCCAGAAAAAGGACAAGAAAGAATTTCCTTTTTTATTCTGTAGTCGCTTTTACGTATATACACTATAAATTTATTCTCCACAACTAAGCGTTTCCCAAAGGATTCTACACACGTGTCAAGGTGTAAATATTTGACCTTTTCAAAGAGATGTCATTAACGGCTAGACTTATATATCTTTTTGTACACTACAATCAAGGTTACTCTTAAAGGTATTTCGCAATCAGACTCAAAACCGACTATTGTTCTTTTGATTTCATTTTGATTAACTGGATAAACTTGAATGCCGTGACAGTATATATGACAACTTTGATACTTTTAGTATTTAAATTGTATGGAACATATAAGAACCACGTGCACATTATTATTTATATCCAGTGCATGACATAAAAAATGAAATCATGTCTTAACATTTTGGCACTGACACACGATTTAAACATACCGCATGCTTTACTTGTCTCTAATTTTATATCAAAGGTATATAAACATCTACGATTCGAAATGGAAGTAACCGGATGTGACAGGTCTACCGAATAGAAGCGGCGGGTCTTGCATGCAAGAAGGAGATGCTTACACTTTCCTGGTCTCTCTCCCATATCGGGAGTTCGCTTCTTTTCATATTGTGGAGGTTTTGTTTGTTTGCTTTGGTTCCTGTTTAATCCTTATTTTGTATGCCTAAGGTTTCTGAATTATCGATCTTATGTTGTATTCAGGGATATGGTCATAATCATATTTGTCATTGAGTTATCTATGCGTTTCCTCAAAAATTTTACACACATGTTTCCCGCGAGGTGTTTGACAGTAAGGGTTTTGAATTTATCCCTGACATGGTCGCCATAGCACTTTCCATATAGACATAACCTTAGACAGTGCAGTGCATGTATTTTAAATATTGTTTTCGTTTTCGTGCAGGAACATCGACGGCGGGTGCGGCTAGCCAACAGGGGATGCTTACTCCTCCCGGGCACCTGGTCCCTCCTCTAGTTTGCTAGGGGTCCGTCGATACTCAATTTGTGCTTTATTGTGAGTGCTGTTGAGATTATCGTCAGGATCTTCTTTAACTCATATGTGTCTAGGTATAATTACTTGACTTCTTCAAAGAGATGTCATTAACGACTAGGTTTATACATCTTTTTGTACAAAACAATGAAGGTTACTCTTGAACGTATTTCACAATCAGACTCAAAACCGACAATTGCTATTTTAATTTTGAATAACTGAAAGAAGGGAGTGGATCTCCAACAAGACCAACAGTAAAACACCAAAACACCCGATGCAAAACACAAAAGACGGGCATAGCATGAGACGGAAAAAAGACATACAACATGTAAACATCAAACACAAAAGACTACACATAAACCTATGAGACCAATGGGCAACCGGTGCCGACTTTGTCGGCCATTTGTCACGCAAGAAGCAAATGGTGTGGTTATCCTGGATTACGTGTGCACAACCCTATCACAGGTATCGAAGAACGCACAATTGTTGTGTAAAACAACCTCCTCACTTTAAGATGACCTCACACAAACAAGACCGCAAAACGTAGAGACCCCAAGAACACAGATGAATATTTAAATGGATATAAAAAGAGGGCGTGCGCAATACAGTCCGTGCTCTGAAGTATTATAATACTTTACTTTTAGATGGTACAGATGATAATAAGGTAGTATTTTGTGTAAGATAAACTTGATAGATAATGAATTATCTATTATTGAATGCCCTGACAGAATATATGACAACGTATATACTTTAAGTATCTAAATTGAATAGAAGATACAAGAATCACGTGCACATTGTTATTAATATCCAGTGCATGACATTAAAACTGAAATCACGTCTTAAACATTTGGCATAGACAAACCATTTAAACATACCACACATTTATACTTGTCTCTTATTTTATATCGAAGGTACATTAACATCTTGGATTGAGTTATCTTTTCTCAATATAAATTAATTCGTTTAAAAAAATTGAAATTCAGCATTTGTTACAACATCATGAATAAGTTTGACTGCAGACAGTTGTACAAAAGCATTTGGGCATTAAAAAACGTGTGGTTGGTCATTCTAGCGTTCCTTGTTCCAATGTTTCTGTTATTCGAAGATACTCATAAAAAGGTGAGTGTTACTTTTTCATCTGCAGTATTTTACCTTGGACCTCAAGGAAAACGCATTGTACTTTATTATTTTATAATTTATTGCTACATATTGCACCTGGTCTTACTTCAGACTGCTATTCATTCCGAGATTCACAATCGTTCAGATAGGGATTCTCACGAATTTGCATTGCCTTCACGATTTTGAGACTGAATAACTGTTAGATACTTCTTTGGTGTGTATTATTATTAGAAGAAAATTGTAACATTATTATCCAAAAGGATATCGTTTACACAACTGACTTGAGATATTTTTGTAAATACCATGTATCCAAATTATAATTAATAAAATATCAATAATCCAATTGTTGATATTTCCCTGAAGGCATAAATCTCTCACTAACTATTTCGTTTTTGGAATTCCACTCTTCATAACAAGGTACAACATATAGATGTTTAACGTCTTCAAATTCATTAGCAACATTTTAGAGTAGATAAATTTACAGCATGGACCAGACATGCACGTATAATGTATAATGAAGGGAATTATGTCCAAAATCATGAAAATATGTGTATAAATTATTCCATATTTCCATATCGCTTTTGATTTTGCACAATCTTGTTTACTGTAATGGTAACTTTCGAAAATAGGATTTTTAAACGGGATCGCTCTGAAGAGACATCTCCCCTTGATGGAAAAAAGAATAAAAATCAATTACGGAAGATCTGAATAGTGAACCGGGTGTTGTTGGAGATCCCCTCCTTTCTTTTAGATTTTTCCATGAATTTTGATAAATGCCATTTTCTACAATATTTCATCCATCCATATTTGAGCCCCCATCAGTATCTTAGAAAATGTTTTCGAAATATCACTTTTTCTATAGCTTTCATTGGAAACTCTAAGGGCCGATTTCTCTTGTTGGAACTTACTTTTGTCAAAAACGCATTGTTGGAAATTTTTCAATTATTTTCTATATCATTACTATGTCATAAGTTTAGAATTTAAAACTCAATAAATGGGTGATCCCTCGTTTTACATCTAATGCCTTAAATATATCTGGAGTTAATCGATACATTACCTCTTGAAATGTGCATGTAGTGCACTGAAATTATTACAATTAAAAGAAAGGGATAAAAATATTTCTCAAAGTTAGAAATTAAAGGGTACAATCTATATTTGTATCTTCTTTTACTAGAAAATTTCAAATTCTGTTTTATTTTATCTTTTTGATGCTTATCTCCTTGTTTTTCGATTAAATAGTATTTCGTCATGATTAAACATTTTACAAAACTTTTATCACATTAGTGAAAGGAGGGAATCTCCAACAACACCTAATTGCAGCACCAACAGCAAAACCCCAAAACACCCTCTGTAAAAACACAAAGAACACACGTCAGAAAGATACGTAATGGTACAAGGAACGTCAAATTACAGAGAGACATCAAACACAAATGACTACACATAAACCAACGAGACCAATGGGCAACCGGTGCCGACTTAGGACGGCCATCTGCCACGTCAATAACAGACGGTGTGGTTATCCTGGATTACATGCGCACAACCCTCCCATTTTTTCCGGTTCACCAGAAGTTTCGATGAACGCACAATTTTGGTGTAAACAACCTCCTAACTGTCAGATGACTACACGCAAACAAAACCGCAAAACGCAGGGGTCCAAACAACATAGATGAATATGTAAATGGATATAAAAAGAGGGCGTAAGTAATACAATCCGTGCTCTGCCAACGCGAGGTCATGTATGTTATCACCCGAGGAGTCCGACTGACATTCAGAGAGGACAGGTGGTCGGGGCCCTGTCTTCTCAAAAGAGTTTTGGACAGGGCCAGTCATGAACTCCCGTCATCACAGTCAGTTAGAGTGCAAATTTCAAGAGTGCGCTGTGTACCAGCGAATTTGCATTACTTCCGTCATCCATAGAATGTCACCAAACGGACACTAGGCTTGGTACTTGACCCATCTACCGTCTTGTACAGGCGGTAGACGGGTCAAGTACTAAGCCTAGTGTCCGTTTGGTGACATAAGGTAAAGATTTGGAACCCTTCGACATTATTAAGGATCATAAACAGTATCGACAACGTTATCTTACATGCGTTAATCGTTATCGTTCGTTTTTTTCTTCATCGTTTTGCGTTATGCGTTCGTGAGCTCTTAATCGTTAATCGTTTCCGTTCGTTTAGGGGTGCTCTGGATCGTTAATCGTTATCCGTTATTCGTTATCCGTTTTTCGTTATGCGTTATGCTTTATTCGTAATTCGTTAATCGTAATTCGTTTTAGGTTTTCCGTTAATCGTTAGGACCGTTTCCATATAGATGACAAATCGCTGTTCACGAATTTCTTATGCTCCTTTATTGACGATTTTAGTATATTGAAAATGATGTACTTGTGGGCAAGATGAGGAGCATTTTAATAATTGTTAATCATTAGAGGGGAATTTACACGTTTCTTAAACGGGGCAATGTCTATAGAAAACAAAGAAGCACGACACAGAAGTCTAGGAAATTCAATGACATCCTTGTAAAATATGTGAATTTACAACACGGAAAATGCTTGACAGATTCTTTAATACATGAAAGAAGACATTCATCGTTTCTCGGATATATCAGATAAGAAGTTGATAAATAACGACAGGACGCGAGACTGCAATACATATATACACCCAGACAAAAGTTAAGCAACACCCCAATATTTCGGAGTCCTTATACTTTAAACGATAACACCGAGAAGTTTTCGTAAAATATATCAGATACCAATTCTTTTGTAGATGACTTTACACCTTTTGTTAACATATAACACTAAAATGATATCGAAATTGAACTAATTACCTTGAATAGAGCCTCAAATGAAAAGAATGTACTTTTGAGGGAAAATAATGTAGAATAAAGTTTGAAGTGAAGTATTGAAAAATTAAGGTAACAGGTACTTGAAAAAGAGATAAACCACATTAGGCTCAAGATTCACAAATCTAGTACGATTTTCTTTCAAAAATTTAGTATTATATTCTTTTAGTGGACTTCCGGTTGAGGTTTATTCCAACTGCCCTCTTTCAATCGCTCTTGTGAATAAATTGCCTATAATTCCCGTTAAAGACATTTGTTGCTCAAGATTTCTTTATATTCCATGTTCACCGATGTTAATGATGACTTGCAGCCAAATAATGCCGCAAGTTGGTCGAACGGGATGCACATCCGGTTTTTAATTTTGTCATTAAATGAGAAATTTTACGATTAGACGGATTAATCTCTTAACCGGAAGTGACATTTTGGCAGATGGTTGTCCCACATAATGAATGATATTGGTCGTACTAGGTTTGATTATAAAATTCAAGAAAATAGTGGTCACGAAGGTGTTTTTCTTTAAAAAATACAAAAAGCACCCAAAACGATATCGTTGTCAAACTTTATTTTTTTGATAAAAACGATAGTTATAAAAATGCAACATCAAAATATCTAATTCATGGTCTAAATGTGTGTCTGATAATAAATTTAGTTCTACCGGTTTCATAAACGCGCTTTTTGACATGATATATTTTTCAAAAAAAATTACTCCCAATTCTGAAGAGATAATTCACATTATCTCAATATTTTTAATACATATGCAGTTTTGAATTTCATCAGATTAACAATTTGATTCATTTTACCATACTGAACAGCGAATTTTACGAGATAAATCAACTCCATGAACTTGATATCTAAATTGAATTGTTTAAAATCATATCTGTCCCCATTTCGATCCCGATTTAAAATAAGTTGCATAATGAAATTACGTTAAATGAAGTAATAGTATCGTCGTCAAAGGTCAGATCTATATCATGATACATAATTTTCAAATATTTTTAATCAAACGTGCATTTTGCTTTAAAAACAATTTCACTGTTGCTTAACTTTTGTCTGGGTGTATAGTATAATGACATGTTTGACATTACTTCAAATCTTAGAATAAATGCGATAAGACCATATTAAACTTTAAAGAATTGGAGAAGTGAGAGGGTTGTGCGCACGTAATCCAGGATAACCACATCATTTGCTACTTGCGTGACAGATGGCCGTCCAAAGTCGGCACCGGTTACCCATTGGTCTCGTCGGTTTATGTGTAGTCTTTTGTGTTTGATGTTTACATGTCGTGTGTCTCTTTTCCGTCTCGTGCTGTACTCGTCTTTTGTGTTTTTGCATCGGGTGTTTTGGTGTTTTACTGTTGATGCTGCAACGGGGTCTTGTTGGAGATCTCCTCCCTTCTTTTTAAAAATATATTTAAATAAAACACCGGACGCGTGTCCGTCGTAAATAAATCTTACTCTAACCACAACTTCTTGCTTTTTTATTTACCACCTGTCATGTTCTGCACAATATACATGGATTGACAATATACATAGCACAGCCCGATTGCTGAGCGATTAAGATAATGGCTTCGTTTTCTGTACTGTACTTATATGTAGCTAAGATGCATATTAGCCGGGTTATGGAAGTTCTTTAAATCAAATACAAAATGCACTTATTTTGTAACACCATACATTAATTTTCTTATCAATTCATAGAGTAAAATTTCAAAGAATAAATAAATAAATAATTAAATAAATGAATAAATAAATAAATAAATAAATACCCAAACCAACCCCCCTCCCGGAATATAAAATGGACCGTTCTTCCGTCGTGTTCAGATCATAGGCGAATAGTGTTTATTCTATTCTTAGGTCTATTTTGCTGACCCGATGTGGAAAAAGGGTTATACATTTGCCTGCTTTCTATTTGGAAAGCCGGGATTACATCTTGTATTCATTTTGTCTGTCTGTCACTAACCCTTTAGTTGTCATTTGTACATGTGATTTTGGATGGATAGGGCAGGGTATTCCGTGTACATGTACGTGTACATTACATGTAAATATAACACCATTCTTTAAAATAAGTTTAAATATCGAGTTTCGCTTATTATCCTCAGTTAAAAATTACATGTAAATATTAATTCCACTTTAAAGCTGTACAATACCCGTGGGCTTCAAAGATTATACCGCCTCTTTGTTTTCACCGATAAAAGTACCGTTTCAGTTCATTTTAAAACTGCAATATTTTGACTTTTGTTACGAAAGAGTTTTACAGGAGTTGCAAGAAAGTGTGCATGTACGTTTAAGTATTTTGAATATATAAACTTAAATTCGAAAGAGATGTTGATCGACAGTTTAGTGATGAGAAAGCAAGGATGAGAGATACAAAAAGTAAAAAATAAGAACATGAGTGACGAATGACAAATCACTATTTCTTTTTCTTTGGACGATCTGGATCTTCATCATCCCCTCACCCGAAAAATCCAAAATATAACACTGGAAAGATTTTAGGATTACATGTAAGTGGGAGACCAAGGGCTCCCATTCTCGGAGAATTTGCTGCAGTCACTAATTAACTAAAAGGGAGTACGGGAGGGGGAAGCCCCCTCCTGTTAGGGGAGTCCGGGGGAGGCCCAAAGAATTTATAACTGATTATCTATCTGAATCTTTGAACGAATCGGAAGATTGAACTTGAGGACATTTCTTTTACATAACTGAAATATTCCTTTTTTCTTAAAGGAGACCGGAATTATGGCGGTTTTTTTTTCGAATTTTTCCAAAGAAAATGACAATTAACTAATCAAAGTATGATTAAGCGTCTTTTCTTCACGCGTTTAACACTGTATTTTTCCATAATTTTCGAAAAATTTGCAATGAGCGCGAGTGATATGCCCCTAGTGAAATCAAGATTTCATTGGACTGATATGTGACGTATATGAATTATTCGATAATTGGTTTTATGAATGAGTTACGTATTAAAATTGTGATTTACTCAAGGTAGACTTGCTTGGATAAGCGAAGTGTGTAGTATACAATTACTCATGCATTCAACTGTAATTTTTATATACGAACAGTCAATCGGACATTTTTAGAAAAGAACACGCTTTAACCTTCATATTTAGATAATTCTTATATTGCAAACGCAAATCCCTGCTTCATATGTATCGACTTATTTTTTGACTAACACAAAAGTCTATAAGTAATCTTTAAGGAGTAATTAACCAACTGCATGCTTGTTTGTTTACATTTGCCTTCGGTTAATATGACGTCGATCACGGATAGTTGCGAAGATCACCGAGGTCGATGTGAAATAACTGAGCCTTTTCCCATCTTTTTTATGCTGAATCTGATCGATTTCTTTAAAGAGAAGAATAGTTTTTGATTCAAAATATTGAATGTATTTGAAAAAATGAAAACTGAAAAAGCATATTTCCCTTCCACTTTAAAGAACACACTAACATTTTATAAAATAATCTACCATCCAAATTAATGGGAAATGTCGTTATATTGAAGAGTCAACTTCCTCGCGATTGTGGGACATAGTCACAATAAAAATCTTTTGCCAGTATGTATATTTGTACGTCCGGAGAGAGAGAGAGAGAGAGAGAGAGAGAGAGAGAGAGAGAGAAATTATAAAGGCCGGTTTGTTCTGACTGTAAAAGTGCGTATTTCGATATTGGCCGAAGATAGTCGTTGGGGGCTACAATTTTAAATCGAAGTTTTTCCTCTGATCTCAATAATAAATTTGTTTATTATCTACTATGAGAAAATTTTATCGTGTAAACAATGACGTATTAATTAATACATATATATATGTATAATATCTTTTGAAATACATCGATACTACTCATGAAAGTTCAAATAGACATGAAATATCTGTAGATTGAAGCCATGTTACATCTGGAGTTTTTCTACGCTTGGTTGATCACACAGTTGACCGGTCACTAGTCCGTGAAATAGATAATGATTGACAGCTGGCCCGAATCGGTCAAAGGCGGGGCTTAGAGTGGGACCACAGTAGATCTACGTCTACGGACTCCGGCAAAAATAGAAATAGATGCAAAATATTTTATATACAGTCTGATCTTTTTTCCTCGATAGCGAGGAGACAAGAATTGCAAAATTTCGATGAGTTGAAAGTCATAGAATTCGCTTTCATTTTTCTTTCTGTTTCATCGTTTTTATTTAAAATACATTGATAATTCTTCTTTTCACAATATGCTCTGTCTAAGTAAAGGACAGATCTCTGATGTGACTGTGGCGGTAGACTCCGACGGTATTTACGTACATTCATAATAAAAAGTACGGCATGCATAAACTGTACATAAAAATACGAGACATATAAAAAACTAATATTAACAGAGATGGATTCACTGGGTGCAGAGGCGGCGTCCGGCCTCCTTTCTTCCTGGAAGTGACCCAACAATTTGTAATTTTTTCAGCAAGTTCTTATTGGAATCGAATAAAAACGCAAAGGAAAAAAAAAGATATAGATAATCCATAATCAATATAAAAATCAACATGCAAAAACTCCCTTGATATTTTATTTTTTTTTAAAGTCGTACATTACTTATATACATGTACGTACGTCGCTGATTAAATATGAATCTCGTTAATTCTTTTATCTTTTTGTTTAATAAAGAACAAAAGAACTAAAAAAACGAATAATGCATAATAGAAAACGATTAACGAATAACGCTTGACGAAAAACGGATAACGATAAACGATTATCGGATAACGGATAACGAATGACGGATAACGATTAAAACGAAACGATTCCCACAACGTTAAACGTTACCGTTCGTTTTTCCTTAATCGTTATGCGTTATGCGTTCGTTACATCTGGGTCGTTAATCGTTTCCGTTCATTTATTGCTTGTAAGATATCGTTGTCGGTACTGTATCTACGGTATAAAAGCCGTTTGATGATTCTGACGCATTTTGTATGGTAATTCTGCCTACTTATGATCCTCCTTATTTTGTTGATCATGTCACCATAATGCAGGTAAATTTATCTCTGCTCTAAAATGACAAATATGGATAATGATCATATCCCTGTTTACAGTACAAAATCGATAATTCAGAAAATCAGAAACCGAAGGCATACAAAATCAGGATAAAACAGGAACCAAAGCAAACAAACAAAATCCTCCATTACATGAAAAGAAGCGAACTCCCGATATGAGAGTGAGACCAGGTGCCCAGGAAGAGAAAGCATCTCCTGCTTGCATGCAACACCCGCCGCTTCAATTCGGTAGAACTGTCACATCCGGTTACTTCCATTTTGGAAGACATATAATACAATCTTTGGTTGGATGGTTCAAATGGTCTATGACAAAATATCGTCCACCATTCTGGAGAGTGGGACATCATAGTATATGACGAGTTCCCCATATCGACCGTAGAACTTCCTCAGTGACGATGTTAGTCGGTCACAAACATATCCCTGACTGAGAAGCTTATCTGAAAGACGCCTAGCTCTCAGAACAAAATCCGTTTATTTGGTACTTGCTCTGGCATAGCGTATCAACTGAGATATGAACACGCCATAAGCAGGCGATGAAGGGATGTTGCTACTCAGAAAAGGAAAGTTTGTAATGCTGAAATTGAAGTCGTCACGTTTGTCATAGAGTCAGGTGTTCATGTGACCATCAGTGTCGTAGGACAACATTATGTCCAAATAGGATGCTGAATTATTTGTCTCTGTAGTTTCTTTGACTTCAAGCTCCGAATGATAGATACTGCTCAGGTAATCCGCGAATTTTGGATTATTGATGGACAACACATCGTCTATGTATCTGTAAGTTAAGTTGAAGTCAGAAGCTAAGTATCTTTTCCCTTCAGAGACCAAAGATTGAATGAATTCAGCTTCGTATGAGTAAAGGAAAATGTCGGCAAGGAGTGGGGCACAATTGGTCCCCATTGGAATTCCGACAATTTGCTGGAAGTCCTTTCCTCCAAACACCACAAAAATGTTGTCGATCAGAAAGTTTAACATCTTAATAATGTCTGTTTCAGTGTACTTATTTTCAGAATCGGACTTTTCTTTTACAAAGTAGGTTTTGTCATAGTTTACAACAATAAATTTGTATTTGCGATTACCGTTCTTACTTGTAAACGCATTACTTATAATTTTTGCGAGTCTTTCTTTCAATTTAGAATGTGGAATTGTAGTGTAAAGTGTCGAAAAATCAAAGGCTTTGATTGAATGGACTCTACTAAAATGAGTGGATTTCAGATGTTCTAAAAGTTCCTTCGAATTCTTTAAAATCAACATCTGGTTGATACCACTGCGAGAATATACTGTCGAACAATATTTTTGAAGCCCAGATTTGATTTCAGTTAAAACTTTGGTGAGTAAGATCGATACAGATTTGGTAGAACATTTTGAAGAACCAGCGATGAAACGTTGTTTGTACGGATTCTTATGCATTTTAGGTATGCAGTATAAGTATGGTAAATCTAAATCTAAATTGGTAGTGTCGAAGCCAAAGGAAGCAAGAGCTGATTTGTGGTTATCTATTATTTCAGAGGCAGAAAGTTTTGTTGGGGTGTAAGTGGGATTTCCAGGTGTCGAATTTAAACCCAACTCTTTAACTAGACTGTCGAAATAGTACTTTTTGCAAGTAAATGTGTAATTATTTGAGGCTTTGTCCGCTGGTGTGATGACATAATGTTCTTGGAGGTAGGTAAGCTCTGTGATAACATCAGGGTCTTTAAATATAGACACGAATCTGGTGTTCACAGTTGATTTTAATCGGTTAATTCTAGATAAAAGTACATGTAACCCTCTGATTGATTTCATCCATTCGGAAAGGGTGTCGAGCTGTACATCCTCTTTCTTTCCCAACGTCTTGCATATTCCTTACAAGAGTCCATGATAATTTTGACATTTTGGTTCCATGTAAAGGACATACTTTCTCTATATTTGGGACCCTTTTTAACAATTCGCTCAACTTGTCGTTCTTGACTATACTAAGGTCACCAGTAATAACGTGTCCACAAGGAGAGTAGTTGAAATCAGATGAAGAACATTCGCAGGGAAGTGGATGTAGTGAGGGATTACTTAAATCAATACACTGCAGGAATCGTTTGTAATTGTAAATTTTAGATGCAACTGTTGGTGTGTAGCTATAGAAATACAAGGAGTTTCTTTTCTTTTGATATATGGTGGGATTTTTTCTGTGACAGTTTTGTGATTGATGCTAATAAGTTTTAAGACGTTAAACATTTCTAAATACCCAAAGTAAAATACTATGCTGCTTGTATGGGTCCGAATTTCAAAAGAAGATGACAATAATTTTTGTAAAATTTCCAGAAAGGCTTTACACATTTGTGAAAGCGAAAACCTTCACCAGAAAGTTTCTTGGTAATTTGAGAATTCCTACTATGAAACTTCATAACATCAGTACAAGCGCTAAATGCAGATACCATATGACGGTAATCTTGGAACCTCACCCTCAAGACAGAGAAAATCTACAATGTTGAATCCAAAATCATCTCTTTTGTAATATACACTTGTATGGTTCTCTCAATTAACAATTTTGATATTTAGGTCCAAAAATTATGTCTGTGTCTGTAACGTTTGTGTATAAATAACTTTTTTATGCTTTTCGAAAACAGGGTAATTGTCGATATAAAGAGTATCATCCAGGTACTTAGAAGTACTTTTAAAACATTTCACATCATCATGTTTTCTTTGCCTTTGAAGATTTTGAATAAGGCAATGCACATTTACTACATGTCCATGATACATATGATTTGTATTCTGTAGTGGAAAAGAAACCCTTTGATTCAGATAAACGAAGGAAAGTTTTCCCCTTAGTGAACAATGTTGATACATCTTCATTTATTGAATGTATATATTGAAATCTACAATTCATAAAATGTTCCAGGAGTTCCGATGTGCCTATGTACTTATTGTTATGGCCATTCTATGGATGACGGAAGCAATGCCAATTCCTGTTACATCGCTCTTGCCAGTAATCCTTTTACCCATGTTTGGAATTCAGTCTGCAAAAACAGTTGCTGGGAATTACATGTCGGTAATTAACACACAAACAAAATCAATCAATCAAAAGAGATTATTGAATGATAAAACATAAGTTTGGCCATTCATCTAAAATGTTTAGGTTACTTCAATTATTGTCAAGACGTCCTAGAGCTAGATATTGTGATTATAAAGATCGGTGTTTTCGAAGGCAATACGCTGCTTTACTCTCTTCTCTCTTTTACGTTTTCATTATTTACAGGATACAAATATGTTATACTTTGGTGGTTTGATTGTCGCTGTTGCCATGGAAGAGGTACATTTGCATGAAAGAATAGCTCTTAAGGCAATCAGGCTACTTGGATCTCGAGTAAATACGTACGTTAGCAAAAACTTATCTACCCAATCAAAAATTTATTCCTGAATTTCTATGCAATGTCAAATAGTTCTCGTCTCCGGCTTTTTGATCTGTTTGTTTTTAATGTCATCCACGATAAGATTTCTCCTATGCTGTGTTACTGAATTGACCCTACATCTCTGCAAAATTGCACAAATTTAATCTTACACAATATTACCAAATGGCGCTACTAAAATAAATTTTGGCTGTTTCTAAAACTCACTTTGAATGTTAACATCACTGATAATGATTCTATATCCGAAACACATGCCTGGAGCAAAATAAATTGGTTTGAAATTTCATCGAAAGGTTTAGAGCTGGGACACATCCTTATTATTATTTATATATTTGTGTCTACCTTAACGCTAAGTTAAGAAAATTATGTAGTATAGTATATTATTTATCCTATTGATGATCCATAAGAATGATCTACTATTATAATAAGAATTTAGTATGATTATTATAATACACGTTTCAGACTGATACTGGGACTGATGATACCAACATGGTTTTTGTCTATGTGGATCAACAATACTGCTGCTACGGCAATGATGGTCTCAATCATAGTGGGTGTAACAGAACAAGTTGTTAAAGTCGAAGATGCACAGTTAGACCAAGAAGGCAATTTATTTTCTTCAATGTAGCTTAGTTTCAAAAGAATTAAAATGCATATTCCCAAATTAAAATCGGATACCTCGGTAATATGTGTTGTATCTTACTTTTAATTTCAAAATTAATTCACTTATACCGCCCGTTATATCTTTCTATCAAAATCAGATTGCTATTTATCTTTGAAGAGGCATAAAAATAGTTTTTTAACAGTGAAAACATGTTTAGACAACAAATGTGTGTCTTTGTAGATTACTTATTAGTTTTACTGATACCTCTAATATGCATATTAACGTTCAAAGTCGGACTCCATCATACATTCACTTCTGTCCCGCTATTAATATATTGACATAAATAGTTCATGATTGTAATCGTATAACCGTTACATCTATCCCTTGAAGGCACGTGTCCTTAATATGTGTGTTCTCATGTTGTTGCAATGAAAAAAGTGTTTGACATTTTTTCGTGTATTGTAACATTTTCAAGAGATCTTACCCTTATCCATAATGCATGATTTTATACCAATGGAATTAATAGTTCTAATGACAAATTTGGACAACGACCATATTTAAATACACAGTACAAAATCGATAAAGCAAAGGCATGCAAAGTCAGGATAAGATCAGTATAAAACATTTACCAAAGCAAACACTCAAAAACCTGCACCACATAATATGAAGCAAACTCCTAATAAAGGAGATATACCCGGTGCCAGGAAGTGTCAACATCTCTTGCTTGCATGCAACACCCGCCGCTTAAATTCGGCAGATATATCACATCCGGTTACTTCCATCTCGAAGGATACCTGTACATGTATATTCTGTGGTTGGATGGTTCAAAGGTCCAAGACAGAATATCATCCACCATTCTGGACAATGGGACATCATGGTGTATGAGTCCCCGGTAGAATTTCTTCAGTGACGATGTTTGTTTATCATAAGCGTATCAGATCCCCCTTTCCAGAACGACCATTGACATTCTTGATTTTGATTGAATTGCTGTCATCATCACCAAACAAGAAATACTTACCTGATGTGTACAACAATTTGTACATCGAGGCAATCACCGAACTTGACAAGTTTCCATGGAGCTGTTGCGACGAATGTTGCATGCAATCTGGAGATGCTGACTCTCCGCGGGCACGTGGTCTCACTTCGGAATTTTATTCATTCCGAGATTCGCAATCCATCCGTTCCAATCGAAATCTAATTATTTTGCCTTTCCTTCTGAATAACTGACAGTTACTTATTTTATGTTTATCTGAAAGAAGCTTAGCTCTCAGAACAAAATTGGTATGCTTGATCAGCATCAAATCAAATGAAAACTTACACTTTAAGAATAACTGAATATTATCAACCTTACTGCTCAAGCATCAGCTTGATATATTCTTATAAACATTGCGAATGGTGTACTGATAAGATTCTAGCTTTGAAATTATGTACATTTTTAGACTGAATTACATACCAAAATCTGTGTTCATTGATTTCTATCGTTCTCGCAGATCATGAATATGATGAAAATGATGAACAATCCGCGAAAGCATCGGATATCAACTCTGTGGAAAAGCAGGAAAAGGATATCAGAAGGTATAAATAATCAAATCTGCGCCTGCTTATATTCATTTTAGACTTCTGTGTACTTACATGTTTTTGTTTATTTTTTATACGCCTGTCATTTGACGGGACGCATTAATGTATGGCGAAGTCTGTCTGTCCGTCCGCTTATGGAACGCAATAACTTGAATATGCGTTTACGGATTTTCGTGATATTTTTACATTGTGATAAGAGGAAGCCGCCTTTCGAATTTCAGGTTCACCTGATTTTTCGTTATGGAGTTATGGAACTGAGAATTTAAAAATACTGTGAAAATATACTAAAATACTTTTTAAATCTTTAAAAATCTATTTTAGGATGAAATGTCCTGAAAATGGGTATACTTTAAGAAGAAAGGATGTTCCTTTACATATGTATTGGGTTTTCATTTTATCTGTTGCATAATCGAGAAATTATGTATGATAGGGGGAGGGGGTAATATACAAATAAGCTAAGGGCAATATCGACATTACAGAAGTACAAAATACAAGAAAATAAGGGCATGGAACGCAATAACTTGAATATACTTTAACAGATTTTTTATGTCACCTGGTACCACCTCTAGCTTGCTAGGGGTCCGTCGATGCTCGAGATAATCGTCAGGATCTTCTTTAACTCTTGTACATTGTGATCAGACTTTTAAGAAGAAGCCGCCCTTCGATTTTCAAGTTCATCCGATTTATCGTTACGGATTTATGGGACTTAGATTTACGGCCGCCCTAAGTCGACACCGGTTGCCCATTGGTCTCGTTGGTCTATGCGTAGTCCTTTGTCTTTGATGTTTCTGTGAAAATATACTAAAGCAGTTATAAATTCTTTAAAAATCTATTTTGGGGTAAAATGTTTTGAAAATTTGCATACTTTAAGAAGGAAGGAAGGATGTTCTAAGACATATGTAATTGGTTTTTAATTTTATGTCGCACAATCGAGAAATTATGTGTAATGGGAGTGGGGGTGTTAAATGCACATACATGTTAAGCTAAGGGTAAAATATAGGTGCATGGAACTCAATAACTTGAATATTCGTTAACGGATTTTCATGATATTTGTACATTGTGATCAGACTTTGAAGAGGAAGCAGCATTTAGATTTTCAGGCTCATCCTATTTGTCCTGATGGAGTTATGGGACTTGGATTTTTTGTATTTAGAAAAAAATCCCCAAAAGTGTATCTTGCTGCATGAGCGTAGGCTTTATTTTTCGTAGCGACATAGTAAAAATGATGTAAATTGAATTGATCTCTGAAAATAATTTGTGCCTTTAGATTTATAAATATATACATTATGAAAGCAACAATGTAAATCTATAGTACACAAAAATACACACTGATGGTCACTTGAACACCTCACACAAACGTGACGACTTCAATTTCAACATCACACATTTTCTTTTTCTGAGAATCAAACAAAAGAGGGGATATCCAACAACACCAGGCTGCAGCATCCACAGCAAAACCCCAAAACACTCAAAGCAAAAACACAAAGCAGACAAGCACAGAAAGAGACACATAAGAGACAAGGAACGTCAACGCACAACACAGAAACATCAAACACAAGGGACTACACATAAACCAACGAGGCCAATGGGCAACCGGTGCCGACTTAGGACGGCCATCTGCCACGGAAATAGCAGAAGGTGTGGTTATCCTGGATTACGTGCGCACAACCCTCCCACTTTTCCGATTACCCAGAGTTTCGAAGAACGTACAATTGTGGTGTAAATCAACCTCCTCACTGTCAGATGACCACACACAAACAAGACCGCAAAACGCAGGGGCCCAAGCAACACCGATGAATATGTAAATGGATATAAAAAGAGGGCGTACGTAATACAATCCGTCCTCTGCCGCCGCGAGCTCATGTATGTTATCACTCGAGGAGTCCGACTGACATTCAGAGAGGACAGGTGGTCGGGGCCCTGTCTTCTCTAAAGTGGTTTGGACAGGGCCCGTCATGGAGTTCCGTCGTCACAGTCAGTCAGAGTGCAAGGTTTAAGAATGCGCTTGTACAAGACTGTAGATTGGCCAAGTACCAAGCCTAGTGTCCGTCTGGTGACATTAGGATCATATCCAGGGTATAAAAGGCGTTTGATGATTCTGACGCATTTTCGATAGTGATGTTGTCTAACTTTGATCCTTCTTGTTTATAATGTCACAATAAAATGCAGGTTGTGAAATACCCAAAGTAATATACTCTGTTGCCTGTATTGGTCCGAATTTCAGAAGAAGTTGACAATAATTTTTGTAAAATTTCCAGAAAGTCTTTATTATTTTGTGAAAGCGAAAACCTTGTCCTAAAAGTTTCTTTGTAATTTGTAAATTTCTACTATGAAAATCCAAAACATCAGTACATGCTCTAGGATACCGGATGAGCTGTGAAATATAGATACCATAGGACGGTTATCTAGGAACATCACCGTCAAGCCAGGGGAAATTTACCATGTTAAATCCAAAATCATCTCTTTTGTCATACACACTTGTATGGATCTCCCCATTAACAATTTTGATACTTAGGTCCAAAAATGGTGTTTCTGTGTTTGAAACGTTTGCCTTGTTTAGAACTAATTCTTGTGGATAGATAACATTTTTATACTTTTCAAAAACAGAATTGTCGATAGTAAGAATATCATCCAGGTACCTAGAAGTACCAATGAAACATTTCACATTATCATTTTTTCTTTGCTTTCGAAGATTTTGGATAAATTCCTTTTCATACGTGTATAAGAATAAATCTGCAACAAGAGGCGCACATTTAGTACCCATTGGAATCCGTACAACCTGCTTGTAGAGTTTCTCACCAAATCTTACATAAATATTGTCCAAAAGGAAGGACAAGGAAATACACAGGTCACAACATGTCCATGATTTGTATGATTTGTAATCTGTGGCGGAAAAGAAACCCTTCGATTCAGAAGTACATATATAAGTTTTCCCCTCTCGATCAAAACACTATTTAATGAGTTTGGATAGTCGAGCATTTATTTTGTCGTGAGGAAGCGTGGTGTACATATAAGAAAAGTCGTATGAAGATATCGTATTTGCTTCAAAATTTCTTGATTTCATTTTGTCAATCGCATCCCCTGAATTTTTAATATACCAAAAGAAGTTTACGCATTTCCTGTTCATGACAGTTTCTTAGTATTTCGCCAAGTGCTCCTTTATAGCCGTGAGTGCTGACGTCAGATTTCTAGACAAAATTGTTGTTGAGCAGTTGCTAGAATTAGCAATATATCGAAACTTGTAAGGAGACTTGTGAAGTTTTGGTATACAGTATATTTTAGGGAGATCCAATTTAGAAATAGGGATGTTAAAAGATGAAATTTCACTGTTATGTTTGTTCAAAATATTGGGAACACTTTCGTTGCTTTCGATATAAGTATTAGTAGAGGAAAGTTCCGAAATTAAAGTTGATATGTAGTAGCTTTTTCAAATAATTATGGTGTTGTTGGCTGCTTTGTCTGCAGGTGCGAAGACATATTTTTCATGTAAATGACGTAACTTGGATTTGAATTATCTTTCAGATTTAGAAATTTGATTTTCAAAAAGATCAGGATTCGAATATCGGTAATATCCAAAATGATGTTTTTACAGTCATTCAGAGCATGCGATTGGACTCCTTCCGATTTACATCATCGTTTGGTATAGTTATCTAAAGTTTCTTTAGCACTTCGCGTCATTTAATAAAATTTATCTTGGATGGGATTCTATACTTAGGTCCTTTTTTCAGAAGACCACGGAGCTGCCTGTACTTGATAATTGAAAAGTCACCTGTAATAATATGGCCAGCTGGTTTATATAGATATTCAGACGTTGCACATTCTCAAGAAGCAGGACATGATTCAAGTATTTTAGGACCATGTGTAACTTTGTTGTAGTTAAAATTTCGAATAGGTCTCTTATATTTGTAACAAATAAGAGGAGGTTCTAAATTTCCAAAATATTGAGGAAGGCACTTTGTACGCAATGATTTCGAAAAATATTAGAGAAGATCAAATCCTTTGTTAATAAATGGAATTTTTATGAATCGTCTTTTAGGGGAGGTGTTTTTAACCAAAGGATATAGTTTATTTTATGCGAATGCAACAATGATGTTTAGCCTGAATCATTCAGTGTTTCTTAAGAATGCAACCAGTGCTTCATCCAAGATAGATTTCAATTGAACTGCTGGAACTGATGAGAGAGCAAGTAGCAGTTCATGTCTGCCGCCGTTGCGTGCAATGATCAGTAGATCTTTGAGGGTACGATGTACTCTAGCTCCTTTTCTGAGTTTTTTGTTTCGCCATTTACCGTGAGACCTATGCTTCCTTTTACTGTTTGGGCGAATTGAAAAGACATTGATATTTGAAGAGGTCGAAGAAATGTTTCCTTGTCCATAAATCTGATCGTTTAGACCAAGGGGTACGCAGTTTGCAGTTTGGTTATCCAGGAAAGTTCAGCTTGTAAGCGGCGTTTTTTAATTTCAGTTTTACTTTGATTTTTATGTTTTGGGAATGCTTGAACTGGAGTAATTGTTATATCCGAAATAGAATGATTGTATCTAACGAAATGATTATATAGGAAATTTCTTTGTTTTTTTCTGACGCGAGTTTCTTATCTGATACGAATGACTCCGAAAACGAGATTTTAAGGCCTGGTCTGTTCCCTTGGCGTGTCATGTAGTGACATAGATGACATCTTGATACGATCAATCAATGTCCTTATCAATCTCAATTTTAAAGGTCAGCCCATTAACACGTTAACACACCATTTAATTGTGGAATTGCAATTGATGAGCGGGCAAACACCGCATCTTTTTCCATTGCACCTGCAAATGGATGAGAACCCTCTATGTTTGTTGTTAAATGTAGAGCCTGCAGATGGAGAACTGGGTGCAATACATCTACGGGGTTTTAATCTAAGAGGTGATAGAAGTACCTTTGGTGAGGAAAAAAGTTTCTTACTGTTAAATGTCGATGATGGTAATAGTAATAGAGGGTAATCTCAAAGGAGTTAATTTGATACGAGGTGACCTTAAAAATGCCATGATGAAATGATCGGTGTAAGGTGAATTATGATCCTGGGTAGAAGAAACTACAACTTAGTCACTTTAGATAACGTAATGGAATAAAAACACTTCAAACATCGGGTCTCGGGAAATTGTATTACCAACTCCACACTGCAACACGAAATAAGTGTAGATATAAAACGAAAGAGGTGATCTCCAACAACACCAGGCTGCAGCATCCACAGCAAAACCCCAAAACACTCAATGCAAAAACACAATGCAGACAAGGACAGAAAGAGACGCATTAGGGACAAGGAACGTCAACGCACAACACAGAAACATCAAACACAAAGGACTACACATAAACCAACGTGGCCAATTGGCAACCGGTGCCGACTTAGGACGGCCATCTGCCACGGAAATAGCAGAATGTGTTGTTATCCTGGATTGCGTGCGCACAACATCTCTTCATCGCCTGCTTATGGCTTGTTTATATATCAGTTGATACGATCTGCCAGAACAAGTACCAAATATACAGATTTTGCTCTTCAGTTGCTTCTCGGTTAGGGAAAGGTTTGTGGCCGACTAACCTCGTCACTGAGGAAGTTTTACGGTCGATAATGGGAACTCGTCATAAATTATGATGTTCTACTCTCCAGAATAGTTGACGATATTCTGTCTTAGACCATTTGAACAATCCAACAACCGAATATACTTGTATCTTCCGAAATGAAAGTAAGCGGATGTGACAATTCTACCGAATTGAAGTGACGGGTATTGCATGCAAGCAGGAGATGCTGACTCATCCTGGGCACCTGGTCTCACTCCCTAATTGGGTGTTCCCTTCTTTTCATATTGTGGATGTTTTCCTTGGTTTGTTTCGGTTCTTATTTTATCCTTGTTTTGTATGCCTTCGATTTATGATTTTCTGATTTATCGATTTTGTTCTCTGTATTGGGATATGGTCATTATCCATATTTGTCATTATGATAGTATTACATGAAAATCAAAATGCGAATAAGGCGAATCACGATTTCGCTGTATATACCACATATTTCTTCCTTCTTTTTTTCAGAGATCATGAAGAAAGGATGCAAAGACATGGTAAGGCATTCTCGTTGTGTATTACATACGCTGCTTCTTGTGGGGGTATTGCGACACTCACTGGGACACCTTGTAATTTAATTCTCCAGGGCCAAGCTGATCTGTAAGTACAGGATTTGGAGACAAAATGGAACGTAATGTTCTTTTTCTATTTTAAAATACTTTAAGGGTATAATTCTTTTGTAATAAAAGAAAGGAGGGGATCACCAAGAACACCCACAGCAAAACCCCAAAACACACAATGCAAAAACACAGAACAGACACCCACAGAATGAGACGCAAAAAGGACAAGGAACATTTACTCACACCATAGAAACATTATACATAAAAGACCACACATAAACCAACGAGACCAATGGTCAACCGGTGCCGACTTAGGACGGTCATCTGCCACGTTAAAAGCAGACGGTGTGGTTATCCTGGATTACGTGCGCAAAGCCTTCCCACAGGTCTCGAAGAACGCACAATTTTTGTGTAAAACAACCTCCTCACTGTTGGATTAACACCTACAAACAAGACAGCAAAACACAAGGGTCCAATCAACACAGATGAATATGTAAAATGATATAAAAAGAGGACGTGCGTAATACAGTCCGTGCTCTTCCGGCTTCAGCGAGCTCATATATGTTATCACCCGAGGAGTCCTACTGACAATCAGAGAGGACAGATGGTCGGGGCCCTGTCTTTTCTAAAGAGGTTTGGACAGGATCCGTCATGGATTCCCGTCGTCACAGTCCGTCAGAGTGCAAGTCTTTTAAAGAATGCGCTCGTACAAGACTGTAGATGGGCCAAGTACCAAGCTTAGTGTCCGTCTGGTGACATTGGGATCATATCCACGGTATAAAAGATGTAAATCAAACATCACAGGATAATTGGTAAAAGATATTGAAAATGTTTTTTTTATTATGTCCTTGAAATCCGAGATTCGGAGGCATATAATTTTTGGTCTGTCCGTTTGTCTGTTTATTTGTCTGTTAGTTCGCATAAACTTTAACCTTGACCATAATGTTTTAATAGTACATATGAGGGCTTTAATGTTTCACATACTGTGTATTGATACCAAAATTTTTTTACCATGTGTCCTTGACCTTGGAGTTTGACCTACTTTAAAACACTTTAACTTTGTCCATAACTTTGAATGGTGAGTGTTAGGTCTTTCATATATACATGTAACATGTGCATTCGTTGCGTCAACACCTATTCATTCATAGATTTTTTTTTACCTTTACCTCGTACTACGACCTACTGCTTACACATAAAGAAAAGGGGATGATCTCCAGCATGACCACCCTGCACTCACCCATCGAAACAAACCCACAAAAAAGTGATACGTAAATGACATCAAACAAAACGACAAACCACAAAAAGATACAACAATTTATCACTAGAACATAATAGAAGACAATAGGAACTGACGCACAGAAACATCAAACATTTATGACGACACATAAAAGGCAGGAGATCAATATGCACCCGGCGCCGACATTAAACGATCATCTGATATTAGCAAAGATAGATTTTATTTGGATATGCTACTGAATTGACCCTACAGGAAATTTGGAGCCGCACGCCATGTAAAAATCTAACTTAAAAAAATTAAAGAGGGCGCTACTGAAATTATTTTTGGTGGCTCCGCTGAAAGCATTACTGATGAGAATTTAATATTCGATACACTAGTCTGGTGCAATAAAATTGGTTTGAAATTTTCTTCAAGAAGGTAGAGAGTTGGAACCCTTCGACATTATTAATATAGACACTTATTTCACGTTGCAGTGTGGAGCAGTTAAAATCGCTCCCCGTGGCCTGATGTTTGTCAAGTGTATTAATTACCTCTCTCCAGCTCTGTCACTTGAAAGAAGCTTTGTTCTTGGCCTTTTATCAATGTGACATCATATATATTTTTTTGTTATTTCGGAAACTAGCCATTTTACCGATAAATATCATCGAAATTAAAGGAGTTTAACATCTGAGCACCATCCCTCCAATGCTATTTTTAACATAGATTTTCTTTGGATATGCTAATGAATCGACCCTACAGGAAATTTGGGGCCAACCGCTCTCAGTAATGTAAATCAAAAAATCTAACTTAAAAAAGTTAAAGAGGGCGCTAATGAAATTGTTTTTGTTCGCTTCGCTGACCAACATTCAGACAGGACAAAGAATCAGGACCCAGTCTTTTCTGGCGAGATTAATGCGAGGCCCGTCAGGGAGTAACGGTTGACCAGTGTGAAACATTGGGAAAGACACTGGTACAAAACTGTAGATTGGTTCAGTACCATGCCCAGTGTTCTTTTGATGACCGTGGGATCATATCCTCTGTAAAACAGGCGACCGACTTTTCTCCCATTTGTGGTATACGTTCTGTTACTGACAAAGGTACAGACGGAGGCATCCGTGTTACATAAACACATATTTGTATCCTAATAAAAAAGAAATACTAATCAGTAATATCGTATCAAAGTCGAGAAGGTAAGGAAAGTTATTAAAAATTCCACTGGAACAGCCGGACTCCAGGAACAGATTTCCAGATAATAAGTGTACAGATAATAAATCCTATACTTATTGGATGCATATTTTTGTCATTTAGAATTTTACTTATTACATATGATACCTTCTTTCTCTTGTAGACAATTTTTGAAATCAAGTAACGGTACGAAGGACGCTGGTGTTACATTTGCTAATTGGATGGCTTTTGGTGTTCCATTATCTGTTTTAATGCTCATAGCATGCTGGATATGGCTTCAAATATTCTTTCTAAGAAAAGAGTAAGACTCACATTTGATATGTTTATATTATATCAAATTGAGGATGAAATTGTACGAGCCAATCATCTTTATTTTCGTTTATCTGAAATTCTGATTTTTATTCTCATTCTTTCCCACATTTTAGAATTTGTGAAAATGACAGTGAGCAAAAAAGAAAGGCAGTTCAGCAAGCTATTGAAAATGAATGGAACAAACTAGGAAACATCAGGTATATTTGTAGTAAAAAACTTTGAATTTGCCAAGTATTATTTCCAAATCGTTGCATAAGACTGAAACGTCTTAGTTTTTCACTTAGAGAGGTTTTTGTTTGTTTCCCTTGGTTTCTGTGTTATCCTGATTTTGTAGGCTTTCGATTTATGTTTTTCTGAATTATCGCTTTAGTACTGTGTTGTAGGGATTCCTATGGGTACAAATTGTGCGCCTCTTGTTGCAGATTTATTTTTATACACATATGAAAAAGAATTTATTCAATCTCTTCAAAAGCATAGAAAACATGATGATGTGAAATGTTTCATTGGTACTTCTAGGTACCTGGATGATATTCTTAATATCGATAATCCTGTTTTTGAAAATTATAAAAATGTTATTTATCCACAAGAATTGATTCTAAACAAGGCAATCGTTACACAGAAACACAATGGTCCTCTCTGATTGTCAGTAGGACTCCTCGGGTGATAACATATATGAGCTCGCTGAAGCCGGAAGTGCACGGACTGTATTAAGCACGTCCTCTTTTTATATCCATTTACATATTCATCTGTGTTGATTGGACCTCTGTGTTTTACGGTCATGTTTATGTGTGGTCATCTAACAGTGAGGGGGTTTTTTAACATCATAATTGTGCGTTCTTCGAAACCTCTGGGAAATCGGAATAGTGGGAGGGTTGTGCGCACGTAATCCAGGGTAACTTCACCGTCTGCTATTTACGTGGCAGATGACCGTCCTAAGTCGGCAACGGTTGCCCATTGGTCTCGTTGGTTTATGTGTGGTCTTTTATGTTCAATGTTTCTATGTTGTGAGTTGGTGTTCCTTGTCCCTTTTGCGTCTCTTGCTGTTGGTTTCTGTCTGTGCTTTTTGCATTGCGTGTTCTTGGGTTTTGCTGTTGGTACTGCAACCTAGTGTTGTTGGAGATGCCCTCCTTTCTTGGGATATTGTCATTTTCTTTGCTTGTCATAACAACGTTTTCGAAACAAATAAAAAAAAAGATTCCCTCTTAGCATCATCTTAAATTGGTTTGAAATTTCATTAAAGAGTGTATAGAGTTGTAACACTTCCGTACTATTAAAACTATTGTTTAGCATTTTCCTTACCATTAATTTATTATTAAGGTCATGTAGTAGACATCTATTAAAGTATGCTACATGTCTTCAACACACAACGATTGCAATGTTACAAAAAATGAAAAATGCCCTAAAATGACTAATTTTACCCCTGCCGCATGATGTTTTTTCCTCAGATGCAAGTTTATGACATGACATTCGATTTTCAAAATGGATATTCTCTCATACAAGGTAATGACAATATTAGTTATACAGTGTTTTACAGGGGAGATACAAAAATATATTGGGTCGATGAAAAAAGTTGTACAACTTTTTTTTGTATAACGAATTTATCCCACCGATGGCTTTTGGCTTGTGAATGTAACGTCAACATATTTTAAAGCATCGTAAAGCGTCTTAGTAGAAGCAGGATATTGAAATAATATACTGTCAGTAAAATGCTACAACATAATATTCGGTTCTTCTCGACCAATCAGATTGCAAGAAATTTGCCAGAGGTGGAATAAAGGGTTAAGTTCACCGTATGGATTAAAACACTAAGTATGTTAAACGTTTTATGTTATGTGACAGCTTTATGAGATGAACGATGGAAAGGTCTTGCTTTGAAAATGCATGAAAAAACAAAGTAAAAGGATTATAACTCAGGTATAACATTTCCTATTTCACTCTTTCTTTCTACATGAAGGGATGGGATCTCCAACCAGACCTCGTTACAGCACCAGCAACAAAACGCCAAAACACCCGATGAGAAAACACAAAGACGAGCATACCAAGAGACGAAAAAGAGACATACGACAAACAAACATCAAACAGAAAGGGCTGCACATAAACCAAGGAGACAAATAGGCAACCGGTGCTGACTTTGAACCGTCATTTGCTACCCAAGTATCGAATGGTGTGGCTTGATCCTAGATTACGTGCGCACAACTCTCTCACTTCTCCGATTGCCAAGAGGTCTCGAGGAACGTACAATTGTTGTGTAAAACAACCTCCTAACTGTTAGATGACCACACACAGACAAGACAGCAATGGGCAGGGGCCCCAGCAACACATGAATATAAAAGGGATATAAAAAGAGGGCTTACATAATACAGTCGTGTAGCGAGCTCGTGTATGTTATCATCCGAGGAGTCCGACTGACATTCAGAGAGGACAGGTGGTCGGCACCCTGTCTTCTCTAAAGAGGTAAATAGGGCCCGTCATGGAGTTCCGTCGTCACAGTCAGTACAAGTCTCAAAAACGGCTGGTACAAGACTGTAGATTGACCATGTACCAAGCCTAAGTGTCAGTCTTGTGAAAATAGAATAATATCCACGGTATAAAAGGCGTGTAATGATTCTGGCGCATTTTCGGTTATGTTATTTACCTTTGATCGTTTGAGTGTTTACCATGTTACCATAAAAGGCGGGTTGTGTAATAGCCAAAGTAATGTACTCTGTTGCGTGTATAGATCCGAATATTAATTTTTGTAAAGATTCCAGACACTCTTATTTAGTTTATGAAAGATGAAACTTTGACCTAAAAGTTTATTGCAATTGGTGATATGTAAATTTCTTCTATAAATCCAAAATATTAGTAAATGCCCTTGCGTACCTGATGAGCTGTAATATAAGAATGCCACATGACGGTAGTCTTGAAACATCACTGTCATGTCAGAGGAAATATTTAACTGTACTTAGTTTTACTGGAATCCATCGTTTGGTTTACCATTTAAAATATATAAAACTAATCTAAATCCAAGGGACATAATTGAGGTCTTTCTTTTTCGACAGCAATCCCCTTTCATAATATGTTTCTACATATCATGATCTTTCATTCTTTTAAGTTTCACTGAAATTCATTTCAAATTCATATCATTATCTTCCATTGTGTAAATTTTCCTTAGAACTAATCAAATTGTTTGGGAGAAGTTGCGATGTCAAGGTTTCATCTAAACCACTTTGTAGCATCACGCGTCTGAAGTTGATGAAATTAAAAACACAAACATGGAGGCATACCGCTTCATTGGAGGAAAGAAAACAGGTATTGTGATGCTTGTTTTGACTCAATTTAATCTTTTCATAGCATTTCCCTGTAATAAAATGATATTTTGATGATTCTTTATTTGTTAATCAAGAAATCATTGTAGGTTTTACAAACGTTCTGACAAAACGTACATCGTGGTCGTTATATGTTAAAAACAATGTTGTGGTGGTTTCGACACAAATATCTACAGCTTTTGTAACAATGTTTGTAAAAACAACGGTGTTTTACTTACTTACGAGTCAATGATTGTAAAAGTATCAGTTTAGATTTATTAAAAAATTCAATCAAAGCAACTAATGCAGTTTCTCTTTTCTTTCCTCCAACTGAGCTTTTTATTTACTCGTGGTTTCACCAACTTAAGTCACGTGATGCTACACAGTGTAAACGGACGGACGTACGGGGAAGGGACTGAAAAAAAACCAGTAAGTTATTTTCGCAAAGTTTCAAATTCTGTTTATAATTGATGACAATTATCGAAAAAAAACATATCCCAATCAGGAAGTACAAAATCAATATTCGAGAAATCATCTAACCAAGTTCATACAAAACCAGGATAAAACCTGAAACGTGGCTTTTGCGATCCTGGTAGCGTGTCTAAATATAAGACAAATAAATTAACTGTTCAAATCGTATATCGCATACTTATTTCGGGACCTCCTCTTGATGATGAAAATAGCAAAGAGAATACAATAAACCGTTTCATTAATTTATTACAAATACATAGAGTGGCTTGTATTATGGGCGCGACTGACAAATGTAAATATCAAGAAAGCAAACAATTCGCAGCTACGTTAAGGCACTCCTCAGAAATGACGTCTTCAAATATGGCGCGAAATGACGTCAACCTCAGATTTTGACGTCATCAACACGGAGTCTATTGTCGTTTGCAAATTTTGATACTCTTTATTGTCATTTATCATCGAGTTAGATCTTTATACATGATTGATTTTTTTGCTGAATATGTTATAAATTTTATCTATAGTAAAAATACTTGAATGGCATAACGTACTATACAAATATTTGATGAAAATGCTTGCCTAGCAACCACGAGCGGATGTTACTCAAAGTCTTAGAAAAGCTTGAAGGCCTGATGGATTCTTTTTTAAAATAGATGATTCGTTTTTTTTTTTAAACTGACGTTAAACTAACTGAGGATACAGCCTTTCAATCTAAACAAAGTGAAAGCAAGGAAATAATAATTATAAGATCATAATAAATTCTCTATATGATATTATATATTATTCTCTATAGGCCAAATTTAAAGAGAAAATACTACCGACGACAACTTGATAAAAAGGGCTTAAAAAATTAAAATGCTGGAAGTTACTAATTATATAAGTAAGGTGGCGTGTGAAACATTCAGATTGGACTTTGTCGACTATAAACAATTGTACGACATGCATTTTCTTCGTGGTATTCTTTTAGATTGTAATTAGAATGAAAAAAAATAATGATGTAAAATTTTCACGTCTCCCTGTTTGTTTTTTTTTCTCTCTCTCTCTCTTAGACCACGTAAATTGAATATCACAAGCTAAAATAAAAATTATAATTTATATGTTAGTAACGAAATGTTACAGAATCAATCATCTCTTTCCTGATATCACATATTTTATCTGTACTGTACAAAGCTCTTTTAATAAGTACAAGCATATACGATATACGGAAACAATGCCTATTGATATCATGGTGCCTCTCACTGAGTCAACAATTAAAAAAAGCAAGAACTTCGTAAAAATTTGAAAAATAAAATATTCTTTCTGCCAGGATCGAACTCGCGATCATGGATTTTGCAGTCCTGCGTCATCACCACAACGCCACCGCACCGTTGCGTCAGAGGGATGAAATTGTAAAATACATTTCACTGATTGCCAAAGATTTCATCTTTTCAGTTTTTTGATTGAAATACGATGAAATTTTTCTCAATTAAACAACATAGTATTTATTTCATCTTCTCAGGTAAACATTTGTGTTTAAAGGCCACAAAACTATGAGAACGAAATCGGCGAAGCTAAGTCGACCTTGATTGTTATAAACTACGAGTTGCTTCCCTTCGCTAGTCACATATACGTTTGAAAAAGATATCGTCGTAGGGTGATGGTATAAAATTGCATGGCGCAGGCTGAAATTACAATGCTATGTGTTGGGGTCGCGTTAAACTAGTCCGATAGATGGTTGTCCTCCATGATATAAGTAGGCACTTTGTCGATTCTATCTATGACTATTTAAAATGTATGACAATACTGGGAGTTTAGTGCTGTTCTAGTCATTTTTTAGATAAAAATCGTCTTTAATTCCAAAAATATAAAAAAGAAGAAAAGTGCGCACTTGAACTCATAAATGGCAATACCTACAAGGTATTTTGGTAGAAAGCATAGGACTGTAACTGCAGGAATGGCGTTGCGCCAGTTCGTTTTTTACTATTCATTGTTTGCATGTTATAAATAGTTGTCACGTGACTTGTGATGTGGCACATGACATCACTTTTGGCTGAATGTGTAGTACAAGCTTAGTGTTAAACACTGATACCAAATACATAAAGAAATTTTATTGGAGGATGTCCTTTTTTCATTATTGAATATGTCTTTTAAAAATGTCACTAATATTGCAACGTAAAAACGAGGAGTGCCTTAACGTAGCTGCGTTAAATGTTCAATCATCATCATGAAAATCCAGTCAACAATTCAATTGCAAATCGACCCGGAATTTACAGTGGCCGAGCGATTATCTGTTTTAAATTTATGCCATTTGCCAAATTGTTCAATACGGGCAAAGCCGGCGTTTATCCCCTATTTATAAATTGCGAAATGCGCTCCGACCGGAAAAACCGCTCCGAAGTGAATTCGCTTTAAAATCCATTTCGCCATTAATGTCGATTATAGCGCTTACGCTATAAAAGGTAAATAAACAGTCACCAACATGAAGACCGGTAGAAATAGAGTTCAGTTGAAATATAGTCCGTACAAATCGAGTCCCGTAGAATCGCACTCCGTTGCATCTTGGTCCAGGCTTTAAGGTTGGAAATAAGTCAGTTGCACCAAGGGCTTCGCTGCTCAGAAGAGGGTACCTGAAGATATAAAATCAAACAAAAGGCAGAACCGGGTTCCAAACTAACAATTTAAATTTTAGCAAAGTGGTAATGATCGTATAAGGGTGGGTGAGCGAGGAAATTTTTTAAGATAAGTGATAAGAGGCTAAATTTTGCATACAGTAAAACACGTCCATTACCTTGAAATTTTCCAGAAGAAAGAGGAATAATAATGGACTCAATTATGCAAATAAGGGTTGACATTACGTCATATTCGAAAAGCGGGAAAAGTGCACGCAAGTGACACGAGTGAAGAAAAGGTTATCACGTTCGCTTGTCACATAATATTCTTACGGTGAAAGGGGAATAACTCTAAGAAAGGATAAAGTTTAAGAGCCACTAAATTTGATGAGGCCCGAAATAAAGTAATCAATCTCGAACGTTGTCGGGGATAGATATAATTATTTCGGGACCTCCTCTTGATGATGAAAATAGCAAAGAGAATACAATAAACCGTTTCATTAATTTATTACAAATACATAGAGTGGCTTGTATTATGGGCGCGACTGACAAATGTAAATATCAATAAAGCAAACAATTAAATGTTCAATCATCATCATGAAAATCCAGTCAACAATTCATTTGCAAATCGACCCGGAATTTACAGTGGCCGAGCGATCATCTGTTTTAAATTTATGCCATTTGCCAAATTGTTCAATACGGGCAAAGCCGGCGTTTGTCCCCTATTTATAAAATGCGAAATGCGCTCCGACCGGAAAAGCCGCGCCGAGGCGAATTTGCTTTAAAATCCATTTCGCCAGTAATGTCGATTATAGCGCTTACGCCAAGCGATGTGGGCTCATTAGCACACAAAGCCGCCACGAACGAAATAAACGATATCTTGACTTGAGTGTCAAGCTATAATGACATTACTGCGTCAGTCGCAACCCCTAATGATTTAATCCTAGTTTATGAAGGGTGTTAGGGGCTTTATCTAGTGGGTCTACTCAGTAGGGTTCGATCTCGAATACACGATGTACAGTTATATGTAACAAATCAGAATAACATGAAATTGCTGCTCAACATGAGGCAAATACTGCGTTTGAGGCATTACAGGAGAATGATTGAAAGGCAGCTTTCAATGTTCTCAGAAATATATCATTACCAGTGCAGTTAAGATGCACACCATCTTCATGAAAAAATTCAAGTGAAAATTTCTTCAATCTTGGGTGTTTAATGTAACAGCCTCCTTGTTGCAAAACTGTCTTTGCAGCGAGACGGTTTAGTCTCACACTACATCTTTCCATCCAGGCCCGATCTTCGCAACACCGCCAGGTGGGGCGAGGAAGGAGCTGCGACCAGATTATCTTAGTGTTCGGCATCAATCTAATAATCCGAACTGGCATTGGTTCTAGCCTGTAGGTACCCAATTCTAATGGTCCCTATGTCATTCGCCCCGCAGTGTAGAAAAAGGAAGCTAGGGGGGTCTTCCAGAGAAAGGAGGTGCCGCAATCGTTGTTCGAGGTTAAGGAGGCGGAAGCCTCGGATACCCTGCCACCATGGGTGGATCCAGAATCTCGATCCGCGCTTGCCTGCCACCATACGGATATGCCCTGCCTATTGAGATTCATTTTTCCCCCTGGGCTGAGGAAAGCATGTAATTCATCCCGTTTAACGAAGGATGATCCCAGATACCAAATGCTGACGTTCACTGAAATCAATTATGTTTAGATCAGAGTGTGATAATTGATCAACATTGATTTAGATTATCGAATGTTGGACACCTTATGTATGACTTATAGGCGTGCGATTTCCACCTGCCCGCGATTTGAATATCAGTGGTCTGATAGCCTGCCATGTAAGCGGAAGTAGCTGCACCTATTCTGAACGAATATGATGTAAATTGTCGATATGAACCGCTTTAAGCGAGTTTGAAGCATTCTCGAAAACTGAAATTTAGTTAGCGGGCTCAGATCAAAATGACAAAATAGAGGACCGGGTCAATTCGGGCGCACTGCGAGAAAGCACGAAGAGTGATTACATTTACCTAAAAGTAGGGTGACGCCCTTACCATCCTGGTCTGTTTTTGACATTTTAATCTGTATGTATAGGAGAGTGTTTTTATCATAAAAAAATTTATCGTTAATCGCCAAAACCCGTGTACAATTTGTTTTGTTTGGAACGGCAAGCTCATTTACGCGGAGGAATGCCGCAAAAGCTATGGTAAATGCAGCCGAAAATATTAATGCTTCGTTCTTCGTTTTACAAATTATTGGTAAGGGAATCAACATTTTCGTTAGCAAGTCTCTTGTGATAGGCAGCCGAGCATCGGCCGAATTATTTGAGCGACGCATGCCCTCTAGCATTTTCGAAACAATAAAAGCGGATGTCGGATCGAACCCGTTGTCAATTTTACATTTGAAGGATATTGAAGAGACGTAGGATCGAGCTGTCGCAAAGGAATAACCAGCTGCGAACAGAAAAGCGACGAAATTTATTATCTGGTCCAAATGAGGGGGCCACGTTAGGGGAATTTGATGAGAACTTCTACATTGGTTCAAAATTGCTATACCTGTACTATAAGCTTTATGTGTATTTACCGAGACCGATCTATTTAACAGTTGCTCTATTGAAGGCTGAAGATAAGCTGTATGAATTCTGGTGGAATCTGTTTTGGGGACGAATCCGCTTCTGGTGCTAAAAGGTGTACCTGTGCAAAATTTTTACAAGATATTGCATCAGCAATTGTATTATAACATCCAAGAATATGTTCGGCTTTAAAAGTGATATTATTCGTCATACAATGCAGAACAACGGGACGGAGAAGGGACATAACGTTATCTGATTTGGATGTCCCGTCATTGATTATCGCTGTCAATGCTTCATTATCCGTATAAAAACGGATTTTTTTGTTCGCGAATTTTGAACCCCATAGAAATACAGCTAGAAGAATCGGTACGAGCTCGAGTAGTGTAATTTCTCTCAAAGTAGGGGAGTGCCTCCTTTCTCAGGCCAAGGGAAAAAAGCCAATTCGCCATTAAAGTATGTTCCACACCCTAAATCGGCCGATCCGGCACTATCGGTAAAAAGGTTTAATGTAGCTGATGAAACCCACTCGGTACTCGGAAAATAGATGGAACCATTGAAAAATTCAAGAAAGCTTAACCAGATATTTATATTCTCTTTTATAGACCTGGTTACGCGTATGCGATGTTACGGCCTTGAGATACCCCGCATTGCGTTATAAAAACGGGAAATTCAGGCTACCTACAAGTTCCTGGAGCTCTTTTAATGTGACCTTACTTTTTCCTTTTATGTCTAATAACATTTTGCGCAATTTAAGAACGTTTTCGTCTGGAAATTTGACAAGCATTTTTTTCTGTATCTATTATAAACCCAAGATATTTAAGTTTAGTTGTCGGCCCCTCTGACTTCTCCGAGGCGAGGGGGATACCGAACTCGTGTGACATATCATAAAATGTTGACAGTGCCTGCTCACAATGGTTCGAATCATGAGAACCGTAAAATAAGAAATCGTCAAGGTAATGACTGACCGAATTAGTACCACATGTATTGACAACCACCCATTGAAGAAAACATGCAAACTCCTCGAAAATTCTGCACGCTACTGAACAGCCAAATGGGAGACATTTGTCTATATGGTATGCATCATCGAACTTGATACCTAAAATGTTTAACGTCTTGAATTCAATAGCATCATTTAAAACCTGATAAATTTACAGCATGGACCAGACATGCACGTTTCGGGTACTAAACCCTCGTCAGTGATCCTTAGTCTAAACAATGTAATATGGCCAAAAAGTATGAAAATTATCATGTCCAGAATGCACCAAAAGACGTAGCAGAATGGGTGGGAGATGATGCTACAGACCCACGTTTTCGAAATTTCAAGAAATTTTGTAACAGAAAATTTCAAAAGCGTTGAAGAGACAGACGAACAACCAAAGTTGATCGAACTTGGCTACATGTGCCCTCGGGGACTCTTGGTCCACCAGCTGCGACACTCACCAAGTAGTTCAAATGTTTAACGTCTTGAATTCAATAGCATCATTTAAAACCTGATAAATTTACAGCATGGACCAGACATACACGTTTCGGGTACTAAACCCTCGTCAGTGATCCTCAGTCTAAACCATGTAATATGGCCAAAAAGTATGAAAATTATTATGTCCAGAATGCACCAAAAGACGTAGCAGTTCGAAGTCTTCGGGGGAAATGGGGATAAGACGAAAAGCACTCTTGATGTCTAGTGTGGCCAATTTTTCATTCCTTTCTAGATTACTTATATTTTGAATAACGGAATCAAACGATGTGAAGCGGACGCTACATAGTTCGGGGTCTATGTGATGATTAATACCGAGGGCCTCTGGATATGAAAGGTGTGTGATAAGGCGAAACCCCCCATCCGCTTTTGGAACTACTCCTACAGGGGATACATGCAAGTTTTGAAATGGGATTATTTTAAAGGGGCCGGCCATACGACCCAAGGACAGTTCTTTTTCAATTTTTTCTAGCACTTCGTTATGGTATTTGTTTGCAGACTGTAAATTTTCACAAATAAGCCGACTCCTTGGACCTGAATAATTCAGCTTAAAACCGGAAGTAAAGCCCTTTTGTAATTTTACCGCGCTGGCCGTATTGGGGTATATCGCCAGATATTTAATTAAATTTTGCACCTTAATTGGTGTTTTGACAAGCGTTAAGAGGGGGTTTTGATGCGCATTAACATCTTTACTGGGTTCGATTTTAGTACGCGAGCCTTCTACGAAAAGGGCGTGGCCCATATTGTCTAGGGGCAGGGTATCTCTGTCTGGGGTATGTGGGCAGACCAGCCCTGAAACCCGCCTGATCGGGGTTATACAGAGGTACATGATTACCTTGTGGTTGTAGTGCGCATGTGGAGCTTGGATGTTGTGCATTGCACTTTAAACACAAGTGTTTGTAAAAACACGCATGGCGAGCACAGTAACCTTTTAAATTGTAATAAAAACATTTCAAACCAGCCGCAGAAACATATGTTGTTAATGCAGAGGAAGTAGCCGTTTGCGTATTTGTAATGTAAAGGAGCCATAGCTCATAGTCGATGGCACCCCATGACATAGTGTGGTTCGAACTCATTTTTAGCCTGAATTGTTCGTCGTAATGCTTCCAGCCCAATCCTGGGGTCCTAGAAGCACCTGTTCGAATGTTTTGCATATATTTTAAAAGAGAGAACAATTGATCTGGATGAGCAGTGCCGTAGATAGATGCAAATATTAGGAATGCATCTGTCCATTTATTGATATCCGAAATTTTGACCAAATTTTTTGGCTTTGTTACTAACGAACCATTTGCTATGGTAAGAATGGGGTCATGCATATTATCTGGAGTTCTATTTAATAACAATGCCAAATCAACGTATTCCCCCATGACTATCTTTTTACGTATTGTTTCAGAAACATGGCTACCCATTGGGGAATGTACGCTTAAGACAGGTTGGATTGTATCGGTAGAAAATGAATTGTCGATACCTTGCTTAGGTAGTACGTGAGGCAAGTCGACTGCAATATCAGACTCTGCATCGTTGGCTGGCGCTGGGGCGGTGACAGGCGGAATGGTTACCAGGTTAATGTCGGGCTCCGGTCTGGCTAGGGGCTCCGGTCTGACTAGGGTCTCCGCGGGGTTGGGCGGGGTGTCCGACTCCGATGGAACTTTGCCAGGAGTCCGACCTGTCCTACGATTCTGGCTAGACTGCGTGTGAGACAGCGGGATGATAAAAATGGGCCTGCTTTGTCGTTTGGCAGGCTTGGCACCTGGGCTAGAGTGGGCTCCGGATGATGAAGTTAAACGTCTTTAAATTCAATAGCATCATTTAAAACCTGATAAATTTACAGCATGGACCAGACATGCACGTTTCGTCAGTGATCCTCAGTCTAAACAATGTAATATAGCCAAAAAGTATGAAAACTATTATGATTGTCCAAAATGTACAAAAAGACGTAGCAGAATGGGTGGGATATGATGCTACAGGACCCACGTTTTAGAAATTTCAAGAAATTTTGTGACAGAAAATTTCAAATGCGTTGAAGAGACAGACGATCAACTGAAGTTGATCGAACTTGGCTACATGTGCCCTCGGGGACTCTTGGTCCACCAGCAGTGACACTCACCAAGTAATTCAAATGTTAAACGTCTTCAAATTCAATAGCATCATTTAAACCCTGATAAATTTACAGCATGGACTAGACATGCACATTTCGGGTACTAAACCCTCGTCAGTGATCCTCAGTCTAAACAATGTAATATAGCCAAAAAGTATGAAAACTATTATGATTGTCCAAAATGTACCAAAAGACGTAGCAGAATGGGTGGGATATGATGCTACAGGACCCACGTTTTAGAAATTTCAAGAAATTTTGTGATAGAAAATTTCAAATGCGTTGAAGAGACAGACGATCAACTGAAGTTGATCGAACTTGGCTACAAGTGCCCTCGGGGACTCTTGGTCCACCAGCAGTGACACTCACCAAGTAGTTCAAATGTTAAACGTCTTTAAATTCAATAGCATCATTTAAAACCTGATAAATTTACAGCATGGACCAGACATGCACGTTTCGGGTACTAAACCCTCGTCAGTGATCCTCAGTCTAAACAATGTAATATAGCCAAAAAGTATGAAAATTATTATGATTGTCCAAAAATGTACCAAAAGTCGTAGCAGAATGGGTGGGATATGATGCTACAGGACCCACGTTTTAGAAATTGCAAGAAATTTTGTGACAGAAAATTTCAAATGCGTTGAAGAGACAGACGATCAACTGAAGTTGATCGAACTTGGCTACATGTGCCCTCGGGGACTCTTGGTCCACCAGCAGTGACACTCACCAAGCAGTTCAGATGTTTTAAACGTCTTTAAATTCAATAAAGGCTTGCGTTTTGGCATCGTGTAAAAGAAATAATAAAAATAGTAAGATAATGGAGTAATGATAGACTAAACGCAAAAAAATCGGAAAATAAAACGATATGATTTCAAAGCTCTGGAAATCCTATCGCAACTGGAGACACGGAGTGGCTGCGCAACTGACAACATGTGAAAATCATAAGAATAAACATGTACCTTAGCGTCAACATGCGAAAAATAAGAGATTATACATTGAGATATGATATGAATACACTAATTGAAAATTCCGATTTTCAAAGATTGACACAAATAAAATGCAATAAAGAGTCTTTTTCTACGAATTACAAATCCTTTACCAAAGTACATGTAATGTTGGTCGAAATCAGTTAATTTTTTTTAAGATTGATAAAAGGCTTAATTTTGAATACAGTAAAACACGTCCATTACCTTGAAATTTTCCAGAAAAAAGAGGAATAATAATGGACTAAATTATGCAAATCAGGGTTGACATTACGTCATATTCGAAAAGCGTGAAAAGTGCACGCAAGTGACACGAGTGAAGAAAAGGTTATCACGTTCGCTTGTCACATAATATTCTTACGGTGAAAGGGGAATAACTCTAAGAAAGTATAAAGTTTGAAAGCCACTAAATTTGACGAGACCCGAAATAAAGTAATCTATCTCGAACGTTGTCGGGGATAGATATAAGTGTATCTCAACAAAGTATATATCCCTTGTGATTTCCATGTACGTCCATGTAATATTGAAATGAAGCACGACAATAAGTTCACAACTTATTTACTATTTACACAAACTCAATACAATTCGTTACGAAAATATTCAAAAAAGCGACGTGGAATATCCTAACAGTAATAATTTCTAGTCTGGCTATCAAAAAAAAAAAAAAAAAAAAAAAAAAAAAAAAAAAAAAAAACGGGGCCCATATTTATACCCCAAAAAATGAGTGACCTGATCAAAACAAAAGGGAGGCTTCGATTGGTCAATTAAATCGAGTGACCGATCTATGCATTACTAATTAACAAGAATTAGAGAAATGGATTATACTTATGATTTCTTAAATAATAATGGATATACAAATTAATTAAAAGCGTAAACAAGTTAATAATGACACAATTAATTATTCTGAAAGTTATACATGTATATCCTAATTCTTTACAAACCGGAACTAAGGCAAAGTAACAGAAATGAAAATAAACCATATGAAGAGGTATGAACTCTCCGCGAAGGAGTGAGATCAGAGTCAAGAGCGATATGTTCATACTGTATGTTAGGTATTATTTACTGTTTTGAAATTAAATTACAAAACAAGAGGTCAATCAATATGTTAATTTTTTTCTGAAAAGACCATGATTTGCACAACGCGCGGCACATAAATATAGAAAGGCGCACTTGCACAAATACTTAGACTAATTGATAATATTTTCCCTTAACTCCGATTATTGATATCCATACAGATTTGCTGAAGTGGTGGTAATGATATCCTTTTCTACCCTTGTGATACTATGGATATTTAGGGATATCCCCAATGTTGGAGGCTGGGGGTCTGTCATTACAGATATGGAGACGAGGTTCGTACGATATCGTATATTATGATAACTATAAATGTGTACGCTTATGCTATGATGATTCAATAATCCCCTTATTAATCATTAATTAATATTAATAGTATCTAAAACTCCCAATGTCCCGCTATGAGAGTAAAAAACGATTGATGATTTATTGATACTTTGTACAGCATGGTACATCAGTGTTACATTGTCATTATGATAATATAATATTAACACAAATCATACAAACATACGGTAATTGAATCAACCATACATATCTAATACTTCTTGACAAGTCACACTCATATTATATTAATAAAGAAAAACATACATTGATTAACTAATTAATTTTATGTTAAAATATCATATTAATAAAGAAAAACATACATTGATTAAATAATTGATTTTATGTTAACTTTGAGATTTGTTGGTAATAAGCTACGTTTGTTGTTTGTATTCAAATATTTAGATCATAACAAATCTTGCTCTTCTTTGCATGTCCAAATTCTTGCTTCCATTTTTATTTCAGATTCACTACAATAAAGGACTCAACAGTAGCGATATCCATAAGCATTGTATTATTTATTCTACCAAAAGAAGTTCCCAATGTCTTTTGTTTTGGACAATTGAATGGTATTCTTTTCTTCATTGAGATAAAAAATTTTCATGATTCATGAAATGTCTTACCTTACAAATTACCTATTCTTCATCGTGACCAATTATTGATAAACCAATTTTTACAATTTTATCTGAACTTCGATAACAAAGTTAAGAGTTAAGAATATGTTTTCTTTTACCACCAAAAAATATCGTTGATTTCCTTAAAACACATGTTTATAACACATCAGCATTCAGTCTCTATACTTATACAACTGTGTGTAAAATTAAGCACATTAAAGAAAATATGTGAATCGGACTGACCAACTACCAATTAAAAGCAAAGCAAACGTGAAAATGAAACGAAACATGTTAACACCATCCCCCGAATGCTATTTTGAATATAGATTTTATTTGGATATGCTACAGACAAAATCCAACAGGAGCCGCGCACTATCTGTAAAGTAAATTCACAAATTAACATTAAAAAAACTAAAACCTGATGGCGCTATAAATTTGATTTTTGCTGCGTCTGAAAACCCATTTTTGCTGGAAGCATCACTGATTATGATTTAAATTCAAAACACGAATCTGGTGCATAATTAATTAGTTTGATTTTTTTTTCAAAGAATGTAGACAGTTTGAACACTTCCGTTTTGTGTTATTCTACGCATCTACTGTCAATCAGGATTACTTATTTTGGAGACTGAACAACAACCGTACAAGACCATAACGGCCCGGAACTGAAAAAAAGACATAAAACAGAGATGGCCAACGTTTTGGATCGATACTCAGAGGCCTTCTTTCTGTTAGGGTCCTCTCATTTAACTGCTCTGTGTTTCTGTTGTAATGTCAGCACATTGCTCTATCTGGATTATGATCTGATTTTCACTCTCCGATTCACAATACAAGATAGTAAAACGCAGGGTCCTATATGACTCAAAAAATATGCGATTATATATACATGATCTATTGACAATGATATATGCAACTATGAGTAAATGAAACTTTTCCTTGCCTCAGATAAAGATCTAAAGAACGAACCAGAATATAAACCAGTGTTAACTTGGCAAATTATTGAGAAAAAAATGTCATGGGGTGTGATTTTTCTTGTCGGTGGAGGATTTGCTTTAGCAGCAGCTTGTACGGTATGTTTACATTAGTATGGTTCATTTATATTTTTAGCAATTATTGAAATTAAGATTCATTTGACTGCAAACAAAGAGAGAAGTACCTAACAGTTATTCAGTCTCAAAGTCGAGAAGGCAAGGCCAAATTGTGAGAATTCCCATCGGAACGATAGAGAACCCTAGAACGAAAAACATTTCGAAATGAGACCAGGTGCCCCGGGAGAGTCAGCGTCTCCTGATTGCATGCAACACCCGTCGCAACAGTTCCATGGAAACCTGTCGAATTCGGTGATTATCTCGATGTCCATTTTTATGTACATATCAGGTAAGTATGTCTTGTTTGGCGAAAACGACAGCCATTATATCACAATGTAGAATGTTTCATACATCATAGATTGAAGCGTTAATTGGCGGGACAGACTAGAATTTCTTTTCAATTTCAACAACATAGATATTTACTAAAACACTGGGATGGTCTCACTTGTTTTGACATTGTAAATACTGTGCAGTAGTAAGCATAATCGTAAATCATTACATTTTTTTAAACCGAAAGTAGTCAAATACTAAAGAAGAATCGCAAAAACCAGGGGGAGGACGGTTTTCACTTTACCAACTTAACTCGGTACGACTAAACCAAATCCATGACGTTACTGTATTTTATGGCAATTAATACGAAATAGGTCAAGACCAGGGCTCATTTCACAAATTATGCACCAACTATTATAATTTCTCGTATTAAATTAATTTTAACCACGTCTACCCTGCCTAGAAATGGTATAAACGGTTAATCTGTTAATCTTCAAGTACGTCAAAAATACTAAGAACATCACGTATACAGGGGGTTTATAAATAAGAAAAATAGAGGAAGTACCAATCAGTCACAAAGTACGGAATACAAGGCAAAATCATTAGAATTTTAATGGAACAGTTGCGAACCTCGATAACTCAAAGTCTTTTCATTGCATGGCAAATCTTACAGAAGTCTGAAAAAAATCAATTATTTCATTTTAGATAATCACATAGATTGACTTATTTTTCAGGATTCAGGCTTGTCTTACATATATAGATTGACTTATTTTTCAGGATTCAGGCTTGTCCAGGTATATAGGGTGTAGCTTAGGAGTATTTTCGGATATGCAACCATGGTTAATGAACCTTGCACTCTGCTGTGTCATATCCGGCGTAACTGAAGTCAGCAGCAATACAGCAACCTCCACGCTTATCATGCCAATCATGGCTGAATTGGTAAAATTATAATGATCTAATTTTTTGGTGTGACAACTTCTGTTACAGATGAATGTTTCGAACACGATAATGCACGTTGCTTTGAGATACCGCAAGTAAACCTTATTTCATAACATCTCTTGTTACTTATGTATTTCAATATAATAATTATTATATACATAATGATAAACATCGAAGAAGTACCGGTCATTTATTCATTCTCAATTCCAGAAGGTAATCAAAGTTGAAATGGGTTTTGTCTTAATTTATATATTCACCGATTTTGACGTTTTGTACACGGCTGGGAGACGGGCAATGCAAATAAAAGGGGCCTACTATTCTGGGTTACCTGATCACCACTGAGGAATCATAATATTTTGTTGATGTGCTACGTTTGCATATTCTTGGTTTTAATACCAGTTTATCGAGGTGTACTGTTATCATATTATATTTTTTTCACAATCACTCACTTATGTCAGTAATTTTTAGCTCACCTCACGAAGTGAGAGGGAGCTTATGCTATCACCCTGTCGTCGGCGTCTGCGTCCGCGTCCGCACTAGTATGTTAAGAATTTTTATTTCTCTATTATAAGTGCTAGGAAGTTCAAACTTGCACAGATGATGCGTCTTTAAGTGTAGATCACGAATCTACGTTCAAATGACCTATATTTTCCGCTTGAGTGCACTTGTTGGGAAGATTTCGGTATCAATGCTAAGAAGTTTATTTCTCTATTATAAGTGCTAGGACGTTCAAACTTGCACAGATGATGCGTCTTTAAGAGTAGATCACAAATCTACGTTCAAATGTAGGTCATGACCTTATATTTTCCGCTTGAGTGCACATGTTAGGAAGATTTGGGTATCAATGTTATAACTTAAGAAGTTTTATTCCTCTATTATAAGTGCTAGGAAGTTCAAACTTGCACAGATGATGCGTCTTTATGAGTAGATCACGAATCTACGTTCAAATGTAGGTCATGACCTTATATTGTCAACTTGAGTGCATATGTTAGGGAGATTTGGGTATCAATAGAGAACACCTATTCATGCAAAATTTGGATCAATAAATGAAATACTCTACTTCCCTTTTCTATTTTGTTTTTGTTTGGTATCATTATTGTTGGATCTCAGTAGGACAGGTTTTTAAATTCAGAACTATGTATTCTTTGACTCCTGCCATGATAGAATGCTGCCATAAGGTGAGCTTTGTAATCTTTGCTTACACTATGTTTTGAGTTATCTGTTTACTTCTTTTTATTCCAGGCATTATCAGTCGGTAAAAACCCGTTGTACCTGATGATTACATCAGCTATTTCCTGTTCATTCGCCTATATGCTTCCTGTCGCCACGCCTCCGAATGCCATCGTTTTCTCGACTGGATATCTCAAAATAAAAGACATGGTATGTTGCAGATGATCTATACAAGCAGTGTAAATGTATAACTTAGATCACATTATGGATAGTTGATATCGGCATCCTTATTTATTTAAAAAAACCAATGCGCTGATGGATAAGAAAAAATCAAATTGAATTGTATAAATGGCAATAAGAATGTGCCGATTATAACCAACACATTTTCCCTTTAACTTGTCTAATCAAACCTCTCTCTCTCTCTCTCTCTCTCTCTCTCTCTCTCTCTCTCTCTCTCTCTCATGATTTGTTCTTTAGCAGCAGAGGTGGTACATCGTTTTTCTATATTTACTATAATCGGCAAAAAAAAAATTGGATCTCCCAACACTATATTGCATACCGAAACTGCATAAGTCACCTTACAAATTTCGATTTATTGCTAATTTTAGTAACTGCTCCACTACAATTTTGTCTAGAAATCTGACGTCAGCACTTACTGCTATTAAAGAACACATAACTAGATATTGTGAAACGGTTCTAAACAGGAACGATGTAAATTTATGTTGATCTATTAAGAATTCAGGGGATGTGATTTACAAAATGAAATCTGGAAATTTCCAAGCCAATACGATTTCTTCATACGACTTCTCTAATATGTACACCACACTTCCTCATGACAAAATTAATGATCGATTATCTAATATCATTAAATGGTGTTTTGATCGAGAACGGAAAACTCACATTTGTACATCTGAATCGAAAAGTTTCTTTTCCTCGACAGACTACAAATCATACACATCTTGGATATGTAGTGACCTGTGCAATGCCTTGTCCTTCCTCTTGGACAATATTTATGTTAGATTTGGTGAGATCTATACAAGCAGGTTGTAGGAATTCCTATGGGTACTAACTGTGCGCCTCTTGTTGCAGATTTATTTGTATACACTTATGAAAGAGAATTTATCCAAAATCTTCAAAAGCAAAGACAATTTGATGATCTGATATGTTTCAATAATACTTCTAGGTATCTGGATGATATTCTAACCATTGACAATCCTGCTTTTGAATTATATAAGAATGAAATTTATCCACAAGAATTATCACTTAACAAGGCAAACGTTACAAATAAAGAAACACCGTTTTTGGACCTTCGCATCAAAATTGTAAACGGAAAGATTCATACAAGTGTATATGACAAAAGGGATGATTTTGAATTCAACCCAGTAAATGTCCCCTGGCTTGACGGTGATGTTCCAAACTTACCGTCATACGACATTTACATATCACAGCTCATCCGGTACGCTAGAGCATGTACTGATATTTTGGATTTTCACAGTAGAAATTTACAAATTACCAAAAAACTTCTAGGTCAAGGTTTCCGCTTTCATAAACTAGTTAAGACTTTCCGGAAATTTTACAAAATTACAGTCAACTTCTTTTAAAATTCGGATCTATACAGGCAACAGAGTACATTACTTTGGGTATTACACAACCTGTCTTTGATGGTGATATGATAAACAAAATTTGAAGGATCAAAGGTAGGCAGCAAAACCATCGAAAATGCGTTAGAATCATCAAACGCCTTTTATACCGTGGATATGATCCTAATGTCACCAAACGGACACTAGGCTTGGTACTTGACCAATCTACAGTCTTGTACAAGCGCATCCTTGAGACTTGCACTTTGACTGACTGTGACGACGGGACTCCATATCGGGCCCTGTCTAAACCTCTCTAGAGAAGACAGGGCCCCGACAAGCAGTCCTCTCTGAATGTCAGTCGGACTCCTCGGGTGATAACATACATGAGCTCGCTACAGCCGGCAGAGCACGGACTGTATTACGCATGCCCTCTTTTTATATCCATTTACAAATTCATCTGTGTTTCTGGGGCCTCATGTCGTGTGTCTCTTTTCCGTCTCGTGCTGTACTCGTCTGATGTGTTTTTGCATTGGGTGTTTTGGTGTTTTGCTGTTGATGCTGCAACGGGGTCTTGTTGGAGATATCTTCCCTTCTTTTACCATAGATAAACCACCTAATCATTTTAGTATTAGCATAAAAAATTGACGATTACATTTTCCACTTTGCAAGCAGTTGCATACCTATCCGACATTATTATTTTTAATTTGTTAATTTCAAATTACAATATTTTTACTATTCTCTGAATAAAATGTACTCTCATTTCGATTGCGCTTCTCTAGAAAAAGAAGGGAGGAGATCTCCAACAAGACCCCGTTGCAGCATCAACAGTAAAACACCAAAACACCCGATGCAAAAACACAAAAGACGAGTACAGCACGAGACGGAAAAGAGACACACGACATGTAAACATCAAACACAAAAGACTAAACATAAACCGACGAGACCAATGGGTAACCGGTGCCGACTTTGGACGGCCATCTGTCACGCAAGTAGCAAATGGTGTGGTTATCCTGGATTACGTGCGCACAACCCTCTCACTTCTCCAATTACCCAGAGGTCTCGAAGAACGTACAATTGTGGTATTTTATGAAAATTACAATAAGATAGACAGTGATTTAAACGATCATCGTTGATAATATATATAATTTGTTGACTGTCAAATACATTTTTAAGTCACAATTTAATATAATATTTCATCAACACAAATCATTATTAAAAATGGTAAAACTTGCCAAATGTACCAAATGATAAAAAAAAATCGGTATTCAATCAAATGACTTATGCCTGAAATTAAATGAAAAGTGCTTCTAAAAGAATAGATTAAATGGTTGTGCATGCAACAATTGAATATCGGATATTTTGCGACATAAATAAATACATGTGTAGTAATGGACGAGAGATGGTGTGTGTAAATCAGACAAAACAAGAAAATTTTTATGTATCTATGAACATCGTTTCTTCTTTATCCAACACAACCAAAATATAATATAACTGAAAATAAAGTAGTCGTAAAAGCCAAATCAATGAGTTAAAGAAAATCCTGACGATAATCTCAACAGAACTCACAATAGACCACCAAATTGAGCATCGACGGACCCCTAGCAAGCTAGCAGATAGGATAAGTTCTTAATCTAATCAAATCCAAAAATAACCAAATAAATCTCAACCAAATATAATTTTATTAACTTTCAAATCAAATATCAAAATCAAATATAAAGCCAGACCAAAATAAGATACCAAACGTATCTTCGTCACAGTCAGAAGTCGACTAGAGAGGCTTTACAAGCCAGAAAGTTTGGCAGAATACTGCACTGGGCTTGCCAAACGATACTTTTATAAACTGCTCGCTCGATCACATGGCAGTTACCGAACTATGAGTTGTATGAGTGCATGCATTTTACATTTTCTTTTCATTTTCGTGCGTGAACATCGACGGCGGGTGCGGCTAGCCAACAGGGGATGCTTACTCCTCCCGGACACCTGATCCCACCTCTAGCTTGCTAGGTGTCCGTCAATGGTCAACTTTGTGCTCAATTGTGAGTGCTGTTGAGATTGTTGTCAGGATCTTCTTTAACTCAATTGTGTCACACTTATGCCCTTTGCCGTGTGGATCTCGTAAAAAAGTTCCCCGCGAGGGGTTTGACAGTAAGTGTTTTGAATGTCTTTCCCTTACATGGTCGCCATAGCACTTTCTATATAGACGTGGCCTCTGACAGTGCATGCATTTAACATTTTCTTTTCATTTTCGTGCGTGAACATCGACGGCAGGTGCGGCTAGCCAACAGGAGATGCTTACTCCTCCCGGGCACCTGATCCCACCTCTAGCTTGCTAGGTGTCCGTCAATGGTCAACTTTGTGCTCTATTGTGAGTGCTGTTGAGATTGTTGTCAGGAACTTCTTTAACTCATTTGTAACAACTAATCTGATTGGATAAATATAACAGTTCTTATCCATGTATCTGTTAATAGCGTAGAGGTAAAAAGTAAGAATAAAATAGATTAAAATTGATGACATAGACCCGTTCTGCTGCACATTTACATTTAATGAATTTATATTTATTTGGCGCGCAAGTAAGAAAGAAAGTAAACGGAGACTATAATTGTATACCCCTATACATGTGCATGTAGTATTAACGTTACTTTGCTTACGTTTCAGGTTATTGCAGGCTTTGTCATGAAGGTGATATCTATCCTTCTTCTAACTCTCGCCATCAACACCTGGGGTAGTGCTATATTTGAACTTGAAACATTTCCAAGCATTTTCCATGGACAATTAACACAAACGAAATGTGAATCCTTTATCCTTCAATCCAGAGATAATGACACACTATCTGGGATTATGTAACATTTTAAATATCTTGATCTCCGCTATATACTTTCTTTATGTTTGCTTGTTTTAGTTTTATGTCTTCTAATATTTTTGCACAGACTTTCCTATACTCTCCTTTTGTTTTTTAAAAGATTGATTTTCGATTTCGACTGAATGGCTGTCATCATCACATGTACACTAACAAGTACATCGAGACAATCACGAAGTTTGACAAGTTTTCGTTGAGCTGTTGCGACGTATGTTATATGCAGTCAGGAGAAGCGGACTCTCCTCAGGCACCTGGTCTCTCTTGAGAGATTTATTCTCTCTGGGGTTCGCAACTGTTCCAATGGAAATCCTTCTCGACTCGGAGACAGAATAACTGATCATGATAGGTACTTCTTTGATATTTACTTCAAAAGGAAAGACTTTCGATAGAAATTTTGAAAAAAGATACTATGAAATCTTTAATATTCCTCAAAGATTCAATTAATTAATGGAGGCCGAAGCAATGCAGATTTATTTTTAGTGAGCCGTGACGAATGTCCCATGGACTAATATCATAACCTGAACGTTGGAGTCCTCGATTGTGTGAACAAAACTTTCAGCTGTGCTATATTTCATGAAGTATAAGGGATATAGGGCTTTGATATTTTACATGTGCATATCTTATGCCTAGACCTTTCAGTATAGGATAAAGACCGAGTTGAGGTCTGTATGAAGGTTAGATGCCCAAGGAGAGAACAGGGTGGTGTTTAAAGACCGAGGCCGACTTTTGTACTAATGACCTTGAACTTGACGTTTGACCTATTTCTAAACTATTTTGCACCTCTTGCTGCGCATGTCTGTTCTGTTTTTATAACATGGATTGTTTCTGTGTTTTGCTGTGGGTGCTGCAACCAAGTATTGCCGAGGAACCCATCATTTCTCCTTTTACGGAGTATCAGCTCGTTCTACCAATTTCTTGTTATGTCTATTTAGAAAGATATACAATAAGCAAAATACTTGTCAATGAATAAAATTGACAAATATGGATAATGACCATATCCCTGTCTACAGTACAAAATCGATAATTCAGAAAATCAGAAACCGAAGGCATACAAAATCAGGATAAAACAGGAACCAAAGCAAACAAAAACAAAAACCTCCACCATATGAAAAGAAGCGAACTCCCGATATGAGAGTGAGACCAGGTGCCCAGGAAGAGTAAGCATCTCCTGCTTGCATACAACACCCGTCGCTTCAATTCGGTAGAACCGCCACATCCGGTCACCCCCACCCTAGAAGACATAGAGTACAATCTTTGGTTGGATGGTTCAAATGGTCTATGACAGAATATCATCCACCATTCTGGATAGTGGGACATCATAGTGTATGACGAGTTCCCCATATCGACCGTAGAACTTCCTCAGTTAGTCGGTCACAAACAAATCCCTGACTAAGAAGCTTATCTGAAAGACGCCTAGCTCTCAGAACAAAATCCGTATATTTGGTACTTGCTCTGGCATAGCGTATCAACTGAGATATGAACACGCCATAAGCAGGCGATGAAGGGATGTTGCTACTCAGAAAAGGAAAGTTCGTAATGCTGAAATTGAAGTAGTCACATTTGTCATAAAGTGAGGTGTTCATGTGACCATCAGTGTCGTAGGACAACATTATGTCCAAATAGGATGCTGAATTATTTGTCTCTGAAGTTTCTTTGACTTCAAGCTCCGAAGGATAGATACTGCTCAGGTAATCCGCGAATTTTGGATTATTGATGGACAACACATCGTCTATGTATCTGTAAGTGAAGTTGAAGTCAGAAGCTAAGTATCTTTTCCCTTCACAGACCAACGATTGAATGAATTCAGCTTCGTACGAGTAAAGGAAAATGTCGGCAAGGAGTGGGGCACAATTGGTCCCCATTGGAATTCCGACAATTTGCTGGAAGACCTTTCCTCCAAACACCTCAAAAATGTTGTCGATCAGAAAGTTTAACATCTGAATAATGTCTGTTTCAGTGTACTTATTTTCAGAATCTGACTTTTCTTTTACAAAGTAGGTTTTGTCATAGTTAACAACAATAAATTTGTATTTGCGATTACCGTTCTTACTTGTAAACGCATTACTTATAATTTTTGCGAGTCTTTCTTTCAATTTAGAATGTGGAATTGTAGTATAAAGTGTCGAAAAATCAAAGGCTTTGATCGAATTGACTCTACTAAAATAAGTGGATTTCAGATGTTCTAAAAGTTCCTTCGAATTCTTTAAAATCCACATCTGGTTGATACCACTGCGAAAATATACTGTCGAACAATATTTTTGTAGCCCAGATTTGATTTCAGATAAAACTTTGGTGAGTAAGATCGATACAGATTTGGTAGAACATTTTGAGGAACCGGCGATGAAACGTTGTTTGTACGGATTCTTATGCATTTTAGGTATGCAGTATAAGTATGGTAAATCTAAATCTAAATTGGTAGTGTCGAAGCCAAAGGAAGCAAGAGCTGATTTGTGGTTATCTATTATTTCAGAGGCAGAAAGGTTTGTTGGGGTGTAAGTGGAATTTCCAGGTGTCGAATTTAAACCCAACTCTTTAACTAGACTGTCGAAATAGTACTTTTTGCAAGTAAATGTGTAATTATTTGAGGCTTTGTCCGCTGGTGTGATGACATAATGTTCTTGGAGGTAGGTAAGTTTTGTGATAACATCAAGGTCTTTTAATATAGACATGAATCTGGTGTTCACAGTTGATTTTAATCGATTAATTCTAGATAAAAGTAACCCTCTGATTGATTTTATCCATTCGGAAAGGGTGTCGAGCTGTACATCCTATTTCTTTGCCCAACGTCTTGCATATTCCTCACAAGAGTCCATGATAATTTTGACATTTTGGTTCCATGTTAAGGACATACTTTCTCTGTATTTGGGACCCTTTTTTAACAATTCTCTCAACTTGTCGTTCTTGACTATACTAAGGTCACCAGTAATAACGTGTCCACAAGGAGAGTAGTTGAAATCCGATGAAGAACATTCGCAGGGAAGTGGATGTAGTGAGGGATTACTTAAATCAATACACTGCAGGAATCGTTTGTAATTGTAAATTTTAGATGCAACTGTTGGTGTGTAGCTATAGGAAATACAAGGAGTTTTTTTTCTTTTGAAATATGGTGGGATTTTTTCTGTGACAGTTTTGTGATTCAAAATTTGACCAAGATTCACGTTATCAATACCTTTGTTTGCAAATCTTACTTTAATGAAAGGGCGGTTTATTTTCTCCTCTGATTTATCTGATCTAACTGCTTGAAATAAACGAAAAGTAGAAATGTCCAAGATGACTCCTTGTAGTCTGTATTCTGGGAAACGTGTATCGGTATATGCGAGGTCCTTCGTATAATCGTAGATTTCGTGTAACTTCCGTAAAGGAACAGAGTATAATTTGGTACGAATATAATGCAGGCCTAGAGGCTCATTCAAAAATGGAACCAAGTCATCGAAAGCTGTGTATCCATATTCTCACCGAAGCGTCCACATTCAGAGTAATGCTTGAAGAATGAAGGGATTCAGATGTGTTCCTCATTTTCCTCTGCATTTTACCCTTTATATCAGGAAAGTATTCGTGTCGTATGATAAACATATTTATTAAAAGAGTTGATTCAAAATCCATTTCAATATTCTTTAAATTATTTAATATACAAATCATGTTTAAATTTTCGCTGTTCAATCAGTCAATAAAAGTCAGCACACAATCAAATCGCTTTGTATTACTTGAAAAAAAAAACTTTCTAACCTGAAAAGAAAATGTGCGTTTCTTATTAAAACAAAACGTTTTAACATATTCGTATATGACATGTTTCTAATCTAATATCAGTAGATCAACAATGGAAAGACACACATTGTCAGAATGACTTACATGTATTAGTAAAGTAAATACCTAGAAATCTCATTATAAATCCTGAAAAGACGTTTCAATATAATCTTCAAACATCTGTAATGAAATAAGGCATGGTCCATTTGATATTCAGGGGGGGGGGGGGGGGGTTGTCGGAGCAAGATAATTTTTCTCGCCCCGAACCGGGGCAAAATTATTTTTTCTGGCAAAGTTGGAGGAAGGATTTTTTTTAACAAAGCGATGCGCATATTAAGAATGTTGTGTTTATCAATAGAAATTATTTATTTTTTTACTCAAAACACTAAATATTAATATATTAGTTCAAGTATTCAATTCACTTTTAAACAGAGAGATAAAAGATTTTTACAATACAATTCTCAATATTTTATGTAAGGTACATGTATATAACATGTATCAGAGGGTCTGAGGGGAAGATCTCCTAGACATTATTTCAAATGTTACTAAGAATTGTAAATTGGTGAATAACTGAAGTTCTCCTTCCAAGCTTACAAGAACATGGCTCTATGGGATACATGCAACATGTATTAACAGCAATACATAAATATTGATAATATATCTAAGCTTTTAAGGAAGCCCTTTTCATTCACATACACGTATAACTTTTAATATCTTCAAATATCTGAACTTAAAATGCTATTAGTAAATAATGTATTCATGAAAAACTATGGCGAGCGAAGCGAGCCAAAATTTTTTGATACAATTTGAAAACTTCGGCGAGCGAAGCGAGCCGGAAAATTTTCAATAGTTTTAGCGAAATTTTATGGTAATTCTTCAAATTCAGATTATTTGTAAGAGCAAGATTATTTTTGTCTGTCACACCTGAAGCAAATTGATTTTTTTCATCAAAATTGAGAGCAAAATTATTTTTTGCGAAAAAAAACCAAGCCCCCCCCCCCCCCAGAATATCAAATGGACCGTGCTTAAGTTTAATCTTATCTACAAATTCAGATTATTTGTAAGAGCAAGATTATTTTTGTCTGTCACACCTTAAGCAAATTAATTTTTTTCATCAAAATTGAGAGCAAAATTATTTTTTTCGAAAAAAAAACCAAGCCCCCCCTCCCCCCAGAATATCAAATGGACCGTGCTTAAGTTTAATCTTATCTACAATGATTTGCATGTAATCGAAAGTTGATCCTAAGATAACATTTCTATTCAAACATATCTACTGTTTGAATTTGTGTACAAATGAAGTAATTTTTTTTCTTTTTCGGTCATGTTCAGAAGTAAGCTCCTTGCGCCTACCCTCCAACGATTTTTGGCCATATTTTTCACTTAAATACGCTTCTGAATAAATCCTTCACAAAATTTCGAGCGGCTCATTTTGGCAAGAGGAAATCTAAAGTTTGTATTGTAGATGCGCCATGAAAATTCACTTTCGCTTTATTTAAAATGACATGAAGTACTACTGACAAGTTCAATATCCGAAACAAAATTGGTACAGTAACAGTTAATATAGAACCTATATTTCAAATATTGACCATTTCAACCATTATGCTGGTATCGCTGCTGGTGGACTGTAAGTCCCCGAAAATATAGCTCATCTGGTTTTAGTGTTTACGCACTGCATTGAAATATATTAGGAATTTCCTGTCATCAAATTAGACCTAAATTTCTAAAAATCAGGGGTATCTCCGTCACTGCGTAGCTCCATCCTTAGCTTGGGTTTTAGAATCTATGACCAAAAGAAGAATGGATGGAGAGTTTCAGGATGCAGACCTTAAATAACGATGGTGTTTAAGAATGAAATAAGATGATTCCAAAATAGTCGAATATAAAGTAAAAACAAGATTCCTAAAATTATAATCAATAGACAAATAAGACAACGATAGGGAGAAGATCTCAAAACCAGCCAACAGCGGAACGTCTTCGCAAGTGAAACAATAAAGCGGCTAAACAGACAGAGGCAATAACACAACACCATAAAGTAACAACACTTATGTTTCAGACAAATATCATACTTTATGAGTGAATGAAAGTAAAACACAAACACAAAAACCGAACACAAGATTAACAAAAACAAACACACTCAATCGAAAAGCTTACGAATTTGGAAAAAAGTACAAAGCAGAACTTTCTTACACGTAATGAAAAATTGGAGAAATAGACTGAGACAGTGGCACATATGTACAGAAACACGAAGGAAAACTGATCTAACAGTCCAGTAGAATACTATGAATAGTAATATTACTTAGAACTGTAATATTACTGTTAACAATAATCTCTTTTATTATTGAAAACAGATATTTTGCCATCTTTTATTACAACTTTCGGTAATATAGACAAAGCAACAGTTTAAAGCTACTAGCACAACTTTAATCACACAGTTCTTTCATTCAACAACAAATTCATTGTATATATATTTCATACTGAAAAGTGAAAATAATATCCATTTGGAATCAATTTTCACTTTTTTTTCTTTTTGATATCACATTTTCTTTTCATATTTTGAGGAAAACATTCTCCTAATGTTTTAAGTATACATTTGAATGAGATACAACTCCTCGTCACCCTCTTATCTCCCCGAATCCACTCGTACAAGAGCGAACTGGCAATCTATATAGTATTACTGCTTTCAGTAATTTAAAGAAATAAATTTCCAATTAAAGTTATATTGTTAGCACTATTATTCATACTGATGACTCTGATCTTGAACTACCTTATACATGTATATAGTATCTACTGGATTCCAAAAATTCACAAAGATCCTTATTGCCGGTTCGCCCAGGTGCTCCTCAAAACCTCTTTTCATTTTGCTTACGAAAATATTAACTCGCATCAAGCAAGGTCTTCAAACATAGTGCGAGACAACGTATTCCTGAAATGGAATCAATCAAATGTAGATCCTAAAGAATTCTAAAAAACTTTTGGAAAATTTAAAAGCCACCAATTTCAATCATGAAATTTTTCGACGTCTCCACCCTCTACACGACCATCCCACACCAAAAGCTCAAAAACAGATTGGCCAATGTCATACATAGATGACGTGTTGTCCATTAATAATCTGAACTTTAAGGATCATCTACATGAAATATATCCTCATGAACTAGAGATCAAGGAAACAATCGAGAGCGACAGATTCACTTCTTACTTAGATATACTTCTAACTTTCGACGCAAACGGCCTTTTGAAAAGAATCACTGTATGACGAGCGGGATGATTTCTGCTTCCACATAACTAACTCCCTTTTCATTAGTAACAACATTCCGTCTTCTCCTGCTTATGGCGTTTTTGTTTCTTAGCTTGGACGGTACGCCAGGGCATGTTCTTAATATGAAGATTCCATCGTTAGAACCAGACGACTTGCAAGTAACTACTCGTTCAGGTTTATATTGTACAATGGCTGAAATCATTTTTGAGGGAGTTTTTCGGTCGCTACGGGGATATAATAAAAGCATATCAGATCCCCTTTTCCAGAATGATCAGTGACATTCAGGATTGTGATTGAATGGCTGTTATCATCACCAAACAAGACTTACCTGATGTTTACACCAATATGTACATCGAGACAATCTTAAACAAATTTCAGACTTACCAGAAAATTGCTAGCACATATATGATATATGGATTCCGATTGGATGTTTAAATAATTATTTTGTTTATCAATATCACACTTTGTTCCAAATTTGGAATATTTCTCATCTGTAACCCACAGACCATGAATGAGATAAAAAAATCCTGACAGCAATCTCAACAACAATCACACTAGGGGACCAAATGAAGTATAATATTATGACCCCCCCCCAAAAAAAACCGATACTTCCCAATAAACATTAAAGAAGTATATATCAGTTATTCAGTCTCGAAGTCGAGAAGGCAATTCAAAATCATTAGAATGTCCATAGGAACGGTGACGAACCTCTGAATGAATAACATTTCGAAGTGAGACCAGGTGCCAAACTATTATAATCAACGGCAAATCGAAGTCAGTTATCTACCGTTGCTGCTGATGCAGAGGGCGGCAGTAGATTAGCCGGTCCTGCAGTCGGAATATCTCTGGCGCTGTAATCTCGGATTTTATCCTCTATTTATGTTCTATTACCGCAGCGTGCGCTAGTGCATGTACATGTAAACAATAACCAACAACTTATGTTTTAATATGCCTTCTACTTGTTGTTGCGTACCCGGCTGTAATAAGAGGGGTGGGCATACTTTCCCAACAGATTTAAATCAAAGGAAGGCCTGGATATTTGTAATAAAACGAGGTTCAGACCGTTACAAAGTATGGGATCCTAACAAACATAGCGTGGTGTGTGGCTCCCATTTCAAAGACGATGATTACTGTCAGGAGACCGTTTTCGGTATGTAATAAAAAGCAAATCTATCTTGTAAAAAATGAAAGTTACAATAATTAACTAAATATATATTATATGAGATAAAATCGTTAACAAATGTTCGGTTAATTTGAGAAGTGGTTTCAATGAATGGGAGGGGGGGGGGTGTGAATCTTTCTAAATAATGTTATGTTCGTATAATTAGTGGTGAGTAAAGTTATTGTTTTAAATTATAATAGGCACTGCTTCGTTGCATAAAAAATTGAAGAAAGGTGCAGTTCCGAGTATTTTCTATTGGACGGTGGAGTCATCTCTAAATATTCAAGCGAGGGAGGAGAGGGTGAAGAGTAGGGATCGAAAGCGTAAATTGGTTTTTACTGAGAGTAAATGTATTGAAGAGGAGGAGTCTATGTGTATTCCTGATATAGGAAACGATGTTGAAATCGATAGTTACGATCAAAGTGAAAATCAGCAAACGAATGAATGCTTTGAAGTAAAAATACCCCAGACTATCGGGCCGCAAACACCAACGTATCCGATGTTTTGTATTGAGAAGTTCATGACTGATAGTGCAGATATTCATTTTTATATTGGTTTGGAGACGTACTCAAGATTCCAACTAGTTTTACGTAGCTTGGGACCTGCAGCATATTGTCTAAACTACCATGGGCATCAGGTATTAAATCTATCCGTGGAAAATCAGTTCTTTATGTCTTGACTATTATGAAATTACGGCAACATACCACAAATTTTGAACTATCAAGACTTTTTGGTATATCTGAAAATACGGTGACAAACATCGTATTAACGTGGATATGAAATTACGGCAACATACCACAAATTTTGAACTATCAAGACTTTTTGGTATATCTGAAAATACGGTGACAAACATCGTATTAACGTGGATACGATTCATCTACCTTCAGTGGAAAGAGCTCAATATATGGCCTATCAGAGAGCTTGTGATGTATTTTACACCTGCAGACTTCAGACTGAAGTTTCCAACGACAAGACTTATTATAGATGGAACTGAATGCCCTATCAAGAAGCCCAAAACGCCCAAAGCTCAACAGGCAACATTTTCCACCTATAAAAATAGGAACACAGTGAAGGCTCTAATAGGGGCGTCTCCTGGTGGACTTGTATCTTATATTTCTCCTGTTTATGCTGGTTCCACAAGTGACAGACAAATTGTTGAAAGGAGTAACCTTACATCTATATGTGATCCAGGTGACTCATTAATGGCGGACAAAAGTTTAAACGTACAAGACTTATTTGCTACTTCTGATGTTGCAATCAATATTCCAACCTTCTTTAAGAAAAAGAACAGAATGTCTGGAGAGACTGTTATCAATGACAGGAAAATTGCAAGCAAGAGAGTGCACATTGAGAGAATCATTGGACTTGCTAAAACATACAAGATTCTAACAGAGCCAATGACAAGCACAGAAACCAAGTTAGCAACTGAAATAATTTTCATTTGTTTTATGTTGTGTAACTTTAGACCCTGCATTGTTTCTCCAAATGCATAGTTATAGAAGTATATGTAGATTCACTCATAAATTTCAACTCATAGATTCCAAAAGACAATAAAACAAATGATATATTCAGCTGATTATTATTCAATATTTCAAATGTCATGTGAAACATATGTATGTACAAAATACAAATGATGTAAAGTATCTGTTATCTGGCCAATGATTTCTGATCCATTTACTCCATTAATACACATATCAGGAATCCTAACCTTCAAATACTTTGTAATAATACTTGTCTAAAATGGCAGGACAAAAATATTCATCATAAAAACTTATCAATTTCTCTTTCATGTTGTCAATGAATACATCATTTCTGTGTATAGTAATCGTATGCATATCTGACAAAGTATAAACTACAAAATCACACCTACTTAATTCTGTACAATAAAGTTGTCCCTGTATCTGATAATAGCAGTCATGATTATCCTTAAAAGTCAGTTTGTCATTTTCAACTTTAAGATATGGCACAGTGATCTCATTTATTTCCTTATCTTTTGAGGAATAAGGACATTTTACCTCAATTAAGTAAGGGTCATTTTGATTGACTATTCCATCCGGGGATGCTGCCAAAAATGGATGAGCCTCAGATATACACAAGCCACATTTTGATACCTCTGTTTGAACAACAGTTTCATACTCTTGAATGGCAGCAGATTCATACTTCTTACCATGCATAATCGAGGGTGTTCTTAATTTTTGTGCAGGTTTTAGAAAACTTTTTGCCAAATTTGATTTGTCTGTTCTATCTGTTGCTTTACATATAGGGCCAAATGAAGAGGATCTTTCATGCAGCCACAATGCACAGTTTGATTGATCTTGTGTATTTCTTTCAACTTTTGAAGTGTACGCTTTATCTACATTATTTAATCCAAAATCTGATAAAAACATTTGTTCAGGAGTATAGACAAAGTAATCATGATCATGTGCCACTGCTCTCGCATTTGCAGGTAAAAATGTTTGAAAGATGGGTAACTTAGATATACCAGGTGAAGACAGACATAAATTGCGAAAATAATCAGTATAACCCGGTGCATTTCTCATATGTTGTGGCCGTGGATCAAAGTTTGTTTCACATAGAAAATTTGCTCCATCTATATCGAGTTGCTTACACTTTAAAGGTGATCCTTTGAATTTCTTTACATGGTGAAATGTCTGTAGTCTTTCTGTGCATGTTTGTTCAACTATTACATTTCTGCTGTTTCCAAACACAGTTGCTGCATACAGAACGGTGCACACATGCTTACAATGTGCAGATGGTCCCATATCTGCAGCACACTCACATTGGGCTTGATGTACATGCCCATCACTGTCGAAAGAAATGTCAATTTTATAAGTAACAGATTTTGACATTTCTGCACGGCAAGCACTTCGTAAGAAGAACAGGTTGTTTTCGATTGCACTTCGAATGTATATAAGGAATTTTTCTTTGTACATCTCCTTTGATATTTTCTCCACTTGCTTATCGTATTGCTCAAGGAAGCAGCAAACATTTGCAGACGTTACACATGGGAACTCCCTGTCACTATTTAAATCAAAGTAAAGTTTTTCCCTGGGAAGGGTCATAGTGAAATCTGCTGCATTTTCTGATGTTTTCCCAAAGTTAAAGTTGCTTTCATATGCCTCTAATCTGCCAGAAAAAAATCAACCATGATAATAGGTTCCAATGGATAATGTACGATAAATAAAATATATCACATTACCACCCATAAGATTTGTAAACATGCAATTTTTTATATTTTTTCTCATGTAAAACAACACTTCAATTAATACATGTTATTACTGGTACTATAGCTGCCCCCCCCCCCCCCCCTCTCCCCATATAAATTAGCCTTACCGTCACTAAAATATCAATTTCTCCCTAGAAAGAAAATATACATAAAACATTCGCCCTAAAGTCGGGATATTAGTATATCTGAAATAAGATTATCATACTGATTATACACTGAACAGCTGTATACTTGACCATGCGTCCTACCTTTCAACCAACTCCTTTTTTCGCCCAGATGTCTTTGCTTTCCGTGTTTTCAGTTCTTCCTTCAGTTCTTTAATCGTCAGAGAACCATATTTTTCAGAAGACATCGTAAATATATCTCTTTGACTTGAAGAATGCGTGAGAAATTATCGTGTATGTGTAAACAAAATACCGACTGACCAGCAGTAAACAGAAAGGGTCAGAGTCCACTAAAAACAGGGAATTTCATTGGTTGAAAAACCTGTAGGGTGAGGGGAGCTGTTATTGAAAATGTAAGAAGAGATGTGATTGGTCGATATGTTTAGTAACTAATGTAAACTATATATGAAAAGTTGATAAATGTCTAAACTGTAGAAAAATGTCCACTTTATTAATGATTTAACTATTCATGTAAATTCTAGGGCTTTATAATGAGGTGTAGGTGAAAATGGAAAATGTTCTTTTTATTAAGTGCGAAACTAAGGGTACCTCTGTTCCGGGGTAGATAGCAAAAAAAAGAGCCGGTCAACCTACCATTTTGACTTTAAAATTTGATAAAACTAAGTTCAACTGACAAATTGATATATAGTGTGCATGGCCAGCAATGTCAGGTAAGTTACTGTATGTCATAATGTTAACATTGTCGTCTATGGGAAATTATTTAGTGGACGCTGACCAAAGTAAGCGTGGACCGGATTGATTGCAACGCCCTCTATATATGATAAACAAGTGCGATAACTGGCCTCGATTTGCCATTGGCAAGCAATGTAACTGTAATGCGAAACAAATACGAATATTAACATATTCTGTAAAGGAAGAGGCCTTTATTTATTAGGGATAACCACCTCTTTCTTCTTAACCAAAAGAACGTTTGTTTGGGCAGAACTTTTGTGCCGTTTTATTTTTGTTTCTAAAAAATAGATTACAGAACACTCGAAGGTCTCACTAAATCCAGAACAACCTGTTTGAATTCCCAGTTTTTCTTAAATATCATTCCAAAAAGATATATATTTCAACGTACTCCTTAAGTCGTAAGAGAGAATACCATTGTTATGGCTGTACGTCAATATAAGTTAGAAATAAGACGGAAAGTAAAAAGTCTACGGGGATTTTCTATAATACAATCACTGAAAATGCGTGACGTCGGACACTTTGATGTCACTGTTTACCTATTGATGACACAAAGAACAATATGGCGAAGGCTTGAATTTAAGATGGGAATGTCCCGTACACATTTTATTTTTCATATTGCGGTTTGAAGGCAGCTGATTGGGTTAGTTGAGGCTAATTTCCAATTACGACTAAATGAGATCAATTCTCGGAAACAAAAAATAAAAGGAAAATTTTTCAAACGACAAAATAAATAGCAAAAACAGGGTGCTCTTGATTTATTGAACAGGACATTAGTTGTTTCTTTTTTTCTAACAAAAATGAATCATAATCATGTACATCTTAATCACTGTATTGACTGACTTATTAGGATGCTTTCCATTCCCTTTAAATGGGCAGCTAACTCACTGACTGAAGATTCGAAGCCAAGTATGAATACTTCAAACGTTTGACTTTCAAGCATTACTGCAACACTATCTGGATCCTTTACATGGAGTGAATGTAGCTCTCTGCAAATGTTTTCCCAGCAAGAAGGCATGACATTCATATTAATAATTTTGATTGAGTCAAAAAATGATGCAACTGATGATTTTATCAGCAAGGTTTTCGCTAATGTATAATCCTTTCCGGAAAGGAAATCATTCCAATCATCCCTGTTAAATTTGATGAATAGTTCTTTCAGACCATGTTTCCCTTTTTTCGACCGGCGCACAAACTGGATTTTTCTTTTCTCCACACCCTCTAAATAATCTAATATGTCCTCCATTGTGACTTCCTTATGTAAGAAACCTTCAATATGGGAAGAAATGAATAAACATTAAAATATGAACATTGTATAAAACTAAAGCTCGTAATGGGCCTATGAAACGTGCTTGAATAAAACTTTACGGACCGCCATTGATGTTTATTGGTAAAGTGGGAGGGTTTTGGAACGTAATCCAGATAACCAAACAATTTGCTACTGGCGTGGCAGATGGCCCTCCTAAGTCGGCACCGATTACCTATTAGATTCGTTGATTTATATGTAGTATTTGTATGTTGCGATTTCATGCTCCTTGTCCCTTTGTGTCTCTTGCTGTGTTTGTCAGCTTGGTGCATTTTTCAAGTATAATGAGTTAAAAAAGATCCTGACGAAAATTTCAGCAGCACTCACAATAGATCACCAAACCGGGCATCGACGGACCCCTAGCAAGCTAGAGTAGGGACAATGTGCTCGGGAGGAGTAAGCATCCCATGTTGGCTAGCCGCACCCGCCGTCGATGTTCATGCACACAAATAACAAGAGGCCCAAGGGGGCCACATCGCTCACCCGAGTAGACTGTATGTATGTTGTTAATCAAAAGTCAGTATAAGACCTGAAGGAAATAGCTTTTAGTGAAGCTTTGAGAAGGACAATTTGAACTTACTTCCTGTAAAGTCAGTTGACAGTCTGTGCAGTGGTTTAAGAGGATAAGTAAAAAATGTGTCATCCAAATAGAGCCTATGGAGGACATCATGGATATCCGATTGGCTCGAAAACCACAAACTTGGTAACGGGCAATGAGTACTTCCTTCCTGTGAAGTGTCAAGAAATTTTGTGCAACGGTTTCAGAGGAGAAGTCGAAAATGTGTCAGCCAATCAGGGCCTGTATCGGCCATCTTGGATTTCCCATCGACTCGAAAAACACAAACTTGTAGAGGGCATTAAGTACTTGCTACCTGTGAAGTTGAGTAACATTCTGTACAGCGTTTTCAGAGGAGAAGTCAAAAATGTGTCAGCCAATCAGAGCCTGTGGCAGCCATCTTGGATTTCCGATCGGCTCGAAAAGCACAAACTTGGTAGAAGGCATTGAGTTCTTGCATCCTGTGAAGTTTCGAGAGATTCTATGCAGCTGTTTCAGAGGAGAAGTCAAATGTGTCAGTCATTCAGAGCATATGGCGGCCATCTTGGATTTCAGAGCGGCTCGAAAAACACAAACTTAGTAGAGGGCATCGAGTACTTGCTTCCTGTGAGGTTTCATGAAATTCTGTGCAGCGGTTTCAGAGAAGAAGTCGAAAATGTGTCAGCCTATCAGAGCCTGTGGTGGTCATCTTCGATTTCTGATCAACTCAAAAAACACAAACTTGGTAGAGGGCATTGAGTTCTTGCTTCCTATGAAGTTTCGAGAGATTCTATGCAGCGTTTTCAGACGATAAGTCGAAAATGTGTCAGCCAATCAGAGCCTTTGGTGGCCATCTTTGATTTCCAATCAGCTCGAAAAACACAGACTTTTTTAGAGGGCATTGAGTTCTTGCTTCCTGAGTTTCGTGAAATTCTGTGCAGAGGTTTCAGTGGAGAAGTCGAAAATGTGTCAATCAATTAGAGCCTGTGGCTGCCATCTCAGACTTGCATCCTGTGAAGTTTCGTGAAATTCTGTGCAGTGGATTAAGAGGAAAAGTCGAAAATGTGTCAGCCTATCAGAGTCTGTGGCGGCCATCTTGGATTTCCGATCTGCTCGAAAAACACAAACTTTGTAGAGGGCATTTAGTTCTTGCTTCCTGTAAAGTTTCGTGAAATTCTGTGCAGAGGTTTCAGTGGAGAAGTCGAAAATGTGTCAATCAATTAGAGCCTGTGGCTGCCATCTCAGACTTGGTAGAGGGTATTGAGTACTTGCTTCCTGTGAAGTTTCGAGAGATTCTATGCAGCGGTTTCAGAGGAGAAGTTGAAAAATGTGTCAGCCAATCAGAGCCTGTGACAGCCATCTTGGATTTCCGATCGGCTCGAAAAACACAAACTTGGTAGAGGCCTAGGGCATTGAGGACTTACTTCCTGTGAAATGTCCTGAAATTCAGTGCAGCGGTTTCAGAGGGATAGTCGAAAATGTGTCAGAGTCTTTGGTGGCCATCTTGGATTTCCGATCTGCTCGAAAAACAAAACCTTAGTAGAAGGCATTGAGCAACTTGCACTCAAGAATATGAAAAACACAGATTTGGTTGAAGGCATTTAGTTCTTGCATCCTGTAAAGTTTCGAGAGATTCTGTGCAGCGGTTTCAGAGGAGAAGTCGAAAATGTGTCAGCCAATCAGAGCCCATGGCGGCCATCTTGGTTTTCCGATCGGCTCGAAAAACACAAACTTTGTAGAGGGCATTGAGTTCTTGCTTCCTGTCAAGTTTCATGAAATTCTTTAATGCAGTTTCAGAGGAGAAGTCAAAAATGTGTCAGCCAATCAGAGCCTGTGGCGGCCATCTTGGATTTCCGATCGGCTTGATAACACAAACTTGGAAGAAGGCATTAAGTTCTTGCATCCTGTGATGTTTCGAGAGATTCTTTGCATCGGTTTCAGAGGAGAAGTCGAAAATGTATCAGCCTATCAGAGTTTGTGGCGGCCATCTTGGATTTCCGATCGGCTCGAAAAACACAAACTTTGTAGAGGGCATTTAGTTCTTGCTTCCTTTAAAGTTTCGTGAAATTCTGTGCAGAGGTTTCAGTGGAGAAGTCGAAAATGTGTCAATGAATTAGAGCCTGTGGCTGCCATCTTAGACTTGGTAGAGGGTATTGAGTACTTGCTTCCTGTGAAGTTTCGAGAGATTCTATGCAGCGGTTTCAGAGGAGAAGTTGAAAAATGTGTCAGCCAATCAGAGCCTGTGACAGCCATCTTGGATTTCCGATCGGCTCGAAAAACACAAACTTGGTAGAGGCCTAGGGCATTGAGGACTTGCTTCCTGTGAAATGTCCTGAAATTCAGTGCAGCGGTTTCAGAGGGATAGTCGAAAATGTGTCAGAGTCTTTGGTGGCCATCTTGGATTTCCGATCTGCTCGAAAAATAAAACCTTAGTAGAAGGCATTGAGCAACTTGCACTCAAGAATATAAAAAAACACAAACTTGGTTGAAGGCATTTAGTTCTTGCATCCTGTAAAGTTTCGAGAGATTCTGTGCAGCGGTTTCAGAGGAGAAGTCGACAATGTGTCAGCCAATCAGAGCCTGTGGCGGCCATCTTTGATTTCCGATCGGCTCGAAAAATTAAAAACTTAGTAGAGGGCATTGAGCAACTTGCACTCAAAGATATAGGCCGTATCAATCCTCGTAGTGATTCAACCCGGAAGAAGTTCTAGATGGGCATTGCGCACTTGCTTCCTGTCAAGTTTCATGAAATTCTTTAATGCAGTTTCAGAGGAGAAGTCAAAAATGTGTCAGCTAATCAGAGCCTGTGGCGGCCATCTTGGATTTCCGATCGGCTTAATAACACAAACTTGGAAGAAGGCATTTAGTTCTTGCATCCTGTGATGTTTCGAGAGATTCTGTGCATCGGTTTCAGAGGAGAAGTCGAAAATGTGTCAGCCAATCAGAGCCTGTGGCGGCCGTCTTGGATTATCGATTGGCTCGAAAAACACAAACTTAGTAGAGGGCATTGAGTACTTGCTTCTTGTGAAGTTTCAAAAAATTCCTTACTGCGGTTTCAGAAGGAGAAGTCAAAAATGTGTCAGACAATCAGAGCCTGTGGCGGCCATCTTGGATTTTCGATCGGCCTTAAAAACACGAACTTGGTAGAGAGCATTGAATACTTGCCTCCTGTGAAGTTTAGTGAAATTCTGTGCAGTGGTTTCAGAGGAGAAGTCGAAAATGTGATGCTGCAAAATAACCTCTTCGCTGTAAGATGAACATACAAACATATGACATGACGAGGGGCCCAAGAAACACATAGATGGATATGTTAATTTCCTTGTTTAATGTCAATTCTTGTGTATGAATAGCATGTATATACTTTTCAAAATCAGGATTGTCGATAGATACCTGGTCTCACTCTCATATCGGGAGTCTGCTTCTTTTCATGTGCTGGACTTTTTTGTTTGTTTGCTTTGGTTTATGTTTTGTACTGATTTTGTATGACTTCGGTTTCTGATTTTCTGAATTATCGATTTTGTGTTATATACAGGGATATGGTCATTATCCATATTTGTCATCATCCAGGTACCTAGAAGTACCAAGACACAGTTCAATCATCGTGTTTTGTTTGCGTTTGAAGATTTTGATTTAATTCTCTTTCGTACGTGTATAAAATAAATCCGCAACAAGATCTAGAGGTGCACAATAAATACCTATAGGGACCCTACTACCTAGGTTTAATTATATATATTTTTTCAGAAAAATATTGACTGGCCTCTTCATGATATTTAATCATCCTCTGACAATAGGCCTTTCAACTAAATTTTAAAATCCAATAATTTTCCTTTGAAAGTGTTTCACGACTTTTGTATCTGTGTCTGAATAGCAATAAGGAACTTTGAAATGAGAAAGACATGCTAATTATCGAAAAGTAATTAATTTCTATTACCGAATTTTCAATTAAATCTGCTAAAGAAGGGAGGCAATCCAAACTGTAAAATTTGACAAACATTTGATTCCCGGGACTCATCTTGAGTAACCGAGTTTTACGGGGTTCTTTTAAATATGAAACGCACAAGAAACGAAATGAAAAGTAACGAAACGAAATGAATTTTGTTTTTTTTTTCTTGGACAAAGAATGAAAAAAAAAACCGTAATGGTAAACGACGCAGACATCATAGAAAAAGCCCTGTGAAATTCAATTTCAGGTTCGTGTGATCATTGAACTTATCTAATCAAAATTTAGGAAGAATTCCAAATCAAACGGTATTTAACACAAGTTGTTCAAAAAAGCAAACAAAACAAATTAAAAAAATGAAAAATATGAAATTTTCACTATTTTCAGATTTCTAAACTGAGTTGTACAGAAAAAATCTGAGTGACTAGATGAATACATTTCATTTAGTTTCAGAGATCCCTCTTCTTTTTGCATGGATTGTTTGCTATAGACATGTAAATGAAATGTCCATATCGTCATGATTGTCACTTTGAAAACAACCTCTTTTATCTATAATACAGCTGCATGCAGGGATAACTAGAAAAAAAAGGGGGGAGGTCCAATCACATATTTCACTGAACAATTACTGGTCGACATCATGCAGTGAACTTATGATGGTTTTCTTTTTTTTTTTTGTTAGTTTAAAGCCGAGCAAAATTTGTCAGAAACATCGATTACGTATTTTTTTTTTATTTTTTGTTTTTTGTTGATGTAAGAACCTTAAGAAACTTTTTTTTCTTTCTTCTCCAGGAAAAGTTTCTTTTTAGAGGGAGGAGGGTGGGGTGGTCAGCCTATCCAACACATGGTTTTTGAAAAAAAAAACTGAGGAAAAAAATGAACTCACGTATACGTATATGCAAATAGAGTCACAGAACATTCTGGATGAGTTAAGAACGGTAAATGACTCAAAATGAAATTTGATCAAAAATAGGCACTGGAAAACGAGGTTTTTTTCACATTCATGATGGTGTCCTAAAGTGGGAACCGATTATCGCTCGATACTTGATTCCGATTATCGATTATGGCTCTCAATAATCGATTATATAGTGACGTGATTTAAAGAACGAACCTTTATGAAAAGGTTTAAAGTTGAATTGTCTAAAATAATGTAAAATGACAGACGTCAAGCTCCTCGCATATTCTTGATTAAACAAACGACTAAACGGCTATGTACAGGGTAGTCTTCTATTTCAAGGTTGTTCTGATGTAAAAGCAGTTACCAAATCTGAACAGCAAAAAGGATATAACCAATCAAGTCTTTTCAGTGAAGTTTATGAAGAAGTAAACTTTTCTGTCTTTTTTCTTTAGAAAAGGAGAGGCACTGAAACCCTGTGCCTAAAAACGTAAATATATGAATAAGCAAAACCTGACTCTTTTATCATATTAAATGTATTTCGTCATTAAGTAGCCAAATGCATTAATATTAACCCATATGAAGTGCTGAAGTCATCACTGTCTTGACTGAGAGTAAATTGAACCTGTTAATATTCGATAAAATCGCATTGGATGGCCAAACCATAGACTATGAAGGCTCTGCCGATTCATCATCACTTATGATTTTGTATATAAGCTGGAAAAACATATCTAACTTTTTTGTAAATTCAAAGGAGGGGGGGTTCGGACTGATCCCCCTCCCTAACCAATCCCCTCTTGATCCACGCTTTCAAGTGCCGGGCGGACTTTAGGTGACTTATTTTGAGTATAAGTTTATACAATTAAAACTCATAAAAATGTATGTAGCGATGTATAAATTTATCAAATATTGAGAAAAAGAAAATGTAGAGCACGGCCCTGTATTCGCACTTTTAGAAATGGATCAGTGGCGGATCCAGGATTTCCGAAAGGGGGAAGGGACGTACATGTTTCTCATTTCTCCCTCTGGAGTCCTTTATATGTGATCTTCAAATGAATTATATTTATGCTAAATTAAGTGATGTAGGCGAGCGAATACGAGTGAGCAATTTCTTTGCTGCGTCTGGGGTAAAAATGTTAGATTTTTTTTTTATCTACCCTCTATCACTCTTAAGGGAGAAAGGGTACATCGGTAAGCCGTATTGTTATGAAATGATCATATACATTTAAGTGGTTAAAAACTGGCGAGCGAAAGCGAAAGTCAGTGAATGGTTTTTATTTTAATCGTTACAAAAAGATTGTCAATATTTATCAATTACGATCTCCATTGCATAATATTCATATATTCAAAATCAAAATTTAAAATTCAAAATCCCCCTTTACCCCGTATTGATATGGCAGAGATCAATCCAATCAAAACATAAAAGAAAAGAAAGCAGATTGCAGAAATGTATTGTAAAATCTGAATCGGATGCGCGAAAGTTCCCGTTGGCCTTATCCGAATCAATAACTTTTGATTGAAAGGGGGGAGAAGGCGCCCCCCCATATGCATATTAGGCATATTCACAGATTTTAACATTTAGAACGCGGACTTGGTATACCCTACCTCTTTAATTAGCGAATGGTTGAATTACAAAATAATTTCAATACATGTATATCCATAATACAAACAATTTTCAAACATAATTCACTTTTCATGTGTCCTTTAAAAACTTCTTGTCCACCCCTCCTCCCTTAAACCCTTTGCAAGCACGGCATAGGCGGCCGGCGGTCAACGCCCTCCAATTGAAACGAATGCCCTGTTTACACGAGGAATCTAATGTGCATTAGTTTAATTCGCATTAGATTTAATGCGCATTAGATTTTGCCGTGTGAACGCAAAGCGAATCCAATTCGCATTAAATCTGGCGCATGCGTATATGATTTACTAGAATTCTACAGTACATTTCCATCATAACTGGGCACTTTTAATCACCCTTGGACCTCGAAACATAGAATAAGAGGTAAAAATACTTGATTTCATTTACAATGAACCCTCTTAGTAACTGTACTGCGTCTCTTAACTTACGTAGAGTAACATTATATCATAACGTCATTTTATCTCACAATGACGTCATGCAATGCATGCATAAGCCCAACTTACGAAGAGGTAAATTATTATGAGCAAAACAACATATAGGCATGCATTCGACCCTTTTACTATCTAAAGTATACGGCTCTCGGTGCAAATTTACCAAAATATAATGCGCATTAGAATGTGTCGTGTGAACGCAATGCGAATCTAATTCGCATTAGAATAAAGCGCATCAAATCTAATGCGAATTAGATTTAATGCGCACTCGTGTGAACAGGGCATGAATCATGCGGATATGATTTGTTTTACAGATTGTGGATGAGGGGTGATTACATCAGTTCCTCTTGTATGAGCGGTAATGCTGAAATCTGTATTAATATCATTTCTGCGTCTTTTTTATAGGGTGGGGGTCATTGCCGTCACTTTTTTTATATAAAAAGTGTGTAATATTGAAATAATTTTTCAATGTCATGGATAATCATAGGCATGTGCTCTCACTCTCTCTCTCTCTCTCTCTCTCTCTCTCTCTCTCTCTCTCTCTCTCTCTCTCTCTCTCTCATTTATTCTCTTTATTTTCCCGATACTTTTGATGCTGCCTTCGTTATGCATACTTATCGACATATTACATGTATTTTTGTTTCTAACTCATGATATTTATCTCAACACATACAGGTATATCTGCTATTTATTTTTTATGTTTATTCTAAACTGAGAAGTTCGGGATACAATTTTAGTGAATACTTATATGCCCCCCTTTCCCCTTTATATAAGCAGAGTTTAACGAAATCGGTTACATCTATGCCTAGTTCTGAAATATGTAAGTAGTGTAAGAAGTCCCGATAGGTAGGTAGTATTTTTAGAACAGGGGAATTCCGTGTTTTGTGTATGGGAAAGGGGAAATTCCGAGGGGAATTCCATGTTTATTTTTAGGTATTGGGAAAGTCCATGGTAAATTCCAAGGGAATTCCAATTCTATTTATAGGTGTTTGGATTGTCCCAGACCTATATTTAGGAAAATTCTAGATGATTCTGATGACTACTTTTCTAAAAATAGAGGTGGCCCTGAAAAGGGCCGTTTTTGTTTTGGATAATTTCTACTGTGTGCATAGACAGCAGTGATCTTCGTGTCTGATCTCAGGTGGAGCACTGGGGACTGCTCTGGCATTCTGCATCCCTTGTAGGATGGAGTACATCGTCTTTAATACTTTTCTGGTCTTCTTCAATTCCTCTATGATAACTGTTTGGTTTTGTTGCAGCAGTTTAATTCTAAGTTCCTCGGAACATTTCCTCCTCTCCTCCACTATGTGTTTTACTTTCTTAGGGTCGGGCTGCGGCGGTCTTTTGGGTGGTTCGGCCTTGGCTGGTAGGGTTGGATAAAGGTTCTGTACCTCCATCGGTATGACTTGTTGTGGTATTGGTTGCTGTGGTTGCTGTGGTTGGCCATTGGTCTGTTTGTCCATTTCCAGCTGTTCGTTGAGGATGGACATCAAGATTGGGAAATCGCTTTCAGTTACTTCCATGTTGAGTTGTCAGGAAAGACTGCTGAACTGACGAGTGCGTGCTGTATTTATAACCTATAGTGCGGACGTGAGAGTAAACCCAAAACATGTCAAGCGGGATTGAACCTTTCAAAAAATTTTACAGTGACGGTTTTCACAAGAATACATCTACCTCAAGCATAATTGATGAATGAAATATGGGTTTAAACGTTACCATTTAATGTATTCTATCAAAAATACCACAAATTTTCACGAAAGCATGACCTTTTCTTTCATTATACGTCTTATTCTAGAAAAAAATGTAACCTTATTGTATGATTACATATATAGGATTGAATACTCTATGATTCTAGAAAGTGTGACCTTATTGTATGATGAGTCACCATATCTTTAGAATTCCCGCCAAAACCAGACATTGTTTACATGGGGCGTACTCTCACGTCCGCAAGTACTAGCATAAATAGGAGAGGTTTGAGCAGATGTGCTTCACTCCTTGAGAGAACAATCGAGAAGAAGAAGACGAAAATGAATTCATACGATTATTTCCAGACGTCGCAGAAGTTGACCGAGCAGGCCGAAAAGCTGCTGGCCATGGCCAAATTCTTTCAAGCCATGGGTGAGAAGATGATGTACAGAGAAAACTATCCCTATCCATCCGGTAGAGAAGATTGGGACCAGGAGATAAGGGAGGAGGAGGAAAAGAAGAAAGAAGTCAAGAAGAGGCGGTATAGTTACCGCATGTTTGAGCCGAGCAGTACCACCACCAGCAGTAAAATAGTGGAGCCACCCACCTCTCCAGCTATGATCATCGACGAGGAGGAGGATTGGGAGCGGGAGATTACTATATCCCCGGAACCTATTTTCAAGGTGCCATCAGTACCAGCAAAAATGAAAGTGGAACAATGGCTGTCCTCCTGCCCTACCTGCAAGTCCAAGAGGTGTTCACACCGCCAGTAGATGACTTTTTTAGTCACAACAAAACAGCCCTTTTAAGGGCTACCCACATTTTTCGAAAAAGTAACCATGGTTTCAGACGCTATCAATATAAAACCCCAGTCCCTTACAACTAAGAGTTCATTTCACAAGTTGCATTGAAACAAGACAGACACACACGCAAAAAAAAAAAATGATGTATAGTTTATCCATCGCACGTTACATCATGAAAGATCGTACTTATCCCCACAATTTCGACGGTGACCATTTCAATACGTGGGCAGAACAAAAAGTCAATACTTTTTTCGACGAAAGGAATTGGGTACCATGTACAGAAGAAGACGTAAGATTGGGAGAGGCGTGTTTCAACGACGAATGTAGTGACCCCCAAGACGGATTGAAATTGGTGCATCCCGAAGACCCTAATATGACGATCATTGCTTACTGTCAGTGTTGTAGAAGTCACCATTCGAGAATCTTGGAAAAAGAAATCAAAGACAGAGTGGTGGCATGGTGTAAATACGTGGCCTGGGATCGTTTCGAAAGTCAACGGGACTTGGTAGAAGAATTCAAAAAGAAGAAGAAAAAAGTGACATTTGATGTGTAATGTTATGTATATAGATGTTGTGTAACAAAATAAAATATGTGGAACTGGTGTTTTGTTTGGACTTACTTCTGACTACTTTTCTAAACATATGGTTGGCCCTTAAAAGGGCCGTTGAATTCTAGTCACCTACTAACAGTAGGGACAGTGACGTGGTCTCCTCATTCTCCCTGATGTTCGTCTTGTCGTCGTTTCTATCTGCCTCTGTAACTTCCTCTTCAGTTTCTTTACCTCTGCCTTTAACTGCCTATTCTCTTCTAACATGTCTTCCAACCATACGATGATCTCTTCATTCGTCATCTCCTGTTGGTCTTGAGATGACGATGACTGGGCCGCTGGTGGTGGTGGTGACTGTGACGCTGGTTGGGGTGCTGCTGGTGGCGGTGGTGGTGGTGGTGGTGGGGCCGATGCGACTGCCCCATCATCTCTCTCCATAATAAAAACTAAATCCAAAACCGCCTTCTCGTCCTCCGATAATCTCGCTGTAAACTCCATCTTGCTCATTGTCGATCTCAAAGTCTGTGTGAAGTGGTTAAAAAATTCTCCTCCTATTTATGCTAGTACTTGCGGACGTCGAGGAAAGCCCCTAACCGACTTTCTGAACAATCAGTACTCTCTTTCCCGTTTGGCGCGCAAATTGTCCAATCAGCTCCTCGTACAAAGGCCAAGGTTGTCCGCCCAGGTTACATCCCATCTTGTACGGGAAAGCGATAGTATTTACCTCAAGGTCACCTAATGCTTCTAAACATTCTCGAAACCATTGTGTACGTTCTTCCCGTGTATCACGATAGGGAGGAATGTGACGTTTATGTCTTTGGTGTGCTGTACCGTAATCCCATTGTGCTAAGAGGGATACGATGCATTTATGGTGACTGTAATATGTGACGATGGTACCCGGTGTGCCTCTATCTGGGTAGACAGCCAAGTTTCTACCCCCTTGTGACCTTCTCCGACCGTATACATCGGACTCTGGATATCTTTGGGCAATGGTTAAACTCAATCCATGGGGACGAACGCAAAGACAATTGACGACGTGCGCTATGGCTTCTACTTCTAAAGTCAAAAGATCACCTCTTACGTATTCGACAGACATGATTGAAATGTTACTAGATTTTGTAATCCTTCATATATATAAGAAAAAAGAGATCACGTGACATTCAATACTTTAATGACATTCAATACTTTAATGACAAAGGTCAAGAACAAACAAAAGTTCAAGGACAAATATTCAAAGTCAAATGTTCAAGGTTTGTTACAATACAAAAAAGTCACTGTTGCATCTCTTCATTGTATCTTCTGCACTTGGGACAGATTTCCAGCATTTGTTGATTTTGGTGATCGTCAGCACCTACACATTCGGGATGAATGGCCGCATAGATGACCTCTTTGACTTCGGGTTTTTCCTTTTTCATCTTTTTCTGGGTCAGACGTTTCGGTTCCTTTTTCTTTTTGATGAATTTCAAAACTTTTAGTCCGATCCGGGTCGCTATAAAATCGACGGAACCGTCATCGAGATGAACGAACTCGAACTTGCATTGTTTCGTGGGTTTGTCCACCAATTCGAAATGGCCACCCAAGTGTTGATCCATTTGTTCCTGAAATTTCATCAGTTGTTTGACATCTCGTTTCTGTTGTTTCTCCAGTTGTTCGCGATGAACAATTTCTTGATATTTCATAAAGTCATCGTACGAATCGATCCCCATCTTGTGCCTTTGTTCTTGATAAGCGGCTATTTCTTTTCGCAGTCTTTCACATCTCTGTTCCGTATCGTCATCTTTTTTAGTGTCTTGAGTTTCATCGACAGTAGCAGCAGCAGCAGCAGCGGAGCTCTGTTCACACGTCTGTTCCATTCTGAAGTTTTTGTCTGAATGAAGTGACGCTTGAATAAAAGTTCCTTATATTATGTTGAAACGACCTTGAAATTACCACCGCCACATCTGACCTCAAAGAACTATTTTAAAATCTTAAAATAGAAATTTCTGGAGTCGGGTAATTCTTCAATGGCATAGACATCAGGTAATTCTACTGTTTTTAAGTCATCGTCATCGATACCATTGGCAAGGAATCTTATCACCGACTTTAATTGTATAAACCTGAGACTAAGTCCCCATCCGGATAATTTGAACTTGTTTCCTTCTTTAACCCATTCTCTTCTATCTATTCTACGTTCTCCGTCACATTCCATGACTTTGATAAATCTATCGTCGACCGAATCGATGGAATCTTGTACTTGGTTGATGTAAATCCTGATGGTATGAGGTAACTGTTCTAAGAGTAGTTCTCTCTTCAATGGATGTTTACATTCTCTGATCACTGCTCGGGCAGCCATGTCTTGTAGAGATTGCATTTTGAATTGACTCATTAACTTTAACTTGCATCCCTCGTCTGGTTTCTTCAACGGATCCATGATTTGATGGCATTGTTCAAAAAGTTTCTTGTATATATATATATATATATGTGTACAAAACGTCCTTGACCTTGTTACTTCTTCAGTTTAAATCCGTGTGCACTTGACCTTTGAAATCCCAGGACATCCATCTTGTCTTCCGGGTCGTGCCTTCTCAAGGTCGCAGGTAGTAACGAATTGGCCCAGTAAATGTGTCTCATGTCGGTAACGGTACAAGTGGGTGGCACGTACACGCGGTTGTACGCGTCTCGACACGTACACATGCATCTGCCGTTAATGGGGCAGTATAGGATGGGTAGTCTTTTGACGGCACGGCGTCTGACATTTTTCATCTAGGCACATTGGTGATTGAGTCTACAACACACCCGTTTCTGTGCCCTGGGTTTGATGATCAGTTTGTCTCTTTTGTCCGATACTTGAAAGAAAGTGTTATCCGCCACCCGGATACCGTACTCGTACTCGCGAGGTCCTCTCGTGCCGAATGCCCAGTGATACCAGTAATCGATCATGTCCACGTGCACTTGATTGATTAAAATCCGGATTTGTTGCGGTATCTGTTTCAATAGTTTCTCTCTTTGAAGGGGTGGTTGAATTTCCTTAATGACTACTCTAGCAGCTAACGTTTGAAGGGTAGGCGTCTGTTGGACGGGTCGCCTTAAATGGTACCCGATGAAATCTGGATCGTAAGGTAGCAAGTGCAATTCCCTCCTCACTCGTCCATACGTATGATATTCGTTAGGTCGATAATCGTCCGTGTAATACACCGTGTAATTATACGTGTCCTCGTCTGGTATCTTTATCGGATTCATGATTTGATACTGATGCCAACAATCAAACAACAACGTCTTTTATATATATATACATATATGTACACGTCCTTGACCTTTTAACCACACACCATTTTGACATATTTGCACTGAGGACTGAATCTAGCATGTTCTTTGTAAGCGCAGTCATTAGGTTCCCAGAACTTGAGTCCTAATCCACATTGGAAACACACGACCTTGTCCCAAATCTGAGAATAGAATAATCCAGAACGTGCCATGTCCTCGACCTTGGGACATCGCAAGTATCTAGGCCAAGAGTCCTTGAACGTTTTGAGACGTGTTGAATATCCCACGTATTCTGGATACAGCGGTTGTAAACTGTAGACTTTCTGAGGTTCGGGAGCCAGAACTATTTCTTGTTCTATACTGCGGCGATAAGTAGGAGTAGCAGGAGGAGGAGATTTCTCTTCCCATAATCTATAGTAAGAAGGTACCGAATCGGTTTCGATATCGTTCTGGATAGAATGCTTGGCAAAACCACTAGCGTCCATCGAAGAGGTGCTTCCTTGTCCAGCCATCGTGAACAAATGATGGTGTGGAGAAGAAAACAGCTCTTTTATAAAGAAAAAAAAGTCACGTGATTCAATTGCAACTGTTTTAATGGTACCCCGCTAACACAACGTGTCCGACAAGGATTAGGGTCGTCCCATTGTCAGACACTTACAATTTGATAGTGTAATACAGAAATATATACAACATGAAATGTTCAAAGAATAAAAAGGCCATCATAGTTTCGAGCAAGTCCGGTGGCGGTCTTTTCGACGTGGTCGACACTTTTGGCATTTCTGGGGAGGGACTGGGGGGATCCGATATCGTCTCCGAAACCATTGGTACACGTAACGGTCGTTCCAAAGTTTCTCCATCCCCCGGGGTGTTTTGGGATGAGGTAGTATCTGGAACGGGTTCCGAAGTCCTTGACTTTTCTTCTTCAGGAAATAAATGCAATAATGTCCGCATACGCTGGTCTCGTCGCTTTGATAACACACTGGATTGTACGTCATTTGTCGACATCTCGATACCATAAACCTTTCAAATTCCCGGAGGGGTGGTAATCCGTAACTGTCAAAATATTCTCCTATCCCGGTACGGGGATCGATGTAGATACACACCCAATGTTCACCTGGTTCCGATGCCGTATCCGTATTCAAGACGAACGTTTGACCTATTGACGTCGAGGGTAAACGGTCCCTAGCATACACCCCGCCAAAATGAGGACCCACGTCGGGATCTTGCGATAATATATCGTAGATCTGATAGGTGTTTAGTCCTTGCATAATGTTAGTAATCCACACTGACTTCTCTCTGCTTGTTGATTTCCAACACGTTGTCGAACTCTCCGTACACGATACAGTTGATGGTGTTTGCCAAGGCTGCTGAAAACTGCAGTTCTATTCTCATGTTCCCGGTTTTTATCAGGTGAAATTTCTCGAAACTCTGAGCATTCTGATCCGGAGTGAAATCGTAACCCCACAGGGTAAATCCATCACCGTATTCTTTGTAGCCGATGGCGGGTGCCCAGTCTTCTCCGATACGTCCCAAAGCTTGATACAGGGACATGTATGAGCGCAGGTAAAAGTTATCGTCAAAATCGGGTTCAAAAGGGCGGGTATTCTGTGTTTCTCCATTCAGGCTGATCTCCACCTTGGTACAGTTGAAATGTTGAAAATTGAACGGATTGGTACCGATACTCCCGTTAAAGGCCGTATTCAACACCATGCCCAGGAAGACTCTCTTGGGTAATTGTCCGGCAAAGACGTTGTCCGTGATTTTAGAGCGGGTACCGGCAGGAATGGTGAAGGACTTGACTTCTACCCGTCTCAAGGGATACTTGACCGTACTGCTATTCAATAATGCGTTGGCTCGATTGATGATACCGGGCATCGGACGCACTTTGCGTACAAATAACATCATGCTGGAAATCTTGATTTTTCCGTCGGCAGTGCCAAACAAACAGAAAGGGGTGCTGGCACGGTTGAATCTCAGACGTACATCGACACCGTTGACCAGGTAATTCTTTTGTTGAAACATGTCCAAGTGGAGACGATCAAAGAGTTCCACTTCCTTTCTTCCCTTTATCAAACTGTGTCTGGCTCTCAGAGACTCATTGTATGCGGCGGCAGTTTTGTCGTCTTCGTGGGGATTCCCAGCATCCATCTTTCCCCCTTCATCTTTGACCCATAGATTGCTGGCTTTGATAGATTTCTTCAAGGTATCGGGTCTGTAGGACAACAAGGTCTCCAGATAGGCTCGATACGGATACGTGTTGGTACTGGGTGAAATGATTTTTCCATTCAAGGACAGATCGATCTCGTTAAACATGCTGTGTAAGAAATTGTTGACCGGGGTCGTCTGGGTATCGTCGGCCAAATCGTTGCCATTGGTTTGGGTAATCTTGAGTTTGATGTACCCGTAAGTCTTCGCCAAATCCAAAAAGTCTTCACCGTGACCTTTGATCTCGAATTCCACTGGTGCTCCGGCATTCCTGTTGTCTATGGCATTGAGAGGATAGTATTCTTCCCATTGAGCTTTCTCTAAAACGCTCATGGTTTGAGGAACCCGATCAATCTCTAATCCCTCCGTCGAACATTCGCATGATTCGCGGTGCATCATCTTGGACACTAATCAAAGATGTCTATCGTTCTTTTAATGATTCTTTTGACTTTTTTTCTATCAATCCTACTGGCTTTTCTCAATCCTTTTCCCAGAATCCTCCTGAAAGCTGCTGACCTTTTCCTCTTCCTGAAAGCTGCTGACCTTCTCCTTCCACGACCTCTTTGCAAATGAGGCCTTGACCTTTTGACACGGCTTTTATGGGTACGTCGGGCGGCTGAGGATGCTGGTAGTGGTACTCTTCTCTTCTTTCTTCTCATGCGATTTACCACGGCTTGTCTCATATTCTTTTGATGGGTCTGTCTCTTGGGTGCACGGGCGTCTCTCATCACGTAGGGGGCTTCCCTGGCGGCCGCGTATGCAAATTGTTTACCCCGGGTCATTAACGAGTCTTTGATAGGTTTACCGTGCATCAGGTCTAGTCCCACATGAAAAGCCGACTTTAAAGCTTGGGGACCAATTCGCTTCATGGCCGCTTTGGCTATATCCATGAATCCTCGTCCCGTCTGATGATAAGGTCTCATCCAACGTCCCACATACCCTCCCCCTCTTCCTCTCTGTCGCGGAATTCCTCGATGTACGATCATAATTGCTTTCTCCGGAAGTGTAGTTTCACGATGGCTTTACCGGAAAAGAATGGCACTTTTTCTCCCATGTCGTTCCTTATATGGATATCAATCGTGTCGAAATAATGCTTGCTGATCGGAAGGTACTCCCGATGTCTTCCTTCCCATTGCGCATGGCCATTGGTATTGTTCTCTTTCTGGTTCTCAAAAGGAATGATTCTCATCAACTGTAGATTCTGTGAACCCACAATCTGTGTTTGCACCACATCACTGTACAAGTACAAGCCACTCATACCCATGTAGACGTCCGGTGGTACGGGGGCTAATTGGTTGGTACGTAACCAATGAGTGGGATGACTACCGTGTTGCGTGGTGAGGAATCCTAGTTGTAAGGCTAACCGATTACAGAATCGGACGAAATAAAAATGTATGGTATTAATGGTAGCTCCCGTAAATTCCAACGCCACACGATTGTAGGACGTGTTGTATACCAATCGAATCTTGTTTGGGTTGGGGGGATTGGCATTAGAGCCTTTCATCACCGGATCAATGGCATGTTCCAAGGCGTAATTGATTTCATCCACCAGTTCCCGCGCCGATCGGTAAAAACCATGTTTAATCGCTATCCTGAGGAAATTGGCCCTAGGATTTTGAACTTCACCTCTCTCATTGGTAGGTCGTGCTAGTCCCGGAATCTCACTCAATGTGTGGGGTGTCCTACTCTTCATAGTAATCCGGTATCGATTGGTATCCGAAGTGTGCAAAATAAAACTCCCAGCACCTTGATAGTAATAAGGCACCACGATTTCAAAGTAATTACAGCCGTCATCCACATTATTCAGAACGGTAGGATACACTACTTCCGAAAGGGCCACTTCCCAGTCTCTTTCCTCTAATTTCATAGTTTGAGGTAATCGTGTTCGAAACGTTGAAATGGTATTTTCCGGGAAATCCTGCATCGATCCATCGCTGGGTAAAGTGACGTAAAAGTCACTCATGATGATGATCCTTATTGGTGTGTCCTTCTACCAGGTAGTTTAGGTTCTGACATCTTTAAGGTGGGACTGGGCATTATATAACCCATGCAACCACTCAACATGACCATCCAAAATTCTTTGTTGTCTTTGTCCAGGGCTAAGCAAGCGATGCTGGCTATAATGACCGTCATGGCCAGAATCATTTGAGCAAAGAAGACGATCTGTCCTTTGGGTAGAGCTTCACCACACCATTTCCAACGTACGGAGGTGGTAGAGGGTTCTCTACTCCCCAATCCCACGTCTACCGTATCATGTCCTTCTGGGGGATCCATGAATCAAAACTAGGAGGATATCCTTTCCACCGGACCAACACTTCCTCTATCGTTTTCTTGCCCACTTTCCGTTTCCGGGTTTTCAAAATGTCTTCCACTTCGTACACGTCGTCTCTCTTGATCACTTTCTGTAATTCCGATTCGTAAAAAGTACCTTCCAATTCTTCACCGTGATCGTCCTGAACCACGTAAGCGTAAGGTACGCGTCCCACCACTCGACGTTTAATGGTAAACAGTTCCGTCGTTCAATTGGGGAGATATCCTTTCTCGAAAGTGTGTTTGGCTTTACTGATTCTGACGCGATCACCCGCCTTATATATAGGTTTCTGCTTCTTTTCTGGACTCTTTGAGGGGCATAGGCATACAACCAGACGTCCAAAACGTTTTGGTGCGTCACGTCCCGAGGGGCTCTCCCGATGGTGGAATGTTTGGTACTGTTGTAGCCTTTAACCAAACGGGGCAAGACCTCCACGTATCTCCTAGTTTTCTTGTGGGTAAAATATTTCCACATCCGTCCTTTCAAGGTCCTTTGAAACCGTTCTACGATACTGGCTTTGGTTTCCGTGTTATGGGTGGTGAAAAAATGAATGTCTTCTTCTTTCAACATCTTTTGAAATTCCTTGTTGAGAAATTCTTTGCCTTTATCCGTTTGGAAACGTCTAGGTTTCCGTCCTTTAGCTCTTTTCAAGATGGCACCAAACCCTCGGATCATTTCTTTTGACGTTTTGTTTTTCAAAGGTTCCACCCAGGCATACTTGGAAAAGACGTCAATGACGCAGAGTAAAAAGGTGTTCTTATCGTTCCAGTCTTTCATGCTAGAGACATCGGCTAAATCCCCTTGCCACTGTTCGTCCATGGTAGACACGATAGTACGACTACGTCTGAATTTACGTTTGATCGGTTTGTGTAACGTATACGTCGATTGTTCTTGTATCCAATCCACCACCTCTTGTTTGCGCACCACTTTAGGATAAATACGTTTGGCCTCTCTGTACAAAGCCTGTATGCCGGCAAAAGCCACGGGACTCTCGGGATCGTAATACAAACGGTGTAAGACAGAAGGTAAATCTATTTTTTTCCGAACAACCATTTTTGAGGTGAGGAAAAGCCGGTGGGGAGTCTCAACCAACTTTTCTCCAAGTCCGACTGACTTTTCTTCCCGATGCCCGGTGTTTTTATACGTGAAGGGGTGGCTAAAATGGTAGAAGCGTCGACAAATCCACTCTCGTCTTCATCCTCGTCATCCGAATCTTTGCGGGCCGCCGCTGCCAGCGTGGGTAAAGTAGGTGTCGATGATGCGGCCGGTTGGCTAGTGGACGGTTTGGGGGAGGGTGCCACTTTAAAATGTTTGATGAATTTGGCATTCCTGACGTAATCTCTGGGCATATTCATTTCACTCAATCCTCGACTAAAAAGTTCGATGCCTTGAGGACGGTATCCTTTCCGTTCCGTGGAACGCACGGAATCACTGACCAAATCGATGATGTTGGCATTGGGAATCACTCTACCCCGGTACTTGACCCGTCCCTCGGGATCCCACGATAATATTTGAGGATGACGTTGCATGTGTTGTAGCATCATCTTGGCTTTTCCACGCATGGGTTTAGGGGCACTGGACACGATCTGATCGATCAATTCTTCGGCCGGAGGTTCCACGGCGACGTCATTGGAAGCTGCTACTGCTGTACTAGTAGGTGTAGTAGGTGCTGGTTTCGTTTTGGTCTTATGTAAATAGGTCCGGTACCGATGCAGTTCTTGTCCATACAAAGCAGCCTGTTGAGCCGGAGTCAAGTCTCCTCGTTGATTCAACGTGTCTAACGTTTGACCCGCTTTGACGGCTGCCGTTACTTCGGGGGGATAAGGTAAAGGATGGGGTAAAGATAAAATATCTTTTTCCCGACTCTGCTGCATCTCTTCCAAAAAGCTTTGAGGTACCAATACCATCTTGCGGGCCATCTTAAATACCTTTCAGTAATAAAGGTGCGATCATGGATATCAAGGGTAAAATAGGTAGTCCTTTACCGGTTTGACGGACCAGTGTTCTGCGGCGTTGTTGCACGGACAAACCCGGTTGCACCAGTTTCCTTAACACGTGCTTGCTAGGTGCTAACTTGCGTTTCTGACACTTGCTTAATGGTACCACCCCTTTTAAAGTGTTGTAAATGCACTCGCACAATTTACTTATGGTAGCGTTAGGTGCTTCTTGTAACACACGTTGTTTGAACTTGGTGGAATATCCTTTGTTAGCCAACAGTCTTAGGATATCCGCATGCGGTTTTAATCCACTCTTGCCCATGTTACTCCATCTATGTCTGGGTACACTATGACCTTTTCATTCCACCTCGCTGCCTTTTATACACGTTTGGCCATTTTCCAAGGTCCCCCTCTATCTCCCAATTTCTTGCGCGCCGTAAACTTGACGTTTTTTCTTCCGGGGGCATACCGTATGTGTTGGGTGGGACCCGACTGCGGGGATAAGCGTATGTGTTGGCGGGAATGAAAAGAGGTACCCGGCTGCGGGGATAGGCGTTGGTGGGAGGGACCCGGCTGCGGGGATAGGCGTTGGGTGGAGGGACCCGGTTGCGGGGATAGGGGCAGCATGGCTTGTAAATGGGGAGGGAGACCTATTTGACGATTCAATGCTTGCAAAGCCGTCGTGGCCGGTGCACTTAAAGGGGTGGACGTCAAAGGATGAAAGGTAGCTCTTCCCGTTCTTTGAAACTCGTCGGCACTGGCAAATCCAACAGGTGTAGCTATGAGTCTTTGTGGGGTCTTCTTCTTCTTCCTCTGGGGTGATTTCTTTTTTTTCTGGGGTGCTGCCTTGGGTGCTGCTGCTGCTGCTGCTGCTGCCTTGGGTGCTGCTGTCTTCTTTTTCTTGGGTGCTGCCTTCTTAGGTGCCCTCCTCCTTCTAGAAGATTTTTGAGGGGAACCGGTTTTGTATCCTCCACTCTTTTTGGAACGTATCGTATAATATTTCCGACGATTAGGTTCACGTTGTGGCCATTGTAGCATGGTACGGATGATGATACCACCTAAAAACCCGGCACCTCCTCGTCTCAGGATGATTTGACGTTTTTCCTCTGCCGACGAGTGTCGATCCGCTAAGGTTTTCAAGAGCTCGAAATTTCTCTTGACGTAGTTTTGGGTAGGTTTGGTCAAGGGTAAACTCCCGTTGATCATATTACGGGCACCCATACTGAACCATTTCAACAAGGCTTGACGTCCCAAATCCACCAAGTCTTGACGTTTGTTATCATCTTTTTCGTTCCGTAGTTTTCTTAAAATTTTCACCAGTTCACTAGAGGCCGAAGGTAACGCCATTTTGTCTTTGATGCGATCGCAGTCTCTACCAGTGTGATACTGACGTCAGAATAGGTACCACACTCATTTTTATATGTTTTTGGGACTGTACACCACGATCCCTCCTGCCAGGGGGTGGTGGAACACGTCCGTTCTCAACCTTAAAGTATCGGGAGTAGTGGGTGTCATGTCTACCACCAAGTACCCGTGGGGTTTACTGGTAGCATCCTGGTACGCATAATTCAAACAGGGAAGTTTTAATTGTCTGGACAACACTTCAACTTGTGATTTATCTCGGGGATTTTTAAACAAGACCATGTAATGCGTATTGAGACTGATGGTGCGGTGATGGGTACTGCGGTCAAAGACGTTTTGTGTAATGTATACGACACTGGTATTACGATGATGTGCTTTGCGTGTAAACCAATCTACAATGTATTCACCGCTATGACCACCCATCATGTCGTCAAAGACCAACAAGTGTCTGGTGTTGAGGTCTGACACCAAGATTTCGTCTTCTGGTGGAATGTCCTTGACAAATTTGACTTGACCTTGCATACTCTCGTAAGCTTTTTGCCATTCACGATAACACCAGACTACTTTTTGAGGAGGAGGATGAATGACCTCGTCCTTGTATCGAACCAATTGTTTGACAAATTCGGTTTTACCGGAACGACTGGGTCCGGCGACCACCATGGTAAACTCGTGTTTAAACACGAAAGCACTCAAGTCGTCTAACGTCTGTACGTGAGTACTCATGTTGAAAGAATGACAAGAGAATGCAAAGAACATTTTATTTATAAAGAACAAACAAAGTTTTCTTCAAACGTAGGTTCAAGAGAATGAATGTAAGCCAGAACTAATGTATACATCATAGGTATGTCATCATCAAACACTTGTGGATCATTAAACATGAGACGTAAGAAAAATATAAAGTCTTGCATGAAAGTTCCATCTTTACCGCCTTCAAACATGGCGTTGTAAGCTCCACAAAATCTCCAAAAACACTGTCTGTCTTTACATCCCGGACACTTGTGTCTCAGTCCCGACATCCGTAAGTTCATGCCTATGATACAGGTAATGATGTGATGTAGTGAAAACGACAAGTATTCGATTAGTGGGTAGGAGGGCAGTACAGCGTCATGGCTACTTTGGGCGTCTTTTTGGTGACCAGGATACATGGTGATCCGTCTTTAAATGTTCTCAAAATAAAGTGTTCGTCCCAATCCCAATCGATGTAAGGACAGTCCGCCGTACAAAAGTATCCAATCAAAGTTAGCAAAGTCAAAAACATCAGGCTGCTTCAATCAATCTTTGTCTGTTGTTACGACGTATGGCTCGTCTCAGACGTTCGAAAAAATCATCAAAGTCTCTATGGTACCTTCTTCTTCCTTGGAACCAATAGTATATGTACAGTAAGACAGCCAGCAACATTCTGAATGAGTGGTGAAAAGAATCAAGTCTTTATATATACAAACTGTTCAAACGTCCTTGACCTTTCAGAATCCGTAAGGTAAAGTGTTCAGGTTTTCCAGAATCTGACGTTTGTCATACACGATACGATAGTCCTTGGTCATGTCCTTGGAAAATAACTTGTGATCTTTCCCGCGTACAATCTTGGATGGGTAAGTGACCGTGACCTTGTCCACATCTGTTTGATTCAGTACCATGTTTTTCATCGTTTCGAAATTGATGATTTGACTGGTCTTGTAATCCAAGGTCATGCCCTTGACTTTGCACACGGTACTACCGTCGTTCAATTGGTAAGCGTAGTTCTTGGGTCCGCCCGACACGAAGGTAGTGATCTTTTTCCCGCCTAATTCGTCGGTCCAACATCCCAAACTATCTAAGATGGGGGGACTCCATTTGTGATCGTCGTGTACGTAGATGATGCTGTCGGTATCAAAGTACAGGACTCTGTCGTCCAATCGGCGCAAGGCATCGTACAATTTCAAGCGGGCCAAAGCTGTAGTGTAGCAGGCGATCACCACGTTGCCGAAATTACAAGGCGGTACGAAGTCGTCGTTCTCGGAAAAGTTGGCTAAGATGAGGTCCAGTTCGTCGTTCTCCTGGTTCTGAATCAGTTCTAAATGCATCACCTTCTTGGTATCGTCCTGCATCAGTTCCAGGAGTTCTCCACGATCCGACAAGTACCTGTAAATGTATAAATTAGTATTAATAAAATATCATTTGAATAAAAGATAATACAAAAAATATGATTTTAGATTTGAAATAAAACCTTACCTGTTCTGAGTCAGTTGTTGGCGTTGTCCGAATTTTCCCCATAGACAGTTTAAGAACATCTTGGCTATTGTTCTCAAGACGGGGTTTTTGTTGACATCTCCGAGTCTGATCCCTTCTCTCCGAAACACTTCTTTGATGAATTCGGCTTTCTTTTCCACGGTGTCACATTCGGGAGGAAATCCGCTAGCTTCCTGTTTGATTTTCAGGAACGTGTCAATATAGTCTTTGAACAGGGTCCTGGAGGTCTGAGGGAAATTCCACACTTCGTGGACACAGTCTAAAACATAACCCATTTCCAAAGCCATCTTAACTTCCTCGATCACCCAGGTCCCGGTCAAGGCTCGTGCTTGGGCGTTGTGTGTGCATCGGTAGTCCGGGCCGATCTCTTCTTTCATCTCCACGCAGGTGCGGCAAAGGGGGAACAGTAATTTACCTCCGTAACGGTAAGGTAATACCGGATGGTACAATTTGCGTGGCGGTATGATGCGGCATTTGACTAAGCCCGTGTAATCTCTGATATCGTCAAAGTTCTCCGTGATCAGAACCGGATGTCCGATAGGGAAAGTCCCGTGCTTTAGAACAGAGGGGTAGAGGGAACAGACATCGATGTAACGCATGTCTCCTTCGTCACAGTAGAGTCGAGTGGCATTAGTTCTACCGCCAAATAAAGCATCTCTGGGTTGTAAGGGGTCCACGATTTCCTCGGCCATTTTCTTGGCGAACGCTCCGAATTCCGGATCCTCCTTACATCGGCGATCGTAATCGTGCTCCCAAATGTGTTCTACTCTAAATCCCAACTCGTTCAAAAAGTTCTGACGGTCCTGGGTAGCTTGATACAGTTGCTGAAAGGTGCAGTCGTGTCTGACCGGATGTTCCTCCAATTTCATGTTGGGGTAGCATTCGGGACACCCGTGCCAGAAGCAACCGTAGAACTCGTAGACGGTCTGCATGTTCATGTTGTAGCCGTCGATGGACAGGTGGGCTATCTTCATCTCTCCACCGTTCCTGGCATGGCGGATGTCCTGGTTAGTCTCGTGGGCAATCCATCGCAACCATCTCAAAGCTTTGATGGAGTACTTCCGCTCGGGTGAGTATCCTTCCGGGGGTAAGATGGCTACAGTTTCCCTAGGCATGAAGTTGCGGCGGAAAGCTAGATTGGCTGTACTGGCAAAGGTAATGCATTCCACGAACGGATCCACTTTGACGAGGGACAGGAGGGTGCCTCTGAACTTGCCGCAGCAACGTCTCAAGATGTCTACGTCCGATCGACAATACTCCTCCATCTCTTTGGCAAAGTTGAACTCCTCTCTCCTCTGGACTTTGTCTTGGTACCAAGCCAGGAACTCCTCTCGGGCTTTACCTCTCATCCCGTCGGGTATGTAAGTCTCGATAGGTGGATACAGTCCCACATAGTTCTGGTTGGCTGTAGTGTTGAAGAGATGAGGGAAGTAACCCTTCTTCAACTCGGTCAGTCCAAAGGCAGATGGTAGACGGCTCAAGGCATCGGGCAGGAAGTTGTAGGAGTCCACAAACCTCACACCGTGGGCAGACATGGTCATGATTTTAGCACCATTCATCAGTACCTGTATAAAAATAAAGTTTTTTTGAGTTTCAAATAAAGTTAGTTAGTTTAGAAATATTTACAAAATTTAAAAAAACAATACTTACATCTGGTTTAATACAGGCACGGTTGACTAAAAAGTGGAGGATGAATTGGCCGTCGTATCCCTTCATGTTGTGGGCGATGGCTGTGGCTCCCTCATGACACATCTTTTTGGTTTTTCCGTCACTGGAACAGGTGTTGAACAACCAAACCATAAATTGGTCCAAGGTGGTCTCTCCCTTAAAGATGACTTCTCGTCCACCTCCCGGTAGGTTGGAACATGTCTGGCAGTAATCTTCGATAGGTAGGTTAATGCAAGCTTCACAGGCCCGATGAACGACGCAGAAGTTGGGAACATGCTCTCCGGTTTCCTGGGTGCACTCGAAATCGTAGAAGATGTATAAGTCGCTCTTCTTCTTTTTCTTTTTCGGGATGGGTACCGTCTGCACGTAGCACAAGTGTCCCTCTCCCACCTGCTCCTTACAGATGCTACAGTAGTGGTCTTTATCGGCGCATTTGTGGACAGGCTTCAGGCGTTTAGTGATCCAACTTCCGCATTCTTCGCATCTAGTCATCAGGTCGCATACGCTGTTACCGGCCTTGTTAGGTTTGAAATGGTTCCAGTAGCATCTCATACTATGGAAATTTCCTCCACAACTATTGCATTCGACATTGGCGTCTTCCCAAGGACAAGGGGGTGAGGACAGACACCAGTAACAGCGGATAGGGCAGGAACTCCTATGACTGTCAGCGTTTCTGTATCCCACATCGCAAAAGTCGCAATAGTAGGGTTGTTCCACCAGACCAGGCATGGATGTAATGGCATCGTAGTGGTTGTCAGAATATAATACATGAAGGATCTTTGGTCTGATCCTATCATTGGTTACGGTCCCTCTGTAAAGATAGAAAATATTAAGTACATGATAACACAAACAAAGTAAATTCAATGAAATGATCACAATGATTATAAAATAAACTTACTTGTACAGAACGTCAAACTTCAGAGTTTTGGCAACAGCGTTCTGCTGGTAAATTTTCAGCCTGTAGTTGGGTGAAAGGACTTTTTGGAATTTCTCCCATTCTGTTGGACCGCACCCATGATCGCTGGAGACCCCCGCCTGGTCGCATAAAGCTTTGGCCCTTTCCTTCTGTAGCTTGTAGCCTTTAGGTCTTCTAATCTGGTCCCATTCCTTGTTCCACTCCTCCGAGTCTTTCTCTGGCTTATTGGTACATGGACCATGGTCACGACGATAGCCCGGGATAGACACATATGGTCCTCGTCATTGACAATGCTTACAATAGACCTCTTTCCCTTCCTGAAGTTCTCCTTATCATTATGTAGGTGTTTGATTTGGTTCCCACCGCTTCCCATAGGCATCTCCACGTGCAGTAAATCAATGGTAGTCTGACCGTCCTCCATTTTAAAGTCCTCGTTGGATTGCTGGACCTTTTGAACTTCTTTTAAAATAGCGTCCCCGGACATCTCGGTACTCTGTGAGAACGGGATCCATATCTCAGATTTCAAAGAAGGATGGTGTACAATGGCCCGAACATAATCAGCATCCTTGATACCGTTCTCGTCTTTTAGGTCGTCCACCAAAGTGTTCATGATCTTGGGTAATACTTTGGGAAACTGGGTGGGTGTAATGTCCTTACTCATGTCTTTAAACTGGACGGTGTACTTTTTTCCCATGGTCCTAAACTTGCGGGACTGGTAGGCCTTATTGACATTGATGTCGTAGTAATCCCGTACATCTTTAGCGTCAAAGTCGCGCTGTTTGTTGGTTTCTTCTTCTCTTTTTTCCCTCTGGGTAGATTCAACATCTTCCCGGGTCTTTTCTCTAATGTCAGCAACAGTTTTCTTGTCAGCAGCCATCTCGGTCTCTTGTCAAGGACAAAATGATGTTGGCTCTGTGAAAATTGGGGTTTATATATACATGGGGAATTCTAGAACATTCGGTCACGTGACTGATCACGTGATCACGTGTCATTTGACCTTGAGCATGACCTTGAGTTTTACATCCATGACCTTGACTCTGTCCTTGAACGGGAAGGACACGTGTCAGTTATATATTACTTAAAGAATAAGCAACTAAGTGCATGACCTTATTGTACTAACCATTTATTCTACAGAATTCCAGGTGACTGACTTTATTGTACTGACCGACTTTTCTACAGCGCGCCCAACATTAATGACGTCATATGTTCTTGACACTTCTAGAAAGTTCTTACTGGCAAGCAGCCAGCGCGTGCCGTTGACACGAAAGGTTGTTTGAAAGTCAAAGTAGCACGTGCTGTTGACACGAAAGGTCGTTTCAAAGTCAAAGCTGCAGGTGCAGGATAAAATGACGTCATATGTTTTTGACACTTCTACACAGTTCTTACTGGCAAGTAGCCAGCGCGTGCCGTTGACACGAAAGGTCGTTTGAAAGGCATATGTTCTAGAAAGTTCTCACTGGCAAGATACCAGCGCGTGCCGTTGACACGAAAGGTTGATTGAAAGTCAAAGTAACACGTGCTGTGAAAGGTCGTTCAAGTGCACTTAGAGCTAGGACATATGCAAATTAGATAGAACACTCTAGAACAATGATTTGAGTATATATTTCACACACATTGTCAAAGCCAGTCATTCATGCTATGTGCTTCATAGGAGACACAACTAAGATGGCATCTCAACAAGTTTCTGATATTGATTTAACCAACTTTGACTTTCAATGGCCAAACGGCAATGTACAGCAGCAGCCTGCAGACAACAAAATGGACGACATCCATAGCAATTGTCAGCGCATGACTGCCATGATGGAAGATGTACAGACTTCCATTTCCAAGATGCAAGCCGACATTCAAACATTGATGGAGAACAAGAGAAATGCAGAAGAAGGAGGAGAGGAACCACCCAAGAAGAAAGCCAGATACGTATGTTACAATTGCAATGAAGAGGGACATTTTGCTACCGAATGTCCTCAGCCGCCCAAGAAGCAGAACGACATTTGCTACAAGTGCCAAGGCACGGGACACTGGGCCAAAGACTGTCCTGTACAACAGGAATACAACACGTATCCGGGACCCAACAACTATGGACCCAACAACTACGGACCTAACAACTACAGGCCAAATTACCCCAGACCCATCTATGGAGCAAACAGAGGACGACCCATCTATGGAGCAAACAGAGGACGCTCACCTATGGCGAGTCAGAATGTGAGACCACAGTACAGTGCATAGACTTTTTTCTGAAACTTGTACAATGTTGAATAAAATATGTATAAACTTTTAATTTGTCTTTATTAATTCTTTCATCTAGTTGTAGGGGGAAATTATTCCTTCCACGAATAGATGATTTTCTAGAACAACACTTAAAAATAAAACTGGGACAATCCAAACACCTATAAATAGAATTGGAATTCCCTTGGAATTTACCATGGACTTTCCCAATACCTAAAAATAAACATGGAATTCCCCTCGGAATTCCCCCTTTCCCATACACAAAACACGGAATTCCCCTGTTCTAAAAATACTACCTACCTATCGGGACTTCTTACACTACTTATGTATAAGACGTACTGATCTTTGACTCGCAGACATAGGCTAAGGATGTGCAAGGGAAAAAATACTACAGCTATATCGTAAACGAATGATTAAATGGTAAAATTTGTAATTTTGTTTTTCGTTTCATTTCGCTACTTTTCACTTCGTTTCATAGTTTAAAGGGTCTCGAATTTTACAGATATTATTCAAGAGTTCTCTCCCTTCCAATGTATTACAACATCATCATTTGTAACTCGGTCTAAAAATCTGATGTTCAATTTTGTGCTGTCTTTCTCTGTCCTTTTCTTGTCTTTACCCAGGTAACACAAAACATTTTCAAAAGGTTTCAAAAAGGTTCTGCTGAAACATTTCGGGCAAAATGTTCTAAAAACATTTTAAAAACGTTTTTCAGGGATAGCGAAATGTTTTTAAAACGTTTATAAAACATTTATGAGCGATGGAAAAATCGAAATATTTCAAGATATTTTCAAAACGTTTTTAAAGCATTGTTGAAACATTTCTATTAAATGTATTGAGAATGTATTTATGTAACAAAATAGGAAAATGTTTTCAAGATGTTTTCAGAACATTTTAATTTTTATTGAAATGATTTTTCAAATTATATTGAAAGCATTTCAAAAAACGTTTTTAAAGTATATTCAAATTTTATATGTTTTATTTTGTTTTTTTTTTTTGTACATGTTGCATAAGTAGTTATAAATGTCGAAACATTGTAGAAATGTTTTTGAAACATTTATTTCTAAAATGTTGTCAAAACATTATTAAAATGTTTACTAAACATTGATTTAAAGTATCATTAAAACATTGTTTAAATGTTTATAAAATGTCGCATAATAATGGAACATTGTAGAAAATTATGTTTTGAAACAATTATTTTTAAAATGTTTTTGAAACATTTTACATTGTTTTCATGTTATAAAATATTGATAAAAAAATTGTAAATCGTTATTTGAATTATTTCTTACAAATTACTAAAAAAAAAAGGCTAACTTCAAAGCTTTCTAAAAATGCTTTTATGATGTAAAACCGTAAGATACTGTTAAAATGTTGCTATAATGTTTTAGAAACATTTCCGATGGTCATTTTTTTAAAATATTTTTTTTCACAGAAAGAAAACACCATATTCATTATGATGATATGATAAATCGGTATTCGTTAAAATAGTCTTCTTCAATACTTCTAAGTCTGTGTAATCAAATAATATTGTACAGAATTTTATAGTAAGCTGTAAGGGATGTTGCATAACGCTTCTAGAGAGGCGGTTTTAGCGTGCAGAGATTGAGATAAGAGAGTAAATTGTTGATCTAGGATATAGGTCAGCATCACACACAGCAGGATACTGGCCAGTTAACCATGGTAACTTGGATTTGAAAGCGAAGACAAGGAGTGGGTCACTTATGATTTCCTACATATACTGTTCATTCCTAAAGTCATGGATTATATGTATATTGGAAAAATCTGCTTTAAAGTAATTGTGATATACTCATCATAGTATTTATCATCATAATCATCGGAGTTCGGGACAATGGTAAGTACACATACTTATATTTCAAGAATAAAAAGTTCTGTGTACTGTAAATGTGTATGTAAATAAATTTACACATAGTAAAAAGCATTTGTAATTGTTTAATACGTATTATTCCTCATAAAGTTATGTATTTTCGATTATCAAAGTACATGTTTATCATTTATAATGCCAGCATACATATAATTTGTGAAATATATTACATTTTTATCGCAGCACATACTGATGGACAAAGACTTTTTCATGAGAGTGGAATTATATATGTTCCTGTACATGCAACTTAAATTTTGTAAGTGTTTATCAAAACGTATATTAATATTCGACATACTCGGCATTGATTTTTAAAATCACACACAATCATGATAACCTTTGAGGCAGAAATTATAAGGAGCGCACTCTAATCTTCATGTTTCATTTGATTTTTTAGAAGAAGAATGCGAGGAAAGTAAAATATTAAGCAGTATCTGAAGAAACGACTCGGACAGCTAGAGCTTCACTCGGACAGTGAAGATTGAACTTTTATTAAAACAAGAAGATTGAACTTTAAATGAAGACTGACATGAAATGGAATTTATCTTTGTACTGTCATATATTTTATATTTGTAAGTTATGAATAAAAAATGTTTTGAAATGTTTTATAAAAATGTTGTGTAGAACGTTGAAAAATATTTCATTGAAATATTTCACAAAATGTTATTAAAACGTTTTTAAAACCATACATCGTAACATTAATGAAACATTTTTTGAAATGTTGTTGAAATATTTCTAAAACATTTCATAGAAACATTCTGGAAAAATATTTTTAGAATGTTTCATTAAAATGTTTCATGAAACGTTTTGAAAACGTTTTTAAAACCATACATCGAAATATTTTTGAAACATTTTTCCGAAATGTTTTCGAAACGAAATTAAAATGTTTTTGAAACGTTTTAAAAATATTTTTGTGCTACTTGGGTAGTACATGAAAGAAATTAAAATATTATACTCAATCCTACCAACTTTGTCCAACAACCCAAATGAGGTAAATGAATAAGAAATTTCATGATTTGAAGTGATTTTTGCGCTACATTTTTATGAAGAAGCGCGAAAGGTTCCGATTCTTACACTTTGGCTACGAGTTGTCGTTACTCGCAGTCGACACCTAGCGTTTGTTGAAAGGCCTACTGACAACTGTTGTTGAGGGGATATTTGTTTGTTTGTTAGTTAGTGATGGGTTGTGTGTGTCAAGATTTTTGTGAATAGGATAGAGGACAAAGGAATCACCATAGAAACATCAAACCTTCCACAAATGTTTCCCATTTGAAGAGAATGAACTCTGTTGAGGTTCAAGGTTAAGAGTCAAAGGTCAATGTCACTGTGGAATTGGGCGTAAAATCCTAGTGAATAGCATAGAGGACAAAAAACCATCAAATAAATATCAAACCTTCCACAAATGTCCCCCATATGGAATGGTTGGTCTCTATTGATTTTTGAAGGTCAAGAGTCAAAGGTTAAGGTCTCTATGGATTAAAATACCTGGAAAAGCATTTATGACAAAACCTCAAACAACAGTTTCTAATTAGGAGAGGATGAACCATATTGATTTTCAAGGTAACAGGTCAAAGATCAAGGTCACTATGTTCTCCGCGACCTGATGTTTGTCAAGTGTATAAATTACTTCTTTCCAGCTCTGTCACCTGATAGAAGCTTTTTTGTTTGTTTGCTTTTGTTCCTGTTTTATCCTGATTTTGTATGCCTTCGGTTTCTGATTTTCTGAATTATCGATTTTGTGCTGTATACAGGGATATGGTCATTATCCATATTTGTCATTTGTCACTTTGATTTGCCTTTTATCAATTTGACATCATATTAAATATTTTTTGCCATTTCGGAAACTAGCCATTTCACCGATAAATATCATCAAAATTAAAGGAGCTTAACATTTTAGCACCATCCTTCCAATGATATTTTGCACATAGAATTTATTTGGATATGCTACTGTATCGACCCTTCAGGAAATTTGGAGCTGCGCACTCTCTGTAATGTTAATGTACAAATCTAAATTCACAAAATTAAAGAGGATGCTACTGAAATGATTTTTGGTGGCTGCGCAAGAAGCATCACTGATGAGAATTTAATATTCGAAACACGTGTCTGGTGTCTGGTGCATGGAAATTGGTTTGGAATTTTATTCAAGAAGGTATAGAGTTGGAACCCTTCGACATTATTGATTTTAAAATCATCTAATGAAATAGAACATTCAGTTGCGAGGGGGTGCTTTGCTTATGTTGCCTTTATTATTTTTGCTTTTCAAAGTTATACATCAAAGCAGTCACTCCCTATTATAGATAGCATATTTTAAGTGCATCTATGGACGGGCATTGTATAAACCAGAGTACCCTCCATTTTTATCTTTAGATGCCTACAGTAGTCTAATTAATGATTATTTCCTTCTTCATTTATTTAATTTACTATGAAATTAGGTAGTAAGCTATTTCATTTTTCGTTGATGTCTTAACTTATAAAGTAATAAAACATAAGATCATGAAACCACTAACCTCCTTCCTTCGGTTTCGATTCTTTCTGCCTAAAAAGGAAAAAAGCAATTAAAGAAAGTAATGACCAATTGATATTATATTATTGTACATGTTGTACAAAGATGAGCCCACAACCCTGAAACAAAGCAAAATCCAAAACTAAAAGAAGAGGGTCACATCGCTAACCTTAGGAAAATGCTTTACCCTTTAAAGTATGTATAATTTTATCGAACATTTCACAGGGGGTAACCTTCCTAACTGCTCCATAAAGTCGCACCAGGGCGGTGAATTCATTACTCTTCATTATTTTTGTATTACAATATAAGTTCTCATCAGTATAAAAAATTTAAAGACATCGTTGTGAGTAATCACTCCTAATATTGAGTTTTGTGTGTATGTACATGTAGTGTTTGTGTATGTAGCTCTAAGTTAACTTGGAATATTCTTAATAAAGTGTTCAAATGGGTATTCATATAGTGTAATGGTTAGAAGAATCTTTTAAAGTTTTTTGGTATCTTAGTAAGATTTATCTTGATGCTGATTATGTCTGATATTTTCACAACATCCTGATGTGAATTTAAGTAGATTATAATTTATGCATATGCCTTTGAATCGTTGGTTACGTTGGAAATTCGAATAACGTCATTGTGACGAGATGCCGTTCTTTTGAGCCCTTTTTGCTTTATTATTGCGTGAAAATTAATGGTGTAGGAAAATACAAACAATGACGGCTAGGCTATATTGCAAGCCTTCGCCGCCTATCACTTTGTTTGCATGTTGTCATGTGATGTTCGTCAGTAACCAGTGAAAATTTAGTCTGCATCAGTGAATGAACATCAAACTCTATCATTCATCACTCAAACCCCGAAACGTGCATGTCTGGTCCTTGCTGTTTTATCTGCTATAAAATTATGCTAATGAATTTGAAGACGTTAATCATTATAGATGTATGATTGGACACTGCATGGTGCGCGTGAATGCATCGGTTTCAGTTCTAACAATATTACATCGGTTACTTATCATCTTATTTCTTTGCTTTTCAACGTTTATTGTGATTCTAGCGACATTGCTTAATACAATGTATTCCCGGTTTCTAATCATACAGGTATCACGTACACTTTGACAGTGTTTTAAATAAATAAAAATTTTACAGACTGAAATTAAATCATATCACTAAAGTAATACCATATTCCAACAGCTACATCTGAATCGGGGATTCTGAATCCCGTCTCCTTGAAGTCTTGGATAAGTGGTTCCTCATCGTTTGGAGGAACAAATTCAGAGGTACTTGGATAAGTTAGCACATGCTGAATAAACTCGATTCTGCTAAACGTATTTATTTGAGTCTCCGTCCTTTTTATCTCAGCCTCTACGAAAGGAATGTGCGCATCTATCCTGGCAAGTTTGTACTGAATATCTTCTGAAAATGACATAAACTTGTCCTCTTCAGCTTTTGTTAGTTTTATCTTCATAGCATCAAGCTGGGTATGCAGCTCCGATATTTTCTTGGCAATTTTTTCTTTGTTTCTTCGACTTGTCGATCTTCCTGTTTCAAAATACATTTCTAAACCTTCTTTTGTTCGTCTTGACAAAGGTAGGAGCTCAGATTTTAATTCTTTCAAATATTCACCAAGTTTTCTTTTTTTCTCCTCCGAAATGGTGTGAATAGTTTCGAACTTGTGTTCCGAATGTGTCTCTGATACACATATTCCACAACACAGAGTTTCACATGTTTTACAATATGTAACATAGATGTGGTCTTGATGAATCTTACATGGAGACGTTGCTTCTTGTCTAGCATGAACCGCCCCGTCATCCTGCCATGCCTTGATGGTATGGTGTCTATGTACCTTTGCCCTTTTACAGATATCACATAAGTTTGCCTTACATGTCACACAATACCATTCCACTGTAACATCATCTTCACATCCATCGCATTCCACGTGTGTTTGGTGTAATATAGGAGCCACCTCGAATGAAGGCAAATCATCAAGTTTTTCGGCCATTCCATTTATTATTCTCTGTAATAGAAGTAAAACAATACAAGTACGTCAATAAGAAATTTTCAATAACCAGATCATAAAAAGATAGTAGATATAAGCAGCTTCCATGAATACCTTTTTATTCCTCTACATCGTTTTTTTCCCTTTTTTATCAAAGCAGTCGAGGTCTATTTGTATGTATGTCACACTATGAACACGTCAGAGAAACTTTACTGTGTAACAGATACGGAAGTTTAAATAATTCTGTGTTTGCACATACATGTACACATGATAACACTACAAGCTATCGATACCTTCCATTTAAATCAATGTCGTTATATTCACAGTGTAGGAACGCTTCTGTACGAAAGAAGTTTCTTTGCGATTTCCGAATCGAGAGATTTACATGTGTCAATTTTATGTCCATCTATCCCGTAAGCACCAGAAGGTATACTGCTATACATTCAATATCGAACATTTTCTGAAGACTGATACTTCATAGACAGGTAGTACTTCGTGATTGATTGTCGTAAAATATTGCAACTTAACAAATATAATATATGGAATACAGTGAAAATCTGTCGTTCAATTGTGATTTTGAGTCCCTGTGTGTGTCCACTGTGACAAGTTCCATACTTAAAGAAAGCTAACATAACCAAGTACTTCATGAATACATACTAGATTGTATATTTATAGAAATTAAGCTTAAATAATGACAATTAGTAAACACAAACTGTGCGGTTTTATGCAGTTACTGTAGGAGTTCTGTACTTATCATATTTTATTGGCAACTTACACACCAGTAAATCTCCCTCAACTTAATTATTGGGGGGTATAAAGCAACATAATATATACATTTTCATCCCACCTCTGGCAAATTTCTTGTAATCTGATTCGTCGAGAAGAACCGAATATTATGTTGTATCATTTTACTGACAGGGTATTATTTTAATATCCTGCTTCTACTAGGACGCTTTACGATATTGACGTCACCAAGATGTTTTAAAATATGTTGACGTTACATACACAAGCCAAAAGCCATCGATGGGATAAGTTTGTTATACAGTGTTTTACAGGGGGGATACAAAAATATATTGGGTCGATGAAAAAACAAACTTTTTTCATCGAATTAATATATTTCTGTATCCCCCCTGTAAAACACTGTATAACTAATAGTACTTATAGGGTTCGGTAATTCTAGTCATAAAATATAAATAGGTATTTATCGTATATGCATGGTACCAATCAAATATGCTTAGTACAAGTTACTGGTCGTGAACAGATGCGTTCCTACATTGTGATATTACAAGGTTTAAACTACCATTTTACGAAGGGACCCTGTAAAACATGGATTAATCTTATGGAATAAAATCATGGAAGATTATTGATTTACGTGATGGATCCCGAGTACAATCTCAACGACACTCACAATATAGTACCAAATTAAGCATCACCTCACCCAAGCATTTTTACGAGCTCCACACTACAAAGGACATAAGTGTGACACACATGAGATAAAGAAGAGTCTGATACAATTTGTGATACAGATAAGGAATAGTTAATGTTAACAAATTCTATGAATAATAAACGAAAATGAATGAGGACCTATCGCGAAAAATGGTGAATAAATGGTTAGATATGTAATAATTAACGTGAATGTAGGCATACAATAATTACTGATAGATTCCTCATAGTTAACGCTTGTCATTAACATATGTTTTATTCCGCATACTCTAACCATATTCCGCATTGCTATGTGTATGAATAATCACTAACGTTGGCGTATGGAGAATGACTAACGTGAATGAGCTAAAAGCTACGCTTAGAATTTTCGTTTTGTTATTTCTATCGTGAATCTTAAATTTATATAAATCCGGCTCCAAGCAAAAATATATATTTGTCAATGAATTTAAATCAATGTTTACATATAAACAACAAAGAATGAAACTGAAGAGATAAATCATGATATTTAGAAAAAAATTCTATTGTTTAACTCATATCACTCATTTTTAATGGACTCAGTATTTTTTTTTCTTTTACTAAATTCATGGACTCCAGCACTGCATACATGTACATGTAGTTCCTAATTTCTTTTTTCTTTTGCCGCTTTCCTTTAATAAGTTAGTGATTATCTTATAAAATAATTAATTGAAAAAAAAAAATTCTGTATGGTTGGTAGCTTTTGTAGATAGCGACGTCTTCTAGAGTCCCGAGCGGTTCGTGACATCAAAGACATACCGGCAGGTCATCTTAATTATGCCGCATTATTAAATGAGATATCGACAAGGTCCGTTGACATGTCAATGCAAAAGATTTCAGCTAGAGATAAATAACACTATCTATGGCTGCTACATAATAAATGACAAAATATATTTAGTTTAAATAAAAAAAAAAGGGGGGGGGGGCGGGTCTAGATACTTTTTCCAAGGGGGGGGGGGTTAAAACCATCAGAGGGTCGAAACTTTACTTTTATAAGAAGTAAAAACGGAAAATCTCGGCACATGTGAAAATAAAAACAATTCTAGCTTAATTTGATGACAACATTCAAAGATCGATTCTTTTTATTATTTAAGGGATCAATGTCATTCAAAGATCGATTCTTTTTATTATTTAAGGGATCAATGTCATTGATACTTCTATACCCCGCCTTTGACCGATTAAATTTGGTCCAGGTGTCAATCATTCTGTATCATCAACATAGTGCAATCACTCGGTTCTACATGTATATACATAAACATGTAGCTTTATACGTCAATCTACAAGTGCACAGCTCTACCATGGCTATTTGATTTATCGCTATAAATATTTGTAAAGATATAGTGTATATGATTATTTTTATTTTCATTCAGTTATGTTATTGTTTTTAAATCTATTGATACCCTGTTAATAAATGTACATTATTGTTTACAAGATCATAGATAATTAGCACATTTTTGAGATCAATACAAAACTTCGGTTAGAAATTAACTGGAACACATGTTCGTCCCTGAAAGTAATTATGAGAAAAGATGTGTGGTCCCAACTCGTCAAAAATCGACTAACTTGATCAAGATCGGAAATACACATGTACGCATTTTCACAGTAAAACAAACCGGCAGAAATCAATTTTTCATTTATCGAACATGTATATTGCATGTATATTTGATTTTATAAATGTGTCTATTGAAATGCATGATGTACCTTGTAATGAAATATTTTTTTTTTAATTGTATTTTATTTATACATACATGTACATAGGAAGTAAATTCTCTCTCTCTCTCTCTCTCTCTCTCTCTCTCTCTCTCTCTCTTTCTCCAGACGCAGAAATTATCCTGCGAAAGTGAGGAGACAAAATTTCGATCAGTTAACTCTTTTGAATATAACGACATTTCCATTATAAAATTAAATGTTCGCCTGTGCATGAATTAGTTTTTTTTTTTGTCATTGTCATACAAGCTTGCTTGCTCTCTTTTTCAAACAAACGTACTAATGTCTCAAATGAACAGTTCAATCAAAAGATGTAGTAAAAATGAATTCCAAAGACATCCGTAATACAAAAGAAAAAAGTGTGTGCGCCTTGGTCTGGTACTTCAAAGGGTTCCACACAATGCCTCGCATGTTGTTCATACCGCTCTTTTACCTGTATATTAACACCCCCTGTACACGGAGACCTTCCAATTTTAATTTGTTTACAAACTTTGATAATTTGATGCCACTGGGGCAGGTATTTTACATACATAAACCTTCTTTGAACTTTCGTGCATTATTTATGTGTATGTGAGATTGAAGGTTTTTTTTTATAAATTCAATTTACCGTTTCTGCGTTCGCCGTCCCCCCCCCCCCCACCCCCCGCCATCGGCGGAACAAACTTTGAATTCGCAAGTAAACAGAATCTAAATAGAAAAGAAAAATTGTACATGACGGCGTAAGAGAGAACTATAGGTCCCCTTTCATCTTCACTTGAATATGATCCTGTTTTCTGTTTATGTTAAAGTGCCCGATTCCCCCCCCCCCCCCCCCCCCCCCAACGAAGGAATACCTGAACAAAAGAAAGATAAACAAATACATGTAAGAAATTCTATATTGAAACCAACAAAAATACAAAGGTGCAAGGAGGTGTAGCAAATTCTGAAAAGATGCAGCTAATTCATGAAGAAAAAATATGGAACCCAATCCGAGCCCCTGATCGGAAAGGGGATTGAAATGGGGGCTACAGAAATTTTTGCTTTACACTGGATTTTTTCTTTGAAAACGTTCTTTCATCATCCTCAAATACATGATTTGGGGATTTCTTAACAAATCAGTCCATTTTAGTTTAAATAAGGGAAGGAAATGATTTTTTAAAATAAAAATGTGAAATAATTCTTCTGAAAATGAATTTATACTTCGTCTAATGTGAAAGCTCTCGCTGTGTAATTAAATTAAATCGATCAGCCACTGAGGGCAGTATATGTATCTTGTAAGTCTATACGTTGTCAAATTAGAAAAAAAATATATTTAAAAAACTAGTGAAGTTATAACCACATCACAAAAGACGAAAGAGAATTAAAAAAAATACATGTATTTTTGAAATAATTCAGGCAAAAATGCATATTTAATTATTTAAACTTGATTAATTCACAGTAGACTGAATTGCTGTCGTTTCTTGACTGAGGAGGGTATATTCTCCGGGAAGACTTTGGTCAAGGCGAGAAGCGCCGAATCAGAGGGGGGTAGGAGGACTTGTGGGAGGAGGTTGTCTGAAGTCAGCCTCGGATAATTGTGCGAAATTTATGATTTCTAAGACCATTGTTGAACACGTTTGTTTGATCTTGTGATGTTGAAACGAAAGATTATCTTGGTGACAAAAAATAATGAAAGGTTTTCATGCGTACATGTAAAAGATGTATATATCGCTCAATTTGAGATTTCTATGAGGCCATTGAAAGACACCAAGAAAGTATTACATTTATTAAATCACAGAAAATAACAACTCTTTATCTGAGTCTGATTTTTTTGGGCTAGTTGTGTAATACTAGTATATACATACATGTATATATAAAAAAATGCAAAGCGACTAATTTTTTCTCACCAATATTTTCATGAATTGAAAGGAGAAGGTGCGGTAACCTGCCTTTTTGGCCCTATACGATTAAATAGTGAAAAAATCAAAATGTTGTTAAGGTATTCCGTAATACAGGCGGATCTATATGTACATATTTGTCGAAGGAGGGGAAGGATGGGGTTTTTTTCAGAAGCCATTGGCCCTAACTAAAAGGAAACTGTAAATGGGATGTTCTCGATTTTTTCCAGGTATTACGGAAGAAAATTGAGCATTCATGATTCAACACTCTTACAATTTCTTTGGCTGTTAAAACTGAAAAGCTTGTTGATCCAGAGGCGGGCCATGGTGATAAATAATTGTGAATTATGAGGGATTTCATGATATGAAAGAAGCGGAGATACATGCATTTCTATAGTCCGATACTTTTGTACAAATATTTTCTGTGTCTGATGTATTATTTCCATTATTAACGTGTCTATCTTACTATTCTCACGGGGTATAGCGGTGATAGTGGGAGAAAGGGCGGGGTACTCTGTAGTGCATGGAGTTAAAAAGACTTTGAAAAAAATACAATGATGACAAGGGGTTATTTAAATCAAAAGATAAAAGATTAAAGTCAGTCAATCACTCAACACGAACAAATGTCGGGAGGAAGAAATTAACTAAATAATCTATTATAATAGTACATGAAATTAGAGAAAAACCGAAAGTACTGCATTGCGAGATTGTCCACCATGTAACTTTGATTACATCTTGCATTTAAATAAAAAAGAAATGTATATTAACATAAACGGAAGACAAAATTACTGAATTAAACATGTGAAAATTAAATTATTCAAAACCATCAATATAAAGAATTAGAGAAAAGGGAAAAAATTCCCTAAATATTTACAGCAGCTTGTTGTACCGTATTAGAATAAAGTAAAAATTAAACTATTTTTTAAACTAAATTTTAAACTATTTTCGGCATTAAAAATAAAATAAGGCGATTTGGCACGTAGGAACAGCTCGTATCACATGACAGGTAATTGTTGAAATAACACAGGTATTGTTGTGGCAGGACGAAGCATAGTTTTACCTGGTCATCGGAAGAGTTCATTATAGGCAGGTGATATAAGATATCAAAATTACAGGTCTTATAATTACACAGGCATTTCATACTCTATGTAACAGTGTGTAAACTAATTTTTTTTTATCGACTGGTCTAAATTGCTTGATTGAATTATCTCCGCCCGGTCAGACAACTTTGGTAGAGAAATATATGTGTATTACGTGTATATCATCGTTGTATGGATTCAGATTAATATGAAGTACGTATAATACTTATAATACGTATAATAAAAAAATGCAAATAAAAAAAGTATCCGATAAACCCGATAAAAATGTACAAATTTCATAAGATTATAAACAAAATTCGGATTCTGAGTAAGATTTATTCGTTTTGCAAGTTATGAGTCGTAATATTAATTCATTCACGTTATTAATTCTCCATAGTAATGTTTATTATGCATACGCTAACGGTTCATTCTGCATACGCTCACGATAGAATTTTTTTTTTCCGCGTACGCTCATGATAGAATGGATAATTAGCGCTACTCATTTATCACGGTACAATGAATACAGATAATTTGATACTATCGCTATGAATAAGAAAAATTGAATACAAACGTGAATGAGATAAGCGCTAACCATTGTACGTTTTTCAATCAGTATTCATACAAATGAATAAGGACTATTTGGTAATATCGTGAGCAAATCAATAACTAAGGTTAATTAAACGATAAAAATCGTGAACTAAGAATACATATAAATAATGAATGAGGACTAACGTGAGAGTTGTTAAGATTAACTATTCCTTATCTGTATCAGAAAATATACTTAAGTTGTTTATCTAATACAGGGTCACTGTGCTTATCCCTTTTCCTTTTCAGTCAGTGAATGAAAACTAAAGAAAAATCCTGAAATTGTTTCCTTAAAACATCACAATCAAAATGCTTAATTTATTTATTTATTTTTTTTTTTTTTTTTTGGGGGGGGGGATGAAATATAAAATAGAAATACGTAAAATCGGACAAATTGATTTGGTGGCACCAACAAACATACTTTGATGGCCAAAAACCAGTCAGACAAAATGAAACGTTTCATCAATTTTATGGGAAATCCAACCTAAGAGTACATGTTATTTCACTACAATACTTGCCTTGTTTCTCTTTTAGAGGACTAATTTACAATATGTTCTTGTTTGTATTGAAAACATGCGATTAGACACTAATTTCATTAACAAAGTTATGAATGTATGTCTTTATGCCCAAGGCCTTTTGACCAAGGGGTATATAGCGATCCGTCTCTATGTCCAGCTTTCATAAAAAGAACATATCCCACCCATTCTGCTATGTCTTTCGGAACATTTTGGACATCACAATTTTCATACTCTTTGGCCATATTACATTGTTTATATTAAAGATCACCGACGAGGGTTAAGTACCCGAAACGTGCATGTCTGGTCCATGCAGCAAATTCATCTGTTCTTCGATGATGCTTCTGAATTTGAAGACGGTTTAATATTTAGGTAGAGATGACAGAGCTTTTATGTTTTGCATGTGTATGTATCTTAAATGATTTGAAATTTTCTTCAAGAAGGTATGGAGTTGGAACACTTCCGTATTATTAATACAGTTTTATATTCTTCAAACTACGAACGGAGACATTTACATTTAACAAACATAGAGCTTGTTGTTAGAATGGTTCAGAAAACAAATAAGAGAAGAAGCACAGATTTTATCCATGACAGTATTCGATAGGATTCCATAGAGTTACCATACAATGAAATAGTATGATAAACAACACTTTGTCCGTATTAATTAATAATGTAAACTGAAATCATATATGTATTTGTTTCATTTCCATAGTATTTGAAATGGTGAGAGTACCAACATTTTTAGCATTTACATTGAAAATCATGATCTAAACTTAAAACTTGATGCCAAGAAAAAATAGGTGTCTAGTGAGTGGATCACAGGCACATGTAGAAAGAGCATCGGTATCCTGTATGGTCACAAGAGAATACTGGTATCTGTAGAAAGACAAGGCTTCCGACGAATTTTGAGCTAGAAGTAGCATTTTCTGCAGGTGTTTTTGTATTTGAAGGGTAAAAAGGGGTATGACCATAAAGATTGATTTGTATACTTCCTAAAAACAGCAATAGTTCACCCAAAAAGATCTCATAACATAGCCCAATCGTCTACCAAAGTTGGACTGTTTTCTACTTTCTGTCTTGAATCTCCATTGCCAGATTGGACAGATACTGATTTATTCAGATACTTTACTCTGCTTACTGTAAGCAGAGTAAAACACCTGGGTGATTCAGACTAGCTAATCTGGCAATGGAGATTCAAGACAGAAAGTAGAAAACAGTCCAACTTTGGTAGACGATTAGGCTATGTTATGAGATCGTTTTGGAAGAATTATTTGAAATTTTTAGGAACTATACAAATCAATCTTTATGGTCTTACCCCGTTTTGCCCTTCAAATATGTCAAATGCAAAAATTGCAGATGCTACTTCTAGCTGAAAATTTAAGAACAGATACAATTTCAGCATGGACAAGACATGCACGTTTCGGGTACTGAACCCTCGTCAGTGATCCTCAATCTAAACAATGTAATATGGCCAAAGAGTGTAAAAAATATTATGTCCAAAAATGTACCAAAAACGTAGCAGGATGGGTTGGATATGACGTCTTTGTCTGTGTAACATGTGAGATGTTTACATGTTTCTGGTGTTTTTTTTTTTAATATTACTCTTTCATATTAAATGGCTGCAATATGTTTCAAAAGCTTCACCCCTTTCACAAGTAACCTTATCCCTTCCTCTGATCTAGCCCCATTATCATTGTAGTCCGGGTTAAATAAAGTCAAATAAAATTATGAATACCCATGTACACACATTTTTCGCTCCCTTTGCGCTTATCAAGTGATTTCAATGGGATGTATATTCTTAACTAAAGACCGGACGATGTAAAGAAGAACGACAATGTATAGAAGCAAAGGATGGATTTAACTTAGTTTTCGTATACATTGTCTTTTCTGTCTACACTGGAGAAGGCGAAGTGGCCAAACATTTGTGTATTTCAGTGTTTCTGTTTTTAATTATATCATGCCTTCCCTCTGCAAGAAATATATTTCAATTTATTGAATAATGTCAATTCAGTTAAAACTTGCAATAAGACAAGTGGAGTAATTAAGAAACACGAGGAAGCTTCAGTGCAGAATACACATTTATTAGATATCAATGATAGCCGATATAACTATTTTAAAATTAATTTTACTTTTCTCTCATCAACAACTGCATAAAAATGTATCCAAAATTTTCAGGGAGCAAGTAATCAAGGTTCCATTCCATTCAACAGGGTGTGTGCTTACATAATTTGGCTATTTAAACGATTTGCTACTTGTGTAGCAAATGACAGTCCTAAGTCGGCATCGATTGCCTATTGGTCACTTTGGTTAACGCACAGCTTTTTGTGTTTCATGTTTCTATTTCGTATATCTCTTACGTCTCTAGGGGTCCGTCGATGCTCAAGTTGGTGCTCTATTGTGAGTGTTGTTGAGATTATTGTCAGGATCTTCTTTTACTCATTTGTGTCACACTTATGCCCTTTGCCGTGTGGAGCTCGTAAAAAAGTTCCCCGCGAGGGGTTTGACAATAAGTGTTTTGAATATTTCCCTGACATGGTCGCCATAGTACTTTCTACATAGACATAACCTCGGACAGTGCAGTGCATGTGTTTTATATATTGATTTAATTTTCGTGCATAAACAGCGACGGCGGGTGCGGCTAGCCAACAGGGGATGCTTACTCCTCCCGGGCACCTGATCCCACCTCTATCTTGCTAGGGGTCCGTCGATGCTCAAGTTGGTGCTCTATTGTGAGTGTTGTTGAGATTATTGTCAGGATCTTCTTTTACTCATTTGTGTCACACTTATGCCCTTTGCCGTGTGGAGCTCGTAAAAAAGTTCCCCGCGAGGGGTTTGACAATAAGTGTTTTGAATATTTTCCCTGACATGGTCGCCATAGTACTTTCTTCATAGACATAACCTCGGACAGTGCAGTGCATGTGTTTTATATATTGATTTAATTTTCGTGCATAAACATCGACGGCGGGTGCGGCTAGCCAAAAGGGGATGCTTACTCCTCCCGGGCACCTGATCCCAATTCTGGCTTGCTAGGGGTCCGTCGATGCTCAAGTTGGTGCTCTATTGTGAGTGTTGTTGAGATTATTGTCAGGATCTTCTTTTACTCATTTGTGTCACACTTATGCCCTTTGCCGTGTGGAGCTCGTAAAAATGTTCCCCGCGAGGGGTTTGACAATAAGTGTTTTGAATATTTTCCCTGACATGGTCGCCATAGTACTTTCTTCATAGACATAACCTCGGACAGTGCAGTGCATGTGTTTTATATATTGATTTAATTTTCGTGCATAAACATCGACGGCGGGTGCGGCTAGCCAACAGGGGATGCTTACTCCTCCCGGGCACCTGATCCCACCTCTGGCTTGCTAGGGGTCCGTCGATGCTCAAGTTGGTGCTCTATTGTGAGTGTTGTTGAGATTATTGTCAGGATCTTCTTTTACTCATTTGTGTCACACTTATGCCCTTTGCCGTGTGGAGCTCGTAAAAATGTTCCCCGCGAGGGGTTTGACAATAAGTGTTTTGAATATTTTCCCTGACATGGTCGCCATAGTACTTTCTTCATAGACATAACCTCGGACAGTGCAGTGCATGTGTTTTATATATTGATTTAATTTTCGTGCATAAACATCGACGGCGGGTGCGGCTAGCCAACAGGGGATGCTTACTCCTCCCGGGCACCTGATCCCACCTCTGGCTTGCTAGGGGTCCGTCGATGCTCAAGTTGGTGCTCTATTGTGAGTGTTGTTGAGATTATTGTCAGGATCCTCTTTGACTCTTTGTGTCACACTTATGCCCTTTGCCGTGTGTAGCTCGTAAAAAAGTTCCCCGCGAGGTGTTTGACAATAAGTGTTTTAAATATTTACCCTGACATGGTCGCCATAGTACTTTCTACATAGACATAACCTCGGACAGTGCAGTGCATGTGCTTTATATATTGATTTAATTTTGGGGCAAAAACATCGACGGCGGGTGCGGCTAGCCAACAGGGGATGCTTACTCCTCCCGGGCACCTGATCCCACCTCTGGCTTGCTAGGGGTCCGTAGATGCTCAAGTTGGTGCTCTATTGTGAGTGTTGTTGAGATTATTGTCAGGATCTTCTTTTACTCATTGCTGTGCTGATTTACTCTGTGTTTTACAGGTGTTTTGGTGCTTTGCTGTAAGTAATGCAATCGAGCCTAGTTGGAGATACCCTCCTTTCATTTACAGTAACAATGGACTACCATGTAGTTTTGGATTGAGCATAGTACAGAAGTCAATCTATATAGATGATGAGATAAAATAATTTAGGGGGATTGTAAAATCCTTGTTTAGCCTTTTTTGCAAACCTTTTAGTTCAAACAAGGTTCCTAAACCTGCAGAATGGTACCCTACGTAAAACTCTAAGGAAAGTAGGAAAATGTTTTATTTAGGACATGAACATGTTGTTAGTATGTCTTGAACAATTCTCTACGTAGATGTCCTGATATTGTTTGAAAGTAGATTTCAGATAATTTATGGAGACAGTCATTTACAAGAGCAAAAAAAAAAATATAGAAGCAATACAAAACTTGTCACTTTACAATATAAAATTCTAAATAGAATAGTTAACACATATGCAAAACTTTATAAATTTAAAATGATTTAAACAGTACTATGTTCTTTTCATGGTGAAGTGAAAGAATCTATCACACAACTTTTCTTCATTTGCTCCTATGCAAAACGATATCGATAATTCTGCATGAAAAACTTTTATCTAAAGTTTATGTAATTTTTTCCTTAGCGTGAACATTGAAAATGTAATTTTTGGATATCTAAAGCACTCTAATGAGGAAAAATGTAGAACAGTCAATCTTATCACATTATTGTTAAAACAATTCACATTTTGTTGAAGATGTAATAAATCTATTCCCAGGTATGTAACGTAATAGAGTATGTGATATATACCAAATATGTAAACATTGTTTCCTCCTATTTGTTACCCAAAAAATTATGATAATCTAAAAACACCTGGAAGATGTTATCAAAATTGTTATGAATTGATTAAAAAAGACAGATTGATCTGTAGTTTACCAGGTTAAATCAAAACATAATCAAAGGTCACTATCTGAAATTGCTGTCACCTTCTTTCGAACTCTGACACAGTTATTGACTTTATAAGACTCTTTTTTAATAAGTCAATGCCATACACCAAACACTGCTCTCTCATCCAAGGAATGTGGAAGGTTATCCGAATGATTGAAGGTAGATAAAAGAAATTTCTTTTGTAATATTTGTACTAAAATACTTCAAGAGATTGAGAAGAAAGGAGTGGACCTTGAAGAAAACTCGGTTGCAGCTCCCATAGCAAAACACCCTATGCAACAACACAGCAGACAAGCACAGAGAGAGAAGCAAAATGGACAAGGAACACCAAACACACAATAGAAACATCAAATACAAAAAAAACTACACATAAACGAATGAGACCCAATGGGAAACCATTGTCATCTTCTGATGGCAATCTGCTACTCAAGTATCGAATGGTGTGATTATCTTTATCATGTGTGCGCAACCCACCAACTTTTCCGGTTACCCAGGGACGAGCACAATTGGGGTGTGAAACGACCTCGTCATTGTATCATGACCACACAAACAGAAAGAATAACACAGGGGCCCAAGAAAAACACAGATTCCTTTATATGTAAAAAGATATTAAATTGAGGTTTCTGCCAGATGTAGCGAGCTCATGCATGTTATCACCCAAGAAGACCAAGTGTTCTCTAAAAGGGTTTGAAAAGGGCGCGACATGAAGGCTCGTCCTCATAGTCAGTCAAAGTGCAATTATTAAGAATGCGCTGGTTCAAGGCTGATGATTGGTCAATTAGCATGCTGAATGACCGTCTGGTGACGATAGGATCATATCCACGACATAAAAGACGTTTAACGATTCTTACGCATTTTCATTCGTTACGTGGTCTACCTTTGATCCTTCTAGTTTTGTTTATCATGTCAGCATAAAGGCAGGTTGTGGAATACCCAAAGTAAGAAAACCTTTTGCCTGTAAATACGATTTCCTGGGCACAATAAACTAAGAATTAATTGAAGTCTGAATTTTATTTTATTTTTTCTCGTTAGCATATATAGTGACTTGAAATTATTTAGAGATTTTTTTCTTTTTTTCTCAGTAGTATGGATGAAATCACTTTGTTTCAAATGTTCATGAATTTGTTATATGACAAATATGGTCAATAACCATATCCCAATACACACTACACAATCGATATCATATTTTGGGAATTCGGCTTAGGTCAATTCCTAGTTTATGGTGCCAGACCCTGGTCATTAAAGTACGTGGATGAGGCAATTGACTTCCCTCGAGGATATATCAGAGCTGCAACCTTTACCGTAGCCTTAGGTTTTAATGCTCACAGAGTCTGAATCACTTTGTTTGGAATAATTGCTGCATGATTAGGATTTACTATCTGGAATACAAAATGTACGTGCCAGGTGCATTAAAATAAGTATGAAATTTTCTTCAAGAAGGTACATTGTATTCAATGTTCTTGCTTAAGAAATTACTACATGTATACTGTCTTTTTTTTCGAATTGATTATTTTAAGATTTGTTTTTATTATATTTAAGATTCAATTGTATTAAATTTTCCATTCCTCACTCCGATTTCAGTGCACTTTGCACATATTTTTTAAGGAAGGATGACTTCTTTTGTAAACAACAATAATTTAAATTCATAATTTTATTCTTTCAAAGCATCTTGGCGTAGATCAGCTATTACTGTTTATCTAAATGTTACTCATGCGTGAGTAATTCCCTTTTATATGGGTTGTTATTTGGAGGACTTTACTTTTTAGAAGTCTCTCCCATATTGCGAAATAGAATAAAAACAGGTAAACACGTCGACCTTACTTAATAGCACCCACCAAAAAAAAAGAAATTTAAGAAGACCGTCTGTATTACATAATAACCCTTCAATGATAATTTTCCCTTGACATATACTGTACAAGGATAGACAAGAGGTGCGCATGGGGCATTCATCAAGCGTGAAGTTGCCCCGATATTGAGACAGGAGGATAAATACATCACACAATACAGAATATGGATGACGAACATCATTAATTCACACCAACACACGCATAGGACAAATAAGCTACACATAGCTATATAGTTTGTAAAGGTTCAAATTGCGAGGGAAATTTGCATTTATTGATGCGAATCTCAAGCACGAATTCGGTAAAGGAAATAATTTTTTTAAAAATACATTGATAGATATTTTTTTTTACCGATGGTGTGAGTTCTATATAGCAACATGGATAAGTTTGGCTGCAGACACTTCGCACGGAGTATTTGGGTGTTGAGAAAGCTCTGGTTAGTTATCCTTGCCTTTCTGGTTCCACTTCCTTTGCTGGACGAGGACCAATATGTTAAGGTAATACTTTTATTTCTTTTTCATCGTGTTTCTTCCCAATTTATAGCAATTCTCTGTAACCCTTTAAACAATTTCTCATGGTCTCTGATTTTCATGAAATTTTACACATAGGTAGGAACCAATGAAGAAAGGTAAATTTGACAAAAATATTTCTAGGCCATCTGGTTACCATGACAACGGCCCATAAAGTTGAGAAATATGCAAAATTGAGCTATTTTGAAGCTCTATAATTTGGTCTATAGTCTCAGTGTTCTGGGTTAAAGAAGGTATTCTGCTGATAGATTATCTCCAAAAAGGAAAAGCATTCAATCAATGTCATATACTTTGGATACGGGAAAATTTTAAACTTAAGTTTACTAATTAGAGGTGTAATGTTTCATCAGGAAATTGTGACTGTTCACAAGTCTGTCACTGCAATGACTGTCATGATTGTGGCTCTAATATGATTGGGCATCCGCCTTATTCACCTGATCTTGCTCCATCAGACTTCAGTACATTCCCAGAAGTGCAAGCAGCTATTTTTGGCACCCATTTTCAGTCCGATGATGACGTAATACTTGTACATGAATGGCTGTCTGACCAGTCAAGATAAGAATTTCTTTAAAAGTGGTATTGACACCCTTAAACACCGGAGGCAAAAGTGTATTGATACTGCAGGGGATTATTTAGAAAAATAATGCAAAATGTCTGATAAAGTTCAAATCTTTAAATACGAGAAGCAATCAATTAGCCCTCGTTATATTTATCTTATTTTTTCTTATTTGGTGACGACCGGGTGCATAAGAGCAATAAGCAACCTATGTAAGGTACAAGCATGAAATCTTAAAATATTCAATGTGTAAAACTTAATTATTAAGATTAAGGTTCCGACTACAGGGAAATAACTCTTTTTTTCATATCTCAAAATATTTGAAACCAACATAAACGATAACCATGACCCTAATCTGTTACATTATTTCAGAAAAAAATGACGACATCATGAAAATTTCATTGTTGAATTGTTATTTTTGGGGAAAACACATTTTTTTCAAAAAAATCACAGAAAATAGGGAACAACAATTCATATTCGTATGAAAGAAACGAGGCATAATTATTCTAGCAAAGATTCAAATATCAGAATACATATAATCTATTATGCTCATTAAAATGAAGATAGTTAAAAATTCGAATGGTGGCAAAAATTGTAAGAATTATGGTGCTATTTACAGAAACAATGATTTTGCTCAAAAATAAGATCGGGTGTATATTGATTTGACATCTTTAGGATAAAGCAATGTAATATAGCTCTATACGTAGACGAAAAAATATGTAACTGTAGCCATACTAGCTATTTTAAAAAATAGCAAGTTGTTGCCATGGCAACCAGCAATATCATAACAATACGAAAATAGTGCCCTGAGAACTCTTTTTTTTAGTTTTCAATTCATATACAAGCCATAGAAATCCCGACAAATAAGAAAAAATATAAATTCTTGAAATTTCATGCATTACAGAAGTATGTAAAGTTATCATATTCTCCAAAAAAGACATAAATGCGAAAAAAATGCAAAACATAGACATATGTAGCAGATCTGAAAAGTCCGAGGGCATGTTCCACTTCATGTGGACATATCCATCTTTTGTCTACTTCAAGTCTATTAAAAGTCGCAACCCTAACTTTAAGCTAAGACACTGTTTGGTTCTCACATTCATCAAACTTGTTTTAATGTTAAACGTGTCCATCAATTTCATTCATTCAGGAACTAACATGTAAATGGGAGACATAATGGAATGCAAAATGCAGACAAGAAATTTATTTTGGTCACCAAATAAAACTTCCGTTGATATGAGAGTCAGAAAGTAGACAAAACAATTATGTTTTTCTTCATAGCTTAACAGATAATGTCCTTCAAATACCAGCTATATTACGTAATTCTATAGAATTTCTTTTTTTTTTTTTTTTGAAGTAGGACAGAGTAAACAGAAATTTTATCTCTGACATTTTGAAATGAGAAAAGTAATTGATATGCATTTATGTAACTGTGTCAAATGAAATTACATAATAGAATTCTTTTTCTTAAGCAAGATTACATGCATCAGTTTCATGGGTTTACATGTACATGTAATAAACAAAAAGGAATCCCAAAATATTTTCCAATGAAGACTTTTGGCAAATCACTGCATGAAAAGATTTATTGGACTAATAAGAGGAATTTCTTTATCATTGAAACTATCTGAAATCATATATTATGATATCCTGCTACGTCTTTCGGTACATTTTTGGACATGATAATTTTCACACTCTTTTGCCATACTACTTTGTTTAGATTGATGATCACTGACGAGGTTTAGTACCTGAAACGTGCATGTCTGGTCCATGCTGCAAATATTTCTGTTTTTAATTTAACGACATTTAATATTTGTACCACTTGTGACACCGCTGGTGGACGAGGAATTCCCGAGGGCACATGTAGCCAAGAAAGGAGAGGATCTCCAACAACACTAGGTTGCAGCACCCACAGCAAGACACCAAAATACCCAATGCAAAAACACAGAGCAGACATTCACAGAAAGGGCCATGCAAGGAACACCAACTCACAACATAGAAAGATAGAAACATGAAACAAAAAATACCACTTTATAAACCAACGAGACCACGCAAGTAGAGGACCCTGTAGTTATCCTGAATTACTAGCAAACAACCCTCCAACTTTTTTCGATTTGCCAGAGCCATGTTCGATCAACTTCGGTTGATCGTCTGTCTCTTCAATGCATTTGACAATTTCTGTTATGAACATTTCTTGAAATTTCTTAAACGTGGGTGCTGTAGCATCATATCCCACCTACCCTGCTACGTCTTTTAGTAAAATTTTGGACATTACAATTTTTACACTCTTTACCCATATTTCATTGTTTACATTGAGGATCATTGACGAGGGTTAAGTACCCGAAACGTGCATGTCTGGTCCATGCTGCAAATTTGTCTGTTTTTTAAAAATGATTCTATTGAATATGAAGACATTTAACGGTCACAATTCTGCATATAGGAAACTACGTTTTTTATCATTATCAAATCATAAATTGGTTTGAAATTTTCTTCCAGAATGTATAGAGTTGGAAACCTTCCGCATAATTAATATAATAACTTATTTCCTCTTGCAGCCTGGAGCACTTCGTTCCCCGTGGCATTGGATGTTTTTTAAGTGTATCAATTGCTTCTTTTCAGCTCTGTCGCCTGAAAGGAGTTTTCTTTTGTCACTTTATCAATTTGACGTCATACATTTCATTTGTGCTATTTCGGAAACTTGTTATTTCATCCATAAATATCGAAATTAAAGAAGGTTTACATTTTAGTACAATTCCTCCAATGCTACTTTAAACATAGATTTAGTTGGGTATGCAACTGAATCGATCCTACAGGAATTTCTAAACCGCGTATTCTATTTAAAGTAAATACACAAATTCAAATTTGTAATAATAAAATCCATGGGGCGCTAGGGAAATGAATTTGGGCCGCTTATGAAAAGCACTTTGGCTGGAAGCATCGTTGATGAGAATTAAATATTTGAAACACGTGTCGGTTGCATAATAAATTGGTTTGAAATTTTCTTCAAGAATGTTTAGGGTTGGAACCCTTCCGCATTATTAAGAGAAAATATATAATTATATATATATACATGTATTATTCATAGTAATATGAAGCAATAAAAATAGTCACATATATTAAGGCGGGTCCTTCTTGACCGCTTAAGGTTTTTCATTTCCAAATTGTTATTACGATTGAATTCAAGAATATTTACAATAAACAATATGTTTTGCCTTAAGGTAGAACGAGTGTCTGCTCGGATAAATGACAAAAGAAATTAAAAATCTAAATAATTTTTTCCAGTAATTTTTTATTATCTACTGAACATATAAGTGATTTTGAAGCATATGATAGTAATTTTGAAACACCTTTCCATCAATACTTCACCAGAAAACGATGTTGAAGATGATGAGACAATGTACAAAATACGTACACCCAACAGAAAGTTTTAGATTTCATTGCTGCAGAATATTTTGGGGAGAAAGTAATGTACTGAGACATAAAAATTACTCCGCAATCGTCTTATGTACATTTTCGTACCTTTTTGTCAAACAGTTCCGATAATTTGTAAAATTGGATTCTGACGTTAACGGGAAAACAGATTATGTAATGCCCTAAATGTTTGTCATAAGGAAGATGATGATGTAACATACCACTCGCGACTCAAGGAATATCAACTGAATGTACGTCGCTTTTGTCAAAGCATGTATATCACGCCTACCGAACCTAGGTCTCTCAGTTATGCATATTGAAATAATCACCCGGTTAAAAAACGGCTTGAACTTTGAAGGGTTGAAAAGAAGAAACTCTTCAATTTAACTATACGTGCATTAACATTGATGACGTGCTCTCAACTGCATATCTAACCATTGCAAATTCCAACGTATAAGCTATGCATGTAACTTTGAGATAAAAAATTTCTGAAAGAACAAACTTCCCTTCATTTTTATATCTGGTATTATCCTTTTTTTGACATGGTTCATCTAAATACTTCGGTACTTCAGTATTTGACAAACATGACGATTTCAACTTCAAACTGACAAAAGTCATCTTAATTGAATTAAGAAAAAGAGACAGTTAGAATAGGTATGCAATGTTTTAACACCATGAGTATGTTAAGTTGCTGCGTTTTGTATATTTCTCTATATTTGTAGATTTTATGGTAGATTACTAGGTAGATTACATGTATAACATAATTTGTTTTCTAGGAATTTCGTTGTGCCTATGTGATTGTGGTGATGGCTATACTATGGCTGACAGAAGCTCTACCAATCTCCGCCACAGCATTAGCGCCGATATTCCTACTTCCGATGTTTGGTGTACAACCCGCAAAAACTGTCAGCGCAAAGTATCTCTCAGTAAGTACATATTTTGTATCAGCAATTGTACAAAAAAAAACTTTTATATCATCAATAGGGTTGTGCAAAATTGTGTAGAATTTCCAATGATTAATATATACATCAAGCAGGTTGAATCAAATTTCAAATACTTAATATTCATATCTTTTCTTAACATGAAGTCAACGTAACCGCAGAGACATAGTAAATTCCAAAAAAAGCTTTTGTTCTTACATTTTGATTGCTTTCCCTGACACGGTCGCCATAACACTCACCTCAGACAGTGCATCTTTTGTAGATATTGTCTTTATTTTCGTGCGTGAACATCGACGGATAACCAAAAAGGGGATGCTCCTCTCGGGCACCTGGTCCCACCTCTAGCTTACTAGGGGTCCGTCTTTGCTCAATTTTGTGCTCTATTGTGGGTGCTGTTGAGATTGTCGTCAGGATCTTCTTTATCTCATTAGAAAACAAGAGCCCCAGGGGGCAAAACGCTCACCTGATACCCATGCACACTCTTAACCTACTAATATTGCATTATCATAGTGTCAGTGCCAGTGTCAGTTGAATCAACAACCCTGGGACTAGAAACACATAAACCATTTTTTTTATTTAAAAAAATCGAAAATACAAAATTTAGGCATGAAATATATATCACAACAATAAGAGACTTAAATATGTAAAATACACAGTGAAAGAGTGTGCAAAACGGGAAAAATGAAAAAGGAAGAAAACAATTCTTTGGTCAAATATTAAATTAAAGGTATTCAGATGATTTAAAATGCACAAAAAGGTGACAAAATTGAAAAAAAACAATGAAAAGGAATAAAAAAAAATTGGGGGTACCTGTGCCGGAATTTGAACCCACAACCCTTTGGCCCATGTGCACAGTAAACATGTCTATTCATATTATTAAAAAATCCACAAAAAAAGATTTTAGCATGTAATGTAAATCAAAGCAAATATGACAAACATGCACTAAATGAGGGCACAAAACCACACATTTATAGAGTTATTCAAAGAAACATTTAAAAAATGAGCATTTCTGACAAAGTCCAAAAAGACGTGAAAAACGCGTCAAAATTTTTACTTCGGATTGGAACCAAAAAACAACAACACTTGTTGAGAAATCCTTCTAGATCATCCAGTTTCGGTTTGTCGATATATGCTTCGGTTCTTAAAAAGAAGTTTGTCAAAGGAGGGTAACCCCGAGACCTACTTTTGCCTGTGGTGGCGCCACCTATTGCCGGATCCGGACGAAAAACAACAACACTTGTAGGGGGACCATGAGAACTTCATTCCTACAAAGTTTTATCAAAATTCCAACAGTGGCTCTTGAGACGAAGTCGGAAATGTAAAAAGTTTACGACGGACGGACGGACGGACGACAGACGCCACGCTATGACAATAGCTTACTTGAGCTTCTCTCAGGTGAGCTAAAAACTGTTAGAGATCAATCAATACGGCATTTCGATGCGAGTAATTTTGCCTCCGTTTCGAGATCCTACAGCATTAGGGAAAATGAATATTGGAATATATTTGATGAAAAGATATTATACATGCATAAAATGAACACTAAATTATCAAAACTTATGTAATTGGAAATTTCTAAATTATCTTCAGGACACAAACATGTTGTTTATGGGAGGTTTGATTGTTGCCGTAGCTTTGGAAGAAGTGAATCTACACAAACGCATTGCTGTAGGCGTTACCATGCTCCTTGGGTCCAGAATGAATACGTACGTATATCAAAAATCAAATCAAATGTATTTCATTCAACTGATCAAGAAGCCATAATGGTGTAAATGGTATAAATACGGAGGCATGAAAAGCAAGAATATAGAGAATACAATACCGAATTTCTCAGTCAGTACTTGTGATAACAAGAGCCCCAGGGGGCACAACGCTCACCTGATACCCATGCACGCTCTAATTGACATACTGACATTGAATACTGATAGTGCCAGTACCAGGATTTTAGCCCACAACCTTTCTAAAAAGATTTTTGCCGGATGCAGAGAAGTGTTTTTTTTTCAGACAACCTTTAAGAGTACAAAAAAAAAAGAAAAAATAGTCACATTTCAAAACAATAACTTTTTTACTGATTTGAAAAAAACGGATAAAGTGGTCCAACGTCATATGCCCAGCTAGTATAGTTCAATTATGCAACATCAACAATAAAATCATATTGTAAAATTCCACATTAAGGTGCAGCAGAAAAAAAAATAAAACAATGAAATAATTTCACAAATTAAGTTTATTTAAAATTGAACACAAAACCTTTCATTATTGATATCGAGCTAGCATGCCAGAAATTATAAAGCCTGTGTTTGTGAAACGAGAATGCCCCCGGCGGCATCTTTGTTAGTATAAAGGCCATTTTCTGTGAAGTATGTGAGAGGTCAGGGTCAGCGTAATATTGGTATCAATGGAAAGATCTTGTCACAAGGAATACACATGTACAATATGAAAGCCCTATCACTAACCATTCAAAAGTTATGCCCAATGTTAAAGTTTTTGAGAAGTACGTGAAAGGTCAAGGTTATGGTCATGAGGTCAAAAATTTTGGTAAATACACATGTGAAATATGAAACCTCTATCACCAGCTTTCATTCAAAAGTTATGCCCAATGTTAAAGTTTTTCGGAAAACAGACAGACAAACAGACAGACGGACAGGCCAAAAACTATATGCTCCCGAATCTTTTATTCCAGGGGCATAAAGAACAAAGATTTTTCGGTTTTGCCTTTATTCACTGAAATCTATGAATTATGCTTTTGAATAGTATTGATTTCATCTCAAATACATGAAACGTACAGTTAAAATCGTTTTGATCCAATATTCATCAATTCAAGTGAGTTGTGCAGAAATTGTGCCAGTTTGTTTTCCAAAAAAGCAGTGTATGTTGTAATATACCTCATGACCCAGTGAAGCCATTTGAACAAATAATTTTCAGTAAATATGCTGAAATGCGACGCTTCTTGCCTATGCATATTTCAACAGGCGAGAAGGAGCGTCGCATTTCAGCATACGCTGTTCAACAACTCAAGTGGTTTCTCTAGGTTTCGCAGTTTGAAACAAATTAAAAGGCCCATGAAATTGTTAAGCTTGTCCAACTAGCAGACCTACGACATCGTTATTTACTGTTAACTAATTGTTTTACCTCATCATAGGTCTGTTACACGGACAAGTTGTTAGCGGAGAGAGTTCATGAAATGTATCGGTTGCATTGGATTTGCCGACAAGAAGTTATTTGGTCCGATAAAAACTCATCATGTATCTATTATTTGATCAGATAAAAATTCCCAAATGTCTTAACACAGGATCCTGTCGTTTTATGAGAGAAAATGTTTTATTGAAAATTCACAACCTCAGGCCTCTGTGTTCCTCTTAGAAATATTATACATACAAGATGACGAACACAGTGGCTTAAGGTTGTGAATAATAATTTATTTTCTCTATTAAAACAACAGCTTCTGTGGTCCAACATTTCATTGGAAGATTTCAGGAACTCTGAACGGTATTATTTATTTTCAAGAATTTCAGATATTAAATGTCCTATGCATTCTCAAAATCCAGAGGAAGAGATTACTCATTAGACGTTTCTTCAAGAAATCAGTCCGTAAATTACTTCATCTAAGAGAGTCTAAGACCGAGGAAATTCGAGCAAACTTTATACATGATAACAAGTATATGCAAGTGTTCCAAGTACATGAATGATAACCATTATGAAAGTGTTCAAAGTATAAAAATCTATTCAGTTTGCACTGTATCTCCTGAAATGTATCGCAGTACTACTTTGCGGTTTGTATTGCAATGAAGCGCCTAGCGGAATACGATGCGCCTTGGGGACGAAGATGAATTAATGCATATCTAGGTCATTGTCCTGTCAAATAGTTCCGATTATTTTCTTATTATTTTCAACAATTGGTGGAAAATACACACAATGTTTATCTTGAATTGTCTTCCCGTGATTATTTAGTAGATAGATGAAATAAAATTTTGAATATAGTTTAAAGTGTGTGAGACATCTACATGTGTGGAAGAATACGTGTGAAAATGGGTCCTCAGATCATAAAATTCGAATAATTCCGGTCCGGAACCAGGTGCATGCCTTTAAAAAATGTTAAAAAAGTTGTGTGCTTTTAATCTTTACGGCATTTTTTTTTTTTTTTTTGTGATTCAAATAAAATTTCTTCATTCAAAAGTAGTATCAATGTGTTTAACCCGGTGCGATTTGAGAATTTTTCTCCTATTTTTGGTAAGAAAACATACATTATACCTGTACAATCTTAAAAAATATTCCTTAAAAATCCAAAAGTGGATATCTTGACAAAATTCTTTCACTTGAAGGGTACCATGCATGAGTACCTCATACCTACAAAATGTCATGACAATCTGAAGAGTGGTTATAGAAAAGAAGCAGAAAATGTATGAAAATCACCCCCCCCCCCTTCCTTTTTACATAAGAGAAAAATTCATAAAAAATTTAAAAAATAAAATTTAAGCATAAAATACATATCAAAGCATTAAGTAAGTTATATATGATAAATATGCAGTAAATGAGTGTGTAAAATCATACACTTATTGAGTTATTTAAAGAAATAGTGCAAAAATTTGCATTTCTGACTAAGTCCGAAGAGACGTAAAAAAAGCGTCAAAAATTTGACTTCGGAGTTGAACCAAAAATAACAACACTTCTAAAGACATCTCTGTAGATCATCCTGATGCTTTCGGTTTGTCGATACGTGCTTCCGTTCTGAAGAAGTTTGTCAAGGGAGGGTACCCCCCGTGACCTACTTTTGCCTGTGGTGGCGCCACCTGTTGAGGGATCCGGACGAAAAACAACAACACTTGTAGGGGATCATTAGTACTTTATACCTACCAAGTTTCATCAAAATCCCTTAAGCCATTCTTGAGAAGAAGTTGAAAATGTGAAAAGTTTACGACAGACAGACGACACACGACACACGACGGACGACGGACGCCGGACAGATCGCTATGACAATAGCTCACTAGAGCCTTTGGCTCAGGTGAGCTAATAAGGGAAAAAAATTTGTTGGGGTCCTGCCGGGGTTTGGAGCCACTTCCCATTGGTCCATTGGGCATGGAAAACATACAAATGTACATTATACCTATGTACAATCTTAAAAAATATTCCTTAAAAATCCAAAAGTGGATATCTTGACAAAATTCTTTCACTTGAAGGGTACCATGCATGAGTACCTCATACCTACAAAATGTCATGACAATCTGAAGAGTGGTTATAGAAAAGAAGCAGAAAATGTATGAAAATCACCCCCCCCCCTTCCTTTTTACATAAGAGAAAAATTCATAAAAAATTTAAAAAATAAAATTTAAGCATAAAATACATATCAAAGCATTAAGTAAGTTATATATGATAAATATGCAGTAAATGAGTGTGTAAAATCATACACTTATTGAGTTATTTAAAGAAATAGTGCACAAATTTGCATTTCTGACTAAGTCCGAAGAGACGTCAAAAAAGCGTCAAAAATTTGACTTCGGAGTGGAACCAAAAATAACAACACTTCTAAAGACATCTCTGTAGATCATCCTGATGCTTTCGGTTTGTCGATACGTGCTTCCGTTCTGAAGAAGAAGTTTGTCAAGGGAGAGTACCCCCCGTGACCTACTTTTGCCTGTGGTGGCGCCACCTGTTGAGGGATCCGGACGAAAAACAACAACACTTGTAGGGGATCATTAGTACTTTATACCTACCAAGTTTCATCAAAATCTCCTAAGCCATTCTTGAGAAGAAGTTGAAAATGTGAAAAGTTTACGACAGACAGACGACACACGACACACGACGGACGACGGACGCCGGACGGATCGCTATGACAATAGCTCACTAGAGCATTTGGCTCAGGTGAGCTAAAAACTACGTATACATTATATGTAAAAGAAGGGAGCAGATCTCCAACAACATTCGGTTTCACCACACACTGCAAAACCCAAAAACATCCATTGCAAAAGATCATAGCAGACACTCAGATGAAGAGACGGAAAAGGGACAAAGAACACACACTCACACCAAAGAAACATGAAACACGAAAGACCAAAGTAAAGTCTCTACTCAAGAGGACATCTTGGAATCAAAGATGTAATTTTTCAATTAATTTATCATTTGTTATAATATATGGTCTTCACAAAGGTAACATATAAAGGAACTATTCAGTAATTGTTTATTTTATCTTGTTTACCTGTAAGGTGTCTCATCCTGTTTGTGTGCGATTTTTGGCTTGTTTTTGAGTTCGTATTATTTTCACATCAAAATACATAGCCTCTAACCATTTTAACCTCCATGAGTCGGGTACTTTAACTCTCGTAAATAATCGTCATTTTAAAAGTGCATGAACTGCGACCGGGATAACGCATAAACCAACCAGAAGAAACAGGTAGAAAACTTTTCATAATCACGCAGCGGCGTCATACATGTAGGATAACATAAACATAATGTACAAAATATTAGGTTATCATGATTTCCTGTTATCAAAATATATAAAAAAATCTGTTATCAAAATTTCTTGAATTTTCTAAAACGTGGGTCCTGTAACATCATATCCCTATTCCTACAACGTCTTTCGATAATTATTGTACATAATATATTTTCACACTCTTTGGCTATATTTCAATATATATATTGAGGATCACTGACTAGGGTTATGTATCCGGAACGTGCATGTCTGGTCCATGCTGCAAATGTATTTGCTCTTAAATGATGATATTGAATTCAAAGACGTTTAAACATTGGTACAAAAAAGCAAGCATTCAGATTGATTTGTTAGCGACAGAATTAAGTCACCACTAGTGACAATATAACTGAGCAATTGTCCTTATAAAGTTCGACCATGACAAAACTAACTAATATTTATATGTAACTCTGTAACTTAATAATCGAAGACCAAGCTTTTATGGCGTTTCGGGTATTGTGTCCGGTTAGCCCAGTAAGAGTATCTGCTTATATAGATACCAGAAGGTTTTGATATTGATTTCCGGACAGGTTACATTTAATATTTTGTCACACATACATTACATCCAAGTATATCTCTATCTATTCAGCAAGTTCTGAAACCTCAAATGACAGATATACAAATGCATAGAAGGACTTACTACAAGACTGAAAGTAAACTAATAGTCTGTCCAGTTTTGCACGTAGGGAATTTCCACTTATATCGGCATCCAATACCGAACGAGTTGCAGGATCTTCTTTAACTTATTTGCAGATAAATGTAGTCAGTTTATGTGCAATAGCTGATTTTTTTCTTTCATTTGATACAGTACACTTTGACATGTATTTGTAGATTGATGCTTGGTTAATGCTTCCGACATGGTTCCTATCAATGTGGATAAGTAATACAGCGGCGACAGCCATGATGGTGTCCATAATAGTAGCTGTAACAGAACAACTAGTAGAAGTGGAGAAGGCGCACGATCATGTAGATCAGGAAGGTAATATTTTCAAAAGAAACTTCAAAAGACAAAGAAGATCCTGACGACAATCTCAACAGCACTCTCAATAGAGCACCATACTGAACATTGACAAACCCCTAGCAAGCTAGAGGTGGGTCGAAGTGCCCGGCAGGAGTGAGCATCTCCTGTTTGGCTAGACGCACCCGCCGTCGATTGTCATGCACGAAAATGAAACAATGTATACAAAACAATGCACTGTCTAATGTTATGTTTACATAGAAAGTGTAAAAACAATCGTTCATATTCCCAATCCAACATCATATAAGTATGTAAGTTAACGAAGAATTTTGTAAGGAGTCTCAAATGTAAACTGATACTGAGGGTCTTATGCTTGTAATGGTAATTACATGGTGATAATTTATTTCAGATGAACATGTATTTTTAAAGGAGGATAGAGGATGTCATGAAAAGTTTGGTAAAATAGTATTTCAGAGGCTTAAAAGGAAATGGGAAAACTAAATTCCCATGTTCTATTCATTCTTATCTATGTGAGATGTATATATATTTCTCCTTAACCAGGAATTCAGTAGAGGTGAAAGTCCATGTATGTTGTGCTTGATGTTTGTTGGGAAGAATTGTATATAGCATGATGAGATATCTGTTTGAAACTTTAAAGTTCATACATTTAATCATAAGAATAATACTAGAATACTGACTTGAGAGATAACAATGTCTTATCCGTAATATTTAAGACTAGTAGATGTAATATAAATATATTATTAAAACACTTTTATAAGCATAGTGAACCAATGCATCGTGATTTTTACAACATGTTTACGATATATTTTCTTATCTATATGGTGTAGTGTATCCCTTGTCTACATAGAGCAAAATGTTTACAAGTCGAAGTATTCAAAAATCTTTTTTTTTTTTCTATTTTATCAATAATTCTTTTTGCCACATGCATACCATATAATATAAAAATAGGAATAATAAAAAAATGTGTACATTCTGATTAATATTTAATATTGTTGGAGATCCCCTCCTTTGTTTTAACTTAATCTCACCTTGATATGTACAGCAATATGTACAACGAGAGAATCACCGTGTTGACAAGTTTTCATGGAACTGTTGCGTCGGGTGTTGCATGCAAGCAGGAGGCGCTGACTCTCCTAGGGCACCGGTATCACCTAAGAATTCTGTTTATTCAGAAGTTCGCAACTGTTCAAATAGACATTCTAATGATTTTGCCTTGCCTTCTGGACATTGAGACTGAATACGTGATTGCTTCTTGTTCGAAGTTTAGTATTGTAAGCGATATTTTATCTGCTTTACAGAGGTTGAAATGAAGGACGTCAAAAATGGAATGCCTCCACCCGTGATTATTTCAGAAAAAGACCAAGCAAAGTTTGCATTTTTCGTTTCTATTTTATCTTTTATTATCTTTACATGTATTCATCACTTCAATAATGTTAAAATTACATTATCATTCAATTCTTCAATTCATATCGATACTTTTGCCGTCCGTGATATGACGATTATTGTATTGAGATTTGTATTTCATATTGATATAATTATAAATGTAAATTTAGAGGTGGTGGGAAAGGATATAAAAAGTACGGCAAAGCGTTTTCCTTGTGTGTGGCATATGCAGCAAACTGTGGGGGCGTGGCAACTCTAACGGGGACGCCCCCTAACTTAGTTCTTCAAGGACAAGCTGACAAGTACGTGAAGCTGAATAATTTATAAAATTTTCTAAAATAAATTAAGAAAAGAACGTAAATAAATCAGTGTTTATTTCTAATTTTCCATCGTTAATATCCTCCTTTTTGAACATGTTGAATAGGAATCGATATTTTGTATGAATGGTTATTATGTCACTAATGCAGCTATCGCATCTGCAAGACCTCTTGGTGTCTTTCAATGCTTGATAAATTCATAGAAACTTAACAGCTAACAGGAATCAGCATTCTAAAAAAAATCTTATCTGTTTCCTTCCCATTTTATATTTAGTCAGTTTTTGAAGTTCAGTAATAATACAGTTGATGCTGGCTTGACGTACGCAAAATGGATGGCGTTCGGTGTGCCTGTGTCTTTCTTACTGCTTGTTCTATGTTGGATCTGGCTGCAAATATTCTTCCTGAGAACAGAGTAAGTACCTATACATAATTTTGAAATAGTATAGTATGGTTTGTCTATATTTGTCATGCAATTTCATAACCATCAAAATAATTTAATATTAATCAGACTTAATGAATGCTACTTTAAAAATTTGTTGTTTAAGAACATAGTCCTATTAATGCTGGTAATCCTTGATTATAACATTGGAGTCACTGTTCGAGGGTCAGTCACTCCAATAGAAAAAAATACAACGAAATATTGATTTCAGATTTATGTTTCAGATAATAATTTACGAACGTTTTTATCTGACCAAGAATGTATCTATCAGAATATAAAGACACTTCTTGAATTAGGTGCTCATATGTCGAAATAGTGACTTCACATACACTGTATAAACGGAATGAATATCGCGGCAAGAGACATATATTAAAATCTGATTTGATCATTGTATTTGATTATTTTTTAACAGAATCTGCCAAAGAACAGAGGAAATCAAGAAGCAAGCCGTACAAGCAGCAATACGAAAAGAATGGGATAAACTTGGAAAAGTCACGTAAGTTGAATGAGCTTATTTTCGTACGTTTCTGTAGGATTTGTACATGTCATTTTATTACAAGAAAGGAGGAGATCTATAACAAGACTCGGATGAGACATCAACAACGACACATCAAAATACCCCAAGCAAAAAACAATGAAGACACGTACAGCAACAAACACAAAAGGGAAAAGGAACAACAATACGACATCAAACATCGAACACAAATAACCACATATAAATCAACGAGACACATGGGCAATCGGTGCCGACTTAGGACGGACATCTGCTACGTTAGATGTCGTCATCCAGAGTACTTGTACACAACCTTCCCATTTTTACGATTACCAAAAGGTATCGATGAACGCGAACTTGTAGTGTAAAATAACCTCCTCACTGTAAAGATGACCTTAAAAACAAAACAGCACAACAAAAGGCAAAAGTAACACTGTAAAAGGGTATTGGATGTATGAAATACAGTCCGTTTTTGCTGTATCGAGCTCATGCATGTTATCACCCGAGGAGTTCTATCTACATTCGGAGAGGACAAGTGGTTAGGGCCCTGTCTTCTCTGGTTGGATATCTGCCCCCTTCTTCTCTGAAATGGTTTGGACATGCCGTAATGGAGTCCCGTCGTGTAACCATATGGCCTCTCCCCCACAATATTTTAGGTGATTTATTATTTTATGTTGGGGAATTTGCACACTGTAGAAAGAGGAATAACTCTAAACTGAATCGATGCATTTATCAGAATCTGAAAGTAAATTAATTCCCTTTCATGAAAGAGGGATGATGTTAATATCAATTCACATGAAGATAATTTTGAAACAAGATTAGAACCAGAGTCAAGAAATCTCAGTTAATACATGTAAGTTTATCTTAAGATTTTAAGGGAAATATTTTCTCAATTTTAACATGTTTAATTGAAATATCTATAATTCAATACTTGGAAAGTCCAGAGATTGATAAGAACTTAATTACAAATTGGTTTTATCTATGAGTTGGAGAAATGATTGTCAATTCTACATGTGAAGTACCAGCATATTGAGTTTATCTACGTACAATCCCTCATAATTTCAGATGTTTTTGAAGAGTTGTAGACAGCCTTATCTTTGAGGGATGAACTAGAAATATGTCCATCATTTTGTGCAATTCCCCTCCCTTGTTTAAATACAATATGTCATTACTCGATTATTAGATTTTTTCTTTCTCGTTCTCTCAGAATTACTTTCTCGCATGCAATGGATTCTGTCAAATAATGTTTCGTGAAATAAAATTTGTGAAATTTAAACGATGTTTTCCTTCCACGACAAAGTACAGAACATTAATTAATCACACAACGCGAAGTACGAAGTATGGCTTGTAAGCCCGCATCGGCTTACAGTCGTCACAGTCGATCAGAGTGAAAATCTTAAATGAGTTAAAGAAGATCCTTCTTTTAAGAGTTAAAGAAGATCCTGACGATAATCTCAACAGCAATCACAATAGAGCATCAAATTGAGCATAGAAGGACCCCGAAAAAAGCCATGTGCCCGGGAGGAGTAAGCAAGTAAAAATGCGCTAGTAAAAGGCTGTGGATTGGTCCAGTACTATGCCGAGTGTCCGTCTGCTTATCATTTCTACCATTCCGAGTGTCCTTTTAGTAACATTACAAACATCAATGCAATCTTCTGGTGCATGTTGTCTACTTTTTCAAAAGACGGCTTAGACATTCGCTCTGAATTTGTTCATTTACAGTGTACTCTTATCAACTCATGACTACCTAGTAGAATTTTGTGTAGTTCCGTACAAATATACGAGTATAATGATTAAAGACTGGATCAAACATTATATTTGACAACGCCTATTTCTTTCACCAATTAGATTTGCCGAGGTGGCAGTGTTGGTCTCGTTTTCTACACTGGCTTTATTGTGGATATTTAGAGACTTACCCAATGTCGGCGGATGGGGGATGGTATTCACAGATGCTGAAACTGGGTATCTGTATATTATTATTTTGAAATTACACGTATAATTATTCATCTTGCTTTCTTAACAGTAAAGATAATTTTGGTCTTAGTATGTACTGTGTTACTGTGATTTGTTTATTTTACTTACAGATTGAATATGCGTTATAAAATATGTAGATAAATGCTGTCATAGAAACATTTATAAATAAGAGTATGACGGAAAGGTTTTATGCCAATTTATCACATTTTCATCTTGTTTCATTTTCTTTATAATTTTCTAATGTAATATCTTCAATCTATATATTCTTTTAAAAATGCCCTTGATGACAAAGGTTCGCTCGAATTGATCATGTTGATATAGCATAAACCATCTTCCTTACACATCAGAAAAAAGACAGCGTCTGATTCTACCGCAGCCATGTTGATCAGCGTCCTGCTGTTTATCATACCAAGAGAAATCCCTAATGTCCTCTGCTGTGGAACAGTAGATGGTATTTTGTTGTTGTTGTTAATGTTGTTGTTGTTGTTGTTGTTGTTGTTGTTGTTCTTCTTCTTCTTCTTCTTCTTCTTCTTCTTCTTCTTCTTCTTCTTCATGTCTTTTGATATAGACTGGATATTGCATGTAAGAGTAATTCGATTCATTAACTTAATCGGAAGTTGAAAATATAATTGCTCTTGAATTCACGTTTTCGAAGAAATAACAGTTACTGTCATATTTGAATTTTCTGTGAGTAATGTGTTTAATTGTAGACAATGGCGAGCCTATCAAACCCACGTACAAACCAATATTAACATGGCATGCTGTAGAGAAGAAGGTGGCCTGGGGTGTTATCTTCCTTCTTGGGGGAGGTTTTGCTCTGGCTTCTGCTTGCACAGTAAGATACTAGATGATATTACGTTATATAATGTGACGTACTTTAATTGTTTTGTCTTTAGTTCATTAGCTTTAACTGGCTCCAGTCTATTTGCTTACCTTTACTTGTACCTGTTACATTAATTCTCACCATCGTCCCTATTCATTTTATAGAATTATTGTTGCTGTTATACCATATAGATATTTTCAAACTCTATTTCAAGGAATCTGGACTATCAACATATGTTGGATGTAGATTGAGGGTGTTTTCTGACATGGAACCTTGGGTAATGAACCTTGTGCTATGTTGTATTGTTGCTGGAGCCACCGAGATAACCAGTAACACAGCAACGGCTACACTTTTGATGCCCATCATGTTTGAACTGGTACATTATATTCACTTTTTTTCTCGTTCAACGATTTATTGTGAATTGTTTTATGATTATTTTAATTGATTTTTATAGAGAAAATGATTATTTTGATTTTTTATGCCCCCTCCCTTCTTCTACATGATGTTAATCCCCCCTTATTGTCCAGTATCAAAATTTAATGTATTCAAATTTTTCATTGAAAACTGAAAGTATACAAGATATTATATTATAAACTACATTGATTTAAGGTCGTAATTAACAAAGTATTAAGTGAATTTTATTTTACAAGTAGGTATACGCATGATTCTGTATCTCTTGGCAACATTTTGTACCTTTGAGTATCTACTTGAACCCAATCATGAAATCAAAAATATTGTTTAACATATTCATCCGCATTCAGTATAACAGTTTTGCATTTTCATTATATTGTACCTTTCCACAGGCATTAACAGTCGGTCAGAATCCCCTTTACCTTATGATGTCAGCGGCAGTTGCCTGCTCGTTCGCCTTTATGCTTCCTGTAGCCACGCCCCCTAATGCTATTGTATTTTCTACTGGCTACATAAAAATACCCGACATGGTGAGTCGCCTTTATTCTTCCTGTAGCAACGCCCCCTAATTCTACATGTATCATGTTTTCTACTGGCTATATCAAAATATATTTTACCTGACATGGTGAGTCGCCTTTATTCTTCCAATAGCCACGCTCCCAATGCTATTGTTTCTCTATATATCAAAATACTAGACATGATGAGATGATATTTAAGGTTCCAAAAACGCAGGTAAAATAATGGTAATCATAGTAAGTTCTTGACTAATTACACTTAATATTGATGCTGCAAATAGTTTTAATACATGTATGTATACGTAAACATGATATCAATAAGTTAACAGACCGAATAATTTTAAAAACTCAACGTAAATTCCAGAAACCATTTCAGGAAATCATGCCATATGCATTTGAACAGGTTATGATTGAATTATATGTACCTCATTATCTTGAATACAATTAATATAAATGACATACTTTGACAACGAGTATCTGTATTTCTCTATTCTCTAATTTCAACAGGCGCTTGCTGGACTTGCCATGAATATTATAGCCATACTTATTTTGACCCTAGCAATCAACACCTGGGGAAATGCATTATTTGACCTTGACACTGTACCAAGTATTTTCCAAGGACAATTATCGCAATCTAAATGCGATCCTCCTATCTCAACGATTGCAACGACAAATGTAACAAATTTTACATTATCCACCATTAGTTTAACGAGTCCATGAGAGGAATCAATGTCGAGAAAAAGAAAATGATGTGTTGAATCTCATATACCTTGACATTTAACAAATATCCATGATGGTTTTTTTCTACTTTCAGTATACATTTGTATTTCTATATGATGATTATTAAACGGAATAATACAGTACATGACTTTTTCAATCTGTTTCTTTTTTACTGCTTGTATGTCCGTATGAACAAACATATCTTTCACCTTTCCTGAAAATATGCGCAACCAATAACAAATATGGATAATGACCATATCCCTGTATACAGCAGAAAATCGATAATTCAGAAAATCAGAAACCGAAGGCATACAAAATCAGGATAAAACAGAAACCAAAGCAAACAAACAAAAACCTCCACCACATTAAAAGAACATGGGAGTGAGACCAGGTGCCCAGGTAGAGTAAGCATCTCCTGCTTGCATGCAACACCCGCCGCTGTTATTCCAAGAGATGGCACTATTGAAAAGAATGTGTTTGCATTTCGCATGGAAAATGCCATGACGGCTGTTTAACCTGCAAACTGAACCGGCGGTGACCTTAATTTTAATCACATTTTTACCTAAAAAGACGCGACTTTAAAAAAAATAAGAATGAAGCAGACAACTATGGTTAAAATATATAGATTAAATGTCGAATTTGTGTTTCGTTACGGGTATGCACCATACAGCAAAGGAGGGGATCTCCAACAACACAAGGTTGCAACACCCGCAGCATAACTCCAAAACACCCAATGCAAAAACACAGAGCAACACACACAGAAAGAGACACAAAAGGGACAAGGAACACCAACTCTCATGCCATAGAAACATTAAACACAAATGACCACACATAAACCAACGAGACCAATGGTCCACCGGTGCCTACTTAGAACGGCCATCTGCCGCGCAAGTAGCAGACGGTGTGGTTATCCGGATAACGTGTGCTCAACCCTCCAACTTTTCTGATTACACAGAAGTCTCGTTAAACTTACAACTGTGTTGTAAAATAACCTCCTCAGACAACATGACGCAGGGGCCAAAGAAACACGCAGATTGATATGTAATTGGATATAAAAACAGGAGGCATACGAAATGCAGTCCGTGCTCTGCCGGCTGTAGCAAGTTCATACACGAGATCACACGAGGACACGTAGGTCTAGGCCTTGTCTGCTCTAAAGAGGTTTGGATAGGGCCAGTCATGGGGTCCTGTCGTCACAGTCCGTCAGAGTGCAATTCTTAAGAATACGCTGGTACAAGGCTGTAGGTTGGTCCAGTACCAAGCCAAGTTTTCTACTTGTGAAATATGCCACGATATTAAAGGCGTTCGATGATTCTAACGAAATTTCGATGGTAATTCTGTCTATCTTTGATCCTTCTTATTTTATTACTTATGTCTCCATAGAATGCAGGTTGTGAAATACCCAATGCAATATACTCTGTTGCTTCTATGGGTCAAAATTTCAAAAGACAATATTTGTGTAAAATTTCCAGGAAGTCTTTACTAGTTTGTGAAAACAAGCGTATTTATCGCATGAAATGTTGCGCTAACACGTATTACACTTGATTCTCCATTGTGAGTGCTGTTGATATTATCGCCAGGATCTTCTTTAACTCATTTGTGTCGAACTTATGCCCTTTGCCGTGTGGAGCTCGTAAAGAAAGTTACCCGTGAGGGGTTTGACAATAAGTGTTTTGAATATTTTTCCCTGACATGGTCGCCGTAGCACTTACTATATAGACGTGACCTCAAGACATTGCATGTATTATATATCTTCTTGTCAATTTTCGTGCATGAAATTGGACTTCGGATGAGGCTAGCCAAGTAGGGGATGCCTACTCCTCCCGGGAACCTATTCCAACCTCTAGCTTGCTAGGGGTATTTTAAATTTGTTCTCTATTATGAGTGCTGTTGAGATAATCGTCAGAATCATCTTTAACTCATATGTACCATAAATCCACTTGCTGTGTGTTGCATATACGTAACAAAATACAAATTAAGACAATTATTCTCTCTATAAATACTTGATAGGACACAGAAATGAGGACTTCTGTACACTATCCATGAATATTAGTGATTGAGTGGAAGTCAGACACAAAACCAAACTTGGAATTTTTATTCGGAAGTCGCATAAACCGGTATACGAAACAAGACAAATTATTCTATCAAAGATAAACAAATCATTGGTAAAGAAGCAGAGAGTAATATCCTCAAATAAATATGAAATAATCGGGGAGAGGAAACATCTCCTGCTCGCTAGCTCCACCACCACCAGGTTGTGTACAGTGTTTTGACAGATTTGTTATTCAGATAGGTGATAAGAGAGACAACATGACTTTTCTGGTTTATTACAAAAGCTACATACAATAAGATCTATATACATCTGTAAGTCATATTATAATATAAGATTACTAGGAAAAAAACCGTTGGATCAATATTAGTCTCTGCGTAATATTACATGGCATGTCTGCAGCAACAGTACACGGGACCACATCCGGGTACATTACACCCACCCCTACCGTACCTAAACATCGCCATATGTGGCTCCATCGGTTTGGATAGTGGTACAAGAGGGTTCCTCTTCCCAAAGAAATAGAAAACTCCAATGCAGTGGGGATTTAACCTGAATAATTAAGGTAGGTATGATATGTCATCTTTGTCATTTAAGTAGGTCCACGTAAGAATCAGGCAGGGGTGATACATTAAAATTTTTTGCATACCTTTTTTTCTATTTTAAGACAAGTATGTGGTACAAATCAAATATATGATATTCATTTCTCAAGGTAGCGATGGTGAAGCGAGATATTCACCTCATAATGTATAAAGGACTATGAAAGAAAAAACTGGTGGGAAAATTTTCTCTACATAATTCAACCAACTTTTCTACCCCTATAACTTTCTTCACCACTCAAGTATGAGCAACATTCCTTCAGAACATTCATATGAACGCTGATCTGAACACATTTCAAGAGAAAAAAATTCTGCAAAAGTTTATAGGTTTTTCAGCTGTCTGATCCTTACGTGGACCTGTACTTAAAAGAACATGAAATCCAAAAATTCAAACTCTGTTGCCAGAATATAAGTCGCGAATAAAAGCAGCCATATTTCGGATTTCTTAACGGTGGTCATTGCAAATATTTCATGTTTCAATTGTTTATTCGCCTATGAAATGTTTCAATGGGCGATTTTTGTGTCCAACTTTGTAAAGAATTTTGAAAATGTTGATGTTTGCGTTTGTTTCGATTCTGTGCGTGTTCTGTTGTGGCAATTGCAATGTTCTGTTAACTTTTAGAACTCAGAACTTGCTTAAATTTGTAACGGAACTAAAGGAAATAGATAGATCTATAAAATTGATTTTGTGCTTTTCTAACAAATGTACCGATATTCAAGTGTTCGATTACACATTCCTGGTAATTTGGTTTTTTCCATGGGATCTAAAATGTTTGTAATGGAAATTAAACTAAAATATTGACATAAAAATATTAATCATTATTTGTATAAAATGATTTACTTACTCCGATTTCATAAACGTTAGTTCCTTCAAGGAGGCAGCACTTTCCATGCATCTTTGTTCACATGTGACATTTGATTGAGCAGACTGACATCCTTTCCTCACCGCAGTCATTATACCATATCGTCCCAGGGCTAGACAAGCAGCCTGTGAGATTGTTGTCCATCTCAACGTATGTATACAGGCTATGAGCGCCACAGATAAGAACTGCAAAGGTACATGTAACATAGGTTTGGTCAAATTGATTCAATTAATAGTTCATGTATTTGATTTTATATAAGGTTAACCGTAACTATAACGAATAATAATGGCCTCGATGGAGGTAAAAATCTTTCACAAAGATGGCGAAAAATGTGACAAATAACTCATATGAGTTGCCAAGTACCGTGTGTAAAGGCGACCGGTAAGACTTGATATGTTCACTCCATAGACAATGGAGCGTCTGAAGGTAGTAATTATTTATTCGGTCCCTTTAACATGGAGTTCTATGGGAAGGGGTTATCCCCATTGAGCCCCCATAACTCAGTAAAAAAATTGATTTGAAAAATATGCTAATGATCATAACAGAGATGAATAAATTATCTTACTTTTGACCAAAACGAAATAGGGGGTTAACGTTGCTTTTTTCCCCTTAAATTTTGATTGAAAAAAGGGGGGTGAAATGAACAGTTAAAACTAAAAAATACCCCTATTTGGCACCCCTGAATATTTCTATCTAAACTAAATTTCATGAAAATGCTGTACATGCAATGAAAGTCCATAATCAGTACTTTTCTTTCATATCTGTATTAATGAATATTATCCAATCACAGAAGCGCTATCTTTTCCTCCTTGTCAAACTTGGGTGGCCTCAGAAGGGAAGCGACTCTATCGAAATAATACTACCTGTATACCTGATCGCATGCATGTCTTAGAAAGGAAGCGTATTTCAAAAGATCTAAGAGAGGAAGCGTATTTCAAAGATCCAAGAGAGGTATCGTATTTCAAAGATCCAAGAGAGGTATCGTATTTCAAAGATCCAAGAGAAGGTAGCGTATTTCAAAGATCCAAGAGAGGTAACGTAATTCAAAGATCCAAGAGAGGAAGCATATTTCAGATATCCAAGAGAGGAAGCGTATTTCTAAGATCTTAGAGAGGAAGCGTATTTCTAAAGATCTTAGAGAGGAAGCGTATTTCAAAGATCCAAGAGAGGAAGCGTATTTCAAAGATCCAAGAGATGTAGCGTATTTCAAAGACAAATGGTCTTCAGCCATTTTGCTGAACGAAGCTTTAACAAAGATATGACTATAATCATGATGATATAAAATAACATACGATGATAAACTGCCTCAAACAACGAGATAAATTGTTGAAGCCGACGATGCAGTTGCAAAAAAATTGTTAAATAGTACAAAAAGTGAACAATATTAATTGAAATACTTTGTAAATGTTCGTATTTCTTTCTTTGTAATTTATTTTTCTGTGTGTATTGCATATTGCATAATTCATGTACCTCTTTCTTTTTCAGTAAGCGATGATGGTTTCAAATTCATAATTTGTAACTAAAAATTGTCATCTCCTTTAAAAGTTATTTTGCTATTTCAGAATCCCGTCGAATTTGAAGGGACAAGAAGAACCTACTTACCTGTCATAATTACCATGGCAATATAACACCTCATTTTTACTTCTATAAATGATACAATATGCTTTGAAAAATGTTAGACTATCTTTTGCTTTTCGTCTTTAAAGTTGCGCTTTTTATATAATCTTCAATTCGCAACATATGGTGAAATGTAATTGATCATCAAGACTCGGAACTCGTGTTATGTAGAACACACATATAATTTGTCACGCACAGAAAATATCATTGCTACAAATTGCAAATATTTTGAATACATGTCCTGTTTACATGAGAGAAATGTGTCTTCATTGCCCCCAAAAACCTTAATGTTCTAGTCTACGTCATAGTGGACAAAAGATACGGAGCAAGGCTGTCTTCGTATTATGATAAGTGCCTCAGAAACAATGCATCGACACATTACATGAGAGCATGCCGGCAAAGGGACAAAGGCAGAAAAGGCTTTACGTAATTGATGACATGTATACCCGTGCACTTAATTAAGTCTGGCCCTACTTAAGTAAGGTCAAGGAAAGACAAAAAAAGCAAGATTACATGAAATGCTGATTTCTGGAAAGCAAAACAAACAACTGGCAATTAGCAAGTTGATGACATTAGTGACTGAAAAGTCAAAAGTTTGCTTGGAGCATCTTTGCTGGTGATACAACACACTTATTTCAATAGATCATACATAATTGTATACTTCAATATCGATGATATGAAATGCATATATTATAATTTTTAGAATCCAAACAAGGAATAAAATGACATACGAAACATGGACAAGATGCAAAACCAAACGATAGAACAATAACATTCTGAAAACGAACAAAAGTTATTCCTGATGTGAAATCAGGTGCCCGGGCAGAGTAAGCATATGGAATAAGGTGCCCGGGCAGAGTAAGCATATGGAATAAGGTGTCCGGGCAGAGTAAGCATGTGGATTCGGGTGACCGCGGAGAGTAAGCATGAGAAATCAGGTACCCGGGGGAGTAAGCATTTGAAATCAGTTGCCCGGGCAGAGTAAGCATGTGAAATCAGGTGACCGGAGAGAGTAAACATGTGAAATCAGGTGCCCGGACAAATTGAACATGTGAAAACAGGTGCTCGGGGAGAGTAAGTATGTGAAATCAGGTGCCCGGGCGGAGTAAGCATGTGAAATCAGGTGCCCGGGGAGAGTTGGCATGTGAAATCAGGTGCCCGGGAGAGTAAGCATGTGAAATCAGGTGACCGGGGAGAGTAAGCATATGAAATCAGGTGCCCCGGGGAGAGTAAGAATGTGAAATCAGGTGCCCCGGAGAGAGTACGTATGTGAAATCAGGTGATCGGGGGAAAGTGCGCATGTGAATTCAGGTGCCCGGGGAGAGAAAGAATGTGAAATTAGGCGCCCCAGGAAAGTAAGCATGTGAAATCAGGTGCCCCGGAGAGAGTACGCATGTGAAATCAGGTGCCCCGGGGAGAGTACGCATGTGAAAAGGTAACCGGGAGGAGTATGCATGTGAAATTAGGCGCCCCAGGAAAGTAAGCATGTGAAATCAGGTGCCTCGGGTAGAGTAAACATCTGAAATCAGGTGCCCGGAGAGAGTAAGAATGTGAAATCAGGTGCCCGCCCGGGGAGAGAACGCATGTGAAATAAGGTGACCGGGGAGAGTACGCATATGAAATCAGGTGCCCAGGGAGAGAAAGAATGTGAAATCAGGTGCAAGGGCGGAGTAAGCATGTGAAATCAGGTGCCCGGGAGAGTAAGCATGTGTAATCAGGTGCTCCGGAAGAGTAAGCATGTGTAATCAGGTGCCCTGAGAGAGTACGCATGTGAAATCAGGTGCCCGGGGAGAGAAAGAATGTGAAATCAAGTGCCAGGGCGGAGTAAGCATGTGAAATCAGGTGCCCCGGGAGAGTAAGCATGTGAAATCAAGTGCCCGGGGGAGAGTAAGCATGTGAAATCCGGTGCCCCGGGAGAGAAAGCATGTGAAATCAGGTGACCGGGGAGAGTAACCATGTGAAATGAGTTTCCCCGAAGAAAATAAGAATGTGAAATCAGGTGCCCCGGGGAGGGTACGCATGTGAAATAGGTGACCGGGAAGAGTATGGATGTGAAATTAGGTGCCCCGGGAGAGTAAGCGTGTGAAATCAGGTGCCCCGGGGAGAGTAAGAATGTGAAATCAGTTGCCCCGGGAGAGTACGCATGTGAAATCAGGTGCCCCGGGAGAGAAAGAATGTGAAATCAGGTGCCAGGGCGGAGTAAGCATGTGAAATCAAGTGCCCAGGGAGAGTAAGCATGTGAAATCCGGTGCCTTCGGAGAGTAAGCATGTGAAATCAGTTGCCCCGAAATAAAAAAGGATGTGAAATCAGGTGCCCCCGGAAGAGTATGCAGGTGAAATTAGGTGCCCCAGGAGAACAAGCATCTGAAATTAGGCGCCCCGGGATATTAAGCATGTGAAATCAGGTGCCCGGGGAGAGTAAGAATGTGAAATCAGGTGCCCCGGGAGAGTAAGCATGTGAAATCAGAGGACCCGGGAGAGTAAGCATGTGTAATCAGGTGCCCGGGGAGAGGAAGAATGTGAAATCAGATGCCCGGGTAAAGTAAAAATGTGAAATCAGGTGTCCGAGGAGAATAGGAATGTGAAATTAGGTGCCCCGGGAGAGTAAGCATGTGTAATCAGGTGCCCCGGGAGAGTAAGCATGTGTAATCAGGTGCCCCGGGAGAGTAAGCATGTGAAATCAGGTGCCCGGGGGAGAGTTAGAATGTGAAATCAGGTGCCCCGGGGAGAGTACGCATGTGAAATAAGGTGACCGGGGAGAGTACGCATATGAAATCAGGTGCCCATGGAGAGAAAGAATGTGAAATCAGGTGCGAGGGCGGAGTAAGCATGTGAAATCAGGTGCCCCTGAGAGTAAGCATGTGTAATCAGGTGCCCGGGGAGAGTACGCATGTGAAATAGGTACCCAGGAAGAGTATGCATGTGTGATCAGGTGCCCCGGTAGAGTAAGCATGTGTAATCAGGTGTCCGGGGAGAGTAAGCATGTGAAATCAGAGGCCCGGGAGAGTAAGCATGTGAAAACGGGTGTCCGGGGAGAGTAAGCACGTGAAATCAGGTTCGCGGGGAGAGTAAGAATGTGAAATCGGGTGCCCCGGGAGAGTAAGAATGTGAAATCAGGTGACCGGGGAGAGTAAAAATGTGAAATCAGGTGTCCGAGGAGAATAAGTATGTAAAATCAAGTGCTCCGGGAGAGTAAGCATGTGAAATCAGGTGCCCCGGGAGAGTAAGCATGTGTAATCAGGTGCCCCGGGAGAGTAAGCATGTGAAATCAGGTGCCCGGGCAGAGTAAGGATGTGAAATCAGGTGCCCCGGGGAGAGTAAGCATTTGAAACGAGGTGCCCGGGCGGAGTAAGCATGTGGAATCAGGTGACCGGTGAGGGTAAGCATGTGAAATCAAGTGACCGGAGAGAGTTTACAAGCATGTAAAATCAGTTGCCCGGGCGGAGTAAACATGTGAAATCAGGTGCCCGGGGAGAGTTAGCATGTGTAACCAGGTGCCCCGGGAGAGTAAGCATGTGAAATCAGGTGCCCGGGGAGAGTAAGAATGTGAAATCAGATGCCCGGGGAGAGTAGGCATGTGAAATCAGGTGCCCCGGGAGAGTAAACATGTGCAATCAGATGCCCCGGAAGAGTAAGCTTGTGAAATCAGATGCCCGGGGAGAGTAAGAATGTGAAATTGGTTACAGAAAAAAGTCCGGAAAACTAAAATTTGAGCAGACGGACAGACGGACGGAAAGACCGAGGGGAAACTAAGAGTCCTCTTTGCCGATGGCCTTAGGTGACTAATAATGTAATATGACAAAAGAATGTGAAAGAGTGTCGAAGATGTAGCAGAATGAATTACCGTATGAATACTAGTAGACAATGGATGTTTATATACTTTGAGATATGATGCTTCTATTTGATCTCTTTTCAGACTAAAAATTCAAGATGATTTTTTTCTTTGATTTCGCTTAAACCATAAAATGCTCCATTGTAGTAAATAATAGTGTTTAATCTTACCACGCTTTGTCTACATGTACTTTGTTAAGTTTCAGATCTTTTAAAACTCTCTCTCTCTCTCTCTCTCTCTCTCTCTCTCTCTCTCTCTTACAAGTTCTAACTCGTCTGTTTTATGTCAAATATTTTTGTCCGGATTGCAAAGCAATTCCGGTCTATAGATTGACGATGTCCGTCCGTCTGTCCGTCCGTCCGTCTGCCGTCAACATTTTGGTTAAAGTTTCTGGTTGAGGCAAAATCTAAGGAACTATATGCAGTAGAAACTTTATATTATACATGAAGCTTGCCCATGACAAGACCTTTCAATTTATGTCGTAACATTTGACTTAGTGACCTTGACCTTGGACTTTGACCTACTCAAAGATTTTGGTTAAAGTTTCTGGTTGAGGCAAAATCTAAGTAACTAAATGCAGTAGGAACTTTATATTATACATGAAGCTTGCCCATGACAAGACCTTTCAATTTATGCCGTAACATTTGACCTAGTGACCTTGACCTTGGACTTTGACCTAGTTAAGGATTTTGGTTAAAGTTCCTGGTTTCAGCAAAATCTATGGAACTGTATGCAGTAGAAACTTTATATTATACATGTAGGTTGCCTCTGACAAAACCTTTCAATTTATGCTGTATTATTTGACCTATTGACCTTGACCCAGTTAGTGACAAAAACTTACTTTGCAATCCGGCCATACCGTCTTTAGCGGTGTTTTATTTTACATCAAATGACCCACTTTAACGAATGGTCAGTACACCATTTCAGTAGCAATACAGTGCTCTTTTTCAGTTTAATTCCGTACGCCAGTTAAAATAACATGTATACATGTACCTCTCAGAAATGGATTATTAAAGGGAACTGTACGATTTCAAATAGAATACTTTGATTTCCATCGGGCACTAACTTAAACTAAGCTTAACTCCTCATTCATGTATGTTTGTATGGTCAAGATGTTATGTATGTTTCACCTATAAATAGTACCATGTTGTTATTTTGTCCAATTACATATATACAATGTGCTGGAATGACTTATAGTTGCGGATAACAAATATACAAGTAAGTGCAAAGGAAACATTATTCAATTACATACTACATGAACAATATGTTACATTATAAAAAAAGTAAAGAATCGATTCGTCAAATGATGGAATTTCTCTCTCCATAACAATGTAACAACTTTTTATGAATCTATGTACAGGGGCGGATCCAGATCCTCAACTGCCGGGGGGGGGCTCATATAATTTTTGATGCAAGTCACTTGCGAGGCCCGAAGGGCCGAGTGGGGGAGGGTATGGGAGGGGGTGTCCCCCTCCCATTGGTGGGGGTTCGGGGGGCCTCCCCCGAGAAAATTTTGAAAAAAAATGAAGCAATTTGGTGACATCTGAAGCGTATTTGAACTGAATTTAGAAGGGATTCAGTCAGTGTCAATAACGATAATTACATGGGTTTTTTTTTATTTTGGGGAAGGTGCCTGTGGCTGTCCCATTTGGGAAAATTTGCGACATTTTGCTGAAATTGGGAAAATTTTTATACAAATTCTCACCACTGTTTAACCCTAAAGTATCATTTATTAACACTGCTAATCCATTGATTTGCTTGAACTGAACAAGGGTTGAATGAAAAGACTTGAAGATGCACTTAGAAATATGACATTTTGTGCTGACTTCATGGTTTTGAGTCTTATTTTCTCAGGTGATTTTTTCATAATTTCTCTTTGGGAATTTAAGAGTGATTTTTGGGGAAAAATAGAGGAAATTTGGCATGGGGAAGGGGCCGAAATTCGACCCCAAATCAAGGGAAAAAACCCTGAATTAGTTTATTTAAAAAAAAAATTGTCGACATATTCTGATGCTGTATTATTTTTGCACGGCATGCAGATGTCAAAATGCTCAGGATTTTCCAAGGAAAGGGCGGGTCAAGAAAAATTTTTAAAGGGCAGAGAGGTCAGCCTATGTGTATGTGTGTGTGTGTGGGGGGGGGGGGGGGGGTGTCTAGCCGTTAATTCACGCAAGAGCTAGGAAAAAATAAGCTTTTTTTGCAAATTCCAGGCGGGATCGACCCCCAACCATCACTGTAGATCCACCACGCTTGTTTGTTTTAAATTTTTGTAAGGTGAAGAAAATAAGTAAATGACAAATTTCCTTGAAAAACAAGAGATCATGGGTGCCCCATGTTCTGCATCGTCCAGATAGAAAGGTAGAATTATACATTGGCAATTCGATTCTGAAAATAAAGAAAAACATGCATTTTTGACTGTTTGCAAAATTCTTGGAGGTGCCGGTCCAAATCTGGTCAAACAATTTTAATTGTTCAATGACCTAAAAAAAAAAAAAAAAAAAAAAAAAAAAAGAAAAGAACGAAAAGAAAAAAACCGATCTTAAAAAACACATATTTCTTTATCAAATCTTCGATGTAACCTTCTATAAAATTGACTCTTTTTTTTATTACTTTTTTTATGACTTGCATAGGACTGCTAAATGTATTCCCGTTTCAAACCCTCAGATGAAGAAAGTCCTAGATTATGAACGTGATTCAATGTAGCTTGTTGTTCACGTAAATGTACAGACGATGGACATGACAGTAATGCATCCTCTCCGACTTTGTAATCTATCCCCGAGAAAATTTTGGAAAATTTATTCAAATTGGTGGTTTCTGGGGTGTTTTGGGGCTATTTCTGATTAATTTCATAGATTTTTGTAAGGAAGCAACAGTTTAATGCTTCAAAAAAGCATGTCATAAGTGCCCCTTCGTTGGGCACTGCCGGGGGGGGGGGGGGGGGGCACGTGCCCTCGTGCCCCCCCCCCCGACTGAATCCGCCACTGATGTAAAGTTGTTTTCGTCATGTTAGAAAATATATTGCACTTTCCAATAGTTTCTTGGAATATATTTAAGTTAGAAGCTACCAAATTTTATGTATTAGTGAACGCTTTGTAGGATGTAGAAAAGGAAGATGCAATTGGTATGTTTTGAATCGAAATGCCTGTAACTAGCCAGAAGTTTTAGTGTTTATGTTTATATATATATATATATATATATACACTAGTTATGGATGTCTTTCTTCTTTCTAGCATGATACTGAAACCACTGAGAAGATATTCTTTGGTCGGATTTACACTCGGTATAACAATTGTGTTCCTATATTTCTTTATGATGTATTCGTCCGTCCATAAACAACTCAAGAATCCTAATAATTCCGTAACATTCATGCATCTAGGAATTCAACACCACGAGCAATCTTTTTTACGAAGCAGTAGTCACATTCGACAAAATGTGAGCTCACCGAGGACTTTCTACGATGCATCTATCAATGTTTTTCAATTCAAAAACAACACGTTTTCCACGTTAAAGATACCATTTTCAAGCTTGAAAACCCATGTGCCTTTGTTGACTCCCAATGGAAAAACAGAGATTTTTATTCATAATATTTTGACTGATGCCGCCATAAGTAGACATATTAAAAACAGCCATGTATGGGAACCGGAAATTGTAGGACTACTAGTGAAAATGCTGGAAAGAAATCCGGAATTCACGTTTATTGACTTGGGTTGTAATTTAGGTGTGTACACTTTATCAGTTGCAAAAATGGGAAGAGATGTCGTAGCAGTTGATCCTTTATATATGAATGTTGAAAAACTGTATCATTCTGTGAAAATAGGAAAATTTAAGAGTAAAGTTGCCATAGTAAACAACGCTGTATCGGATGGTCATACAAACGTGACGCTGGGAGTAGATCGCTTCAATATTGGAGGAACGTATGTGATAGAAAACAAGAATGAAAACAAAATAAAAATTACAGCCCATGGTGGACAATTCAAAGACAAAGTTAGTACAATCACGTTAGACGACATGTTGCACATACCGGATGTGACGTTATCTCATGTGATTATAAAGATGGACGTCGAGGGATACGAGATGCAGGTGCTTAGAGGTGGAAATAAATTCTTTGAAAATGTAAAAATTGGCGCCATTTTTATGGAATGGCTCTTTTACAAATCAGGTGAAATTGCTGATGATATTTATAATTTCTTAAATTCGAGAAACTTTGTTCCGTATAATGCTTCTTTTCCAGAAACATGTTTAGATGGAGTCGAATTTAAAGACTGGCCCAATGAAGTTATTTGGAAAAATCTCGATTTAATTGATTTATCATAAAAAATGAAATTATATCTTAGATCTTTGTATTTCATGTTGAATAAATAAATGGAATACACCAAGTGTTTTGTTTGTACTAAAGTTGTGAATGAAACTCTTAAAAATATCTTCATTTTGAAGAGTAAATGCATTATATTAGCACGTACGACAATTATTCAAAGGGAGTTCACGCAGAAGTCTTGACTCACGTATGCAGAACACATAGTATATATGGCGAGTCGATATGATTCCACAAAAAAAGTTTGCGTGATGACCCAATATTACTAGGCAACAATCAATCAGTTGAATGACTTTTATAGATCTAGAAAAGTGTAATCTGAATCTATCCTTTATCAATGTACCAAAGAAGTTATGGAAACATTCAATTAATAAATGGAAACGACATGCATTTAAACAGTGCTAAAATTATCTCGGTAATCTTCGGCAGTGTCTCGATAGTTTCCGTGGATTAAGCGAAGGTTGGCATGTTGACCTTTGATGATAAAAACCATTTTTCATGTTTTATAAGGTATATTTAGTTAAAAATATTCAATGATTCTAACTATTTAATACACTTGATATTTATTTGTACAACGGATACCTTAAGCAAGAAAGATAACTCTAGTTCATTTTTTGAAAAAAAAAGTATTTTTTGTGAAAATGACTTTTTCTTCTCGAAGGACTAAACACATTTTTGAATGGATATTATCTTCAGATTAATAAAAATGATAATCAAAATAACCGTTCGAAAAAAGGGGCATTTTCACTTTTTTTCCAAGTCAGGACTGAAAACAAGTGCCTGCAGCAATGAGAGGTTTAAAAAGCTAATTTTAAAAACAGGCGGCTATAATTTGAATAAACAACTCTTATTGAAACTGCAATTGTAATTAAAATTATTAAGGAATAATTCTAAAATTCTTTTTGGTAATGGGAAATAACCTTAAAAAGCCGATGCACAAACGGCACAATTCGCGTAGCGATCAGGTACATGTTTGATAGTGGTAGATTTTGATTAAAATGCAATCTTTTATCAGCGTGACCTATCATCGCACCGACACGATATGTTTACCTACAAATATCGTGGTAAGCACTTTATCAAATCGTTAAGCTGTGTATATCTAAAGGTGAAAATAGTATAAACGACGTGTATCTTGTATCTAGTCTTCGTTCACGGGGTAAAATTCAGTGTATCAAGTTAACGGGATCCGCCATTATGCTTAATTTTGGAGGTACATGTAGTTCCAGAAAAGAGGGCGTGTCCTAATATTTTTCAGGTTATGGAAAATAACCTCAACTTTTAAGCCAATGAAAATCCTTGTTACATGCAAAATTGAATTATTTCAAAAAAGCTTTTGTTTTTTTGACAAAGATTCATCCACAGGATTCCTAATAATTAACTAGCTACTACAGTAAATTGGCTCGAAATTGAATTTCTTTTAGCGACAGTGTCATCTTTTATTCAAGTATCCTGCCTGTGTTTAAGACACAATTCATTTTATTTTTTCCATATGTAAGTGCAATATATTTGTGGATATTTTGGAAGTTAAATCAAAATTAATTTCCAATAGCTTTACGAGAACTGAAATAACACTTTCAATATTATGACGTCATCAAGAAATTTTAATGCATATTTCAAAGTCTCGTAGAAAAATTTAATGTTCCTGTGGATAGAATCAAATGTAAGTTTGTATAGTCAAGGATAGACAAGAATTATATAATTTCAGAATTTTTTGAAAAAATGAATTTGGCGTCCAAGTGTTCAATACCTCCTTAAAAGCTAAATGTACATGTACATGTATTTAAGAAAGGAAGGGATCTCCAACAAAACCCTGTTACCATGGTTACAATGTAAATATGGTATGCAAATAAATAAGAGAAACTTTTTTGTACAATTTAAAATTTGAAAGAAATATCCACACGGCATGTGCATGTTTTCGGTCAGCCGTCGTATATATACGGTCTTTAGCCTGCACTTTTCGATAATAAAAAATGGACAATGGACTCGAGTAATTATGTCTGTCACATTGTGTTAAACGTAGTCTTACGTTTATTGTCTACGTTGACCTGTCTTGACCTCATAACTGTATGATAGACGGGGTCGTTAACGTAAGTATTAATGTTGTATGTAGTAACGTAGCCCATCAGTGACGTATAACTTGTAATGGTCATTGTATTTACACATTGTAACGTGAATTGATTCTTAAGAAGGGGTTCATAACAGGGGGAATTGTAAATAAAATTACAAAATGTAGTAGAATTCAACAAAGCCATCTTTAAATCTCTACATAGAAATCACTATGATTTTCAAAAACTTATTTCGATGTGTTAGACAATATTGGTATTGCTATCTTATAGCTTCTTTAAAAACATTTACAGGATCAGGAGACGATTTCCCTTTGTTGTTTATTCTTCATGTTTCTCTATGTATTTCTTAATGTATGTGAATGATAATGTGTTCTCATGAGAAAATTGGGAAGAAAGTTATATTCACAAATGAATCGAACAAAAATGAACTTAAAGGAGATACCCACTGTAGTTCTCGTACTCTGTTGTATATTTCACCATGGGAGAGGTAAGCAGCTAAATGTATCTTTAATCTTCAGGATCACTACTTTCATAGAAATATGAAGGGAAGTCATTTGCTTTGGTATAAAATACTCGCAAAATCAATAAAATATGAAAAGAAAAGAAAAATGTTATTCCATCAATTCATTATCATTGCTTACATCAAATTCATTTTAAGTCTGATTTGTTCAGGAAATGGCAATGAAAGATGCTCTGCCGAAGCTAATGTGGTATTATTGATACCCGGAAACGGAAATAATGAAACAGCGCATGCTTGGTTCCAACCTATGGAAAATTTGTTCACGGAATAGTAAACTATTTGGAAATATCAGAAAACTCTTTCAATGTGGGATTTATGTTGTATGGCCGCTCTCCAAAGTCCATGAGCGAGATTAGACCGTTTAGAAATAGAACTCAAATAAACACACGGTTATCCCTCTTGTCCCAGCAAGGTGACTTATCGTGGATCCTCACAGGAAGTCCCAGTCTCCCGTTAGCTTTAATTGAACTCAGAAATATGTTCAAGAGAGCTGAGCTAGAGAGGATAGACGCAGACAAAAATAAAACTATCCAAAACATAGCCATCCTAATCCTTAATGGAACGGAGAAGTACCAAGGGGAATGGCGAATTCTACAGCTAGCTGAGGAGGCAAAACAAATGGGAATTATTATATATACAGTTACCATGGGAACAGACAACGGAAACATTCGATTGGCCAGACAGATAGCGTCTGATGATTGCAAAAGTTACTTTGTTCGAGAAGGGAATATTTCGGGGCCGTTTAGATTAGAAGAAGTATTAAAGGACCTCGGCAATAACATTTGCTCAGGTAATGATTTTCAGTCGAAAAATGAAAAAAAAAAAATAGAAAAATACTTTGATGGTATAATAGTGCCATGTTTCTGTTGTCCAATGTTATTCTAGCACTTATTAAATATGATTGGTATCAGTTATCGTAATGATCACCTGCAAGTTATTTCCCTGTAGAAATAACTTAAGTTAGATCTGGAACAGCATGAATCAATTATTCTGTCCTTTTTTACATTCAGCTACAAATCCAAATATGACACATCTTGCCGGTCCAGATCTGCTGAAAAACTGTTATTCAGGTACATTTTGTATTTGTGTTATTTTGGTTATAATATTCTGAATCATGTTTTAAAATTTCCACATTTAATATCAGCATGGTAACCTATACAAATCTTATTTCGATCATTTTAGTTGCATCTATAGGCATGAAATGTATACTTTACAGTTCACTTAATAATTTCAAGATAAACTTGGGGGAAAAGGAATTTAAATTTATCTGATTTCAAAGAAAATATTAATCTCATTTTAAATTTATTTCATTTTTTGCATCATTTCAAATGTTTATTTTTCAGTGAGGACGTTTGACCCGCCATCGGTCGTACCTCTAATTGACTGTCACTCCCATGATAGCGTCCATCCTGATGATAATAACTGTGCTTACTTCTTCAAATGTGAAGATGGTAAGGCCAACCATCTTAGATGTAGGACTGGATAATTTATTTGACCCACTTTCCTCGACCTGCAACCACAAAGAGGCTGTCACGTGCTATTCACAGGTCACGTGCCCGGAACCAACTGGCTTATTTCCAGTATCCGGGATCTTGTACTAAATATTTGAACTGTTTTAATGGCCTGACGTACATTCAGACGTGTCCCTATGCTCTACATTTTGATCCTACATATAAACGTTGTGTCAGACCTAAGTATAGTGATTGTCCTCACAGTAATGTAAAAATTCCTAGTTATCATCAAACGTTCTTTAGATAATTTGAATTATATATATTGCACCCAGACAATTTGTTTATACGTTTCTAAGATATTTCTTTTCCTCCTAGAGCATTAATTAACTTTCTGGGTACATTTTCTGCTGATCGATACACTATTTAGCTGTGCATATAATACTATCTATGTATTCAACTACATTTGTACTTCAAAGTAGCAGCCCAAATTCCAAAATATGGAGGGGGATTAGGGTCACAATGCTATTTGACGTGCTTACATGCTTCATGCTATGTTGCTTCATTCAATGTTTGATTATTCCATGTTCATTTGTTTTGCTTTTATTTCAAATTGACTTTATTGCATTTGTCTTCCTTCTTTATGCAATGTTGCTTCCTTGCATTTTACATTTGTCCTTCGTCAATGCATAATTGTCGTTCTACCATGCGTTATGACATCTTTCATTGTGCCATCATTCTTTCGTCCTAATGCCATTATTGCTTCGTCAATGCTAACCTCAATTTTGATACCAGGTGGCGCTCTGTTTATGTCCGTTCCTTGAAATGAACTTTGAGACGTCCCCTGTTGCAGTACTTGGAAAAATGAGTTATAAATAGCGGAAAAAAAGCAAAAGCCGATTGAAATATTTGAACAAAAAAAAAAAAAAAACAGGAGAAATCATTAAATGATAAGTACTTGAGCCTTTTCTGTTTGTTTGGTTCTTTTGTTTGTTTTCTCATTGATACAGTAATAGCCATTTGGGAATTTGAAAGCTCTAAGTTTTACATCGGTGTGGTAATGACATCGTGGCTCAGCGGTTATCGTGCCAGAGGCTAGTCGCATTTTTCTTTTCCGCGTGGGTTCGAATCCCATCGGCTACATAATTTTTTTTTCTGAACTGTGAGTAGGAAATTATATAAAAGTCAGTTTTTTCTGAGATATCGTGGGAAAGGCGGTATTTCATATCGAAAAATTCTAGATAAATTGAAACTGCCGCGCGTCCTACACTGATCGAACCTTTGAAACTGCCGCGCGTCCTACACTGATCGAACCTAGAGATCAACATCCCCCGGCCCCATTGATTCAGTCAATAATGCAGTTTCTAGTCTCCTTTCATAATTTTGACCTGAAAATTTACCTTTTGACATCTCTGTATCCCAAAATTACTCCAAGCTGTTGTCCTGGACAAGAGCGTAGGAGATGGGGGAGGGGGCCGCGCTACTGCTCGCCAGTTCTTTATAGACTTTCTGAATAATTTAGCTATTCTGAACCATCCTTTATACATATTACTTTATCCATGTACATGAAGACATTTAACTCAATCTAAATAGAATGTTATTACATGTAATGATAGAGGGTATATAAAATATTTTCTGATAAGTCAATATTTTGCTAAAAATAATTCCTGGCTTGCTACCACTCGCCAGACATTTATAAATTCATGTACTCAAAATTTAGAATTGCACCAGAAATGTTAAAATTTGTGCATACCGAACAGGAAACCCCATATTTTTTTAATCTCTTTCTCCCCCCCCCCCCCCCTTGTTTTTTTATTATCTATTTATTTATTTTATTTATTTATTTATCTTATTTATTTAATGGTTTTTTTTTCTTGCTTGTTAGAAATTTTGGGATGTTGTGCCCCTCCACTTTTCAGGCAGAGCTACGCCGTTGCCGGCGTTGGTCCAGGACTACGCCTGCTCAGGAACGTGGCACAAAATTCACAGCCTTTTGCAACAATGGCCAAAATTTACACCTTTATTTTGTTCCTATACTCCGTGTCAGGAGCGCAAGGAAGGTATATGGCAAACTTGTCAGATTCTTCTCAGTTGTTCAGTGGCGGATCCAGCGCCCCCTTTGCCGGGGGTCAAGGGGCGAATTTTACCGATTCTGCTGATTTTACTGATGTACCTGTTTTTGCCGGGAAAATATTGGGTCTGTGCAGGAGCATCCCCTAAATCCGCCACTGTTGTTCGACCCAAGATTAAGGTTAAGTTTGAAATCCAAGCGTTTGATGCTTGCAAGGATTGACCTTGAACATTAACCTTCATAAGTCCATACTTCAAAGTCAATTGTTATAGAAGTTTTATCTTTTTATGCAAGAATCATCCTATTTATGGTACAAAAACGACATTGACGGGCATATAAAAGGCAATTAATTGAAATTATGACTTTTCATAGATGACTTGCAAGCGACGACAGTGAGCCAACGAAGCTTTCTTAAAGTTTTGTAATAAAAAATGATTTTTTATTTCAACTGAATAATGATAACATACAGTTGCCCGCCATTTTTTTCCAAAACAATATCCCCAAGAAAAACTGAAAAAAATGTATCAAAAACATTTTTATAAGTACCCCCAATTTTTTTTTCCTACATCCTCTTCTGGGCAGATGGACAACATGGTCAATTACATCATGATACATAAAATTGAAAAGGAAAAAAAGATTTTCCTCGTCCGGGATTCGAACCCACTCGGAAAAGTGTGACATTCAGAACTGTGACCACGGTATTAACCACTACGCCACGAGATTCTTCCCACATAAATGTAGTTTATAGTGTTAAAAATTACAAAAATCTGATGCATACAAAATCAAATATTTACTAATTACTTCATAATATTTTTCAAATATTTATACGGCCAATCTACTTCTGTCCTCTCGTGCGATAATATAATTACTTTCCGAACGATACTGTAGTAGAATTTAAAAGAAATTTCTAACGACAGGGGATGTTTCAAAGTTCATTTCAAGGATCGGGCACATGCGGTCGCGCGAAGCGCCATCTGGTATCAAAATTGAAGTTAGCATTGACGAAGCAATAATAGCATTAAGACGAAAGAATAATGGCAGTAAGAAGGATGTCATAACGCATGGTATAATGACAGTTATGCATTAACGAAGGACAAATGTAAAATGCAGGGAAGCAAAATTACACAAAGAAGAAAGATAAAGTCAATTCGAAATGAAAGCAAGACAAATGAACATGGAATAATCAAACATTGAATGAAGCAACATAGCATGAAGCATGTAAGCAAGTCAAATAGCATTGTGACCCTAATCCCCTTCCATACCAAAACAGTCCATAAAACTCTCTGCCTCACCACACTTCACCGTATCAATTCAGTGATTGGATGAGAGTGGTATGGCAAGGGCGAATTTAGGGGGGGGGGTTGGGGGGGGGGGGGGTCCGGGAACACCCCCCCCCCCCCCCCCGGTTTCTGATTTTTTTTTTTTTTTAGGTAACATTAGCACTCGGAAAAATCCTGCAAACTGAGTAATAAAAATTGCTTAATGTCCACCAGAATTCACTATTTTGATACAAAATTTACAAAAATTTTCAGATATATTCTATCGCATATCGATTCGATACCGTATCAATTGGCGTATTTGTGGATTCGTACAGACAATCGCGAAGTTTTTGTAATGTACGTCGTAGAGTTTTTTTTTTTTTTTTATTTTATTCCCGAAAATGAACATTAACAAATACTATAATATGAACATGTTCAGATAATTTGCAAAACATGTACGTGTGTCAAACAATCAATGTAAATTGTACGGGGATCGGAATCTGTTCTCAAATACCCGGTTTCATGCGCGGATCCAGCATTTTTGGTCAGAGGGGGTCCAAAATTGTATGAAGTCTACCTATCATGTAGGTATATTTCGGTGCACATCATGGGGAGGGGGCAATGCGTGCTCTAAGGATTGATTTTTTGAGGCGGGTATTGTTAGCTTTCCTTTCACGTTTATTTTTATGCAGAATTGGCGAGCGAAGCGATCCTGAATTTTTTTTAAATATGAAATATCAATTTGTCTTTATTCGTTTATAACATTGAATATTTCATTCCCTATGTCAGCGAGGGGAGCGAGCCGCGAAAATTTTGATTAATTCACATTTTGTCTATATTTCATGAATAGATAGATATGTCATTTTCCTAAATAATCTGAAATCTTAAAATGACAAAATCTTGAAAAAGATGAGGAAGGTTACATCCGATGAAGTAAGGGACTGTTGAAAATACGAGTTCATGAGACCCAAGACAGTAATATCAAATTATTTAGTATTAAGTTTACAATAACAATTTATCAAAAAATTGAAAATGATTAAGGAATTTTGCAGAAAAAATGAGTATGTATTTGTAAATGGCGAGCGAAGCGAGCCGAAATTTTTGGTTTCAAAGCCTTTTTTATGCATTTTTAGACCCTTTCCATTAGAAATGGTTCAAAGCTGGACCCCATCTCCGAAAATCTCAGGGGGGGGGGGGGGGTGTCCAGACCGCGCATGGGTTTGAGTATTTTTGTCATCTACAAACAAGTTTTGTTAAAAACATACTTTGAAATAACCGGGAAAATGGGCAAATATTTAACATTGTATATAGCTCGAATACGCTCCGGGGGCTTATAATTAAGCATCCTTTAAATCCTTCTCATACACCTAAACACCAAGCTCCTCCCCTTTCACATAAAAAACCCAGTGATACTCAATACTCGATATCGTACCAATATTCTAAGTACATGTTACCGCGAGGAGAAATCAACAAGCCAGGGGCGAAGCCATTTGTACATTTGTACGCTAACACGTCCACATCGTCTCGCGAAACGAAAAAAGAGAGCGCCTCAACCGGCAGTTGCCAAAAAAAAAAAAAAAAGGAGGAGGGTCTTTTGAAAAAGTATTTAAGAAATAGATCAAAGACACTCCAGAAACCACCGATTTGAATGCATTTTCGTAATTTTCTCGTGTTTCACTCGAATTCAATACAACGATTGGTAACAAAGTGCGAGCGTTCGATTGGAAAGAATTTATGTGGACGTATATAAATGTATTTAGGGAATATTAAGTTCACATCTCAAGTTTACTCCATCTTAGGTACGGTTCATCGTCTGCTGACATCCAATCATATGCGTTATTCTATCTAAATTCAGCTCAAATACGCTCCAGAGGTCAGCAACTTGCTTCATTTTTTCAAAATGCTTTCGGGGAGCACCCCACCCCCTTCAAGGGGATGGGTAACACATTTCCATACTGTCCCCACTTGACCCTTCGGGTCTCGCAAGTCATCCCCCCCAAAAAGTGTGCGTGCCCACGGACAGCTTACGTTCTTGGTCCAACCCTTCTTTATAGACGTCCACATCGAAAACACCCTGGCTACGCCCCTGTCAGCAGTAAAGGAAAAATTATTTTATTTAGAAATCTTTATTAACCACATGAATTGAGTGGGAAAAAATGGTCTGAATATTCGAGAAGGTAAGGAGAAAAAATATGCTCCAGAATGCACCATTTTATTCCATTTTTTCAAAAATTTTCCGGGGGAGGCCCCCCGTACCCCAACCTACAGGAGGGGGCAACCCCCTCCCGTACCCTCCCCCGCTCGGCACTTCGTGCCTCGAATAAAGGGTCGATACAACCCCCCCCCCGCTTGCCACTCTGGATCCCCCACTGTATGGTATGGTATCAAAACTCATGACGTATATACATACATGTATATTTAAAAATCATGAGAATGACTTTATGCATTTTTGTTATTATACCTTTTCAACAATGTCAGAGTAGGTGGGGTTTTTTTCTGTATGGTATCCTTCTCAATCTGTGTTACGGTATTTAATGCATCCTGTCTATATACACTGTATGCGTTACATGTAACTTTGTTTTACTCTTAGGACCTTGCAACAGATCGAATGATGTTGAAGCTCGTTTCCTCCATTTTGTATTTGCAATGCAAAAATTTCCACTACGGATACTACTTAAGGTGGTGATAAAGAAGTCTGTCATGTGGATAAATTGCACTGCACTGTTGCTGACCAGCCTTTCTTATGAAACTATATAAAGTCGGTAAACTCCGTACGGCGGCTTCGCCTAGCATACAAAGCAGGCCGCTCATACCGCTACGCCACGGTGACAACCCTAAAAGAGTTGTTCCTATGACGTCCATATGAATACGGCCCACTCAGCACACACCGGAAGTGAAGAATTCGTTGTTGTTTGAATTTGATTGCACTTGGGCTGATCCGAGGCAGTGGACCCTGTCCTTTATCGACCAGCGGACTCCCAAATAGGTGCAGATGTTATATATAAAGTCGGTAAACTCCGTACGGCGGCTTCGCCTAGCATACAAAGCAGGCCGCTCATACCGCTTATACATGTACGTATACCGCTTTTCTTGTGAAAAGTTTTCGGACTTTTTGTTGATCTCCTCCACCCTTTCTACATGTACTTCAAATTGAAACTGCTTAAATGAACATGTATACACTGGTCAGAAAATCTAATCGTATAATATAGATTAATTCTTGAGAATACTTATTTTTTACATCACCGTCTCTCGTTTGAATGAAAACGACCTAAAACTTCAATTCTGTCATTTTGGGCATGCTCAGTTCAAATCATGAATGTACCATCTTGTTTAAATTAGAACTCACCTTCTCCTGTACACCTTGGAATATCATTGGTTGCATGTTTAGTTTCCCTTTGACCTTTGTCGGAACACATGATACAATTTCATTGGTTATCCAAAACGAGGCAACCAATAAAATTCCATATTACAACTTATTTAATGGAAGTAATGTAACGAATAGTGAGCTTAAGAACATAAGCCACTTGAACTGCCTCCCCGGCAGGATATCTTTATCGGGAATGCGGTCAAGTGCGCTTGACTTCAGACTCGTTCTTCGGCTCCCCCGTCGCTTCACGTTACAATTTGGTGACAGCGAAGTGGCTTTGGGGTTCGCGGCAGGCCCTCTGGGTGAGTCATTAGTGACTCGGTGGTCCTCGTGGCCAGGTTTCGGACCAAAGTCCCCGAAGGTACTTCTGCTCAGTCAGTGCGCACTGGTGGACTGTCGTCCATGTTGGGTTGAAAGGATACCGCCAGCAGAAGTAACAGCTGAAACATGCTGCGACAGAGGAAAGCCGTGGAGATCCCAAAGAGAACTCACGCACATGAGTAAGCTTCGGGGACGAAGCTTCCCCGAGAAGGGGGAAGTGTAACGAATAGTGAGCTTAGGAATATAAGCCACTTGAACTGCCTCCCCGGCAGGCTAGCTTTATCGGGAATGCGGTCAAGTGCGCTTGACTTCAGACTCCTTCTTCGGGCTCCCCCGTCGCTTCACGTTACAGTAAATGAGATCATGAAGATTGTTTGATTTGAATTATTTTGGCATAAAATGACAGGATTGCAGGCTGTAAAAGTGTTTTATCACATGTATCTGTTCTTAACGATGCTATTGATTTAGAAGACGTTTGGCATTTGTACCACTTGTTGAGTGTCACTGCTGGTGAACTAGGAGTCCCCGAGGGCACATGTAGCCAAATTCGATCAACCTCGAAAAATTCTTTATCAAGATTTCTTGAAATGTCTAAAACGTGTGTCCTGTAGCACACATCCTGCTACGTCTCTCGGTACATTTTTGGTCAAAAAATAACTTTCATACTCTTTGGCCATATTACATTGTTTAGACTGAGGACAAGGGTTAAGTACCTGAAACGTGTATGTCTCCAAGCTGCAAATTAGTCCAGTCAAATTTCAATTTAACCCTGAAAAAATTGCAACAGAAATGATTTTTGTTGTAAATGATAAAATGATATGTACTTAATGACATATAAAAAATCTAAGAAAATCTAATGAGGGGAAATACCTTTTTTTTAGAAAAAGATATCTGTTTGTGCAAAAATCGCTGAAAATAGGAAAAAAATTGTAACTTTTACATGGATAATGATTTTTAAAATAAGAAAATGTGAATATATAGTATTTTAGGTGCTCTTTCAGATGATGTAAATTGCAAGATTCAAATCTTACTTTAACTGTGTGTTTTGGGGTAAAAATGTCAAATTTTTGTAAAATTTCATAGAAATTTGAGGAAATTTTAATTACTCTCTGCTTCTCAGTTCCCCAGTATTGCAAACATTCATTCAATGATAATTTAAGGGTAGCTTTAACGTATCTTCTTTTAAATGACATATATTTTATGTTCTTAATTTTTTTCAAAATACTCGATATTGTCGTTTTAATACAGAAATCTGTGTTTTAAATTAAAAGTCTGAGATTTCTGTATATCAATTTAAGCAAACTTTATCCATTATGAAATCAATGATTGAAAGATATTTTCTAGTGTATTTGTTTATACTTTTTCAGATTATATATATTTTTACTGGTATTTAATTCATAACTGAGGTGTTTTGGGGGGAAAAGGTAATTTTTTCATTAAAAATCACTGATTTCTGGATAATATTTATTGAATCTATTGGATTTGTTTAAAATGATGGCAGGAATGTATTTTCAACAGTAATTGTTAAGATTCATTCATAAATTAAATATTTGAAACAAAAAGGGTATTTTTCTACTTTATTTTGGGCAAAATGCTTGAATGTTTTCTGTTTAAAAATAACAGATTTCTGGACAAAACCAAAAAATCAGTATCTTAAAAATAGTAATCTTATCAAATAAAAGTAAAAAGAATGAAATAATTCATTAAAATCAGCATTTTGGGTGCAAAAACCACTTATTTTAGAAAACTATTATTTCTTCTAGTCTACCTAATATGACACATTTTAGCTTTAATGGGGTGCTGTTTCTAATTAAAAGTGGATAGGAATGTCTTATTAAATGTTCTTATTAAAAGTGGAAAGGAATGTCATCTGAGAATTGAAATTTTATTTATATGCTATTATGGGGCAAGAAAACTAATTTTTGTGTTACAATCACTTATTTCTGTGAATAATTTGTAAAATTTATATATATTAGTAAATCAAAGCAGGAGAGGTTTCCTATAATTTGATTGCATTTAAATGATCAAGTGAAATGATTCAAGAGAGATTGGTTTGATTATTTTGCTATTTTGGGGGGAATGCGTGCATTTTTATTTAAAAATCGCCGCTTTCTGGAAAATCTTTATTACTATAAAATGCAACATTATTTATGATATTCAGAAGAGTTGACTAGGTACATGTAATATCATAGTTTGTCATTCTAAGTGATGTAATGTAACGTGTAGTTGATGGTATTATTCGTTCATTTGTTTGATATTTTGGAAAAACATATGACTGTTTTATTTAAAGAAAAAGGTAAAATCAAGAAAATTACTACAGAAAGTTTTAATTTACAAAATTTTATTTCCTATCAAATTGTTTATATTTTCTTGATTTACCTATCAATATATTCAATTCAATTCAGTTTCTTTATTCTCACAAGTTGTACATGGTACATTGTATTTACAACATATTCAAATCTTGTGAAGTATTGTTATATTTGTGATAAAAATATAAAACCAAATGGAAAAGCAAGCACTAAACTGAAAATGCAATAAACATATTTAGAAGTTATATGTTGATTTCTAAAGATAAATGCTTGCTAATATGTACTTTAATGGAATGAATTTTTACCCAAAATATAACAATATTATGATCGTTTCTTCAACACATTCGAAAATTTCTGTTATAAAATTTTCTTGAAGTTTCTAATAACGTGTGTCCTGTAGCTTCATATTTCATCCTGTTACGTCTTTCGGTACATTTTTGGACAAAAAATAACTTTCACACTGTTTGGCCATATTACATTGTTTAGATTGAGGATCACTGACGAGGGTTAAGTACCTGAAACGTTTATGTCTGCTCCATGCTGCAAATTTATTTGTTCTTAAATGATGCTACTGAATTCCAAAACATTTAACATTTGTACTACTTGGCGATTGTCAGCAGTCCCCGTGGGCGCATGTAGTTTCGGTTGATCGTTTCTTCAACGCATTCGAAATGTTCTGTTATCAAACTAAAACGTGGGTCCTGTAGCATCATATTTCATCCTGTTAAGTCTTTCGGTACATTAAAATGACTTTCACACTGTTTGGCCATATTACATTGTTTAGAATGAGGTTCATTGACGAGGGTTAAGTATCCGAAACGTGCATGTCTGGTCCATGCTGCAAATTTATATGACGTTCTTAAATGATAAGATTGAATTTGCAGACGTTTAACAATCAAATCAAAATAAGGACAGACATGTTAAGATTAATGTATCCCGGGTAAGAAATATATCTGCTCATTTTAAGCAGTTTAATAGTCAAATCAAACACATTAAATCATTTATACAAATACATTGTACACATATTCATGCGATTTACGGGCGTTTGGGTGTTCTTTCCCGTGTTATGTACACAGTTCATTAGGTTTGTAGCAATATTGTTTGAAGTGCTCCTTATTCATAAAATCGATGATCCATTCATGATCATTCATCTTAAATTTATCATCATATGCAATGGTGAATTTAAGAAAGATACAACAGAGCAGTTGCATTTATTTTACTTCTTACTTTACTTCTACTTTTACCTCACCTCTACGCTTCAGTGGTCACTGTGGTTAGGGATTAGGCCGTGGTATTTAAAATTCGTTTTCCATCCTGGTGTTTTAAAAAAAGACACCCTCCAGTTAGGCGAAAACATACAAACATACAATTTTTGTATTTTTGTCAATGACATGTATTATTCTGAAATTTTATTTAAGGCACATATCCACTGTACAAGTCAGGGGAGACGGGAATGTGAACTATTGTAGCCAAGTCTTGGTTTAAATAGATCCATTTGAGCCGTTTTTCATTTCGAGTAATAAAGCCGTAGTGGAACTTTTTTTTTCGGTATGGCAGGATACCTCTGGCAATCTCGAATTAATTGTGAGTGTATGCTTTTTATCTGGTATTTTGTCTCGAAAGGTACCAGTCCGCACACGTTAAACAGAATATTTCACAGCCTTGGCTTTACATTGTTCAATACACACCTGTCCTGAGGCGATCCAACTACAGTTACCTTTTAAAGCTGACCTGTCACTTTTTTACCATTTAAATGTGAAAGTATAATCATCAGACGGACGGACATGCAGACGGAAAGATCATTTATTTATGTAGCAAAAATTACAATGCTTAAATGTTTCTTCGTCCGACAAGGGAAATTTACATAAAATGCACCCGTAAGTTTTATGTCTAAGATATGAAATGTACCCGCAAAACGTCAGGGTAGGTCAGCTTTAAAAGTTAACTGTAGTCGTCAATACTCGAGACCAAGATTATGTAACCCCTAACCGCAGTGACCACTGAAACGTAGAGGTGAGGTAAAAGTAGTGGTAAAGTAAACTAAATGCAACTGCTCTAACAAGGCGCGTACATCTCAAATTCGTCATCTTACTTGCTTCTATGCAGGGTATTAATGTATCATAAAGTCATCTACTTTGATCATTGTAACATAATGAAGACCTTGAGAAGGGTTTAGTACATTCTATTTATAACAAACAAGTTAAATTTGCAAATTTAACAGCGCAATTATCTCTGTTTGCAAAGATTCATATTACTTTCAATGTCAGGGCCCATCACATCTTTAAAAAGACATCTGTTTTCAAACCACGGTTAAATCTTTTCAAATAGCAATAAACAACAAACACAAGTTTCAAAAGTACCATTTTTATGGGCAAAGCTTTGGCTGACCGGGTCGTCTACTCGGCCATCCTCCCTCCTTTTGAATGAGTCCTTGGTTATTTATGCTAACGTATACGTAATTATTCGGTTGGTCTCGGTCTATTAACGCCCTGTGTATCACTCGTTAAAGGTGTGATCGATCGGAAAACTTCGGATGTTTTCGCTGTAAAACATACCTTAAAATCACCTGTTTGTTTAAATTTCTAAAGCTAGTGCAGCACATCCAGTTTTGAAGAAAAAAAATTGTTCGATTTTGCCAAAAATGGCTGACAATAGCAATAATATAGAATGGCCGGATATACTAGTACTAGTGGCATATCTAGGAGCAGTTATTGGAGTCGGAATATGGGTAGGTAGCTGTTACGTTTTCTTTCTTTTCTTTATTTTCGTAGATCGGTGATTTTAATTATATTTTTGCCTATTTATAGATATTTAGTGATGGGAAACAAGATCTTTAAAAGTCGATGCATGTACAGAAGGTTGCATCTTATTAGCATATTGTTTATAAACAGGTTTTTCTTTTTTCGTTAAAGAGTCAATGAGAATATATGATATAGCGCTTTAGCCACAAAAGTTCTTAGCAATGAAGGTAAAACATAAGGTGTGCCAAGAAATAATGAAATGACAACAAAAATCCCACGGTATGCAGTTTATCTTTAACCACTGAAGTATACAGAAACATTAATAATAAAGCCCACACATGAAAAATTGTTAAACGTTCATAATTTGTCATGGCCCCAAAATAGTAAACAGGTACAACAACCGTACAAGTTATATTGTTCAGGTCATTAAGAATATTCGTTTTACATTTGTATTTCTTCATTTTTCATAGGATCGATAAAATATCATATAGGAAGAGTAAAATGCATGTGTAATTAATTGTAAAATATATTTCACATAACCATGCATAGACTGACAACACTTTTATACAGACAGACAGAGAGACGTACCATGCAGTCTTTAAACCCGGTTTTTTTTTTTCTGAATATTATGATATTGGGCATATACAAACAATTTAAGCATTTATTATGATGAACACATGCAAACTTCTTTGTGGACGGTTTGTAATTCAATATGCTGTCTTTTTTAACGTTGTAAGTGACTGTATTATCTATAAGGTAAACATAGAGTACATGGATAGGGTAGGTTTATACATGTAGGTACAACAGGTCTCATAACATGAATGATCTGTGTCGAATCTGAATTACGCAAATATTCATAAATTAGCATAAATCTACCGACACAGCCAATTTCTCACTACCCATGTTTACACACTAGTACAATATTGTGTATACGTATACAATGTACCTCATACATTTTACGTCCGACGAGAGATTTGAATTGTATTTGAATCCATTATAAATCGTGCTTAATCGATCATCCGTCAGTAGAAGCTCTTTGATTATGTTGAGTTCTAACTTCCTTGTATGAATGTTTATATCACTATTCTACGCAGAATGACCATACATACAAGATACGATACTCGTACAGGGTACAGGGATAATTGTAATTTTATTTATGTCATACGTAATTTTCCTTTTTATTTTTTATTTTTTTTTTTTTCGGATTAAACTGATCTCATTTTGATGATGTATATTCTGTTGAGCTTTGTCACAAAACAATACTAGTACTTTCTTTAAAGCACTAATTGTCTTTTAAACATCAGCTTTTCCCGTTTTTGTCCGATTTCCGAAAAATAGATAAAACCCCCTTCGGAAAATGACATATGGTCTTGAAATCTTGAACATAACTTATTATAATTTATTTTTATGAAATATTAGGGTTCCTTTATTACTGTGAATGTAAGATGTATGTATTTTAAAAACTGTCCAGAACATCATTCCTATTCGCGTATGTATAAAACTTACGATTCCTTTTACTTTATACATTACATAATGCAAGAGCAAAAACGTTCCGGGCGAGGGACATTTATATGTGTAAAATGACCTTCAAAGTAAGAGCAAGTGCACATTTTATTTAAAGATTTAAACTAAAGTATCAAATATCATTAAGGCATACAACGTTACCACTGTCGGACTGTTTGATCAGCCCAGAATACTAATGAGAAACTATTTCAATTCAAATCTGATCGGGTTACCAAAACGTGATAAAAATGGGTCATGAAACATATGTTGAGTTTGCTGGCGAGTTTATCAGTTATCATAGGAGTTTTAAATTTTGAAAATTTGAATATAACGTAAAGTAAAGTAAAAATTTCGAATAAGATAACCATACATTCTTGCGGATGATGTAATTTTTTTCTTCGGAGGAAGAGTCCATCTTGACCATTGTTGGTGGTATAAATCTTTAAAACATATTTAATATGCACTTTTCATACTTTCATGGCGGTGAAAAACTCCTTTTGCATTATATATGTACGAACATACAATGAGTTTGTACGCGAGTGTATTCTCTTTTCGATAAAATAATTGTAGAAATATTGAACAATTTGGTATTTTACTACAGAAGAAAATCCAAAAATGTGTAATACACAAGACGATGACAAAAGTACAAAAATCAGCTCATGACTCAAAACTTGTAAATAAACATAATTACCTTATGCATGCATGTATATGACATACTGCGGTATCAGGAATAGGGAAGGAGTATGTATGCGTTACGTAATCTTAAGAATCGGTTTCTAGCGTAAAAGTTTTACATGCATTTCCGTAAATACACTCTCAAGCGGTCATTTGTATAGAGACTATGCAGCGTGCTCATTTAAAAGAGGGTTCCGTGCCGTCATTCTGGACGAGCATTCCATTGGCCAATTGTACAGTCATATGTATGGTGAATGGTTGTCCATCACTCTGTGTTGTCATTATACACGTACAGTGTATATTACCTATGTTGTCACTTTTTGTGTGTGTGTGTGTGTGTGTCGTTGTTTTGTCATGCATCATTGTTGTTGGCATGGAGCTAGTATCCATTTTTCCATAAGTAATACTGGCGTTACTTTTTTTTATTAGATACCTCCTTTCAGGAAGTATCTTCCTGCTATGGTAACTACTGCAGATACTGCCCCTTTATTACTTATCCATACACCTAAAAAAAATAGTGCTGTGTCTAATTTAGGAGTTCGCTGTCTGACACATGCAAAATGCAAGAATAAGAATATTCTAAATCTTGATAAAAGTTTCAATTTCTTATAAGATAAATGTATCACATAAAATCAACTAAATTTCTTGTTTTCACTGCACGTTGCTGGCGTAATAATGTATTACTTTTCAGTGCTGATTGAGTTATGATCTTTCCTACCTTTTATGACAAAGTTAGGATAGGTAACTCAAAGAGTTTTCTGCCTTATATTCAACACTGAGAAACTAAGTTGTGAGAGAAAAATGTATTAAAGTATACCTCTTGTAGTATAGATAAACATAGTTTGTGTTACATATGTATCCTATGTTTTAAATTCCCTTACAATAAAATTATTTAACATTTATCTGCCGACAATAAATTTTGAATAGAAGTATCTCTCAGGACCTTCAGTCCTTTAATTTAAGTATTCACTCTTGAAAAACAATTTTTACCTAAATTATTCATGTAACTTTTTTTTTCATATTCTCCTATAAACATGTACACGTATATATAATGAAACTAGCAGAACTTATGATTGCATGCATACAGTCCACGCCTTTTTCGCGTGAAGTGCCATAAATGATACATTGGTATTTTCTGATCTTGCAGTCGTCATGTCGGAATCGTGGAAGTATAGGAGGATATTTTCTGGCGGGAAGGAGCATGCACTGGATCCCGGTAACTTTCATTTGATTTTCTTTTATTCAAGGAAGAATGTGATTCATTTTGTGTGTTCCATGTAGGTCTTTTTTTATATTATTTTATGCTACATGTTTACTTTGAGTAATTGTAATACATGCAATTCCAAATGTCATATACGAATATTTTTTTATTACATGTAGGTCTTTTGTGATACATGTATCAAAGCCGATATGTACAGCTTCTGACAAAATAATGTTCCTTTGCATCATATGTCTTCTAGTTTATTCTTAATGTTGTTGAATATTTCCATTAACGTCATTTTGTCTACATAAAAGGTTGGCGCCTCTTTGTTTGCCAGCAATATAGGGAGCGGTCATTTTGTCGGTCTGGCAGGATCGGGAGCATCCAATGGAATCGGCATAGCCATTTTTGAGCTCAGTGTAAGTCACATTTGATTTTTATTTTCTCAGATAGATTATCACCAGTTTTCTTAAAGTACATCATCCATGCGGAGAGTGCGAATATGACAATATTTTGTAATACTTTCTTCGATATTTTGAATACCGGTTGTGCTTATGCTACTTTTATGTTTTTAATTTCAAATATAGTTTAGGCCATACCAAATTAATTAAATGTTCTTTGGATTTCCCGCACCATATTTTTCAAAATTCAAAAAATAATATTATAAAAATAAAATGCTCGCCCGCACCACTAAATTTCTGGCTCACGAATTTTTTAGGGTCGGTTCTGATTTCTGCAAATCTTGAAGCTTCTAGAAGTCTCAGATTTTGCAAATTTCGAAGACAACGATACTACTTGTATTTGAAAAATTATGTTGGGAGCAAATTTGTTGTCCAATATACATGGCACTGAAAGTCAAGGAGGGGAGAATGTTCAAAAATCTTTTCCGTACTGCTATGTGCCAGGCTTCCTAGTCACCAGGTTCCTATGGGAATTCCTTTATGGGTACGGAAAACATCATAAATGTATTACTATGGTAACCTATGTCAAAATAAAATTATTTCAATCGCTCGCACCTTAAAAAATGCAAAACTTAAAAGAAAAATAAAATAATTATATTTTCGCCCGCTCGCACCCTTTTTTTCACAAGAAAATCCAAAGAACATTTTATAAATTTGGTATGGCCTTATGTGTACAAAATTATCTAATTTTCCTTTTTTCAAATTGACAGGCTATTTTCATTCTGATGATGTTGGGTTGGCTGTTTGTTCCTGTTTATATTTCAGCAGGGGTATGTCAAATCATTTTCTCCTTCAATATTTACCTTTTTCGATTAAGAGAAGATTCAAATTGTAATTTCAAATGTACTGATATCAATATAACATTGGTCCATTCATTACATTTAGGAGATAAATTCCAGTATTCAACAGGATTCCTGGTTATATACTGTACAAGAAACTCCTGTATTTATATATGCATGCTTAATACATATTTTTATGTACATGTAGGTATTTACAATGCCAGAATACCTGAAGAAGAGGTTCGGTGGACAGAGGATCCGTATATATCTCTCAGTGTTAGCTCTACTTCTGTATGTTTTCACTAAAATATCGGTAAGTAGAAGAAGGGCGGTTCTTTGATTGATCAGTCTCCACATTAAGACAACTAATAATGCCTTCGTCACTGTGTTTATTAAAAGCGACAACACCTCGACTATCACAAGGAAATGATACAACACATCTACATGAAACATTTCCATAGGAACTGTGCTCATTTTTTTTTTTTTTTTTTTTTTGCTTTGCTTTATTTGAAATTAATATGAATCATTTATGTTGTCCCCTACTTAGGGTATATTACACCAAAATGACATCGTATGATATGTTTACTACTATTCTAACTTATGTTATACATGTACATCTGTCTATATGATGTTTTTATTGTAAAATAGCGCAAATTAACAAAGTATCAAATTTTTAATTATGAACTGTAACTGAACAGTCCCTCCTGTCTGTCTTACAGGCTGATTTATATTCTGGTGCCCTATTCATCACACAGACCTTCAGGGACCTTGACCTTTATGTTGCTATCATTATTTTACTGGCCATTTCTGCTCTATTTACAATTGCAGGTCAGTTATAAGAAATTTCACTAAAATGTTTTGTAACACATTTTAAAACTTGTCTGAAATATTGATATGATTATAAATCATTTAAGTACACTATTAGAGTACTTATAAATGAACACTGTGCAAAATCTCAACATTATCCAATTTGATTGGTTGAAATATGAATTCTGAGGTTCTGATTGGCTGTTCTTTTATGTAGTAACAGTTACTGTTCATCCAGCAAGCCAGTGTATTGCTTTTGTTTTGTTGTACATTTCAGGGGGCCTGACGGCTGTGATATGGACAGATTTTATCCAGGTGGTCATCATGGTCATTGGAGCATTCATCCTTATGATAATGAGTCAGTAAACACATACAGATACATATTATGATTTTATACACGATAAATCTTCAGTATAATTGAAGTTAGACAGTCATTATATATAGGCTATTGCCCATATGATATGATTTTATGACAGTTTATGTATCTTTGAGCCCCATGCCTCATGATCACAATGAAATTTTAACGCCTATCTAATGGTGTTTTCTGTCCAGGAAACCTTACAAGACACTCTTCTCAAATATGAGTCTTTTTATTCGTTGGGCACTATTTGTACCACAAGGAAATGAAGGAAAACGTTAATACATGTAACATTACCTTCTATGGTATTGGTATTTGTAGGTGCTCTTTTGAGCTATTCAGTCGATCTCGTTTCTATCCTCACACACCCTGGAAATCTCATTCAAGACTCTTATCATCTTCGAGTCTTTGGGCTGTTTGCCAGAAGGGTAAAACATTTCGTTGAACCTGGAATCGACTATTTGCAGATACCCTTACCCTAGCTCAAGGCATTAAGCCTTGTCGATACCAGTTTCTGTAACGTATTTATAATAACATAGAGAAGCCCATTTGATTTAAGTATTCAGAAGTTCGGAAAAGGGGTTAACGTTGTTAATACCCTTTGTAAACATGAATGAATCGGAAATTCTAAGAAATTAAGTCATTATAAATCAATTCCATTTAACTCCCTTAACAGGTTTCATTGAAGTGGGTGGATATGAAGCTATGGTCAAGCGATTCTTCGAGGCCTACCCCAACACAACTCGACTGAATTTCAACAACCCTAACTATTCCTACACTGACTGTGGAATACCACCCAAGAATTCCATGAATCTGATCAGATCAGCAGATGATGACAGCCTTCCCTGGCCGGGTATATTTTTCGGACTGACCATATCCTCCGTGTGGTATTGGTGTTCTGACCAGGTGAGTTTATGCACGTCAAGGGTATGATTCAAGCCGTCACTGTGGTCTAGTGGATAAGGCCATTGACTAGAAGGTTGAAAATTGTCTCAAATCTTGCTAATATCGAGTACTCAAAATAAAATGTCTTTGTCTGTGTTGTGATTATATATGTCTATTGTGTTAAAAAGAATGACTTTTAAGACCTTCTTCAAATTGTCAGTGTACAAATCTGAACTGGATATATCTACCTACATGTACATGTAAATATATTTCTCGGGTATCTAAGAAGATGGCAATATTCACACCAATGGGAATTACTAGTATAATACATTTTCTTATACTAAGGTACATGTAATTAACGAGATAACGAGAAAGTGCATGGTGATTTTTTTTTTATTACGGTCTCTTTGCAAACGTTTTATTTTTATTTCGAGTTTCATTCTTACCATTGTAGGTGATTGTTCAGAGGGCTTTGGCTGCCAAGAATTTATCAAATGCAAAAGCCGGGACCATTTTGGCGGGTTACCTCAAATTTCTTCCCTTGTTCATTATTGTATTTCCGGGCATGATTGCTAGAATCCTTTTCCCAGGTAAGTACAATTATAATACCTCTCTTTCTCCCTACATAAAACCTTTTTTTTTTACCTTTCTCGGCTCTTTCACGTTTGAAATCTTTATATTATATTTATCCATACCTTTTCATGTCTACATTTTCACTTGTCTGACAGATGAAGTAGCATGCGCTGAACCAAAAATATGTAAGGCGGTCTGCGGTAGTTCTTCCGGTTGCACAAACATCGCGTACCCGAAATTAGTGTTGAAGATAATGCCGGCTGGACTACGTGGACTCATGCTTGCTGTGATGATGTCAGCCCTCATATCTTCATTGACCTCCATCTTCAACAGCAGTAGTACAATCTTCACAATTGACATATGGAAGAGAATTAGGAAGAACGCATCAGAAGTAGAACTCTTGATCGTTGGCAGGTAGGTCTCAATTTGGTCAGAGAATTGAATAAAATCTTCCTTTTCAATACAAAACTGTAAAAGTATAATTACAAACATTTAGAAACATAAATTATGAGTATAAATGAAGTCTACATGTAAGCATTGAAATAGAATTGAAATTGGAACAATTTTTAGAGTCTCAGGTCTATGGTTTCTTGATAAATTGTGGGTCGATTAAAAGGGAATATCAGTCAGAAATTATTGCCCAAACCTATCATCATTTCAACGGGTTTACTGGTTCGTAAAATGTATTTACATTAGAATGGCAACATCCGTTTGAAGCTAGGAATATCCATGAAAAAATAATATCATACAAATATACTAGATACGAAGTTTTGTCTTATAGACTGGTGGTAGTGGTCCTAGTGGTGATTTCCGTATTATGGATTCCTATCGTTCAGAACGTCTCGGAGTTGTTCCACTACATCCAAGCTATCACAAGCTTCTTAGCGCCACCTGTCTGCGCGGTATACGTCTTGGCCATTTTCTGGAAACGAACGAACGAGCAGGCAAGTGCATCCCTCATTGGCATTATATGAGCAAGTTTATAGTATTCTCGGCATTTTATTCATTATGTATACACCAGATAACGGCTTTGACAAACTGCAGAGTTTCTAGTCCTCCAATTGATTTTCATCAAAAAGTAGATCACCAACTTGTAAATTTCAGGGTGCGTTTTGGGGCTTAATGGCGGGTTTGGTTACCGGTTTGACTCGGTTCATCTGGGAGTACGCCTACACAGTGCCACCTTGTGGTGATCCTGGGGATAGCAGACCGTCCATTATTAAGGATGTCCACTACCTACATTTCGGAATCCTTCTGTTCGGCATCGTTTTCATTGTCACAGTGGTAGTCAGTCTCCTCACACCGCCTATTGAAGATAAACATGTAAGTTGTCAGATTTTATTTGTGCAGTTCAAACATATTGATTATTTTTTTTTTGTATTTTGTTTATATTATTATTTCTATTTTCCTAAATGTTAAAAAAATCTCAGCTGAGTCAGCTTGACTTTGAGGACTAGTCCGTGTCTTCATCGTTCATACCGATAGTTCTCCGGAAAGGAAATTAATGTTATATTGACATGTAGGTAATCTAAAAAAAATTCTCTGTTAAATATCCACTAATAATAAGGTATTAGGGGTATCAATGAACGTGTTTCCTTTCACTTGATTTTCACAGTTACATCGCCTGACATTTTGGAGCCGATACAGCGTGGCGGAAAGAGAAGATATTGATGAAGATGAACTAGCACACGAAAAGAAGAAAGGCGACTCGGCGTTGGATCGTTTAGGTAAGAATCTCATAAATGCTTCCCTCTTTGTCCAATTGTTTGCGCGGCAAGATAAGTATGTTTCCCGCAAATTTATGAAATGAGAGTCGCGATACTTGCCGTTCATAACATGCGTACATGCAGTTATCTGTGATTTATTCTGTTTTGTGTCTTCAACACGCTGATCTCGAAAGGCAATACAGATAGGTTTTTAAGCGAATAGCTTTAAGAGATCACCTGAATTTTTTCACGCTAGAGAGCCCCGATTCTGTATAATTTGTAGCACGAACCAATCAAATCACAGGAATTCACATCGTGTGACGTATGAAGTCTTCTGAAAGAGAAGGGTCACTGCTGCTTTGAAATGTGTAAACGATGTAACTCTGTTTATGTCGTGTTACTTATTGTCGGCTTCCTTAAGTTGGACACACTAGGGATGTTTTTTACTTCCGCACATACTTCGAAGAGGTAGCATACGAGCAATCTGCCAGTTCTAATGACAGCAAGCAAGCTGTCGACGGAAACGACCGACTGCAAACGAAGATAACGTCATGTTAATTTCTAATTGGAGGATTCCTGGACCGACTTTCAGAACAAAAAGGTTCGATATATGGGTACAGTACTTCAGTAGTACGATTTTTGTATTTGTATATGGATATATTTCTTCTCTCCTTATTTCTTTTCCTTACAATTCGTTCGTTTTCTTTATTTATTTTATCCGATCCTGCATATGAGTCCCACTTTTAGTGCAAGCTTCCTTTGGTGCGCTAATTAATATGCAGGAATGTTCCATTCATGAATACGTCCAGGGTCGTATATAAAAAAAATCCTGATACGTTTACTATTTAGCCCCCCCCCCCCTTCCGCGAAAGAGATTGGTTCCTTGCCACCTAAAAATGATAGCTGACGCCGGCCGATGACAATCTTTTTTTTTTAACGCCAGTACAAGTTTGTAGCATCGGGATATAAACACGTGTTGTCTATAAATGTGAGATAAAAATAGAACAATGCACATCCTCGGGGAGGGGACCAAAGCAGTATTAACTAATTTTAAGTAGCTGTACTTTAAATTGAACATGTGGATGTGAAGTAAGAGAGAAATAGGGAATACAACATGTACAACGACAATTCATCATGAACGAATTTTGTTACGGGAGAGGTCATAATTGAAAATCCAACGTTAAAAAAAGTAGAGAAAAATTCTTCGTTATTTATTACACCATATCATTTTCTAGAAACTTTATAAAACTGAAAAAATATATATACCCAGGTACAATGTACATATATTCAAAAAATTACCTTCTCATTCCGCTCGCCGGTTTGAAGGATAAAACTGTAATTATTACAATTATTTTTGTTTATCATTGTTCTTTTAGACACAAGTAATTCTGTATTTTTTTAAATTTTCGAGCTTGTCACCCTTGCCAGTTTTCATAATATTTTCAGAAAGAAAATGAAAAAAAAAAAAAATTAGAACCACTTCGCGTTGCATGCACCCGTCTCGTCACCCCCATTTCTACGGCTTAGTCCCAGGGATGTTTCTATGTCTTAAAAAATCGAGAAGATACGGTTTAGTTGTTTATAACAAAAAGCTCTTTCAGGTGTTACATTACGACTACCTCACGACGTGCGTATGCGTATACTTTTAAAATTTACATTTACAAATGTATTTACTGAACATCGCCCATTTCTAGGAATTGAGGCATTCCAAACCACACTGAAGAATATGTAAAGGTTTTCAGGTTTTAGATTGGAAATGGAAGAAGAATTTTAGCGTGTTAGACATTATCAAGGACGTACAAACATAATGAAAAAAATATAGGCCTTGAATGCATTTTAATCTTTTCAGAAATTGCACTCATTACACTGCCGGTATATAATCTCCCTCTCTATGTCTTCATGATCTGCCTAGGGGTGAGTCGGCCGGGTCCATGGCAGCCGCTGATATCAGTGGTGGATCCAGGGGGGTGCGGAGGGGGCGTTCGCCCCCCGGCACTGGCCCAAAATTTCCCAAAAAAACCTACATTTTTGCCAATTTTCAGTAAAAATCGGTGAAATTCGCCCTTCGACCCCCCGGCAAAGGGGCGGTGGATCCGCCACTGGATATAGTTAGTTTAAACTTTATTTATTGTCAAGGAAGTACATGAAATCATACAATACAATATTTAGAGACAGAGATCTGGAAACAAGCAAAAATAAAATGCTTATACTAATCCATTTCTCAATGTATTTAAACTCTGGACAACACAATATATCCGCTCTATGAAATAAAGTTGAATGCTACATAATTGGAATTGTGAGTTATTTATAGTAAGATAGAAAGGAGGAGGAAGGAAACAAGATACTAGAAAGTGAACATGACAAAAACTGACATGTGAGAAAAAAAAAGATAGGGGAAGGGGAGGGGGAGGGGGATGAAGAGGAGGAGCGAAGCGACAAAGAACGAGTATTGCGAGGTTCAAGTACCAGTCGGCAAGTTGAGAAAAAAGGAAAAGATTATTTCTTTTAAAATCAAAATCTTGGATATATAATAACAATTCTAATTAAACCGATTTGATTTTATGATGTATTTTTGAACTTTTAAGAAAATTTTTCGATTTTGATCATACGTGAGGTTTTCGTCTCCGTATAAAAGAACAGTGCATGTTAAATTGATTCCTAGTGACAATAAATATTTATTCCTGATGTTGGTAAAGTTAGGACATTGTAATAAGTAATGCGCAGAAGATTCTATTTTTCCACAAGAACAGAGTGGGCTTTCGATCAAGTTACAGTAAAATAGATGTTGGTTAATTTAAGGAACTGCATCTCATACGTAGTCGAGTGTGTAAAACTTGTGCGCGACGCGAACCAGTATAAAAGTATGCTGGAATTCGGACAGATTCGGTAATTAAGTGTTTAAATTTACTGAGAGAATTCTCTTGTCTAGTGCTAAGTGGTAGGTTATTCCATAACCGAATTGTTGATGGATAGAAACTATTGTGATAAAATTGCGACTTGCATTGAATTGTGCTGTAATTTGATGAACTCCGTGTAGGATATCTATGCTGGTCAGTAGACTGGAGAGGTAATGAAGTGGAAAGGTACTCGGGGGTAAGTCCATTTACTATTTTAAAAAACTGGATCAATTTATGTTGGTTGCGTCTTTGTTGAAGGGTAGGCCAGCCAGTTTCATTATATACAGATTGGTTACTAGAATATTTTGTTGCGCCCGTGACTATTCGACCTGCCTGCAAGTTTATACTTTCAAGTGATTCTTTTAGATAGAGTGGACAATTGTCCCAAATGATATCTGCATATTCTAAGGATGGACGTATAAAAGAGAAATACATAGTTTGGAGTGTTTTACGAGGTAGTTTGAATTTTAAAGATCGAAGCATGTTTAACTTGTTGTTAGATTTTTCAATAAGGAGTGAGACATGATGGTTCCATTTGCCATTACTACTGAAATTTAAACCTAAGTGTTTATGTGTTTCAACATTTACTATATTTACATTGTCCATTGTAATTGGGGGGTGAGAAGAGTTTGTCTTTCTTGAAATAATGATATTTTCAGTTTTTGTAGGATTGAAATGCACTAACCATTTAATTGACCATAGATGAATTTTTTCGAGATTTTCATTTAATAAGGAAGCAGCTGATAAAGGATTTTCTATAATGACATATATGGACGTGTCGTCCGCAAACAATTTTATGTTACAGTTAACTTCAAAAACTGTGTCATTAATAAAAATTAAGAAAAATAGAGGTCCAAGAATCGATCCCTGAGGGACTCCCGAATTTAGTTGTATAAGATCTGAACATTTACCATTTAGAATAACTTTTTGTTTCCTATTAGAGAGATAGCTTTCTACCCAACCCAAAAGAGTTCCCTTTATACCCATACTTTTTATTTTTAAAAGAAGACCAGAGTGCCAGACGCGGTCGAAGGCCTTGCCTATATCAAAAAAGACAGATCTGATTTCTTTACCATCGTCAAGGGCTCGAGCAATTTCGTCTGAAAGGTATAGGAGTTGGTTAACTGTACTATCATTTTGCATAAAGCCAGATTGGTGGGGGGTAATTAGGTTGTTAGAAATTATATAATTATGCAAATATTTATAAATACATTTTTCGAAAATTTTACTTAATATACAGAAAAGAGAGATTGGGCGATAATTGCCAGCGAATAAGGGGTCATTCTTTTTGAAAACTGGCGTAACATTTGCGATTTTCCATTCATTTGGGAAATTAGAATGTTTCAGCGATAGATTATATAAATATGACAATGGAAGAGAGAGTTCTTTACCTAGAGCTTTGATTACCTTTGGGCTGATGCCATCGGGGCCGTTTGCTTTATTAACGTTAAGGTTTGTGATGACGTCAAGTACGTCGTCCGGAGTGATGTGGATGTCCGTCAGTTGTATATCGTCACGAGAGGGAATATCGGGAAGAGGCGAGTTATTATTAGAAATAGAAATATTTGATTGAGATGCAAAGTAAGCATTCAGTATGCCAGCTTTATCAGAGTCATCGTATATGATTTTATTATTAGATTTTAATGCATGTATTTGAGATGATGGATTTTTAATATTACCGATCTGATTTAATGTTTTCCACCATAGCTTTGATGATGTAGGGGTATTCTCCAATTTTTTACATGAATTAACCTGGTGTTTATGTTTTGCAACACGTAATAAATTTACAACTTGATTTCGTAGTTTTTTGTAATTGTTCCAATCGTTTATTGCATTTGAACGTTTTGCCTTTTTTTCGGGCTCGATTGCGTCTCCGCATAGCGCGTCGTATTTTATTCGTAATCCATGGTAAGTCTTCGTTTCGTTCTGTTATTATTTTATTGGGAATGTGATTTTTAGTTAATTTTAGGATCAAATTCGTTAGGTATTTCATTGTGTCATCTACGTTTGAATCTTCATTTATTGTTTCTTCCCAGTTTATTTCGTTGAGTTTTTCGCGCATCTTATCATAATTACCTTTATCATACAAGTAAATCGTTCGCTTACATTTAATTTTTTGATTTTTTGGAACATTAATCAGACAATATATTGGACGATGGAATCGTGTATGGACGTCTAGAAAAGGATCAAGAACGCCTACTGTTTTTATTGTGTTAGGGTTATTGGTAAATAGTAAATCAATTAGAGTTTCTGAATATTCTGTAACTGATGTTGGATCTTTTATTAGTTGAGAAAATCCCTGTCTAGCAGAAATATTTTTCAATTTTGGGTTATTAAGACTTATCTGATTTTCGTTAAAATCTCCAGTGATAATTATGTTTTTAATGTTAGAATCGTTTGCAAGATCGAATGACTCCTCAATAAGGTCCCAGGTAGTATTTGGAGAATTCGGGGGGCGATAAAAAGTACCAATCAAGAAGGATTCATGTTTTATAGAAATTTCTACCCAGACATGTTCTACACCGTGTATTTCGAGATCGGGACGACGTTTACATACATACGTATTTTTAACATAGACACAGACACCGCCTCCCGTTTTATTCGTTCTATCATTTCTGAAGGGTGGGTGGAAACCTTTTAGTTCTATTTCATTGTCTTTTATATCTTTATTTAACCATGATTCAGTAAAGCATAGGATGTCAATATTATTCAAATTGCCTTCAAGAACGTCAATTTTAGGTTTTAGACTTTGAACATTTAAATGAATTAGGGAAGTTAGGCCATCTGGGTTTTCAAATAGAGAGGAAGCTTGTGAGGACTGAGATAAGAGAGAACTGTCTGAAGAGGATACGTCTGTGTTGCTAGATGAGTCATCAAGAGAAGAGGACTGGGACACGGGACCGGGGTTAGATTCAATATCTCCACAGAGTAATATGAGAATATTGATAAAAATAAAAAACATTAGGACACGATGGGAAAAGGAGTATAGCAATATACATAATATCATAGGCAGTTGACTTAAAATAAGCGTGATTTTTGAGTTCGAAGTTAGTTTTTTTCCTTTTTTTCTTGTTGCTCTAGAATAGAATAAGCCTATCCTGGCTCGGTACATACTAATGAGGATATACATCAAGTTACATCAGAGTCCTTGATATCAAAAGCACGAACCAGGATAAACTGATACCTCGCAACATATCGTAAACAAAGGAGGGGAAATAATATTGGTAACAAAAGAGAGATAATAGAGGGGAATCGGGGACGAAAAATCAAAGTAATAAACAAACAATATTTGTACATATATCTACAAAATAATATTAAGGGGAGCATTTGATAATTGCCCCATTAAGGGAATGAGTGATTAAATGCATAGACTTTCAGCTAAATCATGTTTTTCATAGGATACAAGTAATCAACAAACACAAATAGTTGAGATATATTATTATTATATCATTGTTAATAATGAAATGACCATAATGAAGTGGTCCGGTTGTGGCCTGGCACGTCACGGAGTGTCATTTCCTATGCCGAGGGAGCGCACAACGTCAAGAAATTCGTCAAGAGATTGAACTGCATGTTTTCCACCTCGCAGATCGGTCATTAGAATTTTCCCATCCCAAACACCCGTGCTTTTAATCTTTTTTTCGCGGACTAACTGCCTAGCTTCATATGCAACCTTGGATCTGGCTTTGGTTAGTTCTTGACATATGTAGGTGCCCTTCTTCGCGGGGAATTTGGCCAGCTTGTAACTATTACTTATCAACGCATGACGCTTGACGTTGTTTTTGATCCTAGTGATTATCTGTCGCGGGCGATCACGTGACCCGTCTTTACGGTTGATACGATGGGACACTTCTATGTCATCCTCGGTCACGCTTACGTCAATGAGACGAGCCAACTCGACTATCTTCCCGGTCGTATTTTCGTCGACCTTGACCTCCTTCCCATCCTGATCGACCTGGGGCTTCTCTTCGGGTATCCCGGTAATCCGAATACAGCTTCGTCGGCTGTACATCTCAAGGTCGTCAACCTTCTGAGTGAGCACCTTGTTCTGTGCAGATAAAGTATCAATTGTAGCCTTCATTTCGTCGAAATGTTGTTGGAATGCGTTGTAAACCTCGGATACAATTTGACCTTTAAGAACCGCAGCTATTCGTTGTATGTCAAGGTCAGATATGGAAGACTGCGGAGCCGTGGAAGGATGGAAACCTGGGACGGGAGACGACATGTACTGAGGATGCATAACGTACGGCAAAGAAGGTAGTCCAGCAGACGTCGATGGATATACCCCGGGTGGAAGGGGGTTACTACCTCTCGAAGAATCTGAATTTTGCATACTTGAATCGGCTGAATCTAAAAAACTGCCTTCTCTATGACGTTTTGCTGATAGTTCTAAAGAATTATTCTCTGAGGACATGCGGCGCTTAGATATGTCAGTACATGCCATGAAACATGCACTAGTTTAGGATTGTTTATTTGTTTACAGCACCGTGTATATGTAAAGTAGATCACTTTCAATGGACCGTGGACGACAGTGGACAGTGGACACCACTCATGCGTGCATTGTATTAACACTTGTAAATTAGATTTGTCCTCCAAAGTCTGCCTTACAAAGGTTTTTTCATCACAAAATGCTCAAGCTCACATAGCTGAACTGTTCATAGAGTCATATTTGCACCTCATTTCCCTTTTTGGGGTTAAAATCGACTTTTACTCACATTTTTGCGGAGTAGATAAAATCGTGTATGTCCACGCTCAGGCATGCGCAATCAAATCTGGATATAGTTCTGCATAGGGCTCAATGGCAGCCTCGATCTAATCGGGTAAACTCATTTAATTATCCAGTTATGTATTAACATCCTCTTCCAATGAAAGGCAATTTATTTATTCATTTGATCTTTGGAAAATTCAAGGAGTATTAATTTAACGGAAGATACTAGTATTTGTAAAAGACTGTCTCAGATTGCTCAACAACCCACTTCCCCTTCAACTTGACTCACCTGCCCTATTCCATTAGTCAACCCTCTGGGTCGGCCACGCAAGTTTGAGAACTGTGTTCTTTTAATTCTAATGAAATCTTTATGGATTTGCATTTCAGTATTATTGACTATTGTATATTTTCATAAACTTGTCTACGAAGGAAAGGTTGATTACATACATAATAAATTATACGTGTAGTGATATTTAAGCTATTCGCTTTCAGTACCTTCAGTGCTTTGATTTAGTTATAGCGAAGATACACAGAAGCAAGTCGTGAGTCTCATGTTTAAATCAGAAATTAAAAAACGTAATTTATAAAATTTGCTCAGAATGAGAAATATGTAATTATATTTATTCAATCTTGTATCCCCAGCGGACACGAGCGAGGACCAACCGTGCTATAAGACAGCCTTCCAATGGGTGTGTGGTGTAGAGAACGTACAAGAAAAAGAGATATCAGAGGAAGAAAAGAAAGCGTTCGAGAAGAAACAACAATCCATCCACGAAACAGGCAAAGCCAAGATGGCACTCAATATCAACGCCCTGCTCCTGATGACACTGGCTGTGTTCATGTGGGGTTTCTACGCTTGAGGGCGCCACTTGCATGGGGGTCTATGTTAAATGGAACCACCTCTATTGTAATGACCTTGCTCTTCATATGTATCGATTGAATAATAAAAAGGTGCTATATAGACATTATTTTTGCGGTGAAGAAACTCGCATATCAGTAAGAAAATATCCACGGTGATATACATGTTAAAACTTCATATGATGAACATGCTGAAGGTCAAAACTTTCATTTTATTTCAAGTCATTTGTACCCGTTCCTAGTGCAACCGAATTTGGGGAAAGTGGCTTTCTCTTGTAATCTTTCATGATAGTTGTTTTGATGCATAATATTGCTGAAGTCCTATTTCTGTCTTTAGAACTTGACCATATGTGTTTGTGAACGTCTAAAATCCGTCGACATTAATAGCAGTACACAACATTTAAAAAGAAAATAAACATTTGTAGTCATCTTCCTCTCGTTATTTTAAACATGTACATTCAGCGAACATAATCATATAGACAATCATAAAAGCAACTCTATAGACATCATAATGATTGCGGATTACAAAATCCTCTCAGACAGAAATGAATATACATATAGAATGATGCTTCATGAATATTCATGCAAATAATTACATGTAAAACTTATTTTATTTTTTTTTTTAGATGTAGTCAGTGTCTTTTGTCTCAGTGTTTTTATCTGTATTGAGATTTTACGTATTATTGGGATTGATAATTCATTCATATACATTTATATACTACATGTACAATTTCATGCCGTATGTTTATATATGATATTCAATGCCTGATCAGTTTTATATATTTTTATACAAAATAGATTTTTTAGAATAAAGTATTCAAGATTATTAAAATAAAATAAAATAAAAAAACATATCGTCCTATTTATATCCTTCTTATTCCTTGAGTAATGTAAGCCAATGCGGGCTTACAAGCCATACTTCGTACTTCGCGTTGTGTGATTAATTAATGTGCAGTTCTTTGTTGTTGACAGAAAACATCGTTTGAATTTTAACAAAGTTTATTTCACGAAACATTGTTTAACAGAATCCATAGCATGCGAGAAAGTTAGTCTAACAATTGAAAAATGACACATTGTATTTAAACCTGGGAGGGGAACTGCACAATATGATGGACATATTTCTAGATAATTCCATGTTCATCCCTCAAAGATAAGGTTGTCTTACAACTCTTCAAAGCATCTGAAATTATGAGGGATTGTACGTAAATAAACCCAATATGCTGGTACTTCACGTGTAGAATTCTCCAACTCATAGATAAAACAAATTTGTAATTAAGTTCTTATCAATCTCTGGACTTTCCAAGTATTGAAAAATCAATATTACAATTAAACATGTTAAAACTGAGAAAATATTTCACGTAAAATCTTGAGTTAAACTTATTAACTGATATTTCTTGAATCTGTTTTTAATTCTGTTTCAAAATTATCTTTATGCAAATTAATATTAACATCATCCCTTTTCCAAGTAAGGGAATTAATTTACTTTTGTGATCTGACGAATGAATCGCTTTAGTTTAGAGTTATCACTCTTTCTACAGTGTGCAAATTCCCCAAAATAAAACAATAATTCACCATAAATATTGTGGGGGAGAGGCCATATGGTTACAGTAACCATTTTATACATAGTATATCTATATCGTGTGTATATGTCGTAGAAAAGAAGAAGCCGTACAAGTATTAGCTTTCCAAAAAAGCTTGGTCGATATCAACATTTCTTTAATCCCGCAATAATTTTTTTTTCGTCGACATAGGTTAAAAATTTGTACTCTTAAAATAAAGACTACATGTATTTAAAGAGTAGTACATATAGAAACGTATGTCTTTATAATAGTAATTCTGAGAAGTTAGAAAATAGATACATTTACACTGGACAACTCAAGATGCAACACTCGTCATATCCATTCAGAATTTTTTTGATCCGCAGGAAAATTCCATTATAACAAATATTGACCTATCAAAAGCCTTTCTGGGTGTATTATTCGCGGGAAAAGTGGAGAGTTCCGATTACATGTATAAGAATTTGGAGGGAAATAAGGGGAAACTTCTAAAAAGTTCAATCAAATTTTGTGACTCGTACAGTCTTGTCGATTTTTTTTTATCCCTCATTAATTTCTTTGTTTCATTGATCACTTTGTCTTTGGTAAGAAAATAAACAAAGAAAGAAAGTGGTATATATCCTTAACGAGAAAAAGCTTAGTCGGATGGACGGTTAGAAACTTTTTAGCCCACTGGCACCCCTGGCATACGTTGTGATCGCATATTTCTTTGTTGCAATGGATCCAAGGATCCAGAAATGTCGACCATAGGGATTTTGAAGGCATAGGGTTCACCGTATCAGTCACTAATTGGTCTGGAAGTAAATATTGTTAAAGAAAAAATATCATGCAGATATTACTTTCATCTGCAATATCTAAATTCATAAGTGCGATACATAAGCGTTTTCATGACGTCACGTCCTATTTTAGTGAAGTGGATAAAGTGGGAGGTTATGGGAATGCCTGTCTCTGGTCACGTGTTTTTCACTAGTCACGAAAACGTTTCTTTCACAAGGATAATTCAATGTAATTGTTGAATCTGACGGACTCAATTTGGAGCATTCTCCTATTGACAGCATCCGGTCTACAAATCTAGTAAGGTCGATTTCTTGAAATCGACCAATGATGTAAACATTTCCATGTATTATGTTTGACTCCACCTGTATAAGTAGAAAGGAGGGGATCTCCAACAACACCTACATGTAGCTGCAGCACCAACATAAGTATAAGTAGGTGAGGGAAGTGGATGAATGGGTAGGAAACTGGCTTAGCATGCAGAAGGTCCAGAGATCGAACCTCAGCTTTTACATTATTCAGGATCCATGACGACCATGAAGACTGGTTATTCACGGATTCTTCACAAATAACACAATCAATTTGAGAGCCTGTGATTGGCTTAGTATAAATGTGATCTATTTGATTTTTCTAACAAATATTTTGAAGAGAACATCATCCCTTTTTGCTGCTTATATATGGACCCTTTTATATATATGCTGATTTCTTTTATCATTATTATCAAACGGGCATGAAAGGTCAAGCTTTCTGAACGTCAAAACACACTAACAACGGATTATCACATTTACTTATAGAACATTATTTTATGAAATCAATCCGTCTGTGTTACAAACTGGAAAACAAATTTGGTGTACAGTACGTGAACTTCCGATACGATCAGTCAATAAGAATAGTATTCACGGTTATCCTTCTTTCTGTTGAAGAACAGCTAATCGTATACAAAACGAAAAAAAAAAGATAAGTGGCTTTATTACACAAGCATTTCTTTATACGAGGGAGAAAAACTTGTTTAACATAGTCAGAGGTTACGCTCTCCAGACAACCAAAATATAAAATATTATTTGTACAAATGAATATTATTCAAAACATCAATAAGTGGTGCCACATGATACAAAATACGTACATGGCATATGTACTTTTAATGTATCACGTGTTGATGGATTACAAAGATATGGCTTTGACAACAGAGAGGAATATCCGTGTTAAGTATGACATTTTTGTCGCATTTAGTATGAATTCAAAATTTAGTTACGTTCCATGTTAAAACTTTTCCAAAAAAGAAAAAAAGTCAAACTACGAGGTCAAAGCCAGAAGGTATTGTTGGTGTCGCAAAAAGGCCGTCCAGGCACAAGAAATTCAAAAGTGAAATATTAAAGTCCTATTGATTACTGGGAAAGTTATAATAATTCCAAATAACCATTTTTTCATAACTAATAGATGGTCGGAACCTGATTCAACAATTTTGCGAAATTTTGGGACACAAATATTCTTACGCAACTTCTTAGAGGTGACGTTTGGAAGGTGATAGAGTTTACGTACATGTAGCATTCTATTGATATTGGATAATTTTTACCCCGTGACCTTAGCTACCTCTTTTTTTTTCAAAAGGAAAAGAAATGGGAGGTCCCATAATTTTATACATGTAATTATGCTTAATAATTATATGAATGTATTAAGTTCTAGGGTACATTATTGCATTTTCAAACTTTTTTGGCACGTATTTTCAAATTTCAAATTGAAATGCATTTCCTTGTGTTCCTCTCGCTTTAAATTACATATTTTTATGGGATTTTGTTTTCTTTTCTTTATTTTCGCTCGATTTCATAACTCTTGTGAATTAAGTTCAATCCACAAAAAAGCTATACAAATTAGATATTATCAATAACGATATCCATTATGATACAGCAACATCAACAACAAACAAAGCCACAACAACACAGATAATAGCTCAACTAACAACACACTACATCGGAAAAAAATACCCACAACAACTAACAGAAACAACACTACCTACGTCCATGACAATAACAATACAGACAACAGTAAACAACAATTAAAACCGTAACACTAAACACTTATATGTAAAACAATCACAAAGATACCGACATTAACAAACACCATCTACAACAATACAGGCGACAGTGTATGCAACTACATGTACCATGATCACACCCTTAACACCCACAACCACCACGATCACACCCTAGTCATATACAACTACCATCATCACACCCTAATGACCCACAACTACCATGATCACACCCTAATCGACCACAAGTACCATGATCACACCCGAATCACCGACAACTACCATGATCACACCCTAATCACACACAACTGCCATCATCACACCCTAATCACCCACAACTACCATCATCACACCCTAATCACCCACAACTACCATGATCACACCCTAATCACCCACAACTACCAAGATCACACCCTAATCACCCACAAGTACCATCATCACACCCTAATCACCCACAACTACCATCATCACACCCTAATCACCAACAACTACCATGATCACACCCTAATCACCCACAAGTACCATGATCACACCCTAATCACCCACAAGTACCATGATCACACCCTAATCACCAACAACTACCACGATCACACCCTAATCATCCACAACTACCATCATCACACCCTAATCACCCACAAGTACCATGATCACACCCTAATCACCCACAACTACCACGATCACACCCTAATCACCCACAACTACCATGATCACACCCTAATCACCCACAACTACCATGATAACACCCTAATCAACCACAACTACCATCATCACACCCTAATCACCCACAACTACCATCATCACACCCTAATCACCCACAACTACCATCATCACACCCTAATCACCCACAACTACCACGATCACACCCTAATCACCCACAACTACCATCATCACACCCTAATCACCCACAACTATACCATCATCACACCCTAATCACCCACAACTACCACGATCATACCCTATCACCCACAACTACCACGATCACACCCTAATCACCCACAACTATACCATCATCACACCCTAATTACCCACAACAACACGATCACACCCTAATCACCCATAACTACCATGATCACACCCTAATTACCCACAACTACCATGATCACACCCTAATCACCCACAACTACCATGATCACACCCTAATCAACCACAACTACCACGATCACACCCTAGTCCCCCACAATTACCATGATCACACCCTAATCATCCACAACTACCATGATCACACCCAAATCACCCAAAAGTACCACGATCACACCCTAATCACTCACAACTACCATGATCACACCCTAATCACCCACAACTACCATGATCACACCCTAATCACCCACAACTACCATCATCACACCCTAATCACCCACACTTACCATGATCACACCCTTATCACCCACAACTACCACGATCACACCCTAATCACCCACAAGTACCATGATCACACCCTAATCACCCACAAGTACCATCATCACACCCTAATTACCCACAAGTACCATCATCACTACCTAATCATCCACAACTACCATCATCACACCCTAATCACCCACAACTACCATCATCACACCCTAATCACCCACAAGTACCATCATCACACCCTAATCACCCACAACTACCATCATCACACCCTAATCACCCACAAGTACCATCATCACACCCTAATTACCCACAAGTACCATCATCACACCCTAATCACCCACAACTACCATCATCACACCCTAATCACCCACAACTACCATCATCACAACCTAATCACCCACAACTACCACGATCACACCCTAATCACCCACAAGTACCATCATCACACCCTAATCACCCACAACTACCATCATCACACCCTAATCACCCAAAAGTACCATGATCACACCCTAATCACTCACAACTACCATGATCACACCCTAATCACCCACAACTACCATCATCACACCCTAATCACCCAAAAGTACCATGATCACACCCTAATCACCGACAACTACCACGATCAAACCCTAATCACCCACAACTACCACGATCACACCCTAATCACCCACAAGTACCATGATTACACCCTTATCACTCACAACTACCATGATCACACCCTAATCACTCACAACTACCACGATCACACCCTAATCACCCACAACTACCATCATCACACCCAAATCACCCACAACTACCACGATCACACCCTAATCACCCACAACTACCACGATCACACCTTAATCATCCACAACTATACCATCATCACATCCTCATCACCCACAACTACCATCATCACACTCTAATCACCCACAACTACTATGATCACACTCTAATCACCCACAACTATACCATCATCACACCCTAATCACCCACAAGTACCATGATCACACCCTAATCACCCACAACTACCACGATCACACCCTAATCACCCACAACTACCATGATCACACCCTAATCACCCACAACTACCATGATAACACCCTAATCAACCACAACTACCATCATCACACCCTAATCACCCACAACTACCATCATCACACCCTAATCACCCACAACTACCATCATCACACCCTAATCACCCACAACTACCACGATCACACCCTAATCACCCACAACTACCATCATCACACCCTAATCACCCACAACTATACCATCATCACACCCTTATCACCCACAACTACCTCGATCACACCCTAATCACCCATAACTACCATGATCACACTCTAATCACCCACAACTACCATCATTACACCCTAATCACCCACAACTACCATCATCACACCCTAATCACCCACAACTACCATCATCACACCCTAATCACCCACAACTACCACGATCATACCCTATCACCCACAACTACCACGATCACACCCTAATCACCCACAACTATACCATCATCACACCCTAATTACCCACAACAACACGATCACACCCTAATCACCCATAACTACCATGATCACACCCTAATTACCCACAACTACCATGATCACACCCTAATCACCCACAACTACCATGATCACACCCTAATCAACCACAACTACCACGATCACACCCTAGTCCCCCACAATTACCATCATCACACCCTAATCATCCACAACTACCATGATCACACCCAAATCACCCAAAGTACCACGATCACACCCTAATCACTCACAACTACCATGATCACACCCTAATCACCCACAACTACCATGATCACACCCTAATCACCCACAACTACCATCATCACACCCTAATCACCCACACTTACCATGATCACACCCTAATCACCCACAACTACCACGATCACACCCTAATCACCCACAAGTACCATGATCACACCCTAATCACCCACAAGTACCATCATCACACCCTAATTACCCACAAGTACCATCATCACTACCTAATCATCCACAACTACCATCATCACACCCTAATCACCCACAACTACCATCATCACACCCTAATCACCCACAAGTACCATCATCACACCCTAATCACCCACAACTACCATCATCACACCCTAATCACCCACAAGTACCATCATCACACCCTAATTACCCACAAGTACCATCATCACACCCTAATCACCCACAACTACCATCATCACACCCTAATCACCCACAACTACCATCATCACAACCTAATCACCCACAACTACCACGATCACACCCTAATCACCCACAACTACCATCATCACACCCTAATCACCCACAACTACCATCATCACACCCTAATCACCCAAAAGTACCATGATCACACCCTAATCACTCACAACTACCATGATCACACCCTAATCACCCACAACTACCATCATCACACCCTAATCACCCAAAAGTACCATGATCACACCCTAATCACCGACAACTACCACGATCAAACCCTAATCACCCACAACTACCACGATCACACCCTAATCACCCACAAGTACCATGATTACACCCTTATCACTCACAACTACCATGATCACACCCTAATCACTCACAACTACCATCATCACACCCTAATCACCCACAACTACCACGATCACACCCTAATCACCCACAACTACCATCATCACACCCAAATCACCCACAACTACCACGATCACACCCTAATCACCCACAACTACCACGATCACACCTTAATCATCCACAACTATACCATCATCACATCCTCATCACCCACAACTACCATCATCACACTCTAATCACCCACAACTACTATGATCACACTCTAATCACCCACAACTATACCATCATCACACCCTAATCACCCACAACTACCATGATCACACCCTAATCACCCACAACTACCATGATCACACCCTAATCACCCACAAGTACCATCATCACACCCTAATCACCCAAAAGTACCATCATCACACCCTAATCACCCACAACTACCACGATCACACCCTAATCACCCACAACTACCATCATCACACCCTAATCACCCACAACTACCACCATCACACCCTAATCACTCACAACTACCACGATCACACCCTAATCACCCACAACTGCCATCATCACACCCTAATCATCCACAACTACCACGATCACACCCTAATCACCCACAACTGCCATCATCACACCGTAATCACTCACAAGTACCATGATCACACCCTAATCACCCACAACTACCATGATCACACCCTAATCATCCACAACTACCATCATCACAGCCTAATCGCCCACAACTACCATCATCACACCCTAATCACCCACAAGTACCAGCATCATGCCCTAATCACCCACAACTGCAATCATCACACCCTAATCATCCACAACTACCACGATCACACCCTAATCACCCACAAGTACCATGATCACACCCTAATCACCCACAAGTACCATGATCACACCCTAATCACCCACAACTACCATGATCACACCCTAATCACCGACAACTACCATCATCACACCCTAATCACCCACAACTACCATCATCACACCCTAATCACCCACAAGTACCATCATCACACTCTAATCACCCACAACTACCACGATCACACCCTAATCACCCACAAGTACCATGATCACACCCTTATCACCTGTAACTATCATGATTACACCCTAATCACCCACAACTATCATGATCACACCCTAATCACCCACAACTACCACGATCGCACCCTAATCACCCGCAACAAAATCCACATTCACGTGTACCCAAATATGAATATCAGCTTGCTTCCTCGTGCTTAAAGGAAGAGGAATGAAGCATGCACACTTTCACAAGTTATTTTTACACCAAATAAATCATTCCAGTACGTGTGATAATATTTTAGTGGACATGTTGTGATTATCCTTTCTATAACCATAGGACAATAATTTGTAACTAATATTGTCTTGAACTTTATCCAACTAACGATTGTATCAGCTGTTAAATAATGGGTGAATAATTTCGAATCAAAGAAAAATTTGTTACATTTTTTCGTTATTACATTCCACTGTACACCAGAGTTCTTTGTTGTGGACATTATTCTTATCTTGATATAAAGAAAATCGAACATAACAATTTACCTGAGTGATCACGTGTTCACGAGTACTCTAAAGTAAGGAGTCGTACCGTACGAGTAGAATTCCGGATCTGGCCAAATGTGTATTGTGTTCTTATGATATGTACAAGCTTTACATCAAACAGCATTCAGTCATCCGTCTCTCTTCATCATGACACCTGTACCAGACCGCCTGTCATTCATAACTATTATAAAACAAAGCAACATTTCCTGGAAGGTGTTCAATGCAGACTGATCAGCGTAAACAAAACCCTCCCACATCTTTGCCAAACTATGTCATTTCTAAAGCACAGCCTTTGAGACGCTAACAAGAACGAAGGAAAGAAATGTGGAGGAATTAGGAGAGAAAATCAGAGAATGTGACCAGATTCCAACGGTAAAACACTAGTAAAAAATAAAAGTAGTTCAGTATTTGCCACTTAGATAAAGAACACACACACACATACACGGATCTCTCTCTCTCTCTCTCTCTCTCTCTCTCTCGTGAAATAATACCGATTAACATACAAAAAGCTGTAATGTAGCAGTGAAAATTCTCAGAATTTCAAAACTCGGATGGTGCACCGTTTTATCCTGGGAAACGCCATAAAATCAAGGAACATCGCGAGTCGTTGCTAGGGTTTTGTATAGTTTTGAAATGTCAATCTTCATGTGTGTTTAACTGAACTTACGTAATATTCTGGTAAAGCTGGGGAAGTATGCTTGTATTTATACATAAGAAGACCAAAATATCTGATAATGTTAACTAGGAAAAACTTATTAATTAAGCAATCATTATTGACATTGTTAACGTAAAATTTGGCCATTTCAAATGAATTATTAATTGATGATTTATAAAAAAAAGATCAATTTGATAGTTTTTCGGATGGCAAGGTTAGGTGATCTTTGTGGAAGAGTGCGTGTATACAAAAATAGGATGTTCCTAATCCAGCTTCTACGTGCATAGTGACGTTTGGTCAAATTTAATGTAGCGATCATTGATGTTTGCTCGATGGCATACACGTTAAACCGACATACCAGTATCTATAATGAATTACAAGTACATGCGGCATTTGATTCCTATGATTGGACTGTGACTGGTCATTGTGGAGTACATGTATGTAGTCATTGTGGAGTACATGTATGTAGTCATAAGATGGGTAAAATTCTACCTCCGTGCTCCATGTAACACCCAGCTCCCATAAATTATGAAAAATGTTCTTCTCATTTTTATAGCGAAGAGAAGCGAGTATGAGCACGCTTTAATGGTACATGTAACACATATATATACGAAACAAGTGGAAAATGATCGAAAATAAGGAAGAAAAGATGTATACTGACGCTTTCAAAAACCTTCGACCAAGAAACCCCTGCCTCATGTGCGCCGCAATTTTGAAAATTTTAGTCAGTATTTATACGAAAGTATTTCTAGATGAACCCCTATTATGTAGCTATGGTGTAGATTCGGTTTTTACAGAGTGTAATTTAAAAGAAAATACAATAATCATTACTTATTTATCAATAAATTCATTGATATGGTCCATTCATCATTTGAGAAAATAATATGAAAATAATATTGCACCCGCCCAAACATACGCTAACTTATACGATAAATGACTTCGCTTCGCCTCTGGGGCCGACAGAGCACGGACTATATTACGAACGCTCTCTTTTTATATCAGTTTGCGTATTCATCTATCTGGCTTGGGTCACTGCGTTTTGCGGTCTTGCTTGTGTGTTTTCATCTAACAGTGAGGAGGTTGTTTTACACCACAATTGTACGTTCTTCGAGACCTCTGGGTAATCGGAATACATGTAGTGCGAGGGTTGTGCGCACGTAATCCAGGATAATCACACCGTCTGCTACTTGCGTGGCAGATGTCTATCCTAAGTCGGCACCGGTTGCCCATTGGTCTTTATGGTTTATGTGTGGTCTTTTGTGTTTCATGTTTCTTTGGTGTGAGTTGGTGTTCCTTGTCCCTTTTGTGTCTCTTTCTGTGAATGTCTGTTCTTTGTTTTTGCATGGATGTTTTGGAATTTTGCTATGGGTGCTGCAACCGAGTGTTGTTGGAGATCCCCTCCTTTCATTTACATGTATATACTAAAAATTGAACACAAATCACTCGCTTGAATAGAAATCAGAATAAAATCTCACAAATTATTTTAAAAGCACAACCTCTATATGGGTTATCAGCTGACGAATGGAGAACTTAAGGAGGGTTTGAACACCAAGATGGCGGCAACATTATTTATTTTCTCACTTCCTATGAAAAGTTCAGTCTTAACTTTTTCAAAACAATTGATACGCTGATTGATATACACATTTGAGTATCCTGATGAAGTTTGAATAATTTCCGGCGTCATTTGAAGAAATTATGGCGATTTTCAAAATAGTGGACTTTGGGAGTTTTAGCAAACCACGACGTCATTTCGACGTTATCGGGGAAAATGGCGTCAAAAACCTTCGCATTCAAAATGCAATAAAGTCATCAATACCAAATGTATTGCAATGAAACTTTGCATGTGTAAAGTAGAAAGTTCAATCTTTATCACGGTGAATCCGTTGACAAATTTACATTACAGGAAAGCGGATGTCACTTCATTGAAAATGAATGATTTTGGAAGGAAAAATAGGAAAATGTAAAGCTTTGTAATATTTCAATCATAAATTCAATTTTTCTCATTTAATCATGAAATCATCTCTGGACATTGTTGACCAATTTGTTAGTTTTTGACAAAGATTCATCCAAAGGATTCCTAATAATTAGCTATCAACTACAGTCAATTGGCTCGGAATTGCAATTTTTTTAGCAATAGTATAATATTTTATTCCAGTATCCTACCTTTGTTTAAAACAAAATTCATCTCATCTTTTCCATATGTAAGCGCAATACATTTATGTAGATTTTGGTAATTAAATTAAAATTAATTTCCAATAGCTTTACGAAAACTTGAATGATACTTTTAATATTATGACGTCATCAATAAATTCACGGAAACGTTGAAAGATGCATATTTCAAAGTCTCATAAAAATTTTCCTGTGGATAGAATCAAATGTAAGTTTGTATAATCAAGGACAGACAAGTAATATACAATTTCAGAAATTTTGAGAAAAATTGAATTTGGCGTCCAAGCGTTCAATACCTCCTTAATATAGATAGATGCTCACAAAGCATGTGAGCTATATGTGACAACAAGGTATTACATATGAAAGAAAGGAGAGTATCTCCAACAACACTCGGCTGCAGCACCCAAAGTAAGAGCCCAAAACACCCAATGTGGAAACACAGAGCAGACACACAGAAAGAGACGCAAAAGGGACAAGGAACACTAACTCACAACATAGAAACATGAAACACAAAATACCACACATAAACCATTGAGAAACAAATGATATACTACAATGTAACTTAAGGAACCAAAATAAGTGTTATGAAAAGAGAAGTGTAGGCATCTCCGACAATACAGCCTCATGAGTCAGGGAGTCTTTGGCGACCTCGACATTCCATATAGAGTATCAAATCAAAGACACATCATTAAAGCTTTATGCAAGAAAGACTAAATGTCTATGTGGGTGAATACGATGATTGTGGTTAATTATTAACTAAATGTTTAATATATGTATACGAACCACACGTAGCCACGTCTTCTTATGGAGGGGGGGGGGACGAGTGGGAGACTTAATTTATGAAGATGCGACAACAGCAAAATTACCAAATACCAATATATGAAAACACTTAATAATTAACATAAACAAAACAAGTTTGCCCCCTCCCCTACTTTCCGTTTTTAATAAATTTTGATGATTATGAAATATATGATAGTTTTGTGAAAACTTCATGATCACAGGCACTAAATATCTATGCTGGTATCGAACGAATGTCAAAGGTATCATTTTACATTCAAGTTTTAATTAAAAACGCAGAAAACACTACAACGCATTTTCGGAGGGACAAGGAATATTCAATCTTAATACGTACGAAGAAAAAATTAATAAGATTTGCCAATCAGAACCATGGACAAGATTAATTGCTTGTCTCAGAATTCATTATTGGATGAAACGTTACCCGCATTGTTATTATTGGAGAGTGTTGATCAATCACCTAACCACTCAATAGTTTAATTCGTTATAGAATATTCACAATGTCAATGATATCATGTTATATCCATATTGTCAAAGAAAATCCAAACGGTGAGCCAGTGCAAGAATGTGGATTACAAGGGCTCCACTACATATACCAACAAACCTGTCTGGATGTACCAACAAACCTGTCAGGGTTTAACAACAAACCTGTCAGGATGTACCAACAAACTTGTCAGGATGTACCAACAAACCTGTCAGGATTTACCAACAAACCTGCCAGGATGTACCAACAAACCTGTCAGGATGTACCAACAAACTTGTCAGGGTGTACCAACAAACTTGTCAGGGTGTACCAACAAACCTGTTAGGGTGTACTAACAAACTTGTCAGGGTGTACCAACAAACCTGTCAAGATGTACCAACAAACCTGTCAGGATGTGCCGACAAACTTGTCAGGGTGTACCAACAAACTTGTCAGGGTGTACCAACAAACCTGTCAGGATGTACCAACAAACCTGTCAGGATGTACCAACAAACCTGCCAGGATGTACCAACAAACCTGTCAGGATGTACCAACATTCCTGTCAGGATGTACCAACAATTGTCAGGGTGTTTTGCTGTCTAGAATGTACCGTCTGTATAAAGGGTCCAAGGTTCTACTAATTGACCTCTTGTGAATTTTGGCTGAACACCTTCTATAGTCATAAAAATATATAATGCGTCAGGGGATTCCAATCAAAATCAACGAAAAAGTAATCGCCATGCGCCGAACATGCATGGAGCAACCCCCATAATGACTCTTAAATACCCTCACTCCGCCCTCTAAAGATGAAATCAGCATCAACCACATTGAAAAATAAAATAACAGAAAAAGATCAAACAACTGCTTTTTTCAAGGCTAGATTTATCTTTATTGACAAGTTTTATTCTTTTGCTTTTTTATGGAAACATCTTATTTTTGTTATTTTCAATATCCCAAGAAGAAAGATCAGCTATTTCTATAGTTTCACGTAGGACGCACATGTATATGAGTTAAACCTACAGATTGATTTGATTTTTTTTATTCATTACTGTTTGTCCTTTTTTTCTCTCTCTCTCTCTGTTTGTACTCGTACTGTCCTTCCATAGTTTTCTTGTTTCATTCCATCGTTATTGAAATCATTATTTTTAAATCTCATATTTCGTTTTTGTTTGTGTTTTGTTCACATTTGTTTACTTTAATTTGTTATTTTCCAATTTTTTATATTCTTATCAATATCAATCCAATAAGTTGTATCTTTTTCATTACTCATAAGAATTAAAATGTAAATTAACTTTTTCCTCGGAGAAAAAATATCATAAACGAAAAAAAAATAATAATCAAATTCATAAGCACGAAATTTCATTCTGCTCAACGGAACGAAAGGGACAGGGTAACTAACGATATAATGCACAATGCAAAGCCATTGGAAAATGATTCTAACTAGTATCTATTAGGAGACATTTTCGAATCGATAATCGGAAAGAATCGGAAAGGATAAACAGATCGATTGTTGATTAAAACCGGAAAGCAATAGTTACACGAAAAATGCAACCAAAAAAAGACAGATATTATGTTTAGAAAAATTCTTACAAAAAGCAGAATATAGTACATGCAAATTCCTTGCATGCTCGTTCATCTTAATAGGCAAAACAATAAATGTTACCTTGAACAGAAGGAAGGGGGTGGTGTAATGCATATACCTCCTGTGCATGAGCATCGTCTTTTCAGCGACAATTCTATTGTGAGAAAATGATAGCAATAGCATTTTGGCGATCGACACCGGCGACAATTGGTTCATCACTCATTCTAATAATTTTTCAATTTTCTTCTTAATGATGAATTACTAGAAATGTACACGATGATAATAGTTACAATCGTTTCGTGCAGAAACATTTCAAACTTGGATCAAGATGGTTTAAGTGGCCATGTGCAACTCCTCTAAGAAATGAAACGGAATGAAATAACTTAAGTTCGAATGGGTTTGACATATCATGAATGATGGATCTTAAAATTATGGTTTTCTTTTCATAATTTACGACAGAAAGCAAATAAACCTTGAAACTTACTTCTCGTAAAATTTCAAAACCTAGCATGCACTCATTTTAAGAAGGACAAGATCTTGGGAAAATGAGAGTCTGTACCATCTAAAACTCATACATGTAAGCGACAGAAAGGGATTATATAGTCTGTCCGTCTGACTGTCTGTCCATTCTCTATCAAGCAATTTGAAATTAGCATAAATTTACTCGTATTTTTACGTCGTTAATATGGAAATGCATCTACATGTAGATAATTATGAAGACGTTTTATATCGAAAGTTTTTTAACAGAATACACAACATTCTTAACAAAGCTTAACAGTCTACGCTTTTCAATAATAGCTATTTTCTACTACATCTTTGACCTTGACCATATTGACGGCGACATCTAATGACCTTCGGAATTCTCATTTACTCGTATAGCTATAACGTAGTTTTACATTGTAAGCATATGAAACGAGTTGTGCATTTGATATCCCCGAGCCTTAGCGAGGGTATATAAAACGCACAGTGAGTTTCATAATTCATGAGATGAAAATTCATTTGAGATTCTTTTTACCATATGATTCTGCCTAAAACTGTGTATTCTTAACGTGAAATCAACGTTTCTGAGAACTAGAGGCAAACCACGCCATGACCTAGAAGTCGTCTACTACGCTATGAGAAGTAGTTCCCCGTCGTATATAAAGATGCTCTGCATTAAGAGAAAAATATTTCAAATTTTTTTAGTATTTTAATACAATAATTAATTTAACAACAATTATTTTAATCATTGATATTGAATCTTCGTCTGAATGTAACAAATGAACGTTATTTAGAGTCACACTTGTCAATATCAATATCAATTTAGGTGAATAGGCTAGTGTATCGACCAATCAGATATACTAACGTAGACACACTTTCAAACTTGACCGATCGCATTCAAGCAGAGCTATATGTAACGTGTTAACATAACATTTACTTATGAAATGACTTTATGAAACTGCATAACGGGTGTATCATGTGATAAAAACAAATACCAAACTTAGAATGATTGTAAAAATGTTTAATATACTCAAAGTAAAAAGGGGATCAAAGTCATTGTAAAGATCAAGGCTGTGGTATTTATGGTCAAAGATGTAGATAACATGCGACATTGCCGCTTTTGAATAGTGTAAGTTTATTCATAATGATGTGTATTCGATAATTCCGAGAGAGCATATTCATATAATCATATGCATTTGTCCATTCACCTTATATTCTATATCAAATAATAGGCATTTTCATCTCGCACAAACGACGTAAGAAACCAAATCTATATTATATGAATGATATGTATCCCTAAAGAGGCTCAATCATATATACATGTATATAATAGATGAAACTATTGAAGGGAATGCATTTCGCATGAAAACGCTCGTGACGTAATGTTCAATGCATAAGAACTACAGCAAGGAAACATGACACTTTATCGCATGAGATGTTGCGCTATCATGAATAATGATTTAAAGTACAGTGTAAATAAGTGTTGAACTTCCTTTTTTGGTATTAAATTTTCTATTACTTCATATCATATGAGGTTCTTTTCCATTCTTTGGGTTTTATTGTTTCTGCTCAATAAATCCAATTAGACGAAATGTTTCATCATGTGAAATTTTATATGCAAATGTAATTATTTTACATGGCATATTTTCTAAGTTTTGTCTTTAGTTGGTCTCCTTTCGACAAAAGATACATGTATCATTCAGTTTCTTCACTGCGTTTCTCCATCAAAAGAGAAGAAATCTTTCAACTTGTTTTCTACATTTCTACCGTTCTTTTTCTCTTTTCTTCTTTTTTCCAAATCGTAATGACATTAAATGCATTCTAGTAGGTAGTAAGTGAAGAAAGACTCTAAAACAACCCGGTACTACTGCGTCAAAAATATAAACCATATGCTGTGTGCACACAGAATCAATCATTATTATTACAGAAGTGATCATCTCTGTCTATCCCCTCGGTAATATAAGACAAGAAACGGAGAAACAGAGGGAAGAAAGGGCGCACTGCAATACGGAGAAAATTATCCAATCAGAATGCATCAGTGTCGTTTTCTGCAGAATTGACATAATCTCCACCTGCTATGACGGCACTGCACGCCTCGTGCGATACCGAGTCAATATCATGTTGGGGGAAAGTGTTCACGAGTGATGTAAAGCGGTTATAGCAGCATAAGAATCATTTACAAGATATACCTTGGATTATATTAGTGGACTCTTTATCAGACTTTATGCAGGATGCTTTACACGAGAAAAAAAATATATATGGCCGCAAAATTCATTAAGGTGTATTATATAACTGTTTTCCTTACTACTTTTTAAGAAACAGGTGGTTTCATGGGATTTTTTTCACTTTGGATTTTCTTCTTGAAAAGGGAATTTTATAGAAGTGCTAATGAATTTATGTAGAAGAAATAACAGATTCTTGATGAGAATAGAAGCCTTTGATCAGAAAATTATGATGCAAAGAGTTTGAAGATAAATAATTAAAAGTGCTTAATTCATGCAAATTGTAAACATGGAAAGTTCAGATGATGCATTGCAGTCGGAGAAAGTATCAAAGGATACCAAATCCGCACAGAAACGACGGAAGAAAAAGCACAAGAAAAGAGCAAAGCATGGATCAAAGGAAAAAATCACATCACCTAAGGATGACGAAAACGTCGCTGTTAAAAATACGGATGCAGAAAATGATAAGCAAAACTCAGACCAGAAACGTAAGCAGCGATCTAGAAGTAATTCAACAAAACGTATCAAAGATTTCTTTCGCAAATCTACAGATGCAAGTGAAAGTAAGTCGAAAAATCGTGATGTAAATGTAAATAAGAATTTAGTTTTGATGTCGCTTCTAAGGATGATCAAAGCGAGAACTTTCAATCGATACCGGTACAATCTCCAGAAATGTTCGATCCAATTTTGAAACCAAGAGCGCGTCTACGTTACATGACTGTAAAAGACGCTATGGAGGAACGCAGGAATAAGCGTTCTCCTAGCAGACACAGAGAGAGAAACGACGCCAGTAGTGAACACATGGAACATGATCGGAGCTCCTCATTGCCGGACCTTACGGAACCGATGGCACCTAAAGACGCCGAATTAGTGAAAACAAGGCGAACAAAGCGTTCCAAAAGTTCAGATGCTACTATTAGACGGAGAGGGCGTAGGAAACAAGTACAATCCGAGAATTTTTATGGGTCAGAATCGACGGAGCTCTACAAAGAGAGCGAAGAAGAATTAAAAGAAACCGCGATTACAGACGACTCAGTAGAAACTCTTTCTGCGTTCCCGACGACCGACATTATCACCAATTCTTTCAGGAAAAGTGATTTACAAGCATCACCAATGAACAAAAACAAAGGTGTAGATCAGATACAATGCTCGACATCTACACTAGAGAAAGAGGGCATGGCGGGACGTAAAAATGAGGGAGCTGTCGACTCCATAGAAAATATACAATCCTTCATAGACAATGAGTCTAAAAGACGAGAATCCTTTTCCAAGTTTTTACTTTTAAGTAAGACAATGCCGGCTTACAGTACATCGTCATTAGCCCGCTCTTCTAAAAGCCGGGATCAAAGTCCCAGTAATTCATATGAATATAATAGTCGAGATCGAAGTCCAAATGTATGTAGCAGAAATTCACTCACTGCAATTAACGAAGGCATTGCAGCGAAAACTTTTGAAGCATTAGACCAAAAGAGGCGGTCCACTTTGGAGACTTCTTTCATTCAATATACACCATCACATAAGGACAATGGTGACATCGAAGCAAAATCGAAAATGAACAAATCAGATAGCATTTCAAACTGGTTGAAGGCTTCAAAACAATTTGTACACAAACCCAAAGAAGAACAGAACAATTATTCAAAACCTTTAAATCCAGACTTTGCAGATACCAATAAAGAAACATATGTGAGAAACAACAAAGACGAAAAGGACGAGAAAGTGAATAGTAAGGAGAAAAATACAAACATTAGAAGCAGGGTGCTAAGTCGAAGTGAGTACAGATCACCGAGACGCTTTCAGGGTAGGAGCACATCCGGTGACCGGAAGTCAAGGCATCGTCGTAGGAGCGAACAATTCAGAAGTCTTGAAACAAAAGAAATGATAAAACCTCTCACTCCAACATGGGATATCAAAGACTTGCCGTTATACCTTGTGAATAAGGACAGACGTGATAGCAAAAATGAAAGTAAAGACAATATGGCCCCACGGGCAGAAGACTTATCTGTGGACGTCTATAAGGAGCGTAATGATACGAGCAAGAATGATGTCAAAGATATTGAAAAAGCAGAAGACGAAATGAAAACACTGGACTCTAAAAAATTCCCTGATTCACTTACGACAAGAAGTGTGCAAACTTCGGTTCAGAACCTTACGGAACTAATGGGTCCGTCTACTGAAAAACCCATTCAGCCGTTACATCCTCACATTGAAATCAGTGAAATTGATCCAAAAATGACATTTACTCTCGAAACTGACGACATTGATCCTAAAACTTCTTTATTACCAAGACAACGCTCAAACAAAACAGAGGAGAACAGTGAGAGATCAGCTTCTGATATTGAAGAAGTTATTTCATATCTAACACCCGAATCGTCACCAAAACCACCGAAAAAATTCAAAAGTGGAATGCAACCCTTGAAAGATAAGGTTAAAGTTGAACAAGAGCGAAAGCAAAAATCTGCCACTCCAGTTTGTTCTGTTTCTAGCGACAGTTCTAAAGACAATAGTAAGAAATCGTCAACAGTTGATGACAATATAGAGGAATTCTACGATGCGCAAGATGACATGGCAATTCAACCGAAACCAAAAGGAAAACTTTCTATCATGGCTATAGTAGCTCTTAAGCGCAAATTGGCCCGACAAAGAAAAAAGAAGCTTCAAGCAAAGGAAGAGCAAGAGGCGCAGTCAAAACCGAAAGAAAAGAGTGAAAGCAAAACAAAAGAGAAAGTAAAAGGACCGAAAGAAGAGAAAGATAACAAAAATAAGGAAAAATCGATTAGCAAACCAAAAATTGACAATGAAACTGATATTTTCATAGAAAACGAAACCAATAAAAGTTTATCAAAATTGCATCAGTTAAAAGAATCTGATATACTCGAAAAACTGATAGGGGCAGACGACGAAATTATTCCATTAGAGAAAAAGAAAATTTCCTTTGACCCAGACGATGAGCCTATTGCTTCTGATGAGCCTCTTGATGACGCCATTTTGCAACAACGACAGAAGTCAACAAGGCATGTACGCAGACGAGAAAGTAAAATTCGCGAACGACAGAAGAAAGCTCTTAACTGCTGCAAGAAATTCATAGCTTTTCTTTTCTCTCATATAGGATTAAGCTCTTTAGTTGTTGCATACTCCATTCTAGGAGGAATTATATTCCAAGCTCTTGAAGGACAAAACGAAATTACAGTACGAAATGACGTTATTGAGAAACGACAGAAGTGTATTGATCAGATTGAAAAGTTAGCAGTTGAAATGCAATTAAATAAACGTGGTAAGGAGAAATTTCAAGAAGAAGTGAAACAATCATTGATGAATTTTCAAAAGGAGATATATGAAGCGACTGCAGCGAAAGGATGGAAAAATCAAGAAACCAAAGATGCAAACAATCTACAGATTGAGGAACAATGGTCGTTTGCCAGTTCCTTATTGTTCGCCATTACCATTATGACCACAATAGGTAAGTGTTTATATTGTTCACCAAGGCACGGATATAAAAATGTATATGAGAGTGTAAATGGGGGAGGGTATATTCTTGCCCATCTTTCTTCTTCTAAAATCATATTTTTTAAAGGAATGGTAGGTTTAGAACTAAAACTTTTAATAATCTTTTTTTATTTATTTTTTTTTATTCACAATTTAATTGGCGTCTGATGTGATGTCAGATACTCCATTATTGCTCATTCCACGCTAACAGATCTCTCTTACCCCTGTATCCGTGCCTGTTCAAAGACTTCTTAGTCACATTTCATCTTCCTTGATAAAGAGATACATTTTAGTTTCAGGTGCACCGATAATGAAGCATATACAAGCAGCATTTATTATCACCATGTTCTCCTGTAATGCAATAAATAATTTGAATCTTTAATTTGAAAATGAGTGCGATACTTGTATCTATATTTTGCTAGAAATCTACAGTCTCGATTAATTATAAAAGAAATGTCCTCTTTTAATTATTGTTTTATTCATTGCAAAAGTAAAACGATTTCAAAGTTGGCATTTGTTTTTCTGGACCTCGATTAACCGGAAAAAATTGTTCACATTCGTGTACGATAATGCTTTATGACTTTTGTTGCTTTAACGCATCTCATAAAACGATGCACAAGAATTTGTGTAATTATTGCCAGTCTCTATCATAATACATAAGAAGAACTTGTGATTAGCTTGGTCAGTACATAAACACTGGTGTTCTATACACATCTGTATCTTCACTGAGATTTAGAATACATCTATGTGCATCTTTAGTGTATGTTAATATACACACACAAGTGTAATTATGCATTTGAATCATAGATGTGGGTTGGCAATCTTTTCGTTTTAAAGAAAAAAATCTGATGGTGCAGCTTTATATCACAAAAACCGGACACTTTTTCTTCAAATGTGCAAACCTCATGCCTCTTATCTACTTGATCTCCTTTTCCCTATCCTATTGCATGATATTGAACGTTTATTTTTCATGCATCAGATGATCTTATAAAGTATGTTCAGGACTTAAACGTTTACATTGTTTGAATTCGAATTTTGATATCATTTATGCATGATATTTTTTCACACTCTTATAATTTTTCATATTATTCAGTAATACATTAAAACAGAGAGAGGAATCATACCATAGATTTATATAAATGTAATAGAACAATGTTCAGTTTATGTCTTCAAATTTATTACTATTCTTCTTTATTTTGATTTTGATTTTAATGTTGATGTAATTTTATATTTTTCCTATAAGAAATGAGAACTTACGTAATTCGGCTGATTTAAATTGGTAAAAATATCATGCTATACGAACACTCGTTTATCAACGCGGCGACTGTAAACGTTTCAGAGATAACATTAAAATCGAACACTTGCTGATAACTGATGCACAACTCACTATGTTAGAGTATGTGCAAGTGAAGTAACATAACCTTCATGCATTATGCACTTTACAAGCTCAGTACGCATGATCTTCGAATACTCGTTTTTATTTCACGTCTTCTTTGAAGTCTGCACTCAAATTCAAACACCCATGAATACTAAATCGATATGCACGATAACGTATGACAGTAGCGAACTTGTTCGTACTGTTTGATAATATCAGAATTATCGTTCATAACTTGTGAAAATATTACCTCAAGATATAAAACGATAATAATATTGTAGATCGACACTTTAATAGTGCATAAAATTGATTGTAAACCGATTTTCAGAATGACTGAACTACTAACAGGTATACAGTTTTTAAATATGGCCACCCACTGCGAATAAGACAAAACGATGAATAGCAAACTTTTATATTTGTATTTAACTGTCTCTGTCATAAAACTGAGAAATTAATATATTGATCTTCACAACAACAAAAATCTTTCTTACCACCCACAGCAGCCCTCGCAGACGTCCTTGTATGAAATCAAAAATAAAAGAACATACAAAAATTAACAGACACAACGAGAAACATTAAGGTCAAACAGACACACACACACACACCTATGACACTAAACTATTTTATTAAATGATCAGTAATTATTGCCGAATTTGCTTAATTCTGATTGGTGGAGACGCTGTTTGATAGAGTGTACCTCAGAGTGAGTTGACCGCTAACGCTCCAAAGCGGGATTAGCGCGTGCGTGTCCAGCGCGTGCGTTGATATTTCATTACAATGCAAATTTTAATAAAATCCTGATAATTTAATAAAGCAGTTATTGACTATTGATTTCGGTCTACTCGTGACTATACAGACCTGGTCAGGCATTGGTTAACCTCGGCCTTCGGCCTCGGTCAACCAATACCTGACCAGGTCTGTATAGTCACGAGTAGACCTCATCAAAAAGTCAATAATTGTATAGAGTACTATAAATACCTTCAATTACTGATTCTTTTACACCACTGCTGTCAGAGAGCATACTGCTTAAAGGTGGATTCAATATTATTTTATGCAATGTATAAGATAAAGTACAAAAATAAATAGATAATTTTTCATTGCAGGTCCTTTTCATTACCTCGTTATTTCAAGGAGTAGCAAATTTCAATAAATTACATATATACACTGTACATTGCGTCAATACCTGTAGTATCCTGGGAATTATATCAAATACGCAAATTCTAATTTCATCATAATAATGAGCCTCATCATCTTTTCTCCTCGCCCCACTTATAAAGAATATGGAATTAGACATAGAACTCAGCGCTTTAATGTTTTGATTGCTCACGGTCTACGCAATTCTGAGACTATGAAACTTATAATTGATGTTACCATTACTCACGATTATTACTCACGAAAAAAAAAGGCCTTCATTAAACGTTTACATTGGATACGAAATTACGTGACAAACGCCTTGATATGCTAAAATAACATCTCCCAAATTTATTGAGATTCATTAAGATTCATGTAGAGTAGAATCCTTACAGATGTGCATCATGAATAATTTCAGTTTTAACCGACAATGTAAAATGATTAAAACACCGAAACACATTGTATTTCAAAACCGAATGTTGCGTATTTATAGAAGACGAAACGTGTTTTGGTATCTCATTTTACACGTACCAAAATGACTGGCTCATCATAAGTATCACGTACAAAGGAACGTTATTCGATGTTTAGGGCTTAGGTTTGTAGATATAAGTTGTTCCTATATTCATATTTAATTTGTTAAACTCTCGCAGTCTTCTAGATTCCGACCATAAATGACGTCTATGGATTACAAAAGTTGGTGGAATTATACGAATTTTCGAAAACTGTTTACTACGAACAAAATGACGAGTTGGTCATTACAATTCTTCCAGATTCGTTTGAAAATGTTTCACAATTCTTAAATGATATTGATTTCAAATTACTGTCAAATATATATAATTACATTATTAATGATTAACAATGTAAACTCTGGACCTACGCATAATTTTCCTTTTTTTCTATGGAGCTGTGTTATTGTCTCCGATTATCTATCCGAATTGTTCTTTTCTCGAGAGAAAGTTTTGTTTATATATGTTTTCCAAGAATTTGTAAGCTAAATATTATGATTTCGGGTTTTGTGTTAGACTTTGACTCACTGGTATGAATGCTGTATAAAAGTTATTTCACATGCTCGTGGATCTGACAACCAAATGCATTATGGGTAAATAAGCTCGTTTGTTTTAACCTGGCAGTGTAATGATACACATCCATTAACGCTTGTCTCTAATCCAGACTTTGTCTAAAAATAAACACCCAGCGCAATCACTTCACTATCTCTTTTCTGCTAGAAAAATAAAACTTCCTGTAAATCTCACAATGTAAAAAACAAATAGAAGCGAAGACATCTGCATGTATTATATAGGAACTTCCTGTTGTTTATTTCTTCAAAAGATTTGTTGTGTATTTCATCTGCAAGATCAATTATTTGAGAAGCTCTATTTCGCCTTTGCGTTTGCTCGTACATTTTATTTCATTGAGTAAAATTCTTGTTTTTGTCTTCTTTGAGGCTTCCATGCATACCAAAATAGTACACTATACAGAACATGTTTCTAGACCATTAACGTTAAATCAAAATGTCCATGCAAATTCATCATAATAACAGCCAATGTCCGGATTTATTTTACTTTCGTTTCTATACAAAGAAACACGATAAGATCCTCTCAATCCAATTTCCATATTTTTCAACTTCTAAAATGTCCAAATTGACATCGTCAAATTAGGTCATTCGACTTCAGTGTCACTTTATTGTCACTTCAAACATAAGATCTAATGTTTTAAGATATCAATTATCAATAGATCCTGCTACGTCTTTCGGTACATTTTTGGACATAATAACTAATCTTTCATACTCTTTGGCTAAATTACTTTGCTTCAATCGAGGATCACTGACAAGTGTTAAGAACCCGAAACGTGCATGTCTGTTCCATGCTGGAAATGTATCTGTTCTTAAATGATGCTATTGAATCTGAAGACATTTAAAAATTAAAAATATGTTATATTGTAAAAAACATCGAGTGTACCTAGGCACATTTGAGCAAATAATGTATCAAGTGATGATAGAGGACAAATATGAGGAAATCGTAGAGAAGATTGCTCGATTGATTGGAAAATTGGCACTATTTTTCAACTTGTTTAGATTTCGATTATATTCAACATCAAAGAAGTCAAATGTATGTTTGTTTGACTTTGATTTTAAAGCATGACACTGAAATATATGGCTTCAAAAACATACAAATTGGTGAAAAAATGAAAAATGCCAAAATGTTGGTATAAATCAATAAAAATTAGTAGGGCTAAATGATTTTTTCTACGTATTGTTAAAAAATGTGAAGTTTAATTCATATGAAAGTCAAGTAAAAAAAATCACATGAATTTCATTTTAAAAGTATTGGTCATTTCACCCTCACCCACTAGGTTGTAATATTTGCTGGTGGACTGTTAATCCCCTAGAACATCGTTCGCATAGTTTCACTATGATTCTGTAATGACATGAAATACATTTGTAAATTTTCAGATACTAATTTTGATAAATTATTCTAGAGATAAAACATATTTCCCTGGTCGCATAGCTCTGTGTTTAATTAACTCTTTAGGTCATGTTTCGGATCTTGCTCTCTATATATTTATATTTGGAATTCATCTCTGAGACATTATTTACTCATGCACGAAATTGTTTCGATAGAGTATATATTTCAATATTTATACTGCACATTAATATGATTGGCCATTAAACTTAACTGAAAGAAAAAAGACAATTATTTTCATCGTCGAAAATGTCTTCCCATTTCAAACTAAATCAACTCCGAAACAAAAGGCATGTTATAATACTTGTTTAGTTCCCATTCTTGAGGGAACCTGCAAAAGTTATTAATTTCATGGAATTATTGGGAAATAGATTGTTTTTTGCCAATCCCTGTCCGTTCCCTGCTTAGTTGTAGCTCTTGGGTTATCAATTGTACAGGCCCCCTGTTATCACGGCCTCGTCTGCCAATCAGAATTTTAAATGCAGCCTGAGACGGCGACTTCAAAGTTACTGGGGGCAGCGAAACGTAAAATTCTAGGAGCTGTACACGTGTTTATGCAGCGATGTTTTTATAATCACCGAAGATTAATTCACATATTGGTTAGAATAACAGACAGGTCCTTGAATGAAAATTCAGGTCAAAATGGAAGAATTTAAGTAAGTCGAATATATATAGGAGATAATTATCAAAACTTAAAGACAAAATATTTGAAGATAGTAATTGATAATGGTGCAAATATTAATCTTAGGCCTTCTTGAATAACATAAATTTAAAAATCTGTATATGTATCTTTAGTTTTTTTTTAAATCTTTTTATAAAATAGTCATAATAGCAGATTTTTATGATAAATAAAAACATCTAGAAGGACAGAGGAGACAGGAATCGGTTATGTTTATTGGAGTTTTCGTTGTGTAATAGTGGTACGCACAGCATGTAAATGTTGGAGATCTTTCCCCAATTCTTATATACGACATTTGCTTGTTTGTGGTAATGGACATAAATGTCACGTGTAAGACTATATCTTTGAAGATCACAATGCTACTTTAACACAGTTACAACATAGATCAATGGCGTAGCTCTGCTTGAAAAAGTGGAGGGGCACAACATCCCAAAATTTCAAACAAGCAAGCAAAAAAAAAAAGGGGGGGGGGAGGGGGGATGAAGAGGAAGAGATTAGAAAATAGATATTGGGTTTTCATGTTCTGTATGCACAAATTTTAACATTTCTGGTGCAATTCTAAATTTTAAGTACATGAATAAATGGCTGGCGAGCGGTAGCGAGCCACGAATTTTTAAAGCAAAATATTGACTTATCAGAAAATACTGTCTGTGTCCTCTATCATTAACATATACATGTAATGATATTCTATATAGTTTGAGTTAAAGGTATTTTGCAGTTTTTTTATATCTGTATGACCAAAAATTACGTCAAAAAGTGGGGGGGGGGGGGGGCACAAACATACTTATGCCCCCCCCCCCACTTTCAAAAGTGGGGGGGGGGGGGGGGCACGTGCCCTCCCCCCCCCCCCCCCCCCCCTTGTCCTACGCCAGTGTAGATATATTAACAAATTTCATCATTTGAAACTTATTTTTTTCCACATCATTACGCTGTTTCTAAAAATTATTGTTGAATATAACGATCTTCGAACATCATTCGATTTGAAAAGACATTTCATTTTATACACAAAAGTGTTCATTTGATTCGAAACAATCTTTTCGAATATAACAGTCATTATAGAAGCTAGTGTTGTCCGCGGATGGCGGTAAACATTATACAATTATTGACTTTTGATGAGGTCTACTCGTGACTATACAGGCCTGGTCAGGTATTGGTTGACCGAGGCCAAAGGCCAAGGTTAACCAATGCCTGACCAGGTCTGTATAGTCACGAGTAGACCCAAATCAAAAGTCAATAACTTCTTTATTCAGGATTTTATTAACATTTGCATTGTTATGATACGCGAAGTCAAAGATCTAACACTACAAAAATCAACGCACGCGCTATCTCACTCTGAGGTACACCCTATCACACAGCGTCTCCACCAATCAGAAATAAGCAAAATCGGCAATAATTCCTGATCATTTAATAAATAATGTTTTGACCTGATGACAAACTAATTTGTTTTAGGGTTGCATGATATGACTCCATAAAATGAACACATCAATTTGACTTTTAACACGGTCCATGTGGCATTTGATAAATTTAAACTCTACTATGGAGTACGGGACGACTTTTGAATAACATCCTACAATATTTCCATTGCAGAGGAATCCCCATGTTAAGCGCCCGTTAGGCAAACGGATTTATAAACTATAATTCTGGTTGCCTACTATGACGTCACACTTTAGTTTTGAAAGCACGGAGAATTTACCAACGTTCAGATAACATGCAAAAGGCTCATTATTAATGCTAAACGGGGTATCCGATATTTTAGTACAAATGAAAATATAAGTAATGACTGTCTTACTTTGGGTGTTCATGGTAGTATAATTCTGGTTGGTCACGTGCAAATTCCGTGAATCGCTTGGAGAAAAATCATTAGATGAAGATGCCCTTGGTGTTTAGTTCATTAGATGAAGATGCCCTTGGTGTTTAGTTCGTTAGATGAAGATGCCCTTGGTGTTTAGTTCGTTAGATGAAGATGCCCTTGGTGTTTAGTTCGTTAGATGAAGATGCCCTTGGTGTTTAGTTCGTTAGATGAAGATGCCCTTGGTGTTTAGTTCGTTAGATGAAGATGCCCTTGGTGTTTAGTTCGTTAGATGAAGATGCCCTTGGTGTTTAGTTCGTTAGATGAAGATGCCCTTGGTGTTTAGTTCGTTAGATGAAGATGCCCTTGGTGTTTAGTTCGTTAGATGAAGATGCCCTTGGTGTTTAGTTCGTTAGATGAAGACGCCCTTGGTGTTTAGTTCGTTAGATGAAGATGCCCTTGGTGTTTAGTTCGTTAGATGAAGATGCCCTTGGTGTTTAGTTCGTTAGATGAAGATGCCCTTGGTGTTTAGTTCGTTAGATGAAGATGCCCTTGGTGTTTAGTTCGTTAGATGAAGATGCCCTTGGTGTTTAGTTCGTTAGATGAAGATGCCCTTGGTGTTTAGTTCGTTAGATGAAGATGCCCTTGGTGTTTAGTTCGTTAGATGAAGATGCCCTTGGTGTTTAGTTCGTTAGATGAAGTTGCCCTTCGTGTCTCTTTGCAGCAGTGTCATTTTCTCCGTCTGTTTGTCTTTCGTGTTCCTATGAAGCTGTGTTATTGTCTCCGTCTGTTTGTCTTTCGTGTTTCTATGGGGCAGTGTCATTGTCTCCGTATTGTTTTGTTTTCCAATTTTTCGTTTATAGCGAGACACTTCTGATTTCTATTTTTTCAAATAAATCTGTTTTCGGCTTTTGTGTTGAACGTTCATTCACTGATTGATGCCATCTGATTACTTAATTACGGCGTAGTAGATGACCGTCCTAAGTCAATGCCGGTTGCCAATTGGTCTCGTTGGTCTGTGTGTAGTCTTTTGTGTTCAATGTTTTTGTGTTGTGTTTTGGTGTTCCTTGTTCCTTTTGCGTCTCTTTCTGTGCGTGTAATTTCTTTGTTTTTGCATGTGTAGTTTTGGTGTATTGCTGTGGGTGCTGCAACCGCGTGTTGTTGGACCCCCTCACTTCTTTTTGACCAACAGCAATTAAAATTGATCATGTATCGAAAAATAACCGTATGTTCCATTGGATATTGCGTTGGTTACCAAAAATTAGAATCGTTATCAGTATCTTAAACACGTTGTTTAGTTACTCAGTTTGTGAACTTGAACTTTCACATGTTGTCTTGCGCGATTTTATCATGTAGCAAGCCGCTTTTGTCATCTTCGGGGATCCTTAAATATTGCATTTTAATGAAAAACTCTTTGCCTAGGAAAATTTGAATTGATTAAGTTAATGTCGCATCATACATATTGAATTTTCCTCTCGTATGAAAGTAAATATTTTGTAATTCAGTAAATTGATATGGGAATAGAAACCCTTGATCTCCTTAACTTTGAATAAGTTTGATATTTCATATATCAAGTCTGTATATTATTAAAACACATATCCCGCGAGACATCGGAGATTTTCTTCGTCGATGCGAATGAGAATTCCCTACGTAACTTATAAAAGCCATAAATGAAGACAAAATAATGAGAGCGTCTTCCAACCGTTCATCTATTATTCTCTCGTTCTCGCGAGACTTCATTCCGCTGCAGTCGATAGAATCGTTTCCATCACAAACTAACCTACTGATGTTTGACGCAATGCAGAAATTTCATAAATCTTCACATTTATTTTTCAATTAGTTGCTACATTTCAAAACGGTAATAAATGTTCTTCGCTCGAGTTGAAGACTGATTTACGTCCACGGGTTGTGCCGCTTTATTTTCTGGGTTAAGAAAACCCTTGTTGGATGTCAGTAAACCTCACAATGATGAATAATACAGTTTCTTGAAGATTTTTGCTCTGTGGGACGTTACTGTAATATGAATTATGGCAAAGCCATTGTGAGGACGCAGATGAAATATAATTTCAATGAATTAATACCCAATTTTCACCATACATCATCAGTGGCGGATTTAGGGGGGGGGGGGGGGGGGTGCGGAGGGGGCATCTGCCCCCCCCCCCCCCGGCACTGACCCAAAATTTTTCAAAAAACCTATATTTTGGCCCATTTTCAGTAAAAATCGGCAAAATTCGGCCCTTGATCCCCCGGCAGAGGGGGCGCTGGATCCGCCACTGATCATACAATATTTGTTCTTGTTATTTTTTCCAGCATCTTTTTTACCGTCTTTATCAGCCTTACATTAGTTTTTTTTCTTGAAATCCAGAATCATCTACAGGAGAGGGGATATTATAGACAATTTCTAGATCGACAGCATGCACATAACTCGTAAATGCGGGGAAACAATTCTCAATGTCACAAAACAAAAGAATTTTACTGTTTTCTGAAGTATTTATATATTGTAAGATTAACATGTATCTTGATCATTCAAATTTTACTGGGTGATGAAATGTCAGTTGTATCAGGAATATGTATCCCCCCCCCCCGCTTGCACCCACCCACCCCTCTCCCCTTTTACTTTCACCGGAAAAATTAGCATTCAAAATGTAGAAGAGAGTGAAAACTTCCTTTTCGGCGCCGTCTATAGTGTTATCAGCAATATATCGTTTTATTGGATGATCTGGAAAAGGGGGTTAAAACTTACAAATTAAGTACAGTATAACATTAGTATTACAGGATTTTCCCCTCTAAATAATGTAAATGATTTTCCAATGTAATATCTGAAGACAAAATTCTTGCTCATTCCTTTACTTTAAAAGAGGGTGAAAGGGAGGGGAAGGGGAAGAAGGAAGGATGTGGGAGGGGAGATAAGGGGGCGGAGGGAGCGGGTACCCCATGTCTGCTCCCCACCCCCATAAAAGGCAAGGATGAATGGGAGGGGGGAAGGAGGCAGCTGTAGGGAGGCAGAAGGGAGGTCAGGAGAGGTCAGGAGGTGGGAGAAGGGAGCGGGACAGGGGAGAGAAGTTAGTAGAAATCTACCCCCCCTTGAATACAATCAACCCCCCCTTCTAAAAAATCTGAAACCATCACCCCTCTACCTTGGATCCGCTTATGATTTACCTTACTTTTCTGACATTCTGGAATGTTTATCATTGTTCCCAATCATTTTAGTACAGTGATACAACGTTTTCCTCACATACATAGACTTTTGGCGATTAAAACTATGATTTAATTTATGCAAATTGAATTATTATTTTTCATCTTATGGTAAAATTCCAGTCAAAATGTAACAAGTATGATAATAATGACACATTTAGGTTCATATGAACAGCTGTAATACTAAATTAATCATAAGAAAGTATACTTTTACCATGGAATTTCTCCCTAGTCCGGAAAAAAATTTCAAAGACGTACAAGTACTATATTCTGCGAAACACTATTAAACATACTTCAAGTCGCATTTTAATTTTCCTGGCTGAAACGAAAATAGTTTCATAGCTACAGACTTAAAAAAATTTACTTATAAGCAATATGCTTGAATATACCAATCCGGACTATTGTACACATTCTCTGATTTCACTTAATCCATGAACGTGAATGTTGGATGTTCAAGCAAGCAAGTTGCTGAATCTCCATGAAATCGTAATTCACCTTCAAGGAATTCACTTCTGTAGACGTATGGTCGTATTCTTAAGCTCCTGAAGATGTTTTCAAAACGAGCACCAGTTCTTTTTCTGTTTTTTTTTATTTGATGGTTTTCAGAACGTTTTGAAAAGGGTTAGAAACTATGACATATCATTAATTAGTCTTAAAGTGTTCATCATTTGATAAAAAAGGAAAAATGTTTATGACTACAACTCCTATATTACCTGCTAGTACAAGGTACTTTATTGTAGAAACAGAGGCTGTCTTAACTTGTGTGTTATGACACTTGAACTTGTCTGGAAAAGTGCAAACTATAATAATGGGGCGTCTTACTCCCATGACACGTGCACCATTAACATTTACCTACATGTTGTTTACGTCATATTAGTAGTATATGAACAAAGATACTTTTCGAGATTCTTCCAAATGTCAAACTGATGATAAGAGAGGGAACATCTCTGATGTCATTTAATCATAATTCAGAGCCAATCTAATCACATGAATCCATATACTTTAACTCTCTTTTTTTAAATATATGTAACGCCATTTAGATTTGCAGTTCTGCTACCGATGAGTAATGAACTGTATTTTTATTTTGAAATCGAAATATAGTGTCTTTGAAACATAAATTATCTTACTTTTTTTTGAAAGAATTTACTTTGATTTTAAGAACGATTTAATTTCTATGTTGCATTTAAAGCTAAGGGGACATAAAGGAGCTCAATTTACCTAAAAACTTCCATCAACATCTCAGAGATGCTTATACAGTATACATGTACGACACAGTAATCAAAGAAGGCAAATGTCGCCTTTGTGGTCAATACTTCTTAATATCTTGTGTCATTAACGTAGATGATGATATACCAGCTCATGAAAAATTTGGTTTGGAAAAGTCAATAAAAAGTATTTTGAGCATTTCTATGTTTGTTTGTCAAATAACAGAATAAGGGTTGTGATATTGCCATACAGTTGAATGAAATTGGGATCCTTTCCATTGAGCTGTTGCGACGGATGTTGCATGCAATCAGGAGACGCTTACTCTCCCATGGTACCAGGTCTCACTTCGGAATTTTGTTCATTCCGAGGTTCGCAACCGTTCCTGTGGAAAATCTAATTATTTTGCCTTGCCCTTTCGACTATGAGACTGAAACTGATGGGTAATTCTCCAATATTCATTTCTAAATGACACCTTATTTAACTGGAAGGAGAATATATCATAAAAAAATAGAAGTACTCGCACAATAAGAAATAAAGTGTAATTTGAAAACTATGTCTTTATTTTTTTATCTAATTAATCTGATTAAAATGAATTGTTGCACCAAACCCTCTGGAAAGTTGTAAATTGGCAGCTCTTATCCTTCCCCAAAAAGCTTTTTCAGTTGATAACCATGTACAATTAATATTCAAATTACCTTAATTACCAGAGAATAACTTAATGCACTCAAATTACCAACAAAATGTTGTACCTTCTTTAATGCTTGCTTTGGTTCTACTTTGTCATATTCAAGAGAGGCAACTTATCTGTTACATGTAATAGCTCGCCAACCCCAAGATAAGCAAAGGGCAAACTACTTCCTAACGCTTAAACTTGCAATAAACGTGATAGTGAACAATTCATAGAAGAAGGCAAAAAGGTTATTGACGCAGAAGCATAAGAATCAATGAGGGTCTAATGACTACATAACGTCTGTGATTATGTATGCAGAGACGGTTTTTATGCAATAGCTTTAGATAGAATTCAATATTTCTTGATTTTCAAGTAAGAGACGAATTGCTTCTAACACGAAATCATAATGTTTAAATTCATCTAGTTACATCATCAAGGCACCGGTATGATGCTTTCATTTGAAGAATACACTTGATTTTTTTTCTACTTGAAAATCATGCTGATGAAATACTCCTTGTTTCGTAGTAGTGTTCTTGATCTTCGGACCATTCATTTTGAAATACAAATGAAAGGAAACCTTATCATTTTGTTACGTTCATGATTGGTGATCATGTAATTTCTTGCTGTCTGCACATGCTTTTTGACTACCAATTAGGCTCAATGATGCATCAGATCTTATCACATTGATAATTGAGAAAATGAGAAAAATGTTCCAACCTAACACAAACTAATTTCAACAATTACACAAAAGATAAGAATAAATATAAATCTTTAAAATGTAGAAATATCGATATCAAAAAGAAAGTATAAAAAACATCTTACAAAGAATTCAAAAAGGGAAAATACGCAAAAGACACATGACAATGGCTTTTGAATGTTTCATTGCATTTCATATCAAACTTTTAAACGTAATCCTCTTCAGATGAAGTACGCATTTCCCAAGGTATCTCAATATCTACACGAAGGTATAAAAATTTGTCAAAAAATAAAATTTTCAAAAGTAATATAGATACCCCTCATTTGATTTCGGTAGACGTCGACAAAAAGTTACTTGTTAAATGCGTTTCTACAAGATCTACTGATATATTTTGGGTAACATCACCAGAGCATCAAGTTCAAACCAACTGCATATGCTGATGGATTACTCATTATCATGGATGATAAATATAAAAATGCATGCAATCTGAAGTTGGCAAATAAATATAAGGTTCTTTCCTTTAAGATGAATTGAATCGAAATCTTTAAGTCAAGCGAACCCTGTGAGCTCAACGACGTGAAAAGAGCAGCAAACTATTGCACATGCATTGATTTGGTGAACACTGCAGCCACAAAAATTAAAGTATCTGGACTTGGTTATCCAGCGTTACTTAGTAGTGGCCCCGACCACCTGTCTTCTCTGAATGTCAGCCGTCTCCTCGGGTGATAACATAAATGAGCTCGCTACAGCCGGCAGAGCACGGACTGTATTACGCACGTCCTCTTTTTATATCCATTTACAGATTCATCTGTGTTGCTTTGACCCTTGTGTTTTACGGTCTTGTCTGTGTGTGGTCATCTGACAGTGAGGAGGTTGTTTTACACCATAATTATGCGTTCTTCGAGACCTCTGGGAAATCGGAATAGTGGGAGGGTTGTGCGCACGTAATCCAGGATAACCACACCGTCTGCTATTTACGTGGCAGATGGCCGTCCTAAGTCGGCACCGGTTGCCCATTAGTCTCGTTGGTTTATGTGTAGTCTTTTATATTTCATGTTTCTATGGTGTGAGTTGGTGTTCCTTGTCCCTTTTGCGTCTCTTTCTGTGGGTGTCTGTTTTGTGTTTTTTTGCATGGGTGTTTTGGGATTTTGCTGTGGGTGCTGCAACCTAGTGTTGTTGGAGATCCCCTCCTTTCTTTTAGTAGGTACAAAACAAAGGAGGGGATGGACAGGTAGCACATTGTCCATAGCGATTGTCTTTCTTACTTCAACTTAGATTGTCTTTCTTACTACAACATATATTAGATTTGTATGCCTATTGATTTTGAGTTTTGGATTCAGATGTTAAACGGCTCAATAGCATCATTTGAGAACTGATAAATTTGCAGCATGGACCAGACATACACGTTTCAGGTACATTGTTTAGATTGTGCTTAACTGACTAAACTTAATTACATAATTATGACCAAAGGATATGAAAGTTTATTATGATCATAAATGTACCGAAAGATGTAGGGGATGGGTGGAATATGATGGGACCTACGGTGGAATATGATGGGACCTACGTTTTAGAAATTTCAAGAAATTTTGACTTTTTTGAAAGAGATATATTTTTAAAATGTTTAGCTTTCATTCATAAAATTGAGGTTTGAATAAAAAAATCGATGCAAGATATCCGAGATTTTCCTCTAAGAATAAGTTGAGTGTTCCAAATTTTAACATGAAGCAGGTTTAGGGATCCCTATGGGTACTAGTTGTGCGCCTCTTGTTGCAGATTTATTTTTATACACGTATGAAAAAGAATTCACCCAAAATCTTCAAAAGCAAAGAAAACATGATGATGAGAAATGTTCCAATGGTATTTCTAGGTACCTGTATGATATTCTTACTATCAACAATCCTGTTTTTGAAAAGTATAAAAATGTTATGAACTGAATCTTAACAAGACAAACGTTACGAACACGGACACACCATTTTTGGACCTAAATATTGAAATTGTTAATGAAGAGATTTGGGTTTCTGATTTTCTGAATTATCGATTTTGTGCTGTATACAGGGATATGGTCATTATCCATATTTGTCATTGATACAAGTATGTATGACAAATGAGATGATTTTGGATTTAACATAGTAAATTTTCCCTGACTTGACAGTGATGTGCCTAGATTACCGTCATATGGTATCAACATTTCGCAGCTCATCCGGTATGCTAGAGCATGTACTGATGTTTTGGATTTTCATAGTAGAAATTTACAAATTATCAAGAAGCTTTTAGGTCATGGTTTTCACTTTCACAAACTAGTAAAGACTTTCTGGTAATCTTACAAAAATTGTTGTCAAGTTCTTTTGAAATTCGGACCCATACAAGCAACAGAGTATTTCGCAACCTGCGTTTTATGGTGACATGATCAAAAGATAAAGAAGGATCAAAGGTACACAGAATTACCATACAAAATGCGTCAGAATCATCAAACGACTTTTATACCGTGGGCATGATCATATTGTCACCAAACGGACACTAGGCTTGATACTTGACCAATCTACAGTCGTGTGGTTGTCACTGCTGGTGCTGTCACTGCTTTTTCATTTAATAAAACGTTCAAAAGATTCCCAATGTACATTGTACTATTTTTTCCAATATCATTTCTACATACTTCATCTGAAGTCAAAATGTCGATAACTTTATTTCAAAAGAAGAACTAAACGATCAAAAGTTACCAAAATTCCTGAAATTCTTCGTAAGTATTTTTGTGAAAATGCCGCTAGTCCACGCTGTTAGTTAATCTGCTTTTAAACGATGCTTATGAATTTAGAGACGTTTAACATATGTAACACTTGGTGAACGTCACTGCTGGTGGACCAGGAGTCCCCGAGGGCACATGTAGCCAAATTCGATCAATTTCGGTTTGTCTTTTCTTCAAACGCATTCGAAAATTTCTGTTTACAAAAATTTCACAAATTTCTGAAGCATGGGTCCTGTAGCATCATATCCAAGCCATCTTGCTACGTCTTTTGGTAAATGTTGGACATAATTATCACACATTTTGGCTATTTCCTTTGTTTGGGTTGAGAATCACTGACGAGAGTTTAATACCCGAAATGTGCATGACTGGTCCACACTGATAATTAATCTGCTTTTAAATGATGCAAGTGAATTTGAAGACTTTTAACAATTGTACCAGCGTATTCTCAAAACTTGCACTCTAACTGACTGTGATGACGGGACTCCATGACGGGTCCTGTCCAAACCTCTTTAGAGAGGACAGGGTCCTGACCACCTGTCCTAACTGCATGTTAGTCGGACTCCTCGGGTGATAACATACATGAGCTAGCGTCGGCAGAGCACGGAATGAATTACGTATGCCCTCTTTTTACATCCATTAAATATTCATCTATGTTGCTTGGGCCCCTGCGTTTTGCGGTCTTGTTTGTGTATGGTTATCTGACAGTGAGAAGGTTGTTTTACATCACAATTGTACGTTCTTCGGGACCTCTTGGGGAAATCGGAAAAGTGGGAGGGATTTGCGCACGTAATCCAGGATAACCACACCTTCTGCCATTTTCATGGCAGATTGCCGTCCTAAGTCGGCACCAGTTGCCCATTGGTCTCGTTGGTTTATGTGTAGTCCTTTGTGTTTGATGTTTCTGTAATGTGTGTTGACGTTCCGTGTCCCTTTTGCGTCTTATTCTCTCTGTAATGTAAATACTTCAAAAAATTATAGAGGGCGCTACTGAAATTATTTTTGGTGGCTTCGCTGAAAGCATCACTGATGAGAATTTAATATTCGAAACATGTGTCCGGTGCATGTAAATTGGTTTGGAATTTTCTTCAAGAAGGTGGAGAGTTGGAACCCTTCGACATTATTGCTGTGCTTGTCTGCTCTGTGTTTTGCATTTGGTGTTTTGAAGTTTTGCTGTGCGTGCTGCAACCTTGTGTTGTTGGAGATTACCTCCTTTGTTTTATGGGAACAGCAATAAACAAACGCAAGCTTATGGCACAATTATATGTAAAGTCAAACTGATGCAAGAAAAATCTTGAAAAAAGAAACGTTCGTATAATTTTGGTTTCAAAAGGGGAACGGAGTAAAAACTCGATCTTCATAAACTCAAAAATCCAGGGGACTGCTGAACTCTCTAATACCTATCTATTGACCTCAAATTTGTTGGAGTACAGCATTAAAGTTGTGTGATGTGATAATAGAAATATCATTCAGATAAGGTTATATTGCTCCGCTCATTCTAACTCGACATTTGTCGCTTAATAAAGTAGAATGTATTCTTTCAGACATCATAGTGATAACAAGAACCGATCAACATTTTATCCGATCCTGGTTTTTTCACATAGCGTACAAGTTGCATTTCCGATATTGCTCGCGTCAGCTAGATGATTACAACATTTAACACTTATACCTAGATAATTTACGGGATCTTACTGAATCTAATTAACTACACAAACAAGTAAATATAATGGTTAGTCTCCAGAGAAAACTCTTGATCCGAAAACCTTCTCTCTGGTAACGAATAAATCCGTTCGTTTTACAGAGAAATGCTAATCTTAACATCTAAAATTATGGTGTTTCGTTGAAATATTTGCATATTCATTTCAGTTGAAACGTGTATAGAACTCGCACTGGAGATTGTTTTCTTTTCCAATACGTTGAGTTGTTTGACATTAAGGAACACAATGTGTAAACCTATCAACACTGGAAGCTTTCGCAACTATTGTACAGTAATGTCTTGCTATCACAAAAGAAGAAGAAAGTTTTAAATAAAGGAATCTGAGACATTACATGTCCAAGTTCGTGAAAGACGACAGATTTAGATTCAAACATGATATCAACCAAGTTATTCTTTTAGCATCACTATTCTATATTGTTAAATTACTTGACTTGAATGATGATTGATGTTTAAGTACATGTGTCAGTGGTAGTTTTGAAAGCAGACCCCCTTCATCAAAGAAAAGATCCCGCCCCAAAAATTGACCAATGGCAAAAGAAACCTTCCGAAAACAAAACCCTTCCTTCTCGAACGAAATAGAACCCCTAAAACGTCAAGAAAGAAAGCAAACATCTCATCAAGATGAACCTATTTCCCTTAAGAAAGGAAAATGAATATTATATCAAGTGTATAATCATAAGAGATACAATTAGCAGAATACATATATATAATAGGTGTTAATTAATCCATTATGTACCAACTATCCGAACCACGTGTCCCGTGCATTAAAATGAGTTTGAAATTTTCTTCAAGAAGGAAATGAGTCGGAACACTTCCATCCTATCATATTAAGCCAAAGACTACTTTAGCTTTATCATAAATCTACATCTTTTCTTTTGTATAAGTTTTTCATTGTGTCTGCAATGACTACTGCAGATTTTTTTTCAATTTCTTTCGTAGCAGGACCGATTGAATATGATATAGAAAAAAAAGCAAAGTATCTATGTTGTCCTTGCTTTTTGATTTTTTTTTTCAATTTCGTTCGTAGCAGGACCGATTGAATATGATATAGAAAAAAAACAAAGTATCTATGTTGTCTTGCTTTCATGGTATGATTGTTTGGTTATATATGAAAACTGAGAAGCCATTAAACACCATGTTGTTATGTGTATAATAGAACACCTGTGTAAAAAAACGCGCAAATAAATCAAGTAAAGAAGATATTGAAATGGATGAAATAATTAAGTATGGAGATTATATTTAGCATTGGAACATCAGCCTTTGGACGGTCTTGTTTTGGTCTACTTTCTTCTTTAGGTTTTCCATTTATAACATGATATCACACAAATTACATACTAAAACAAAAATTAATCATCTTCTTTGAACAACAAAATTGTCTAGACAGAACTTAAGTAAAATCTCTTGGCAACTTCAATAAAAGACAACTTTTACAATCCATTTTAACTTACTTTGAAACCTTTGTGTTGAGATGGCTGATTTCAAGTAAATTGAAAGCGAAGACATCATTTGAAAATCTTCAGAAGAACGATTTATCATCTTATATATTTATAAATATGTTTCATCTTATCATCTAGAGAAGTACGATAACTTGTTTTTCGTTGTCTTGTATCAGCGATATATAATAATTGATCTGCGATAACATATATTGCATCATTTGAAACGCTCCCTAAATTGTGTTTTATTACATATGTGTTTGTTTTGAACGATACGAATTGAAAGCAATTGAAAACTACATTAATTTGGGAGATGTTCGGAATAATCAACTGCATCTTTTCGGTGATAAACAGAATTTAAAGTAGAATCATCAAAGTGCTGTACACTATCACAAAATAAAAAGCATTAATCCATTTCTAGTTTAATGTTTCGTATCCATGAGGAAAGCCCATGGGGAAGAACGTGTAACCGTTGTGAGCGATCAAATTGCTGTTGAAAATGTTTTATCAAACTTAATTATGCCATATATCTTATTGAAATTGAAACTGAGCACGAATCGAATAGTTTTCGAGGAGCAAATGAATTGTTAATGTCGTATTTTGTGTCCCTATTTGTGCGGCTAGCCAACAGGGGATGCTTACGCCTCTAGCTTTCTAGGGGTCCGTCAATGCTCAATTTGGTTTTCCATTGTGAGTGCGGTTGAGATAATCGTCAGGATCTTCTTTAACTCATTTGTGTCTCTTGCTGTGTACATGTATGCCTATGCTGTGTTTTCGCTTGGGTTGTTACGGTGTTTGTTGGGGATCCCCTCTTCCCTTGTTGATATATTACCCCACTTACTGTGTCATATATTCTAAAATGTAGTATTCAATATACGTTATGGGTCACAATCAACATTTTTTTGCTACTGTGTCACTAAAAAGTATGTATATGGCGAACTATATTGTTTTAGTATTCATTCCTTACTTTCAAATTGTCTTCCCCTCGTGCAAAGGTAACCAAGTTCGATCAATTTCGGTTGATCGTTTCTTCAAACGCATTCGAAAATTTATGTTTACTAAATTTCTCAAATTTCTGAAACCTGTGTTCTGTAGCATCATATCCCAGCCATCTTGTTACGTCTTTCGGTATTTTTTGGACACAATTTTCATAGATTTTGGCTGAATTTCATTGTTATGAGAATCACTGAGGAGGGTTGAATACTCCAAATGTACATGTTTGGTCCATGCTGTAAATCTATCTGCTTTTAAGCGATGGTTATGAATTTGAAGACGTTTAACATTTGTACCTTCCTACTTAAATCAAATATTGTACCCTTGTTAATAATCTATACTGTGACGGCATATACAATGAAGCATCATAATGTGTCCATTTCGTGAAAAAGTGCCGCTCTATATTTCTGAAAGAATTTGTAATCCATTTAATCATGATTTCAGGAATGAAGATAGATGCACTACATGAATCATATCTAGCGAATACCGATCTTAACTTTTAGGTCAAGATTTCCGCTTTCATAAACTAGTTATAAGACTTTCTGGAAAATTTACAAAAATTACAGTCAACTTCTTTTAAAGTTCGGATCTATACACGCAATAAAGAACATTTCTTTTGGTGTAACACAACTTGTCTTTTATGGTGATATAATAAATTAGAAGGATCAAAGGTAGGCAGCATAACCATCGAAAATGCGTCAGAATAATCAAACACCATTTATACCGTGGATATGATCCTAATGTCACCAGACGGACACTAGGCTTGACAAATCTACAGTCTTGTACCAGCGTATCTCTGAGACTTGCATTCTGACTGACTGTGACGACGGGACTCCATGACGGGCCCTGTCCATACCTCTTTAGAGAGAACAGGTCCCCGACCACCTGTCCTCTCTGAATGTCAGTCGGAATCCTCGGGTGATAACATACATAAACTCGCTACAGCCGGTAGAGCACGGACTGTATTAGCACGCCCTCTTTTATATCCATTTACATATTCATCTGTGTTGCTGGGGCCCCTACGTTTTGCGGTCTTCTTTGTGTGAGGTCATCTAACAGTGAAGAGGTTGTTTTACATCACAAGTGTACGTTATTCGAGACCTCTGGGTAATTGGATAAGTGAGAGGGCTGTGCGCACGTTATCCAGGATAGCCACACCATTTGCTACTTGCGTCCCAAATGGCCGCCCTAGTTGGCACCGGTTGCCCATTGGTCTCGTTGGTTTATGTGTTGTCTTTTGTGTTTGATGTTGACATGTCGTATGTGTCTTTTCGTCTCATAGTATGCTCCTCTTTTGTGTTTTGCATCGGGTGTTTTGGTGTTTTGCTGTTGGTGCTGCAACATGGTCTTGTTGGAGACCCCTCCCTTCTTTAATATTCATTAAATCTTGGAGATTAAAAAAACTGGCATAATTTCTTCGCACATTTAGTTTGAATCTTTCCAGTGAAATAGGATAAGAAATTAAAGAGTTTTGAAATGCAGATTAGACATAATATTGATGCGATAAAGAAGACCCTGACGACAATCTCAACAGCACTCACCTTACAGTGAGAAGATTTATGTTTATACAACAATTATGTGTCTATGGAGACCTCTGTGTATCCGGATAAGTGGGGGGTTGTGCGCACGTAATCCGGATAACCACACCATTTGCTAAAAGCAAATGGCCGTCCAAAGTCGGCACCGGGTGCACATTGGTCTGCTTCCTTTTATGTGTTTTCATCAATATTTAATGTTTCTGTACATCTGTTACGATTGGTATGTATGATGCTCTAGTGAATATTGCTGTGTCTTTTTGCGATTTGGCGTTTGTATGATGTCATTTATGTGTCAGTTTCGCTGGGTAAATGCAGGGTGGTCATGCTGGAGATCATTTCCTTTCAAAAAAGAGCACCAAATTGAGCATCGACGGACCCCAAGCAAGCTAGAGGTAGGACCAGGTGCCCTGGAGGAGTAAGCCTCATCTATTTGGCCAGCCGCACCCGTCGTCGATTTTCAAGCTCAAAAATGAAAACAATTGCTAAAAAATTATGCACTCTCTGAGGTTATATCTATAGATATAAGAATAATATATACATAGGATTGAAAAAAAAAATAGCATAAATCATAGAGTTAGCTAAGGACATGTTATTTCAATAAATGTTGTTTCAAAGTAAGCAGGACAGTATATGTATTCCCGCCTGATCCTTGAGCAAATACATGTATAATTTAGAAATCAATTTCATTCCATAATGCATAATTTGTTACTGCAAATGAATTCGACAAAATTAAACTTATTCCAAGATAGTTATCATTGATATGTTTGCATTCGACTCGTATATATTTATTTCGCATATCTTTTCCCTATTTCCAAACATCAAAGATCAGATCAAACGAAAGTGTCACCTTCATATTTTGTGCATTGATTGTCTTATGAACTAATTTCTCTATGTACGTGATAAAATCTATTTTTGTTACTCGATGATTCTTACTTTTATCTGTGCATCTTAAACCATACCTACTGCTAATTCGTGTTATTTATTTCGCTTTTAGTATTTTTCTTAGACTGTCTCCTTATTCCAAAAACTACGTACTAAAAATTAGTTCATTGATAGATAAGTGCCATAACGCCACATATCCAATGCATAAAAATATAAATGCTATAAGTAGACATTCCAAGATAAAAGGGCTTGCTTTACCTCGACACACAAATATTCGTCGTATTATAACATCTAAGAGAAAACGCTTTATTTATCATACCTCAATAATCAAAACAATTGAGAAACATATCTCACTAAATGCACATATGATTTAATAAGTCGTGGAGCATACTATGTTAACAAAAGCAAGGGGAGAAGGTACAATGTCCCATTCCCTCTACTTGTTCTTCCATACCTCCCGGCTCCTTTAGCATTGTTGACGTATGATGATGCAGCGCACAATGATATGTATTGTATAACAGTATAAAACATCTATCACACTTTATGTAATGAACATAAAACATGTCAACATGCATCTGTATCTCATGCAGCAGCCACTGTCATTATTTGTAAGTGGCTCACATAAAAGATATCTTACTTGAAAAAACTTCAAACACCTCATGCAATATTATGTCACTTCCGAAGATGTTTATGTTGAAAACGAATCGGAAAATTCATAAAATCGTATGCGTCGGTATCTAGAATTGTCCTTGTAATAAGGATTTACTGTTGGAAAAATCTCTTTTGTTGATATACAAACTACAATATAAGATGTTTAGCCATTAAATCATGTTGCTCTTAAACATGTTTCTTTTAGCACAAACAAGCTTGTTGGAAAGCGAAAGTTACAATTATCAATTTAAGCATTGTTCCTTACTGCCCAAGATCAAACATCATGCAAAGGATCAGTATCAATGTCGTCAAATGTTAAACGTCTCCAAATTCAATTGCATCATTTAAGAACAGATAAATTTACAGCAGATAACTTATTAATTATAATAAGGCTGTTTTCTCAGAAAAGAAATTGTTCTTTATCAATAACACCCTTCAACTTTACTCGATTCAACTACATGTATACATTAGCTGATATTTGAAATCTCAGTGTTTTCGAGGAAGTGACCTCCAGAGACTTCTTCGTGGTTACTATTAGTTGCTGTGTATAACGTTATTCCGGTAGCTTATTGGGTACCTTCTATATATGTATCTTTGGTGTATTAGTCCCGTTTGTTTCTCTCTCGTCCCCTATGTGTGTTTGTACTCATTTGACTCATTGTCTCTGTCTTTTTGTTTGTTTAAATCTGATTTTGGTTCTTATCCATATGTCCGACTTTAATCATTACATGTTGATGTTAACACAGTCACATTAACACCCCCCTAAGCACAAACGAAATTTGCAGCAGATTCAGATGGGTTTTCTGTTTTGAGGAAAGGAACGGTACATTTGAAAAAAAAAAACCCAAAAACGCTGAACTTCTAAATTGTTAAAGTAATTGAGTGTTTGTATTACTTTGATTTAAGCGTATCCGACCTGAGGCTAACTTGGGTCCTGTAGCATCATATACCACCCATCCTGCTTCGTCTTTCGATACATTTATGACATATTTTGGATTTATTACATTGTCTAAATTGAGCATCACTGACGAGGTTTAAGTAATCGAAACGTCATGTCTAGTCCATGCTGCAAATGTATCTGTTATTAAATGATGCTATTCAATTTGAAGACGTTTAACATTTATACCACTTGGTGAGTGTCACTGCTGGTGGACAAGGAGACCCCGAGGGCACATGTAGCCAATTTCGATCAACTTCGGTTGGTCGTTTGAACATCGACACATTCGAAAATTTTCCTTAAATTTCTAAAACGTTGGTGTTGTAGCATCCTATCCCACACAAGCTACGTCTTTCGGTACATTTATTGACATAATTATTTTCATACTTTTTGGCTTTATTACATTGTTTAGATTGAGGACCACTTACGAGGACTAAGTATTCTCAATTGAATTGAATACCTAAAAGGTGCATGTCTGGTCCATGCTGCAAATGTATCTGTTCTTAAATGATGCTATTGAATTTGAAGACGTTTAACATTGGAACTTAACCACTCTGCGAAATGCTACCTTTATTTTTCATTTGAATTTGTCATTCTTAGTCTGCTATGCAAAAGGTGAATAGTTGAACATTGATATTAACAAAAGAAAAAAAAAATACAGAAAGAGAGAAGCAGACAAACTAAAAAAGAGACAAATCTCCATACACAATTTTTTGTTTGCGTGATTGTTAATAAATCGTTGTGTATAACTCTAGTTTTCAAAAAATTGCATTATTCACTAACTGATATTAGAGTGACCCCTTATAGCCAATGATCAAAACAAACTGAAATCCCTTCGCCCCCAAGCGTCATTATAATTTCTCTACCAATATATGACCACTTTATGTCACAAAGCTGTAATAAAAATATTTGTGTTCAATTATGTCTTTGTAACAATTATAACAATTATATCCAAAGACACTCCTGGGTTACTACAAGTAGGAACACTTTATACATTATTCTAGCTATGCAAATATCCTTTTCTATCACAGTTTATCTGTTCAATATTGATCAATTATTATGCTTTCCTCTAGCATTTAAAAGTGAGGAGAAATCATATCAATTATATCTCTACGAGATCAGTGACTATATATCTGTACCTACTACAATGTATGTCGTAAAGAGATGTAGAAGGGGTTATTGCCACGAGTTTGTTTCAGCATCTTGTCAGATGAAAGACGTGTACACACTCATCAAAGACATGGGTGAAACTGGCAAGGGTAGTTACAGATATAATAAGAGAGCTTGTATTGAATGTGACAGGCGCTGATCTTTATATCTCGAGAGGTTACTCAAAGGCCAAGATATGGTTCCGATTAGGCATGTCAACATTTTTGTAACAAGTGGTGATAGGTCCTTGCGATTTGGTTTGTCTTTTATTGTTACTGCGTCTGTATCCGTTATTTGACAGTAAGGGACTATCTTCAGGTATTTTCTATATAGTATTTTCATCTAAGCTTAAATATATAGGAAAAGGTTGTATGAATAGTTGAACTAGTCAATCAATATGATAAACACAAACTTCCATGGGAGACCTATCCTTTGAATTTGAAAATATGTTTAAGTTATAAGGGGGAAATGCAGCATGTTTTGCAAATATCACTATCTCAGGGATTCAGGACTTCCACCCATATCCTTTTAGATCCGCCACACTTTTCGTACTAAGAGCATCTTTACTGTAGCATATCACGTGACAGGCAAATATAATTTCCTCCTGATTAAACAAAGTAGATACTGTCTAAATCTACTTTATATGCATTTATTTTGGGTCTATCATACCAGTATCATTATCATTCATATGATGGTACTCTATTCTGGTCAGAATAGAATTATATTCATAGAATACTTCAACAGAAAATATAATTTATTTACATGCACCATATCATAACATGTAAACAAAATAAAACAAAATTACATTTAAGTGTTCTCCGAATATACCTCTAATCTTGACCAGAAAAGATTACCAGCATATACATGATAGTGATGTTCATATGATGGCTTAAAATATTTTCCTATAAAGAAGATTGAGACTGTATTTACCATATTTAATCGAAGGGGATTCCCGGGCAAGAGATTATTTGCATATCACGTGATACACCACTGTGATCTATATGAGCGCAATATAGTAGCACAAACATTTATATTTTTTTAGACGGTTGCTTGATTTATTAAAAAAATTATTTCTCTGAATTTTCATTTTATAAGTACATTCTTTACTGATAATATGGGAATTCTCCATCTAATGACAAATATGGTTTATGACCATATCCCAATACACAGAACAAAATCGATAACTCAGAAAATCATAAACGGAAGGGATACAAAATCAACATAAATAGGAAACAAAGAAAAAACTCTACCACATGAAAAGAAGCGAACTCCCAATTATCAGATCTCATTTCAAATTGAGGATAATGTTACATAATTTTCCATTTTCATGACGTCATAAAACATAATAAGTATTTTACGACATCGACCAAAATTAGAATAACCTTTATTCATAAATTTGCGTTTCTAATATTTTATCTATTTTATTTCATTGAAAACATAAGAGGTAATTATAAAAATTGGATTATTATTATGTAATCTATTCACAAATCATAACAATGTGTCAAAACCAATTTCTACATTCTTTAATCTTTGAATCCAAATTCTACTCCGAATATAAAATGCTAGATAACTCTAACAATAGAAGCATATTTGTGATGGACATGAAACAGACAGGAAAAACAGCAAACAATTGTTAGTAAAATGAGGATACAATAATATGGAGTTTTATCTATAAAAAAACTAGAAACGAAAGCTCACAAACAAATGAAATTCTTCCCTCTGAAAATGTTTTCTTTCAATCAATTTATGACTTTATAAGCTTTTAACAATATGAAAAACTGCGTGTTCAATTTGAAACAGCGATTTTCATGAAGAACAATTTGCGTGGAATCTGTGATAATTGGTAACGTAACAGGAAATAAAATTCAAAAGAGAAAAACACAATTTCGGAATAGAAACAAGCTGGCACGGGCTACAGCCTTAAAGCTAGGGTTTCTTATTTTTCCTCTTTTAACATATTAGCATGATCCAAGAAATGCTAATTATTTCAACAAAAATGTCGAGCTATTGGCTTCGAGGAAACTGCTAAGCCAAGCATAATACCTAATGTTTTAACTAGATTTAAAAATATTTTCATTTGAATATTTGCCAGCAATTATCACTTGTACGTCAAATAGTTAGCAGTGACTCGGATGTTTTTAGTTTATGATTCTTTGTATTAAAAACAGAATTCTTGCTCAGTTTTTGTATTGTTACTTGTCACAACAAATAAAAGGAAATATAAATAGAGTTGTTATCCTCTATTTCTATTGAATTCTAATCCCTTTCGTTTTAGTATAATTGAATTATTTTCAAGAGCTTTCAAAATCGGTTAACTTGTTTTACGATCCAAGTATGTATCTGCAGAAGAGTGTATACGTATATGATAATTACTAGTTCTGAGTTTGCAATGCTTACCGGACGGAAGTTGCTGAACAAATTGAATATAGAGCAATGCACTTAACAATTTAACCGATTTAATATTAATCTAGAAATGTTCTGTCTAATTATATTGTAAACAAACAATAATATATTCAGTACCGATGTATAAGTGCAGACTAATACAAAGATTCAATATCAAAATTGATTAAATTTCGGTTAAGACGTTTCTTAGATGGATTTTTGAAAATAGGGCCGTCTCAAATCGATTCCATGAGTTAAAGCAGATCCTGACGATGTACCACTTTTCCTTTTTTATCAATTCCTTATAAGGCTGGATACTTTTGGAATAGTACAGAAGTTGCTTTCTCGGAATACTGATACATTGAATATATATTACATCGCAGTATTTTGTAGATAAGTCACACATCCTGTTTCGTCATTCGGAATTCTGTGGACATAAATTTCACAGTCTTTGGCCACATTTCATTGTTCGGATTTAGGATCAGTACACGAAACATGGATGTCTGGTTCATGCTGTAAATTTATCTGTTCTTACGTGATGGTATGAACTTGAAGACGTAGTTTTCTTATCATACAGCTTCTTCGATGAAAGGTTGATTTAATACTCATCGATTCCTCCTCGCATTTTTGAACAGAATATAACCCATAGATAGCACGATTGCAAACGTAGGAAGTTTAATAACCCATAAAAGCATGGAAAAAATACACTGCTTGTATAATATAATTCTAAGGTATTATTCACTGCAAGAGTGATCCAAATTATGTGTCAAATTAAAACCAGAGATAAAAGTGACACTATCAAGAGAAACTATCGATCAAACAATGCACACTTCTAAAAAATACTAACTACTGTAAACAGGAAATGATTACTCTCCATGAGCTCCTGATTTCACTGTCTGTTGTTTCACGTTTGCTCAATGCATTGCTGAGTAGATTTTTATTCATGACTTTGAAAGCCCTTGCCATCATTCATTTTGAATAGCTAATCTAATTTTTCTAATAGAATTTTGTGCTTTCCATTTAATTGATATTATTCTATATATATAGTAGCTAAGTTTTGTAAGAAATGTGGTCAGATTGAAGTCAGATATTTATTATAGCAATTAAACAAAAGGAATCAAATCGGCGAATTCCTATTAGTTAGGCGTAGACTAAATGTCATTATATATTCCATTACACTCCCGAAATGTAATGAAATAAAATGCATATATTTGATCATCACATGTTTTTAAGGATTTAGTTAAGGTTTAGGTCAAGGTCAAGTTATTTTAGTCAATACGCCTGATGCTAAAATAATATCTTATTCTTTTGCAATATACAATCACATGGCACCCAAAACAAATCATTGATTAGATTTTTTGAAGCTAAATTATTTTTCAAAAGTAAAGATAGGTTTAGGGCTAAGGTCAGGGTCATTGTCAAGCTTAATTTTTAGTGTACATCTATTTTTTATCGAATTTATTCAGGGTTTTGCTACTTACAATTTTTATTGGTCATCCCGTGGCCAATCAGCGAACTGCGGGCAACACTTAGACAGAATTGGGATGTGTTTTGGGCTTTCAATTTACTCCTACCTGATTGGATAATATCGGGAGTTCGCTTCTTTTCATGTGGTGGAGGTTTTTGTCTGTTTGCTTTGGTTCCTGCTTTATATTGATTTTGTATGCCTTCGGTTTCTGATGTTCTGAATTATCGATTTTGTGCTGTATACAGGGATATGGTTATTATCCATATTTGTCATACTTACATTAGATATGCAACATAATTCATGTGATATATGAAAAAAAATTAGTAGGATGCGTTTTAACAGCGCCGCCTACAATGTATTTTACAGTGCCTTCCGCACTTGCACTCGAGATTGTTCATTACAGAAGTCCTCTTTCGTGTTTCTGTGGAGATTTTCATTGTCTCCATCTGTTTGTCCTATTTTCTTCTCGTGTGAGAAAGTTCTGTTTTGCATTTTTTCCAAATACGTAAGCATTTTGATTGTGGGTTTTGAAATTTGTACTTTTCGTTCATTCTCTATCTATACATGAATATTGTGCTTGGCATGAAATAATATGATATCATTAATAGTTCTTTATCCTTTTGCAGGATACGGTCATGTGGCACCTAAAACAAATTATGGACGTATAGTAACGATGCTTTATGCAGTTCTAGGAATTCCTTTAACGCTTTTGTGTCTCAGCAATATAGGCGAACTCATGGCAACGGGATTTAAATTACTGTACGGTAAAGTGTGTTGCGGAGTGTGTTGCCTATTATTCCGACCAAGACGGAAACGAATTCCGGACCCGGAGAAAGGACTCCTGGGAACTGGAGGAGAGATTGTTGTGCAAACGAAGGACAAGTCTTCGTCAGATGTGATACACGTGCCTACTTCAGTTTGTATATTATTGATGACGTCATATATCATGTTGGGTACATTATTGTTTTGTATATGGGAAGAGTGGGACGTAATAACGGGGACATACTTTTCATTCATTACTCTAAGCACCATCGGGTTTGGTGACGTAGTTCCGGGAATGACGTCAGCAAATTGGGCGGTAAAAGAGAAACTGGTTCTTTGCGCGCTTTATCTAGTATTTGGATTATCTCTCATAGCAATGTGTTTTAATTTAGTACAAGAGGATGTGAAAGCTAAATTCAGGTGGCTTGGTTCCAAAATCGGACTGTTTGACAAGAGCACCCGATAACACATGCCATTGTGACGTCGTGATTAATGTGAAATAATTCCAAGCTTAATACTATTCTTATTTTGAATTTACTCTCTCTCAACGACAGGTATCTTTTGTCTAGACTCGTGAAATTCATAATTACTCTCTACATTCACGCTCCACTCGTATTGTATAAGTCAAGAATTCTTTACTAAGTCAGAGATATCAGGCAGACCCTGTGCACCTTGGAAGACGTTCAAGCTTAGAGATACCATGAATGTCATCTCTTATACTGATTACTAGATAAACATAGAACTACACGTGTACCTGGTTTGAATGTCAAGTTGTTATGACTGTATCAAATCTACATTTTGTTAAGTTTTGACACAAGTATTATTTGTATTATCATTTGTTGAAGATTTATGATGTCTGAAAATACAATATTCTGTTTGTACTTTAGTGTCTTCTCATTAACTTCACGTACTTCTACAAGAACTAAATGTTCGCTATTCATTCGTCAACTTCAAAAACGACGGCGTCTGTAGCATGGTTTGAAATCCAATCATATTTGCAATCAATAATACAGAAAACGAGGGGGATCCAACTCTGATGCCAAAGATCATACATCAACCAAGAAAGAGAAATTGTTCATTTGTCTCCAGAATTATTGTGAATCATTTTACCTTTCATGTACTGGAATGGTGTCACAAAAAACCGTAATGAAAACAAGTAAGTTAGATAATATCCCACCAATCCTGCTTCGTTTTTTTTGTACATTTTTGGACATAATACCTTTTTTACCTTTATAATAATTTTCACGCTTTTTGGCCATATTACATTGTTTAGATTGAGGATCACTGACGAGGGTTAAGTACCCGAAACGTGCATGTCTGGTCCATGCTGCCAATTTATCTGTTCTTAAATGATGAACATTGATTTCATTATCAGAGTGAAGGTCTACCTAGACTATCCTGCACTGATAACCGTGGAAGACACATTATTGCAACAAACAACGTATACATGTGTAAGGCAAAACAACTTCATCAACAAGCAATCAGAGACAACGTGACACACAACAACACCTACTCCCAACAGTTCAACATTCATTTAAAAGGAATGATATGGATAAACCAATAATCATAGGGTCATAACGAATGGTTTCCGGATTGCATACGCCTTTTCGAAATATTCTCAAATACTGCTAAAAGATGGCGTATAACGGACCCTTTTGGATAATCTAAAAAATAAAAGAGACAAAATTTAATCTAATGCGAAAACTTGAAAATGCTCATTCGATGGTAACAAAATAATGAAGAATAGCAAGTGTACTGCACGGTATTCAGATCCTGACGATAATCTCAACAGCACTCACAATAGAGCACCAATTTAAGCAACGACGGACCAAGTACACTTTGAATCTTGAAACTAGATCCATCAAAAGGTACGCATCTATAATTGAAAGATCTTCAAAATAAAGTTGACAAAACAGCGATTTCCCCATTTCTAATAGTATGGGAGTGTTCCAACTCTATACCTTCTTGAATAAATTTTCAAACCAATTGTCATACACAGACACGTGTTTCGAATATTAAATTATCATCAGTGATGCTTCCAGCCAAAGTGATTTAGCGGAGCCGCCTAAATTAATTTCTTAAGCGCCCTCTTGTGTTATTTCTTGAATTTAAATTTGTGTATTTGCTTAAAAGAGAGTGCGCGGCTCCAAATTTCCTGTTGGGATTCTGTAGCATTTTCAAATAAATCTATGTTCAAAATGGCATTGGAGGGATGGTGCTAAGATGTTAACATCCTTTAATTTCGATGGTACTTTATAATGAATTGTATTGAAGTGCACATATACATGTATAAGTTAAGAAAACATCCCAAATGCAATGGTTTTAAAACCAGATTACTTGTCCATAGATACAATACATGAAGCTATCTTCATATAGGAACATATCCAGCAGAGATCAAGAACAAACATACGAGAAAGACAGAAGAGATCGACATTGACCCATAGACATTAATCTGATATAATTCTGATATCACAATACGGAATTTTTCCAACTCTATACCTCCTAGAAGAAAATTTCAAACCAATTTCCCTGCACCAAACACGCCTTCGTTTAGATTCTACTGCTGACCGGGTACTTCATCTGAGGGCTGTCCTAATATGTTTCTCATTCAAATACGGTCTTTGCATGGTGAGATAAATTTTCGCAGACAATTGTCTGCTATAGAATAATTCATCCTCGTTTCATGTCGCTTTAAATGCCCTTAAGAGTTCATATCTTATCTCAGAAGGCTTTGAGGATAGCAATGATCAATGTGGAATGCTAAGGAGCTTTCCTCAACTGCGACAAAGTTAATAATATAACATGTATAATAAAGCTTTCAAGAACATGATACACTGTGAGTTCATCACCTGACCGACTTAAAATGAATAATTTGAATTAAATATGGATAAACTTAAAATGGATATGTTTAAAATTTAGCTTTAAAAACATGTCAAGATAAAAGTTCAAAATAACCAAATTTGTTTCGTTCTTCTTTTGTTAATTTCATAACGCGATGTGAAATAAAGAAAATCTAGGATATACGTCGTAACTTTACAAAACTATATATCTTTTATCAATCAGTTATTGAATTATAGTAGATTGAAATATTTCTTCCAGAGGGAAGGGATGATAACAAATAAAAACACAAACACTCAAATACACAAATTGTCGGCCCCATGGCCTTTATCAAGTGTAAAAAAGAGAAGCAAGGATGGATTTTACTTAGAATTGATATAGATCGTCGTTTTTTACACTTAATAAAGGCCACGGGCCGAAAATTTGTGTAATTGAGTGTTTGTGTCTTTATTTTATAAGAAAAAATATCTTTACGTCACGGATTATATATACATGATTCAAAACCATCAAGGACAACTACTGCTAAGTTCTGAAGGATATCTAACGATAATCTACAACAACAGAATGGCACATCAGAGGATCGGAGCATGCATTGATATGTACATGCTACATAATATAGAATATCCTGATAGCTCTCCTCTCACCTTCAGAGATAATGAAACGTTAGAAGGTTTATTTACGTCACAAATCTGAATGAAACCAACCTAAATCTACAGTGTAAGAAAAAGGCGCAAATGCGGAATTGCTCAAGACAAAACATCTTTAATTTACACAGTAATAATAGATTTTCCTTCATTAAGATACTGCGTCGATGGCATTAGCTAATAACAATATTGGTCCTTTGATGTTGTAGTGAGAATCAAGGAATAAATTCCCCGTCTTATGAGTTTAAAAGCCAAGCGGTGGTTTATCTTCATCAAAAAATGTAAATCAAAAGATGAAAAAATAAAATAGAAATTTTCTTACATCATTAGTTATCAGGTATTAGATAAACAGGAAGCTTTTAATCAATTATGTTTTTAAGTCTAATGTTTGATTTCTTGGGAAGGAATGTTAAGTTTGCGTAAAAAAAGACAAAGAAGAGTTTCATACTAAGTTGCTTTTTTCAATTCAGTTTTTCTTTGTTTAATTAAAATACATTTCAAAATTCAGTTGGGTTTTTTTTTGTTTTTGTTTCGTTTTATTATCTATTTATTTATTTATTTATTTATTGTTTCTCTTTGGTTAGTTGATAAATAACAAAGCTTGCCTGGTCCAGGATTGATTTGGGAAGTTTTGATCAAACTCATTACTCTGCAGATGGCCATCAAACTATGTATATATGTATTATATATATATGAAAAAAAGATTACATTAAGGGTTATTTTGGACGTTGTCCTGCCTACACATTCTGTTGAATTTGAATACACATGTACATAAAATAAGTTTCATACATTAATAAGAAAAAAGGGTATCATCATTCATTACTCAAAGGTCAGACCCCCCTTCTTCTGTGACTTCAAGGACTTATACCATTATAAGTTTTCACATATGTTGGTAACGAACAATGTGCGAACGGAACGTTTATTTACGTTATATTTCTCTGCAGAGTTTGTAACGCATATGATGTATTGTGTTACCTAACATTTTTCGAGTATTTTCATTATTTACAAGCAAGTGATTATATTGTTGTAGAGGATACAGTATATAAACATCTGTTATTGTGCCCGTCTGGTGGCGGGAACACCTTCACAATATCTCCTGTTAATGACCTAACATCGCTGAAAGTAGCGCCAAAATAAACGCCAACTTACCCTCCTGATTCTATGGTAACGGACCAGACAATAGGTAATTGACATGTACATGTTAGTTATATAATTAACAATTAACAGAGTGAAGGTTGTAATTATAACAAATCACATCAATAATCAATCTTCGTCTTCACCAGAAAGGAGGCAAAGATCAACGTTCATGACCCTGTCCCTGATACAAGATGTAACAACCAAACCAATACATAGTAGTATTACGTATTTCTACACGTGCACACAAACACCGACCACACACAAACAACACGAGCAACACAATGCGCAATCATGACGATATAAAATTGATATTTTCAGTGTAATATTAAAACAAGTAAGAGTCAACGGGAATTCAGTTTAGGGTCGCCTGGTACCATGATCATTCTGAAGTCGACCTTTAATCTGTGAAGCAGGTTTAAAGTCGTGAATAATATTGTTCAGCAAAGAAATGCATATTATTGTTTTCGAATGTCTATGAACATAATCTTTTCAAGAACAGTCGTCTTGGCATGCTGATGCATTATACATGACGTTATGAATGTTTTCAAACAAAATGCAATCATTCCATTTCAAGAATTTCATCTCGGCAAATTACAATGTTTGTGTATATATATTATAAAACAAGGGTCACAACAGCCTCGAAACTAATGTAACAACGCAGAGAGTCATGGAACCTTCAGTTGCAACTGATGTATTATACTCCTCTTAAACAGTAGATAAAATGAGTAACAATCTAATCCAGTATACATTTTGTGGTTTTCGTCTAGTCCCACTTCTAAGATTTTTGAAGTAAACGAAAATTTGTTGAACTAATTACATTTTATAGAAAGTAGGTAAAAATCACCATAAATGATAAAAAAATGTAACATTTCCGTCACAAAATATATATACAACAAAGTCCAACTAAATCCAAGAATCATAATGACTAGACATACAAAACCAAACAAAAAATAATATTTTGCAACGAAGCAGACTCTTGTACAAAATTGAATAATGGAATTCAAATGAGATCAAGTATGAGAGGGAGGGTACTTATCGTCTGCTTGCTAACGACAACTGTCGCTTAAAAAATAAACCTGTGAATGTGTAAAAAATTGGCGTTATTTTTATTTATTTATTTATTTATTTATTTATTATTTTTTTTTTATTTTTGGATGTTTCACATCCAATAGCCAAGAAAAAAAAAGAGAGTAAACATAATATAATGGTATGAAACTTTTAAATGAGTTAAAGAAGATCCTGAATAGAGTACAAAATTAAGCATCGACGGACCCCCAGCAAGGCAGAGGTGGGCCCAGGTGCCCGGGAGGAGTAAACATCCCCTGTTGGCTAGCCGCACCCGCGTCGTCAATGAACTTGTCGACCAAGCTTCAGTAGAGTAAGCATCTCTTACTCGATAGCAAGTTAACATGTTAAATTCGGAAACTTCCAAAATTGGAATATGTCAAATCCGGTATTTTATAGTTTACAACGAAGCGAGACTTACCGGAGGACTATTTTCAGAATTCTAGAGAACGGGACGCACCATGATGACACACGATTCTTAGGCACAAATACTTAGGGATACATTAGGCAATACATAAGTTTAGTTTAAAGTTTACATATTTCATTTCAATAAAGCGAAAAGGGATTGGGCAACAAGTTTTAACAACATTATGTAAAGCTCTCTCCCTATACATGATACACAGAAACAAAAACAGTCATAAAGATGACAACAAGTGGTATCTTCACAAATTTTTGTCGAAATAACAATGATGCAATTTTGGAATTTTGGAAACTTATTCAATTTATTACTATTGTGGTATTCATCTTATTTACGTAACTGATTCAACCATATTTACTACAGTACGTGTACTTTACATTAATTACTTTTTTAACCATTCAACAATGTAGAAAACAGGTGTAAGGAAAAAATAGGTATTTAACAGTTGCCTTTTATACATTATAACCCACAGTTCAAATGGTGGGCAGCTCAATTATGGATAAGTTAACAAGTTCATCAATATGTTAAATCATAGCATGCATTGTCTCTCTCAATTATTTAACCTCTTAAGTCAGACAATGACAATTCTTTAATCTCATAAATGTACATACAAAATACATTGAAGAGAGGAGGGTGGATAAATGATAATATACATGATTTTGAGTTATCAATATTAATACATTTGAATGATACATATATGCACATTATCCTATACAAAATATTCAATCAGTCGATCTTTTCCTTGACAACCAGAAGAAATTTACACAGATTTTTTAGTGTTTTCGGATTTTTAGATGAGAAAAGCTGTTTAAATTTTATGGTATTCGGTCTATTCGTATATTCAGACAAAATAAGCTTTTTTCTTGCTTCGACAACTTCAGAGTTTGAACATTCAAAAATATAGTGGAATTCGTCGCCTATTAGGCTAGTTTGACATATTTGACATTTTCTCTGTTCACGCGGTATATTCTGCCATCTTCCAGTTTCTATTGGTAATTTAAAATTATTTGCTCTAAATTTAACTAATATTGACGCTGACTTTTTTGGTAATATTTTCAAATACTCTTCTAATTCTATATTTTCTTTGAAAATTCTGTAGTTTAGTCCTTTTGAAGAAGTATCAATCATGGCTTTCCAATTTTGCGCATTTTGGTCTATTAAAATTCGTTTTACATTACACTTGATCCAATTAATATTGATAATTTCATCAGTTGTCCATAAATAGGACAATCCACATTCATCGAGTATGTTTTTGATATATCTATTCCATGTAAAATCCCTATTAAGTAAAAAAGCATACATTTTTGTAGTTAATTTATCAAATGTTGGTGAAAAATGCATTTTTGCCCAAAAATGAATCATTCTGATTTTTATGTTTATAGATAAAGGATGTCTACCTAATTCCCCATATATCATAAAGTTAGGTGTTTTTGGGTTTAAACGGAGAATATTTTTACAAAATTTCATGTGTAAATTTTCAATTATACTTGATTTGGTGAAACCCCAAATTTCACAACCGTATAGCAAAATAGGCTGTACATGTACAATTCTGTCGAATAGATCTAGTTGACTATCAATGGGTAAATTATGCTGTTTACATTTTACTATTACTCCATACATTGCCCTAGTGGCTTTATCATATTGTTCTTTAATATTGTATTTAAATGACCTCGTTTTTGTAAAATATATCCCTAGATATTTATAGCTATCAACGATTTCTAAGGCCGTGTTATCAAATGTGAAAGTTTCATTTTGCACTTTTTTACCGAAAACCATTATCTTTGTTTTGTCCACATTCACTCTTAATTTCCATTTACTACAATAATCACTGAAAGTGTCCAAAAAATATTGTAACTCGTTTGCTTTTTCTGCCAAAAGTATGGTATCGTCTGCATATAGTAAGGCAAATAATTTTATGTAAACATGAAGTTCATTTTCAATCATATTTGAAACATTTTGAAGGCCTGCAACATTTTTTTCGGAAAGGAAAGATTCTAAATCATTTAAATATATAGAAAAGAGAAAAGGGGATAAATTTTCTCCTTGTCTGACGCCAATTTGACAAGGGAATGAATCTGACAATGCACCATTTACTTTGATTTTAGCTTTTATACCTTGATACATATTTCTGATAATTTTAAAACATTTTCCATCAATATTACAATTTACTAAAACCTTGTTCCATAGTCCTAACCGCCAAACTGTGTCGACAGGGGACAGATGGGGTCCAGCTTCATTATATGAGCTTTATAATTGAAATAACTATGATTTTTGATATTTGGAAGAAATAATAAGCTTGTTGTCTTGAAAAAAGCCCATTATTTCCATTGTATACCTCATGTGTATAGTATGACCGGATGTGAAAGTAAGAGGTCATGTGACTAGCCATTGGCAAAGAAATGAGTGCTGTATTTAGGTAAGAAAACTTTAACGTCATATTTCTCGAATTGCATCGGGTGAAAATTCAAATAAATTGCACATATTATAGAATAAGAAATACACAACACATAGACATACAGTTTATTAAGAAAATCATTTGAGAAGGATGTCAAATTTGAGTCACTTTGAGGGGTCATGCCCCATTTCCATGCCATCTTCTAATGTACTTCTATAACTTTGATCAGCATGTCTGACGGACAAGATTTGTTCAGATGAAATCAAGACTTATAGAAGTAATCAGCAATAAGAGTACTTTTTATTGATATGTAGCTTTATAATGTATGAGCAATATAAAATTATTAATATGACGTCAACTATTGCATGCCTTTAATTGAAAACACTCAATTTTCAATGGCCAATACTGTGTAGTGCAACCTTCTGCATAATGCAAACCAAAGACCTGTGTGCACCCCCCCCCCCCCCCAAATTTAAGACTTCTAGTAAATCCCCTTTCAAGCCCTACGTCAGTTTTCATGAGTCGTCACTCACCCGTCATGCTTTCATGATTCATGTTATACATAAGCAAGATTTAATATAGTTCAGTAATCCCTATGTGCATTTATACACAGACAATATACGATTTAAAAAAGTATTAAATAGCATTAAAATACTATTTATCATACAATTTACCCTCCTCCCCTTTTAGATACTTTACGATATGCAAACTAATTAAAAAAAAGGGAAAAACATATGGCCAGTATGGGGCTCGAACCCATGACATTCGCGTTATTAGCACGACGCTCTAACCAACTGAGCTAACCGGCCTCCATACACACTTCAATATTAATCTTTAACAGAAGGATCATACCGTGACTCAGATAAGTAGTTTAAATGTTTTCTATTTATAACCAAAGAAGAGCAACTCGTGGTAAAAATCCGCACGATGGAGCAGGGATACCTTTCACAAATATACTTTCTAACAAAATTCTGCTTCTCATTTTCGTTTGATATAATTTCCAAATTATCCAGAGCAGAAAATGGCCTACCTCAGCCAATCGTATAATAATCCGTATATTAGAAGAAGAAAAAGGTGTGCCTACTTTTTCGCGCCATGTGTCAATTTTTTATGCAAACATCGATCCCACGGCATTGTAATTTTTTTTTTTCTCGTACATCTTACTCTTCTGTATTATTATTTAGTCTTAGATGCCATTTTCTTCGAACTATGAATCTTCTGAGAGTCAACATAGAATATCATTGGAATCAAAGATAGTGTGGATCCCGAGGTGGATGGGTGCGGGGGGGGGGGGGGGGGGGGGGTCGGGGGTCTGGACTCCCCCCTTGGTATTTTCGAAGCATAGTTAATTTTTATCAATAAATATACCTATTTCATAAGATTAAGTCCCCATTGCCCTTTTGTTGTCATTATATTTTAAAAATGCATTATGAATTTGTATTAATTGGAAGTCTTTTATTTTGATAATATTTTGCCGTCAGCGTTTCAAAAAATTTCTCTGGCTCGCTTACTACGTTGTTTGATGCTGCGCATTACAACGCATATACATCACACCTTGGTTAATAAACAAGGGCACTAAGAGTAATGAAACTGAAAAAGACAGGATTTTATTCCAATTCTCGGAAAAAATTTTCGCCGCCTCGCTATCGCTCGCCATTTGTTGTATTTACATCGCTACTACACGCCAGTCGTTTGTTTTATTTATAATTAAAAACAGAACTGACAATCATTAATCAAGGACTTTTTTCTGGCGTGTGTGTGTGGTTTTTTTTTTTTTTTTTATTTATTTATTTATTTATTTATTTATTTATTTATTTATTTATTTATTTATTTATTTATTTATTTATTTATTTTTTGCTCTTCAAAAAAATTGCAGTCCGAGGTACCCATGCATGATTTATATGGGAGGGATTCAGGATTTTATAATAGGCCCAAATGGCCAATATTCTGTAAATGTGCATATTTAGAATAAGTGTGAGCACCGTCCATCAAAGTTGAGGGGTGACGACTCACATGAAGTCACGACAAACCTTAGTTTGGGGGGGGGGGGGGTATATACAAAATGCAGGGGGTCTGGGCGCCGCTTATGTCTAAGGTGAAATACTGATGGAGGTTTGGTTTTGGGGACAAAAAGCTTCCCTTATACATGTTCCGAAATATCGTTTAAAACTTTTAGAAACGCAATAAGATAAGAGTGACCGTTTAATAATGATGAAGACAGCACGGATATGTACAAAATGAAGTTTTAGGCAATATTGAATTTTTTTTTTAGGATAATAACAATTCATTGTAATGAAAAGCTATATCAAGTTATGTTGTAGAGATTTTTTTCCATTGATTTTAAGGGGGGGGGGGGGGGGAGTTACACACCAATTCTCTTCGCTGTAAGACCACATTAATGTATTTAGTACATGTATACCAGGAAAAGACCCGTAAACCGGTCAAAAATTAAAGTTGAGACGTTATCATTAATCTAAATCAAATATGCAAGTATATCTAGACATCAATCAGAACTAGTTTTAATCTTATCTAAATGGTGATTTTGAAAGTCGATTGAAAAAAGACTTTTTATCTTGTTTGAACAAGTGTCTTAAGTCGTTTAAACAAGATAAAAAGTCGTTTTAAAGAGTTTCTTAAGTCATTTAAACAAGTTAAAAAGTCTTTTTAACGAGTTTCTTAAGTCATTTAAACAAGTTAAAAAGTTAATTGAAAACGTGATATAAAGTCGTTTGATCGAGTTTTTATCTTGTTTGAACGACTTTATCTTGTTTGAACGAGTTTCTTAAGTTAAAACGTCGTCTGAACGAGTTTCTGAAGACCTTTTTAAAACAAGTAAAAATGTCGTTTGAACGAGTATTTATCTTGTTTGAACGGGTTTTATCTCGTTTGAACGACTCTTAATCTTGTTTGAACTAGTTCTTACCTCGTTTGAACGACTTTTTATCTTGTTTAAACGAATTTTTAACCTGTTTGAACGACCCTTTTTTCCTTTCCCCAAATGGCACTAATGAGCTTTCGTACAATATAATTACACTATTTCAATCTAGTCAAAAGTTACGAATCTGCCGTTTCTTCATTCTTTAGATACGTAAAAATGCATTATGAAAGCAAATTACATATCATACTTTTATCACACAAATTTCTTTGATATATCCCGCTAACCGCTGGTCAAGAGTGGGTCACCTTGTCCGGACTCCGGCCAAACATGGATCTTCGCAGCGTTTAACGTTAATGGTCTTTGCAAATGGACGGTCTACTTCATGGGAACAAGGGCAAACGTCTGGTTACATATTTACATATGATACATATATCTTTTACCAGATAATGAGAAATAAAGAACCATGTGAAATCATGTCCAAAGATGTTAGGTACCATGTATAACATAGGTATATAAGACAAACATTCCTATTGACCAAGTCTTCCCTGAAACCTCTCTGTAGACAGCATCGCCAAATAGTAAGTCTAAGATTATATCTTCTTTTATTTTAGATAAAAAAGAAACTTAATGTACTAAATGTTAAAAGGTAAGATTTCTTGGACTGTGCTGTGCCATGATTCGAAGAATAAAGATCGATAATTGAGCAATTTTTAAATTCGTTTCAGTATATGAAACAAATCGAACCAACATGATGTTTGAAATTTCTATTTCATTTTCTTTTTCAAACTTAGAATTTAGAAACGGGTTGTTTCAAAGAAGTTGTTTTCTTTGTGTTACTTTCTATTTTCTATGCATATCAATGTCATTCAATAAATTATTCATAGATCTAAGAGAAATTCGAGCATAAAAAAATCATAATACGTAGTACAGTGTCTGATATTATTATTTCAATCAAACAGTATGTGTCCATAATCTAATGTGGAATAATACTCATATCAAATTTTAATTTTTGTATTTCTCTCAATGGTCTCTCTTTCAACAAAGGATCATGATGAAAACTGACCTAGGCCAGTCTTTTAGTCCTACTTTTAAAAATGTGATGTAAGGAATGAACATCTACACTTGAAAATGAAAATGAAAAAAAAAAAAAAACTTCATTTTCAGACAGTAAGATGGCGATGATGACGATTCTAGGAGCTTTGTTTTCTCTCATAGTAGTCGTCGTGCAGGCCAGGAGCTGGTGTAAGTCAATTACATGTAATAATTGAACATGTTACATGTGAATTACATGTAAATGTAAAGCTCAAGGTCTTTTTTTTTTTTCATACAAATTTATTCTCAGTACAAGGAAATCAACGAAAATTGCTATTAAATTCATTGTCACAGTTCTTAAGATACTCAAGTGTGGGTGCTTTAGTGTTCATTTTTATTTGTAAATATTGGTAAACACGAATTTAAAATAAAAATCGTAACATATTCGGTATCTTAATTAATCTGTTGAAGAAATATGTGATATGTACATTTACAGATGACGATGATAAGCGTTACTATGGAAACCGAGGTTACTATGGTTACGGAATCAGCGGATTTGGCAGAGGGAGGGGAATCGGATTGGGCATCGGAGGAGGAATAGGCGGATTTGTTGGGGGTAATATTATAAATACCTGTACTGTTTGAATGATTTTTTTTTTCGTTTTTTTATTCATAGGAATGCGCAAAATAGAAAAAAAAATAAAGAAAAAAAATATAAACGACTCACATTGAGCAATGCATTTCACAGGTTTCCAGGGTGGTCGAGGAAGATTTGGGGGCAGAAGAGGAGATTTTGACGACTTCGAATTCGAGAGAGATGATTTTGAATTTGACGACATCGGGGATCGATTTGAGTTTGATGATGATAATTACAGATTTCGTAGAGGATTTGGTGGGCGAGGAAGGCTTACAGGTAGACACAATTGTGAAATTATTCAAAAAATGATTCTCATACAGTTAAAAGGCTATATATATACATTTTTTTTTCAAATTCAGATTTATTCAAAACAGAATAGATATAATAGTAATAGAAACAATTTTGGTTAAGCCTATGGTTGCACGAACAATTAATCAAACGCTTTCTATCATAACTATTATTAATAGTAAGGATTATTATGATTATGACTGAATATTACAACACATAGGGGGAGGTTTCCGTCGCCGTGGTTTTGGAGGTTTTGGTTTTGATTATGACGACATATTCGATGATGGATTCGGCAGATACAGGGGATTCGGTGGTAGATTTAGGAATCGTCGTGGATTCGGAAAATTCCCCGGATATGGTTACAATGGCTATGGGCGTTACCAAGGATACAACGTAGACTCCCCAAAATCCTTCAACAACAGATTTATAGGAGGCGGAGTTAAAAACACATATTACAATGGAGGAGCGCTTCACAAATACTCGGGTAATGAGAATGATATTTATGGTTTCTATGGATACGCTAATCAAAATCCGGATTTCAGAAGTATTTTCTTAGACTATACTGATGAATATTTCTATCCTGATTATCTTAAACAATATTTCGAAAGTTTAAAGCAAAGAGCGGGGTCTGACGGAATCCATCAAGGATCTGATATGATACATGCCGATCATATTAACATGGATGATGGATCAGGAAAGTACATAGAATATTCCGGGAAATCGGATGATTCTGGGAAATCCGCAGAGCATTCTGGGAAGTATGATCCATCGTATATTTCAAACAAGAAATCTGACTACCCAAAAGGTATAATCGACGATATCCTTGTACGTTAGTGCAATATTATATTCATTTGTTCCCGAATGTTTGTGTGCGTGGTTTGATTGGAAAGCATTGTCGTGACTGCATGATGACGATGAAACTTTCCAACTGACCACTTTATTTTTGACTTTTTTTATTGTTCGGAAGATGGATCGATCACTATAATCACCCCGTGTCCTTGTCTTTCTATGTTTTACCATACGTACAAACAATATTTTGTATTCATGTATGATGTCATATAGCTGGTGTATTGCAGCTCTCTCTCTTTTCTCTCTCCTTCTCTCTCTCTCCAAACACCTTTCACGTTCTTTTTGTACTATTATCGTTAACCTACCGATCAAACAATGTAAAAACAATAAAGATGTACTAATATAAACGTACTTGACAAGTTACTATGACATAGGACGTACCTGTTTAGATTAATTATCATAATTTATCTTTTTACAGTTAAGAAGAAGTACTAGTCGTCATGTATTACACAAACCGCCAGCGGACATTGTTCTCAATCGGAATGCTGTGGTCAACACGGAACAACATGCTAAAGTGCAAATGGATGATTGTCCAATACGTGAAAACGGAGTAGATACCAGGGACAATACACAGTGTTTAATTGTGAATTGTATTAAGTTATAAAAAATATTAAGTGTCTCATGTTTCCTGAAATCGAGTTTTGTTTTTGCTTTCATTGCGATGCTTTTCCAGTTGATATTACTTGCATATCAGTTTTCGCATATTCTTCACATTTTCAGTCCTAATGATAACTTGATTAATAAAACCATTTTACACAATTTCAAGATTTGATTTGATCTGATATTTGTCCAGTACCTTTTAAACAGTGCATTAAAAAGAAAAAATAGAACTACATTTTTTTTTCTGATCGATTGGCTAGAATGTTTTGAAATAATCAAATTGATTAATTTGACACCATAACTATAGCTATATAAGACAATCATATAAAATATAAAGTGATATATCCACGTACAACCATTTCAAAAAATAAACATGTAACTGTTATTTTTATTATTTCTTTACACGATAAATTTCAGTCTGAAACTGTTGCATACGATTACATGTACATGTATATACCGATGATCACTTAAGTTTTTGTTCAAAATAATATATATTTCTTTTCTTTATTCTCGATATTTCTGTCTCGCACAATTGTTTCAATGTTTTGTTCATATTTTGTTTTTCAATAATAAGACTGTCTCATAGCAAATATTATTCATGTTGATAATAACTTCTACAAATAAAATTTGATGGGTAAACTGTTGTATATCATTATAGTTTATTCAAAATTTTTACATAATTATATGACAGACATATCGTTACATTAAACATATCTCATCCTAATATTTCCTGTGTTCTTTCTTATAACAAAATTATCATACGGTTTGTATGGTGGCATAGTTCTGTCCCATACATGCGAGATATTTTCTTCAGATTATGTCAACATGCAAGTTAGATATGTCAACATGCAACTTATTTATGTTAAAATGCGACTTATTTAGTCAACATGCAATTTATTTATGTTACATTGTAACATGAATTTTAATTATCTTGCATGTCGACCTTATTATCTTGCATGTCGACATAATTACCTTGCATGTCGACACAATTATCTTCCATGTTTACATAAGCTGTACTAAAATATCTCGCATTTAGGGGGCAGATGTATACCACCATAAGTTTGTAAGAAGGGAAGACATTATTATTGTCATATAAAAAACCCACAAACAAACAAACAAACAAACCGAGTACATATATACAAAGACGTGATACATGTATGGTGATTTAGAATGTAATATTCTGAGATTTGAGAGGCGATACTAGAACGTCATTTTACATTAATAGACAATTTGAATGTTCAAAACTGAACTGGTACAGAAAAACAAGATGGTTCGTGTACTATGAAATTTTAATTAAGATGAACTCTATTGATCATTGGACATACGTCTAATCCAGATAGAGTTCATTAGAGTTTTGCGAGAAATTAATTATCTTCTTGTCTTAATTTGAACAGAAATAATCAGGGAATCACATAAAACGTCCCTTTTTTGTTTTTTTCTGACACTATATGAAAGGTCTTGGCAAAAAAAAAAAAAAAACCCAGCTTTGATAATAATTTTTGGTAAATTATGAATGAAAATTCTCATGTTCAGGCAGAAACCTTGTAAAACGCCATATGTATACGTACCATTCGATAATGAATTTTGTGTCAAGGGTGTCAACCACACTTCATGCTCTTTTATATTGGAATTATACTAATAATACGTTGTCTTTAAGTCTGTGTATTAAATAATTAATTATTCTTGAATTCATGATATAATAAGGAACCAAATTCTCGCCAAAAGGTATATACAATAATCAACAGTTGAACCGCCAGGAACAGGGGACTTTTTACTTTTCATTTTCTGTAAGTTGACAATTGCCTCTGAAAGAGAGATATTGTCATCCGAATCACCTTGCTGTATCATAAGTAATTCTCCTTAATTAGTCAAAAGCACACATTTTCCTTATGATTGTCTCTACTAGAGAATCGCATAAAAAAATCATAGGATTAAGGATTTTTGAATTTTCACTACTATCATGCTTTCATGATCAATTACAGGTCGGTTTCTTAAAACACACGTTTTTAACTAGTCGTTTTTGTTTTCTGTAGCTTCATTAAGTTTCAAAGGACAGCGTAGATTATAATCATGATCAATAAATAGCAATATTTTTATTTCAATACACAAGAAAGAATGATTGCATTATATATATTTCTAGCTCACAGTCAAAAAGAACTTTATTTATTTTATAATTGATCTTTTTGTTTTGGTACAAATTCCTTTTACCTACCTGCTGTTTTCGAGGGTTTCTAGAATATTTATTTAGTATTACTTAATGGTCTTGCTGATGAACACCATGATCTTTTTTTTTTCTAATACACATATATTTCTTAATATTTCTGCTTTGTCTTAATGGGGTTTGCGTGCGGTAGGAAAGAGAAATTCCCATGCAAGGCCAAAAAAAGTACACCATTACTAGAATAAATCACCGGACTGATTAAATGGTCATCAACCGATCTGTGTGAGACATGATGCCATACACAGCATTACATTATTAAGTCATAAACTCCCAACCATAAGTCATATCGTGTCCATAATTGGGAAAAGACCTGACATGTTATAGGAAATCCATTTGCATCTCGTGTATCGTAACCATTCAGTGCAGCAGTTAAACCCATCTGGGATCATACTGCAATGTCAATTATTTTTTACTGTTTTTACACGGGGAAGCCCCGCACGTGACTCATTCTTTGATAAAAAAAAATACCCCCAAAAAACCTAAGAACTTTGATAAAAAAAAAAAAATACCCCCCAAAAAAACTTAAGAAGCAGAGGGGGGAGGGGCACACTGTCAAAGTGTCAATATAGAATATTTGTCAATAAGCATGATAAGTGAAAATAAATATTTTGATACATTTGTTCTAAAATATGATACATTGAAAGCACGCAGCGCACACCCCTCCGAGATTTGAGGGACAAAAATCCTTTACAAGTCCGTATTATACCTAGGTCATTCCAAATTGATAACATGTTCAGTCTATAGTATTTTGTCCCTCAATTCTACGTCAGTTGCAAAAAATGTTTTGACGCCTCCTGAATATATCAGATTCTGGATCCGTATGATCAATATTTGAATATCATGCATTCGATGGAGCTTTTTTCTTTTATTCATGCTAGATTACTTTAAATGAAATTATGATGAACCGTTCGTTACTAAAAGAGAAATAATTAATAAATATACAAAGATCTAAAACAATGCATATAATAAAATGTTTCAATGTCTGCACACCATGATTGTATACATCTCCCAATTATGTCTCTTCCAAATTTGTTCAGTAACGCTAAAGATTTTGTATTAAATCTTATAACTAAAACGATGCACTATGTTCCTAGATTTCTCGGAAAAATAAAGTAAAAGCTACATAACAACCCTCACCCCTACAAATACCCTGCAATCTGTTTAAACATCCCTCCCCTAATCCCTTCCCTAATCTGAAATTTCATATGTCACCAGAAATTTGGAAACGCCCTATGCGGCAAATTTTATTCACTTTTTCTATCTATTTGTCCGACGGTGTTTGGATTAGAAATTTGGTTAAAATTCAAATGAACAACTTAAATGTATATAAAGGATACTTCATATGAAAAATTTGGGGTAAAAACATTTTCCCCCGAGATGCCAGGTGATGAGGCACGTGACAGGGGACACAATGCAATGTGCATAAACCTTTCAAATTAATGAGCATGCTAGCCGATTTTCGCGCCTTTTGATGGATTCTACAATTAAGGCGAAATATGACAAGCGGATGACACGGTATTACGGCAGCCCCCTGTCATCAAAAGGATGGTTTTAATGACCGGACTGACCTGTCCGGTAATCGTATCACTTTCTGCATGACTATATAAGAATTTGAACTCGATTCCATTGTACAGTTTGATACTCCGGGATTTATACATACAACGTAAGTTGAGCTTTGTTAATATGCGCTTTTCCATGAATATAATAATTCCTATTCTTTAAGAAACTGTGTGGAAATACGTCTCTTCAAATAAGAGTTTGTTAATTTTTTTAATCTATTTTTTCAATCAATATTATTATCTTTATTTTATCTTTTTTTTTTATGCTTTTGTCTGTTGGTTGGTTTTTTTTTTTTAGTTTCTAATATTTCATTTCATACACAAAAGTTTGTTCGTTTGCTTTCTTGGACACTTTTTAAATCTTTTTACTTAAAATATAAAGTTTATCGAACGTATACTGCATAATTTAATTTCAGTCAAATCATTTTAAGAATACCGCCGAGTGACAATGTTTATATATCCTCATGTATTAGAGATGTCCAAATACTGTTTATTAAGAGAGATAACTCTATTTAAACAAAATGTATCAGAAAAACGGAGCGCATAGGAAATAATGTAACTCGTATATATAAAAATTGTAAGTGAAGGTAATATAACAATTTTGTTATTACCTTCCAGTCCTATAAATACAAGTCTTAAGTAGTAAATCTTAAAAGATATAGCCTAATGCAACTGCAGGTGTACGATTTTAATGATAAAAAAGTAATGACATGTAACTCTTGTTTTATCATTATTTTTCCCTCGTATTATTTAAAAGGAAATTTGTTATCTCCTCGTCACAGTTTATACTGAAAGTGGTGTTTCACATTTTCCCTGCTACCTTAAGGTCACTACTAGGTCTCAAAATTTCCTTATCTCCTTGCATAAAAGATTTCAAATTACGCATACATGTATCAAGCGAGATACCCCCCCCCCCCCCCCCAAAAAAAAACCCCAGACCGTACCGTGCAAGGATTGTCCTTAAGTAGATTCAGTCTTAACGTGACAACGTTTACCATTTTAGACCTCCATCATGAAGTCTCTGATCATTCTTGCCTGTATGCTGGGCTGCTCTCTAGCTTCCTACAGCTTCGGCGGCTACGGCGGAAGAGGTGGATGGGGAGGCGGTATCAGCGGATATGGCAACTGGGGAGGACACGGTGGATACGGTGGATATGGTGGATATGGCGGGAAAGGTGGATGGGGAGGTGGAAGTATTGGATTTGGAAAGGGTAAAGGATACGGACCAGAAATAGCTATCCTTGGCAGTGGATTCGGTGGAGGAAAAGGAGGTTACATCGGGGGAGGCGGTTTCTATGATGACGGATACGGTAAGGGAGGCATCATTGGCGGAAAGGGAGGATTCATTGGTGGAAAGGGAGGAATTATTGGAGGAAAGGGAGGCATCCTTGGCGGAAAGGGTGGATATGTTGGAGGAATCGGAACTATAGGTGGTGTCTATGATGAAGGATTCGGTAAGGGAGGCTTCATTGGAGGAAAGGGAGGCATCATTGGAGGAAAAGGAGGAATCATTGGAGGTAAGGGAGGTATCATTGGAGGAAAGGGTGGATATGGATTGGGATTCGGAAGTGGTGGAATCATTGATGGCGGAATTGGATTTGGTAAGGGAGGAATCATTGGAGGAAAGGGAGGATATGGATTAGGCTATGGTGATGGAGGAATCATTGATGGAGGATTTGGATTTGGAAAGGGAGGAATCATTGGTGGTAAAGGAGGAATCATTGGCGGAAAGGGATTCGGTAATCTATTTTTTATTATTTCTACATGTACAGAGAATTGAGAAAATAAAAACAATTAATAAGATTGAAAAAAAGTGTTAACAAGTATAGATAATCCACGTAATAATAAACCATCATAGTGTCAAATTTTTACAGCTGATTAATAAATTATCTAATGTTTACCAAGTTTCGGTATTACCAGTGTTACATACAAAGTGTGTGTTTTGGTATAATATTTCATATTTTCTATATGTCATTATCAGGTGGACATTACGATTCCTATGGATTTGGTAACGGAGGAATCATTGGCAAAAAGGGTGGAATCAGATTCGGTGGATACTAAAATGTGAACGCCGATGCCGAACTCAACGGCATAAAAACACTTTATTTACAGTATGAGGCCCGAGAGACATTGTATACCCGACTATTGCTGACGCCCGAGGATGATTGAACAAGGCAGCCGTTGATTTATGTATAAACCCGGTTTTTCATTCTGTTAGACCTTTATCATCCCATAAATCATTAAAATATTTATATTATATGTACATATCTTATTGTTTCTTTACTTGTTTGTCATTTGAAACCAGATGTATTCATTTACCCACTGAAGAAACGCATACACAAACACTAAAGTGCAGAAAATTCAGCCATGGCACTTAAGCTTGGCCATCTGTATCAAACGCAAAAACGACAATGTGTATTTTAATATATTTTTTGCATTCTTTGCATTACGAGCGTTCATTGTCGTCCTATTTGCACTTGAAATGGGCAGAGAATCCTTAAATTTGTGCACTTTGAGCAGCTTTTTTCGTTTTCTTCTGGAGGAAACATTTACAATGTAAGAATTCGCAACAATTTTACATGTATAACGCAAGGGGGAAAAGTGTGTAACAAACGACGGAATATTTCTGTCAACGCTTATTTTACGGCTGTAACCTTGACCTTTGACTTTCAAAATAAATATGAAAGGTTCTTCCCTATGCAGCTAATAACACATATTTTGTTTGAAGATCCCATTTTTCACAAAAATTCATACGAAAAATTTCAGAAATTTTCGTACAAAACGTCTAAAAGATTTTCCATTTAGATTGTACCATGTTTTCTAATATCATTTCTACATACTTCATCTAAACTAGAAACATTATATTGATACCTTAATTTTTCAAAGAAGAACTACATTTGTAAACGATCAAAAGTTCCGAAAATTCCCGAGATTGTTTGTTAGTATTTTTGTTCCAGCAGTTTCAGTCTGAACCAGCGGACAACATGATCGATCGGTTCCATTGATCCTCACTTTAGTTTATTTCTTCATAAATGCATATGGTATCCATAGCAGCATTTCCAGTAAAAGCTCTGTAACAATGTATGCTGTATATTTGCCAGCCAGTCACTTGGCAACAGCCTGGAAAGTTCGTACGAAAAGTGTCAGACGGTCAGATCCGTTTCTACGGAACAATGCATGATCCCATTCCTTGAGCGTTCCCGTATAGTGAAACATTCCTTGATCCACTTTCGTCAGGGAGATCTTGTATGAAAATTAAAAGTAGTGGCCTGGGTTACTACCAATAATGGCTTTCTCTATGGGCCACAAGAACTATTATTTTGTCTACAAAGCCGTAAGAAAACAAGACTTTACAACTTTTGAAAACACGAGACCCAAGAAGAACTTTGTCACTCACATGGTACTGCAGTACACTCTGAACACAACAATGCATTTGAGGCATTCTGATAATATGTACACTTCTATCAGCCAAAAAACTTTAACAACATTTATAAGGAGAAGGCGAATGCTTTTAACAACTAGCTAACCGTGGTTTACTGTCCAGTAATTCTCCGAGTCGCATGAACCAATTAAATTATCACCAAGCCGCAAAGTGAACCTTTGACTTCTAACTTAGCAAAAAGATTGTGACCTCAATCTTTGACTTATGACCTAGACAAGTGGTTGTGATGACAGATGCCTTTGCCTAAGACCTCTAATGTTAACAAATGACATTTACTTAAGCCCAAGTCCTCTGACCTAAACAAATGACAGTTGCCTCAATCTTTGACTTCTGACCTTAACAAATGACAGTTGACTCAGTCTTTGACTTGTCACCTAAACAAATAACAGTTGCCTAAGCACAAGATATCTGACCTAAACGGATGACAGATGCCTAGGCCTAAGATCTCTGACCTAAACAAATGACAGTTGCCTGAGCCTAAAACCTCTGACCTAAACAAATGACAGTTGACTCAGTCTTTGACTTCTAACCTAAAGAAATGACAGATACATCATGAAGTCTTTTACTTGTAACCTAAACAAATGACAGTTGCCTAAGCCTAAGACCTCTGACCTAAACAAAAGACAGTGACCTAAGTTTAAGATCTCTGACCTGAACAAATGACAGTTGCCTAAGCCTTTGACCACTGACCTAAACAAATGACCAATTGCCTAAGCCTTTGACCTCTGACCTAAACAACTGACAGTTGCCTAAGCCTAAGACCTCTGACCTTAACAAACAACAGTTGCCTCAGTCTTTGACGTCTGACCTAAACAAATGACAGTTGCCTCAGTCTTTGACTTGTGACCTCAACAAATGACAGTTGCCTCAGTGTTTGACCTCTGACCTAAACAACTGACAGTTGCCTAATCCTAAGACCTCTGACCTTAACAAACAACAGTTGCCTCAGTCTTTGACTTGTGACCTAAACAAATGACAGTTGCCTCAGTCTTTGACTTGTGACCTAAACAAATGACAGCTGCCTCAGTCTTTGACTTGTGACCTAAACAAATGACGTCTGCCTCAGTCTTTGACTTGTGACCTAAACAAATGACAGCTGCCTAAGCCTTTGACCTCTGACCTAAAAAAATGACAGCTACCTCAGTCTTTGACTTGTGACCTAAACAAATGACAGTTGCCTCAGTCTTTGACTTGTGACCTAAACAAATGACATTTGCCTAAGCCTAAGACCTCTGACCTAAACAAATGACAGTTGCCTCAGTCTTTGACCTCTGACCTAAACAAATGACAGTTGCCTCAGTCTTTGACTTGTGACCTTAACAAATGACAGTTGCCCCTGTCTTTTGTCCTAGACAAATATCTGTAAACTCGACATTTGACAACTGAAGAAGATAAGCTGCTTTGACCTCTGTCTCATTACTTCAGATAGAAAACCACTCTTTCTTCATGTGATGATAATAGAAATCCCTCATGAAAGTTTAACAGACCTTAGCTTGACCTTTTTTGTCCTTGTCTCACTGTTTTCTTTGTAAAAATGTTTGTGACTTATTACCTTTGACCTCTGACCCTGAGCATATATTTGTTGTGAGTAGAAGAACCTCGGTCTAGAGCGTATCCTATCCTGTCCAAAATGGTATGGAATAGATAGATCATGGACTGTGTCATTCTATAATATATTTGCCTTAAAGAAATCGCATTAAAACAAGAGGCCCAAGTAGGCTTATATTGCTTCTCAGAGTACCTTGCTCTCCATAGTGTGTTTTTCACAACTCAAAAAGAACTCTAGCAATAGTAGAAAAAGTGAATATGACATAAAATCTGTCAATTCTAATTCAAATTTATTCAAAAATTCACTTAGTACTTAAGTTTGATTATCATAAGGCTTTATTATGGACACGTACATGCATGATTAACTGAATAACCGACTCTTTTTGAAATCATATCACAAAACTTTCTTTACTTTACTTTTAATACAATATGTAATATGACATGAAGGGTGAATTCTGATTTTTATAAATTTTTTGTGTTTACTTCATACACTTTTTTCCATAACTTTCACACGTTTATCAATACCCTATCAATTCTATGTTAAACAATTTTGCTTCATATCTTTATCTTGGCAGAATATACAAGTACATTTTTGCACATGTATGACAAATGAAAAATTCAAAAAAGATAACAATTAAATTAAATAGACTAATACCACTTCTATCAAATCTTAATGATCCTGGTGGCACAGTATATACTCCATATCTTCTTTGTCATAGGTAGGCTCAGTACAGTCTGTATCAAATCTTAATGAGCCTGGTGGCATGGTATATACTCCATATCTTCTTTGTCATAGGTAGGCTCAGTACAGTCTGTATCAAATCTTAATGAGCCTGGTGGCATGGTATATACTCTATATCTTCTTTGTCATAGGTAGGCTCAGTACAGTCTGTCCAAAACTCATCACAAACAGAATGGATTCTATCAGACGGAAAAAAGTGTACTGACGTATCGTTAAATATATCACTGTACTGGAAATTCTCAGGCAATGGATGCTCATTGACGTAAGGTAAAATCTGGAATACAAAAGAAATGTACCCTTGATCACTACTTATTGTAATTAGACTAAAAAGGAAAAAAAAAAAACAAGAAAATCAGTATTCTACCTGATGATGTTCCCCACATCACAGCATTATTGATACCTGTAGTGACTGCTCAATTTTCTGATATGAAACAATCATAAATTATCAGCATCTGAAAAGTGTATTTTTCGCATTAATGACCTTGACATTCAATCTCCCCCCCCCCCCCCAAAAAAAAATTTAAGACCTTCGTCTGAAAGCTTGCATATCAGTTTGTGAAGTTTGATAAGTACCTCATGTATCTCAAATTAAGTTGAAAAGTGACCTTGACCTTTCAAAAACAACCTTCAGTAGCCTTTATCCAGGGGTTAATATCATGCAAATATATTGGTGAAATATCATCCAATGCTGTTGAAAGGACTGTGGGACAGGAAATGGAAGCAATTCATGATATTCCAAGTCCTACAAATAACTGAGTCAGGACATTGATCTTCAGGAATGACCTTGACCTTTCAGAAATAATAATAAGTTATTTTTGTCCATGGTTAGCACTTTAAAACCCCTAAATAATATTTTTGTGGAGTAATGTGAAGTTACTGTAATACATAACAGGGGATGCTTACTCCTCCTGGGCACCTGGTCCCACCTTTAGCTTGCTAGGGGTCCGTCGATGCTCCATTTGGTGCTCTATTGTGAGTGATGATGAGATTGTCATCAGGATCTTCTTTATCTCATGACAGCAACTTTATGTCCCTCTATAATTTTCAGGAAGCATAAAACCTAATCCAGATCTATTCTTTATTTTAGATTTGGATGAAATTTGTAGAACTGAAGTACAAATTCCCCGAAAAATGTTAATGGAACTAAATATACAAAGATTTGAAGCAGCTATTTCATATGACAATAAACATGTAGTACATGTACCTTTTTGATATAGCCGCTAGATTGCTGTAACATTCTGTCTGGTAAGCTGAAAGAAAAATGCTGCCATCAGGATCGAGAAATTTAAAATTCATATTTCTAAAACTTAAAAAAAAAAGTTTGTAAAACATATGCTCTTGCTGTACTGACCCAACCTGCTATAAGCTATGGCCAATATATTACATAATTTATAATGACTGTTTCACAATTCTTTCCTAATATTCAGTGAAACCGAGTATCAGTTCAAACTATTTTGCTGATCACAATAACATGTATTTCACTGTTACCCTAACTAGTCTTGACATTACCATGCACAAAAAAAGACTTACACATATTGGGTAAAGACAAAGTTATTTCCATCTTCTTTGGGAACAATCAACTACTGTAGCTCACTAATGGAGAGGACCCAGGAAACTGTTATACTCAGCCTTCAGCATCATGTAGCTGTTTCCCAGGTCTCTATTACTTATGGACAATCAGTTTGACTGTTCCCTGAGAAGCCTTGAAATAACTGTATTGTGTAAGCTTTATTTACTATTCAATTGTCTGACCTAGATCATGTGACCAAGCCAAAATTTTATCATTCATACCGAAAAAGCCACATGTAAAAATACATTCAAAGAATATAGGCCCTGCAACTATTTGAGTCAAATTTTTATTTACATAATCAGATAAAAGTCAAAAGATAATCTCTGAGAAGGATGGTCATACAGACAGACCATGATATGTTACATTTTGTATAACTGATGTAAAACAATATTTCTTCCTTTGTTAAGTATTATTAAAGTAGAAACCTTCTCAAACTATTCAAGATCCAAATAATTCACATTTAATTTACTTACTTGCTACAGATATTGTTAAAGCTGTTACCAACGATAACCAGGTTTGACAGTTGCCATGGTGACCAATTTGCCCACAGTAGATTATTACACAGACTTTTACTGCAGTGAGGCATGAAGAACAGGGTGGGCTCTGTCACTCTCCTCTTCCCTTCCTGTTGAATTGATCATATATACATCATATTGAAAAAATTGGTTTAAACATAATTATCTTCATAAGTTCAAATGATAAACATAGGGTAATCAAAGATTACATAGCTCGCCGTAGCAGGTTTTTGTCAAAAATCAAATAACTTTTAAAATACAAAAAGTATTGCCATGAGGATTCTATGCATCTAGTGTTAGTCTTATCTCTTAGAGAGCTAAAGATATTGCCAAAGTATGAGTAATTAAAAAGTAGGTAAATGGTTAAGGTCAAAATCCAAGGTCAAGGTCACTGGGTCAAAGGTCATGGTCTCAAATGAAAGGTCTTATCACAAGGAATCTACATGTGAAATATCAGAGCCCTAACCCTTATAGTTCAAGAAATATAGCCCAGGTTAAAGTTTTTGAAAAGTAGGTCAAAGTCCAAGGTCAAGGTCACCAGGTCAAAGGTCATGGTCTCAAATGAAAGGTCTTGTCACAAGGTATCTACATGTGAAATATCAAAGCCCTACCCCTTGTAGTTCAAGAGATATAGCCCAGGTTATAGTTTTGTCTACGGACGACGACACCGACGATGACGACAACGACGCCGAGGGTATGGCATTAGCTCTCCAGACTTTTTTGTCCCAGCGAGCTTAAAACTTATACTTGCCAGACAATATACTATGGGGCTGCAAAAATGTATAAATCTAATAAGTATTATACCCTGATTTGATACGTTTCATACTAGTTACAAAAGATTCACACAATAAAGTCAAAGATCAATGTTGATTGTATCTCTTTTCATTGTTTAAAAATACAATAAGCTCAAAATGCATCGAAGATGCAAAATGCCGAGTTGCAAAACTGGAATGTAAGTATGAATATGCAGACTAACATGAAATGTGTATGGTTTGTAACAACATTTTGTGGTCCTAAATGAAAATTTCTGGATCAAGAAATGGTCTTCTCTTTATTCTATATCAGCGTGTAATATATTTTCAAGGATACAGATTTTCAATCTCATCATACAGAATACTTTATGTCCTAATTTTTCTTGTTTACATGGTACCATCATTGACCTTTTGACCCAAAAATTAATGGCAAGTTTCATGATTATAGGTGCAATACAGGCTCAAAAATGGTCTGGAAACCATTTTCAATTACCTAAGTCCTGTGACCTTGATCTTTGACCCCTAAATCAAAAGTGGTCATTTTCTATTCACTGGAAACATTTCTGGCAAGTTACATGATTATAGGTGCAATACAGGCTTAAATTCAGCTGGGAAACCATTTTTAATCATCTTAGTCCTGTGACCTTGACCTTTGACCTTTTAACCCCAAAATTGATAGTGGTCATCCTTGATCCATGGGAAACATTTCTGGCAAGCTTCATGATTATAATTGCAATACAGGCTGAAATATGGTCCGGAAACCACTTTCAATCATCGGAGTCCTGTGACCTTGACCTTTGAACTTTTGACCCCAAAATCAATAGGGGTCATTCTTGATTCATGGGAATCATTATTGGCAAGTTTCATGACTTTAGGTGCAATACAGGCTAAAATATGGCCAGGAAACCATTTTCAATCATCAGAGTCCTGTGACCTTGACCTTTGACCTTTTGACCCCAAAATCAAAAGTGGTCATTTTCTATTCACAGGAAACATTTCTGGCAAGTTACATGATTATAGGTGCAATACAGGCTGAAATATGGTCCGGAAACCATTTTCAATCATCTGAGTCCTGTGACCTTGACCTTTGACCTTTTGACCCCAAAATCAATAGGCCTCATCCTTGATTCAAGGGAAACATTTCTGGCAAGTTTCATGATTATAGGTGCAATACAGGCTGAAATATGGTCCGGAAACCATTTTCAATCATCTGAGTCCTGTGACCTTGACCTTTGACCTTTTGACCCCAAAATCAATAGGGCTCATCCTTGACTAATGGTGAGTAAGTGTATGAAGTTTCATTGTTATAGCCTCTTTCGTAGTTGACTTATAGTCCGGAAACCAATTGTTGACGCCCTCCCGCCCGCCCGCCCAACCGCCCGCCCAGACGCCCGCCCGCCCGCCGTCTCACATCAAATTAAGAGCCGAGTTTTGCAAATCGGCTAATAAAAAATATAGGGAATAAATGAAATCTGAGTTAATTTAAGGTAGTCTCATTACCCGATTCTCTCATTTGTACTGAATGTTACAAAACAGAAGACAATTATTCAAAAACCATATCTTAATCAAACTTAAAATACCTCATTGATGGTTAATACATTACAATTCAGTCTCCTCAACATTTCTTTTTCTGCTTCCCAGAATTTTGGATCAAACATATGAATCTTTGTGTCATTCATCTGTTAAAAGTACATCAGCGTCTCTAGTACAATTACATGTTTATAGGGAATTTTTCAATAATTCTGCTTTTTAAGTAAAGGAAGGCTAAAACTTTCTTTCATGAATGTAAATATCACAATTATTAACATCTAACGTCAGTCACCTCCTAAAACATCTACAAAACTGAACTCTTCGTGTTAAAAAATTAAAATGCAGTTATTTTTCCTCTTGTTGGTTTAACAGTTAAAGTAATTTTAAAAAGCAGAATCAAGATTCCTTCTAATGCTATGATTATTAAATTTTGTACTGAAATTAAGGAATTATATATATTTACTCTTCAGTGGTGGATCCAGCTTTTGAGATAGTGGGGGCTTAAAAAATGGCGAAGGGTCTGGGGATCACTTAGGTCCCCAGCAGGTCAAGGGCAGAGCCCTAGTAGAGGGACCAGGGTGGAAAAGCCCCCTGGAAGCTAACAAATTTCAGCCTTAAATCGGACCCATTTTCATGACTGAAATTGATTAATGAATTGAAATTGATGCATTTGACAATTATATTAACTAACAGGTGGTTAATATTTACTAATATGTACTCTTTTTTATATGGAAAATGATTGTTTTACCTATGATTTGCAAATTTTAGGGGGGCGTATGACCCACCTTGAATCTGCCACTGCTCTTAAATATCAACGATTCTATCATTATGATTACTGTAAACGTGGAAATTTTCACGTGAGGGTAATTTTCGCGTTTTTCGCGAATCAATGGACTTCGCGAAAAATTGCCCATGTGAAAATATCCCCGCTGCATTCTTACAATGGGAAAGAAGTGTTTATCGCAAATATTTCCCCCACACGTAACGTATTGATGTTATAATTGCAAAATATTCTTCCAGCGAAAATAACCACGTTTACATCATATTCAAAATTTTGTTCTCATTTGTTGATGTATACAGAATGTGTTTTTTACCAGAGTTTCTTCTCTGAGAGCTAGTAGAAGGCCAAGCTGGTGTCGAGCTATGACACATTCTGCGAAGGTACCGAGACCATAACATACCACCTCCTTAAAAGACTGCTGAACCCCGGCTCCTTCACCTGACTTAACATCTGCCTCAACATTCCTTGACTGCTTAAATAGTATGCCTGTGTTTAAAACAATATAGAAAATAGTTTTCTGTAAATTCTAGTCATTTGCTCTGACAGAGTAAAGTACTAGAATTTGAAATGAAAAATATAGATTCATTTATTCTACATTTACTAAGGTCATTATGATGAAAAGCTAAATTTTTGTTCCAGGGAATAAAGATACATATAGTAATTTCGAATGGTATTGATAATGTTACATGTAGTATGTACATTGAATTTATGTGGCAATTATTGAGGGCTTGATTGGACATTTCATAACATAACATATTGCCATATTAAAACAAATGCAAACTGGAGATAATTTTTTAATACGTTTAAAGAACTCTTATTCACTTTTTATACTAGCTAGACATGTATTTAGGGGGAAAAAGAACAATGTCAGATTAATAAAGATTTATCATAGTTTTGACAGAAATGGAAATAGAACATTAACTGTTAAAGTAGCAAAAATTAGATATGATGCAGTGGTATAAGCCACTAAGGAGAACATATGATGTATTTGATACGTAAAGGTCTCACTTTTGAAGTCTGAATAAAACTGGGAACCTCTCACTGCCTCACTGAAAATAAGAAAGAAATATTTCATTTTTTTAATTATTTTATGAAAACAAACTGAAATATCATCAAAATGTCAAATACCACATAATGTAGGCAACTGTACCATAGGTAGCAATATATTATTAGGATTCAAAATAACTCAAAGTTGAAGATCTTCAGTAATCAACTAACCACTATCTTGGAAGAAAACAAACAAGAAGAACACAAACCATTTTTTTTTATCAAACTCAGACTTTTCTATCATTTAATCAACTTCATTTTGCATAGCTCAAAATTCCACAGAAGATTGATATATGTGGGTAATGTAGTGGTTCTACATATAAGTTGGATGAATACAACCACAGTAAGTAGGCAGAGTTAGTTATTCCCAGAGAAGAACATGCAGCCAGCTGACACCCTCATACAGAAGGAGACAGCAATCTGGTAAGATGTTCCTTAACTAGGCTTAGGCATAGGTACTCCTTTATCATTTATACCTCGGGCCCTTCCGTAAATTACACTGACGTCACATTACTGCCCCCCTTTTACTCAGATACACAATTTTTGTGTTTCTATGTATATAGCATGTAGGGGGAAGCTTTTATTGTGTTTTGATCCGAGTTAGGACGCAGTTTGCAACGCTGAAGTCTAACTAATGTATGTTTGTATATATATATATATATGGTAGACTGTAGTGCAACTAATTCAACTACAAATAATTATATCGAACTACTGACTGTCCTGAAAAAAATCCAGTCAGAAAATTTAAAAAAAAGATGTACCATGACAGATTTATCTTCTTATACAGATCTGTCAGATTAACCTCTGGCGGGTCATCAGTGTTTGATAATGACTTAGCGCCTAAAACATGAGTCTGTCTGCTCTTATTTCCTTTTTTTCTGGTGACAAGTTGAAAATCTGACATGCCGGGCAGCGCGAAGTCAGCACCGGATACTGCAATTTTGGCATATGATAGGTAGAGAACGGTTCATTGTCGATCCGGATTATAGTACGATCATTCCGCCTAGATGGGTTCAATCAATCAAAAGTCATATAGTAATTTGAATTTTCGTATTTTATTTATATCCAAACTTTAAATTTTTATAATTTTGTTTAATTCCGAGATAATTCTTAAACATTAAATTTAGCCGATGATCGAAACAATCTACATGTAACTATTTTTAAAAAACATTGTCACAAAGTTTTTTAAAATTAGGATTTTAAGGTAGAGCATCCTTCAGGCCTTAGATGCTTATATTTCCTGAATAACAATCTCTACAATATTTTCATTTACATATATTCAAAGCTTATGTTCAACCTGATATACAAACAAAATATAAACCTATAGGAAAAGTAAGAAAAATCCCTTTTTAGAGGTGATAAAATGTAACTATAAAAGTTTATTTTCCCAAAAGCATATTACATTTGTAGTTTGATAATTTGAACAATTTTCTGACGAGAAAAAATCAGGTATCCAGGCAAACAATTACTAGCAATTCTGACCTGAGGGATACTTTACCATGTTTACCTTAATAAAAATCCCCCAAATGATGAAAACACAGAACACAAAATGGTCAAGAGAGTAATCAATTAAACCGTTAAAAATCGGTGATGTTTGACAACCAAAACAAATAGAAAGGAAACTGCATGATTCCTTTAAAGATCAAATGTGCAATTGTGATATGATATGATATGATATGATATGATATGATATGATATGATATGATATGATATGATATGATATGATATGATATGATATGATATGATATGATATGATATGATATGATATGATATGATATGATGTGATATGAGGGGTGGCGTAGCTCAGTTTGTAGATCTCTCAGTCCGTTGATGCATGGATTTCATGCTCATAACACTGTCAGCCTGTCTGTCCGTCTGTCTGATATACCGGTAATAGCCACACTTTCAAACTTTATATACATTGTACATCATGCATCTATATCACCTTTAGGCCACGCTGAATCATTCAATCCCTATTAACTTTGGATGGGGAATCCCAATCTTACAATATCACCGATTAACAATTAGAGGATCATCTCTCCTACATAGCTTAGAGTGCACTGTTTCATCCGTTTTGACACAGGCCACTTCGTAACAAGTACTTGCAACTCGGATTTTCCCAAATCACTTCCTAGATTAAACATCTTATTTTATTATCATACATACGCATTGGACGAGAGATTTTTGATGGAAATGAAAACAGTGAATCTATTGTCTCTGTGGATTTGTTCTGTTTCTTTGCCTAGTTTTAGTGGTAAGCATTTTGTTTTTAGACAAAGGTCATTTGAAATATTAGATACTTTTCACACTCTTTTGCCATAATACGTATATGTAGTTAAGATTGAGGATCACTGTTGAGGGTCAAGTATCCGAAACGTGCATGTCTGGTCCATGCTGTATATATCTGTTCTTAAATGATGCTATTGAATTAAGGTAGAACGAGTGTCTACTCGTATAAATGACAGAAGAAAAAAAAAATCTGAATCATTTTTTTTCCAGTTATTTGTTATCATTTACTGAAAATATTCATTAGTGATTTTGAAGTTTGAAAGACCTTTCCATCAATACTTCACTAGAAACTTAAGTTAAAGATGATGAGACAATACGACCAATAGAATTTTTAAAATAAATCAAATCTATAAATTCTCTTGGCTGTCGCCAAATTTAATGAATTATTCTAAAACTAAGGGATATCTCCGTGAAAGCATATCTCTGTTCTTAGTTTGTTCCTTTAGCAGAAATTTTCGCTATTGGGTTTCTTCTATTTGGGCTCCTACTGTAGCATCAAGAGCTAGACTATTGTATTGACCTCAATAAAAGAAATGGTCTAGCTCTTTGTTTACCGAGGTAAAGATTAATAGAATCTATCACGACGTTGAGACTGAGACAGGGGAATCTCATCCGAGTGTAAAAGATTTGCAATCCACGACGAGGCTTGCCGAGTCGTGGATGTAACAAATCTTTGGCACGAGGATGAGATTCCCCTGTCTCAGTCGTAACGTTGTGATTGATTATTTTTCTCACTCACCTCATTTTATCATCACTTTAATGGTTTTTAAAGCTAGAATCGATACCAGAACTTACACAAATCTAACGATGGCGTGACGTTACTTTCTATGACGTCATTATAGGAGTCACGTGGAGTTTGAGACAAGGAAATCTCAAACTGCTACGTCTAAGTTTTTCTTTTGTCTCACGACGCAAGTGAGTGAGAAAAAATAATTATTTTATTAGATGAGGTTTCAAAATCATCTATATAAATCATTCAAACACTTCGTTCAGACTACAAAAAGCCTTCGGTAGAACTGTCACATCCGGTTTCTTCCGATTCGGAAGATACAAATACATTCATTGATTGGATGGTTCAAATGGTCTACAATAGAATATCATCAACCATTCTGGAAAGTGAGACAACATAGTGTATGACGAGATCCCCATATCGACTATAGAACTTCCTCAGTAACGATGTTAGAATATCATCCACCATTCTGGAAAGTGAGACAACATAGTGTATGACGAGATCCCCATATCGACTATAGAACTTCCTCAGTAACGATGTTAGTCGGACACAAACGTATCCATGACTGAGAAGCTTTTTTGAAAGACGCCTAGCTCTCAGAACAAAATCTGTATATTTGGTACTTGCTCTGGCATAGCGTATCAATTGAGATATGAACACGCCATAAGCAGGCGATGAAGGGATGTTACTACTCAGAAAAGAAAAGTTTTTGCTGCAGAAATTGAAATCGTCATGTTTGTCACAGAGAGCGAGGTGTTCATGTGACCATCGGTGTCGTAGGACAACATAATGTCCAAATAGGATGCTGAATTATTAGTCTCTGTAGTTTCTTTGACTTCAAGCCCCGAAGGATAGATTCTGCTGAGGTAATCCACGATTTTTGGATTATTGATGGACAGCACATCGTTTATATATCTGTAAGTGAAGTTAAAGTCAGAGACTAAGAATCTTTTCCCTTCAGCTGCTTTTAAATGATGCTAATGAATGTGAAGACGTTTAACATTTGTACCACTTGGTGAGTGTCACTGCTGGTGGACCAGGAGTTCCTGAGGGCACATGTGGCCAATTTTCGATAAATTTCGGTTTGACGTTTCTTCAAACGAATTCAAAAATTTCTCTTTACAAAATTTTCTCAAATTTCTGAAACCTGGGTCATGTAGCATTATATCCCATCCATTTTTTCTACGTCTTTCGGTATATTTTGGGCATAATTTTCATAGATTTTGGCTACATGTCATTGTTTACATTTAGGATCACTGACGAGGGTTAAATACCCGAAACGTGCATGTCTGGTCCATGCTCTATGAATTCGAAGACGTTTAGCATTCGTACGAGTAAAGAAAAATGTAGACAAGGAGTTGGGCAAAATCGGTTCCCATTGGAATTCCGACAATTTGATGGAAGACCTTTCCTCCAAACACTACAAAAATGTTGTCAATCAGGAAGTTTAACATCTGAATAATATCTGTTTCAATGTACTTATCTTTATATAGAATCGGACTTTTCTTTTACATAGAAGGTTTTGTCATAGTTAACATCAATAAATTTATATGCATAACTTATAATTTTGCGAGTCTTCCTTTCCATTTATAATGTGGAATTGTTGTGTAAAGTGTAAAAAAATTCAAAGGCTTTGATCGAATGGACTCTATTGAAGTGAGTGGATTTCAGATGTTTTAAAAGTTCCTTCGAATTCCTTTAAATCCACATGTGGTTAATACCGCTTCGAGAATATTGTGTCGAACAATATTTTTGAAGTCCAGATTTCATTTCAATTAAAATTTTGGTGAGTAAGATTGATACAGGTTTGATTGAACATTTCAAATGAGGAACCAGCGATGAAACGTTGTTTGTACGGATTTTATGCATTTTAAGTATACAATATGGTAAATCTAAATCTAAATTGTTTGTGTCAAAGCCAAAGGAAGCGAATATGTGACAAAAAATAATTTAAATTTTAGTGTATGTTTTCAACAGATATATATCATAATCCAAAAGGCCACAATTTTTTTTAACTATTGTCCATTTTTCAATGTTCAAACCGCTGCACATTAAGTCAACAAAAGTGGATATCAATGGCTCTTATGTGCTGACATAGATCTGAATTTGTTCTCCTAATCTAACAGAGAGGACCGAACCTCTCTATAAAGAATTTGTTTTTGAACAAATATGGATGCAAGAGTTGTACTCGATTGATGTGAATTAAACTATTCTAAAACTGCTTATATACTATACAATGTACATGTTGGAACATCATAATCTCTTCAAACCACCCCTCACTACTGCTGTCAGGACCTGTTGTTTCGGTTTAGAAACTTTTTACTTTTCCTTACAGAAATGGTAAAATACAGTACCTTCACCAAAATTGCAATTTACGAATATTCAGTCATCATAAGCTTTTTAACCAAGGTGCTCTGCCGATGAGTTTTTCTTGTTTCACGGCCTTGCAATTAGTAAGTAAGAGTCCTTTAGAACGCGACACCCTATGGCATTGGAAACATTTGATCGCAATATTTGGAGATATGTTCGTTGTTCTTTGATTCCGGATGAAACAAAAGCTGATAGGGTTATGCGACTAGCTTTATGTGTGAAACAGGAACTGATGCGAACTTTTAAGTTAGGTCTTTTGGAAGTATGATACAACCGTGACACTCTCCTAGATCAAGTCAACATGATAATTAATTCGATAACGGAAGTCACAGTATGACTTTAGTTTGTTTAAGGAAGTCCATAAGTATTATGGTATGTCGTATGAAAGTTTATTTCATCCTATAGTGAATGGGTTACATTGAAGGCCATTGATCCCATGTACGAACTACATGTACACAGCCAATTTTGTCTCACGTGAAATTCATATGAAATGAGCATTATGTAAATTTCACGTGAAAGTTCATGTAAAATTCATATAAATTTCACATATGATTTATGTGAAAAATATTTCACATGAATTTCACATAAATTTCCTTCACATGAATTTCACATGATTTTTTTAAAGTGACCTCCACAGGAAACTGAATTCACATTCATGTACAAATCTTTACATGAATTTCATGTGAAAAATTTCTTGTAAATTTCATGTTCGTGAAAGTTCACATAATATTCATGTGAACTTTCACGTAAAGTTCATGTAAATTTCACAGGAATTTCATATGAGGCACATTTGGCTGTGTACATGAAATTCGAACTTGCTTACTACATTTACTAGTCTAAGATTAATATCATTTTATGACTTTTCATTAGATGAAAATTTTACATTTATATAAGCACGATAGATTAGTAACAACTGCATTGTAATTAGATCTTCGAATTAAGAAGTAATCAAAATTAAAATGTTGTAATGTAATTATATTTGTGCAGCACATGCGCATTTCAACAAATCCTATCATCCCATCTCTGGCAAATTTCTTGCAATTTGATTGGTTGCGAAGGACCACATATTATATCGGAAATCCAATATCATAAGAAAATGAAGTGCTAAATTATAAGCACCTTACATCTACATGATAAATAATCAGCCAAAGAGAAAGAGTGTACGCTTAATGTACGGAGACTTAACACTGGAGCTAGATGAACAATATCACAGGGAACGAATGTATGAATATGAATATCATGAAAATCCAAAGACGAATATTCAAGTCATTGCGTTCCATGCGCCGTACACTTTGCCCTTGGCACACGTAACATGTATACATTTTGCAACTCCCTCTCCTATTACACATAATTTCTCATTATTCGAGGAAATAATTAAAAACTGTCATCTATGTAAAAGAACATCCTTTTTTCTCGAAGTATATACATTTTATAAACATTTCACACAAAAATAGATTTTAAAGAGTTTTTAACTATTTTAGTATATTTACAAAGTATTTTAAAATATGCGTCCCTTAACTCTGTAAGGACAAACCAGATGACCCTGAAAATCTAAAGGCGGTTTTTTCTCCATAGTCTGATCAAGGTGTAGAAATATCTGTTGACGCATATTTTTAAAGTAATTGCCTTCCGTGCGCCTTTACTTTGCCCATGTGCATATAACCCCCATCCAGTGTAGACGAAAATGATATAATAATGACAAATATGGACAATGACCATATCCCTGTACTATACCGCATACAATCGATAATTCAGAAAATCAGAAACCGAAGGCATACAAAATCAGGATAAAACAGGAACCAAAGCAAACAAGCAAAAACCTACACCATATGAAAAGAAGCGAACTCCCGATATGGGAGTGAGATCAGGTGCCCAGGAAGAGTAAGCATCTCCTGCTTGCATGCAACACCCACCGCTTCAATTCGGTAGAACTGTCAGTTCCGGTTACTTGAGAATTGATAATATTGAAAATTGATTGTCTTTGACATCATTTTGAGGGAAAAATACTTATTTTGCCGTCCAAAACAAACAGGACGGCAATCGTCATGAAAACATACTCATTCAAACTTCCATGTCGATTAAGTTCAAAAGGTGTTCAGTATGCGACTTGAACATCGTTCATGTGAAGTAAACTACATGATTGCCGTTTGCTTTGATTTAATCATGATTACAGAATGATGTCACACCAGATTTCTTTTAATTACATGTATGGATTATTTACTGTAGTTAAAATACGTTTCATTCTTAATTCAGATACTTTTTTTTCAGATGGCCAGACATTTTTAGTCGGGAATTTTAGTTATGCACAGCGCATTTGTAATGACAGCAGACGGTCGCTGTTCCCTTCCGATGTTGGTGGTTCATATATAAGACAATTACAAAAATTCAACAGAAAGCGATTAAGTTACGGAACTTGGCTGTACGAAGAAATGTTGTTTTGTAAGTTTTTTTCTTTTATTGAATAGGAGTAGGAAATTTCTTCTACGAATACCCCAAATGATATTTAAAAAAGAAGCGTTAATGAAGGTGACCTCTCGACTCATTTTGTTTAAAGAATATTTATAAACTCATGAAATAAATAAACGCCATGATTTTGTTGACTGGTTGTACAAGTAAATTAAAATGTAGAATGAACCTAAATTCTTTAGATAATGACGTTCAAGTAGTGATACAGAGGAGGCAAAGTATGGACAATGTGACCACAGAGTTCTGCGAACAGCTTATCAAACCAAGGGACTCTAAAGATATAAGGAGACAATTGAAAAGTAAGTTACACACCATAATTGTTTATTATATGTGATAAGCCTTATTCTCTGTCAATCGTTAAGTTTATTGAGGAAAGAGATGTGACAAAATCGCTTTTGAAACCGTTGGGAACATTGTAATTTTGAAATGGTTCACTTGATGGAACCGAACAAAAAATTAAGGGCACCAAGAATGGTTAGTAATACTCAATTAATACTTGATGTATTTTTCTAACTGCGACTTACTGTTCTATTGGCAAACACAGTAGCAAAAGTGTGAAAAAAAATGACCTTTTTCTAATGACTAACCTCATTATCTAACTGTTAAAGGAAACTGGGTGTATTTCAGCCTTGAGGTTTTCTTTTTGCTACATCATTGGAATACTAGTGGCTAAAAGAGATGTTTATGCCTCGATCGAAAATTATGGAAAACAACGAATATGTGATGATGTTACTGTATTACTAAATTGTGCTTTCTCCTCTACTATCATAGCGCCATCAGAACCTGCTTCCCCAAGGCTTAAATAGAAGCACCTATCAGATATTCAGTCTCAAAGTCGAGAAGGCAAGGCAAAATCATTAGAATTTCAATAGGAACGGTTGCGAACCTCGGAATGCGAAGTGAGACAAGGGGCCCGGGAAGAGTCAGTGTATCCTGATTGCATGCAACACTAAATACGCTTAAAAAATCTGAAGCATATAAAAATACGCCAACTGAAATATGTTTGTATCCCTATTGATCAATAATATCTTATCCTAGACATGCTAATGGATAACGAACGCAAGAAATGGACTTCATGTGATTGCATCCCTATAGGTTCAGACTTGTACTTTATCATTGGCTTCATCATTGCAAATCATAATCATTGATTTCTGAAATTAAAAATAATGTTTTGATTTTTCTAATTAATTCTCTTGCACTCGTTCTTCAACTTTAGGAAGGAGTCAGCTACATCTCAAATGTATCAATGCTGATTTAGATTTCTCAGACATCGCTCAGATGTTGGAAAACAATCTGATAGAGCAACATCAAGAATATCTCTATGATGGTTTCATTGCAGACGGTATGTATGTAAGAAATTAAAAGTTCCTCCTCTAACATGATGCATAGTTTTAGAGTCTCATCCTACATGTACTTGAATCTTTTTTTGTGAATAATCAACAGTCATCTCGTCATAGGGTTTTAATTCGCATTTGACGCTTCAAAATCATGGAGAGTAAAACATTATTATCGATAAATAATTTAAAACAAGTACAAATTACACATGTATGTAGCTTCAGTGCCTGATTAGAAAACCAATAATTAGTCCCCTACTGGCAACTCCGAAGGGGAATCTTAGTTTCCTCTCGGTCTGTCTGTCTGTCTGTCCTTATTTATGTTTTTGTCCTTATGATTGACACTTTCATGCCAAGACAATGCACTTCGTGGAATTTAGAAAATATTTATCACCAGTATCCAAGTTTTATTTTCCATTTATTTCAGCGGATAAGACACCTGCTCGGGAATGTGCGTACATGGATAAAACAAAGATGAGACATTTTCGGTCTTGCAAAGACAAACTTGAATTTCGATGCTACGGTAAGGTAAACTATATGGATATTGTTCTCTTACATCATTTTGTTTTTCTCATTGAAGATAAGCATTCATACAAATTATTGTAAAACGTTGATGTAATCTTAATTTTTTTTCTCTTTTAATGTTTTAAATCTTTATACTAGAAACTAATATATCAAGTTTTAGTTTTAAGATACAAATTACAAACAGGCGATGACGTCTTTTGTGAGACTTTGGTTTTGTTTTGACTTTCAATTTAGCTGGCTATTATTTCAAAACACGAATTTCCTTTGCTCCTAAACGACGGGACTCCGTGACGGGCCCTGTCCAAACCTCTTTAGAGAAGACAGGGCCCCGACCACCTGTCCTCTCTGAATGTCAGTCAGACTCATCGGGTGATACAAATGTAACATACATGAGCTCGAGTCTGCAGAGTACAGATTGTATTACGTACGTCCTCTTTTTATATCCATTTGCATATCCATCAGTGTTGATTGGGTCCCTGCGTTTTGCGGTCTTCTTTGTGTATGATAATCTAACAGTGAGGAGGTTGTTTTTCACCACAATTGTACTTGCACGTTCTTCGAGACCTCTGGGTAATCGGAGAAGTGAGAGGGTTGTGCGCATGTAATCAAGGATAATCACACCATTCGCTACTTGTGTGGAAAATGGTCGTCCAAAGTTGGGACCGGTTTATGTGTCTTTTGTGTATGATGTGTATATGTCGTATGTCTCTTTTCGTCTCTTAGTATGCTCCTTTTTGTGTTTTCGCATCGGGTGTTTTGGTGTTTTGCTGTTGGTGCTACAACAGGGTCTTGTTGGAGATCTCCTCCCTTCTTCTTAGTCTCATTGGTATTTTAAAATGAATAAATTACCAACGAATATTCTCCTAATTAACTTAAAATGATAACAGGTTATCAGCGTATTCATATTTTTTATCCATTGAAATCATGACAAATATGGATAATGACCATATCCCTGTATACAGCACAAAATCGATAATTCAGAAACCAGAAGCCGAAGGCATACAAAATCAGGATAAAACGGTAACCAAAGCAAACAAAAAAAAAAACCTCCACCATATGAAAAGAAGCGAACTCCCGACTTGGGAGTGAGACCAGGTGCCCAGGAAGAGCAAGCATCTCCTGCTTGCATGCAACACCCCCGCTTCAATTCGGTAGAACTGTCACATCCGGTTACTTCCATTTCGGAAGACAGAGAGTACAATCTTTGGTTGGATGGCTCAAATGGTCTATGACAGAATATCATCCACCATTTTGGAGAGTGGGACATCATAGTGTATGACGAGTTCCCCTTATGGACCGTAGAACTGCCCCAGTGACGATGGAAGTCGGTCACAAACATATCCCTGACTGAGAAGCTTATCTTGAAGACGCCTAGCTCTCAGAACAAAATCCGTATATTTGGTACTTGCTCTGGCATAGCGTATCAACTGAGATATGAACACGCCATAAGTTGGCGATGAAGGGATGTTGTTACTCAGAAAAGGAAAGTTTGTAAAGCTGAAATTGAAGTCGTCACGTTTGTCATAGAGTGAGGTGTTCATGTGACCATCAGTGTCGTAGAACAACATTATGTCCAAATAGGATGCTGAATCATTTGTCTCTGTAGTTTCTTTGACGTCAAGCTCTGAAAGATAGCCATGTATATTAATGGCTTTTTATTGAGTGATCCTCATGTCAACAATTCCATATAACCCATTATCAATTCAAGATGCATTATAAATGTAGATAAAATTTTAAAAAGGTAAAATAATTCGCAAAGACAAATCATACGAAATTCCTTCATCGATATGAAATTGTTTGGTTGTCATGACAATATTATTTCAGTGAATGAAAGTCAAACGCAAAACCCGGAATCAAATATCACAATCAAAAGTTTTGCATCTTCTTGACACGAGAAACGAAAATAGGACGAACAATCGGAGATAATAACACAGGAAAATAGACGAACAATCGGAGATAATAACAAACGAAAATAGGACGAAAAATCGGAGATAATGACAAACGAAAATAGGACGAACAATTAGAGATAATAACAAACGAAAATAGGACGAACAATCGGAGTTAATAACAAACGAAAATAGGACGAACAATCGGAGATAATAACAAACGAAAATAGGACGAACAATTAAAGATAATGACAAACGAAAATAGGACGAACAATCGGAGATAATAACACACGAAAATAGGACGAACAATCGGAGATAATAACAAACGAAAATAGGACGAACAATCGGAGATAATGACAAACGAAAATAGGACGAACAATTAGAGATAATAACTAACGAAAATAGGACGAACAATCGGAGATGATAACAAACGAAAATAGGACGAAAAATCGGAGTTAATAACACACGAAAATAGGACGAACAATCGGAGATAATAACAAACGAAAATAGGACGAACAATCGGAGTTAATAACACACGAAAATAGGACGAACAATCGGAGATAATAACAAACGAAAATAGGACGAACAATCGGAGATAATGACAAACGAAAATAGGACGAACAATTAGAGATAATAACAAACGAAAATAAGAAACAATCGGATATAATAACAAATGAAAATAGGACGAACAATCGGAGATAATAACAATCGAAAATAGGACGAACAATCGGAGATAATAACAATCGAAAATAGGACGAACAATCGGAGATAATAACAATCGAAAATAGGACGAACAATCGGAGATAATAACAAACGAAAATAGGACGAACAATCGGAGATAATACCAAACGAAAATAGGACGAACAATCGGAGAAAATAACAAACGAAAATAGGACGAACAATCGGAGATAATAACAAACGAAAATAGGACGAACAATCGGAGATAATAACACACGAAAATAGGACGAACAATCGGAGATAATAACAAACGAAAATAGGACGAACAATCGGCGATAATAACAAACGAAAATAGGACGAACAATTGTAGATAAAAAGAAACGAAAATAGGACGAACAATTAGAGATAATAACAAACGAAAATAGGACGAACAATCGGAGATAATAACAAACGAAAATAGGACGAACAATCGGAGATAATAACAAACGAAAATAGGACGAACAATCGGCGATAATAACAAACGAAAATAGGACGAACAATCGGAGATAATAACAAACGAAAATGGGACGAACAATCGGAGATAATAACACACGAAAATAAGACGAACAATCGGAGATAATAACAAACGAAAATAGGACGAACAATCCGAGATAATGACAAACAAAAATAGGAGGAACAATTAGAGATAATAACAAACGAAAATAGGACGAACAATCGGAAATAATAACAAACGAAAATAGGACGAACAATCGGAGATAATGACAAACGAAAATAGGACGAACAATCGGAGATAATAACAATCGAAAATAGGACGAACAATCGG